>JAUMJK010000153.1:0-1434870 GCA_033558105.1 Coccyzus lansbergi
GGTGTGTGTGTGTATGTGCGTGTGGAACCCTCGTCGTCTGGGGAAAGACCCGCCCAGGGGGTCGCGCGTCGGCGGCTCTCGCGAGGCTGGCGCGCGCGCGCGGGGCTGGCTGAGGGTGGGAGCGGCGCCATTTTGGGATCGAGGCGAGCGCGGGGTGCGTGTGCGCGCGCGCGCGCGGCTGCCGGCGCTGGGCGGGGAGGAGGGGGAGGCGAACGGACGCCCCCGGGGCGCCCCCGGCGGGGGAGCGGGCGCCCAGCCACCCCGGCCCTCTCCCCGCCCCCGGGCAGCCGAGCCCTCCGCTTCTCCCGCCCCGCGCTTCCCAATAAAACGAGCCATGCTCCTTTCCAGCTTCCGTGTTTTCTCCGGGGAAGGTTGCGGGGAGGAGCGGAGCGGCGTTCGCGGGGGTTTCCGAGGGAAAACTGATGGTTCTGGTTCTTTCTGCCGCAGGCAGCGTGGATTACAGCGCGAGCCCTGGATGCTGGCAGCCTCTCGCTTCAGCTGGTAGAGTGGGGGAAAAACGGTGGAAGCCGACCTGCCGCGGTTGCTTCTTGTGAAAGGGGAGAAACAACCACACGTTGTTCTGGTGTCATTTGAGCGAGTGCTCCGTCCCGGAGAGGCTCCTTTTGCCGCCATCCGTGCGCGTCCGAGAAGGGGATTGCAAGTCTGAAGTCCTGAGCTTTTTCCTTTCGGCAGTGCCGAGCACCTCACCTCTGAGCCGTCTGGTCCCCGTGGCACGGATACCTGCCTCATCCTGTCGAGTTCCGAATCCTTTGGCTGCCAGAAGCCCCAGAATAAAGCGCTTTCTTGCTTTTAGACACTTTTATTCTCGACCGCCTTCTGCCTCGGTCACAGGCTTAACCGGCGTTGTCTGGTGGCTCCAGGCTGAACGCAGCCTTGAGTCACTGCTGACAAGTTTCATGGCAGATACTCTTCCCTTGATCTTATTTTTTAGTTCTGACATAGCCTTCTGTCATTTTGCAGTTAGACCGTTTTACTAAATGAAGCATCTAACAGACGCTTGTCATTTTTTCACTTACTTTTTATTTAATACTTCTGTTGAAAAATGTTGTGGCCAATAAGCAATATGGAGGTATCCAGATAGCTGTTGTTTACAAATGCTTTTGCTAACCGAAGCTGGGAAATGTTCCACATTTCAGATGTGAAATTTGTTTTTTCACCATCAGAGTTTGCAGTGTAAAACTTGTATTTATTTCACTTGGAGCTGATGCTTCTTACAGTTTTATGTACGTGGAATAAATGAGAGAAGAGGCTGTTGGAGAGAAAAAGGGCTTCTCGAGACAAGGAGTTGGCAAATTTTGGAAATAACCTTGTGGGAGAAATCTGTAAGCAAGGAGGATGGGTAGCTGATTTCTGTGAAGTCAGATCCATGTCAAACAGCCACAAATGTAGTATCAACAAGAACTTGGGATATCACCTCAAGGAAACCAAACTGGAAAAAATACAAATCACTCTCTACTAACACCTTGTGTGGTCCTGTTGGATTAAGTAAGTGCTGTAGTACATAAATCAATATATTTTGAGGATATGTTTTAGGAGTAGAATGATTAAACCAGTAACGTTTACTGCCTGGAGGCTGTTGCTTTTTGTTAATGTTGAAATAACCTTGCAGAACGTAATTTTTACTTGCTGTTTTTAGTAATTAAAAATTTGAAGAATACATGTCCAAGGAGAAATATGTGAGTAGGAGTGTGGGGTTTTTTTCTGAGAGATCAAAAAATATCTACACTGAATTTGTAGGCAACATGTCCTTCATATTAATATTTTGATCTCAACAAGGAGCTGTTATAGTTATTGAACAGTTTTGCAGCATGATGTTTTTGCAGCATGAAGGTGCTAATAATGTAGTTCTGATTTGTTTGTGTTTTTCCCTTCCATTCTTCTTCATCACTTAGGCAAGCCAGGTAATGCTTTTTTACCAAAAACTCATTTACTAATTAATGCAAACTAGCCTTTTATTGTGTTGGTATTTTGAGGTTGAGTTCTTAGTGATTCTGTAACGAAAACGAATGAGTCTGACTGCTCTGCAAGTATAAGATTACAAAAACTTTTTTTGAAGGATCCAAAACCAATTAGAGTTGAATTAAGTAATACATGTTGTTTTAAGGTATGTTGTCCCTTTCCTCCCATAATGGTTAAATGTTTGTGAAGATGGAAGTAGTTGAAATGTTGAAATTATAATGTATATATAACAATTTTTTGTAGGTTTGAATTCATCTGAACTGCTGCTGCCTCAAAGAAAATTAAGATGGACAGAGCAACTTAATTCAAAAGTCAGTGGTAATTTTACTTTCTCTCTTCCCTACCCCATCTTAGTTATTCATGATGTTTTAAATAACCAAAGCATTATCAGCTACAGTGTTAACTGAATGTCTAGTAAAGGTGACCCGTTTGTGCTCATTGCCACCCTTTAAATATTTTTTCAGAACTTTTGCAGTTCTGATGCGTTATAAGTTGTGAGCTAATGGAAAAAAATGTTTTTCTTAAAATGCAATGCAAAGATGTTTGGGAAGATGGCTTGTATTAAAGCCATGTAGAAAAAGTGAGGTTAAGCAAATGAAGCTCTATCTAAAGATACAGTTTAACTTCTTAAGTTGCTCATGAATGAAAGACTTGTATTTAAGTTTTTTTAAGATTTTTAGCCTGAGTGAAGTGGTTCTGTGCTGTGTGATGTCTCGTTGCTATCTAAAAACTGATCTAGCTTCAGTATTTGGCTTTTTTGGATGGCCTTGCTGTTTTGTTATTTTTGACTTCTATTTCAGTTTTGTTGTTTTGAAAGCATGGTAAGGGTGGAACATGAATAGAAATCTGTTTCTGTGAACTCTTGTGGCTGTGGCTCTTCTACATTAAGTCTCTGTGTGGCTGGGGGTTGAATGAATGAATGTAGCCACATATGAGGGAACTGAAACAACAGTGTGATCTTCCCCTTTCTTTTAGTTAGTTTAGGTTAATCTGTTTTGCTTGAAAGTTTGAGGTGTGAGTGACCATTTCGTTTGATATCTTAACTATTATAGGGTCATAAACAATTGTAGTAGAACTCTTTGCTTCTTAGCTCATAGAAAAAGTGATGCGTGTCTTTTTTTTTTTTTTTTTCAAGCTGTTAACCTTTTAGTACTAGTACTTATAGTTCTAGACAAGAAGCTCTCACTGAAATCAAGGAGCTACATCCTTCCCTTACTATTTTGTGTGAAAACTTCATCTAAACACTTTTCCCTTCTGGATATTTTGAAGAGTTTGTTTTTAGCTTTACTAAATTAACTCTTGTCTTTACATGTCATGTTTGCTGGTAGGATCATTATTTTTAACTTTTCATAGCCTGTGCACTCAGGAAGTGCAGTTGCTCTTACTTATGTATGTTCATATGCATTTGATAAGAATTTAGCGGTGTTTTACTGCTGTGCCTTTATACCCTAAGCAAAATTCATACCTAGATGAGGCCCATGGAAGAGGAAATGCCTAGCATGCTGGTCCACTTTGATTCCTTCTTTAGCTTTTTATTTGTATAGTGCTGACAGTCTGTTAAGTGGTTTACAGATAACTATGGAGGTAAGGTCCTTGTCCCTGAGAGCTTAAACTTTAAGCCTTGATGTAAACATAGCTTTTGTACTGGAATAACTGTCAGTATCTTGGCAGTCCTGGTGATGCATTTGTTCTGGTACAATCCTGCTGAGTAGAAAGGGAGTTGGTTTTTACTTAGGCTTTGCTAAGTCACTGTAAAGCTAGGGTTTAGGACTGTAACTGCTTTAAGTGGTTAAATCAATGGACTGTTACAGTTTGGGTCCATGGGCTTTTCATACCTAGGCACAAGTTAAGACTTTTGGAGGTGTTCAGTTTTGACAAGGATCTCGCTCCATCCTCAGTGTTTCACAGGAAGCTTAATCCTCATACTTCCTTCTAAAATAGAAGGCAAGAAGGTAAAAAAAAAAAAAAAAAAGGACATTAGGATGTCTGTATTGGATGGTGGGAACAGCAGAACTAAAGCTAGGGTTTGTATTCTGCAGTAGTACAGCTGAGGAAGGGAGACTTCAGCAGATTTGTGAAGAACTTCTCAATGTCTGTTGAATCAGTGGAAGAGAAGGTTTTAAAGGGTCAGCTCCTTTTCCTTTTATCAGAGGTGTGAGTCTTTGACAATAAATTTTGGAGAAGCAGAGAACCTGAGAGAATTACTGTGTCTGATCTGAACCTTGTGTGTGAATGATATGTCCATCAACTCTCTTCTACATGGAATTGTGAGGGGAGAGGATAGGGAGAAGCGGCATACACACTTTCCCTTCAAAGTATTAAAAGGTTGAATGTAAAAAATTAAGATTATTCTGTTGTCCTGGCTGGGTATTTACATGGAGAGACGATAAAGAAAATCAGCAAACACTAATTCAAGTAGTTATCTTACTTTTGCGGTTCTTTGTGATCAGTAGAAATGTTTCTGTTTTCAAAAAACTCAGTAAAGCTTGTATTACGGTTTGATTATTATTTTCTGTTTGATTAACAAGGATTTTTTAGACAGAAAAGAACTCGAAGTTTGCTTATTTTACTTGGAATCAGAGTGAAGATGATATCAAATTGTCTTTAAAAGAGGAATGAAAATTGAAATGTATAGGGTTTAAACAGAAGTGTTGCATAAAGCTTACACTTACCAACTGTGCTTCAAGTTACTGCTACTCTTGAGTAGTGGTAACAGAGAAGGAGGTGTTACCACAAGAAATTTTCTGTTTAAAAGAAAATATGGTTTTGTGGTGGAAGGAAAAACTTTTGGAGTGGGTTATTTTAAAGGCTTGCTTAGTTTAAAAAAAACCCCAGAAACAACCTGGATGTTTTTCATTTGTTAAGGAGATTGTGAACTCTGAGGGCCTGTACATATAGAGTTTTTTCTTTTTTTGCCTAATTTCAAGTAAAACATTGTAGTTTTTCAGTGGCTGATGCTAAATGGGTGAAATAAACATTGGAAGCTGGTCAGAGATAGGAGAACTGAAGAATCACTTTTTTTCTGCAGCTCAGTTGTTGCAGAATTGCTCTGTTTCAGTGAGAACTTTGCCTGCTGCTGATGCTTCTTTAGAGGAAAAAGAAACCCTGACCTTGGCAAATAGCCAAGCTGTTAGTTATTGTAGCTAGGCCAAGATATTAAACAGACTAGCTTTTTGTTGTCATGAAATGCAGTACGACTGGTGTGTGGTGTATCTTTGATAGTAGACACTCAATTTTAATTCCTTCTATAAAAGTCATGTGCCTTTCCCTTTTTGTTTGATGGCCACTCTTTCCTATGATGTCATACAGATTTCTTTATGGGACCCCTCTGAAATCCATGTGTATGCTTCGTTCATTTTCCTGATTTTTAGGGCTCTGATATGCTAACTGTAGTTCATGACCAAGGAAGCAAAGCAGCATTAGCAACAAACTTGAGACACTTAGTAAGATATAAACTTCTATTTTTAATCCTGTTACAACACTGTAGTGTGTTTTAATTCTGATGTCTTAGAACCCTCTTTTACCCTATTTATAGGTATTGTACTAAAAATCATTGCGACCAGATGAGAGTGGGTTGTCAGGGTATTGCTGAGGGATGGAGTTAAGGTTCGTGCTTGGTAGTCTGTGTTTTGCTCCACCAGTGGTGATAATAATCGGTGAGGCATTAGATCGTAGTTATATGCTGCTTAGGTGTGCGTATGTGCTAATTTTAGACTTTCCTTTAAAATACAAATGTGTGTATATCCATGTGCTCCTAGCTTTTATTGTGTTCATGGGTTTCTCTATGCAAATCAATAGTTTAAAGTGCTAAACTGGTCTTCAGGGAACATCAAGAAATTTGAATGTGTGTCTCTTCTAACTCTGTGAATCCATGGCTTGAAAATGCTTTCTTTTTTTCCCCCCTGATAATAACTTTGCTACTTCAGTTGCAGGCTTGAACTGTTCCTAGCTATTTGATTTTATATTAACTTTTATTTTAATAACCTTATGAGAATCTCTGAAATACCCAGTGTTACAGAAACTGCTTCCGGTACGAAAATGTAGACTATCTATAGACTATGCGAAGTATAGAAGCTGAAAATGCAGAATTATTTTGCCTTGTCTTTCGTGTCTGTTGAGATGGGTTTGGCTGTCAGGTTTTTTATCCCCTAATTTTTAGTATTTTAAGATTGTTCTTCCTATAAAATATTGATCAGCTCTATTTAATTTGCTTATATTTATTAATACGCTAAATACATAAGATGGTCAAAAGCATAGAGTCTTTTCTTAGTAAATTAGGTTTTTAGACTGAAAGTGTTTTGTCTATTTTACTCCTAGGCTGGCCAGCCTAAAATGGTGATGTCACTATTTGTGTCTGGTTTTTCATGCTGGGACATTATGAAAAAATAAAGCCGTTTTTATTTATTCTGGTAGTTCAGACAAACAAGGTTACCAAATGTATCTTGCCAACAATAATGAAATCTGTCTTAAATATTGAAGGCAGCTTCCTGGACTTAGGAAATAGCTTTAATTTTGTACACTTGAAGAGACCTTGGAATTGGATCTTTTTAATACCAGTGGGACTGCCTTTCCTCTGCCAGCAAGAAATACTAGTTAGACAAGTAAAACAAGTGCCTTTAAAATTGGGTGGGGACGGTCTGTGATGTGATGTCCTTGTCATCTTAAAGTTCTGCTGTGCTTTTTTCTCCACCCTTGGTGGAGAAAGGATCAGGTTAGGGAACACTTAATTAGGTATACGTAAATCCACGGGGCCTGACGGGATGCTTCCGTGAGTGCCCAGGGTGCTGGCTGATGTCATTGCAAGGGCATTGTTACTGTTTCTAAGACATCTCCCAGTGGCTGGGGGAGGCTCTTGAGTACTGTAGGAGAACAAACTTGAATCCTCTCATCAGGAGGGTAAGGAGGAGGATCCAGGGAACTACAGGCCATTCAGCTTTACTTCAGAGTGTTGTGAGGTGGTAGAGCAGCTGAATTGTGTTCCGGAAATAGTCTCCAATCATATGAAGGACAGGAAGATGAGTGGGAGCAGTCAGGATGTCATTATGAAGGGGAAATCATATATATGGATTTCAGAGGGGTCCAATAAAGAAATCTGTCTGTATGACATCTTGGAAAAGAGTGACCATCTAATAAGAAGGGAAAGGCACACTGCTTTTCTAGGAGTTAAAACTGACTAGAGTGCAGTGGATGGTGTTTATCTTGACTTTAGTAAGACTTTTGACATTATCTTCCATGTCTTCTCTGTGGTAAACTGAAGAGTTGTGTTGTTGAGACATTCCTTCTATGTTATGTAATTGGTGTGAATGTAGGAAAATAAAAGGTGGGATTACATGTTTTTAGACTTGATTTCTCTGAGTTGCAAAACTGTTGTAGTGTTTATAGTTAAATATATTAAAAATTATACTAATGCTTCCCACCACGTGGACTCTCACGTACACTTAAGCAGCCAGTGCAGAGCTTTACTTGAGCTAAACTCTCACGGGAGTCACTTCTCCAGCTCCTGAAAAGTATTACAGTATCTTTTTCTTGTCTCTGTAGAATTGTGTCTGCTTCAGCAATAGGTAAGCTGAGCCGAGTTATCTTCCGTGACACTGTGTAAAGAATGGCAGATACACTTTGAATTCGTATGCTAGGGAATGGTGAGTTAAGCATTCAGTGATAAATTTTGGGCCTGATCTTCTGTTACCAAGAAAGCTTTTGAAAGCAGTTGAGTCACTTTGGCATTTACATCAGTAAGCTTACTTCAGGTAGCAATATTAATGCTGGTTGTACAATAGTTGTTTTATTGAGGTTAGTGCTTTTAACAGCAGTTGATCTGTTGTGTGGTATGTCCATAAGAGAAGATTTACTTGCAGATATATGGGTTCTTCAAATCTGTCAGTATAGTTAGAGCAGTTTCTGGTAAATGTTTGTATGGGTGCATACTGTCTTTCATTGTGTTCAAATATGTTAAATATTTGGGAATTTTAATGTTTTTTGATTTAATTCAAAATTAGTCCTAAATTTCTGAAAAGCAGAAGTGTTCTTAAGTGAACTGCTGATCAGTGTTACTTATTTGCTTTACTGGCTATACAGCCTTTGTAAAGACAGCTCTAGTTTGATGTCAGTTTTGGAAGGGTGTATCAAGTAAATTTTTAAAGAAGTTTCTTTGGTAATTTTATTAGTAACGTCAGTCATGAAATTGTGTGTACCTATTGGATTTGTAGATAGTAGAATCTGAGCAGAAGTTCCAAGTGCTTTGGGGAACACAGAATGCAAGTATGTCTCAGGCTGCTGAGTGCAACTTAGGTAATGGACCTGAACAGCAGGAAAAAAAGATGTCAGATCTGGTAGGAGTCTTTCTAGTGATGGAATGTATTGCAGAATAACATGATAGTGGTGGTTGTTGGTCTAACTTAGGTTAAAGTGGAGGCAAGGAACAAACTGATGTCTGACAATCTTAGGCTGATTACAGAATGTTTGAGCATAGTAAATCCTGTGAGTGGCAGCAGAGTGGTCTTGATGACATCTCATTTTCATGTTTTGTGATCTATTTTAAATTTATGGAAAATATCTATCTGAGAATGAAGAGTATCCTAGAGCTATTGAGTTTTCACCAGACCATCAAAACAGAGCTTATGCTTGTAAAAACGTTTTTAAACTAAAATACATTCTAGGATAAGCTTATTGGCAACATAGTTTTATATTTTCATCAGTGATACAGACAGCGAGATCAAGTGCAACATCAGCAAGTTTGCAGGTGACACCAAGTTGAGTGTTGTGATTGTCACATTGGAAGAGTAGGATATCATGCAGAGGGACCTAGACAAACTGGACACGTGGGCCTGTGAGAACTTTGAGTTCCAACAAGACCAAGGTGGGGAGGAACTTCTTACAAAGGCATCTGATGATAGGAAGAGGGGAAATGGCTTTAAATTTGAAGGGATAAGATTTAGATTGGATATTGGGAGGGAATTCTTCACAGTGAAGGCTGTGAGACACTGGCATAAGTTGTCCAGGGAAGTAGTGGCTGCCCCATCTCCGGAGGTGTTCAAGGCCAGGTCAGATGGGCCTTGAACAGTGTGAACTAGTGGGAGGTGTCCCTTCCAACCCAAACCATTCTGTGATCTTTTTTTAAAAGATCTTAATATTTGTCCTTTTCTGATCTTCTCTGTGTTTCCCAATTTAATGGCTAGGATATTTATGCCTGTTATGAGTTAATGAGTAAAGTTTAATAATGAAAGTACTTGGCATTTTACCATGTCTGATTGCCAGACCAGTGGGTTACGTAGCCAGATGAGAGAAAATGTTTTCTTGACATTGGTGATATGGAGGTCAATATCCTCAGCAGTCACTTTTCTTGACAGTCTTTAGCTGAAAAGCCATGAAAATCATCAGAGTAGTGCTCTAAAAATACATCTGTGCTTTTGTTACTGCTGTTCTTGTAACAAAACTACCTGAAGCATTAGGCCTAAAAGTATTTGTGTGTTTTTTTTTTTAATAGGCTTCTTGAAATTTAAAGATATTCTGCTGCTGACTTTGCTTCTGATTATTGTGAAGTTTTTGACACAGTCCTGCCTCTAATGCTTCACTATACTGTCTTACTGGAAGGGGGTTGACTCATCTGACTGAGTAGTGCTATCAAACACCTTTTAGAGATTTAGTTGGAGAACTGAGAACATGAGGAAGACTAGCATCTGCTTCTAGAATAATTATTGCTGATAAAAAAATACGCAGCCAACATCAGTGAGCTGTAGACAAAGCTATTTTAGAAACATATCTGGAGGTGATGATGTTGTACTGATCTTCCAGTGCTGCCTGTCTTGGTCTGTTCTAAAGATTTCATGATTGTCCTGCTTAGAGATGTAAGGTGTGTCTGACAGAAGGAGAAAAGGAAATATTCTTGCTATGGTCTGCTTACATTTAATTTGTCATTTCTTAATTTAGCATCTTTCATATTGGTCCATCTGTGAACATATTTCTGTTTCTGTACAGTTGCTGTACGTGACTAAGGCTGGTTGGCAAAGTCTCATGGGAGACATTACTTAAGGGCAAGGGAGCCCTTGAGGGCTGGGAGCTCTTCAAAAACTTCTAGCTGCTCAGGAGAAAGCCATCCCCGTGTTCTGGAAAAAAAACTGGCAGGGTTAAAAAACCAGCTTGGTTGAACAGAGAGGTCTTGAGTGACATCAAGAAGAAGAGGAATGTTTATGGGCTCTGGGAGAGGGGACAGGCCTCTTGGGTGGACTACAGGAGGGAAGTGATATTGTGTAGAGAAAAAATCAGATTGGCAAAGTCTGTGGAAGAAAACAAAAAATCTTTCTATAAATATATAAATAATAAACGGAGAACTAAGGAGACCATACAGTCCCTATTGGATGCAGAAGGAACAACAGTGACAGGGGATGAGGAGAAGGCTGAGGTACTTAATGCCTTCTTTGCCTCAGTCTTTGATTGTGAAGAAAGTTGTTCCCTCTGTGTACAAACCCCGAAATTAGAAGAGCAAAATGAGGCTCCCATGGTCCAAGAGGAGGTGGTCAGAGCCTTGTTTGCCCAACTAGACACCCACAAGTCTATGGGGCCAGACGGGATTCACCGTAGAATATTGAGGGAACTGGCGGATGTGCTGGCTAAACCCCTTTCCATCATCTTCCTGGAAGACTGGGGAAGTTCCACTGAACTGGAAGCTGATGTTGTGCTCATCTACAGGAAGGGTCACAGGGAGGATCCGGGGAACTCCAGGCCTGTCAGTCTGACCTCAGTGCCAGGGAAAAACATGGAACAGGTGATCTTGCGTGCTATCATGAAGCAAATGCAAGAGAACTGAGTGATCAGGCCCAGTCAACAATGGGTTTACAAAAGGCAGGTCTTGCCAAGCTAAGCTGATGACCTTCTGTGACAAAGTGACTTGGCTGCTGGATGAGAAAAAGGCTGTGGATGTATCTTCCTGGACTTCAGTAAAGCCTTTGACACAGTTTCTCCCAGCATTCAGCTACGGAAACTGTCAGCCTCTGGCCTGGACAGGCGCACACTCTCCTGGGTTGAAAACTGGTTGGATGGCTGGGCCCAGAGAGTGGTAGTAAATGGTGTTAGGTCCAGCTGGAGGCCAGTTACAAGTGAGGTTCCCCAGAGCTCAGTGCTGGGTCCAGTCCTGTTCAATGTCTTCACCAATGACCTGGATGAAGGCACTGAGTGTACCCTTAGCAAGTTTGCAGATGACACTAAGCTGGATGGAAGTGTCGATCTGCTGGAGGGTAGGGAGGCTCTGCAAAGGGATCTGAGCAGGCTGGACCGCTGGGCAGATTCCAGTGAAATGAGGTTTAACATGGCCAAATGCCAGGTCCTGCACTTGGGGCACAACAACCCTATGCAGAGCTACAGACTAGGAGAAGTCTGTCTAGAAAGCCGCCAGGAGGAGAAGGGCCTGGAGGTGTTGGTTGACAGCTGACCGAACATGAGCCAGCAGTGTGCCCAGGTGGCCAAGAAGGCCAATGGCATCCTGGCTTGTATCAGAAACGGTGTGACCAGCAGGTGCAGGGAGGTCATTCTCCCTCTGTACTTGGCACTGGTGAGACTGCTCCTTGAATCCTGTGTTCAGTTCTGGGCCCCTTACCACAAGAAGGATGTTGAGGCTGTGGAGCGAATCCAGAGAAGAGCAACAAATCTGGTGAAGGGGTTGGAGAACAGGCCCTATGAGGAACAGCTGAGAGAGCTAAATGTTTATTTATGTATCCCTATAAAATGCATGTGGGTATTAGCTGTGTTTTTGCAATGTGAATGTCTAATAATATGTATATGATGCTTAAAAAATTATTTTTGAATCATTGGCAGCTTTGTAGGTTCTGGCTGCAGAGTGACTAGGATACCATTATAGTTCAGGCAGCGTTTCATCCATTTTTTTCCCTTTCTGTGCTGTAGTTCAGCTTTAAATTATGGAGCTCACGTTATCTTGAGAGGTGTTTTTCTATCTGTTGGGAGGGCATAGTATAGAAAAAGTGTTCTTCGGTTTTAATCTTAAACCATTGTCTTCTCTTACCCATTTTCACACTAGAGAATTCTGCTGGACTAATGTGGTTTCTTGATATGTAGACTGTTTCCTTTGCATCTAGAGATAATGGGATTTGTGCTGGCCTTCAGCATCTCTTTTGTTTCATAAGGAACCTTAATATGGTCTCTGAGATTAGCTTCTAGGGACTAACTAAAAAAATGAGATTCTAAGAAGCTAATGAAGTAGCTTCTGAAACGTATCCTACATGGCACCAGAGAACATGTCAACAAGCTGATTGTAACACAGCTTTCGGGATCAGACTTAACATGAGATGATTCATACCCTTTTTAAGAGGAAATAAAGGAAACGATGTTGCAGTTGTATTTTAATGATACCTGCAATATAGTGGATTGGTGTGACACTGGTAATAAAAGAAAAAATGCAATGCTGTAAATGAAGATGAGGGTGGTTAGATTCTAACTAACTGCCAAATCTGTGTGAGAAGAGTAATACCAGAAATCAGAGGGGAAGTAATGATAAAACACCATAAATGTAATACTCTTGCAACATAAGCATCTGAAAAGTGCTCTGTTCTTGTTTTTTCCAATTACAGGGACTTGCCATGAGGTGCTGAAGCCTTTTTTCATTGATTTGGAGAGACTGGACCTAAATGGCGCAGTATGACTTTGCTCCAGCCTGGCTTAATTTACCTACTCCACCATCAACAAGTAAGGTATGTTCTGTGTTGTTCTTGGAGAAGTGCAAATGTCATAACTTCAATCATAGGAAAAATACAAATCCCTTTTTGAATAGGGTGACAGAAGGTGATATCTAGCAAGTCTTGCTATTGTGACTTAAGTTGTTAGATGTTGGTTGTTAGTCTTAACTTCAGTAGAGTTTTTTTTTCTTGAGCAGCTGAATTTGTGGAAAGAAGCATGGCCACGTTATCAGAGCTGTTGTTGGATTAAGATTGCCTTCATCAGGAGTTTAAAATGAATTATTGTATTTTATGCTGGAAGTACCAAGACAGAAGTATGCACCTGATGTTCTTGCTTCTGATGTTGCTCTGCATCCTGTGTGGTTTAGAAAAGTGTTATTCTATCATCCAAATGATTTAAAAAATGCTTTTGAAATAGATGTTCTGAAATCACTTGATCTTGTTACTACTGGTGGTGCTTTCAAGTAGTTGTGCATTTTCACTCTAATAGTTTCAACCAGATTGCTGTTATTCACTTTATGCAATAGAACAGTTAGCTTGGAAACAGGAAATGGCAGTCTCTGAATTGTTGGGATTTGTAAATATTCTGGAAAGTCCCAAGTATGTCTCTGTCATAGAAGTATCTCTTTCTGGCCTAGCCATCCATTCTTTCTTAATTTGTGTGAATGCAGAGGCAGCATTGGGTATTTCAGACTCCTGTCATCTGTTGATCTATTTCACAGAATCACAGAACAGAATCACAGAACAACCAGGTTGGAAGGGACCTATTGGATCTTCTAGTCCAACCATTCCTATCTAACACTAAACCAAGTCCCTCAAGACCTCATCCACCCGTGTCTTAAACACCTCCAGGGAAGGTGACTCAATCACCTCCCTGGGCAGCCTATTCCAATGCCCAATCACCCTCTGCGTGAAAAACCTCCTCCTAATCTCCAGCCTAAATCTCCCCTGGCGGAGCTTGAGGTCATTCCCTCTCGTCCTGTCCCCTGTCACTTGGGAGAAGAGGCCAGCTCCCTCCTCTCCACAACCACCTTTCAGGTACTTGTAGAGAGTAAGGAGGTCTCCTCTCAGCCTCCTCTTCTCCAGGCTAAACAACCCCAGCTCTCTCAGACGCTCCTCCTAGGGTCTGTTCTCCAGCCCCTTCACCAGCCTCGTTGCTCTTCTCCGGACTTGCTCCAGAGCCTCAACATCCTTCTTGTGCTGAGGGGCCCAGAACTGGACACAGTATTCAAGGAGCGACCTCACCAGTGCTGAATACAGAGGGAGAATCACCTCCCTGGACCTGCTGGTCACACCGTTTCTGACACAAGCCAGGATGCCATTGGCCTTCTTGGCCACCTGGGCACACTGTTGGCTCATGTTCAGTCGGCTGTCGACCAACACCCCCAGGTCCCTCTCCTCCTGGCAGTTTTCCAGCCAGGCTTCTCCCAGTCTGTAGCTCTGCATAGGGTTGTTGTGCCCCAAGTGCAGGACCCGGCATTTGGCCGTGTTAAACCTCATGCCGTTGGACATTGTCCAGCGGTCCAGCCTGTCCAGGTCCCCCTGCAAAGCCTCCTTACCCTCCAGCAGATCGACACTTGCACACAGCTTTGTGTCATCTGCAAACTTGCTAAGGGTACCCTCAATGCCCTCATCCAGGTCATTGATGAAGACATTGAACAGGACTGAACCTAGCACTGAGCCCTGGGGGACACCACTTGTCACTGGCCTCCAGCTGGGCTTAACACCATTTACCACCACTCTCTGGGCCCGGCCATCCAGCCAGTTTCCTACCCAGGAGAGTGTGCGTCTGTCCAGGCCAGAGGACCTGCATACGATGTTGTCTTACTTTAATGTATTTATTTCAGTTTCAGTCTTTTATGTCCATGACAATTGTTTTGCCTATAACTCTTTATCCAACAAATTAAGAAAATCAATGGTGATCACCTTCAAAGTAGTTCACTTCTGACTTGATGCACAGCTGCACATGTGCAGCCAGTGTTCAAACCAATTCCACGTTTCCTGAAAGACTGTTAAGGATCTCTGACATTTTTGCTTTTACGTGTACCAATACAAAATGGGTTCCTTTGAGCCCCACTTGAACTTGATCTTTTGGGAAGTGATGGAAATTGCAGGGAGCCAAGTCTGGTAAACAAGGTAGCTGCTCAAGCATAGTGATTTTATTAGCTAAAAACTGCTTCACAGACAAAAACGTTGTGGGCTGGTACATTGTCTTCATGTTAACTTGCTGTTTGCCCTTGCACACCCAACATTTTCTGACTGAGGGTAACAAAAAGTTTGTATTTGAACGTGCTTTCACTCGCACTGAGTGATTGAGTTGAGCCTTGTCTCTGTGAATGATTAGAACATGTTCTTCAGCCATCTCTCTGCCTCTGCCCTCCTAGTCTTGGTTCCTGAGCTATAGGGTTAGTCTTGGTTTTTTTGTGTTGGCCTGATGAAGAGCAGCTGAGAGAGCTGGGGGTGTTTAGCCTGGAGAAAAGGAGGCTGAGGGGAGACCTCATTGCTCTCCACAACTGCCTGAAAGGAGCTCCACCAGGGGAGGGTCAGGCTGTACATTAGGAATTTTTTTTTTTTTCCCACAGAAAAGGTCATTGGTCATGGCAGAGGCTGCCCAAGGAGGTGGTTGATTCACCTTCCCTGGAGGTGTTTAAGGGATGTGTGGATGAGGCGCTGAGGGGCATCGTTTAGTGTTTGATAGGAATGGCTGGACTTGATGATCTGGTGGGTCTTTTCCAACCTGGTGGTTTTATGATTCTATGACCTCATATAGGGAGGTAGCAGACAAAGTGATAAACACAGGTTTTGTAAGCTGTCTTTTATTTCATATTGAGGAATAAGACTATGTTTACCTCAAAAAAATCTGGTTTGCTTTCTTTCTTGTTTTTCTGATCCTAGTAAGATAATTTCTCAACCTTACAGAAATTGCCAATAGCTGTCCTGTTGATTACAAAGTTTATTGTCATCTCTGCCACGAGGCTTGATAGACTGATAACTCCATCATGTGGGAGAAATGTGAACTGCATGTTATTTGATTCATTACATGAAGTAAAATTCAAACACTTCATGTAAAATCTTGTCAGTTATACTTTGTGAAAATGTGATTGTTTTTCTAAGTTCATAAAAAAAATAGAAGTTAAGCCCCCAAAAAAATATTAGAAAGTTGTTGTATATGTATTGAACATGACTGTTATCTTCTAAAATTTCTTTTATGATCAACAAATCTGGAGTTTTCTGAAATTTTTGGCAGCTTATTCAAAATATGTTTACAAGAATTTGTATTTTACTTTAATATTGAGATGAATTTTATTAACATTTGAACTACTTGCCTATGTTCTCGTGGTTTTCTGGTTTTTTTTCTCTCTCCAGGTTTGTCAAGGAAGTAATTCCCTTCCCAGGTCACAAATTTAGAAGGAAATTCCTTCTTGCTTGAGTTCTGCACAGTTCGGAAATACATACTTTTTATGTAAGATCATGGAACAGGTGATCTTGAGTGCTATCATGAAGCACTCACAAGAGAACCGGGTGATCAGGCCCAGTCAACATGGGTTTACCAGAGGCAGGTCCTGCCAAACCAACCTGATCACCTTCTATGACAAAGTCACTCGGCTGCTGGATGAAGGAAAGGCTGTGGATGTGGTCTTTCTGGACTTCAGTAAAGCCTTTGACACAGTTTCTCACAGCATTCTGCTGCGGAAACTGTCAGCCTCTGGCCTGGATAAGCACACACTCTCCTGGGTAGAAAACTGGCTGGATGGCCAGGCCCAGAGAGTGGTGGTAAATGGTGTTAAGTCCAGCTGGAGGCCAGTGACAAGTGGTGTTCCCCAGGGCTCAGTGCTAGGTCCAGTCCTGTTCAATGTCTTCATCAATGACCTGGATGAGGGCATTGAGGGTACCCTTAGCAAGTTTGCAGATGACACAAAGCTGTGTGCAAGTGTCGATCTGCTGGAGGGTAGGGAGGCTTTGCAGGGGGACCTAAACAGGCTGGACCACTGGGCAGTGTCCAACGGCATGAGGTTTAACACGGCCAAATGCCGGGTCCTGCACTTGGGGCACAACAACCCTATGCAGAGCTACAGACTGGGAGAAGCCTGGCTGGAAAACTGCCAGGAGGAGAGGGACCTGGGGGTGTTGGTTGACAGCCGAATGAACATGAGCCAACAGTGTGCCCAGGTGGCCAAGAAGGCCAATGGCATCCTGGCTTGTGTCAGAAATGGTGTGACCAGCAGGTCCAGGGAGGTGATTCTCCCTCTGTATTCAGCACTGGTGAGGCCGCTCCTTGAATACTGTGTCCAGTTCTGGGCCCCTCAGCACAAGAAGGATGTTGAGGCTCTGGAGCAAGTCCAGAGAAGAGCAACGAGGCTGGTGAAGGGGCTGGAGAACAGACCCCATGAGGAGCGTCTGAGAGAGCTGGGGTTGTTTAGCCTGGAGAAGAGGAGGCTGAGAGGAGACCTCATTACTCTCTACAAGTACCGGAAAGGTGGTTGTGGAGAGGAGGGAGCTGGCCTCTTCTCCCAAGTGACAGGGGACAGGACGAGAGGGAATGACCTCAAGCTCCGCCAGGGGAGATTTAGGCTGGAGATTAGGAGGAGGTTTTTCACGCAGAGGGTGACTGGGCATTGGAATAGGCTGCCCAGGGAGGTGGTTGAGTCACCTTCCCTGGAGGTGTTTAAGACACGGGTGGATGAGGTCTTGAGGGACTTGGTTTAGTGTTAGATAGGAATGGTTGGACTAGAAGATCCGATGGGTCCCTTCCAACCTGGTTGTTCTGTGATTCTGTGATTCTATTTTAAACACACCTATTGCTTAACTTAAGCGTGAATTCTAAGCAGTGAATTTCAGACAACACGTTGAGCTTTTGTGGGACATTGTCAGTAGAGCTTCAGTGTTGCTTTTTGTGTGACTGTGGGGAATAAGAGAAGGAAATAATTTTATTCAACGTATTTACTGACGTAGTTGAGCCTACTACTTTTAAACCTATTTTCTCCCCTTCCACTTACTTCTATCAATTTCAATATTAATATAGCTTTATTTGATATTAATAACTGCTGAAGTAATCTTTAGGTGTTCATTTTCAGGCATGTACCACTACGGCTGGACTTTTTTTCTTGAATGTTACTCGGTCTGGAGAGGGAGTGATTTTCACATAGTAGAGCTGATACTTTGGGCACAGTAAAGTTTATATTCCCTGCAATCATTAAGCTTAGGTTGCTGACGCAGTACATTTCCACACAGCTGTGCATTTATGTATTTGTAGCTATTGCAGCCCTGGAACATGTAGGATCTCTTGTACATGTGCTGTACAAGGGCTATGCATGCACACTGTAGGTCTGGTGGGAGGGGAAAGGGACTTGCTCTTCATATGCATCGAAGACTGGCTCCTTCAGTGCAAGGGATGTGTGGCACAGCCGTCTGCTGCCACACACTGGGCAGTGTGTGGTGTGTACAACAGTCTGGCTAAGCACTGCTTTTGCAGAATTAAAATTTGCTTTTCAATTTTGATGGCGTAACAACAAAAGAAATGTTGTATTAAAACAGTAAAGCCAGATAGAAGTAATATGGAAGACAGCTGCTGTACAGCTTAATAGTTCTTGGTTTAATCCCTTTATGTGTGTGTTCTAATCAGAATGTATTTTGATTTAAGAGCTGTTCTCAGTATAAGATTTTAGTTTGCAAATTACTTCCTGCCGATACATTATCAATTTACTACTTTAAGATGTCTGCGGTGCCTCCTTATAAGCTGATAATTTGAATTAAGATTTTGCATCTCTACATTTTGACTGTAGGTTTTATTTGTACTTAATAACTAGTTGTATTTCTGTTATAAAACCTGAACCTTTTTTGGGTACAGCTGCCTCTTTTGGAAGTGATGCCTTGTGTTCTGCAGAATGCACCTGTGTAGTCTGTGACCACTCAGATAAGATCCCAGACTTCTTTTCTGCCTTCCAGAGTGATCTCCCATACTTTCTTACTTTTTTTTAATTTTTCCTCTGCTGCAGCATGTGTTACTGTTCTCTTTTCTGCTGCCAAAAGAAAATAGGCACTATTTTTTTAATCTTGTATCACAAGCATGATCCTTGGTGTTGTTTCAGTGTCCTGGAGCGGAAGATAAAGCTTCCAGTTTGCTAGCATGGGAGAGAATGATGTAGCTCTGAACATTGCATATTCGAGGACTGTTGTGTTGTCTGTTGTTCAGTTCCTTAAAATGCATATACCCTGAGTAACATGCACATTACTGTTATGGTAATTCAGTTTTGCTTTTAGTCACATATCTCATGCCTACCATTTGTGCCTTTTTTTCCCAGTCATCATTGAACTTTAAGGAACATTCTGAAAATATTTCGTGGACTGAGAATCGTTATGAAGCAAATTGCAGAAGACACAACTCTTCAGATGGGTTTGATCCAAACACTGGGCGACCTAATGGAGGTATAATTTAACTTTCATGGAATATCCTGAACATGTGAACATTATTGCTTTGTTGAATTCTGACTAGGATGAGTCTGGTGGTAATAGTTCTTCTATGATAAATTCTTATTCTGTAGTAAACTAGAAGTAGTGGAAAAACAGGTCTTCTGAGAGAGGATCAGATGACTAAGGATTGGTTAAAGTAGAATCATAGAATGGAATGGAATGGAGCGGAATGGGTGTAGCGTGACTCTAGATGTGACTCTAGCGTTTCTCTCAAGAATAGCAGTGTGGAGTTAATATTCTAACTAACAGCATGTGACTAGGCAGCCAGAAGAGGAGGCAAACTTGGTTGTTGATTGATCTACTATCCTATTTCTATAGCACTGTTCAGTAAGATTCTTCCTTGCTGCTTCTGGTTAATGTGCTATCGCTTCCCAGAGTATAGAGCTGCTTAGTTAACTTCCCTAATGATTTTTGAAGAAGTAGGATATTCTTTTAGAACTGTTCGTAATTATGTTTCTTTAAATTTAAAAAAAAATCTAAGGACATTTTGGAAGGAAAGAGAAGAATGGTTGGCGTTCACAAGGCAGAAATGGTGCAGAAAATATAAACCATCGTGCAGGCTATCATAGTGGAGGCTCCCGTGCTCGTACCAGCACTGTTCACTGTGGAAAAGGTCAAGGACTGCATGAAAACAATGTGCCTGATAATGAAACTGTGAAAAAGGAAGAAAAAGAAGTACCCAAACACTTTGAGGCTGAGGATTTTGTAAGTTAATTGTAATTAAAATAAACAAGGCTTCATTGTTTCTGCAAGTGCCATTTTGTCCATTACATGATACTTCATGAGATTTCACCAGTTTTCAGATCATCATATAAGGGATTACCCTTCCCATAGGTAAGAGGGTGTTATTGATTTGTCCACTAACTTGTTTTGATTATATCTGTTTTTTATCACTATATATATATATTATTGTCACTTAAGTGTTTAAGTGAAGCTGCCATTGGGTTCCAGTTTACTATGGCATCTGTATATATTAAATCCTACACAATTACCTTACTGGAAATGTGAAGTACTAACAATGTGGTTTTTCTGCCAATGGGCCTTTGAGAGCTCATGCTTTAATCTAGAGCTGTAGGATGTAAGAGGAAGGGTGAACTTCCCCTTTGAAAAACCATGCACTCTTTTTTTTTTTTTCCCTCTCTCTGGACAATTCATGTAATGGTTTTGACTGCTGCCTGAGGTGTTTTGTTGTAGCAGATGAACAAGTGAACATGGACCTATTTGATTTCCAGGGGAAAGAACCTAGTCTGTCTAAAAGTCTTTGATGGCAGAGCTCATTCTATTGATATTATTGTGATTTTTTTTTTTTTTTTATTTCATTGGTCCTAGATTTCAAGATTCATTTTTTTAATGATGGTAAAATTTTCTTTCAGCCGTCTTTGAACCCTGAGTATGAGAGGGACCCAAACCAGAATAAATATTCCACAGCAGGTGTGTGGGGTGAGTATTTTTTAGGCTTTTTAAATGTAAAACTTTAGCAGGGGTCTGAAGTTGTTTTATTTAAAACGTAGGATTTAAAAAAAATATAAAGTTGTAGATTTGAATGATAGAAGTATAGATTGAAACTGAGGAAACTTCAATATTATTTCAATTTACATGTATTTTTTGTTAGAATGTGTATTTTTGTTCTCTTTGAATATCTGCCTGTTGGTAAATGCAGCCACAACTTGAATTCTTCCCCAAAACAAATATTCGTGTTCTTTCGTAAGGATGTCAAGAATTTATCTGTATGTATTTATTTATTCTTTAGTTTTGAAATGAAATATGTTGAAAGGTGAGTCACTTAAACTACTGATGTGATTGTTAGCTGCAGACTTTTTAAAAGAATGTTTCTGACTGATGAGAGCTATTAGGAAGATTTTGGAGAAAAACCTAGGAGGGCTGAATAGAGGAAGTTAGCTTGCAGAGGTTTAAAGTTTATTCTGGAAGCAGCTATCTTAAGGTCTTGGTGATGTTTCTGAATTACTTCTAACAAAGGCAATACTGAGAGTGGGCCTTGAACTGAGCTGTAGTCTGGGATTGTTTTATTGTCCCTACCTGCTTGGACTACCATTTAACAGTTCTATGGGCTGTATGTAGCTCACTTTTAAGAAAGTGGCAGCTTTAGACTCCACAGATTTAAAAATAATAAATTCACTCAAAATGAGAGCCATTCTGTTTTTGAAGAAGTAACTTTAGTTAGAACGTAGGAGCTACTACTTAAACTGTTGCTAATACTGATATCTGAAGCTTGCTGCTCTTTTTGAATGGTGCTTCAGTTTACTGGTTTTTTTCATACTTCCCCAGTATGTTTTGCCCTCTTAGGTAACAGTAGATGTAGGCCAGCCCTCAATAGAAATACCTAATTGCTAAGAACTTCTGCAGAAGCCTGAACCATTGCACTCTTTTCCAGTTTTGTATGTTAGTAGCTTTCATGTGAAAGTCAGGAAGTACAGTTAACCTTTCAATTAAAGAGCAACAGCAAATAAATTCTTTACTAATCAAATTGGGAAAAATTATCTAGCAATTTGTGAGTTTTACAGCCTTTATAGCACTGTGGCTGTAGCTGCTGCTTGATGTCTCTCAGTTGCATCTGAAGAAGGGTAAACTTTCCAGGATTTTGGATATTACTTTTTGCAAGCAAAGAAACAAAACAATTCTATTAGCTGCCTAAAATCATAGAATGCCTTGGGGTTTGAAGGACCATCTCCCTCTAATACCTGTTAAAAATGTATACTTCTGTTAGATACCATTTTGCCTTATGTATGTGCAGCAAGGGCATGCAGGTGTTACTAAAAATCTCTCATAAAGTTTATTGAAAGCCAAGTGTACAGTTATCATGAATGTTACGCAACAAAGCTTAAGTTACCTATGCTTTTAAGCTATTTTGTTTTAAATGTAGGATGTGATGACTGTGAAATAGAAGTGCTTGCAGGGAGAAAGGAGATAATCTTGGCAAAGGCTTTTAATTCATCATTGGAATTCATGTACAAAGAAAAAGTGGGATTTTTACTTTTTGAAAATATTTATAACTATTTTCAGTAGATGGTCCTTAAATCTGTTAAGTGATAATTACTTGGTATGACAGCTAACTTTGTCTCTTAGTTGGGGCTCTCTTGAACATGGAGGTGTTGTAGGTGTCATGTGTTCTGCTATGCCCATCTGAGGCACAGAGTGAAAAACTGCCCATTACTGTGGTCTGGAGTAGTACACATCTCTTGTTTCATGTTTAAAGAGCCTTAGTAAGAAGCATTTGTGTCTAAACTCTGCTGTTAATAAAAGTGATTATTCTGCTAATACCTTCAAAGGGATACAGGAAAACCGTAATCTCTTTTGAAGAATTGGTAACATATCAACAACTAATAACATTTGGTTTTTAGATTTACAAATAAGAACTGTGTAGCTAGCTTCTTTGAAAAGTAGCTATGCTTCCCAAAAGGAAAATATAAGCATTGTCAAGTGAAATATTTTACAAATGATGATTATGGAAAGTGGAACAGAACCTATGTTTATCCAAGTTTCCACAGTGCGTTATCTGTGAAACTAATACTAGGCTAAGGTCCTGATTTATGCCTGTTTTCTCTGGATTGTATAGCTATCTAATACCCTATAAATTAGAAGCTTAAGATGGTAAACACACTCGTATACATATATGGGTATATGCAAACACACTTCTTTTTTTTTTTTTTGTTTCCAGAGTACCCTTTGAATCTTAAATCTAGGTCTCCAAGAGTGCAGGTCATTAAAAAGGGGAGTACAAAAGAACTGCAGATATCCAAATTCCCAGTTTTAGGAAGTCTTCATTCACAAGCAGTAAGGAATGGAACTGGCACAAGTCTTTATAAAGGAATAGTCCCTAAACCTCTTAATCCATCTGTAAAGGTGAGTCTTGGGTATCTGTGGTATGACACCCATGCTGAAAAAAATTGTGTGGTAGTTCTGAGTGTGCTGTATTTCACTTCTGAGAGTGCTGTTTGCTAGAATATTATACTTTCAACTCTTTCGAAGTGCAGCATATCACAAAAATGAACAGAAACAACTTTTATTTCATGTTTCCTTTTTAAACTGTACTGTAGTTGTGTCTCTCTCTTTCTGATTTACATTTTTTGAGAAGTCCCAGGGCTGTTCAAGTGAGAATGAAAAGGATGTTTTTAACTTGCAGAGTAGTAGTGCCTTTATATATACACTATTTACAAAGAAAAATAGATACTCAATGTAGAGGTGTATTTGGCATAAAAATAAGTTCAGAATTCATCCCAAGTATTGATAGAGGTGATGTTGCAACCTGTTAGTGTCATTCTGGTCCCTTCCCAAATGCATTTTTCTGTGTTCATATTTAGATTTGTTTCAGGAATTTTTATTTGCTTCTGAGAGCATATGATGGAAGTTGTTCTTAACTCTATAACATTATACATTTCAACAGCTGAAAGTGGTTTTAGACTCATATGTTGATTCTTAGTACCTCAAATATGAGAGCCTTAATTGTTTCGAAATTGAAGTCTTTATTTAAAAAAGTGTGAAGAGTATTTGTGAGTGGATGAGTGTTCATAAAGTATACTTTTCACAAGAAAACAGGTGTTTGCACTAAATTATGGTTGTAGTTGTGATTTGCTTTCACTTAATTTCTCTGAAAATTCCTGAAAAGAATCCTGTTGTAGGTAATGACTCTTTAAAGTTCTGTTTAAATTCTTGTTTAGCCCACACAGTGGAAAATACAAGCAAAAGAAAATAAACTTGGGAATCAATTTCCTCATGAATCTACATATGGTGTTGACAATATCTGTCCTTTCAAATCAACTGCCAAGGTGCTTATGGTATCACAAAATATGGTGAAAGAGGTAAAGCAATGTTTGTGTTTTTTATGAAATCTAGAAAGCATTTAATTTTGATTAGATAAGGCAGTCATTAAGTTTTATGCAGAATTGTATTAAATAAGAGTTTTTAAGTTAATGGGTGGGATGTATGGAGGGCACACTACTGACCTGTAAGTACTGCACAGTTTGCTTGTGGGTTTGATTCGGTGTAAAAAAAGGTGCATTAGGAAATATAACCTGATGGGTTTAGACTTTAAAACTGGTAATGGTGTGATACATTTCAGAAGGTCCACTGTTTGCTTGTTAGCAGTCTGCCATAAACCTGCATCTGTGGGTGTAAATGCAAGAACTGTATATACAGAAATACAAATATGGTCCCTCTGTTTTTGATTGTGGAAATAGGTGAAACCTGAAACTAAAATGTGCTGGTGTGGGATATGTCTTTTTGTCTCCATTCAAAACGTTCTAAATGGATATTCTGTGACTTTCTTCTGACTCCTGTTAGTGTAATCGATCAAATTCTTCATCTCCTGTTGACAAAGCTGGTCAACCTAGTTTAACGAAATTAACAAAATTGACGAGAATGCGGACTGATAAGAAGAGTGAATTTTTGAAGGCATTGAAACAAGATAGAGTGGAAGAGGGTCATGAAGATGAGAGTCATGCTGGGCAAGAGAAGGTAGTTCTGCTTGTATCTATTGTAGATCCACCTGTAGTAGTTTTCAGACACTTTTGATGTGGCTATAAACAGCTGTTAAGTTTTGATCTTCTATCTCTAAATGAAGAAAAATAATTAGATTTTAATGAATTTGAAAAATTGTTTCAAGTACTACTTCACTTCAGTGATTCTTAATAGTCTTTTCTTTAGTTTCTGAAGTATCTATTAATATATGTTCATAACTAAGGTACATCCATGTCTTTAGGAAAACTAAAAAAAATTAAGCTTAGTATACTAACTTCATCTTTGTGGAGGGCAGTATTTCACACCTTGGTGGTTAGTTGTCCTACAAAAGAATAAATGGAAAAACGGTTCTGCTTCTCAAACAATTTCCTTTCCAGTTAGAGTGTTTTGATAGCCAGGAGTTCTTTGTTCTTAGTCTAGTCATAGAAGCAATGGTTCAGTTTATGCATATAAGAGGAACATGTTTTTACTTCCTAACTGAGAGAACATAGAGGCCTTTACTGTCTGCATATGATATGTGCTGTGTTTCTTTCAGTCTTGATTGGTTTATACAGTGCTTAGCTCGCACCAGAAGATATTTGTGTCAGTGCTGCCAGCCACCAACAAGCCATAAGCATAGTTATTATACATAGTCCAAGTGAGGATGAATGTTGTGTTATTCAGGATCAGGTGATGTCAAACCTATTCACTGTAAAACAGTGTCTTAAACTGTTTTAACAAACCGAACTAATCACATGAATTATAAATCAACCAGATAAATAAGTGGTTTTGAGGAATTTTTATTAAGATTTGGAGATGTGAAAAAAGAAATAGTGCCAGTGTGTATTGCTCGTAAAAGTAAGATTGATTTTTATGACCCTGTTCCTGTTACAAGTGAGATAAAGGTCTGCATTTTACCATTAGGCATTTTGTGGCACCCAAGATGGGTGATGAGGACAATGTTGTTCATGTATGTTTAAGAAATACACAAAGATTTTGTATTAAGATTAAAAAGATACTGGGAAATACTGTCTTGAGCTTCAGAATTCTGAAAATAATAGTCTGAATTTGGTGGGGGCTTCATTTCCTTAAATGGCTACAGGTTCAAAATATCTCTGACATATATCAAGTGCATTTAGTTGTCATCTTGTGCACAGCTGATATTTTCAGAAGGAAGTGTATTTAAAACAAACAAACAGAAAAAAAAAACCAATAAAAAACCCCCCTCAAGATACCTTTAATGGGGGAAGTCATAATGTCCTTGGGCAGGTGTGTTAAGATGTAACCTGGAGTAGATGTTGGTAAGTGCATGCTTCCTTTTCCCTGCCATTGCTCTTTCATGAATAGATGTGAAAAGGTGTTGAAAAAACCATGTAGCTAATAGTTGTCCTACTTACAACATTCATTTTAATGATCATCATCAGAAGACGTGATGTGCAAGTGAGTGGATGGTGAGGTAGCTGCACAACACTTTTGTATAATGTGTTCCTGTTGATGGAATTTTGAGGGCTGCAGTGGCAGATTTCACCTCTGAAATAGTGAGGCAAATCATTGTTAGCAGTTAAATCTTGGTTGGCAGTTTTGCCCTGTATATTTAAATAGTTAATTCTGTTTGATAATCAGAGATGCGTGCTTCAGCTATATAATTTAATAACTTAATGCATCTTTACTGGGATATTTACTGTTAAGGAATGCTTGCTGAGCATTCTGAAATACCTGGAAGCATACAACACTGAGTGGGAGGCAAACTATGATGATTGTCTTCACCCTGGACTCTGAATTGTGTTTTTTTACAAGTGCATGACTGCCTAATAATGTTTCTACTCTCTTTGTTTTTACAGACTTCTGAGGTTATTTGGCTTCTTACTAAATAATAAAAACTGCAGGTTGCTGAAAGAGTAGAATAAAAATAAACATCTCTGGTCTATAGGACTAAAGAGATTTTAATATTTGAGTGAATCCGAACAGTTGGCTTCCTAAATAAACTTTCTTCCTAGTTCATATTTCATGGCTGTCATGCTACAGTTGGTCTTAACAACAGCCTGAGAAACTATAGTTAGTGCATGTGTATAGAGAAAGTTGTCCGAATTTCAAGAATGCTATCCAATCTACCTGAGGTTTTGGCAGATGAGTCTGCTTGTTAAGATGTGGTGGCTGTCAACTGCCCCTTAAACTAAGGAAACTTGAGGACTCATGCTTTCAAACTTCTCGTGACATGTGTGAGTTCAACCTGTTCTTTCTTTAAGTATGAAAGGCAGCTTAAGCTTGAGTTTTAAGATGTTTGAAACTGTGTAGAAAGAAGTTTGATGCAAAGTATGGTAATTACTGTCTACATGACTTGTTCAGCAGCATAACTCAAAATATCCGTGGTATCCAAGTATTGCAAACTCTAGAAGTATGAAACAAATTAATATCAGCTGAAGGAATATTAAGTAACTCCATTTAAATGTAAATTAAATGGAATCACTGAATTGTAACACTTGCAGACATTCACTTGTGAATGGAATTTACTTTCAAACTTAGTAACATATAACCATTTTTAACAGAATGATGAATCCTTTAACTTGCATAACAGCAACAGCCCTCGTTGTGAGAGAGATAGAAACTTCGAAAATGAAGTTCCACAAGAGAATGGCAATACTTCAATTACATCTCAACAGATCATTCGATCATCAGGTTTCCCTCAGACAGTTGTTCTTTCAAGCTCGCTTGAGGCAGAACACAGGTACGTACTTTGTGTGATAGAGAGAGTGTTTCTTCATGGTAAGTGAGCACGTCGTAAATTCTCACTAGTTCAAAGTCAGAATATGAAAAATGAGAACACATGAAATGCTTACATAGTACTGTCAAAGTTTACCTTCTAGACATGTAGTAATTTAGCGTGGCATTTACTTTGCTTCTACTAGAGTTGTGTACTAACTCAAACTTGCTTTACTAAATTTCAGTGTATTTCCTTATAAAGAAATAAAGCAAACTTCCTAGTGACTTAATTCCTCTGATTTTAGTCTACATGTCTAGGAAGAACAATGCATATAATTGTTATTGGTTTTGATAATAACTTTAAATACTGCATCTTACTTAAAACTCAGTGAGTTCTTCCTCACTTTTTAAGTAATGAATTACTTCTGTAGCTGTGTAGTTGTCACTGTCTGTGATATCACAAGACAGTGCTCTGGAAATAAAATAACTCCAAGAAAGGATTGAAACAGTTCTAATGTATCATAAAAGTAACTTCAGTAACAACTGGTAGAGATGAGAGTGATACTGCTGGGAGCTTGCAGCTCAGTCTGGAGATACTCATGTCATGAGCTGTCTTTCTGGCAACTATAGAATTACAGTCGTAGATTAGGTGGAATTTTTTTTGTGATAGATTTTATGAATACATTAGACTAGAGAACTTCCATTTTGTATTACTTGCAGAGGACACTAATGACATTTTATCCCTCACAAGTATGAAAACTGACATGCACAGTGCTCATTTCTTCTTGTTCCACCATTGGCTATGGAAACAGAAATCTTTGATCAGTAGAGGCTACTACTGACAATTTTTTGGCTAGAATATCGGAGTCATAGGAGTCACTCTCATTTTTCAATTCAAATGACTGAAGGGCCTTCATAGTATTTCTGGGCAAGTATTTTTTGTGGTGGCCCAGAGAGGCCGTGTCTCTGTATGGTCCCAATACTTCAGCTGTGACGTCTGCACACATTTAGGCAGATATTGTGGTAAACTGGACTTGAAGCAACTAGCTTACCTCACAAGATTCCTATGCATGCCTAGTAACAATACTGGCACAGTTTGTACAAAATAAATCTGGGGAAGTTTCCATCATGCAGGTGTCCTGTTGATGTTGAGTTGGCAAATCTGAAGCTTTTTTACATAGTTTACGCTTGTAACAATTCTAGAAGCCTTATGTAATTTTAAAAGGGCAGTGGTCCTGCTAACTTTAGACAATGTTGCTTCAAAGTTAATTAGTCATTGCTCTAAATTTTATTTACATTAACAGAACCTCTGTAAATATTCATGGTTTTGTACGTAACACTGTTAACATCTTAGCTTGCTTGCAGTAAATCTATCTAACTGAAATTACCATTGCCAAAAATATAACTATAGTGGAACTGGATTTGGCATTGCAAATCTTTATCTGCATTTGTCTACATAAATGCACATATTCTCTTAAAAAAGAGTTTTGGATTGGTTGCATATTATTTCTGCTCAATTCTGAGTATTTAATTTTTTGGGGCTGTTGCATTGTCTAGTTCAGGTATTGACTATGATAGAATATCTAATCTCCATTTCTGTTTTTGTCCTGCTAAATATTTTAAAGGAATAGTTCTCACTTTCTCAGTTTCTTGTGTCACTTCTGGCATATGCTTTTTATATGCTTTGTATATATTTACTTTAGAAACCTCTTCATTTTTTTATGAAATAGCTTTATCCACCTTTAGCATTCAAGATCAACAGATGCATCATTTGCCTGAAGAAAGTGCTGATCTTTCGGCAAAAACTTTGCAGCAAGAGAACTTACTATCTTTTTTGCTAAATATCTGAGTGTCATCGTCCTGATATAACCCCTGTTTTCACAGCATGTTCACATGTAAAACTGCTTTCTTCTGCTTAGATACTGCTGTCCCACTTTTAGAACCACCTGAAAACACATTGATTATTGCATCTTTGGATATCTCAACTTTAGTCAGGAGAGGAATCTGTCTATTGCTTCTTTCCCTACCCTTATCCCAAAACCCATGCCAAATTGTAGTCTGTCAGTGCTGAAATATCAGCAGCTGCCATTGGATGAGACTGAATTGCAAAGAAGCCTTTCCCGGCTCTGACATTAGCATGTGCTAGGAAAAAAGAGGCCGTTGCATCCTTAACTGGTTCCCATGGAGGAATTTTGCCAGTATGTCTCATGGCTGCTCTGTTACCCAGGAAAAAGTGCAGATTCCCTCACTGTAGGTCTTCATTTCTTTGAGGGGATGCACTACTGTTCTACCAGGGCAGTTGTGCAGAGGAAATAGATTCTTAATTTTCCACCTGACACAGATTTCGCCCCTTAAAGTGAAGGTACAGTTTTTACCATGTGTAGTGGTAAAATAGGGTCATCTGTGAAGCACCTAAAAACTTCCCAACTGGTGTACTTGTTACTTCTATGTAAGAGTTTGTTAAAAAAAAAAAAAAACTATGGACCGATTAATCCGGTTGCTACAAGTCTTGAGACATGCATGTTGGCAGAGCTTGAATTGTCTGAGTGTGTTTAGCAAATTCCTTTATATTGTCCTTTTTAATTTAAAAGGTTGTTAAAGGAGATGGGTTGGCAGGAAGACAGTGAAAATGATGAAACATGTGCTCCACTAACAGAGGATGAAATGAGGGAGTTCCAAGTCATTAGTGAACAGGTAACAATAACTTAATGTTCTATTATCAACTTATAGTTGCTTCCCTAAATGCCTACCTTTCAGGATTATCTGCAGGATTTTGGTGGTTTGGGATGTTACTATTCCAATATTGTGCTTTTGGAAGAATAATTGCTTTAAAAAGATAGGGGAAAAGTGCTTATTGTAGGTAATGCCTATACTAGAAATATCAAGGAAAGGGCATGTGGGTGCTGCTGAGTAGTTCTAGCATTTCTGGTAGTAGAATTGCACAGGCTTTCCAGCTTTGCAGCTTAACCTGAAAAAAGGAAATGTTCTTTCAGTGTTTTCATGCAGTTTCTTTGGTTCTCCGAAATCTGAACTTTCTCTCTTTGAAATTAGTTCATTAGTAACAAAGTTTGAAAGGAAAATCTGGTCTTGACTTGTGTATCTGCTGGGGTCAGTGAGTTGAAGCTGGAAGGTAGAATCTTGAGCAATGTTAAATTTGAACTTTTGATATTTCCATAGGTCTAGCTGTATACCTAATAATTAGAGTATTTGAAATATAAAACTCTTAAATGCTTGGCTTACTGCCCAGGTCCTACACTATCTGTAGAAATGTAGTAATTCCTTTCTTGTTGTAGAATCAGTTGTTTCCTTTCTCTCCAGTGTCTTTGGCTTTCCAACTGCATCAGGTAGACAGGTTGGTAAAACTATTCCTTCCTACTGCATCTACTCTTTCAAACTCCTTTATCAAAGACTCCACCCTTTTTAGCACAGATGTTTACAGAACTGTGGAAGAAGGGACTGCATTGCAGCAGAGGCCGTGTGGGAGGAGGGGTCACTGGGGCAAGAAATCTGAAACTGGTGAGAAGAATGTAAGCTCTCACTGACCACAGGAACTTAGCACAATTGGAGGTACTTGGAAACACGTGGTTGGCCCAGAAGTGAAGACTCCTAAGGGCTTTTTCCTTTCTTGTGTGTATATAAGAAGGTAGTGCTGTGGATCTGCTGTAGTGTAGAGATGAAGATGTAGAGAATGTTGAAATGTAACAGATTGTTGTGTTTAGCTTTTTCTTTCTCTAAAAACATCCTGTTTTCTCATTTCAGTTACAAAAAAATGGTCTTCGGAAAAATGGCATTTTGAAAAATGGGCTTATCTGCGATTTCAAATTTAGCCCCTGGAAAAACAGCAATTTCATACCTGCTCTGGAGAATGAGGATTCTGAGACAAGCAGCAGTGATACATCAGATGACGATGATGTGTGAAGACTTCTTTTGCATCTGTAGAAGCCTATTTTGATTTCATGAAAATATGGGGATATGTTATCCAAAAAAAAAGATTTCTAATTTATATAATAACATACCTGCTAGAGGAAGAACTATGACTTTTCTCTGAAGAAATTTTCTCTGAAGAAAGACAGGAATGTTGTGTTGGACGTGTTGAACATTACTATAATTCCTTTGTAAACGAATGTTGTAGAATGAGGACTTGGGTTGACCCAGCATTGACTTTCTTCATCAGTGAAGCATTTCTGACTAGCAATGTGACAATGTAACAAATCAGACTTCCTCATTTAATAATAAAAACAAAGAATTGTGTAATGTCTTGCGAAGCTTCTGTCTTAAAACATCCAAGACTACAAGGGGGATAATGCAGCTTCACACAGTGTTTTTCTTGCCAAGTCATTTGTTTCATGCAGTGGAAATCCCTGAGTCTAGTTTGTAGGCGAAAAGGGCAATGTGGCATGTTGGCTAAAATAAGCAAAGTGCACTAAACTCTTTTTACTCTGCTGCTTCTTCCACACAAATGCTCTTTATTGTTTGTAGTGTAGTTGTAGTTGTTATTAACTGAAAAAGACCCTGATGTTACAGTTCCAAACTTCTAAAATTAACCTTTAAATGGAAAGCTTTATGAGGTATTGCAAGACCCAGTATTATCACCACGAGCACATTTCTTGTGGGAAAATAAGCACTTTGATTTTACCATTCACATGCATAAAAATAATTACAGTGACTGGATTTGTCCACTACATGGAAAAGAAACTGAGTTTATAGTATTATCTCAGTGCATAGCATGAAGAGTATTGTTTTTAAATCTAGTAAGTTTTGTTTGCCTTGATGTTAAATTTATACATGCTGTGGCAGCAGTGACTGCACAGAAGTATTTATACCACCAGATCTTACTTTTATAGTAGCAGAAGTATATCTATGCAATAAGCATCTGTTTTGCTTACTTTGTGTCAAACTTTTTTTGTGTTCATACATTTGAAAACCAGTATTGTATTATTTAGGGTTTTATGTGGTTCATTTTGGTTCTTTAAATACTTTTCCCCATGTTTGTACAAGCTATATAGCATGAATTCATAAGCACAACTGCTCTTGGAGACGTCACATATGTGTCAGAATATAACTTATATATAGACATTCCCCTTTCAAGATTTTTAAAAAATTTATTATGCCTTACAATAAGTAATTTGTAATTTAGAACTCTAAAGCAAAAATATTTATAAAACTGAGCTTTTGTCTTTATTTAACTTTAGGAAAAAGTGTTTTTTTCACAAGGTAGTATCTACCTGCTTTGGGCTAAAGGTAGTATGTTTCTTTTTATTCTCACTTTTATTACTTCAAATAGATTTCTGTTCTTGGAATGGGCATGCAAATGTTCATGTAGCTAATTTTGGCACTCCAAATTTGTCATTTTCTCATCTAAACTTAAGAGGATAACAATGTTCTGTATCGGTAATGAAGTTTTTCATACCTTTATGCCTTACACATTATTACCTTCCCAGCTTCTGCAGGTTTTTTTATGAACTTTGATGTCTTGGTGTAGTATCTTTCTGTTTTGTTTTTTACATCCTATGAACAGAATCTTCTGCCTATGGTAATTACTTAGTGGAATGTGAATATGCTATTTTTATTACTGGGTGAAAACCTTTTTGCCTTGCTATTACTCAAAGTGGAATTTAGATCTTTTCTCCCTCCTTTATGCAGGTTGCCTACACGCATAACCTCTGTAATTAACGATTTAGGAAGATGCTGTAAATAAAGAATTGTGTTATACGAAGTATATAGACTTGGGAAGTTTACAGGTTCTAATTGAGCAAATTTGCTGTAGGCAAAGTAGAAATAATAGTTACACTTCTGTTGTGAGTGTATTGCGAAACTCCTATTTGAGGCATTGGTTATAACTGAGTTTGAGCAAAGAAGGTTGCAGGAATTGAGCAGTGATTTTGCGTTGTAAACTGAAACACTTTCTTACAGCCTTTGTAACTTAAAAGAAGTAAGTGGTGGCTTCTATTGTATCTTCTGTGTTGTTTATCCTGGCTGCATACATATGACACAATCACTGCAAGTTTGTATTAGTAAAGTCTGGTGTGTTCCATGCTGTGGTTTGATGTGTAGTTATGTAGGCTTAACCAACTGATACCACTAGATTCAGTTCTAGTCCTATGCAGTGCTGCATTTTGCTTGTTCAGAGACTCGTGTCAGAAGTCCTCATAGCTCTTAGCTTATATGGTTATCTGCCTGCTCTGTTACATCAGTTTGCTGTTCATGCCAGAATGGAAGTGGGAGAACTTTGATTTCCATTGAGGAATTGGATTGCCTTGTGTTATATTTACTTAAGGCAAGGCTGAATAGTATACTGGTTCTCCTTTTGTCCTCCTTAAGAAACGATATGTTTAGTCACTCATTGAGGAAATCTGTTTTCAATTGAGATTGTTTTTAATTTTCTTGGGAAGTGACACTTGAAACAAAGTTTGGTTTTCATGTTTTACTTCCATAAATGTTTGAAAGTTTAATTTTGCTGTCCTCCTCCCTCTTGTTCAGTGTTTGGGAATGTTAAGGTAGAATGAAATTTGATTCTGTAGGATGTAACAATGTAGCTTCTCCTGTCTTTTATTATTCCTTTGCCAGGGCACTTTTAGTAGTTCATTAGCCCTTCTCTGCTCTGGTAAACTGAACCATGGTCTGTTCCCAGGGTAAATACTCTCCTGTTTTCCTACTTGGTCAGATTAAACACCATCAAGGAGATCTGCATTAAAGGCTTTAAAAGTTGGACTAAGCTTGTCCATTCCCTTCATAGGTTTTTGCCAGCTTTGTATATTAAAGAACATCTGACTGAGACAGTTTGTCAGCCCTGGGCTGGAAGAGCTTGACTTCTGTGACAGTAATCACTGATTACTTCATGCAGACATGGCACTGCTGTACGATTTGCAGGCATTGCTGTTTCTCTTTTTCATCCTGTCTTTATATTGGCAGAAAACTATATCTTTCTGGTTCCCCTTGCTGTCTTTTTTCAAAAAAAAAAGGTGAGTGATGAATCAAACCCTGATATTTTTAATCGGTTGCTGATAAAGGATGTGCCTGCTGCATCTGTTGATGGAGTGGAAGGGTAGCTGTGCTTCACATAGGGAACTGGGGCTCCTTTGCCTTATCTAGAATGACCAGATGACTTCCTTACTGGTTTGAACAGGGCCTTTTTCTGTTTTAACTGACAAGATAGGCTGGCTTTTGAAGAGTTTTAATTATAGTAAACCTGTTCATTGGTGTGTATTGGACCCAATTAAGACTCTAAACTAGAGTTTTTGCTGCTTGTCATCCAAGTATTTGAGAAATGTTATCAAATGCAAAAGAAGTTTTTTTTTTTCTCATATGCAGTTAGTGGGGTAGGAATCTGCTTTTTTTATGATGGAGACTTTTATTTTAGTGTTCTTTAAAGGATATCTGTTCTTCATTAAATACATTTAAACCATTAGCTTCTAGAAACCGGAAGGAGATTTTAGTGACAGATGTCTTTGGTTTTCCATGTTTTCTTTTTGCTGATAGATAATGGCTGAGGCACTTCACGCAGCCGAAGAGAGCTTTTAGTCTGATTAAGGATTATTGCTGTTGTGCATCAAGAATTGTTGGGTTGTTAGGATGATAAATGTTATAGCTAGCTGGTCAGTTTTCCTCATCCTTATTTTCATAGTCATCAGTGAGCTTTATTGCAAACTGTATAGTTTGAATGAGCTTTGTTTCATTCCCTGTATCTCTCTTCAGCCTTCCCTAGAGGTAACTGGCAATACATTTGCTAAACCAGCACTGGTAGTGATTTGTGAGGCAATCTGGCTCTGTGAGGCATAGGTACATATAGAACTATGTCCCTGGAGGTTTGTACTTTCTCAGACCTTGTAAGCAAATTATAGGTTCTGTCCCTTAGTGTGTTACCATCTAGGAAAGACCTTCTGACAGATTAAAGAAAAAATTCATACCTTCACTTCACTGGTGAACAGAGTGTATCTGCTGTGAAACTGAATTTGGTGGTTACCAAAGTGTGTTTCCATTGCACTGTCTTGTGCAAATCTGGTCATCTAAAGGAGATGTGAGGTTTTACAGGGTCTATAGTGGCATGTGTTTCTTAAGTTCTTGGAAAGGTACCTGAGAGTATTTGTGCTATTTCATTCCATATACATCTTCCTTGGACATCCTTTTAGTAAGCAGCTGTTTATTCCCCTGCCAACTGCATTATCTTTATAGAGAAATGACATTCAATAATGCAAGATAAGTGCTAGTTACTTTCCTGTCCTACCCAGATAAAAGGTGTGGTGCTGAAGTGGAAAGGAGTATTTTTGGTAACTGGTATGGTTGCTGATGTCCACGTAAGCATCCACATATCAGGCTTGTGGAGCTTGGCTCAGTATCAGAAAATTTCAGTTTCCCTTAGGAGATGTGGGGACGTAACTGGTGCTACTAAGCAAGGCACTACAGAGCTTGAGCTTGAGAAGGAAAGCAAGGCACACTTTGGCTCTGCCAGGGAGAAGTCAGACTTCATAACTGATGGAAAACCCCCAAATTCTTGAAAGGTGAACCTGGAACAGCCTAGTACCCTGAACTATTGCATTTTACTAGATTACCAGACTAAGTAATGACTGTGTGCTGTCCCGAGTCATCATCTACTGAGCCTATAGATTCTGGCACAGGTGTTAATGCATCACATACCAACAGACAGCTTCTGACTGCTCTGGAGCCAGACGGCATCCACTGTTGCCTTACTGTTCTCACAATCGAGTCAATGAAGGTAGTATTGCTTTTCCTCACATCTGTTTTTCAATATACTCAATAGCAGGACATGATGTTTTGAAGCTTGTATCCTGCTTATTCTAGTATGGTGTCTTTGGTACAGTGGCTTCCTTTTAATTCTTTATTTATTTGCTGTCTCATTGCTTGGGAGCTCTGTGCTATCCTAATCTTTGCATCTTACATCTCCCATAGCTCCCTGTGGCAAGACTCCTGGAGTGGTACCATCTTTAGCAAGTTATGGACCATCTGATCTGAATTAAAGTGACTGCATTGTGGATAGATGAAAAACTATTGAGCTTTGAGTCATCTGATATACAAGCACATGTGAATGAAATAGAAGGCAATGGTGTAGACTTATTAGCAATAACTTATTTTCTGTGCTTGTCATCTGGTGTTTTTGGTGGCTCTTGTCATGTGTATTGTGCACTTTTTTGCACAGAATTTGTAGATATTAAATTATAGTCAGGCTTGCTTTTATCCTATAACATTGCTTTAAGTGACAGGGTATGCTACTTGAAAGGGTAGTGTGGAAATGAGCTAGTCTGTAAGGAATTGGCATGTATTGTAAGCAGCCTACTGAATCAAGCCACTGTTGATGCTAAGCTGTAAACACTTCATTACCAAAAGCTGAGAAATACTTCTGTATGCTGTGGAAAGCTATTTCAAAATTTATGAGTGTAAAATACACAGGTATTTTACTAAGTCCTCACATGAGTGTTTTTCTCAGCTCTGATTTTTTTTCATTGGGCATGCACAAGTAGTCTTTGTACAGAATCAAAACATTTTTTAGTTGAAATTAATGGTTTAGTTATTCCAAAATGCAATGTGGAAATATCTGAATGTTCCATTTAAGTTATAGATCAGTATAATTTCATTTTTAGTCTTTTAAATGCAGCTACTGAAAACACCTTTTGGCTGGAACTGATGATACTGGCTGTGATTATGGTTACCTTATGCTTCCACTGGAATTATCTGTTCATAGTCACTTAACTCACTAATGCTTAACTTGTTGGGACCAATTTTCCCTGGTTGACCAGGTCACTGGGGATGCAGCTGCAGGGTGGCAGAGCCCAGCAGGCAGGACAAAAGTAGCTAGATCTGGGAAGAACACAATGGCAAAAGAGCGAAAAGTAGTTTCAGTGGCATGAGTAAATGGGAATGAACAGGAGGGGACACAAGAACATTGTTCTGAATAAAAAGTCAGCAATTTGTTTCCATCCAGATAGTGTATATGAAGAAGAGTCTTGCATTCTGATTTCTTCAAATTGTTCCTCCCTGCCTCTTAGTGGCCAGTCTTGTGTTAGAAGATCACAGCCAAATTTTGGTCCACGTCCTGATCTTATACTATGCAACTGCATTGTAAGAAAATAAAAATCTTAGGTGATTCATGTAGGAGTTTGTTCTCTCATGTTTTGTCTTTTTTTTTTTTACCTCTATGTTGAGACAACGTAAAGCTAGTCAGGATGTGCTGTGTTTAACAATAAGCATGCAGCATAGTGATTTTAGTACATGTTTCTGAAATTTTTTATCTTAATCTTGGTGACTTATTTACTTGGAGAAAATGGGTCATATTGTGGGCTAACCACACGGCTATGAAGGTGAGTTAATGTTGGTGGAGAGTACCAGAAGCAACACTTAGGAGGGGAGAAGTTGTGGATGATGTGTTGAGTAAAAACAAAATACTGAGTAAGGCAAGTGTCCTGCCAGAAGAATGATGTGTGCTTATGCAATTAAAGGCTAAAAAGTAATGCATACCTGCAAGGACTCAAAGGTTGCTTAGGTTTGTGCTTCCTAGCCTACAGTCAGGTTCTGTATTTCTCATCTCCTAAATGCTTGACCTTAATTTTATTCAAATGCCTTTCTCTTACCACTTGACAAAGGTGGTCTTGGTGTTAGAATAGTTTCGTGTTGAACAAGTGGTAAAATTAAGATTGAAAAAAGGAATTAGAAAAAAGGTGGAGCTTAATCCTTAAGGATTTTACAGTCCTGTGGGTGAGGATGAGGGCATCCTCCAAGTAACCTGGAGTGTAGAAGTGCCCTTACATAGGATGCATTACTGCTAAAGTAGGGCAGGAGCAAGGAAAGGTCAGAACACTCTATGGATATGATGCTGGTGTTTGACTTGTATGAAATAAAAAGTATGCACAGCTTGGCTAAAAGCTTGGCTAAACTAATGTATTGATCAAAACTAGGCAGCAATAGTGTAGACTAAATCTGTTTTTTTCCTTCAGCTCCTTTTGTTTTGTCTGGCTGCTATTAAGACATCTGAAAGGCACATGGCCTCACCTTTCAATTGGCAGGTCTTGTGGTGTATGAACAGCAGGTCAGTAGCAAAAAGGACGATGAAGGAGCAGGTTGTTGACAAAGACAACTTCATTCACCAGGACTCCCTAGCATATTCCCCTGGATGCCCAATGGCAGGTGGGAGCAATTACAGTTAGAACTGACTTGAAGGAGTGAGGATACAGCGTGAAAACTGGAGCAGTAGTGGCTGAAAGAGCGGTAAACAATTTCTAAAGAAATAGTAAGAACAAGAGGTAAAGATAACTGCAGAAGTATGGCTTCTGGTCTTGAGTGGTGGAAAAGCTCAGTATTAAGCAGAAACAACTGAGTAAAGTGGAGGATGGGTAGCTTGGCTCTGCTGAATATGGGGGCTTCAGCAGTGCTGCAACTGTGAAATGGGAGCTGCTCATTACCTTCCAGATGGGACTGAACTGCATGGTAGGGCTTGAGGAGTAAACTGGTCTCTGGAGTTGAACTATGAGGGTGGATGGTGAGGTGTTGGTTCTGCCCTTCATGCAGGAACAAGGGTTCCCGTGTGAGTGGGAAGTTAATTAGGGTTTGGAGGGCTCAGAAATGTACCTGGGGAGTAGAAACTGGAAGGGACACTGATGGAAAGCAGTGACAGCTCCAGGTGGAGCTTCAGGTCTTTGTGGCACAGTCAGTACCTAGTGTGGGCAGCAAAGACCTACAAGCTGGTAAACAGGTGTCTGAGCACTTTAAACCCTGTCAAAGAGTAAAGGTGAGTGAAATAGTTCTGGCTGAGCAGCGAGTTGCTGAGCAGTGTCTGAAGCAGGTGTGTGGAAAGGAGGGGAGCATGGAACCTGAGCAGAGGAGCCCAGTTCACTGTTACTTGTTAAAGAACAAAGTGATAGAATCCCATCTCTGTTATGTGTTAGGATTTGCCAACCCAGAATGGCTTGTGGGTGGAGGTGTGGATGATTAGTGGAGTGGAGTTGCTCTGATGGGCAGGCAGGAAGCAGTGTGTAGGGAGCTATGTGGACCAAGGAAGGATATTTCATAATATTTGTTTACGTTAGGAGTGGCCAGAAGCAACAATATGCTGCCTACTGTCATGCTCATGTATCAATGTACATGGGATTAGTGATTATTCCTTACGACTAGTTTTCCTAGTTGTTAATGGTGTGGGGAATAGCAGCTTGGCTTTAAGCACAGAGAGGAGCTCTCTGGGCCTCTTCTGTCCATGTATCTCAAGATTCTTCACTGAGACTCTTCTCACGTCCTCAAGTCAGCAGTGTCATCTCTGGCCTCAGCAGCATGCTGTCCCGTCTGCCTTGGGATGATGCTGCACAAATTCTTTTCCGTCTCTGATCCTCTCTGGCTCCTTCCATGTATCTCTTGCCTCTGATTACATTAAACATACTTTTGAGTCCCTTGCAATATAGACACTTCTACTCAATGTGTTGCTTTTCACTTGCCCTCAAGAGGATAGCATCTGCCTTTGACCAGTGATAGTGGATTGTATCACCCATGTAGTCAGATTTAAAAGGGGCATGCTTATATTTTCTTCCATGTTGTTTCTGCAGATCAGTGAAATGTCATTCTCATTTTCCTTCTTAGAGTTGGTGTCTGACCCTCCCCTCCACCCTGAAACCTTCCAGAATGAAATGAAGCAATATGAGGAACCATGACAGCTCAGATTACTCTGATCTCTGCCTGGCTCTTGCACTCTTTTGCAGATGAATGATCTTTGCTCTCCCATCGATCTCTTGGAAGCATTTTTCCCCAGAGCTTGTGCATTGTCTGGTACATTAAGATTCTGACTCTGAGTCTACAGCTTCTGTCAAGCCCAGTAACAAAAGTAATGGATGCTGAGTGTGATACGAACAATATCACAACAGCTGAAATAATTTCCTGAAGTTTCCAAAATGATAGGATGCCCTATATCGTCTGCTGTAGTTCTGCCATGCCCTTAGCTGACATCTAGGTGTGTATTAACAGAGTCTAGCAATGCCACTTGTGCAGGAGGGAGGTTTATAACTAAGATTTTTTTCTGTGGGCTCTCAGAACCAGAAGAGGGTGCTGGAGATCTTTGGCTGGCTTGTCTCTCCTCCTGCTTTACTCAGATTTTGTGCATCTATTATTAGTTAATCTTTTCCTGGTTTTGTTTTTCTAAACCAGTGCAAATATTCTAAGTTTTTTCTGGGGTTTTTTTTTTTTAAATTTTTCTTTAATTTTTTTTTTTTTAATTCTTTACTATGCCAGCCCCTAAATGCAGAGACAATGATAATGTTCATAGAACTGCTCTACATTTGTAAAATTTATGGCCATGTTTGTGAGACCAGTGAAGTAACTCTTGTTGTAGGCTGGAGTTTAGATAGAGGTGTTCTCAAGCAAACTAGCCTGCATCTCTAAGTATATTGTATATCAAGGTGGGAAAGATAGTTCTGTTACATTTATAGCTACAGAAATGCTGTGCACACATGAACTTCTCTCTAAAGAAAAGCTGGGAGAAAAAACAAGTTTGTTCTCTGTTTTGTCATGATTCTCCCCTGGAGTATATCTGCTATTTGGAGGTAGCTGGTTGCATTTGTATGCTGCAGTGATGCTCTCTAAAACTTTGCAGCTGATGCTTTCAAGTGAAAACCTAGGCTCTCAGAGGTGTCTCTGAATCAGTGTTCAGTGCTCACAGTAGGACAGTATTTCTTAGCTTTAAAAAAAGAAGTTAAAAAGTACAACAGAAAAAGGCTTATTCTGATTCTTTTCATCACAGAAAGCTGCCACTAGAGGACAGCTTAGAGATTGTTGAGATATGCTCTCACTTATGTATTCACAGCTAGGCTGCTTCTTATCGGAGATGGGATGAGGTGGATTTTTACAGTCTGCAACTTGCTGCTCACTTAAAGGAGATTTCTTTTCTACTGGAATTTTGTAAGAAATTTTTGTCTCTCTCCTGCACTGCAGTTCTCATGCTGATACATACTTGTTGGAAATGAGCCATGGGCACTTAGGAACTTATAACAAGTTTTTGTGGCTTTTGGACAAAATCTTCAAATCCGTGTCGCTAGCATGAAACATCTTTATTTTTTTTTTTAATGACATGCAGTGATCTCATTTTTCAAGGATGGAGAGTAAACCTGTTCCTGTTAGTGGGAGTAACTCATTATTTTTGAAAAATACTTCATGACTGGGTTTAGGACTTCTAACTGAAACCCAGATTTTTTTAGTTATCCAGACCTATGGGAAAAGGTGCCTTAATGTGCTAACCTGCCTCTGGGATGTGAGGTGATACTCCGCCTCTCTTGCCTAGGAAGGAAGACAACATTTCTTGATAGTTTCTTCTATTGCCACACTTATTGGGTAAGAGATGCTACACGTGTTTCTGTCCTGGGTTAAATGTCCTTTTTCTTTTCCCTGATCACGTTTGTTTCCAGTTATGACACATCCTCTTGCTGTAGGGAACAGGGATGTGTCAGGCTAGAAAGCTGCCTAAGGATTTTCATAAATAAAAATCATAGTCCACATACATAATGGATGTCATGCATTTACACAGTTCAAAACTCTTTTATGATAAGAACTTGGGGATTTATGGAGCCTGTGAATGAAGATGGATCTCATTCTTGTTACTTCTGTAGTGGAGGAACTACTTATCTATCTGGCCACCCCTGAGGTGGAGTTAGGATGATACTCAAGAACTTTTGCCATATCTCTCGTGCAAACCTACACTTTCTTCTCCAATTAAATTAAGGCCTAGACTTTCAATGCCTTGAAATAATGCGCTTGTAAACAGTAGTTTGAAAGAAGCTATCTGACCTCATCTTTCACCACTTCAACTGCTTTTCTTTCCCTGTAAGAAGAGCTTGGGAATTTATGTTCTCCTTTTGCTTGTCTAGAGTATCACACAGTGTTTAAAAATCTAAGGATTTCTACTGATTATGCCAGAGAGGAGCAGATTACATCTTTCACATGTTGATGATTACAGTGATGCTGCACAAGCTGGGGCATGCATGGTGCATCATGCTTCTGTAAGAGGGTAGCATCGCTGTGCTGCAGTGCTCAAGTCAGATCTGTACAGCAGTAAGAAGTCCAAGAGCTCCAATCCTGTAATTTTATTTTCATTACCTGTAAGATAGGCCCAAATTTTTCCTTATTCTAGGAAAGAACATTCTGCAGCATCTTTCAATCTACAGATAAAAGCAAAATACATAAAATGAACCAAAATATATGGGATCAGACTGCCAGGGCACTAGGTGTTTGAGAGAAGGCACTAAGTGTCCTCACCGGTCCCTCCTTTCGATAGGAGGTGAACAACAGAGCAAAGCGAGATATAGGAGAACTGATTCATGTGCTCATAAATGTCACCATATGAAGTGATGTAGGATGCAGTATGTTCTAGAGATGAGTTTTAGGTAGGTAGTGTGCTTTTCTTCATCTGAAGACTTTTTTTTCCATGTTAAGAATTCTGTGGCTTTTTTTCAGAGATGAAAATCTATTACCTCAAAAATATACATTGTGGCATTGCTGAGTTTTAATTCATAACCCATGAAAACTCTTTAAAGCCAGTGCATGTATATGTGCATACATGTGTCCAAGTAAATTTTTTTTTTAGCTGAATGAGGACTCCAAGAACAGAATCTATTTTAATCCTTAGTTTCTTTTTGAACCATCTAAATTTTTGTGGGTTATTTCATTTTTTCTGCCTTCCCTGTTAATAGGGACACTGTTCAGAAGTTTGACTGTTGTAGGTACTAAGGCTGAGGTGCCCAAAGACATTCCACAAAGGTTGCTGTAGTGGACAGAGATGAAGCTTTTGCTGAAGGCACTGGTTTGGAGAAACATGAAGAGGTTCAGAGGAGCACTCACCTATGGAATATGCTGTGTTTTCAAGCAAAACATGTCTTTATACTCCCCTCAGGCTGGGGCTAACTCCTGAGAGTCATAACAGTATGTCTATGTCTGTTATTGTTTAAAACCTTGAGTTCGTAAAGTAAAGTGTAAACTCTGCTGAGGCCTGAGTGCTCTCAGTGCCATGGGTATGGACTAAGTAAGTCTGAGAGAGGACCTGGAAGAGCAGAATAGAAGTAATAGTCCTGTCTCCTTTCTTCTGCCTGTTTACCTACCTACAGGTGGATGTGGCATCTGTGCCAGTATCATACCTACAAATTTTTCTAAAAAAGCCTCTTCCCTGGATGCTTCTGGTTCTGGCGGCTATAATTTTTCAGGATATGCTAAACCACATGTCAGCTTTGAACATGTAAAGAGGTATTCTGCAAAGCAAGGGGACTGTTTGCTTTTTTTCCATGTTTTCTCCAGGTGTGAGGAGCATCATGGGTGATATGAGGCTGTCACTGGAAGTAATTTCTGGAGTCACCTGCTGCCAAGAGTGTCCAGCAAGTGCAGGACAAATGGTTCCACTTTTCAAGAAATCCATTTTTTCCTGAAGTGTATGATTTGCAGTCATGTTTGAACAGTGAATTGCCTTACTCTGTAGAGAAATTGGAGGTGGTCCTTCAGAAGGTTATTTACCACATGTCTAAAACCCACAAAGTGTAATTGAGAAACAGAGCTCTTCTCACACTGTGTTTGTATATACAAATTAATGTATTCTAGAGCTAAAGCGAACACTTAGGTCCAATGAACTCATCATGTTTGTTGGTTTTATAGACCTTACAATGTGCATAGGTTTACATTGGTGGAACAAGAAGCAATCAGCAGCTCTTGGCTTTCACGTATCATCAGATCTTTTCTACATGGAATGCAAATACACTTTTGTAATATTTAGCTTTGTGTTGACATTTATTATATTCTCTCCTAGCCATTAGTGCTGATCACATCAATAAAAGGGTAAGGGTAAAGTAATTTTTTTGTAACTAGTATTGCTGTAACTCATTACCTGCAAGTGTTAAAGCTTAATTTTCTTCCCTGTTTATTGAGCAACGAAAGCAACTCTCTTCACATCTTATTGATTTTGAGCATTTTCATGTTCATATTGATTTCAGCACTCTTCACTTCTCTTTCTGGACCTCTCTAGTAGCCCTAGAGGCAGCTTATATAAACAGCCCAGCTCCCACGCACCAGAATAATATTTGACTTGCAGCCATGCAAAGGCAGCTTGATTAAACCATTTTTCTTTTCTATTCCTCATGAAAACATTTCTGTTCCTCCTGGGCTCTTGCTAAAACTGTATTTCCATACAAAGTCAAGATTTTCTTGGACCTAACACCAGCTGGCAGTGTTCAACTAAGTATGCTGTTTTGCATTTTATGAGTTCTAAAATCTCATATTGTATTCTGGTTGTACAGTCCTTAACAAGAGCACTGGGTGGAGTTGGTCACATTGTAACTTTTTAAAAAAAAATTTATATATAGCCAAACTAGAGTTATACAACTTTCTTCAATAGGAACTTACAGATTTTTTAAGATCTTACAGGATCAGTGAATGGTGGTGACTGGCAGATGCCTCTGAGGTTATCTTGTCCAACCTTCCTGCTCCAGCAGGCCCTGTCCAGACAGATTTTGCACATGTTTGAGGATTGGCACTGGGTTTAGGTTTGTCAGGATTACTATTAGCAGCTGAGGTAACATGACCCTGAGCTGCCTGAAGCTCCCACCTTCTGCTTGGGGCCATCTCCAGGGCTGTGCCACCCAGGCTACTCTCTGGGGTGGTGCCAGCTGCTTGAGACTGTGGTATGGGCACATATGGCATAATTTAAGAGACTGCAATGGATCTGTGCATGGCCCTGTGGGCTCTGCTGCAGCACTGTGCTATACTATTCTACAGCAGATGTAACCCATGCTGCAGGGTGCTGAAAGCCATTGTGCCCTGGCACAGAGCTCTGCTCCACGGAGCTGTGTTCCTGCTGAAGGGATTGACATTAAGAGCAACCCCTCCCACTGCCTGGAGATCTTCTCTCTTCTCGCTGTAGTAGAGACAATATGAAAGCACCTGTGTCCCCGAATTAGTATCACGTGCAGAAGCCTGCAGAGCCACTGTGGACATTGCCAGCTGTTGGTTCTGGCTGTTGGTCAGCCAGAAACTGCAGTGGTGCTGGGGAAGGGCTGGTAGCTAATACCAGGCTGTATGAATGTAGTGTCTTTGCTAAGCCTTCAGTTCTTGCTAGGTGCTAAACAGCCACTGGAAGCAGAGAGCTGCCCGTATTCACCGCTATCAATCCTCTGTGTTTGTCACAAGTGTAAAAGCACACAGAATAAAGCAAAGGAAAAAAAACTGGAAATAAAATGATAGAAGGCAGACGATCAGGTTTTTTTTTTTTGTCTTTGTGTGAGTTATATAGCAAAGGTTTTAAAAGGCCTGAATACCTGGTGCTTGTCCACCTCAGACATGGTTATTTTGCAGAAGAAACTGCTTTCAAGGGTCTAGATGTCACCTAATGTTCTGCTAGGACTGTGAGAATTAATCCTTAGGAAGGGATAAAGGGGTAGAGATTGTCTTTGGAAAGAACTGGGTAACCTCTGTCCAGAGGAGTGGTAGCAGCTGCAGATGTCAGCACTTTGAGATGATGGAGAAAATGGTGCATGTTTCTTGGATTCCTTCGGAGTCTTGAACGATTGATTGCAAACACAGGAGTGGGTTTTTTTTGCCAGGAAAACATGCAAGTAGATATTTAGGAAAGCAAAACAAAACAAGACCCCAGAGTTTGTGAAAATCCTTATGAATATTTGGAATTGGCAACAGGTGAAAAACATGTGTGTTAGTGCCTGAAGACCTGATAATGTCAAATACCCTTCAAAATGGGAGAGGAGAGAGCTGTTGCCCCCAAAGACCTTGCAACCATTTGTTCAGGGTCTAAATCCCTGGTGTTAAGAACATACAGGATTTTGTGTGCAAGATGTTCCATTTGATTGAAAGCAGTGCCTCAAGTATTGACTTATACAAATGGAGGAAGCACAAAAGTAACTCACAATTCAGGTCTGCATTTCTTCTGTGCAAGGGAATGAAGAAAATGATCCTTCCTGACATCCACGCAAAACTTTTTCCCAGTTTTCATATAATACTCTGTCAGAACGAGGCAGCTGCAGAGTATGCATTGTCCTCAATGTGGAGTTGTACTTCCCACCAGATGTACATAGGCATGAGGAACTGCAACCAAAAAGACTGCTCACGTGTGTGCTGGAGATGCTGATGGAATGAGAGATGAAGCTTTTTCCACTGGCACTTAGACCTCTCTGCAGGCAGGGCTCCATCCTTGCCATGGGTTGTGGTACCATTAGCAGATGCTGGGGAAAGCTGCCAGTTAAATTGGCATGTGTGCTCACTCCTGTGCTTACTATTCCTGTCATTCCTTCCTCAATGGCCTTTGTCTTACTTAAGCACTGTGGTAGTTTTAGCTACCTCACCTCTGGTTTCCAGTGTAACTCTGGCCAACCGCCCTGTGATAATTCAGATGCACACTCCTAGCTTGTAAACCTTATAAAACTTTCTTTTCACAGTGAATCATAGAACAACCAGGTTGGAAGAGAACTACCGGATCATTGAGTCCAACTGTTCCTATCAAACACTAAACCATGCCCCTCAGCACTTTGTCCACTTGTGCCTTAAACACCTTCCTGGGTAGCCTGTTCCAGTGCCCAATGACCCTTTCTGTGAGAAAAAATTTCCTAATGTCCAGCCTAAATCTCCCCTGGCAGAGCTTGAGGCCATTCCCTCTTCTCCTGTCCCCTGACACTTGGGAGAAGAGGCCAGCTCCCTCCTCTCTAAAACCTCCCTTCAGGTAGTTATAGAGAGTAATGAGGTCTCCTCTCAGCCTCCTCTTCTCCAGGCTAAACAACCCCAGCTCTCTCAGCCATTCCTCATAAGGCCTGTTCTCCAGCCCCTTCACCAGCTTCGTTGCTCTTCTCTGGACTTGCTCCAGAGCCTCGACATCCTTCTTGTGGTGAGGGGCCCGGAACTGAACAAAGGATTCAAGAAACAGACTCACCAGGGCTGAGTACAGAGGGAAAGTACAGTTGAGTACAGTTTTCCATTCAGGAGAGCGTGCACCTGTCCAGGCCAGAGGCTGACAGTTTCCGTAGCTGAATGCTGGGAGAAACTGTGTCAAAGGCTTTACTGAAGTCCAGGAAGATACATCCACAGCCTTTTTCTCATCCAGCAGCCAAGTCACTTTGTCACAGAAGGTCATCAGCTTAGCTTGGCAAGACCTGCCTTTTGTAAACCCGTTGTTGACTGGGCCTGATCACCCAGTTCACTTGCATTTGCTTCATGATAGCACGCAAGATCACCTGTTCCATGTTTTTCCCTGGCACTGAGGTCAGACTGACAGGCCTGGAGTTCCCTGGATCCTCCCTGCAACCCTTGTAGATGGGCACTACATCAGCTTCCAGTTCAGTGGAACTTCCCCAGTCTTCCAGGACTGTTGGAAGATGATGGAAAGGGGTTTAGCCAGCACATCTGTCAGCTCCCTCAATTCCCTAGGGCGAATCCCGTCTGACCCCATAGACTTGTGGGTGTCTAGTTGGGCAAACAAGGTTCTGACCACCTCCTCTTGGACCATGGGAGCCTCATTTTGCTCTTCTAGTTCTGGGGTTTGTACACAGAGGGAACAACTTTCTTTACAATTAAAGACTGAGGCAAAGAAGGCATTAAGTACCTCAGCCTTCTCCTCATCCCCTGTCACTGTTGTTCCTTCTGCATCCAATAGGGACTGTATGGTCTCCCTAGTCATCCTTTTATTATTTATATATTTATAGAAAGATTTTTTTGTTACCTTTCACAGACTTCTCCAATCTTATTTTTACCCTAAACAACCTCACTTCTCTCCTGTAGTCAACACAAGAGGCCTGTCCCCTCTTCCAGAGCCTATAAACATTCCTCTTCTTCTTAATATCACTCAAGATCTCTCTGTTCAACCAAGCTGTTTTTTTCCCCTGCCAGCTTTTTTTTTCAGGAACACGGGGATGGCTTTCTCCTGAGCTGCTAGGACGTCATTTTTGAAGACCTCCCAGCCTTCAAGGGCTCCCTTGCCCTCAAGTACTATCTTCCATTAGATTTTGCCAGCCAGCCTTCTGAAGAGTTCAAATCTGCCCTCTGGAAATTTAATGCTACTGTCCTGCTAACCACCCTCTTCACTTGGCCTAGAACAGAAAACCCTATCATCTCATGATCACTTAGTCCTAGGCGTCCTCCTACTGCCACATGCCCCACATGGCCTTCTCTGTTCATAAACAGCAGGTCCAGGAGGGCACCTTCCCTTGTTGGTTCATTCACCAGCTATGTGAGGAAGTTGTCTTCCATGCACTCCAGTGCAAGTATAATAGTGATTAGACCTTTCTGCTTATTACAATGAACTTTTAAAACTGAGTTATTTTCACATTTTTCACAGTTTCCACAGTTACATAATGTAACTTTTTATATCTCTATAAGACGGCTGTGTTTTACATAGCAGTGAAATGGAGTGGGAAACAGGCAACAAGTTTTCTCCCCAGCCATGCTGCCCTCCTTCTCTCATGTTCTACAATCTTTGGAGACAGGTCAATCGTTTTACTTTTTAGTGAACAACTTTACAATCCGGATAGACTTGCACAGAACTCTTGGTTAGGCTAGCAAGAAAAGGAGAGATCTGATGTTTTAGCTGTTACAGTATAGATGAGATCGGAAACAAACAGGTGGCAATTGTTCTAAAATACATATACTTGATACAATGAGCACTGTGCAGGGGAACAAGTGCCCTGCATAACTCCCTAGTAGTTCCCTTATGTCCCAGTCAATCAGATATGCATACATATTAATGAGCCGTTTTCTGAACAAGCCCCTCATCAGGAGCTGTAATAATTACATGCCAGTTCCTTGAGGGCTTGTTGAAGTAGTTACTGATTTAAGGACATCTTTGGCTTGAAAGTGTGCATGTGAAGGGAGTGTTTGAAAAGCAGTAAGTACCTCTAATCTTAGCAGGGGCCATGTTTATTTGATTGTAATATAAATTATGTAGCACTGTAAGGTCAGACTCTTCCAGAATCTGGGAAAGCTTGCTCCTCGTGGATATTCTGGTATAGGCAGGCTAAGTTTAGTCTTTGAAGAGGATACATTTTGGGAGGATTTGGTGTATGTAAGAGTAGATGTCAGCTTCTACATCTATAGCTTATCTGGGCGCACGTGCACAGATTTTATAAAGTGCGTTCCTGCAGAGATCAGGGACAAGCATTACCTGTGCATGTGGTGTTAGCTGAGATGTTGGCTGTCAGTGAAGCCACGTGATGTGAAGCTGTAAATAATATATAGAAAAATTGGGATGGAAGTTAAAATTTCAGGCAAATGCTAATCGTGAAGGATTCATAGCTCATCAGAAACTGATTAGCTTCTACTATACTAGATGTTGTGTTCAATATCTTAATGCTGAAGTTAAATGGCATCCTGCAGGCCATCTGCTGTATCAGCCTGAAGGGCAAGTTGCTTTAGATTGTTTGCTTATCTGTAATCATTTATCCAAACAATGACAGACATTCCCCCAGCCCCTTTTAACAGCTGCTATTAACGCCCAGAGTAAATTTTTGTTCCTCACCTTGTAAGTGTGGCAATGCTGGTTTTGGGGATCTGTGAGAGGTGGCATATTGCCAATGTCCACCAGAAGGTACATTTTGCAGGCGGATTACGTTTGTTGTCTTCAAGGACAATCAATTTCTTTTGAAACATGGTCAATGTTTTCCATACCTTAAGTTAAAGATGTCCCATCTACGTCAAACTCTTGATTTCCAGGAAAGATGAAGACAGTTCAGCAGGATTATATCAACAATGGTTTTTTAAAACCTAAACACTGCCTGAATAAATGCAAAAGCCCTAGCAGAAACTGCTGACCTTTTCCATGATTACAGCCTCTGCCTAGCTGAAAAACTGTAAATGAATCATCCTACAGTGAAATATAAACAGGATGCTGCCCTTCCATTGCCTCTTTGTTTACCAACATGTGCTCATCTGAACTGCAATGATATTAAATTAAGTGACAACAGCAGCTCGAGGAAACACAGGGATCCCAGGTCAGAGCTGTGGGAGTGGGGATTGCTCCCCTCCTCCACCTACTTCTTCAAAGCACAGATAGAAGTGAAGGAATTTCCATTTTTTTCTACTAGATCTGAATAGTCTTGTTTTGAGACTGGTTTGAATAAATGTTAGCAGTGATGTTTGAAATGCATGGGCTGTATGATTTGCTGTTCTTTCCCTCTTGTTCCATTTTCACATGGAACTGCAAGCCCCAACCAAGTTTCACAGCAAAATGAGAGTAATTGTCTCTTCTCCTGCCAGGTTTCTTACCCACAAAAAAGTGGAGCAGCAAGATGCCAAAGTAAGTCCTAAAGGTTCAAAGAACATGAAACAGAGTGGCCAATATAACTAAGCTCTTTTGGTTGGCATCCATGTAGGCTGGATATGTCTCCAATATGCTTCCCTGTGCTTAATTTTTTTTCTGCTCAGAGCAGTTGAAGATTTGCAATTTCAAGTTTGACTGCTACCTTCTGAGACAGTAACAGGAAAGCAACCAGAAAACATGATCATGGGTTAAAAGCTTCAAGAGGGCCTTAGGCAAATTAATGGAAATAGATTGGTTACACAGACTTTGCCTCTGATTACAGGTACAAAATGTTAGAGGAGGAGGTAATGTTCTGAGGAATTATCACTGTGGTGCCAATCTTCTTGTACCTTTACTTCTGCTTCTGGCTGCTTTGAGAGGCAGGATACCCAAGTGGACCTAGTCCCAGCATAAACTTGTTCTTATTGGTATATTCGATGAGATTTGGATTCATAACAACTTCAGTTTTCTGCACTTAGTTGACTTCATGATATTTTTAGACTCAATTATGCTTGTGATTAGCATTACAGTTGTTTAGAAGGGGGCACTGGCTTCTGTGTTCTAGGTAGCCTGCCTATATTTCAAGGTCTGAGGTTCTTAAAATAGTTTACATATTATAAAAGATAGAATCAATACAGAGCAAAAGTAGTACAATGTGGAGGTAAACAAAGAGGAAAGAAAGCAGTGAAATCTATGGATGAAAATTATTTGGAGATGCTTTAGGGACTGAAGAGCAAAAGAGTGCAAGTATGTGTCAGAATCTATAAAAACTGAACTCTCAAATTCAGGTCTGGTCACTATTGTCAGTCGCTATGCCCTTTACTCCCATTTCGTGCCTTTCTGGATAGTCTTGTGTTATATTATAACTGTTTTCATAAGGGGAGATAATTGAAAGGAGATTGAAATCTGGTTGTGGATCCCAACCCACAAGACAACCAAAGAATTCAAAGAGTATTAGTGATAATCTTGAATGGAAATATATCTTTTTTCTTGGCTTTTGTAAAATTTAAATTGGATAATTGTGGAGGTAGTTCTTTAGGATGCTTGAGTTTGTTTCTTGCCCTGGTACTTCTGTCCTTGAAAAATATTTGGCTATGAAGGAGATTGACTTTGATTTCTAACCCAGGCATGGAATTGAAAGGGATATCAAGGGCTAGACAGTAGAGTCTGAAGTGATTCTGAAACACAGCATTAGACCAGCTCACGTGAGCCAGAGACACGTGCTAATGAATCCTTCTCTAGTCCTTCCTGGTGTGTGTGTATTTGTTTAGTTATGGACTTCAGTTTGGTTGTTACAGCAGGCCCACTGAAAGTTAATGGTCTCTAAAGCTTTTGACGAATGTGTATAAACAGCCAGATGTCCTGGCTGTAGAGTTGTTGTCATTTGCTCAGGAGGCAGAAACCGTGGTAGCAGGAGCAGAGTAGTGGAACTTTTCTACTCAAAATTTATATAAATGAACAAATCTCCAAAGGAAACTTCAAGTTATCCTTTTTGTCTGTCATCCTTCTTGTGATGGTGGTGGTGGTGGGGAGCTCTGCTTATTTTTTTTTTTTTTTAAATTTATTTTGTTTTGGTGAATTTTAGGAACCACATTGTTGTCATTATGGAATATGGTCTATGCTGAAGCTTGTATACTATCATCAGGATAGCAAAAATAAATCCGAAGAGTTACAATCTGGTGCTTTTTTGCTTGCATTAGTTTTCAAAGGATATATGTTCATGTGGGGACATGTATTCTGTAGGTTCCTGCTAGCAAGTGATATTCTTACCATTCTTAAGGTAGAAATAATGCTCCTAAAAGCCTCCTTATCTACTTATGATGTTCAGTTGCAAAGAACATGTGGACTGTGAAAAGCTAAGGTCAAGTCTCATATGACAATAAAAGCATCATTTGCAGGTTTTGCATTTGAAAAGATTAATGTCCTATCATGGGATCCTTTTCAAATACAGTCAGTCATTCCTAATTTCTGCAGCAGCTGGGGAACGAGTTTCACCTTATGCAACTACAAAGATAAATTCAGTTGCAGTTACAAAGTGACGTATTTTCTGTTATGTTAATTTGAGAATTCGTAGTGTAGTTTTCCCTCAAACAGGTCCCGTTGTGCACATCCAGTGCTAGTTTGTGTCTTTGTAGTTTGTATTATTCTTACTTTAGGCCCTCTGTATGAGAAAACAGGAAAACTGGCACTGATTTAAACAGTATGTTACAAAGAGTTGCAAGGATTCGCAATGTGACACTGACAATCGTGTGTGGCTGTTGTGAAGTGTCTTAAATACTGTCCTGGAAAATCCTAGTTTTGTACTGACCATTATGACTGAGAACTTCTTGTGCTGCCCGATTAAAAGTCCTTCTGGACCTTCAGGCCTGAAAACCTGTTGTTAGGATGAAAACACCTTATCAGTCTTTCATTCACTGTCTTTCTTCATCTCTGCTAACCTAGGGTTAGCAAACTGGGCTGGAGTTTCATGGCACTGAGAGGCCTAATGTACCAGGCCATTTTTAACCAGGGTTTTACTTCCTGGGAACTTGACTGATTCAGCTCACTAAATTGGGGGAAACTCCTAAACCTACTAGATTTTTACTGAGAAGAGAGTGGAACTGTGTCTTCTGGTGACTGTGAACTCTTTGCTTGGCCCATCTTGTAAAATGTCTCCCTGGCTTCCAGACAATCTGTTTACATGCAATTCCTGTTGCACATTTTTTTTTAAAGAAAAGATGTTGTTGGTGTAGCTCTGCAGCTGTGAGTCTTCCACATGCTTTCATGTTAGCATGACCCTTAAGTGTAACATTTAATAAATCAACATGATCTGAAAACAACTGAGCCAAAAGGCAGCATACCAAGTACATACAAATAGTGTGTTGTTTGGAAATGGCATGGCTGATGGAAGAGAAATGGTCTTTAGAGTGCATCTTAACCCAACAAAGCTCATCACTTGTTTGTTTTCTGCTGTTTAGAGCTAATAGGCTCAAACTCGGACCTCATAATATCATGCAATGAAGTAGTAAAAAACTTTAAACAAAGCAAAGGCAGTTTAACTATTTTGATATGCTCTGTGTTTCATCTAAATCAGTCAGAACCCCTTGCAATTTGTGCAAAAAGTGTGATTACAAAAACAATGTAGTGGAAGTCAGAGAACAGAAGGACAGCACGGGACAGTTTCTGTAATGTGAGAAGTGTGTTTGTGAAAAGGAAGAAAATGCAGGTGAGATCTTGCTGACAGACAGAGGAGTGGATCAAGACTATTACTATGTCTGCTAGATTCTATTCAGCCTTTGATTTTCCTCAGCTTTCTCATCAGTTTTCAGGTTCAGTCTGTTGCTAGGTGGTGCCAGGGAAAGATTTGACCCCCTATGGCCCTGTCTCCCAGCATCTGTGACTGACCCTAGTGTTGTTCTTAGCAGGATGGGGAACAGAAAGGTGGAGGATGAGCCCGAGTCAGTGCTAGAAACAACATCTTTTCTGGATGCAGGATCTGACTCCTGCTCTAGTGACAACTAGTACTTCATACATGAGAACATCGTTCTGCAAGGCCTCAGGCTTACTAGTTAAAGTGAAGCATCGAAAATGACATTTTCTAAAGCATTAGCTTATTTTATAAATACTGCTTATGCTGGTTGCATATTTTGCTCTAGTTCTGGTGCATATTGGGTTCAATGTGGAGTGTTGATTCTGCTTTAAAGCTTGGACCCCGCTGAGTATCTACACTCATGTTTTGTTTTATTTTTTTAATTGTAACACACCATTCCTGCTGTCTTAGCTATGTTTTCATGTTAATGTAAGATATCTTGAACCTAAAATTCATAACAATAAATTCTGTCACTACTAGATACCCCCTACTACATAACTTTATGCTGAAAATTGTTTTCAAGCCTGCTTCTGGGTGAATAGACTTCTTTCTGAGATTCAGGTTTAGTAGGTATATCAGGGTCTCAAAATTCCATAGCACACTTCTATTTCGCAATGATTGACCTAGTTAATGAAAAAAATAAATGACTTCTCTATTTTATAGATGAACTAGTTGGTTCAAAGGTGCCTTTAATATCCTTCTAAGTTGGCAAAAAAGATGTGGGAACTTCTGCGGATGCTTAGCATTTCCTGCCTATTTACCAGCACAAACTGCACAGTTAATTAAATCAGATAAACAACTAATAGCCCAGAGTAGCCATTTTTATTATCTATTACCCAAAGGACTCCTTTTAATGAAAATAACAGCAAGCTTTGAAGCTGCTGGAGCAGTCTTGCCTCTTCTCTAGCAGCAGGTCACCAGCTGTGCTGTTGTGCATGTGCTGCTATTTTCCCAAAGAAGGGCAACTGACAGCAGTTTAGTCCTTGCCAGCTTCCAGAGCTTCCTCTTAATCCTTGCATGCTTCCATCATGTTGGCAGGTGCCTATAAGCTACTTTTCAAGCTACTTGCTGTAGAGACAGTCTGCAATTCTCCTTGTGTCCCACAGCAACAAGCATTTCTCTGAGTCTCCGGGTTTCTTTGTCTCCATCATCACGTCTGTCTCTGCAGGCAGCTAGGGATGCCCTCTGGCTCTGGGCTCATTTGGTGCCTAGCAGAAAGGGACTCTCAGAGCTGCCTGCATGCAGCTGAACGTCAGAGTGCTGAGCGTCTCTAATAAGAGCTGCAGCTCTTTTTCACCTTGGTTACTATGCGTTCTGTCATTAACTGTTATACTGAAAACTATGCAGTCTCTGTGACAAGATGTTAGGTGATTTGTAACAAATGTACAAATTTCATTAAATGTTCCTCTTCCATCCCACCTTTCTAGCTGTCATTTAAAAACAAATATATATGCATGTAGGGGGGCAGTAATGCTCTCTTGCCTGTGCCACATGCTGGGAGAGGTTGATTTCTTTCCATTGGGCAAAGCCAGTGAATTCAGAATCACAGAACAACCAGGTTGGAAGGGACCCATAGGAACTTCTAGTCCAACCATTCCTATCCACTAACACTAAACCAAGTCCCTCAATACCTCATCCACCCGTGCCTTAAACACCTCCAGGGAAGGTGGCTCAACCACCTCCCTGGGCAGCCTATTCCAATGCCCAATCACCCTCTGCGTGAAAAACCTCCTCCTAATCTCCAGCCTAAATCTCCCCTGGCAGAGCTTGAGGCCATTCCCTCTTCTCCTGTCCCCTGACACTTGGGAGAAGAGGCCAGCTCCCTCCTCTCCACAACCACCTTTCAGGTACTTGTAGAGAGTAATGAGGTCTCCTCTCAGCCTCCTCTTCTCCAGGCTAAACAACCCCAGCTCTCTCAGCCGCTCCTCATAGGGTCTGTTCTCCAGCCCCTTCACCAGCCTCGTTGCTCTTCTCTGGACTTGCTCCAGAGCCTCAACATCCTTCTTGTGCTGAGGGGCCCAGAACTGGACACAATATTCAAGGAGCGGCCTCACCAGTGCTGAATACAGAGGGAGAATCACCTCCCTGGACCTGCTGGTCACACCATTTCTGATACAAGCCAGGATGCCATTGGCCTTCTTGGCCACCTGGGCACACTGCTGCCTCATGTTCAGTCGGCTGTCGACCAACACCCCCAGGTCCCTCTCCTCCTGGCAGTTTTCCAGCCAGACTTCTCCCAGTCTGTAGTTCTGCATAGGCTTGTTGTGCCCCAAGTGCAGGACCCGGCATTTGGCCGTGTTAAACCTCATGCCGTTGGACACTGCCCAGCGGTCCAGCCTGTTTAGGTCCCTTTGCAAAGCCTCCCTACCCTCCAGCAGATCGACACTTGCACACAGCTTTGTGTCATCTGCAAACTTGCTAAGGGTACCCTCAATGCCCTCATCCAGGTCATTGATGAAGACGTTGAACAGGACTGGACCTAGCACTGAGCCCTGGGGAACCCCACTTGTCACTGGCCTCCAGCTGGACTTAACACCATTTACCACCACTCTCTGGGCCCGGCCATGCAGCCAGTTTTCTACCCAGGAGAGTGTGTGCTTATCCAGGCCAGAGGCTGACAGTTTCCATAGCAGAATGCTGTGAGAAACTGTGTCAAAGGCTTTACTGAAGTCCAGAAAGACCACATCCACAGCCTTTCCCTCATCCAGCAGCCGAGTGACTTTGTCATAGAAGGCGATCAGGTTGGTTTGGCAGGACCTGCCTCTGGTAAACCCATGTTGACTGGGCCTGATCACCCGGTTCTCCTGTAAGTGCTTCATGATAGCACTCAAGATCACCTGTTCCATGACTTTCCCTGGCACTGAGGTTAGATTAACTGGCCTGTAGTTCCCCGGATCCTCCCTGCTACCCTTCTTGTAAATGGGAACTACATCAGCCAGTCTCCAGTCCAGAGGTACCTCCCCAGTCTTCCAGGACTGCTGGAAGATGATGGAAAGGGGTTTGGCCAATACATCCGCCAGCTCCCTCAAAACCCTAGGATGTATCCCATCTGACCCCATGGACTTATGGGTGTCCAGTTGGCCAAGCGGGGCTCTGACCACCTCCTCTTGGACTATGGGAGCCTCGTATTGCTCCTCTGTTTCCCGGGTATCTACACAGAGGGAACAACTTTCTTTACAATTAAAGACTGAGGCAAAGAAGGCATTAAGTACCTCAGCCTTCTCCTCGTCCCCTGTCACTGCTGTTCCCTCTGAGTCCAAAAGGGACTGTATGGTCTCCCTTGTCCTCCTTTTACTGTTAATATACTTATAAAAAGATTTTTTATTGTCTTTTGCAGACTTAGCTAATCTGATCTCTAGCTCAGCCTTAGCCCCTCTGATTTTTTCCCTACATAGCCTCGCTTCCCTCCTGAAGTCCCCCCAAGAGGCCTGTCCCCCTTTTCAGAGCCTATAAATATTCCTTTTTTTTCTAATTTGACTCAAGATTTCCCTACTTAACCAACCTGGTTTTTTCCCCTGCCAGCCTTTTTTTCCAGAACACTGGGATGGCTTTCTCCTGAGCTGCCAGGATCTCCTTTTTGAAGAACTCCCAGCCCTCATTGGCTCCCTTGCCCTCAAGTACTGTCTCCCAGGAGACTTTGCCAACCAGCCTTCTAAACAGTTCAAAGTCTGCCCTCTGAAAATTTAGTGCTACCGTCCTGCTTAGCACCCTCTTCACTTCACCTAGGACAGAAAACCCTATCATCTCATGATCACTAAGACCTAGGCGACCCCCTACTATCACATCCCCCACAAGCCCCTCTCTGTTGACAAACAGCAAGTCCAGGAGGGCACCTTCCCTCGTAGGTTCATTCACCAGCTGTGCAAGGAAGTTGTCTTCCATGCACTCCAGGAACCTCCTAGACTGCTTCCTTTCTGCTGTGTTGTACTTCCAGCAGATATCAGGGAGATTGAAGTCTCCCACAAGGACAAGAGACACTGACTTGGAGATTGACCCCAGCTGTTTAAAGAAGAGCTCATCAGCTGCTTCTCCTTGGCTGGGTGGCCTGTAACAGACTCCCATCACAAAGTCTCCCTTCTTATGGGCTCCCTTGATCTTAACCCACAGGCACTCAATCTCCTCATCGCCACAGTCCATCTCAGAGGTGTCCAAGTCCTCCCTCACAAAGAGGGCTACTCCACCCCCTCTCCTACCCTTTCTATCCCTCCTGAAGAGTTTATACCCCACCATACCTGAACTCCAGTTATAAGAGTCATCCCACCACGGTTCTGTGATGGCAATGACATCATAGGTACCTTGCCCTACAACAGCTTCCAGCTCTTCCATCTTATTCCCTATGCTGCGTGCATTGGTGTAAATGCACTTCAGCTGAGTAGCTGAGCCTTCAGCCCTCCTAGAGGGGACTACTCCTCCTGGAGTAGTTGATGCCAGAATATCTAGATCTCCCTTGTTGAACGAGGCTGCATTCTCCCCAGCTTCCTGTATGGTGATGCGCTGGTGGTCCTCCCCAGCACGCCCCCTCCTAAACTCCAGTGGCCTACATCCAGGCACGCAGTTGTCTAGCCTGGACTGAATCCCCTCCCCCTTCACACCTAGTTTAAAGCTCGATTTATGAGCTTAGCTAGGTTTTTAGCAAGGACCTTAGCCCCACTAGGAGACCCACGTGTCCCAACCTTTGCACCCATGTCAGGGGGTGCACCAACCACTCCATGGTCAAAGAACCCAAAGCCCTTTTCCTCGCACCAGGTTCGGAGCCAGGCATTAATTGAGTCCTTCTTAGTATTCTGCGGGTCTGCTCCATGTATCCTGGGGATGGAGCAGAACACCACCTGTGCCCCTGAGCCCTCCATTGTCTTCCCAAGGGCCCTGAAATCTTTTTTGATGTCCTTAGCCTTTCTGTTTGCTAGGCCATCATTACCAGTCTGAACTACTACCAGAGGGTAGTAGTCTGTCTCATGGATCAGGGAGGGGAGTTTCCCAGCTACTTCCAGCCCTGATGCCCCTGGCAGGCAGCAGACCTCCCTGTGGAGCGGGACAGGTCTGCAAATGAGTCCCTCCACTCCTTTGAGGAGCGAGTCCCCTACAACAATCACCCTCCTTTTCTTCTTAGTGGAGGAGGTTGTGATTTTCTTCTGAGGACGCTGTGGCCTAGGAAAAGATTCTAGGCTATGATGACCACCATCCTCAGGACTAGTTTGCTCCTGGAGCACCCGGTACTTGTTCGCCTGGGGGATCTCGGGTGTTGCTGACTGCTTATGGGGAGCAGGCTTCTTTCCCCTGGAAGGAACCTGCTGCCATTCCCCATCCCTGTTAGTCCCAAGCCTGCAGTGTGCAGGTGGGTGCTTATCAGTTACACCAGGTGCAACAGGTTGCTGAGGGAGTGAGAGGTCCCTGCTGCACATGTCTATCTCCCTCTCACATTCCCTGATAGTCCTGAGTCTCCTAACCTCCTCCCTTAACTCCTCCACCATGCGAAGGAGTTCCTCCACTCGGAGGCAGCTTTCGCAAGTGGAGCCCATAAGAGGAGCAGAGCTGGTTTGAGAGGGGGGCACTGCCTACAGCTCAGGGTCTGGGCAGCCGCATGTACCCACTGTGGCTGCGTCTGGGTAGCAGCATCCCTCCTGCTGGCTGCAGCGCTCGGAGCAGCTTTAACCCTCTGCCGTGTAGCCACCGTGGTCTTTGCTGCACCCTCTTTGCACTTAGAGTCCTTCCTGGGCCCTGCCTTCTCGCCTTGCCTTCTTGAACTGCCACTCAAACTGCCACGCCGGTCTTCGCCACGCTCCCAGGTCGCCGTTTAAATCTCCCGCAGAGCCTCCGGGACCGCCCCCTTCCCGTCAGTCACCGCGCGGGATCGGGTGTCCGAGCCGGGTGCCGGGAGCCCAACCCGCGTCAGTCGATGGTGGACAGCAGTGCAAGAGTCCTCTATGGTCCTGCATGGAACATGTCCTCTCCCCACAGTAATTCCCCTTTCCACAACAGCAGCACAATTTTCAACTGCTGAATTTGGCAGGTTTTGAAACAGGGAGTCTTTGACAAGGCCATTTAATTAAATAACGCATCTCTGAAGCCCATACCATTGATAGCCTCTGTCTATGATGCTTATTTGCTTTCTAGACTAATTTTAAATGAGAAGAAAATCTTTGTTGTACTGGAGTGAAGCATAACTTAGTTTATATTCCTTAAATCCATGAACTGTTCTGTGATTCTGTCATTCTGTGATTCTGTGAAATAGAAGTGCTGACACCACTTGTTATGGATCCCTGAATACTTGAACTTGCCCTAGCAATGGCACAATGACTTCCCCCTTTGCAGAGGACAAACAAACCTGTTTCGGTGAGACGTAGCATTTGCCTAAAATATGGGAAGGAACAGGAGAGACTGAAGGAGTGGAAAGATGCACAATAGGCAGTTGTGGAGGAGAGACGGGAAAATGCCTTCTAAGAAGCAGAATCAAGTTTATGTTGTAGAAAACCTGTCTCCTTTAGCAGCAAAAAAAAAAAAAAAAAAAAGCATTATTTATTAAAGCTGCTTAATGCTTTCCATTAGAAGTCTTTCTAATTTCTTATTATTTTGATGGACTGCAGTGGTATGAGCTGAAATTATGGGTGTCAGGATTCTGTCTCAAGCTGACTCTTGTATATATTTGTTTTTGAAGACAGTTGGTGGAGCATGGGGAAGGTTTTGCCCACGGCTGCCTGTGGGAATGTCAGATGGAGGAGATTTGAGTGGCTGGGAACAACAAACCCAGGGAATAATAGTTAGCTTGGACTAGGAACTAAAATACCCTTGTGATGAGCAGAGGGAAGTGAGGTAGTGTCTGTAAAATAGCACTAAAGTAAAAGAGGTAACTGAGGCAAGCACATATGGAGTGTGGTGGAGAAAGGTGCGTCCCAGCTGGGCAAGGTCAGGCAGATGGGTCCTGGATGGTCTTGGGGAGTTTGGGAAGGGGCCACGCAGATGAGGAATGCCAAAACAAAGCTCAGGGTGAGTGTAATAGTTGTATTGGCTGATTGTAGTTTGAACAGTGGTTGGTCAATAAGATGTGAAGGTAAGTCCCTCATGAGGAGAACTGCATAGGCTGATAAAGCAAAAACATTTGTAGGGAAAGGGATGGTTTAACAGCACCATCCAATCAGATAGTTCCAGGTAAAATTTCAAAATTGTACAGATTTGTCCATTGTTTTTTTTGCCTTTTCTTTTTTCATTTTTCTTTTTTTATTTAGAAACAAGACTTCAATTTCTATTTTTTAGTCCAAAATAATTTTTTACCCTGGAGATTTCATTTATATGTTCTGCAAATATTAAAAGAAAACTATTACTAAGGCAATAATAGTTTTCAGAATGTCAGTGTTTTAACTAAAATCAAGCTGAGAAGCAATGTCAAATCAGCAGAATTGTCTTGGCTAGGAAAAAACATTCATGTCCCACATACATTGCAAATGCAAGACTAAATCTGGTGCTCTCCACCTTGCACCTACTGACTTTTCAGCCTTACTTACAGTTTTCTTCTACAGTTTGAGCATGAGCTGGAAGCACACTGGTCTAGAGGCTGTAGCTCTTGCTATGCTGAAACTGTAAGGAGGTCCTTGCAGGTTTTGCTGTTTCCTCCTGTGTGTTGCCAAACTTGTCTGCCCTGAGCTTTTCACAGTAAACGTTTGTTTATTTCTTTTGTCTGTGAAAAGCAGGAACAGAATGGAAACATGGAATAGAGGTTGAAACCACTGTGTGGGACCCTCTTTTCCAGGGCAGATGGTAGATGAAAAATGATACTTGGCTGTTGAACTCATCTAGAAAGGGGCAGAGGGACTGGTGAGACTCTCTGAGTGGGCAGAGGACTGTATTCAGGAATATCTGAGGATTTTAATGTTGACAGTGTTACTTCACCATAATAACAGGTAACTAAAGCAGTTTCAGCTGACTGGAGGCCAATAACCTTATGCAGCCCAATATTCAACTGTGTTGGGTATTTTCATGAAATACCTTCCCAGGCCATCAAAATATTTCCCTTCATTAATAAGGTCTAAAGAAACAGACCTGTGGTTTCTTTAATAAACCTATGTTTATATTTGTTCTTCTGAAAGGACATAGTTTTGACGTATTTAATTAGTGGTAAGAACCCAGAATAAAGGCTTGCAGGTCTGAAGAATACATCAGCTCCGTAGATTCAACTAGTAAATATTTGTTCTCAGAAACTTTCTGTGGTTGCTTTTAGTTCAGATAATACTTCAGTGCATATGCTTTCATCTGCTAAGCTGAATTCCCAGGACACCTTGACCAAGCATGCACTTTCTAAATCCATGTATGCAATGATTGATTTCTGTTAAACTTTTTTTGCTTTACTTGCTTAGAGTTTTGTATGTCTTGTGTCAGTGCTGTATAGATGCTTGTATATATTATGCATAAAAATCACTGCACCTTACTGATACGTAGTCCTTCCTGTAACCGTACACAGTAGCTGCTTAACCTCATAGACTAATGCTAAATTTCAAATTAGCGTACGAAAAGAAGAAAAGTAATAAAACTTCAGGAACAGTTCTAAGACATGATATGATAACTTGTACATTGTGTCATTCTAATGACTCCTGGGAAGTAATTTTTAGTTAAGAAAGGGATTTTGTTTTCTCTGCAGTCTTTCTATTAAACGGATCATATCTAGATTGAAGCTGGTGAGATGCATTAAACCAAAACAATAAACAGTCAACTTTTATAGAGTCACTTTCCAAGCTAGGACAACATCTCTGAGGAAAGTCTGTTGAAGTTCATATTAACCCGATCCATCTGGCAGTGCTGACATGCCTTGTGGTAACTTTCATAGATTGTTGTGAAATGTTTACTTTATTCTTTTTTCTCCTTTCCATACATTTCTTCTTAACTCCTGCTCCCTAACTCTGACCTCGCAACAAAGAAATTAAACAGTCTTTCCCACAAGGGCCCTGGAAGAGAAAGAAGGACATATTTTTCTTTCTGAGGCGAGAAGGCTGGTGATGATCCTTGGCTCTGATTTTGCAAGTGTAGATGAATGTGGGTGGTTTCTTGGGCTTTTTTATGTATGAAGTTAAAAGAGCTACTCGTGTGAGTAAAATTAAAGACATACCTCATTTTACAGAGTTGAGGCTATGCTATCAGGCATTTGGATGTTTGTTTGCTTTCAACAATTAATTAAAAATGATGGAAAACTGCTTTTAATGTGCCATTAGGCAAAAAGTCATTAGAATTGGTAATCTATAAAAGGCATTTAGGTCATGGGTAATTTCCAGACTAAAATTAATTCTACAGCATATTAATGACTGTATCCTGGGTGTGCATTCTGTCATTTCCACTAATTCTATCATGTTGTTCTTGTTTCCTTGTCTTGCTTCTGCTGTTTCTGAAGAAGTCTTCCAGGGTGATCACAGGTGATGCCAATGGGGGCAGAACTTTACTGACGTACTCTGGAAGTCATTGATGTAACAGATGACAAAGGTATTTCATTTCTAATAATGGAATAATAAGCAAGAGAAGAGTATTTCTTACTAGGTGGCCTTTACTTTAATGGACACTCTATCATCCTGTTATGCTAGAGATTTATCTTCAAGGAGGGCCAGGGCAGACACGGTAAGATAAAAAGATTTTGTTGCACTGGATTGCTACAGAGGATGGCAAGTGCAGAGTGCTTCCAGACTGTGTGTAATAAGAACTAAATGCTCTGGAGAGTAAATCAGAAGATACCATCAGAGCATATGGTTCAGATGAGAGCTCTGCTGCAACACTTTCTTGTGGATTGCTGCCTTTCTTCCTTATCAGCCTGTAACACAGAGGTATGAACAGATACACAGACACTGCTGAATAATATCACTTACATACCTGTCTTGCCCACAAGAAAAAAGAGAATGTGCAGCTGGCCTACTATCTTTACCCTATTTAGCATTTGTGTTGCAGCAGACAGTGCTCTTCCTGTAGGCTTTTTTTTTTTTTAATTAAAATTCTCTAAGCAATGAACTGATACTCAGTGAGAAATGACAAAAGTTTTCCTGCAATAGCCAGTGTTCACGCTAAAGTATACATTGCAGAGGTATAAAATGCTGAGCCTTAGGCTCCAGTTCTTTATGTAATGAGCTGGAGCTGGAGAGTGGTGTACAGGGGGATCCATTCTATGTCTCTGTTGTACCTTAGGAAAAAATAATGGCATGCGCCTAAAAATGAAGTGAATCTAGGCTGGAAGGACCAGAGTATTTGCTGCTTGCAGATATCTGGAGGAAGCCTTAGAACTAGTGAGTGTACACAGATATGTTTGTATGAGGTATATAAAAGTGTTCAGTAGAAGGCTTTCATGGTTTCTTTGAGAGCAGACCAAAGGATAAACTCCACTATGAAAGTGCATTTGTGTCTTTGGTTTTGTTTGCTAGTAACTGCAGTGATTTCCTCTCTGTGATTCCATTTGTTGTGGTGTATGGAGTGACTTCCTAACAACCCTAAAAGATAGAAATTGCTGAGAGAACAGGATAGGAAGCTGTCCTAAAAAACTTAGGCTCTATAGACAGAGGCATCTTTCTTAGTGCTGCCATTCCCGCCCCAGCTAAATCCTCTGGGCTTCTGCCAGCACCTGGACAATGCGAGGATAGTACAACAATTTACTTGTGTTGTGCTCTCTGAACAGAAAAGAAATCAAGCTATTAAGAAAATGCAAAGGTTTAAGACACTTTGATACAGGCCTTGAAAGAGACATTTTTTACCATATGTGTAGTATAGCATATATTAAATAACCTGAAGAAGGTTGAATATGCCCAGAAACTTGTCATCTTTTCCCTAACTCTAGTATTTGATTTAATGAGACATTATCTTTCACTGCAGACTTTGGCTGGCCAAATTACTTCTTCCATGACTAATAGTGCAGTGATCTTCCTGAACAGCTGCTTTAGCCTTTACTGCCTTTTTTGAGTTGCCTGACAGATGCTGTGCCTCTGTCCCCGTGGGGTGTAATGATGTTGTGGACACCAGTCTTGTCATTTTCTTCCTCAGTTTTTTCTTTCTCAGAGTGAGGAGCCCAAAGCAATCACTCATAATTTTTTTTTTCTTATTGGGAAACAATCCACACCTTTAAGTATCTTTAGTTGTCCCTTCTCTGAATCCTTCCCAATTCTATTATGTTCTGCTGAAGGTGACAGTAATAGAACTGTAGACATTATTCAATTTGTGGATAAACCCTTGATTTGTACAGGGATATAGTGATGTCCTTGGTTTTATTCTCTATTCCTTTTCCAAGAATTCTTAATCAGTTTGCTCTTTTGACTACTATTGAGCACTAAGCTGATGTATTTATGTAACTTTTGATCATAACCTCAAAATTTTGCCCTTCAGTGGTCATGGTCAGCTTGGAAACCATCATCTGACATCTCAAATTAGGAGTCTTTTTTTTCCTGTTTGGTGACTTTATAATTATCTGCCTTGAAATTCATCTGTGTGTTATTATCCAGACATTCAGTCTCATGAGGTCCTGCTAAAATTGTTGAAGATTGCCCATTTCAACTGCACTGAATAAATAAGCATCAGCAAACTTTTTTACCACACTGCCATTTCCAGATTACCATGAATTTCTTGACCAACAAGAGTCCCAGCAGAGACCCTTGAAGGAGTTTGCCCCCTTCACTGCAGAAGCAGACTATTTGCCTCTGATATGTTTCATTAGAAGTCCTTGGTGGATGACATTGCTTAATCTTTTAGGAATGCAGAGACATTATCTATGAGCCATACATCATCCTGCACACACTTGCTGATCTATCAAAAAACCCCGAAGAGTCCTGCAGAGGAGGACTTGCTTTGCAAAGCTGTGCCAAGTTTACCCATCTCTTGACATGTTCAGTTAACGTACCCTCATCCTCATTCATTCCACTTGTTTGTTTGGGAACACACTTTGGAATACTATCCTGCTTCACAGAAGAGGAAGGCATCCTACCACTGTAAGCAAATGCTGAGCTGGAGAGGTCAGTTCTTTTGTGGGAGACACAGTGCTTTGGTTGATCAGGCTCTGAGACCTCTTGCTTCTTGAAGTGTATTCTGCTGCTTTTGTCTTCTTACTCCTTGGCTCCTTATTGACAGATTTAACCAGTGGAATCCTACAGAGTTTACCCCAAGGCTGTTAACAAGAATATTAAATAACATGCACACCCCAAGAGCAATGCAATGAGACTGTCCCTCCAGAGTGACAATTCTTACAGTACAGCTTAATGTTAGCTCTCCTGTAACTGCTTGCATGCCTTCTTAACAGTGCTTGGAATAATCCCTTCTCCAATTGAGCAAGTAATGTTCCACAAGATGCTAGCTGGTGTTTACCAAAGTTTGTTTCCCTTGCTTGCTTTTTAAGATGGTTGTTTTTTTCCTGAAGGAAAAAAAGAAGATGGCTCGGCCTTGCTTTTAAAACACCTGTATTCCCTGGATTCAGTTTAGTTTCATTCTCTTTTCATTAAGTCTCTTCTCCTAATTTACTCTAAACCCTTAAATGTTATTGAGGTTTGGCTATCATAAGTTGTTTTGCCTAGTACACTTTACGGCCCTGTTCTTTGCATACGCATGTTAATTTCCCACTATACACTTGTAGTAGGCCTTCACTAATTAGAAAAAATTATGGAAAATATTTTCTAGCAAAGCTGAGATTTCATAGGTGTTTGCCTTAGAAGTTTTGAGATGGAGTTTTTCTTGTGCACAAGATCTTTCAGTTCTGCTTCCATTTTATTGGAGGTAATTTTCATTTTCATACCTTATTCCTGTCTTTCTCTTGTCTCCATATTAGCATTTTCCTTAATTAATATTTTACTTCTGATTTCAATTAGTTTTAGGTCCTATCTATTTATCCTTGCAGTACTAGAACAGTTTCAAGTTATGTAGCTTAATGTACCCACCTTTTTAATTGCTATTACAAAGTCACAATCATTTTATTATTCAGATTTTTTTTTCATCATTGTTGTGCTTCTTTACTCCTAAAATACTGTCTTCTCACTTTCTTGCCAGCTTCTTTGACTGACTGTGAAATTATTGGTACATAACTTATTTTGTACATGCAAGTGCATGTTCGGGTGTTTGCTGACTTCTGCTCAGTAAACTAATTTACTGTGCATTAGCTTGGTCCAGTAACAGTTTTGTGGAGTTCGGTATTTGGTCATACCTCATGCTGATTTGTAGAAATTTAGCCTTGAGTAATACACTTACTCAGCCTCTGGAATATGTAAATATTTCTCTTCAGTGTAACTCTGTGAGTTGCTCTCATAGATGGTGAAATTACGCAGAAAACGCATTTCCCTCTAAAAGGACTTAGAGTTTACATAGGTCTTCCAAGATGTGAACTAAAATTTCTTCTTGTTGTTTTTGGTTATTTTTCCACCTGCCTGTGATCAAGCTCGCAGGAAAGTTTGTGGGCTTTTGATAGAAGAAGTTATCTGGTGTTACAGAGGCATAACCAACTCATCACTGAAGTTGCCAGGGGCTTCTTTTGTGTGTAAAAAATGGAAAGAACATAGGACTACTGTGGGAGTGCTCCTTTTGCTGCTTGGATAAAAGATAGCCAGGCCCAGGGACACAACACATCTCGTGCTGTGAGTGCCAGGGCTCAGGAGAAGCTTTCAGTTTGAGCTGCCCTATCTTTTCCAAGGTAATACAAGCCATGGAAGGTCATAACCCTTCTGTGCAGTGATACACAAGAAAAGCACTGTTGTTGGTGCCTACTGCAGAAAGTCCTCATCGAAGAAGTAGGCAGGCGTCATAACATTGCGTGGTGGTCTCTGGCCAAGGACTCGAACAAGATAGCTGCATTTCCTCTTTTTCAAGACTAAAGATATATTATTGTTTTTATTGACAGAATACAAGATTGATTTAGCTATGTGCAGTGTTTCATTTTGGAAAGAAAGTGAATAGGTCTTCATGTCCACGTAGGAGGCTGGGGGAGGTGTGTGTATGCCTGGCACATACAGCTTCCACTATCTTGAGTGGATCCTTCACTTGCAAAGATAAAGCTTCTGTTGATGTTGATGACATTTAGGTTTCAGACCTAAGGACCACATTTACAAAGGGTCTGTGTCCCCTCTCCACCCACTTTCTTCATCTTTCAGAGTATTTTTTTGTTGTTTTGCTTGTTATTTATTTATTTTGTCCTAAATCATGACTGTGTATAAAAGTGCTAGAAACCTAGAAATGATAGATAACAACTGTTTGCTCTGTTTGTATAAGCACATGTGCATAAATAAATTTCTAGTCCTGTCATTCTAGGAAGAGTTGTTACAGCATACTGGTCCAGATAAGATGATTTTGAGCACTGAATAAAATGTATTTCCGTCTTGATTTAGCATATAAATGGTATTTATTACTATTAAAATAATAGGTAATTAAGATAGTCCAGAATATGGTTTAATCGGAATCTACCACTAACTTGAAATAAAGGATTTTTGTTTTCCCCACAGATTGTACAAATCAACCCCATGATGTTAAGCAAGATACTGATTTGACATCTTTAACCTCAGACTTCTTTGAGGTACAAAGAAAAAAATATTTGACATAAATGATATCCTAGATGGTACAATATATAGACTCAGGCATAAAAAGAGAAAGTGGAGATCAGAACACAGTGAAAAATGTCTGACAGCTGGTATTAATTTCATAGATTCAGGGGATTATACCAAATTAAGCCAGTCAGGAAAAAACTTTTCAAACTGCTTCTCTAGTGGGCATAGTTCTACTCAGGGGGGTTCTGAGTGAATGACACGGTGTTAGTTTTCAGACAAGAAAGACCAATCCATTCTGCTGCTTTTGCTTAATAGTGAAGGTCTCTCACAGCACCAGGTTTAGATGAAAAATGTTCTCTCTTCTGTCCATGCTTTACAGATTACAACCAAGCCCTAGGAGTTAAAGTTCATAAGTATCCTTGCTAGAAAAATGATAATCTCATTCCACACCATTTCTTAGGTAATTTTGTTACTAGTTCCCAGCTTCTCCTTGGGCTACCAGCTCTCTCCCCTTGTCATCCCCTCTCCAGGGAAGGCCGTTGACCTCAGACATTAATGCTCAAATATTCATGGATTGACTGATTTTCTGATTAATGTGTATAAAATAGCACACTGACACAAAAACTATGTAGGGCGAGGCATTAGGAGATACTAAGGTTCAAGATTAAGTATTTGTGGCCTGAGGAATGCTAAAATGATTGTTCTGTGTGGCCTTATTTAGCAAACACATTACAACATCTCTTCTAATTACAAGATAATGCATCCTGCTTCTGGCCCAGGCCCACAGCCTTCTTCAGTACTCAAAGTAGTGCTCCTTTTTCTAGTAACAGTCTTATTTGTGTGGCTTTTGGAGATGTCTAATAAAGCAGGCCAGGAAAGAGTCCTGGTAAAGCAGGGCAGAAACCCAATCAGGTCTCCAGCTTCTTGGCTGTTGGGGCTCTTACTTCTCCTTCTGGCAAGGTGGCCCATGGGTGATTGCAGTGTGATGTGCCTGGCAGCTGTCCCCACCTGCCGCTGTATGCTTGAGAGCCTGACTGAACAGCCAGCTTGGGTAATTCCCTGTTATTGAAGGTTGCAGAGAGGCTCAGCTGCTCCTGGGGTACCAGCTGGAGTTATGAGCAGCCAAAACATATGCGGCAAGCCCTGATGTGTAAGTTGCCCTAGTCTGGACAGAGTTTTATGAGAAGAGCAAAGACATTTTTAAATGCCTAGTGCTGATTCTCCCTTCCGTGTCTCTCTCTAATATTAGGCTCTGATTCTAGATGTGTTCTTCAAAGGATTCACAGATTTTAAGTAATTTCTTTTTTCTGAATTCTTTCTCCAATAAATAAGCATTTTTACTGAAAAATTCCAGAAAGATTGCCTGACACAGACTTGCAGTATGGAGGACATCGGCTGGAGCAGTTTGTCTAGAAAAGCTGAAATAGGGAGAGTAAGGGTTTAGTTGTGAGATCGTGTGTGGTTTCCTAAAGAAGTGCTAGTGGTCATCTACGATGTCTTCTGAGAAGTGGAACGGTAGCTGACAGAATATTTGTATTGCTGTATAAACAGTGATGATGCATTTGTTCCATTCACAGAAAGATTCTTCTTACACCTCATTAATTTATTAAAACCAGACAGTGAATCTGGAATAAAATAATGGTAATGATCCCAGAATAATTAACCACAGATGGTGAAGTCTGTTTAGTTTAGAAACACACACACACACAAAACAGGGTACCATTCATTGTGACTGTTGCTGTCCTCTCTGAATTTGCATGTTGACTTATTAATAATTTTGAGGCACAGTGAATGGTTATGTCCTCCAGCTATAATTAATATTTGTTTCTAGCAGCTGTTGAAATTTGTTTTGTGATACTGAATAAATTATTTTAGAAACAGGAAACATTAACCCTGAACCATCTGTTTTGCGATACATTAAATTCTCATTTAAAGATGATGTCTGAATAATTATATTTTCATTTTAAACTTTCAAAAGTACAACTTAGTTTTTAAACCACTGACGTCTCATGTTAATGTTTTGTGTTTCCCCTCCTTACAGAACCAAGGTTTCTTTGCAAAAGAACAGGATTCTGTCACTTTGATGGTTTTCAAACTTTCAGCCTTCTGTAAATCATATGTACTCGTCTAGTCCCTGCAACATGAGGTAATACACTTAAAAGGATTGTGATTGGCAGGTGAATACAATTTTCAAAATATCCTTATAATCCTATTATTTTAAAGGAAATTTGATAATATAGTTTTAAATGTGCAATGTGTATTTCGGTAAGCCAGATGTTCCCCTTTGTTAGGAGGCAGGATAAGTCTCAAACTTCCCTTCTCATTTGGGCTCATTCTCCAACAGATGAAGACAGTTAGAGATTCTCTATTGCTACAGCAGTGGCACTGGGTCCAAAGCCTCTGAAAGCCATTCTGTGCAGCTACTAGAGCTGGGAGATCTTCATATAATATGTGTGTACTGTGCAGAGTGTGCTCCAACGTACTGACAAAGTACAAGCCGACGCCCTGTTGGCTTTTAGCACTCCAAGAAGACATGTATGCCCTGTGATTCTGGAGGACTAAAGGGGCAAAGGAATGCAGAGCTGAAGGCACAAAAAGTAGGAATCAACTGAAAGTCAAGTTTTCAGCCTGTGGAGATGATCATAGATTTCCTCTGTTGCCAGTATACAACACCAGTTCTGTAAGTTACTTCTACTTAAGGTACATAGACTGAACTGGCCTTTAGAGGTCCACATCTCTTTTCATTGACTGTGGATTAACCCTATTAAACTCTACACACATTTTAGGTGACTGTAGAAAAAATGAATTTCATCCAAGACAGAGTTGCTCCACAGCTCTCACCTGTGCAGCCTGATTACCATGTGTTGTTTGGTTCAACTTGAAGGGCAAAAGATTCTGCTCTTTGCATGTACCTTTGAAAAAGAAACACACACTGAATTGAGCAGGCAGAGTACCTTTTTCCTTGTGCTTTTCACAAAGGAGGTGAGTACCTTCCATGTACAGTGATTTCTCTATGCTATATTTCTATATCACATCCTATCATGTCTCTCAGAACACATGAACAGTAATAACTGAAATGCATTATTTTTCTATTTATATAATGTCTACAGCTATGATAATATAGAGAGTACTCCACAACTATGATTATCCATCTCTTTTGTATTTAAACTGCAGCAAAGTGTAAAAGACATCGCCATTTGACTTATAATTAGGATGGTACCAAATTTTCTTCTTTATGCTTTGACTGAACAAGATTCATAATTTCTTGATAAAATGATTCAATAAAAAAAATTGAACCAGGTAGCTTTCATCTGTTTCCTATTTCAAGATATCAGAATGCTGGCTGATATATTTCAGCTGACTACCAGGAAATATTATTTGCAACCTACCTAAAATATTTTAGGAATGGAAGGGGCTACATGTCTCTCATAATTCCCAGGGTAATAACACAACTTTCCAAAGAAGATTAGCTGTACGTGCCGATTTAAATCCTATAATAATTCATCACTTGTGGGAAACAAAGGGTCAAGAACATTTGTAATAGATTTTAAGATAGTTTAAGCTGCAAAAATTGAAAGTAGTCTGTTTTGAACAAAAGCTCCTATTTCACAGGGACAAATATTTTTCAATGGTTGCTCTCTCAGACTGTATCTACCGGGTAGTTTTGATTAGTCTTCGTATATAGATTGTGTGTGAAGAAAATATGCAGTGTTTTTAACCAGAAGAAATGGGCAAGGCCTCGCTGTGTCCAGACTTCAATGTGCCCGCTGTTGTGGGTGAGGAAAATATCACTGTCTTTATCCTCTGATGTTCCCCTAAATCCTCTCTAGGGAATAGGTTGGCTTTCTCACAATCAGGTGAAAGAAAATCTGAGACTTTGACTATCTCAATGAAAATTATGTCTCGTAGTACATGCTCCTACACACAGATTACTCGAGGTGCAGACAACACAGCCTTCCCTGCAGATTCCAGTCCCTCAGTGTCAGTTGCGCATGAAAACTGTGTAATGTAAACTTACTGCTTTGTGGTAAAACTGCTGCTAGAGATGGCTGGTAAGCAATGAAGCAAACCCAGATCCTTCTCTGAAACATTAGACCTTATTTCTAAGCAGAGAATGGGTCAATTATTTAGAGCCCAGATTTCACAGGAGAGAGACCTAAAGCTGCATCAAAATATTTTCTTTAAAGTACCAACAAAATCTTCATTAAAACAGAAAAATTTCAAACTGAAAAGATTAAATAAATTCTTGCTGCATTACTTTGTATTGCAAAATATTATTAAATCACAATAATACATTGTGACTGGTATCAATCTTCTGTGAATAAAAACATTATTTATAAGTTCTCTCAAACATCTGTTGAAAACTGCAGTTTTGAAATTTAAATCCACTTATTCCTCTGGTGAGAAAGACAGTATATTTTTGTAAATGAAAGGAATAGGACTTAGAAGACCTGTATTATGCACCTTTCAATATATATGCTGAAAATTACATAGCGGTGAGCTTAGAATTTAGAAGAGTTAACTTAATTCAGAGTATAAATAATGATAAAATTTTGACCTTGAACACAGATATGAAGAAAACTACATTACTACATAGCAATCTAATCAGTACAGGAGACCTCAGTGTGGAATCCAGTGTACCCAGACATGCTGTCTTTAGAAATAACCTTATCAGTCTTACAGTCACAAATTGTTCAACACTCCATTCAAAACTGACCCCTGCAATCAAAAAGTGTTTTTAAGATTTACACATGCAAACCAAAACTAGAAAATTGTTATTAAAAGATATCTGCATACTAGAACCCATACAGTGCCAGAGAAGTCTGAAAACTCTTAAGTTTTTGCTGTCTTATTTTTCCTTCCACTGCCGTATTTTAAATGCCAAGCTTTGCATGACATTTTTGAAAAAGGGTAATTTTCTCAAAGATATTATTTCCATCTTGCATTCAATTGTTGCCCCTGAACTTTTCCTTTAAATAGAAGGGGCTTTTGTCTTTGCAATGAGTGTTAATTTTCTCTGTTTTGCACTTACAATTTATTGTGCTGAGGAAAAACAAGGCTAATTTTGGAAAATGGGGAGTTTTTACCATCAGACTCACCTCCCTAACTGAACGTTATTTTGCAAGAATAAAAGGCTAATGTTTTCAAGATATAACAAGTTGCCAAAGCTTGGAAAATCTGTCAGATGGTATTATTTTTTTTTTTTTAAATGAGCTCACTCCTAACTGATGATGCCTTTTCCATAGCCCTTGTTACCCTGCAAGCACGTTCTTCCACTGTGTCAGGTCTTACTACACTGCTATACCTGTGTTTCTCATTTTGGTATCCTTATTAAGGGTATCTAGAAAATGCATCATACAAAGCCTGTCCAAAACCTCTAAAGTTTTCGGAATCAGTTCAATTATTCATGTATCAAAGTCAGGTTTGCAATAGTGTTTCAGGCTGTTAGGATCCCTGAAAGAGATCTCCAAAGCTAGCCCAGAGCAAGAGAGATCGTTCTGTAATTGCCCCATTTTTCAAGCATCTATCACTGACATTGCTCAAAAAGGGTTACTAAGCAAGATGAATTTTAGCTTTGACCTTGTCCTTGTGCTAGGGTTTGTTGCAGTTCAGTGCTATTCAGCATAACTCCTTGGGTCTTGGGAGCAGTATTTTAGCTCTTCATTCTCTGCTATGCTGATTCTGTTTGGCCTTTGATTCTTAGCATAATTCAGTGAAAAACAGCCCTCTGTTGTCCTGGCTTTCTATAGAACAAAAGCTTTGAAGTCACTTCTGAAGTGCTACTTAGCTTTCACATTCCTTTGAACTTTTAGTACGATGTCAGAATTTTTTCTCATACTGTATAAGTCCTATTTTGGTATGGTTGAGAAATTAGAAATTGCACTGAGAAATCAAGTGACTTGCCCAAGGTCATAATGGAAGTCTGGAGAAATATCAGGAACAGATCCTAAGTCATGTGGGAGGTGGACACCACTCCTTAAACATAGGAGTAGGAGCACCCGTCGTTTTCCATGTGTTAAGTAGGAGAGCTCACATCATAATTTACATAAGTATAGCCTCAAAAAATGCATGTGAGACCGTAAGATGATAGGAATCCATGCTTGCATTTTTCTCTCTCCAGCCAACATGGTTCTTCTTAATCCTCAAGCCAGCAAATGCAGATAGTTTATACTTTGCATGCACAAGTCTTCTCCCTTTCCCCAAAGAATACTTACCTTCCAAAGAATGCTGCAAACTCAAAGATTTCTCTTTTTTTGAGATAGATTTTAAATGTTTTGATCTCGTGCCTTTTGTATGAAAGCCCTGATCTTCCCTTGGTTTAATATTTCTTTACAGTCTCTGAAGCCTATAATCAGGTTATCTGTAATACTGTCCTAATTACCAGTTAGCAGTTGCACCGTGGTAGATTTCTGTTGATGCTGTGAATCCTGGTGAATGGAGTCCTTTTTGTGCGGTAAAGGTTTACTACAACCAGTAAAGTGAGCAGGACTGCTTAAATGAAGTAGTTTTTATGTTAGCAAAGATTTTACGTGCTCTTCCTTGAAATTATAGCTAGTGCTGAGCAATTTTGCTTAATTCTGCAACTTCTCCTATTAGAAAGTGTCTTTTTCCTCCAAAATGGTTCAGGCCTTCTCACATTGTCATGATAAGGATGCTACCTGGGACTCAGGGGGTGCAATGGCATTGCTAAGCAAATTTTAGGTAGAGATGGAGCACCCAAAATCCTAGGAATACCAGCAAATTGTGGGATGTACATACAAATTTATAATTCTGTTTGGATTAATTACTTCCATTTAGAGATTTTTAGTTATGAGGATAGATTTTTATCAAATCAGTAAAAGCTGAATTAGCATTTCTTCTTTTTGAAGGTAGGTATGGGATTTGTCAATTGAACATTTTTCTTCCAGAGACCCTTTAATAAATAAAGAGGTACTAGAAACAATTCATATATTCCCAGAATTTAAGTTTTAATGAGGTTTTAAGGAAGTGATGGCTTTTATTTATTGCTTTATGACAGTGTTTGTGGTGATAATAAGGAATTCATCTCACACACTTCATAGGAAATGTTTGCAAGCTGTCCTGTTATTCTTTACAAAGTAGATCAGAAGATGGATCTAAACAGTATTTTTCACTTCTACTGCTGAATATTTAATATTTAAGTTTTGAAGTATGTTTGCTTATTTGCCTTTTGTTGGACAATTTTGATAAGATTTATTTTAAATTAAAAAAAATAGGATTTGTTCTGTGTTACCCTCATATGTTAGGGAAGTTTCTGCTAGACATTTTTTGTCACAGAAGGTCCATATCATGTTTTATTTCTGGAAAAAAATCTTAGAAGTATTAAAGTAACCCTGTCTTTTTTTTTTTTTTTAAATACCAGTAGTCATAAAGGTGTTAATGTCCTATTTGATTTATGGTCCAACTTTATTAAAGGATAAAAGTAAAGGTAAGGAAAAAAAATACAGTTCTAAAAATTCAACCAGAAAGATGAGTTTTGCTAAAAAACCCCCAAACAACATAACAAAAAGAACATTAAAAGTTGGCTAAGCTTCAGTTTTACCTGAGCTACTGAAATTTAGGCCTGAATGAAGTCTGAATTTTTCATTTTCTTTCTCTCATACCTGTAACAAAGAAATATGAATGATGGCAGTCTGTAAATATCTTTGATAAAAGCTTTTCTCTTCGGAAAGCTAAATAAAGGATAAATGGATATGGGTTGCTAGGGTAGCTCTTCAGATAAGGCATTACACTTCTGTGCCAACTTTAAAACCAAGTGATTAAGAACCTAGATGAGGTTCTTCCTTCCAGCCTGGAGGCAATGGGCAGAAGGGTTTTATGGAAAAAAATTTATGGTGGTGGCTTTAAGGAGTTGTTTCAATGCAAAAGCAGGTCATGGAACACTTGTTTGTTCAAGGATGAGAAAAGAAGTGCAGGAGTGTTAATGGGAAGGTAGTGAACAGAACCTTGAGAATAAGGGTGAGAAGTTGAGGAAGATGAAAGGGAAGAGATGGGCAAGAGAATCTGAAGCAGAAGGACCAGTCTGGGGAGACAGTGGAAGTTTTGGACTGTGAGGACAATGTGCCAATTAGAACTTCTCAACACAGCTCTGCAGTTGCAGCACACGACGCTCTGGGATGGCTTGCCTACTGGAGGCTTTTGTCAGTGAAGGTTATATCTATGAAAAGCCTTGTAGATAGAGATGAGGCCTCCCATGCTTGCTGCCAGGGCCATCTGCAGAGGGTTCTGTCTCAACCGGTTCATCTGGCAGCTGTGTGGGATAAGCAAAGTGAAGGCAACAGCCTGTGCAAGTGATAAAACCAACAGTTTGGCCATGACCATGAAGCAGTTGAGATTTTGGAACCAAGGTCTAGGACAGGCTTGTGTGTACTCCAACTAGGAATGTGAAAATAAATATTTATAGACTAATTTACATCAAGATACAGAAGAGTCTGTGGGCTGCGTGCTTCAGATGTCAAACTCGCAAACAGCCTGCCTAATTTGCAGTTAACCCCTGCCATGTGATTTTTCCTAATATAATAGGTTTTCTTGGGAACTAATTGCATCATCTGTGCTCTGCAGTAGTATAAACTTAGGAAATACTAGAGAAAATGCAGAGGTCTTGAGGTGCTCGCAGCTCCACTCTTGTAATAAAGAGGTTGCATTATTATTAACAAAACAACTGATTCATTCAGAGGTGCTCATCATTTGAAAAATTATGCACCATATGTTCAGTGATTCACCTTCTATCATTTCCATTGTGCTGCCTCAGATGCTGTATTTAGTTCATTAAAATATTGTTTTCTCCTTCCCCTCAATCAAATTTTTTGTTGTTTGTCTACATAAATCATTCAGAGTAGTGCTCTGGAGTCAGCTGTAGCCAAATTGCTGAGGAGAAGAGTAAGACCTGACCATGCCCAGGATTTTCAGCCAGGGGAATGAGCTGATTTTCGCATGGATAAATAAAGGTACTGATGCAGCTGCAGTTGGAGTTGCAGGAGGTTTTTCCAGCGAGGGTTGCAGAAGGCCATTGCACTCTTTTGATATTTGTCTTCATAATGGAAGCTTTTAACCCTCAAACAAAGAATGAGAAGAGCACTTTGATTTTGATTGACTAAAACCATAATGAGAAAGGCTGCTGATTTTGAGTCTGTTCTGCTTGATCCACTTTTTGTCTCAAACTATCAAACTGTAAATAGACTTCCTTTAAAATAACTTCCCTTCATAGCAGGAGCTTGGACGTTGTACCTGAGTGGTTGTTCAAAGACCAGTTGTGTATCTTGAGTCTTTAGGAGCTAGGAGAGAAATTTTACTGCCTCTCCCTCCCCTTCCCGCTGCCAGGTATTCATTATGAAGTGAGTAAAGAACTGGTTTACTGATAAAATATATCAGTCATTTAGTATTTGAGGCAACAAATAACAATGAAAGATGTTGAAGTAAGATTTTAAATCAATGGCTATTAGCTACAGTTCATTTCTAAGAGATTCACAGAGTCTGTAGCATTTTGCCCAAGTAGGGTTGTTATTAGTTCTTGCTGGCAAAGACACTTGAAGAACAAAATGTTGCCATTTTATTTAATGTACCACTGGCAAACTTATGTTGTCATCGGTAACTTTAATGACAATATTTAAATGTTGATACCATCTATTTTACTGGAAAATTCTGACTGTTTATCCTCTCAGGTTGGTCTCCTAGATGTCAGAGGCAGAAATACATTGTTAGCTTATTTTTTACCTTGTTGCCCAAGGCAACTGCAGGAGGCGATGACACCCCATTAGCATTAACTTTTACAACATGACTTTCTGCTCCCAGGCAGTGCAGGAGAGTTTATTACGGTGAACATATGGAAGAACAAGGTGGTAAGAGTGCTGGGTCAAAGCCAGACATCAAATAGGATTAGCAAAGATTTTTTTGCATAGGATTTTGAAGTTATGTATCCTTGTTTCCATACTTGACCCATCAAAAGAAACATCCTAAGAGGGTTTAGAAAGTACCCTGCATGCAGGTGCCTGCTATTGAAGTAGTTTAAGAGTGTATTGACCTCAGCTGTCTCGCCTGCCCCACTGAGAGAAGTTATTACAGGGTCTGTGGAGTGACATGTGCACATGGTGCTCCTGCCAGCAGTCAAAGTGAAATTCAAACTAATTCACAGCAATAGCATGATGTGGAGGTAGTCTGGATCTGCTTGGTAGAGCAAGCAAGATCTACTTGGTACTCCTGCAAGAGTAGTAAATGTGAGAGTGGGACTGCAGACATCATATGGGTAGATGGTACCTAAAATGGTAGGTGTGGAAATATGGCACATTGCATGCCTTGAAGGACATGGGGAGCAAGCAGTATGTTAGGGGTTGTCCTGCATGATGTTATTTTGTGCCAGCAGCCAAGAATCAGCAAATGCAAGAGCAAAGGCTGGTCTGTGACATCTATGTGATGCCCTGGGGTATTGTGTCCCAATAGATCGCACATTAGTTAAGAAGAACATTTGTTAAAACATCATTTTCTTAATTGTGGTTGTATAGAATATTGTATTTTCAAAACTGTGTTTTGTTTAATAGCATTTTTGAGCACAGAAATTTGGCATATGGCTTTGAAACTAGGAATAACATTACATGAAACTGTAGTCTCTGACTTCACTTCAGCAGTCCTTACTCTGCCTTCCACTATGCTCAGAGTTCTTAAGCTGTTTCATTATTAGCCCTTCTTCTAGAAGCCCCACTCAGCTCTTTGAAGTCTGGAACTAAATTCAATTGTATGCTTGTAGCCTGAGGGTGTGCTTTTCCTTAGTAAAGGTTGTATCATTTTAATGGTCTGTGTTTGTTCCTGGAGTAATTCGATGTCTGTGGGATAGTACTGAACTTGTATCTGGCATAAACATGCAGAAAAAGTGATACTTGAGGTGGTTTTCAAACCGTGATTTCTGAAGTAAATAGTGCCCCTGTATTTGCACCAGACCTAGGAGGTGTTATATACTGCTCAAATGCAAATTTAACTGCCAGGGAGTTGAACTGGTTTCTGTGTGTAATTGTGGAGGAGTCGAGGTGCCAGCAACATATTTATTGTGAATTACAGTAGAAGCAGACTAGACAAAGATATGTATTGGTTCATATAACCCATTTAGGAGGTGGTGTTGATCTTTAGAGATCTCTGAGATCATGACGCTGAAAGTTCTAATTTCCCTTTGTCTCTCTGTGCAGGATGTAACTCATTAGCAATTTGTTCCAGTTACATTGCATCTTCCTTGGTATATTTCTACTCCCTCTGACCTGAGAGTGGTAGTGGTGTAGTGTTTTTCCTTCCTCCCACACAAATTGCTGAAGGCAACAGGTCTGTGTGACTTGCTCTCATTAGCCCCCATAAGTGCCCTAAGTCAACCTTCTCAGAGGAAAGGTTGTTGGGCTTGTTTCATGGAGTTGCTGCACAGGCAGGTCCTAAACAGATTAGGAGACTGGTGGCCTCTCTTGATGTGGTCCCATAGTTCATGTCTGCCCCTCTGGAGAGCCAAGCACATGGTTCCCTCCACAAGATGGCTTCGCGTGCGCACCTCTTTCAAGGCCTTAAGACTTACTGCTAAAGCCTAGGTCAAAACCTGCCTGCAAATCACTCAACACATCTGTTAGCAGGCATACTACATACCTGGTAGCACCATGAGATGGAGTTGCACACTTACTCTGTTTTAAGGGTCTTAAGCTTCTTGCAAGACCAGAGTTGCTGTCTTCAGTGAAGCTGAAATGAAATGAATGCTTTGGCTCTGCTTTAATTTTACTGAACTCTCTTCTACCCCCAAATATTAGGTCATATGGGTGAAAAAAATATGCACAATACTATTAAAAAAAACGTTTTCTCTGGACAGCCTGAAAAAAGTCTGAGTGTGATTTTTTTTTTCTATAATCTAAGTCAAAACTACCATCTTAAAGAAAACCCCACCAAAATCCTAACAGAATAAAAGACTTCTAGAATACATGAGGAACCTAGTTCCTTTATTAGGACTTAATTATTGAGTTAGCACAAACGATAATTTTATTCAGTCTCTTCAGATCTCAGATGCATTAAGTGTGGGGCCTTTTGGAAGATGGTGTGTGCCTGCAGATGCACCTCTTCAGTTTGCATCACATCAGCTGGGCAAAGACACAGGATCCTGGCTACCAGCTGGACTTGCTGCACAGCCTGCACCAGCATGCAGTGCTATTCCATTTCCTAGCTCTCTGATTGGATGATATGGGTTTCTCATGCTTTATTTTCTTTTCACTTACACAAGCTGCTGGTTAGTCAGAAGCCAAAGGTATTATTACTTAATGATGCTAATCTTCATGCATAAATATTAGACCTAGGGAGCTAAAGCAGGAAGTGGACTAAAAAGGTCACATAATTTCTTGATCTACTCTTACTTCTTTTGAAGTTATTAGGAATTTTGTCACTGTGTTACACTGGGAATAGGAACAGTTCTTTTTATTGATCAGATAAGATTGGCTTTCATAAAATTATTGTCTGAGACTTGAAAATATTGAACAAATAATGAGTGTGCATATATGCCAAAGCTGTATAAAGGCACACACATTACTTTTAAGACCAACCCCTGTGCTGCTTATAAGGAACTTTTCTTGCTACAGGATGAGGTTCTTCCTTCCAGCCTGGAGGCAATGGGCAGAAGGGTTTTATGGAAAAAAATTTATGGTGGTGGCTTTAAGGAGTTGTTTCAATGCAAAAGCAGGTCATGGAACACTTGTTTGTTCAAGGATGAGAAAAGAAGTGCAGGAGTGTTAATGGGAAGGTAGTGAACAGAACCTTGAGAATAAGGGTGAGAAGTTGAGGAAGATGAAAGGGAAGAGATGGGCAAGAGAATCTGAAGCAGAAGGACCAGTCTGGGGAGACAGTGGAAGTTTTGGACTGTGAGGACAATGTGCCAATTAGAACTTCTCAACACAGCTCTGCAGTTGCAGCACACGACGCTCTGGGATGGCTTGCCTACTGGAGGCTTTTGTCAGTGAAGGTTATATCTATGAAAAGCCTTGTAGATAGAGATGAGGCCTCCCATGCTTGCTGCCAGGGCCATCTGCAGAGGGTTCTGTCTCAACCGGTTCATCTGGCAGCTGTGTGGGATAAGCAAAGTGAAGGCAACAGCCTGTGCAAGTGATAAAACCAACAGTTTGGCCATGACCATGAAGCAGTTGAGATTTTGGAACCAAGGTCTAGGACAGGCTTGTGTGTACTCCAACTAGGAATGTGAAAATAAATATTTATAGACTAATTTACATCAAGATACAGAAGAGTCTGTGGGCTGCGTGCTTCAGATGTCAAACTCGCAAACAGCCTGCCTAATTTGCAGTTAACCCCTGCCATGTGATTTTTCCTAATATAATAGGTTTTCTTGGGAACTAATTGCATCATCTGTGCTCTGCAGTAGTATAAACTTAGGAAATACTAGAGAAAATGCAGAGGTCTTGAGGTGCTCGCAGCTCCACTCTTGTAATAAAGAGGTTGCATTATTATTAACAAAACAACTGATTCATTCAGAGGTGCTCATCATTTGAAAAATTATGCACCATATGTTCAGTGATTCACCTTCTATCATTTCCATTGTGCTGCCTCAGATGCTGTATTTAGTTCATTAAAATATTGTTTTCTCCTTCCCCTCAATCAAATTTTTTGTTGTTTGTCTACATAAATCATTCAGAGTAGTGCTCTGGAGTCAGCTGTAGCCAAATTGCTGAGGAGAAGAGTAAGACCTGACCATGCCCAGGATTTTCAGCCAGGGGAATGAGCTGATTTTCGCATGGATAAATAAAGGTACTGATGCAGCTGCAGTTGGAGTTGCAGGAGGTTTTTCCAGCGAGGGTTGCAGAAGGCCATTGCACTCTTTTGATATTTGTCTTCATAATGGAAGCTTTTAACCCTCAAACAAAGAATGAGAAGAGCACTTTGATTTTGATTGACTAAAACCATAATGAGAAAGGCTGCTGATTTTGAGTCTGTTCTGCTTGATCCACTTTTTGTCTCAAACTATCAAACTGTAAATAGACTTCCTTTAAAATAACTTCCCTTCATAGCAGGAGCTTGGACGTTGTACCTGAGTGGTTGTTCAAAGACCAGTTGTGTATCTTGAGTCTTTAGGAGCTAGGAGAGAAATTTTACTGCCTCTCCCTCCCCTTCCCGCTGCCAGGTATTCATTATGAAGTGAGTAAAGAACTGGTTTACTGATAAAATATATCAGTCATTTAGTATTTGAGGCAACAAATAACAATGAAAGATGTTGAAGTAAGATTTTAAATCAATGGCTATTAGCTACAGTTCATTTCTAAGAGATTCACAGAGTCTGTAGCATTTTGCCCAAGTAGGGTTGTTATTAGTTCTTGCTGGCAAAGACACTTGAAGAACAAAATGTTGCCATTTTATTTAATGTACCACTGGCAAACTTATGTTGTCATCGGTAACTTTAATGACAATATTTAAATGTTGATACCATCTATTTTACTGGAAAATTCTGACTGTTTATCCTCTCAGGTTGGTCTCCTAGATGTCAGAGGCAGAAATACATTGTTAGCTTATTTTTTACCTTGTTGCCCAAGGCAACTGCAGGAGGCGATGACACCCCATTAGCATTAACTTTTACAACATGACTTTCTGCTCCCAGGCAGTGCAGGAGAGTTTATTACGGTGAACATATGGAAGAACAAGGTGGTAAGAGTGCTGGGTCAAAGCCAGACATCAAATAGGATTAGCAAAGATTTTTTTGCATAGGATTTTGAAGTTATGTATCCTTGTTTCCATACTTGACCCATCAAAAGAAACATCCTAAGAGGGTTTAGAAAGTACCCTGCATGCAGGTGCCTGCTATTGAAGTAGTTTAAGAGTGTATTGACCTCAGCTGTCTCGCCTGCCCCACTGAGAGAAGTTATTACAGGGTCTGTGGAGTGACATGTGCACATGGTGCTCCTGCCAGCAGTCAAAGTGAAATTCAAACTAATTCACAGCAATAGCATGATGTGGAGGTAGTCTGGATCTGCTTGGTAGAGCAAGCAAGATCTACTTGGTACTCCTGCAAGAGTAGTAAATGTGAGAGTGGGACTGCAGACATCATATGGGTAGATGGTACCTAAAATGGTAGGTGTGGAAATATGGCACATTGCATGCCTTGAAGGACATGGGGAGCAAGCAGTATGTTAGGGGTTGTCCTGCATGATGTTATTTTGTGCCAGCAGCCAAGAATCAGCAAATGCAAGAGCAAAGGCTGGTCTGTGACATCTATGTGATGCCCTGGGGTATTGTGTCCCAATAGATCGCACATTAGTTAAGAAGAACATTTGTTAAAACATCATTTTCTTAATTGTGGTTGTATAGAATATTGTATTTTCAAAACTGTGTTTTGTTTAATAGCATTTTTGAGCACAGAAATTTGGCATATGGCTTTGAAACTAGGAATAACATTACATGAAACTGTAGTCTCTGACTTCACTTCAGCAGTCCTTACTCTGCCTTCCACTATGCTCAGAGTTCTTAAGCTGTTTCATTATTAGCCCTTCTTCTAGAAGCCCCACTCAGCTCTTTGAAGTCTGGAACTAAATTCAATTGTATGCTTGTAGCCTGAGGGTGTGCTTTTCCTTAGTAAAGGTTGTATCATTTTAATGGTCTGTGTTTGTTCCTGGAGTAATTCGATGTCTGTGGGATAGTACTGAACTTGTATCTGGCATAAACATGCAGAAAAAGTGATACTTGAGGTGGTTTTCAAACCGTGATTTCTGAAGTAAATAGTGCCCCTGTATTTGCACCAGACCTAGGAGGTGTTATATACTGCTCAAATGCAAATTTAACTGCCAGGGAGTTGAACTGGTTTCTGTGTGTAATTGTGGAGGAGTCGAGGTGCCAGCAACATATTTATTGTGAATTACAGTAGAAGCAGACTAGACAAAGATATGTATTGGTTCATATAACCCATTTAGGAGGTGGTGTTGATCTTTAGAGATCTCTGAGATCATGACGCTGAAAGTTCTAATTTCCCTTTGTCTCTCTGTGCAGGATGTAACTCATTAGCAATTTGTTCCAGTTACATTGCATCTTCCTTGGTATATTTCTACTCCCTCTGACCTGAGAGTGGTAGTGGTGTAGTGTTTTTCCTTCCTCCCACACAAATTGCTGAAGGCAACAGGTCTGTGTGACTTGCTCTCATTAGCCCCCATAAGTGCCCTAAGTCAACCTTCTCAGAGGAAAGGTTGTTGGGCTTGTTTCATGGAGTTGCTGCACAGGCAGGTCCTAAACAGATTAGGAGACTGGTGGCCTCTCTTGATGTGGTCCCATAGTTCATGTCTGCCCCTCTGGAGAGCCAAGCACATGGTTCCCTCCACAAGATGGCTTCGCGTGCGCACCTCTTTCAAGGCCTTAAGACTTACTGCTAAAGCCTAGGTCAAAACCTGCCTGCAAATCACTCAACACATCTGTTAGCAGGCATACTACATACCTGGTAGCACCATGAGATGGAGTTGCACACTTACTCTGTTTTAAGGGTCTTAAGCTTCTTGCAAGACCAGAGTTGCTGTCTTCAGTGAAGCTGAAATGAAATGAATGCTTTGGCTCTGCTTTAATTTTACTGAACTCTCTTCTACCCCCAAATATTAGGTCATATGGGTGAAAAAAATATGCACAATACTATTAAAAAAAACGTTTTCTCTGGACAGCCTGAAAAAAGTCTGAGTGTGATTTTTTTTTTCTATAATCTAAGTCAAAACTACCATCTTAAAGAAAACCCCACCAAAATCCTAACAGAATAAAAGACTTCTAGAATACATGAGGAACCTAGTTCCTTTATTAGGACTTAATTATTGAGTTAGCACAAACGATAATTTTATTCAGTCTCTTCAGATCTCAGATGCATTAAGTGTGGGGCCTTTTGGAAGATGGTGTGTGCCTGCAGATGCACCTCTTCAGTTTGCATCACATCAGCTGGGCAAAGACACAGGATCCTGGCTACCAGCTGGACTTGCTGCACAGCCTGCACCAGCATGCAGTGCTATTCCATTTCCTAGCTCTCTGATTGGATGATATGGGTTTCTCATGCTTTATTTTCTTTTCACTTACACAAGCTGCTGGTTAGTCAGAAGCCAAAGGTATTATTACTTAATGATGCTAATCTTCATGCATAAATATTAGACCTAGGGAGCTAAAGCAGGAAGTGGACTAAAAAGGTCACATAATTTCTTGATCTACTCTTACTTCTTTTGAAGTTATTAGGAATTTTGTCACTGTGTTACACTGGGAATAGGAACAGTTCTTTTTATTGATCAGATAAGATTGGCTTTCATAAAATTATTGTCTGAGACTTGAAAATATTGAACAAATAATGAGTGTGCATATATGCCAAAGCTGTATAAAGGCACACACATTACTTTTAAGACCAACCCCTGTGCTGCTTATAAGGAACTTTTCTTGCTACAGGAGACGCCCTCCTAAAAAGGACCTTTTTCTTCTGTAAAAAAAAACTACTGAAAGGGAGGATTCATATCTCCCCAGCCCTTTGTTGATTTTGCAACATTGGAACAGTAATTTAGTCCTGTCAATAGGAGGTGCAGCTTTTCCCCTCTAACTACCAGTATAAATCTATAGGCAGACCTGAACTCTACAGCTTGCATAAAAGATGTCATCTGTAAGGACATTACAACCCATTTAACCCCAATGCAGCTGTGGTGGTGTGGCTCTGTGACAGTGGGGAACAGTCAGCCTGGCTCCTGATCTTCAGTGGTACTACGGTATCCACATCAGGCCTCATGTACCTGTAATTGTGTTGGTAAAACCTCATAACTGCAGTGATATTATCAAACTACTGCAATTCTTTATTGCAATCAAGGTACTTGGAACATGGGTTATGCTAAAGATTAGTCCCTCTTCTGTGATGGATCCAGGTAACTATGCTTTCAGAGAGTGATTCTGTACAATGGAGGATGTAGTAGTTTCCTCATGAGGGGAGGGTGTTTAACATGAAAAGAAAATATATGGAAATAAACTACTTTACAATTATTTACAATTAAAAAGCTCAAACACCTGGGCATTTACATTTTTACTGTATTTCTTAGAGTATCAAATCCATTGAACAATACAAAGTTTGGTTCCTGAAGGATTGCTATTTCTCCATGTTAAGAAGGGAATAAACCCATTTTCTAGTCATAGTTCTTCAGAAATAACCCACACAGTTTCCTCTTTTGTATTCTGTTAGTGAAGAGTCAGCCTATTCATCTGTCAAACAAACCAGAAAGGAAGTGTAATACTAGAACCAGCTTTAACACAAGGTGTCAAATACAGACCACCCCCAAGGATAGAACACTCCCAGTCTTCGGGAAAGATGGTACTCAGGTTCAGATGTCACAGCTGAGATTCATTTTTCCTTAGCACTGTTCTTAACTCCCACATCACAGAAATCTACATAGTCATTTCCTGTACTTCTGTTTTCAGTTCTTCCCATTATCAAGACCTTTTAAATTTGAATTTTATTACAATATATCACAACAGTACCATTTGCTTGATGACAGATTTGTTTAAATCACTTTTTTCCCCCACTGATCAAAGAGCTGCCACAGGAAATCCGATAAACTACCAGATACTCCTTTCCTTGGACTTAGTAGTACTTCCATACTTTTCATATTCTTATTTGCTCTCATCAGCCACAATTGTGCTTCAGATGAAGGGAAAGGGAGCTATTTTTTTTTTTTTAATGTGGAGGGCAGGAATGAACCCAACAAACTGAACAGGGGGACCATTAGTTTTACTTTAAGCTATCTTGGTTTTAAAAACCCTTTAAAGCTTTTCATTTTCTGTGTGACCAGAAAGCATCCAGTTCATCTCCACATTCAAAGTGATGAACTTTGGAAGAAGGAAATTGTCACATGTTGTTGATTTTCTATAAAAAGGTCACACTTCCAGCAGCTTGAATTAACATGTTATTAAACTTTCAGGTCTGGAAAATATTGCATGCATGGCTTTGAAATTGTACAATAAACACAGCATTTATTTTTTTTATCTTGCACATAAATGCCTGTCTTATATGCTTATATGTGATTATTTTTTTTTAGTTATAAAGAGATTAGTAAAGAGGAGACAGTGAGGGAGCTTGCTCAATCCTAACAGTCTTTACTCACCCTTCACTACACGATGCCAAGCACCTGAAGCAGTCTCTGGGGCAGGAATTTTCACCCTTGAGTGTGTGTATTAGCAAAGCATCATCAGACTGAAGCCTTTTGAAACAGGGTAATTGCTGCAATGGGATTTACAAGCTCCTAGTTCTAGCTTCAAAGAAACATCATTATTTTGGGGAACTGATTCTTCTAGCATTGGGACTTGTCTCTGGTGACTGTTTTGAGTAAGGGTTTTTTGAAGATGTAGGACTGAAACTAAACCAAAGACCTGCCTATTCTTCATTAGATTATTAATGCTAAAAATGCCCCAACTATCACACATTTTCCTCTAATGCCATATTTTAAAATAATTCCAAGATGTGAACTTAAAGAATGAGGTCTTTACTGATTATTAGGTGTGCATTAGTTAGATAAATGTGGATGCAATGAGGAGCTGTTGTTATGTTGCACCACTTGAAGTTTAAGTCTCATTCTTCACTGCTACCATCAAGGAAGCAGTATGGGATTATCTATGGCAAAATGAGATGTGTAGCTATGGCTTACAAAAAGTTGGAGCTGTCTTTATTGTGTTGGTATAGGCTGCAAAACATTGTAGGTTTTCAAGATCTGCTCTTTTGGGTTAATGGTATCACAGGGTAAAAGTTATAGCTATATCAGATTACTCTGCTATGCCAGTATTTTCTTCTGTTATATACAATACAATACAATACAATGCAATACAATACAATACAATACAATGACGTCCATTACTGCTCTCAAGGAAAACAGAGGATGTAAAAAGAGTGCAGTTATTTAAAATATGTACTGTGCTCACTGTTCCAGCTCCAAGTTAGAGAGTTCCTCTCCAAGCACTTAGACTCCAACATTGCAGCACATTCTGAGCTCTGCAGCTGCAGGAGAGCTTTGCCTGTCCTTTCTGCATGTGTCTGCTCTTTCTGAGCCCAAGCTCGCCATCACCACTTCTTTACAGACATGTGCAGCAATAAAGTGGATGTGCCTCCTTGAGGTGTTCCTCCTAAATACTGCTGTGGCCCTTACTGCCTGAACAGAAAAGCAACTAACACAAATATAGTTCAATATTTTACTTCTTTGGCTATCTTAACAGCCTGCAAATACTCTGGGAGTTTTACAGTAAGTCACAGGGAATTCATTAAGTTCTATAGTAAATTCTATAGCTCCTACAGAACTTTCAAGCCCTGAAGTACACAGGCTAAGACTCCTCCAGGAATTACACCTTCTTTCACAGAGCCTTAAGCCTGAAAACTCCAGAAGCTGGATGCAATCTTGCTAAAATTAATCCTAGTTTCTTTCAAGATGACTTTAGCTTAAACTCCATCACTATGTGCTGTTATGAGGCTAGTCAGAATATTTAAAAACAAGGAAAGGAGAAAAGAAAAGTGATATTTTCTCTGAATTCAGAGCAATTAGGCATTTAAGTACTGCCAGTTTTTTGATATCTAGGCAGGCAGGGGAGGAAGATGGATTATAAGAGAGAAAAACTAGTACTTACAAGCACTGATGCTTGATCCCAAATAAGCCGTGTTACACGCATGGTCATTTTAAGTCCCTGGTGATGGAAATGTGGTATAGTCTGTGCAACCTGGGCTTGTAGGGCACCATGAAATGTTGTGTAATGAGTACTGGAGGCACCTCTTCTGCTTCCAGGACTAGGCTGACCTTGGAAAGGGACAGTTGTGTTTGCACAGTGATGATCTTGAGCCAGGCTAAAGCCACATTGCCCCTTGAGAAGAGCCAGCATCTTCACAGGTACTAACTTTTTATTTCATGTATCAAAATGAGCCATTGGAAAGCTAATTCTCTGGGTAATAGGCATATGCTGAGATGAAGGAGGAGCAGGCAGTATCCTCTGTCTCTAGTCTGTTCCACCACATATTTGGCTTCATAAGGTGCTTCGAAATTAAAACAGCATAAAGCAATACTTGTGCCCTTGCTCTGAAGAGGTTGGGGAACATTGCTTGGGGAGATGAGGGTAATTTCCCAACTCAGGTAATATCAATGAGCTCAAAAAAGCTTCCCTGCTTCTCTTAGTTTGCTTAATCTCACCTATATTTTGAGAGAATCTCCCAATTTATAAACCTTCAGTTGCAATTGAATAAAATTTGATTTCCCCTCTGCTTTTATTCCAAGCCATCTACTCCATCATCTCCATTTACTTCTCTTTCCATGTTTTTGATGGAGAAGGTAGCTGAGCAACAAATATAGTGTTACTGCTCATCATAGCAGTTGCACTAGAGATGTAGGTGTGACCATTGTCCTAATCTCGTAACACATTTAGCTGTGCCTCTTCTATTTATACTTTTAGCCACTGCATCACAGCAGTGCATAGTAGTGTGTAACCTGATGTGCATTTGACTAATCTGGCAAGCACTCAACAGCCTTTGTGAAGCAAATTGGCCAAGAAAACCAATGACATCCTGACTTGTATCAGAAACGGTGTGACCAGCAAGTCCAGGGAGGTTATTCTCCCTCTGTACTCGGCACTGGTGAGACTGCTCCATGAATACTGTGTGCAGTTGTGGGCCCCTCACCATAAGAAGGATGTTGAGGCTTTGGAGCGAGTCCAGAGAGGAGTGACAAAGCTGGTGAAGGGGCTGGAGAACAGGCCCCTATGAGGAACGGCTGAGAGATTTGGGGTTGTTTAGCCTGGAGAAGAGGAGGCTGAGAGGACACCTCATTGCTCTCTACAACCAATTGAAAGGAAGTTGTAGAGAGGAGGGATCTGGCCTCTTCTCCCAAGGGACAGGGGATAGGACAAGAGGGAATGGCCTCAAGTTCCACCAGGGGAAGTTTAGGCTGGAGATTAGGAGGAAGTTTTTCACATAAAGCGTCATTGGGCATTTTGGTCCCAGGCTGCCCAGGGAGGTGGTTGATTCACCCTCCTTGGTGGTTGATTCACTTTCCCTGGAGGTGTTTAAGGCATGGGTGGATGAGCTGGTGAGGGACATGGTTTAGTGTTTGATAGGAATGGTTGGACTTGATGATCCGGTGGTTCTCTTTCAACTTGGTTGTTCTATGATTCTATGAAATTCAGATTTTCGTTTTGCCGTGCCTGAGGTTTGTCTGCTCAGGTAGTGTGGTGTCTTCTGCTGTTGCTTTCACATCAACGAAAAGTAAATTCTAGCTGATTTAAAAAATTATTTATGCTAAAGATAATTTATTATCTTCCCCTCTCTTCCTCTGTGCTGCAGTGATTCTGATTGCTTGTTTATTCATACATTTGAATTTCCTGGTTAGGTTTCAGCAGCCTTTAATGCCTCCTGATGACAAAGGCTAATTTTGCATTGGTAATGGGTTTTGTTTGTGCTGTCTGTGTTCTATGGTGATTACAAAAACTTCTGTTTTTTGCTACCTGAGGCTCAGGTCATAGGCTTGAGAGGAATTTCAAACCTACTGTAGCTAAGGAGTTGTTAAACGGTTTGGAAAGAATACTGGAGTAGTGTGGCATGAACAAGCATGCAGGTTGATAGAGACACATACCAGAGTGCTTTACCACTGAGGTTTTTCTGTGGCTGACAGCAACTTGTTTCAGCTTCTTGACTTTCATTGTTATCTTTAAGACAAATATTTCAACAGCAAAATTATTCTTACTAGGCTTTAAATTGATGCAGCAATGAATAATACAAAGCTTTGCTAAGCTTGATTTGGAACTCTCACATGTAACTCCCCCATGCACCCTCTACTGACTGGTAGCTATTCATTATTACCACCAAAATTAGGATACACTGGCTATGCTTGCATAATAAGAAAGTCTTGCGTTGCTGATTTTAGGTGGTGAATGATGCCTAAAGCCATGTAATGAAACTACTTGAATAGAAACTGTTACTTCTATTTCCCAACTCTGAATGATTTAATTGCCAAAATTGAGGAATTTAGCATGAAATTAGTGTAGTTTCTTTTTGAAGTAGAACATATATAATACATAATGTTATTAAGTCTGGCTGTAAACTTAAAGACAAAGATTTTTAATAGCTGTTTTTTCCTCTTTCTGTCCATACTGTTACCAGCCACCTACTGAAAGATGTCACACATCTGCTTGTTTTTGCTGCAATGGAAGATGAATGATGATGAGGTCCACTAGCCACAGAACACTCATGATAGCTAATTGTGTGCTCATGTTAGTTGTGCCCCCTTGCTAAGCATAACAGATCCTGGTCATGAATTTGGGATGCTACAGTAATACAAATAAATACAAATAAATACAGGAGTTTGTTATGGCATCTGAATTAGATGAGGGTGACGTGGGTCACTGGATTTAATTCAAGTCAGTCTTGCAAAATCTTTCAGTCTGAGAACACTTGCAGAAGAGTAAAACAATTCACATTTTTTTTTTATTTTTTTGTCTAGTGATTTTTTGTGAAGTTTAATACAGCAGGGTCAAGCCCTATCACTATGCTACCTCATGTTACTGCTTTGAAGGTAAAATCTTGTAGCCTTGACATGTCACTCCCTTTGGTGATATAGGGTGGGCCACATGATGGTGGGTAGGTCTCCCAGGCTCAGATTTGAGGGTGGTCAGATAGGTAAGAAGCTGATCATGTAATGAGTGCTGACATTTTCCAGCTTCGCTGCATTCAAGAGGAAAGGCAAGAGTTTGCACAGATGTTGGCTGCCACTGTTTGTATTATTCTCTCAGTTTTGTAGTTGCTCTATAGATCTGTTTTATCAGAACAGCAAAGAAACCTCTAATGGAAGCTGCACCTTCACTGCCTAATTTCACTCCTCAGTTTTTATATCAGCCTCTGTGTTGCAAAGCTGAAGGATATTATTCCTTTTCAGTAGATTCCCAGTGGGGATAAGTCAGCAGAGCTCTGTGGGATCAGTTTATGTCAGCTGAGTATCTGTCCTTGTAAATTAAAAAACGTGGTGAAGCTCCAAGACCTGTAGAAGATTTTGAGAATTGTTTCTCCAGCACTGTGTGACATGTCAGATTGCCAGTCTGATTTTACAGACAGCACTAGATAGCAAAATAATCAGCTCAAACTTGTTAGGGCCAGTGTGATGTTAATGTCTGTGACTGTACCATGCTGATGTATGCGCTTACTGATAATCAGAGAGGAGCAGATGAAATGAGTACAAGATGTGTGTGCTTCCATGTGCTGCTACCATACTGTTGCTGCAGAAGCAGCAGCTTATAATCACTTCCTCTGAAGGCAGACACCCTGATTAATTCAAATTGTGCTTTGTTTCCATGAATGTTTTTTACTGTTGCTAGACTTGGTTATTTGAAAACTTTGGGCTTTACTGTTCTATTACCCACATTTTTAGCAGTTTTGCCACTCCATTGCTCACGGTTTTTAATGGACTAATGGCACAGATCTTCAGGTGGCAGAAGTCCACATAGTTTTTACTAGAAAAAGGTAGTGAAGCTATATTGAGTTAAGCTCAGTATTTGCCTTTTTTAAATTATTATTATTTTCTTAGCCTTACCCTAGATGAAAAACCTATTGGGGTATCTCAAGCAAGCACTTGATTCAGGTTTTTTGTTTGATTAAATTCCTTCAGCTATGTCCACTTTTAAACATAAACTTAAACTCCAAATTTTGTTGGCATTAGTTTGTTCCTTACTGACTGAGTTTAGGCAAATCCAGCTGAATGTTTTTTTCCCCATTACTTTTTTATTTGATCAGACTGGCAATCTTTCCTATCCAGTCTGGCTGCTCCTGCTGCAGCAGTGGCTGTCACGTACATGACTACAGAACTGTAGTGTAAAGGATTTAAAAAAAGACCCCATAGCTAATGGTTAGGATCATCAAGAAAGCTTTTGTGCTGTGCACCATGCCTATGCAAAAGAAAATGGAGAAGGTGCTAGTGTTGTTGAGATCTCTTTTAACTGTAGCTTTCTTCTCGACCAGAGTGAACAAATAATGGTAAAGGGGTTCTGAAAGATGCTTGCAGGATGCCAGATACCTGTGTGGTCCTGGCTCTTCACAGCCACTGGTGGCATGGTAGGGATGGTTAGAAGAAGGGAAGGGGAGATGGTGAATTTACAAGGGCAGAGGGGTCCCAGCAGGAAGCACCACAATGGTGTTTTTCATAGCTGTCTGTTTTGAGTTTCCTGCTGTCTTTAATCTAGTAGCGATGCGTATTTTCAGAAGCTAACAGCAAAAGACTAATAGCCTCAGTAAGTCCACTGTTTTCCATTCATGTCTCATCTTGTGTCACTACTTCTCCAGTAGTCTGGACTGGAAATATTGCAAGACTTTCCAAACCTTATTGGAGGTGGCCCTGAGAAACTTGGTCTTAGTTAGAAGTTGGTCCTGCTTTGAGCAGGGCTTGAAGATGGCAAGATCCAGGGGTTCCTTCCAGCTTCCACCACTTCATTTCAGGGGACACTGAAGACTTCACATCCAGTGAAGCAGCAACAGCTTTTCTTCCACTCTGCAGAACTTCACTAAACTGTAGAGAATACTGGTCTGTTGGATAATCAGCTGACATGTGAAAGTTCTGAAAAATAATAGCTACCCTGCCTCCTCCGTGCAGACAGGAGCCATCTGAAGTTCGATTTCCATTTCATTTTGATTTTGATATCCTAAAGGGTGTGTGAAGTCTGTGCACAACTGTGGCACTGGGCCTCAGTGGCACCAGACTTCAGTCCAGCTTTACTAATGGATCTGACTGAGTTGCTCCCGGAGGATGGTGCTGTTGCAAATGAGAATGAGAGAAGACTTGTGGTACACACAATGCCTCTACCAAGGAACAGTGGCTCATCTAAGCTATCAAACAGCTACTGTTTTTCCTCGTCAGGTCACCTGTATGAGTATAATGTCTCTAACAGTTGTATAGATGCAATTCTACATTGATCTGCATCTTAGTTTCTCCATTTCAGGAAAAAATAATTGCTTTCAGTCTGGAGTCTTACAAAACAAAATGCAGAGTATTCATAAAACTAACGAAAAGCTACCTCACAGCTTAAAAATCAGTGTCTTATGGTATCCTTTTTAAAAATGCTAAGCTTCAGTGGGCTATGAGTTGTGGGTTTTTTTCCTAATCGTCTACTCAGTACTAACATCTAAATGAAACAAGATTTTAAAAAGCAGATATTTTTAGCTGAAATGTGCTGGGACAACACTGGTCATAAGAACTATGGTATAAGAATTTAAACCCAGAGAAAGAAAAAAACTTAGAGATAGACAAGAATAATGGATTTCAGCACATCACCCACCTATGCCCCTAGAGGCCATCCTGTATGCCAGTCACCTCAGATAATAAAACAGGGAGAAAATTTTCATATTATTTTTACAATATTTTTACTTTTCCCTTAAAATTTTCTTAAATTTCAAGAAGTGTAATTCCTCTGCAATGAAAGGGTGTCCCAGATCTGCCAACTTTAACTTTATGATGAAAGTTTAGCTAAAAGGACTTCATAGAAGTTATAAAACTGTACCCATCACAGCTTTCTGGTAGTTCACTTGTTTTTGATTATTTTACAGCAGCACTGTTAATGCCTTAATTTCCAATAATTTCATTTTGATAGAGTGTGTATCTCTGTGTTGCAAGGCAAGGATGTGTCATTCATATCCTTCTGTGTCTTCTGCCTACCTTCTATACAATACACCTGCTCTGGAGTTGAAGGATATCTTTTACACTATACTTTTTTCTTTAGTTTCTGCTAAGCAAGTTGGTTTGTGTGGCGCTGCATGTTATCTCAGCTGTTTGAAATAGTATCATGTTGAAACTTGGCATACAAGTTGCTAACTTGGAAGGACTTGAAAAAAAAATAAAGAAAGGAGAATATTGCTTTGATCCCTTTGGTCAAACTTGATGTATTGCCTGAGGGTGGATTAACACTCTGATGTTCAGATTTGTGATCCTCCCCCAACTCCTCCAAACTCCAAAGAGCTTTGTGGCCTTTTGATATTCTAAAAGACTGTTCTGATATGGGATTAACAATGTAACATTTGAACTGCACTATCTCTTCCTATGTGGTGGCAACTAGTGCCTAGCGAAAGCAGCCCTTCTGTTTTACTGATAGTTTTGCAGAAGCATCCAGCATTTCAGATTAGTTCAAATTACTTCTGAACTTCTTAGGTCTGCAAAATTAGCCTAGATAATCTTGCAAGAATAAATTGCCTTTAATATTTCTTGTAATTTCTAGTTAGTCTTGAATGACTCTGTTAAGCAGTTTTCTCTGAGCACTGTCTTGTAACTCCCAAATCAAAGGCATATGAAAACAAGCGATAATTTATTACAATAATAAAGTTTGGTTGCTGTGGACTGTGTCTGACAATGTTGTGCGTCCACAAGCAATCCTCATAGCAGAAGGTAGCTTAGGTTGTTGGAGGACGTGTCTTCTGCTTGCAGAGGAGGTAGAAGCAGTGCTATCTAGCAGAAGGTAGTCAACCCATCTACTGCAGCAGCTGGTGGTAACTCACCAGTAAAGAAGCAATGACACTGCATAATAGCACTCTCATATAGATGCTGACATTATTTCGGTGTATCTGAATTTTGCATCTCTTCCTGTGTGAAGGGCTTGACAAATTTAATTAAATTGACTTCTATGAAATGGAAGTGGATATCTACTTACCTAGCAGGTTTCAGAGAGATTGCCTGTGACAGAAAGCATGAATACTCATAGTTCACACAGTGCTTTGAAAGAAAATAGGAGGAGGATCAGATTTTGATCCTTCTTGCAAAATGGTAATAAAACAACCAGCAATTGTCTCACATGAGGGTTAGTATCTAAACCTGTATTGACAGTTCATTAATGAATCAAATGAGTTTTGAATTCAGCAAGTTATTGCTATCAGTGGTTTCTTGGTACAGCTCTGGGTGCACTTGTTTTGGTTGCAGGGGAAACTGCCTGTGCCCTTCCACCGACACTACCTCAAGGACTACTGGCTAGCCCCATTATAATAATACAAATTTTTCTCTTGTGCAAGTAAGAGTGAAATTACCCTCTTGGATTAGGCCTGTTAAAGCCGCCTAGACAGTATTCATTAAAATATGGAATGCAAATATTTTCGAGGGTGACTGGGGAGTTGACTCTGGGAGTCCTGATTTCAGAACCCAAATCTCTCACCAGGCCTTAGTGAGGTGATAGTAGGGACCATAACAAAAAAAATTTATGCTGTTTGAGCTTTCTTATCCTTGGCAGCTGCTTCCAGATCTCATTATTTAATCACTTTTTGTGGAGGTCTCTGGAGTTATTTTCAGCCAGATTTATGTCTGGATGAAGGCAAGAATTTCTCTTTCATGTTTGATGAAATAAATGGTGGAAAGGAACTGAAAAGCTGTAATTCATTCAAGACATTCACTTATACTGGTGGAATTACAGTTTTTTAGTTCAGTCCAGAAGAATGTATTTTTATGTCAAACATAAAATAATATTTCTTTTTTCTTCAGTATTGAAAAGAGGATTTATAGTTTTTCAAATAAATAAAATATAGGAAATAATTTCTTTATAAATAAACATGAAAAAAGCATGCTTTTAATTCAGGCATGGAATACATAGTTTCATTATTTATATTTTTTGGGTCTTATGTGGGTGGTTTTGGCAGTACATCTGAAAATGAAATGTTATGGAGAAAATTAAAATCAGAGATAATTTAAAACTTTATCTATAATGACAAGATATAAACAATTATTGTGATGGGAGAAATGAAGGTACAATATAATAAATATTCTGCCTGGAAACAACTAACCCATCTTTGGTAAGGAGAGTAGAAATAATGCTCTGGCTAATTGTCATTAACCATCACCAGGCCTTTTTGTGGTGGTTGTGCTCCTCTGCTGCTCCACGAACACTTGCAATTCCTGAACTCCTTTTGTCCACCTACAGGCAGTTGCTTTATTTAAAGCACAGCTGCTTTGTGAGTTTGTCAGTTTCGAGAAAATCAGATTTTGCTGTCCCAATATGTGTAGGTTGGCCAACTCCGTGTGGGGAGAATGTCTGCAGACCTGGCTGTGCTGCTGCAGTTGGGGTGCTGAACTGGGGATGTGGGAGCTGCTGCTCCTCATTGGGGCCCATGTTCCCTCTTAAGCTCCTCTTCTTCCCCCGGGTGATTAGTATTCTTGAATGGAAAAAATACCCTTTTCCTTCATCCAAGCAAGCCTCTGCCTGCATGAGTTTTCTGCTTTTCATGTGCACTGACAGTCCTACTATAAAATCACATCTGGCATGATTCCTTTATTACAGCATAGATACTCACTGACTTGGATCTGTTTATGAGCACCTGGTTGCTCCATCTCCTGACCTTAGATGATCAGCCATTGGGTTTGGCTTGCAAGTCCCCAGATAAATGCTTCAAGATATGGTGAAAAGAAAAGCACAGAGACCTACCCTATAATCAGGAATGGACTGAAGAGGAGATGCAATTCAGTCTTCTTTATACCAGCTTTATATGTAATAATGACTCACCAGGGCCCCACAGACACTGAATTCCTCAGGCAGAGTTTTGTGTAAGTCATTGCATTGGAAAATTAGAATAAATTGATAGATAGTGAAGTAGGAGATGGATTATAGTTAATTTTTGCTTCTGGAATGTTAAATTTCTTCCATTAATATTTTGGTTTGCATTTCCATGTCAGCAAGTTTCTTCATTTACTCTATTGCCTTTGTATTTTGTACTTAGCGTACCAGATAATCCTTGCAATGTGGTTAATTTTTTATTAATTTTGGTAGATAATAGATTTTGTCAATTTGTTGTTTATGGAAATAACAGGGTTTTTAAAAATTATTTTCCAATGCTTTCTGACCAAGTAGATCTTTGGATGAAGTAGGAAGGTAGCTTGTATCCATCAGGACTACAGAGGTGATGCTGCCGGTTTGCAATATCCATTAAAGAACAGTTACACTCCCTGCTGCAATGGAAATCTTTTCCCTTCATTACACCAGCACAGAGAAACAGACAAGAGAACTGGTGTTGGAAGAATCCCACATTTGTGGTAAAATTAGGTGTATTTCAGCAAGAACACATTCATTCTTGGTTGTATCCAACCCATAGATAGCCATCCAATCTCTGTGGATCTGGCAGGGGAGCCCCACTGTTGTGGTCATTTCTGGACCAGTCTCCCAGGTGGAAAGCAACGGTGCTAAACCTTAGACTGAATTGCTTCTACAATTTGATGGCAACACAAACCTCATTTTGAAATGGTGTAGTAAGGGTTCAGGGACATTCTGGGTTGCTTATTGTGATGATCAGACCCATAGCCCACAGGGACCCGTGCTCTGACCCTGTCTCAGAACAAGGTGTAAAAGCAGCACTGATGTTAGATGGTGGAAATCCCATCTCCATTCAGAAAAAGCTCTTTATATGGCAACTGAAAGGCTCTCCGTTGCTGAAATATCATGATTAAGACTAAGTTGTGTTATAAGCAATTCAAACAATTCTAACAGTCTTTGTACCCATTAACAGTTATTTATTGTTGCATAAGTTTTATAATTTCTACCTCACTTTAAAGACCATTCTTTGCAAGATAAGACATACAAAATATGTTGTTGATGCATCAGCACCTATTTTTGGTGCTGGTTGAATGACAAATTATGCTTTCTCCAAACAACTTTGTTGTATTTTACTTAAAAATTAGATAAAAAGTAGAGTTTTCCATTACAAGCTTATTTCCAAATGTCTGAGTAATATACAGGTAATAATTTATATTAGTTACTTCTGCCAAATGGCCAATAAGACATAGGTCCAAAAAAAGTATTATTTCCATAGTAATATTTAATGTATACCTTAAAGAAGGGTCAAATAGAGCAGAGTCAAAAGTCAAGGTACATTATGTTGGATATACTGCACCCTTTGCTTAAGTAAATTCATTTCTATAGGCTCCACTCACCTCCCTGTTTCATGGATATGGAAGATTTTTCTTATTCAAGCAAGCCTGAGGGTAACAGTGTTGGGCAAACCATTTTCCTCTTCCTTTTGAACATCTATATCCCTCATTTTATGCTTATTTTTTGAAACCCCTTGGTTTTGTTCATACTCACAGATGGGCACAAAGCCTCTTATATTCCACCTGCTGTTTTGCTACTGCTTAAGTACATTATCCTCATTGCATTCTAATTAATGAGGATATTGCTGGCAGGGAGACAGATAGTGGAACTGGAGATAGTCTTTGCATCACACTCTGAATGTTAATAGATGTAAATAGATTGAATGTTCCTAAAACCATTGTGCTGATGAAAGGCTGTTGTCTTTCTCCAGGTGGAGTTGTTACAGGTCCATCAAATCAGTCTAGGTAGCTGATGTGATTTTAAGTCTCTTGGCAGTTACAAGGTGAGTTAGGGAGTGACACACACCCCCTTAGATGGTAGGAACAGGAAAGGAGAGTAGTGGTAATCTGGATGTTACCACCCCTCAGAACCTCTAACATTTTGGGTTCTCTAAAGAGAAATTCAGTTTTCACAGGGCACGGTGGTGCTGTTGGGGGAAATAAACTGTAGGCCTGAGTTTACAACCCTGGATCCGCTGTGAGACACAAAGTCTTGGCTGTGCTTTTAAAGCCATCTGTGCTCATTTATTAACCCATGAAGAGGATTGTGGCTGACATAATTTGTTTCACAATTCCTCATGCAAAAAATTCCAACTCTCAGAAATAGGAGAGGATAGAAGACAGAGCTTTTATAGCTGTCAAGATAGTTTTCTATTGTCTTTCTACACAAGTTACAGGAAAAATGTATTATCTTTTTCTTAAAGGTTATAGAATTGGAGAAAGTCAAACAATCCATTTAAAAGAGGGGCAGGAATACTAGGTATAGCGTGTATCTGAAAAAGCTGGAGAACCCCACAACAATGTACCTTGGGAAGATGATGATGTTTTTCCTTTCTCAACTTGTTTATACTTTTTCTTTCCCCTCTTCTAGTGGCTTAATACTTCCCCCTCTTTCCCAGTCACCTATAGGCAGTTCTTTTTTCAGATGCAGTTTGTGTTTACAACCCCTTACCATTATTAGACTACAGAAACTAAAATACAGACTTTGAAGTAAGTCTGTCTCTAGATTCTGCAGTAAAGAGATAGTTGAAAGCAAGATTTCTGAAGGGATGACTTGTCCTGATAGAGAAGAATCCTATTTAAACTGTGATATTTATTTTTCTGTCAGACTGTTGCTCCTTCTCCCTTCTTCTCTCCGCAGATAATCTGGTAGCTTTTAATTCTTCACAGCTATCTGAGTTTCACCAGCCTGACACAACATTAAATGTTTTTGCCTTTTGTCTGTAGCAATAAACATCAGCAAAATTGCCAAAAAGGCTTTTGCGATACATTGCCTTTAAAGGCAGATGCACCTTTTTGGACGTGGGAGAGAGGATGGCTACAATTCTTGTCTGAACCGTGGATAAGCTCATTTGCTTGTGCAGAATCAAGATGAGCAACCAGATTTACTCAGCTGTGTTTATCATCCCACCCACATGTGTGCCCATGCAAGCATCCCACCAGCTGAACTTCAGGCTAATCAAAACAACATAAAGCCGACTGAATCCCAAACCAGCTGTGATGAGGCTTTTCACGCCTATACCGTTACTGTTGTTGTTTCAGTTTATAAAATTAGCCTCTGCTGATGGCTCTACTTGCAGCTGTCTCTCCTTCAGCCTCTCTGCAGCTCCCACATCTCTAGGCCACTCTGTGTGTGATTGCTGTGCACGCCCACCCCAGTGTCCCCTTGCAGACCCTTGAGGGAACCAGGACTCTGAAGGCAGTGCATTCCCACTCTGCCTCCTGGCACTGGGGTCTGCTCTTTCTGCTGCAAATGAGTTCAAGAATTCCCAGGAATAGAACAGCTTTTCAGTTGATCAAATGACTGAAAAGAAAAACATAATCATGGGATGGGACCATGGGCAGGGACGTGTCCCACCAGACCAGGCTGCCCAATGCTCCATCCTACCTGGTCTTAATCACTTCCAGGGAGGGGGCATCCTCAACTTACATGGGCAACATATGCAAGTTCCTCATCACTCTCATTGTGAAGATTTTCTTCCTAAAGACTATCCTAAATCTTTCCCCTTCCAGTTTAAAGTAATTCTCTCTCAACCTGTCTCTATATGTCCTTGCAAAATGTCCCTTCCTGGCTTTGTTGTAGCCCCTTCCAGGTGCTGGAAGGTCGCTATAAGGTCTTCCTGGAGCTTTCTCTTCTTCAGGCTGAGCAATCCCAACTCTCTCAGCCCACCTTCATATGGGAGGTACTCCAGCCCTCTGATCATCTTCATAGTCCTTCTCCAGACCCATTGTTCCAACAGTTTCAAAATTCTGTGCTCTGCCTAACCCTTGTCTGGCCCTGGTGGGGTGAATGGAGAGGTATTAACGAAGCAATACCATTCCTCACAGCCCTTCAGCACTTCACAGTGGCTGCTGAGAGACCCTCTGCCTGTCTTGTGGCCATCTCTCGTGCAGTGTTGTCCTAACAGGCTGTTACTGGATTCTTCTGCTGCTAGAAGTATAATAGTGTTTTTTGATGCTCCTCTGTCGATTCTTGGAGGACTAAATAAACCTGTGGGGTTCAAAGGTGATGGTGTGACTCTTCCTCTTACTGTGAGAAACAGGTTAGCACTGTTTGCGGTTTTCAGAATAAAGATGCATTTGGTGTGTCGTGGCAAGCACATTTCAAAATTCATGCCAGCTGTTTGAAATGTCTTGATTAGATTACAGAGGAAGAAGAGTGATAAATTAAAAATAATACATTTTGAAATGGTAACCAGGTGGTGCCCAAAGTGGCTTAATCAGAACCTGTGAACTTCACTCCTGTTTGCAGGGCTGCTGCATGCAGCATGTGGTCTGCTGGTCTTTTGGAGTGGGAAAGAAGGTATCATTCCTGCTGTCAGGACCATTACATACTGCAGTCCCTGCTCCTGCTTTTGACAGAAGGGAGAGAAGTATGAAAAGGAGGAATCCCCTTTCTGCTGTTACTCCCAAGAAGAGAGGTGCTGCTGGCTCACACCAGTTCTACCAGGCAGATGGGCTGGTTTGCACACCACGGCCAGGCATTCATATCCCAGTGCTTAGTTCTGCTATGCATATGAGATCGGCAATGTTTGGTTGATCTTCATAGGCTGGGTGATGCCCAAGAAAATATTGCAACATGTTGTGATTGCAAAGCCTGCTGAAAAGCAGAAAAAAAAATCCAAGAGAGAAGAGGTGGAGTGAGAAGGTACACTGAGGGTTCTGTGGCAGGATCTCTGCTGGCTCAGCTGTGATGACATAGCAATCTATATGCCTGTCACTGGTTTGATCTGATCCTAATGAGGCTCTAGGGCATCCTGGCTCATCAAAGAGTGAAGTCCACATGGCTTAGTAGCTTTTCAATACACTTGCAGTCTTACAGGAATGAGGAAAAATGCGTTGTAGAAATAGAAGCAGATGAATCCAAATGATTGCCTGATGTCTTGCTCCTGTGTATCTGGTACAGTTGCTGATGAGTCCTGTAGCCCCTTTCTCCACTTCCCTTTCCTTTACATCTGTCCACACCTTACTCCCACTTATTTCCCACTGCTGAATTTTCAGGTGGTGCTGTGAACAGATTTCAACCATTACACCTCAGAGGCAGCATTACATTATGCCGTATGCTTACCCATCCCCATAGCCGCTGTCATTAAGTATCACTGAAGGAAGGCTCCTTGTGCTGCCTTTTGGACCTCCTGTACACTCTAGTACAGATTAATATGTGAGGCTATTCTGGGTAAGACTCTGGACTTCTCACCTGTATGAGCTGTATATGAAATGGGACCTACATTAAACATTAATTTATTCCCCCCAATTTGACCTCATGCTGGGTTTACACTAGAACAACTGTTCTTCCTCAGTGCTACACTTCATGTGACATTAATTGGTGTATACAAAACAAGCATGATGATCCTTCACTTAAATGCACGCTTGGGAATTTGCTGATCTCCCTGGAGGTTTTTGCCAGGTTTCATCTGTGTGCTCCTGGTTGTGTCTGATTTTTATGTCAGGAATATGTTGCAGATCCCTCTGGATACTGTTTAGGAAGCTTAATAAAACCATCCTTCTAAAATACATCTTATTCTTCAGGGATTTGATTGAAAATATTTCTTATGTTTCTTTTTTCTATTATCTTAAAAAATATATCTTCTATTTTTCTGGGTTTCTGCTTTCTAATTATTATGTGAACTGGATCTGTTGAAAGTTTTCCCTGTTTCCTCCATCTCTACACTCATTTTACCAGGGTGTTACTAGTGCTGTGTGGTGCTGCTGAGAGCGCCTCCTGGCATCCCACTGTTTGAGGCTGCTCCAGGGCAAGTATTTGTTCCTTATGACTCTACTGAGGTTGGTAATGGACTTTCCCCTGAACAGCTCTTTAGGAGAAGGTTTAAATGGGCATATAGGACCTCCTTGGTGACTGCTTTGTGACCTGCCTTCAAGAGGCTTAAGAAGATATACCCTCACCTGTAGTTGCACAGGGACTTACTGAAATCAACTGTTAATAAAACTACCAGTAAAATTCCCACTCTTGTTGATAGGCTTGGATTACCCTTTCATATGCAGAACTGAGCCTGGAGATGCGGTATGTCTGTAGGCTGTCAGTGAGGTAGGGTTGAAGGCGTCAGTCTTCCCTTTGAGCTATGCCATCCCCATCTTGTCTGGTGCAGTTGATGTGGAGAGCAAGACCAAGGCTCACTCTTGGCTTTTTCCCAACCATGCAGACTACTGCCCCCAAGAGAAGCCTCAGCCACTGTTGCAAGCTGCTGACTCCCTGACAGCTTGTTCCTCAGCAGGGATTTTCTCTACAGGACAGGGGATTTTAACTCTTGTTTTCTATGGGTTCAGTTAGTCCTGAACTTCTAACTTTAATTTCAAAGATATACTTGGAAATACTTAGCTTATTTTTATTTTTCTTCTGATCTTTTAAAAATACTCCTCCTTTCGCTGTATATAGTAAAGGATAGTCTTCATAGTCAGGTCAGCCATACTTTGCTGAGAAATCTTGCTTTTGGGTTATTTGTAGAATTAGAGTTCTTAGCATCACCGCCCCTTGCTCTCACTGTACATATCTGGGGCCTGCTGGGATAAAAACATGACCTTATCCTTTAAGTACGGAGACTGCTCATTCAGAAGTCCTTTTTAAACAGAGCTTGTATTCTTAAAGGGTAATTTGCAGTTACAAATTTCTCAGTTCCTTGCGTCTGGTTGGGTTTTTGTGATAAGTGCATGCAGCATTTGGGGACTTTTACTACTTCTCATAGTTGGTGCACATGAATTGACAGTGGCCCTGAAAGAAGGACATGAGTGTTTTATAGTGGTGGATGAGAAGCTCAACAAAAGCCAGCAGTGTACACTTGCAACCCAGAAAGCCAACCATATCCTGGACTGCATCAAAAAAAGTGAGACCAACAAGTTGAGGGAGGTGATTCTGCCCCTCCACCCTGCTCTCATGAGACCTCGCCTGGAGTACTGTATTCTGGAGTCCTCAGCACAGAGAGGACATGAATCTGTTAGATTCAGTGCAGAGGACGGCCACGAAGATGATCAGAGGTCTGAAGCACCTATCCCATGAGTACAGGCTACGAGAGTTGGACTTGTTCAGTCTAGAGAAGAGAAGCCTCAGTGGGACCTTGTAACAGCCTTTCAGCACTTAGAAGAGGTGTACAGGAAAGATGGGTAATGACTGTTTATCATGGAGTGTAGTGATAGGATGAGAGGTAATAGTTTTCATCTGAAAGAGGGCAGATTTAGATTAGATATTAGGAAGAATTTTTTTACTGTGAGATTGGTGAGGTACTGGAAATATGAAATATGTCTATAAAACAATGCTACAGGAAGTTTAATCATGCATCTAAACCATGCATTTCATTAAAACTTAATGCTAACATGGATGTAATGTAATTTATCAAAATTAATAGTTATTTTCATTAAAATATCCACCTAATGTGAATAGTCTGTAATGCCTCAACAGATCTTGCTGATTGACAGAAACTTGAAATATCTCTTGAAATATCCTGTCTGCTAGCCTTCCCCTCCTCCTGAATCATCTTTCCTCATTTCTACAGCAACAATTGTCAAGACATAGAATTGAAAATTTTACAGATCCTTAAGATAACTAAGACCAATGTGTGTAGCACAAAATTACTTGTTGTATCTAATGAAAAGCTTTAGGAACACTGAACTTCAGTCCATCATTCACACTATTTTTTTCAAAGCAAAATATCCAAATTTTCACTTATATGAGCAGGCCAGCAATATTTGTGACCAAAAGGAGTTGCATGGAAATCTGGTTGCTTCAGTCTTGGTGCATTGCACACAAGCCCTTTATTTAAACAGAGTTTGAGGATCTATTGTGAAAGGGACCTTAGGATAACTTTATAGACAAGCTTAATGCACCCTTTTCCCAAACATTATCTCAACAACCATAGCATATATCATTACAAGTATTGTCCACCATGGACTGACATAGTTTTCCATGAAAATCTACAACTAATGTTAAACTCATTCAGCAGGTAAAGCAAGTTAGCCTATTAGATGAAACTCCACCCCCCCAAAAAAACAACTCCAAAAAAGAGAAAGCTTCCAAAAGCTTTCATCCAGAGGGAATTAAATCTTCATGATAAGACACTGCAGAGCTCCCCACAGGAACTGATATCTGCCCTTGGAGCTGGAACAGTAAGAACAATCAATGATGTTATGCCACTGATGAATACAAACAAATTGTTTTAACAATGTCCTCTTAAAAATCGGTTTGTACAGCAGGCAAATCCAGTCAGAGGAAGGCAGCTAGAAATTGTTGTTGAAAGGGAAGGGATTTAGGGAATGTGGGAAGAGGGAAGACAAGAGAAAGAACAAAAACGTTTCTTGTATTAACGTTAGCAGAGTGGGGTTTTCCAAATCTGACCAAAGAAACAGCAACAAAGCTAAAGAAATGAAGAACTGTTGAACTAATGCAAAAATATAGAAAATGGGAAACTTTATTGTTCCAAAGCAGTTGGAGAAAAGCAAATAAGCCCTTTAGGTCCCAAATCAGAAAGGGTATATTTGTTTACATACACTTGGGGTTAGCAATACCATTCTTCAGGAGGACTGAGAGGGGGAAAGCTGGGAATGTGTAAAGAGGAAACAAAATGCACAGGAATTAAATCACCATATTTTAACCTCAGTTGATTACATGACGAGGTCCTGAGGGACATAGTTTAGTGTTTGATAGGAATGGTTGGACTCGATGATCCAGTGGGTATCTTCCAACCTGGTGATTCTATAATTCTGTGATTCTATGACTGTGGGTCTTGAGTTCTCAGGCATACTTTTCTCTTTGTAGAGTTGTATGGGAATGCAGAACTTTTGCTCTACTGAGCACACCAGATCCCCATAAGCTCTGCAACTGTAAATTGGAAGCAGCCCTTAAATACAATACAGTACAATTAGAAAAGAAAAAAACCCAAACCTGCCTCACGCAAGGTGCTTTATTCCAAGTCCATTGTATTCAACAATGAAAACTGAGATCAGCACTTACCTGCCTTCCTATCTGTGAAGTCAGCTGTCTTTGCCTTAACCATTTTGCATGAAGACTGCCTGCTTGTGTGTCCCATTTCAACAGGAGGAAAATGTAGGAGCAGGCACCGCTCTCTCTTGTAATAAATATTTTTGGCCAGCTTAGCCTGGAAATACTAATCTGACCTTGTCCAAGTATTAAGTTTAGAGAATGTCAGATTTTCTGTAAAGTAGAACCTCAACAGGCTTTACAATCTGTTTGGCTTTTTTACCTTCCCCCATCTTCCACCCCTACCCCATGTCATGAAGCTCTGGCAGAGGTTTAGGACTTATACCCAAGAGAAAAGACATGCAGTAGAAACAATTTTCTTTGTTTTAATCTGGGGTCTCAGGGTGGTTTATCTACACAGAATAAAGCAGACCATCATGTGGACTTCAGAAACAGATCATGATGCAGAGCATGACCTCTGGTCTTCAAGTATGCTTCACTTCTAGGGTGTTCTGTGGAATTGGTGGAAAGGAAAGCCACTTTGTGTTAGTCTTATCCATGTTTCCCTTCCTGACTGCCAGCTATACTCTTTCCTCTCTTCAAAACCCAGTACTATAGGCTGGGTTACTGTGTCAGGATTAGCATGTATGTGGGAGAAACGCATGGGTTCAGTTTTCTCTAATACATGTTCAGAGATAAGTGCACCGTGCTTAAGATTTGGCTAGATGATATGAGGACAGCTGTGGTGCTGGGGGTCTCTGAGTGCCCTACAATGTCTTCCTTGCAGGGAGCAATTAATTTTCTTGCAGTATGTGGACTGCAATGCACTGGTCCATGGCAGATAAATTCCCCTTGACCCTAAGCCTCCCAAAATGCATGTCCTTCATGCAGATCCGTCTGAGTAACCTATGGTTTCCCTTGCTGTGTGCTCCACCTGCTTCCTTATGGAGGCAGCTCACTGCTGGATTTATTCTTATTTTCATGCACCAAGAGTGTGTTTGAGAATAAAACAAATCAAAAATTTGTTTTCAGTGACATCTGATGCCAGGCTTTCTTTCCAGGACTGAAAATGGGTAAAATAAAATGCGAACCGTGATTTTTATCTGAACCTAGCCATTAAGTATCTTCTCACTTCCTCACCCTATCCTCCGAGACACCTTGGAGGTGTCCCAGCTCCTGCAGTCAGGGTCCAAAACTTTCCACTATGGTGCCCCTTTTTAGCCTTTAGGGCAGATGTGGAAAGCAATCACCAGGGTTGGAGGAAAAGAGCCTCCTCCAGCTCTTCTGTTCTTTCTTTTGGCTTCCATCTGCTGATGAAGTGCTGGTGGCTGGTCTGTTTATGCAGTCTTCATCACTATTATCTTTATTGTTCATAGGGTTTCCTGGTTTCTTCTGCACTGCTCATCTGGTCCCTGTTTCCTCCCAGGAAATCTCCATGTGCAGCCCCAGATGCTCCTCTCTGCACAGACCAGGCATCTGGTGAGGCTCATAAATGTTGCAATGGCTGTGTCCTTCAGAAGCCCACACATCACATCAGTGGCACAGGTGACATGATGCCTAATGTATCTACATCTCTATCCCACTGACATGCATTCAAGGATTTTTTTGTCACAGAGACTTTCAGGCGTTAAAACTGAGTAAATGTGATATTTCAGAAAAATTATCAGTTATTATATTCTGGGCTTTCAGACATGGTCACATTATATTTGAAACATGCTGGTAACTACAGACAAGGGAACTAAAGAATTGCTTATGTGCCAGCAGTGGCTTTTCTTACAACACACCAACTGCTTCTGACTTTATAGAAGATTAAAGTAATTTTTTGTACATTTTTTGTGGTTAGGAACCCCCTTCCTTAATGTCATTGCCAAATCTTGAGACAGTGGTATTTGTGGAGACCTGAAATATCTAATTTCAACATAATAAGCAGATCCAGACATTTCATAAATGTGCCTAGAACAACATGGCTTTTTTTTAGGAAATGCAACAAAAGTAAACAGCTTTATAAAACTAAACTGCTCATTTGCTGAAAACTTTCTGCTTAGTGGGATATGGTAGGAGGTCATGGGGTAAGGAATGAATAACATTACTCTTCAATAGTGCCTCTAGCAGATTTTATAGGAAAAGGATCAGATTTGCTGTTGAACAGAGCAGACCTGTGACCAGAAGTCTTTATTTTCTCCTTTCCAGACGACAGTCTTCCTTGCTTACTTAATCTGAAATTTGTATTGTATTTGTAAGCATAAAATTCTATTTATAAAAGTTTTTGTAAGCACGAGAATCTAACTTTTATATTATATATGGACCTTCAAGGTTAAACGTGGAACAGAGACATTAAGCAATATGAACAGATCCTTATTTATCTGGCTTCTCATTGTCTTTCAGTAGCTACCTTGCTTTAAGACCAATTTGAATTCAGAAGAAAACCTAGTTATCCTCATTCAGTTTGGCTTGACTTTGTACTTGTATTGATTAGATGAATGTAGCATGCAGCAAAAGGAAATCATGTTCCACATTAATATTAAGTAAAGAGAGTAGATGAAAGTATCTCTAAGTGATTATCATAACTATGGCTCCCAAAGTGGGCTAGAGCTCACATTTATGTTTTCCAAAACGTAAATACATTTTTTGTTTTAGCAATGCCTCAAATGTTGTGAGAGTAATTTTTCTCATGGCATTTCGGCCTTTCTACTTCTAGTAGCAATGAAAACAGAAGTGCAGAAGAAAACTGATTGCTTAAGTTAATTCAGCACCACATGGAAAATAAGCCATTCTATAGCCGTTCTTCAGGATTAAAAAGGAGTAGAGAAAATATCCTTGATGAGAGAGCTAAATATCCTTGTGGAAGAACACTGTGTCTTGCAAACCAACACCGTTCTTACTGCTCCACAGCAAGCTTAGGTGAACTGCAGCCTCCTGGGGACTGCTGGATCACACTCCAGATGAATTGTCTTATCAAAGTAACACAGAAGAACTTGAAAACAGAACTGGATTGCTTGACTGAAAGGCAAAGATCAGGTATGCTGGACATTCTGGACAACCAGAATCCCCTTCTCTGGAAGGAACACACTGAAGCTCCTCTTCTTGCAGGTGCTTAAAAGTATAGAAGGAAACATACTGAGCAAAGCCTACAATGCATATTTAAGTTGCAAGGAAAAGAAACAGTTTTCTGGCGATGTACTTTTCCACCTGTAGCAGTTTCATGCTTATTTGTTACTGGGATACCTAGGTGTTGCCAAGAAATTGAACAGAATATATGTGACTAGCTGCTTGAGAGAGAAGCCATTTTAGTAGGGCTACACACAGGAGTTACTGTTTCTCAATATGTAAACACATGTTTAAAAAGGAACATAATTTATAAGCCTTTTACAGCAATTAGGACTTAGTGATGATGCAAACACAGTAATTTCTCCTGCAACAAGATTGAACTTGATGCAAGTGAAGGCTGCTAAAGAACTGGGACTGAAAAATTTGTATTCAAAATTTGCCCTCCTTTTCCCTGCCACGCTCTTCTATCATGTACAATTATTTTTATCAATATTGGATATTGCAGAAAGAATAGGAAGGCTGAATTTAAGGGCAAAGAAGAGGCAACTGAAACACAACACATTTCTCATGAAGAAATTAATGGCTCATGGTGTCCTTGCTAGAATCTTTCTTCTTATCCTTCTTTTTGCAAACAGCCTCCATAATTCTTGAATTACTATCTCTCACATTTCATTATTTTGCTTTAACCTTCCCATTCTTTGTCCTGTCTGCTCATTTACTCCCTTGGAGTGTCTGTAAACCAAAAATGGTCTCTTGCCTGTTTTATTCTTATTTTTATTTCCTCTGCTTATGTCAGCAGAGTGTCAATTTTTTTCAGTTTTCAAGTCAAAGTCTGTTGTGAAGAGGAGAAAACTGTCATAGATTCAATTTCTTTCCAGGACAGTGTTTCCAGAATGATTTGTTAGGAGAAAAGTAGAAAGAGAGACACAATTCCTCCCACAGGAAGTGATGAAAAGAAGTAATATGCAGAGACAGCTGCTTAAATACAGAGTGTGGAACATATGCTCCAATGTCTGCTTTTTCCTGGTGTCTCAATAGGAAAGGAGGCTCGTATGGGTCCACCCTAGTGCCAAGGACTCTTTCAGTAAATAAGCCCTGCCGTAGCTTTAGACAACTCTTTTTTCATCCAGCAGCAGAGGGAACCTGTCACTGCATGTGTCCCTGGGTGTGCCAGCTGCTGTGGGAGCCTCACACTGCCCTGCCACTTATGTTGCAGAGACTGTGCTATTTCAGATTTGGGTTTCTAACCTCACTAAACCTCTTTTACTCTCTCTTATTGACTTCAGTCTGCAATCTAGGTAATTGATTTTGGACATGTTCCCATTCAGTTTTCGGACTAAATTTTCTTTGGAAGTATTTGAAAAATATTTTTCTTTAATTACTCCCACAGTGGTTCCTCTTGAAAGCCTTCGGTAATGAGGTCCAAGTTCCCACGGAATGCAATGAACTGGCTGTCCTATACAGAATATTTTTTTCTGTATTGCAAAAAGTGTGGCTTGTTTCCCCCTACCAAATCTGGTTTAAACACGATGTTTTAGTGAATTCTTATTAGTTTGTGCTTCAGAAAGAACTCAATACTTAAACTGCTGTGTGTATGAGCAGTCTTATGTTGTAGACTCTTGTGAGGTCTACCTTCCTTTTAAGTGCATGAACAATATCTGGCCCTGACCCTTGATAAACACACTTCTCCAAGATAGCCACCATCACACTAATAAAATAATAGTTCAATCAACATCAAAGTGTACTCAGATTGCGTATATTTAAAGTAATTAATGAATTTACAGCAAAACCACACTTTTTCTGCCAGTGCTCCCCATAGTCTCGCAAGGACAATGTTACTTTAAGTACAGGAGTGCTGTTCTCTTTCTTCTTGCTTACCCTGACTTTATCTAAGCTTCACAATAACCTCCAGTAGGGTAGTGTTCGAGTGCTCATCTGCCTGTGTATGTGTACTCGAGGAAAGGTGGAGAGTGAGTAGTCATCAGTACATATGAGGCAAATGGCAACATCCAAGTTTATAAAAAAGGATCTGTAGGAAAGGAAAGTTTAAAGAAGTCTCCTGGGATTACAGCAAAAGTGATTACCAAAAAGTAGTGAATTAAATCTCTGCCTCATGGATACTAAATTTTCACCAGAGTTAGGAGCATTAAGCCTTCCTTTTCATTGGAATTTTGCTGTCATTCAATCAGTGTAACATTGTGGGAGTAAGAAAAGCAACCTATATTGTATCAGATAGCTCTTAAGTACTTTTTAAAAGAATGCAAGCTTCCCTTTGTTAAAGAAGAGTAGCTTGTTAGCACAATCTTGCCATGACTTAGCTGGGTCAGTGTAGCATCTGAACCAGAACGTTCTGCTGCAAGACCACAGTGCCAGGTTTTAGTGAGACTTTCTTAGCTTTGTTTCAATAGATGTGCAGTGCCCCTGCCAGCGTATGTATACTGTGCACCCATTTTTGTGTTTGAGACCTCAATGTAGAAGTCTAATATTTAGTAAAAAATTACTTTCTAAGAAATAGCATTATTAGATTCTCTTTGTGTATATATAGGTATTAAATTTTCATCCAGTGGATTGACTTGGCAAGATGTGAACCCTTTTGAGGTACCTGCTCACAACACCAGAAGAAAATGAAGGCTTTGGTACAGGATTCCCAAGCTCACTGTTCTCATGCTCATGGCACCAAGACCCTGAGCTTCCTGGCAGCATCTGTGTATCTGAGATTGGTGCAGCCAAGAACAAACATGAAAATATATTGTTCTTTTTGTAGGTGATGCACTCAAAGTCAGTACCCACAGCCTGCATCAAACCCCTTGTTCCACTTGATTTGAAACAGGAACTCAAATCAAGTGTTTTATTCACTAAGGTCTATCATCTAGTAGAGCTATAATCTTGGGAAGAAAACCAGGGTGAGCTGGGTCAGATGCCCAGTTGAAAATCCCAAGCAGAGTTGAAATATAGTTTAGAACCCCATTTGGCACTTTGACGCTTACTGGTGTATATGAATTTCCTATGTCTGCATATCTACTCAAGTTCAGCTTTAATTCAGTTTCTAAACAGCTGGGGTCTTGGCTGTGAATGTCAGAAGTTTAATACTAGGAAATAACTAAAGTACTATGTATTATGAAGACAGGAAAGATTAGCCTCCAGCTTGTGATCATCTGGATGCAATTACAAACCTTCAGAACGATTTCTTAGATGTGGATTTCTTCTGCACAAAACAGAAAGACACACAACAGCCACATCCTCCAGAATACAAAGGCAATGTAACATGTCACTCTGTCTTCAGCTGTGTTTCATTTAGAAGAGCAAAGGAAACAGACCCTTATATTACCAACTACTATCTGGATTTCTGAGTAACAACCACCCAGCTAGTGACAGGGTTGACAGAGAGACTTTGCAATGCAGGAGTCATTCTCCAAATCATATATGCGTTCTATGTTAATTCTTCAGTATCTGCAGTGTTTTTTTCTTTATTTCTCCACTTTCATTCTGCACTTCAAAATACATCACTTTCAAGTTGCATTTTACCTTAGGAGATGAGAGTACCCATCTTGCCTTGAAAACTTCAGGACATATGATTCTTTGCACTCTCCTTCTCCTGCCACTAGTTATTTTGTTACACATCCTGACTAAAAATTTTGTTGATAGCACAAAGCCAGACTACCTGCCGTTGGCAGATGAGATTAAAAAGGTTGAGGACAATTTTCATACAATGCACTCAAACTTTGTAATGACCACATTTTTATAATGCTGGCATTCAATTATGAGCAATGTGTGTTCTATGTCTAAAATGAAACATAATAATTCTTGACAAATTCCTGCTCACTGTAGGTTGTGAAATATCAGTATGCCAGAGACAAGCAAATCTTGAGACAGTATAGCATGGATTATTTGAAGTAATAAAAACACAAGAAACACGTATTTCTGTCTCTTTCATCTCTGATAGTCCAGATACAGAAATAGAAATAACACCACATGGCAGATTGTGCTGAAACAGAACAGAACTGTCTGGCTTTTCATTCCCCCTGCTGAGTAGGACCACTTCATGCATCCTGAGACAAACACCTTGTGCCAAAACTCAGTTCTGTGTGCATGCTTCACCAATCATCTAACCAAAGTACAGCAGCAGCCATTTTGCAAGTATGCCAAAGTTTGCCAGTTTTTGAACAAAGGTGAGAAAATGATAAACAGTTAAAAAGGGGACATCCTCACAAGAAGGGAAGGCATGTATGATCAGTCATTCCTCCTAATGTCGTCAGTAAGATGTATGTGTATTTTCTTTAGAGGTTTCACTACCATTGCTGCACTCATGCAGTTAGCTTTGGCATAGCTCTGTGTACAAGGTAGTATGCAGAGCCTGTCAAGCAGCCTCAGAGCAGCCGTCAGGATTTTTGGTGCTCATTTTCAATGACACATCTACAAATTGTTGTGCAATTACAATAATCACTTTCTTTTGCAACTTGCTAATCCCAGCAAGTAAAGGTTCCATATTCATAATTACATGAGCATGGTTAGTATGTCATATATGTTTTCTGACCCAATATATTGCATGGGTTCAGTTATAGTGGTGTGAAGGTACCTGATGCTGGCAGACAAGTGCCTGTGGTTAACGGGAGAAATGTTACTCCAGTGTATGACACGAAGCTACTTACATCTCTATCCACACGGGGACAGTGTAGTTCTACCAGATAGCCCAAGCGACTGCTTCATAGTAGCAAGTGTGGAATATCTTCCCTGCCTTGTACCTCCAGCCTCACTGCAACCTGTACAGACATAACTCTTTCTGAACATTCTCCCATGCATCAATTCAACTCACTTTGACTGGTTTTTGAAGAATATGTTTCTGCATGGATATTAAATGTAGCTGGGTTATTGAGAAGTATAAGACCCAAACTAGAGTAAAGTTCAGCATATTGTACTGTTAGGTCACTTCATTCTCACCATGTCTTGCTTCATCTTTGGAGTAATGTATTCTTTTTTCATTTGGGGGTTGTGTTTGTGTAGGGAGAGGCTTGGTATTTAAATTAATATATTAAATCAGTGTGTGCTAACTGGAAAAAAGCTGTAGAAAAGTGAAGGGACTGTGAAAAGGCAAATCTCCACAAATTTTGGAGGTTAAATGGATGACATGTTGAGAATTTTGTGAAACAAATTGGAAGCTTGTCTATCCCTTGCTCTCACATGTTTAGCATTTTCTTTTGCATTGAGCACATTATCCACCCCTAAACCTTTATGCCCCCCAGCAGGGAATTTTCAGTCAAAGAAAAAAATCCATGAAAAAGGTTTTTGTTAAGCTTTTAAGGAGGTCTGTTGTCCTGAATAGCTTGTAGTGTTCTACAGGAAGACATTCTCAACTGGGCTGTAAGACTAGATCTATGTTAAATAAAGAGAAGTGTTTGCCTCAATTCAAGAAAATATAAGAAACTTTTACTTTCCCTAAGGTTTTAGAAGATAATGCAGCATTGTTCACTTCTCTTCAAACTGATAGGCTCGTTCCTCAAGCAACATCATCCATTAATGCAATAGATATTAGGGCTAAATTTGTGCAAAAAGTGGAAGAACAGTCTTGTAAAATCATTATGTGGTTTCTGTTTTCCAGGAATGTAACTAAATGCTGGATTTCTTTACTTCTTTCCTACTATAAGAATACAAATTCAAACAAGCTCCAGAAGCTCTGCCCTACCTTTCTCGTTTTCTTTGGTGCCTTTTGGCTTTAATGATCTGTTGCATCTGCAAAGTCTGAGAGGGATGTCATTAACACAGGAGCCGCAGGGAATGTTAGGAATACTTCTGTGCCTGATGCCCTATGAGTTTTCATCTACATGTCCTATTTCAACAGAAGGCTGTAGCGGGAATAAGGTATTTTAGTCCTCAGGATACTGTAGAGTGAGCCTTGTATAGAATCAGGAGAGACTAATATACCATAGCTGCAGTGTACCTTCTCCCTCTGAGGCAAAATGCACTGCAATATCTTAGTCACACATGTTAGTGACATCACTTTTAGACTCTCTTTTAAGTGATCTAGGGGAAACTTCTCCTCATCTCACATATGCTGCCAATACAGCCCTGAGCAAAACTTTCCTGATCAGTGCCAGAGAGGATTTTTCATGGTGTTTCCAAGCAATACTAGCAACAGGCTGTCCTCTGTACTTGTCCTGGCTGGAAGGCAAAGGGATAGCAGTCTTGTTACACACCAGAGAGATCATTTCCTTGCTCACCACTGCTGACCTGAAAGGGAGAAGCAAGCTCAGAAAGTTGAACATTGATCATGATCATCACCAAAGAATTGTGAGATCTCAGAGAGTAAATAGGAAGTAGTAGAATAGTAAGAACAGAACAGTAAGAAGTTCTGAGTCACCCTCTCCAACGCACTATGGAGGGTACCAGTTACTGATCAGTGTTCTTCCACCTCATTAAGTTCTGAGGAACTCCTCCTTGTCAGGTAGATACCATCCCCAAGCAAAATCATCTTCCCAATATAATCTTCAAGCAGACAGGAGTTTGAAGCCACCGTGCTGCTGGAAAGCTAGGATCTAGTTGCCATTACAGAAACTTGGTGGGATGAATCCCATGACTGAGGTATGGTTATTGATGGTTATAGGCTGTTCAGAAAGGACGGTGAGGAAGGAGGCCTGGAAGGGGTGCCCTCTACATCAAGAAATCTAGAGATTGTGAGGAGTTGTCTCTGAAGAGTGGCCATAAGCAGGTTGAAGGCTTACAGGTAAAAATTACAGACCGAGGCAACAAAGATAACCTTAAGGCTGGTGTTTACTAGAGGCCACCTGATAAAGTGGAGTCTATTGATGAAGCCTTCTTACTCCAGCTATAGGAAGCGTTGTGCTCATAGTTTTTAATCATGCTGGGGACTAAACCACATGCCATATATGTTCTACCACCCAAATATCTGCTGGAAAAGTAGCGTGGCAAACTTCAGGCAAGCCAGGAGTATGTTGAATTGTGTTGAGGGTAACTTCTTAAGCCGGGTAATAGACAATCCTGTTGTAGGGGATGTGTTACTGGACCTGTCAGTCACCAATGCAAGTGAGCTAATTGGTGATATCAAGATTGGAGGCAGTCTGGGCTGCTGTGATCATATATTAGTAGAGTTCGCAATCCTGAGGTTATATGGGTCAGGCAGAGAATAAAGTTAGGACCCTGCATTTTAGGAAAGCAAAATTCCGGCTGTTCAAGGAGTATGTCTGTAAGATGTCATAGAAAACTGCCCTCAAGGACAAGACAGCAGAACAGAGCTGGCAGACCTTTAAGAATGCTTCTCACAGAGCTCAAGAGTTTCTGGGTGTAAGGGAATAGGAAAGGAAGGAAAGAGACTGGCACAGATGAGCTGAGGCCTGCTGGCAATGTAAAATGCACAGGCAGTGGAAGCAAAGACAGGCATCCTGGGAAGAATATTGGGATGTTGCCTTATTGTGTATGGGTGGGGTCAGGAAGGCCAAAACACAGCTGGAGCTGAATTTGGCAGCAAACACAAAGAATAATGAAGGTTTCTACAGGTAGGTCAGCCAGAAAAGGCAGGTCAAAGAAAGTGTACACCTCCTGATGATTAGCAAAATGGTAACGGTGGACAAGGAGAAGGCTGAGGTACTCAGAAACATTTTTGCCCCAGTCTTCACTGCCAATCTCTCTCCCCACACCTCTTGAGTGAATGGAGCTTAAGACAGGTACTAGGACAGCAAAGTCTCTCATAATGTAAGAAAAGATCAGATCCATGACCACTTGAGCAACCTGAAAATATGTAAGTCTGTGGAACCTGATGAGATACATCACAGGGATTGGCTGATGTAGTTGCCGAGACACTCCATGATATTTGAAAAGTCATTGCAGTCAGATGAATTCCCTGATCACTTCATGAAAATATCCAGAGTTAGTGGGGCAGTTTGCTGAGTAGACAACAAATACAGGCAGCTGCAATGCATAACTGGTGTCTTAGCTATGCTGGTGGCTGTGGAACACTGATGTTGCAGGAGGCCTCACATGGGCGGTCACCTTGCTCTATAAACATACCTGAAATGAAGGAACATGACCATGTGTGATACTGCAGATGGAACATGGGAGGGCAGACTTGAAGTTATTTTTGCAATTAGGGTGGCAGCGAACCTTATCCTAACAAAGAGCTCTTTCACTAGAAGCAGAAATGTACACTTGACCCTTCAGAGCCTGCACAGACTCTCCTTGCAGCAACTGTAATGTCTGGGAGACTATATTTTGCGTAAGTGGATTATGATCAGTAAAACTAATTATGCAAATAGCTAATTGTTGTTGAAGCCATCACAGCCACCTGCCTTTTAGATTCTGAAGTGCTTGTTGAAGTGTTTTCCTGCAGATTGCAATAAAATAATTTTGTTTCTGATGTGCTGCACCAGACCTGCTTGTAGTAAAGTGCTATTTCTGTATGTGAAATACAGAAAAAGATCCAGTACTTTCTGCCATGGATGGGACAGGAGCTTAGGTTTAATAGGAGTGGAACGTTTTATGCTTATGTGCAGTTTCATTTCAGCCCAAATGGGGTTTTATTTGGTGGTGAGCTAGACTAGACTACTTTATGTTCCCATAAAGTAGGACTCTAATGGACTGTTTTCCACCACTGCTGCAGAAGAGAAACTGATTAAATTTGAGTTCTCTGATTGCTTTAAAAGGAGCTCTGGTTTAAAAGAATGCTACTCCTGCAAGAAAGAGCATGGCACTCTTTAAGTAGATCAAAACTTTATGATTGGAGATCTGCCTGCTGTTCTTAAATAAATTTGAGAGCTATTTTAATCTCTCCTCTTAAACTTTCTGCTACACATTTGTGCAGCGAATGGGTAATGAGTAGTGCATGATAATGGATACTAATATTAGAACAAAATTATTTAATAGACTCCATCTTTTCTGCATTATGGAAAACATGAACTCAATCACACTGTAAGTTGTTAATTTACAATAAATTACAACTTATGAAGACCAAAGGATCCTTACAGCATTAACAGATGCAGTCTTGAAAATATATGAGTAGCTAAAAAATGTACTTTTGTGCTTTTGACTAGGATACTGCTGATAGTCAGATTTGACCTATTTATATTTCTAGTGAACAAAATTTCACAGGGAATAAGCTTACACTGACCTTTCTCCTCTAACTTCCCTGGCCACTCAGACTAGAAAGAAGTTTAGAGTGCTTTTCCCCTCCTTTAACATAAGTAGGTTTTTTTCCATTGTTGAAGTAAAATCTCAGATTTCTTTACAAAGCAAATGTAACTCTGGGAAAACAAGACCCTATTGAACCTATACAGAGCCAGAGGAGTTTCTGAAGAGATCCCTGACATTCTGGAGGCCCAGGACCACTATTTAAGAAGCTGTTCAGTTATAACTTTGGAAGTTATATCTTCTTACCAGCTACATCTTGAAGCATGAAGAAGGCAATTTAAAGGAATTGCCTTTAAAACATATGTATGTGTAATAAACCGTACTTTTGAAGGAAGAGATTTTGCATGTCACTGATCAGGATACCGCATGGGGAGGAAAGAAAAGAAAGCAAGTTTTATGTGAGTAATGACTATTGTCCTATCAGGAGGAATATCATTCTTTAAGGGGTAGATGTAGCTTGATGTGCTAGGTGCTATAACCATGCAATACTTAGCATGAATGTCCTTTTAGAACTGTTTTTTTTGTGCAGTATATGAGTCAGATTTGTCATACATACTGTAATTTGCATAAAGCAGTGTGCTGGAAAGTGGAAGAAATGGTAGAATGGAGATGTTAGTTTAGATCAAATACTTGTGCCAAGGTGAGAAAATGAATTTGATGCTTATGGGACTTGGTTTAAAAGGTAGGATCTGTAAAGTCTGCAGGCAAGGCTGAATCAGTGCTGCCCCAACGTAGCACCCTGCTTCCAGACAAGTATTTGCAGATGATCTTGTTGGACTTCATTCTGAAATGGTGGTTATCTCTTGGATGCTACGGTGCTCAATGCAAACCTTAGGGCAGCAGAGAATCACTTCTGTGAGGAAACCTGTACTTCTCCTGTATGGAGGCAGTAGCTGCAATGGCCTTTACTTGCAGAGTCCAGCGCAACACAACAGTATATTGTGTCAGGTAACTTTGTCTACCACATATATTGCAGTGCTGCTGTAACAAATTTTCATAAGAAAATAAGAGAATAATGCAGGGAAGCCCAAAGGATTGTGAAATTCACTCTTTGCCTGAGACCATCATACCGCCAAGGTGATAACTATGCCTGAAATGATTCTTTGGACTAAAGATATCTCTCCTGATCTTGGATCTTGACTCAGCCAAGTCATCTTTTTTGACCTAACCCAGTGAACCCTATCTGTGCCCATTGTGCTCCAGAACTGAGAGGAAGAACAACAGCTGAGTCTGGGTCTTACACTTGCATGAGCTACTGTATTCAACTGGAGAGTTTACTTTTCTTCCCTAGCTTTTGATATTAAGAAAAGATGGTACCACTGAGTCATATATCCTCAGAAATCTGCTACTGGGAGAAATAATAACATGACCTTGATGACCTCCAGCCACTGAAGAACAATTTCAATTTCCAACATATGGTTCCAACATTGGGGTTTTTTTGGGAAAGCATCCCTTTGGGTTTTCTGCTTGTAAGTAGCTCTCCTGCTCATGCTGCCTCCCTGTTGTTAGCTGAAGTAATGGTAGAATCATAAACCTCAGCAGAGTGGTTAATCTGTTTCTCTGAAGTACCACCACATACTTCCAGTGTGACTTGGAAGAGTTTTGGCGATGGCACAGAAAGGAGACAAAAGCACTTGTTTGTAATAAGTGAATAAGGATGGATAAGTAAGCCCACCTGTGGCACAAGAGAGGTTAAGCACATCAAATATCACATTCTTAGAAATGAACCTTGAATAATGCAGAAACTCTTAGAGAAGCCAGCAAGGGTGAACGAACTCCTACATCCACACCCTTGCTTCCTTACCTGTAGCACGGTTTATTTCCCCAAGCTGTGCACAGTGATAAAAGAAAGATAAAGATAAAAGAAAAGGCAGATATTCCTGCACCTGCCAAACTTGTGACCCTGAAAATGTTTTATACACTCATTTGAAAATCTGATTGCTTGGCAAAATGTGAAGGTGACATATGGGTACGATTTCTGTTGTATTGACATAGAAAAGAGAAGATTGCAAGAGGAAAAACAATAAGCTTAAGTAATTTGTTTACTCCTGCCCTGTGATAAATTGTGCTGGTATCACCAGCAATGGCTGTTTTTATGATATTCAGATGGTATCTGCATTTGGATTAGCCATTTCTGTTTCTCAGTTCTCAAAAGCTGTTGTGGTTACAAATAGCTGAGGGGCAGGGGGCCTTTGTTAGTGTGTTCTGTGTTCTTGCTGCTGTCATATTTCCCAGTTTCAGTTGTGCTTTTGAGAGGTGCATGGAAATTAAAGCTGCATATAATTTCCCTCTTAAGTGATATTTAAAAATGTATTTATGTTGGCACTGCAATGATATGGACATAATTGACATAAAAGGAGAAAATGGTGCATTCTTCTCAAAATTCAGATCACGTGAAAAACACATGTCCAACTAATTAACAGTTTTACACTTGGCTTTACTGCTGTTGATTTTGTTCTCCAAGTGTGACTAAAATACAGGAGAAATGGAGAGATCATTTATTTATTTCCTTCCTAAGTAAAATGTGTTCTAAAAAGTTTTCAAATAAATTTTAATCTAGACTATAAAGAAGTTATCCTTTGCATTAAGATCTTAGGAATTTTTTTTTTTTCTCTGTGAACACTGAAGCTTACTATGCTGTAATGTGGATGATACCACAACTATTTAGCAGGGACTGATTTGTGAGTTCACTGGCAGTTGTCATGACAGCATGTTTCTTAAGTGTTTGTGCTGAGATACTATGTACTGCACGTCTGCCTCAATGTGGCCCCTTGGTCAAGGATTCACAAGCTGAGAATTTTGAAATTAAAGCACAAATCAGTTTCACAGTATGAATCAGAGGGAAAAGCTGTCCTTTACACTATAGCAACCTTTATATTAAAACAGCTTTAAGGTTTCCATGCTTCAGAGAAAAAACTTTTCAATCTGGTAGCTACCTGGACAATTTGTCTGACCTGGGCCAATATTCAGTTTATCGACCTCATTACTCTCTACAAGTATCTGAAAGGAGGTTGTAGAGAGGAGGGAGCTGGCCTCTTCTCCCAAGTGACAGGGGACAGGACGAGAGGGAATGGCCTCAAGCTCCGCCAGGGGAGATTTAGACTGGAGATTAGGAGGAGGTTTTTCACACAGAGGGTCATTGGGCATTGGAATAGGCTGCCCAGGGAGGTGGTTGAGTCACCTTCCCTGGAGGTGTTTAAGGCACGGGTGGATGAGGTCTTGAGGGACTTGGTTTAGTGTTAGATAGGAATGGTTGGACTAGAAGATCCGATAGGTCCCTTCCAACCTGGTTGTTCTGTGATTCTGTTCTGTGATTCTGTGATGCCTAGGATAGGAAACAGCAAAAGCCCTGGACCTTGTTCTTAACAGGCACACCTAAACCTGAGGAAAGAGAAGAATGGGAATACATACTGCAAAAACTTTGAAATAGAAGGTATACTACTGGTATATGTTAATCTTGATTAATGTTGAAATGGTTGACAGCAGTTCCCACTGTATGAGGGTTACTATTTTGACAGTTGTTTTTTTTTTTTTTTTTTTCAAGGAGAAGTACAATCTTGCTCCTGGTTGAAAGATTATCTACTATTATGTTTCAAACCTTCTACTTGCCTATCATTCCACGTCTAAGGTGAGTATAAAGAAATGCGTAAGCAGAAAGAAGAGATGTGGAGTAACTTGCTGAAGACCAGTCAGTAGTTAAGTGGAGGCTGAAATGTTATTAATCATGTTATAGCTGAAGCTCAGTGACTTGAGTAGGAGACTGTGCCATTTCTCACTGAAGTCTACTGCAATGTGTTGTCCCATTTGGTGTATAGTTTTGCAATGCTGAGAATGGGTTCCCTAAGCAGATACAGTGTTCATGAAAAATAAGTTGCTGTACACCTCTGAAAAACACAGATCCTAGGGTAAGTAGTTGTTAAAAGATCACTTTCTACTAACTGGAAGGTTTTTTTTCTTTTTGATATTTTAGGAAGCTAGAAACTTGCATTTTAATATTTTAATATGGCCTTTGTTCTCATTTTATTAGCAAATGTACACGAAATAGGGTAACACTACATGCATTCAGTTAGCATTAAAATAATATAATTTAATATTTAGAAGTATTATGAATGTTCAAATGAAATGGAAATGTGGTTTCCATAAAGTCCAGATAAAAGATAAATTGCACTGAATATAAGAATAAATGCAAAATCTCGGTAGCTTTTCAGTAAACAGCAACATTCTGACTAATACCATATACAAGCGTTCCCTTTCAGATTTTTGATTTTGACAGGATTGGTGGGTCAACACAAGTTTTTCAATTGCGAGGAAGGCTGGAGAGAAAGGGTTTGAGATCTGGCAGTAAGTCAGATTATTTTTACGTGACCTCTCTTGAGCATTTAGGCTGTGTTTTAGCTTGAAGTTTAACACTTGCAGAAAACGCATCTCACTTATTTTCCTGGTCTTCTGTTTGTTTTGACATAACTTTCAAAATAGATGTATGAAAGTAAAGCAAACTGGGGCAATGTTAGTGGTATCTCTTCACTGCTTTCCCTTGCAGAGTTTGTATAACTCTGTGTCAGCTTTAATCAGGCCTTGTGATTTCTCAGTGGTGAGTTTTCACACCAGAGGCAGCTTAGGGCAGTGGAAAATTGGTTTCGGAAGGTGAGTTATTGCTGAAAACTGATGTAGTGTTACAACTTGAAAAGGGCCTCCTTTTTTGTCTTGTTAGGGCCTGAAAAATGATCTTCACAGGGTATACTGTTCCAACAGCTTGTGAACTACTATTAGTTTATATTAGTATAAATTATTATTAGTTTATAATTCCATGACAAAACCTGCATACTAAGTGCATTTTTAAGCAGCTTCTGAGATGAATATAGTGAGCATAGACTTAATTTAATCTGGTAAGGCTTTAGTGGGTCAGAGCTGCTTCTTCACTGGGAGCTTCACCTGGATTACACCAGTTGTTCCCCTCTATAACATACATCTTTGGTTCTCTAGCCTTCAGATCATCCTTGTGACCTCCTCTGGCCTCACAACAATGGCTCCATGTCCTTCCTGTGCTGAGACCTCCAGAAATGGATGCTGGGCTCCCAGCAGGGTGTGGAAATGAGGACATTCCTTCCTCAGAAAGGAATGCTGGGCACTGGAGGAGGCTGCCCAGGGAAATATTGGAGTCCCCATCCCTGGTGGGCTTTAAAGGCCGTCAAGATGTGGCACATAGGGACAGGGTTTAGTAGTGGGCTTGGCAATGTGAGATTTATGGCCTCAGTGATCTCCAGGGTCCTTTCTAACCTCAACAGTTCCATGACTCTGCTCAAGCTGAACTTTGACTTGGACATTTGGGGAAGAAACCAAAGGAACCTTTACTGTCACTACTAAATGTTCTTCTAAAGAAAATGTTCTGGTGCCCACAGCTTCTCTGGACTCGAAGAAGTAGAGGGTCTCCAACTTCAGGGGTCTTTAGATATTTCATAGCAATGTCCTACAATGAAATTCTCTGATGGGATTTCACTGTTGGGCTTTCCCTCCCAGCACACCTTGAGGAGCAACTTGAGAGCTCCCTCCTGGTGTGATGTAATGATCAGAGAAAAGGGAGTGGAGTTCAGGGCTACTTTTGGTGACTCCCAACAGCACACACCAAACCAGGCCCTGAAAGCCCCAACCCTGCTTGACTGAGCAAGATGGAACATGGGGATAAATGTTCTGGAGATCCTCATGGGAGTGGAACATGGAGCTGTTGGAATGAGACCAGAGATGCCCATGGACATGATCCAAGGGTTGGAGCACTTCTATGAGGACAGGATGGACAGCTCGTGTTGTCCAGCATGGAGAAGTGAAGGCTCCAAGGAGACCTTAAAGCAGATTCCAGTATGGAAAAGGGGCTCCAGGAAAGCTGGGAACAGGTTGTTTTGATCAGAGAGTGCAGGGACAGGATGAGGGGGACCAGTTTTCAGCTGAAAGAAGAGAGATTGAGATGGGATATTGGGAAGACACACTTCCTGTGAGGGCAGGCAGTCCCTAGCCAAGGTTGCCCTGAGCAGTCGTGGTTGCCCAGTTCCTGGAGGTGTTGAGACCAGCTTGGCTGGGACCTGGAGTGACTTGATCTAGTGAAAGTTGTCCCTGCCTCTGGTGGTGTTGGGACCTGGATAGGTTTCCAATCCAATCCAGCCCAAACACAACCCAATCCATGATTCCATGATTCCATCACCAGAATTCAAGCTGTCCAGGCATGTCCTCCTGGTCTTGTTGGAAAGAAGACAGTTCTACAGTGAACTCCTCTTGTCATCTCCTGTTTGAAGCTCTACCTCAGCAGGTTCACATCAGTCTTTCTGTAAAGCTACCAAACCAAGAGTCAAAAGACTTGCTTTGATTTCTTGTCCCCATCCAAACCTTTTCATGAACATTCATTTTGGTTTTATCCATATGGATCCATGTGGATGTCCTGGTGGTTTTGATGATGTCCTTGAAGTCCAAATCATGTCCTAGGTATCTACCATTACTGTTTTTATGAGCGACCTGGAGGTACAAATGACCAATGACTGATTGTAACTTGCTAGGATGGAAAAGGATGAAGTCTTTCTCAGGCAGACTAATAAGAGGGAACACACCATCCCAAGAAGTACAAAAGCATTCTTAAATGATAAACTGCATTGACCTCTGTTGGACACATGCTGTTAGCAAGAGACAGATCCCTTGGTTTAAGAAACTGTCTGTAACACTTTTTCTGTCTCCAAGTTTGAACTTTACTAATCTCACTCCTCTGTTTTTGCCTTTTGTAAATTAAATGTCATAGCCAACTAATGAGAAGCAATGGCCATCTGTTCCTCTTTTCTTACATAGCAATTTCTTCCCCAATTCTTAGAATTATTTATCATGACACAGTTGTCAATCATGAAGTTTCTAGCATGTAGAAAGGAAGAAATAGTCAATATAAAATCTCAAATTGTAGGTGTCAAAGACCATAACTATAAAAGTATTTTGGGGTCCAGATGAACATTCTTCATTTCTATGTTTTCAGAATAAAAGCAATATACTTAAATACTTGTGTGGCAAACTATGGCAGAATTTACTCAAGTAGCAAAACAGATAGCATAGAAACTTTTGTGGCAAATATCACTCCAGAAGTCAGAGAGGCAGTCTGCAGGAATGTGGTTACATCCATGCTCCCTATGCTACAGGCATTCCTCCCCTCTCGAGAAAGGTTGCACCAATCCTCCCTGCTTTATTTTCTTAATGTCTAAGGTAAATAGAAGAGGATATTGTGAGTGATCATCTCTACTCTGTGCTATGCACAATGCTGCAATTCTTATGAGATGGAGCAAAGAGGAGGGGAGCCAAGGACAGAGCAGTGGTCACAGCTGTGATGGAGCTGTCTGAAAACGTGATCCAGATTTCTGTTCATGGCACCTGGAAATAGAATTAGAATGCAACAAGTGAAGCAGATCATTTGCAGGCTCTATAAAACATTGCAGCTAAAATACCTCCTTTTGTTAGTGTGGAATAACTCTTCCAGTAAAATTTAGGGCAAGAAATTCAAACTGAGAGGCCAAGGTAGTTTTCCTAAATAACAACACATGATACTAATTAGATAACTAAATATACATATGTGGGGGAAGAAACTTCACTATTGTTTTCCTCCTGTTAATCAGCATGTGGAATCTTGGTAAAGATTCCCATTTAGGGTAACCAAGTGCACATCTTTCATGCTGCATCACTATTTCCTGGTAAATATTTTAGAAAGGGAGTCCTGTGGCTGGAATAGTATCAACAGTTAAAATTCAAGTGCTATGGATGAGTTAAAGCTAAAAAGATATGAGATTTACATTTAGTCAAATTGAAAATCACGGAAGAATTTGAACTTCCTTTTAACTGTGGTTCCCATATTGTCATGAAAAATGTTGCCATGAATGGGTGCTTAAGCTGTTTTGAGGTTAAGTGACATTGGGTCCAATGAATTGTCTGCAACATTTTCAGAAAAGTAATTTAATTTTCTCACTATGTGTGTTGTTTTAGTCTTTTTATTTTTTTCCTGAATTTTGGGGAATAGGAACCAAAAACAGTAGTAAAGTAATACTGAGAAGTCACTAACTCTAAGATGATGCTAGAAGTAACACTAACACCAGTCAACTTCATGGTAGGCAGGTCAAGATCTTTCTGCAGCTGATATATGCAAACCTTGCCAAGCCTACTTTAAAAAGTTTTCATAGTCATTTAAATATTCCTCCCCTCTCCACCTCATTAGCTCACAGTGTGAAGTATTTTGTTTGTATCCCAGCAGTTCAACTCTCAATTCTGTTTCTTTATGTAAAAACTACAGACTTTCTAAATTAATGAAGTAGCTTTCACATGATTGTTTTCTAAGGAAAATGGATCAGTTACAATCTTTGGAAGAAAACTAGTGACTATTGCTTTTACTGGTGCATTAATATTACTTTTTGAGAACCTTATGTGAACGACTACTCTGAAGTTTATTGCCAATCTCTTTTTCAATTTCCTTGCATAACATTAGTTTCTGTTTGTCTGTGGCCTCTCTAAAACAGCCCGAGGTGACTCTTACACTCTGCAGTTTTAGGCTGTCACTTATTTATTTTTTAATTCTTTAGGTTATCTCTCATATTTCCCAGCTAGTGCAAGTCCTCTGTTGCTCTTTTAAGGAATAGGTGTTTTACACAGAATCTCACAGACCCTTAATCCTCAGCTCTCACAGCTTTGCCAAGTGTCACCATTGCTCTCCTTTATACATGTGGTCCTGCAGTAAGGGCAGGCTTGCAGAAGATTGAAGTGGCCACATGAAAAACCCAACAGCTAGCTTGCAGTCTTGGGTGAATGTTAAACAGCCATGTCTAGAAAACTCAGTCATGCCCAGGAGTGGTTGTTATGAGGTCTGTGTAACCTCACATTCAATTAATGCAGACAGCCATCAGTCTCCATATATGTGTGTCCTCATGTGCAGTGCCCGAATGTCCAACAGGTTGTATTCTTGCCACAGCATAGTGAAATCTGGGACTGGTGTTGCTGTGTTACTAATGTGAAACTGAGTCCAAATATAGGCAAGGATGCTCTCCCCAAATTCTTCAGCTGAGGTCAGTTGTATTTCAGTGTGGCGTCTCATGGATTGTCACTGTATCTCCAACACCACAGTATGTTAGATCTTGAAGGAAAACCAAGAGGAGGAATAATTGTTTTGAAAAAGAAAGGCTAGATTTATGAAATTACTTAGTGAGGTAACACTGAAATCAATCAAACCAACTGAGTCCCATCTCCTGTCAGATTTGTTTTAGAGCCCAGTTGCCATGTTCATCCTTGAAGGTACTGTGGGTGTCACTGTAGGTGTGACAGAACGTAATTGAGTGTGTTGCTCTTTTTAAAAATGGCTTTCATTAATTGCTTGGGCTTTTCAGTTCAGTCCAAGGTCATGTTGTTTTTTATTTCCATTTGTGTATGGGCTTCCGGGCCTTTTTTTTTCTAAACTCAAGCTGCTTTCTCTTGAGTCATCACATGTCACCAAGTGTGAGTTTTTTGGATAGAAAACTAGTGATTGCAGAAAAGGAATTCTGTCATTACTGTGCACAGTTTCTTCCACTTACTAAATGAGCCAAGTAATTTTGCTTCTTTGTAAGATTTTACTTTGTTTGGAATACATGATATTTCCACATCTGTGTCTTTGTCAGATGAGCATTTTTGAAGAAATTTCTGTTGAATGTTACTGAAGCAAACACAGTCTGGTACCATCCTACGAAACACCCAGAGCCATGTGATGACTATTACTAGAGGTGGTTCTTCTATCTTGAAGAGAAGGTGCAGAGTGAGAGAAAGGCAGAAATGATACTATCTATCTCAGCAACTCTTTTCCTTTGTGTTCTTGCCCATGTTACATTTAGTTCAGATTCTTTATTTTAAACAAGAAATAAATGGTCAAAATTAAGATATTAATGCCTCAAAGACCTGGCTAGTTGACAATTTATTTATTAATAAACAGTATTTATTTTAATTATGACCCAATTCCTAAGTGTCTATGCTGCACTACTAATTACTGTTCTGACTTAGAGTTGTGGTAAATATCACAAAGGAATTTTAATTGAAAAGATGTTTGAACAGTGAGTAGATTTGTTTGCTTGTTGTTTCAGACTATAACACAGTCTCATGATGTTTATTAGTCTGTTATTTGAGAAAGATGGCCTCACTGGAACTTTAGGGTTTTAGCTCCTCATATGTAAAGGTGCAAAGTCAAGACAACAATAGTTCTTCATGTTCAGGGCTGTGAGGGGACAGTGGTAACAACATGAATGTTTAAGTTCTAGCAAACAATGATACCTTCCTGATCATTCAAGACTTGGCTGCTTGAGAAGTATTGGAAGTTTCAGACTTCACTTATTTTTTTTTTTTTTTTAGTAAGTGATAAGATCAGCTAGAGTTACTGCTGTAGGAAAAAATTGCAAGCATGCCCTTTCAGAAGGGAAAATAAAAATAGGAGTAATGTAGGTAAAATGATTCACTAAGATATAGATGTTGACAGGTAAGTGTAAATTACTGCCAGCCAAGGCAAGGTGAACTTTCTAGAGAAGGCATGGAACAGGAACAATTGTTTTTGGGAATTTTGCTTTTACTGACTTTCTTTGCATGTAGTATCCCACATTGAAATAAGCAATGCAACGAGGAGAATGGAACAGTATAGAACAGCTTATTATTCTAGCATTCAGTACTGATTTATTTTTCTCTATCTGTGTCTCCCTTCATCAGAGCTGCTTCTGCTTTCTGCCTTTCATAGGGAACATAGAATCACAGAACAACCAGGTTGGAAGGGACCCATCGGATCATCAAGTCCAACCATTCCTATCTAACACTAAACCAAGTCCCTCAAGACCTCATCCACCCGTGCCTTAAACACCTCCAGGGAAGGTGACTCAACCACCTCCCTGGGCAGCCTATTCCAATGCACAATGACCCTCTGCCTGAAAAACCTCCTCCTAATCTCCAGCCTAAATCTACCCTGGCGGAGCTTGAAGCCATTCCCTCTTGTCCTGTCCCCTAGCACTTGGGAGAAGAGCCCAGCTCCCTCCTCTCTACAACCTCCTTTCAGGTACTTGTAGAGAGTAATGAGGTCTCCTCTCAGCCTCCTCTTCTCCAGGCTAAACAACACCAGTTCTCTCAGCCGCTCCTCATAGGGTCTGTTCTCCATCCCCTTCACCAGCCTCGTTGCTCTTCTCTGGACTTGCTCCAGAGCCTCAACATCCTTCTTGTGGGGAGGGGCTCAGAACTGGACACAGTATTCAAGGAGTGGCCTCACCAGTGCTGAGTACAGGGGGAGAATCACCTCCCTGGACCTGCTGGTCACACCGTTTCTGATACAAGCCAGGATACCATTGGCCTTCTTGGCCACCTGGGCACACTGCTGGCTCATGTTCAGTCAGCTGTCAACCAACACCCCCAGGTCCCTCTCCTCCTGGCAGTTTTCCAGCCAGGCTTCTCCCAGTCTGTAGTTCTGCATAGGGTTGTTGTTCCCCAAGTGCAGGACCTGGCATCTGGCCGTGTTAAACCTCAACATGTGCCCTCTTCCAGGACAGCCTAAGAACAGCTTGCTAAGCAGGTTGGACTAAGTTGGACATCACCTTAGTATGGAATCCCTCCCATTTGAGGGATGCTTGTCCATGTCCATGTCTGTGTCCACCTCTGGATAAAGCTGTAGGCAACAGATGAGTTGGTGCTGCGGACACAAGGAAAGATCTCTAAGACAGACTTGAATGTCCTGACTTTGGCTTTCTGGTTAGAAACAGCAGTCATGCAGCACTGCTCTTTAGTGGGTTTGATGTGTGCTCAGCATCAATAGTTGCTCAGCTATGCCACCTACCCAGGACTGAGGATAGTCCAATATTGTAAATAAGTTGATATTATTTACAACAATCCTAGCATATTGCTTTCTTCTGCTAAGCTACTCATATGGAAACTACTTTGGGCTTGGTGGAGTAGTCAGGTGTCACCAAGGGCCTGCATGCAGATGGCTGAATGATGAGTGGAGAGATGACATTGAGTGCATAGCTCACAGAGAAGGATAGTGAAGTGGATGGCAGTGCGATGTGAGCTGGTTACTCCTGGCACATCTCAGGGAGGACCAGTACAAGGAAGATCTCTTTGGCACTGTACCCACTCAGTGCTCTTGTCCAGCTGCCCCACACATGTAAGCAGCAATATGAAATGTTGCCATACATGCCTGGGCTGACCACGGTCATAAGGCACCACATCAGTCCCTGCCCTGGGGGCTGGACCTGTCCTGGTATTTACAGCAGGGAGACGTGGCAATGCAGGCAGACATCAGTGTGTTTCCTGTGTTTTTCCATTGTACACTGAGCTTGATGAAATGTGTTCTCCTGTGGGGCCTCTGGGGTTGCTGCTTTGTTTTAATGATCCTGTCATCAGTGTGGGCTGCAGGTGAAATATTTCAGCCAGGTGTTCTGTAGTTTTTTTAATGGATGTTTCAGAGAGAAAACTTTCCCTGAGAATGCCTTTCCTCTTCATCATTTAAAGTTAGAGGAAAGTTGGTACACTTGACCAGTGCTAGTCATAGAAAAAAAGACAGATTAATAAAGTAATTACATTACATATACATCTAATTAAACATTCAGATGATGACACATTTACAAGTTTCAGTCTCCTTGGAGGTCACTGCGTTTGCCCATAAAAGAGGACAGAACTGAACTAAGAGTGTGTTTCCCACGCATGGTCAGGATTGTAGGCATGTCTGAAGTACTTCTAAATTGTGGACGTTGGCCTCTTTGAAATAACAAGGGAATAAAAAATGCTGCCTGAACTATGCAGTGCTGCAAAATGAGGAAGGTAGAGTGGGGCAAAACATATTACATCACATTTATTAGCCTTTTCTGGAGGAAATGAGAAATTTACTAAGTTGGGGCAGTTGAACAGTGCTCCAAAATCTTTAAATTAGACTTTTACTGGTAGACCTTTTTCCTTTGGCTGAAAGAAGAGCTGCACACCACTAGAATACTATGCAGCTCTGTTTTCCAGTGTGAAATAGGTGGGATGTTGAGAACTGGGGGAAATTCTCAAAGATAAGAGGATATGCTTCAGATAGCTTTTCTGGAGGGGAGAAATGATGGGTTGAAAGAATCAGAGGGAGTAAATTTACCCGTTATTTTTCTTTTTACTGGAATTGGAAATCTTCAGATTCTTACTGGAATTGGAAATCTTCAGATTTATTGAGGGATTTCTGATTCTAGTTTCTGTTCAGGGTTCTGTTTGGACACTTTTATAGAAATAGTTCATAAAATGCTGCAAGAAAGTACTGTGTTGGTCCAATACACTTTTCCTTTGTGTTCTCCATTGAAAGCTGTTATTTTGTTTTTCATGGTGTGGTTTTAATCTATCTATCTATCTATCTATCTATCTATCTATCTATCTATCTATCTATCTATCTATCTATCTATCTATCTATCTTATTTCCCTTGAGGTTGTCTTCCTAGATGGCTTTATTACGGTAAGTTTTTATGGTTTCCTGGGCTGGAGGCAGTTTGCACAGTTTCTCAATAAGCTTTACCAGATGTAAAGAACATCTCTTGAGGGTGTGTAAACGATGACTTTTCCCAGAGCACCTCAGGACAGTTTGCTTTACATTGTTTATTTTTGTTTGTTTGTTTGGGATTTTTTTCTCCTTTGACATTTCTCTTTTTACTCTCACGGTCCTGAGGCACATGGTTTAGTGTTTGATAGGAATGGTAGGACTCAATGATCCAGAGAGTCTCTTCCAACCTGGTGATTCTATGATTCTATGATACATGCATAGGGGAGAGAGCAGGTGTGAGGAAGCAGAAATTACAGGATGTGGGTTTTATTCACAAGAAGTCTCCCAGCTCCTTTGAGAGAACAGCAAGTGTATGGTTAATCTTCTGTGTTCTCTGAGGGCCTGGACACATATAACCTCATGGCTGGATATATTTTTTTTTCTTCGGTTTAATATTATCTTTACACAAGCTAGAAATCCAGCAGTCAATTAGCAGCAGACACAAGACACTTTCCTTTGTGCTCAATGGTCTGCATAAAAGTCTTCCCTTGACCCAGTTCTTGTTTCAGTGCAGTTAGTTTATCAGCAGCACCATTAGAAAAAACATCACCACAGGTGATATTGACTGGTCTCTGTGTTGCCTATCTCTTGGGTGCCCTTAAGCCATGCTGTCTCCACATGACTGAAGGCAGAGCAAGCAGTCATGCTTACCCTGATAATAAGCAGAGGACTGACTTTCCCAGACACACTGGCCCTCAGCACTAAATGCAGTTTCTGATTCCAAGCATTTATTACAGCTCTGCTCAGAAAGAAAGCTTTTGTCAGCTTCCAGTTCTGGTAAAATTATTAATTATATCAGTAGTTTTAGTTTCCTGATCCTAGCTTAGTGTTATGTATGTACAGAGACACAGTTTCATTATTATCAGCAACTGCTTAAAGATGTTAGTGTAATTAAGTGTCCTTAGTAGAAGAGACAGCTCAGAGGGCACTGTATCAGCTTTTGCTGACTATTTTTGTCATACCATGCCAGCTCTCATCAAATTCTTCCACTGCTTGGAAGAATCATTATTAGCTGTATTCCATAGAACCCAGCATCCTGCCACCCTACGTGGAAGATTATCTTGTAACAGCAGTGCATTTTCACTTGCAGAATGTACTTTAATTCTGTCTATAAATCCCATTCAGCCAACTACTGAAGCTTTTCTACCAGTTGCAATACAGGGATCACACAACTTCCCTGCAGCAATCTTTGGATAAATGACCCCACAGCGTCTTAAAAATAAATTACTCTTTTTTTTTGGAAGCTAAGTCAATCAAACATAGAAGGCTCCTGTCAAACTCAGAGAAAATTTGTTACCTCAGAGTTCAGACTGTTTATTGTCCAAATCATAGAACTGTTTTCCTCAAAATCAGGCTCTGTCATAGTGAGTGTCACTGCATTTAATCATCTCATGTTATGAGGCAACATGTTTCAGATAACAGCTTGGAAGAACTACCTGACTACTGCCCCACAGGTTCCCTGCAAAGCATCATTGCATGCATTATGGTGTTGAGTACAACTGTCTACAGTTGTAGATTTGTGTCATTTCACCTCCACATATCTGTGAATAGTTGGGTGGACATTGGTGTGTGCCCTAATATTTACAGTCTCTGAATAATAAAAGTGATGTCTAAGTCAGAAATTTTCTGGGCAGACAGACAGTTTTTGCTCTATAACAGATTCTGTAACTAATTTGTATGACAGTGCACTTCTCTTCAACTAAGTTTTGTTGAATGTACACTTAGGACAACTGAAAATAAGTGACAGTGTTGCCTGTTTGCTTGTGTTGATAATGGCAGTTAGAATAATTCTGAATAATGTTTTTACACTACTCATTGACATCTGAAAAATGTGAATATTTACTGTACCTCATTTCCAAGTTATGTAATCCCTTAAATCAGTCTAGGGGAATTACAGGAAGAAAGTTGTTCACACTTGGTAAACTGGAGTTTCCATACCCAGTGAAAATGCAGAGTGGGCTGCAAAATACCGATAAAGGAAAATAACAATTTTCATAAACCATTTGGACCAAGCAGGAAATGAAGTTTTGCAATGTGCTTTAACAAAGCTGGGACCCCTTTGGTTGTATAGTGATGATCATTATAGCTGTAATCAGCAAGGATAGTGAACAGTACAGGACATGATGATCTCTGTGGATCATTGTTGTGTGTGGGTCAAAACACTGGTTTTGTCTTTATATCATGCTGTCTGAGTTCATTTGTGCCTCATTACTCTTTTTGGTTTTGACCTATAGCCTTGATAAATGCCAATAAAAACAAAAACCCCTCAAGCAAATCACCAATAAAAAGCAAATAATCAATAAAGTGCAATATTCTTTCTTTATAAAGAAGAAAATCTGTGAGAAGTCAAATGTGCCTGCATGACCTTGGGGTACTATCAGCCCATTTTGCTTGACTAGCTGTCATCTCTATTTCTTTCACTCCAGACAGACATTAGGTTGTAAGCTGAAATGTTTCAGAGTTGCTTTCCATCACGTGTGGACTTACCCTCCCTTTATGAACACTTCCATCTTCTTTTTGCTATACACAGTTGAAAGGAGAGGTGGCCTCTTGCCTGGCTGGTGCATGTAGGCTGTGATGGTGCCTAGAGCTGCTCTCTGCACCTCCCTGAGGCCCTCTAGCCTGAGCCAAAGCTGCAGCAGTAGCAGGGGTTTTGTGACCTAAGGTGCAGTTTTTACACAGGGCTCAATGTTTTTTTTTTTTTTTTTTTTTTTTTTTTAAATAAGAAAAGCTTCATATGTTAACTGCATATAAGCAGGCCTGAAATGTGTGTCTCCAAGGACTGCTGCTGCAGGCACTTCTATGCCTAAAACCTCAGGGCTAATGTGCAGGGAGCTGACCTTGGCAGTGTGTATGTGTGGATGAGTAAATGAGTATATGGGCTCCTGCCTGGAGCCCTCACTTTCAAGCATTACTATCCATATACTGACTTTCTCGAGCCTCTCAGGCTCCATTTGTGTATGACCTCTCTCTTCATTCATGGGAGTTAAACCACCCTGGAGCGATATGGTGTCATGCAGACAGGAGAGCCCAGTTCTGAAAGGGCCAGTTAGGTGGCTGACTCCAGCCTGATGCATTAGCATGATGGCAGTGGAAGGTCTAGGATTGTACTCCTTGTTTCTCAAGGTCCAGCACAGTCCTATTTTAAACAGTAACATCAATTAAGATCAGATGAGAGTGGCAATGAACACAGAGGAGAAAGCTTGCTGTCATAAGGCTCTGCTACCTGAATGTTTGCCAGTGCTATGTCCTCTGGAAAACACCGTCTTTTCCTTGAGTCTTTCTACAAGTTTGTGACACTGAGTTAATGCCTTATCACCTGCCTCCAAGCCTTACTTCCAGTAAGGTAAAGCTATCTTTACTTTCAAAAATGATCAAATCAATACATATTTAATAAAACTTCTTACTTGCATTTGTGATTTTCTATTTCAGATACCTAATCTCTGAGCTGTACAATTTAGTCTAACAAAATATACCAGTGCTACTACTTTTCTGTACTTAGAGTGTCATTCATCTGAATTCACTTTGGCTGAGCTTCGTTTCTTTTTTCTTTTGGGTCACAGCTAAAGTAAACCCTTTGAGTAATGCACATCAAAACACAAAGAAATGAGTCAAGCATAAGTGCTGCAAGCCACTTAATCCTGTTCACAGTTCGAAATGAGGGGGCTGTAGCTCTTTCAGTTCCTGTGCTTTGTGCTTGGTAGCAGTAGGTTGACAGCCTAAATAACCACTATGAGCCTTGAATGTTTTATTAGAAAAAATCCATTGCAACCAAAGCGACCTTGGTCTGATGTGTTATGCTACTTGCTACCTTGCTATGGTTTTCAGGGTCTGGATGGGGATTTATGAGAGCTAAATAGTAAAATATATAGTAGATGAGATGACAGGTTTGTGTGAATGTGAGTTTGTGTATAAATCCATTCAATCACAAAGATGGAAGAAAAAAGTGACAGAGAAGATGGTTTTCCATTTTCAGGTGTGTGGTCATAGCATATATGGTGTGTCACTCATACTGCCTGGCACTTGAGTAGGACAGCAAGGGTGATAATTGCTTTAGGACCCTGGCTACAGAGTGCAGAACAGTGCTCAGATTGCTGTTCCAGCCTGTGAGTTCACAGCTGCCTGGATACTGGAAAACTGCAGCCACTAGCTAAAATGTCACAGATAATGCAATCTATGTACAGGATGCTTTTTCTTGGGGTGTCCAAGGTTGCATCTGCACAGAGTCAAACATTACACCAGCTCTGGTTTGGAAGCTGTCTGCCATGCTGGCATAGCATTGCATCTAAGCCAGCAAGCTGCTCCACAAGGCTGTTTGTTAATCTACTGTGCTGCATTTTTGTTGCTGGAACTGGCTTATGTTTGTCTCTCCAACAAACACTACAGAGGCATTCTGATCTGTCTGCACTTGCTGAAGTAGATGGACATGCCCTAAAGCTGTGACTGAGCAGGAGACTGCTCAGATTAGAAGAGTTTGCTTTCCCACATAGAGCTCTGCTCAATTGTTTTTTTAGCTTGAGACAAAATCTATTTTTTCAAGCAAGCTAGCAAAGACTCCCTCTAACTGTAGAGTCAGTTCCTCTGCTTGATACCTTCTTACTGCCCTGTGCAATTGTGTAAATTAAATTACAGTATTCAGAACAGTACACTAACATAAGGCTTCCTAAGTAAGTAAAGCTAGTGTAATGTTTACCTCTGCCCAAATGGTATATGGGTTGTGTGAGCAGCTCTTGTAAAAGCTATGCTCCTGGTTCCAGTTTCAGTGAATCTACAGAGCTCTCTTAAATTCCTGTTTCATAACCTTTCTCCTGGGGCTGACTGGCCATGATCTGCCACATAGGCTACTGGCAACAGCGGAAAATGCTAAATAATCTGCATAAGCCTTTTGACAGACTACTTGAGTTAAACTTGAGGGTCATATTAAAATAGAGATCAGCAGCTTTAAGTTTGTGTGGTGACGTGGTGTGAGGCCTGGCTGTGGTGTTGAGGGTCATATGTTGAATGAATCCTTTGCTGCAGATAAAGACTGAAGGCCAGTGATTACTGAAACTGCTCTATGTCCTTAGGGAAAAACTTCAGAGTCAGCTTCTGAAATATCTTTCCCAATATCCAGCTGTCAAATGAGATCCTTGAGCCTGTCTGCACTGTATGCATATCCAAAACTGAACCAACTTCTATGTTGCTTTTCCTAGTTTCTTAGAGCTAAGCAAACTCCAAGGCTATGGTTTTCAGCTTGTAACATTTCTTTTGCCAGTGAAATACAGGTGCACCTGACAAGTTCCTTTCAAATGCAAAACTGAACTGTGGAGATGGAGTGCTGCTTCTATTTTTTTATTTTGTATTTGTAAATTCTGTTGCATTCACAGATTTGGGGCAGGATCCCAGAACTCTGCATGTGCACCATCTCAGAGAGATTTTTAGTACAGATTCCTCATCAGTTATTTAGAGTTTCAGTGAAGGATAAATTTAAACTGAGATTGCAGGGAATAAGTCCAACACGGAAGCCAAGATGTGAATACTTCAGAGGAATTTTGCTGTGGTAGGATTACCTCCACTCTTGCAGGTAAGACATAAAGGGGTGCAAGAAGTAATTTCTTCAGTTCACACTCTCTAAATCTCCAGTTCTTGTGGTTTCTTTCCCTCTCTTCAATGTCTTACTGGAGGGATCAGTTTTGCCTACTCAGTTCATGGGCCTATAAAAGGATGTTTACTTTGACTGCTTCTTGCTATGTCAGAGAAAAGTATACATCCCTTTCATTTGTAGCACATTTTTCATCTCTTAGCAAACTGTCAGTGCAGCAGAATCTTTTGTTAAGTGTCATGTGTGGAAAGATAGTTCACATCAAGGAAGAGACTCCGCAAGGTCTAAACACAAAGTGACAGCAAAGATGCTTGTTTTGATATGTGTGGCAGAGAGTGGCATTGTGTACATAGCACTGATCATCCCTGTGTGATAAAGTACTCTCCCCTGAGAAGAAATCTCTTGTAGTTTTGTGTTCTATAGGGTTGTACTCTGGAACGTGTCCAGAGAACAGCAATGAAGCTGGTGAAGGGGCTGGAGAGCAGGTCTTACAAGGAGCAGTTGAGGGAACTGGAGTTGTTTAGCCTGGAGAAGAGGAGGTTGAGGGGAGACTTTATTGCTCTTTACAACTACCTGAAAGGAGGTTGTAGAGAGGAGGGTGCTGACCTCTTCTCCCAAGTGGCAGGGGACGGGACAAGAGGGAATGGCCACAAGCTCCACCAAGGGAGGTTCAGGCTGATTATAAGAAAAAAAGTTTTTCACAGAAAGGGTCACTGGGCACTAGAACAGGCTGCCCAGGGAGGTGGTTGTTTCGTCTTCCCTGGAGGTGTTTAAGGGACGGGTGGATGAGGTGCTGAGGGGCATGGTTTAGTGATTGATAGGAATGGTTGGACTCAATGATCCACTGGGTCTTTTCCAACCTAGTGATTCTGTGACTGTTAAAATACCATCTTTTTATCTGTCTACTGTAAAGGAAGGGCCACATTTATTCCTATTTGGACCTATAGCATTTGACTGGACTAAGCAGTGTCATCAAGTGTCTATGTAGCACCAAGAGAGATTTTGAAATAGCAGCAGGAATGTCAGTTTGCATGCTTTCTGTGTATTGCTCTCATTTCAGTGCTAAAGCTGCCTAGTGCTTTGGCATGAACACTGTTGACCTGTGCTTGGTGTTTTCTGCACACCTTTGCCCAGAAGCCGAGGTGGTGGAGAGGCAGAGAAGGGAAGCCTTGGAGGGTTGTTAAGCTTGAGATTGAAAGGCAAGGTGTGCATACCACTTCACCTCCATGGTCAGCCCATTGGGTGAAGCCACGTCTTCCAAGACGGGACAGTACTTATCGAATGTGCAGACAACTTCATGTCACAAGTGATGAAAAAGGGGCCAAACAACCTGCAGGGGCACACCTAGAGGTGAATGTTCTGTTCCAAATCGCATCAAATGCAGGTTTCTCACAGGTTTTACTCAAACAGCTCATTTCACTCTGATCCTATTTTCTTCACCAAGGTATTGTTTGACATTTTTACTCTGCCAGGGCACAGAAAGGCTGAGCTTTGACATTCCCTCTGCTGGGGTCTATGGGCTATCCTCATGACCTCACACAGGCTTGCTGCTGTCCAGTTAAGTGCTCCTCTGCTGAGCTGGCAAGTCACCAGCTAATTGTTAAAGCTCTTTAGAAGGGGGTTTCTTTACATACTGGCTTTGCCTTGCTTTCCCATTACTACTTATGCTGATCTTGCAGCTAACTAGTTTCTCTACAGAGAGGTTGTACTTTGACATCTTTGCTTTTGATCGATCCAGTGCAGTGATAGTCCTAGAGAGTCCTACCACTGGGCATGGCTGCTGCATCTTAAGGTTTTGCATGAACTTGAATCAAATTTTGTACACTATTCTTACCTGCATTAGTTTGAAGAGTGTAGGAGGCTCCAGTCTGCAGACAAGTAGTGGTGTGTACTAACAGCCATGATGACAGTAGCAAGGAAATGCTAAATAATATCTGTGTGCCTTTCTACAGACCTATTTGATCTACCACGGATTAAGGCATATGGTTGATTATGGGGAGTAAAAACACTTTTGTATGAGCAGATAGCAAGTAGAACACATTAAGCAGCTGGTGGAAAACATGCTTTCTTAAACTCCTTAAGATACTACCATGTGAGAATTGTTGCAACCATGTAAGTTTTTAAAGATAAATCAAACAGAAGTGTGAACCAGTCCAGTGGCTGCATATGCCCAAGGTTGCTGTTCTTTGAACCTTTGCAATGTAAAGTTGAGGATGCAGGCAGAACCCCTTTGGCAGCAAGCAGCTTTAGCTCTTCCTTCTGCTATTGATTTTAAAGCTTTTCCATTAATTGCTTCTATCAGAGTCTGCATCCTTTTCAACTGCTTAAACAAAGCAGACTGATATAGAGGGAACAGATTTACTAAATGATAAAATAATGGCACATTTCAGAGTAGAACAAACAACAGGACACTTTCTGTTACTGACATCAGAGTGTTTTTCCAGGCAAAGTACATGAGGTAGTGGATATGCAGTACAGACGTACGTCATCTCAATTTGACCTCAGGTGCTGGGGAGGGGCCTGGAAGATGGGTGTCTGCTATGTCTCTGAACATAAGTAAAACAGCTATGAATAAAAACAGAAGATAATATACCTATTTCATAACAGGGGCCCTTGGAGACTGCTGTGGTTACTTGATTACTATAAGAAATTACAGGACACCCTTTTAAACAGAATCTAGACGTAAAAAAAAAAAAGGAAGAAGAATTGGAGGATTGATATAGGAATGACAGGCTGACACTGTAAGGTTGTGTGACTGGGTGGCCTCCAGACAGAAAAGCTGTGTGAGCTGATAAAAAGGCTGTCTTGTCCTGTCTTTACATTTTTAATTATTTCTGTCTGCAGCTTCTCCCTTTACTCTCCTCTTGTTGTATGTGAATACCTTGGGACAGAGATCAAATGACTTGTATTAATCTCCACCTCTAGCTAACTCTTAATTGCCCTAATTGCTACTGGAGGGCCACACATAATGTTTGAAAACAGTTGTGAAGAAAACGGGGGAAAGCAAAAAGATATTTCTGAGGCTGAAGTGTCGTCTTGGTGGAACCTGCTAGATAAAACAAATGTGATAGCAGTGCAGCTTGTATTTTACTTCTGGTACTGTTGCAGTTTTCTTTTGACTGCTTATTAGGAATGGTTATTTGGGAACTTTTCTCCTTAAATGGCAGACATAAAAACAATCATTACACCTAGAGAAGAGAAGCCTTGATCCTTAGAAAGCCAGACTTACTTCTGCACTGCAAGGTGCTAGGTGCATCCTTGGTGTAGTGTTTTCTGGTTCTAACAACAAAACAATTTCTTTGTCTATAGCCTTGTCTTTCCTGGAAGTAGGCACATCAGTGTTTTTTTACCCTGACTCAATATGCTTAATAAAACTTGCTCTTGAACATTTCTTTAAGCAATAATGTCTCCTTGAAATATTACAGCTGATGGAGTTCACATCACTAAGGCTAGGTTTGTTTATACTCCTAGCTGGAAAGAAGAAACATGACAGCTTCCACAGTACATACGCCACTTAACTAAAAACGAAATTTTAAAATTGACTTGCCTTTGAAACCGAAGTAGAGGTGGTGGAACAAAGATTGTGCTAGAGAAAAGAAGAGAGAAGTAAATCAGCCAGCATGGTTAGCACAACGTTTACTAAGCTAGCAGTGATTTGAAATGAAGAAAATCACCCTAAGAGTTAACTAAGTTTATGTACTAATCAGGGATGTATCATGCTGGTAAGAGAGTAGTAGGTCACAATTATTATAAACACTAGATTTTTCTGAATGCTTAGGGTGAAGGTTTCCCAGTACTTCTCCTCACTCTTTCAAATGTTAAAATCAATTTAGAATACTTAAAGAATGTGAGAAATTGAATAATTTTCTTACATAGGTACCTATTTAGGACTTCCAGGACAAAAACCCCCAAACTAAATGACTACTTCTAAGTCCAAGGAATGGTTAAAAGTTGTGGGTATTTGAAGAATCCGTAGCTGGTAATTTATTCCACTACACGATTGGCAATATATGTAAAGAAAAAGAAAAAAAACCAATCTAGATGTAATGATACCTGTGTGCAATCATTATAAGGATGGAGCCTACAGGTATTATTAGCAAATTGCTACCAGAAATGTGGTGAGCAAATTAAGATTTAGCTCATCCTTACAATCTCTAGTTTGTTGTCTCTCTATGGGTAGTGCATTTTGGGGTTACTGGTGGAATATAAAATTGCTTCAATCTATTTTTATGTTTAGATAATTCAGTCTTGACACACCTCTGCGGAAGCTCACAAGTAGGTTGGCCAAAGTTTGTTAAATATGTAAGAAGTCAAGATAGAAAAACACTGTACTTTTTAATGTCTTGTTTGTGTGGCTGAATCCAGGCAGCCAGTGGACCAGAAGGGAAAACTGTTTACTAGTAGTTGAGAAAGTGAAACTGTCAGGTTTTGTTTAGTATACAGAGCATTTTATTTTCAGAGCATCAAATGTCTGTGGTATAATCAAATATTTCTCCCCATGCAACACCTTCACAAGAACAAAATGCCCAAGCTCTAATTTCCCTGTGAGGTGAAGATTATATGAAGTTATTTGTTAATTTTTTTTAGGCTATGTGTGTTAAATCTTTGGGAGACAAAAGCACTACTTTTATAAGCTTTTTTTAAAGTTGTCTGTTTCTAACCAAGACGCGATAGATAAGACTATAGCTGTTGCAGGTCAGAAAATACTGTCCTCTGGAGATTAGTCTGACTGACAGGTATGGCTAGAAATGAGACTATAGAACCCCAGGAACTGTGAGGCACAGTAGAAAGCTATAACAAGGCACTTGTACATCCTAGAGTGTCCAACTATTTTGTCAGGATGCAAGTAAAGGATTTTTTTAGTATATAGGAGGCAGCATACCAATGGAGTCTGCCTGATGACTAGTGATTTTTAGTATGCCCAGAATAATGAACTGTCTTCTGGAAAACATGGCCACAAATTTATTTCCTGTGAAGAATTAAGGAATTCTGTGTAGAATTAAGACAATGTAGCCATGGGGGTTTCGTTCTAAATTGTTTTAATTCCCTTGATCCAGAGGTTTTTCTAACTCTTGCTATTTATGCTTTTTTTTTTCCCCTAAAGTTTTTTGCTGTCAGTATCAAGGCTACTAAACATTTTCATAGACATTCCTCAATTAGCCTTTTTTATGCCAGTTGTACTTGTGAAGCTTTCCTACAGTAGGTGCAAAAGTGTACATTCATGTCTTGAATGAAGATTATAATAATCATAAAGATTCAATAATCATGAAGATTAAAGTGCTACTCCTTCTGTGAAAGTGCCTCCTCCTTTTCCAGGGTCTGGGATCCCGTGGGAGGTGTTGGAACTAGAAGGGCTTTGAGATCGTTCCCAGCCCAAACCATTTTAGGCTTCCCCTGAGCACAAGAAGGATGTTGAGGCTCTGGAGCCAGTGGAGAGAAGAGAGCGGAGCTGGGGAAGGGGCTAGAGAAGAAGAGGAGCGGCTGAGAGAGCTGAGGGTGTTTAGCCTGGAGAAAAGGAGGCTGAGGGGAGACCTCATTGCTTTCTCCAACTCCCTGAGAGGAGGTTGTGGAGAGGAAGGAGCTGGGCTCTTATCCCAAGGGGCAGGGGACAGGACGAGAGGGAATGGCCTCGGGCTCCACCAGGGGAGGGTAAGGCTAGGCAGCAGGAGGGAATATTTCGTGGAAGGGCTGATTGGGGGTGGCGGGGGCTGCCCTGGGAAGTGGTTTAGTCCCCTTCCCTGGAGGGGTTTAGGGGATGGGTGGATGAGGTGCTGAGGGACATGGGTTAGTGATTGATGGGAATGGCTGGACTCGATGATCCGGTGGGTCCTTCCCAACCTGTTGATTCTGTGATTCTATGAAAAGGCTACACAGCAGCAAAATTTAGGCAAAACCCATTTCTCCTTACATCTGCGCCTCCAGGGAAGCACAATGAAGGGTACTTCTCAGGGGGGAACATCTTGCTCCCTCAGTCTGTGGGTTTGCAGTTAGAGCTGCAGCAGAAGAGCTGCCCGGCTCAGCTCCCTGCAAAACCAGTCCCTGCAGTGAAAATCCAAACCCCCCTGCCCCTGAGGGGCTCTTAATAGCCTCAAAGTCCTCATCAGCCTCACCAGGGCTTCTTCACGCACTGCCTGGGTTCCATTTAAGCTCAGCCCTGGGCATTCAGGCTCTGAGCAGCACTTGGAACCCTCTGTCTCCAGCTCTGCCTCCCGCATGAGTTTCATCGCTATGCTGCAGGCACCTCATGGCTTTATTGAGCTCCTCCAAGGTGCATTTAACTTCCATAAGCCTCATCCTTTAAAAGTTCCCAAGCATCTCGCCATCACCTGGCAGCGATGGGATATGTTCTCCTTCCCATATAATTCCCCACAAGCACAATTACACTTATTATCATAGAAATATAGAATGTTTTGGGGTTGGAGGGGACCTCACAGCCCATCCAGCCTCTCCTCTTCCACCCCCCAAAAATACCCAGGGTCTCATCTTCCACTCCCCCAAAAGACAGCCTCTCCTCCTCTTCCATTCCCCAAAACCCAAGTTCTCCTTTTCCACCTCCACCAAATAAACAGGCTCTTCTCTTCCACCCCAAAAAACCCCAGCCTTTCCTGTAAGGGTTTGGAAGGGACTCTATGCCCTGTTCAGCGATGGGGCCTTTAGATGTCTCCTCGCAGCTGCTGTGAGTGAAGTTTCTACAAATGCCCCAGTGTGGTGTCCATGGGTTGTGAGAAACAACGGTGGGAAATCTCAGACCAGCTAAAAGAAAATTGTGTAAAAAGTTAGAATCTGAAGGTTTTCAGGAACAAAATTCCTCATCATTTTTTTGTGAGAACAATAGTCACAGGGAAAAAGATTTGGAAAAGTGAAATGTCTTGAGGTTTTTAAGGGTTTTCTGAAGAGTAGAGGAACATAAGTTTTCATTCAAACACTGAGAGAAAAAGAAAATAGATAATCTGGTTTCTAAATTTGCAGAGGAATGAGCAAGCAGTAATGGAACTCCCACACTGAGTAGGAGATGCTGTGGAACAAAATACCTGAGGATATAGTTGAGGTTTTTACGAACTGGTTGGACAAGCATCTGATGGGAGCGTCATCTGTGTCCTGCCCTGGGCAAGCAGAAAGATGAGATGACCTCCTGCAATCTGTCCCAGACAGAGAGATGAGATGACCTCTTCTGATCTCTCCCACTTGAAGAGATGAGGTGACTTCTTGCAATCCCTCCCAGAGTTTCACTGTGTCATCCTGGGATGGGTGGGCACAGGATGGAAGGGAATGTTGTATATTGTGGTGGTGAGGAGTGCAGGAGTGACTCAGAGTCAGCTCCTTTGCCCTGCAGGGTTGGGTGCTCCGTCACCCCATGCAGGATCTGGCAGTTCCATCTGCAGATAGGAGTGCCCTTAGAGGCTTTTTTAGAGCCTATGGGACCTCCCTAAGGTCTCTGCTGTGGGCAAAATGCCCAGAAAGTACATCTTTCATGTTTCTGGCAAGGAATGTATGCTTTGAGACTGCAAGTGTGGAAATCCTCCAAATATAGGATATCCAGCAGCAGCAGGGAGGTAAGGGAGCTAAGGGAAGAGGAAGTAACTTGTAACTATTGTATTCCATTTCCTGCTGTTTTGAGTGCTTCAACTGAACAGCAGTGGTGAAAAGGCTCTGTTGGTGAATAGGCTTGCAGGAGTGATGGGTCTGGAATGATGCACATACTCTCTTACTGCTCTGCAGAGACTTAGCCCACGTCCTCCATGAGATTTTGTTATTGTCCTTAATGAAGATACAGGAAAGAATGTCTTGTTGAAAATATTTCTGTTTTCAGGTAAGTAAAATGAAATTATCTGTGCAAGATGGTTGGACTAGAAGATCCGATGGGTCTCTTCCAACCTGGTTGTTCTATGATTCTATGATTCTAAGAAAGATGGCTTGCCACTGAATGTGTTTCTTTCAAAATTTTGCCATTTGCTGTTGTTGGGTATTTGCAGGCTGTTATACCACAAACTAACTCCTTTGCGGAAGCAACTCATAGCCACCCTGGCAGTAGAAAATGGATCCTATGAAATATCTAGAGGCTGATATTTAGATAAAATTGTGGAACACAGAATCAGTTTGTGAAATAATTAACTGAAATAATCACCATGAAAGACAGTGACTATCAAGTCATTAGATCATGACTGTCATGATGCACCTATTTTAGTTTGTTAAGGGCTTGTTAATTTGATAATGATTTTTCAGCTAGTACTTATGACAGAAAGGATGCCTGTGTAATGTTATTCTGTTTGTGGATGCTCTTCTGATGTGCACAGCTCCTGCTGATGATAACAGCAGGGCGCCCACTGCCTATAACACAGGAAGTTTTAAGTCTTGTAAACCTCATTTTCTTCAGTTCTCTTTTCTTCAGGAAACAGTCACAAAGCACACCAACTGAAAACACAAGGTAACAATTTCTCAGGAGACTTCCTGTCAGCTTGGCCAACTAGGTAACTGTATGCCACCTCTGACTTTTAGGATTGCTTCTATCTCTTTTCCTTGCTTTCCTAGGCAGCAATTTGACATGATTGGAACTCTTAGAAGAGCAACTGTCTGCAAAAAACTCCTTCTGTTCTTTGGGGAATATATTTCTACTTTCCCTCTTCCTCCTTTCAAGGGCTCCAGATATATGTGAATCAGTGTGATTTCATAGTGTGAAGCTGAATATTGACTAACATAAATTTTCTTGTTAAAGAATGGTGTTAGTACCTGCCATGCATGCTTTTAATTCAAACAAGCAATGTAAGTAAAAGCCACAGGAATTTTTTTTTTTTTTGTGTGGTGGATTTATAAAGTCACCAGCTCCAGGTGAGCATTAGGTTTCTTTTGTTGTCTCCTTACAGGAATGTATGATCATACTCCTCTAGATTTGTTGGATTGCCATCAGGATGTTTCCAACAGTTACAGTTAACTGTGAAGATCTCTCCTAAGAGCAGTTCCCTGCTTGCTTCTGAGATAAGATGATTATTTAGGGCTGAGATGCAGCACATGAGAACAGCAATGAGTTGGGCCATTCATATTGTTTGGGGAAGGTACTGCATTTCCAGAGAATTCATGCAATATATACTAATTACCTGCAGTAGAAAGCTGAATTATGACAAAGGCTCATACACTTCTGGCAGCCAGAGCAGTGAGAGATGCCCAAGAAGGCTCTCCTTGGAGTTGTGCTACCCCTATGCAATCCTGACAACCCTCAGCTTATGGTGGAGGTGCAGGGATGTTCCTCTGCATGCAACTTGGCTTTGTGTTTTTAGCTCAGCCTCTGCCCTTTAGGACTGCCTGCTCATGCTCTCTCTCATGAGAGATTTTTGGATGTCATATGTGATGGTGCACATAATGGCCCTAAGTGGTGGATATGTCTCTCTCCCCATTTTCTTTTTTTAAAAAAAAATTATTATTCCAGTAGTAAGAGAGCCTCAAGAGCTACAGATATCTTGTAGTAATTCATACATGGAAACATAGATGGAAGGTTTTGCTCACCCCTTCCTCTATACTGGACTGTGGAGTGGCAACTGTTCAGTGGTTTTTAGTTGCCTTTGCTCCAGACAAAGCCTGAGCAAAAGCAATCAAGTTTTCCTTGGTTTGCTTTTCAAACCCTGAGCTGACCCTAGTTCACTTCACATTTCTTGCAATGCTTTAAGGACTCCTTAGACCTTCAAGCTTGTAATGCAGTTGACATGTCTTCGGGCCCAGTCTTCTGATGTGAAGAGTACTTTCATCCAAGTCCAGTAGAAGTCTTGACTACTTACCTTACTTTACGATTACAAATAGTTCTGCTACAGTCAGTGGGACTATTGTCAGGCAATAATCTACAGATGCGCAGCAGGAGTGAAGCGTTTGATGTTTTGGACATTAGTACTTCGTACAGCTCATTTTAAGTTTGGAGTTAATTTATAAGGGTCTGGGTTTTTTTTTTTTATTTTTTTTTATGATTTTCACAGTATCTCCTTGCAGCAGGAAAGATTGGTTACAACCGATTAGTAGTGTGGTTGATACTTGTAGTAATATTTGCAAATAAATACTGTAGTGGTTATTCAGGAAGATGTTTGCATACTTACTAGCTCAGGAAAAGGAAAAGGACATGAAAGAAACCCTCTTGAACTTCCCTTTTCTGGTCTTGTAGTGGTTGAAACTCCTGTCAATTGTCTATACTTTAATCCAATGCAGAGATGAAAGTAAGACCAGAAGCCCACTCATTAGGGCTTGAGGCACAGTTATTCAGTATGGACTCTGTGAACGAAGTAAATACTGTAACACACAGTATCAAGGCAAACAATTACTCTTTTTTTGTTTATATGCCAGAAATGTGAGTTTGAAGGGCTAAACAAATGATAATGTTTCTACTTGGACACCCACATATTGGCACATGCACTCAGAGGCAAGTTAGGGTGGAAAGGGAAAGAATTTATTCCTTTTGAGAGCAAAAGTGCTACAGATGAACTAAACTGTCAGTTCCAGTTTTTGTTAATTTTTACTTAAGTGTTTTTTGAAGAAGGGAACATGAATTGAGATAGAAAGTGAATGTGAAAGGCAAGGACAAATAAATAATCTTAGGATGGTTTCCTTTTTCAATGAACTCTACAGGGTGTAGAAATGTGTTCTATTGTTCTTTATTTTGTTTTTCTTTTTGTTTAGAGGGATCTGTTCTTTTATATCTTTGAGGCACTTGTGAAGACTATTTCTTTAGTTTTGGGGCACATTAAGTATCTTAGTAATGTGTAACACCATACCACTCAGGAGATGCCTGAAGCCCGTTGTCAAACTCTACTTTTTAGTGATAGACCATATACCATGTTCATCATGAAGCTGATAGTAAAGTTTTCAATTCTGCCTTCTCTTTATTTAAAATATTAAAGAACTCCTGAATGAAACAATCTTGCCCATTTTAATTCATAGTTTCATAACTGAGTAGTGATGATTTTAGCAGTAAATTGAGACATGACAAACCATGCCTTGTTAATTATTGTTTTGATAGTTAGGTCACCAAAACACAAAAATATAAAAAAGTATTTCAGAAATCCTTTAATGAAACTGAATGCATGCAATATTCTTGTTTTCTAGGTGGTATGTAAGGAGTGGACAGCAGCTGTTACAGGATATCCAGTGGGTAGGTTTTATGTATCTATCTGAACGAAATAATTTAAAACTGTGTTGTCCTTGCCTGCAAAGCTGACATTTTATGTGGAAACAGTTTTATTTTGGAAAACTTCACTGTGACAAGAGCTTTCAACCTGCTTCATGGAAAAAAATATCTCAGGAAAACATTGTAATTTAGGAAAAATAATTACTTTTTATAGGCTGATTACCAACTTCTATACTAAGTACTTTTTGACCAAAAATTGTACAGTACTTAATTTTTCTAAACCACCAGGTACTGTGAAAATCTCTGGAAAACTGTGTGATTGTTTAGATGTAAAATCTGTTTTGTCCCATCCAGCAGGAAGTATGCTTATCACTGCAACTGTTAAACTGTGGATTTTCTAGGGAGCACTCTACGTACAAGCTGATGATCTTCATCCACATAAGCAGGCTCTTAGACATGACTCATAAACCTGTCTGTGATTCTAAAGTGCTCTTCAGTTTTGAATAAACAAGCTATCCGATGAGTTAAATAGGCCCCATCATGCTTTCATCCACATCTGATGTATGTCAATAACCCTGTGGTTGGTAGTTCCTTTGCATGTGACGAACAACAGGTCAATCCTAGAGTGGTTGGTTCAGGGCTAAATGTTATAGGAGTAGATCTTAATTATAAAGATTATATCTATTTATATGAATATGTATCTTCCACTTTTTTAGTTCTTCAGTTTTCTGGGAAAATTACCACAATGTTGTTAAAAATAATTTCCTGCACATGCATGTAGTGTGTAGATTAACAGATTTAATGACCTTCATTGTTTTTATAGCCTTCTACTCTTATCTCTCTTCCTGGCTTTTGTGCTTTTTCTAGCAATTAAAAAAATTCTAAAAGGAAGACAAAACAAGGGCTTTTGAGACACCAAAGAGACACAGCTGATTAGTCCTAAGGAAGCTTCAAAGTAGATAAGCAGACTAGGTCAGATATGTAGTAAGGACAAAGATAAATTATTTAAAGGGATCATTCATTCAGGGTTACAAAGTGTTTGACTGGAAGCTTTATGAAACTTTTTGAAAAACATGCTCATAAATGTTTAGATTAACAAATAGCACACTGAAACTTGTCTGGATGTTTTCACTTTGTCGTTTGCTGTTGAAAAATGTAGAGTTCACTGAACTATGAAGTTCTGAAAAGAGGATTTTTGTCTTCTGCCATCCCTTTCCTTGCTGCATGTGGGATTTTAATTTTCTTTTTGAATAAATAAACCAAGGTTTTTGTTTTCAGATTCATAAGTGGCAAAGAATGAGAAATGATGGCGATTTTTTTCTGCAATGTGTACATGCTTTTCAGCTGCTGATACATGATAAACTCTTGAATAGAAACTAGATAATTTAATTTTTAAAAGGCATTTAAATTTGCTAAATATGATTTCTTCTTTTCCATTCTGTTTTCAGTCCTTACCAGTCTAGGTAGATAGATTTTTCTTACCCTTTCTGCCCCTACAAAGGTGCAAAAGGCAAAGAGCAGATATGTGCATTAAAGCCCAGAGGTTACTCAACTATCCCATATTGGGAAGAAAACATGGGTGCCACAAGTGACCTTTATTTGCTGTCTACCATGATGAATAATGTATTTTTTTTCCTCCCTTGATGATTAAACACAATGTGAGTCATTAAATCTTCCATTGCAGACAGAATTGTGTTCTGTGCAAAGACACCTGCTGCAGACAAGATTTAACATACGTGTTTTCCAAGGGAGTATTGACCTACACTTGAGAACTGTGGCTTTGAAAGGACAGCACTCCCACTTCTTCATAACTCACTGCACATCCTTTGGTGATGTTAGATCTATGTGTCTTTATTTCAAAGAGATAGTATCTCTAAGAAAGAGGTTAGCTGTGTTTAATTACTGCCTGTGTGGTTTTTGATGAGTATTGCAAGTACATAAGATTAGACCAGCAAAATTACATTTCAGTATCGGTATCAAGTTGCCTGACCATCTCTACACATACACATCTTTATCTGAGCTGGTCACTTTGCACTCCATATCAGCAGGGCAAAACGTGCTCAAATGGTATGGTGTCTGTCTAAAGTTGTTGTCTGCAAAAGTGTGTTCTTTTTTTTTTTCTGTAAAAGTCATCAAAATGAGTGGTGCTTTAGGTGTGTAAATTATGGAGAGATGAATCTCATTGTGCATGTCACTACTACACTGTGTAATTATGCTGGGAATACTAAGGTGTTTCTACAGGGTGCAGTTCACTGAAATCCTTCTTCAATTTGAAGTGCTGCTAGCACTCTACTACAGGAAAATTTTTCCACAACTAAGGTTGCAGTAAAAATATAGTTACATACACCATGTTATTCCCTGTCTGACTCAAATTACTGGATATTGTGCGTAACCTGAGTCAGATCTGACTCTAGGTATAAGCTAAGCATTTGAGCAGCAGTGCTGCCTGCATCACTGAGTCGTGGTCACTCACCTTGGCTTCTCCAAGCCAGAGAGAAGTGTAGAGAAGCAGACATGTTTCTGAAGATGAGGCAATGCAGGCCCTCCAACCCTTTCTTTACATGGTTTCCCCATGCCTTCCTTCTCACTCTATCAATCCTGTCCCCTGTCAAACTCCAGAAGCCAAGTTCTTGCCTCTTCACTGGTGTAGCAAATAGCAGTTTTTGCTGACAGCCTGAGTAAGTTCTCTGAGAAGTGTAAAAGCTTTTAAACAATTTCCTTCTTGGTCCTACTCAACATTTTTCTATTTTCCAGTAGAAATGTACTAACTTGCAAAAGCTGGGATGTGGGGCACTTCTCTCTAGGGCAGACTTTTTGTTGCTGTTCCTTTAAGAGATGTTGCTGCTCTGATTCACTTTATAAAGTTGAATGATAAAGTCCCTAACTGATTTCAGATAACTATTCAGACATATTTCAAATGCTCATGAAAGTTCTTTGGTACCTTTTCAGCAGATAGGAGTTGTAGGATGTGGGAGAGCAAGCCAAAGAAACTTCCTCCTTTGCTCTCCACACGTATCAAAGCTTCTGTCACCTGGCAGGCTTCCTCCTGCTGATAAAAGTGAGGCAATTCAACTCTTGAAAAGCAGGAATGGTACTTGATTTACAGCAGTATTTCTCTATCCAAGTTAGTTTATTGTTCACTTGTTTTTTTTAAGTTGAAGGAACTCCTAGCCTTAAAGATGTTCCAGAACTCTTTTTTTGTAGTATTGTCCTTATGTTGTGTTTCTTCTTTTTTATGACATATAAACAAGAATATTGTTATCAATTTTTAATTACTTCTTACACTTAGTCCTTCACATTTTATTTTCTTGCCAGTGTATATGTATTTCTAAGGGAGATTTGTTGAAGGACTCCTTAATGTCTTGTAAACAAACCAGATGTAGTCCAGGAATTGTTTCTAGAGAGATGCTGACATGCATGAACATGCGCTGGACTTCTTGGAGCAATCTGGAATGGGTAAGTGTTGATCAGTTGGTGGTTTGCAATGTATTTACACAGTGTCTCTGCACTTAATAGTGTGACTGTGAATAACTTCAGGGTGAGAAGAAGAAAGACACCTCAGCTTATGGAATAAATTGTTCCTTGTGCCCTTCTTCCACTACATAGCCCAGAAACAACAGGCAAATGCAATGTGTATACCAACATGTCCCTCTCCATGTCCCCTGCTTTTATTTCCTTCCTCTATGATAGCTTTGCTTCCCCTTTCTAATATTTTTTCAGCTTATAATTTTATTCATACATAGTCCAAAATGTTTTATAGCTCTCTAGAGGGAGGGAATTAATCATGCAGTGTGTTGGGAAGAGAAAGGTGGAGAAAAGTATGAAAAAGAAAGAAGTATTGAAATCTCACCTGGACAAGAAGCTCCAGCTTTCTAAGCTGTTATAGTGGAGACATAACACAGAGTTTTGTTCCTTTTTTTTGCCATCTGCTTAGTATGCCACAGATAGCTTTTATCAGTAGGGAGCTATTATTGCCAATTAAACCCCATGCTCTGTTTAAATACTCTCTTGCAAAAAAGTGTAGCAATGGGAGGATCGTTTTCCACACTTAAATACATTTGTGTATTTTTTCTTCTTCTTCTAGGCTGAATTTTCATACTTACAGAAGAGGCTCTGCACCATGTCACACTCTGGGGTGTCTGTCCATGCTTGCAAGGGCCAGCGAGACCTTCCCAACAGATCCTGTCCAGCCCACTCATCCTGGATGGGGGCTCTGCTGCCTTGTGGTGAAGCTGTTTCTCTTGAAAAGTATCTGGACTGGCTTGTAGTGCTGCCACTCTATAATTCTGTAGGACTTTGTTTTCATAGCGTTCCATCACCCTCTAGTTTATGAGCTGAGTCGTGCTGAGATCACTGTCCAGGCACATTTCTGATCTGAAGGGTTCTGGAGCTGATTTTACCAAAAGCGAAAGGCCAAGGTTTATGCAATTGCAATATGCGTAAGCTATTCCTTATTCCCTGTTCTTATCACAACAGCTGCAGCAGTAACACCAGCTGTGATGCATCTCTCCACAGGTACTTCTGTGCCATTTCCCATGAAATCTCCTCTTAACTCCCACCTGTAGCAGCAATGCCTGTCTTCGTTTTGGGGACCCCAAACTACATAACTGCGTGCTTTCATGCAAAGGTGTGTATTTGTCCTCTGGGACACCAGAGGGCACTTGAATGTATGTCCTTTGCTTACTACTCTACAATTTATCACCACTGGGCAGTACTAATCTGCTGGAGTTCAACAGAGCCTTCTTACACCAGGCACTGACTCCATTTCAAATGAAACTGGTTTTCCCTGCAGCAGAAAGTTTTGATTTAAACTAAATGTCTTATTTTCATCTTCACACATGTTATTTCAGATGCATTGCCCCATCCTGAATTTTTAACTGAATCCCTGAGTAAACCTTCTCCTACAGCTTTACTAATGTCTTCCATATATGTACATTAAAAACATGCGTATGTTTTGGCAGATAGCTTCTCCAAAGCAGATACTACTTCTTTTCAAACTTTAGAAGTGGTGCCCTACCTACCCCATTTGGGTAATTGTACATTTACGGATAACATGGTTTTCAATGAAAATAATACTAACTATATAGAAAAAGAAGGTAAATCTGGTATTGCTGAACTTTTGACAAGGTTGTCCAGAGATAAATTGCTCTCAATTCCAGTTCATTTCACTTGCAGGATGGGACCTTAGAAAAAACAAGGGGAATGTTCATTGTTCTTTGTCCTAAAAATCAAGACAGAAAAAATGAAAGGTATTCCCTTTGTCTTTGTAAAAATCTTTTATTTAATCTCTTCTAGTGCCACATATTAGGGATGAGATTCCAGCCATTACAGTAGAAAAAACTCCTCTTTTTTGACATCTCTTTATGATCTCTGACTTTTAAAGAATAGGAAAGATGAGTGCTAATATTTTCTATTAAAAGATGGCTGAAATGTAGAGAAGAGTTTGTGGATGGATGGATGGATGGATGGATGGATGGATGGATGGATGAGGTCATTTCTGGTGATGTACTCCAGAGTATAAACAAAAGGAAAAGCATGAGAATGAAGAGCTAAAATTAGCATTTAGTTGGGAAAACGTGGAATAGGTGACGGACCTATCATGAATAATGGGACTAGATGAAGAGAACTGAGGGCTAAGAGAAAGCTGGTATTGTTTTCTATACTGGTTTTTTTAGAGAACAGGGATGGTTGGTTTGATCTTATCTATGTGAACTACAGCACTAGATACCATTTGTACTCTTTGTAAGTTTCTTTTCAAATGTTACTCTTTGCCCCTAGTTTTAACATTTATCAAAGGAGTTGAATCATGTGTCCAAAGTGAATTTATATACTAGCTGAAATCAGCTGGACAATTTGGTTCTCAGAATAACATAGTTCCTCACCCACACAAACTGTTTTCCCTGCTAATAGAAATCTGAAGTTCTTTGCAGAGATTTAATTTTTTGATTCTCTTTCTATTCCAGGAATGTCAGCATTGTGGACTGCTGAGGTCTTACAAAAACATATATTTGTTAGAGACATGGTTTCACGAGGTCTTACTATCGGCTATTTTAATGTTATTGGGGTTTTTTGGTATGATTACTTATTACTAAACTTTTAAAAGAGAAACATTAATTGCCAAATGTGAGATGAATCTTAAGTATATTGATATTAAAATAATATGTTACTCAGATTAGAAATTTGTCTTTGCCCAATTTGCAGGACATGTATATTGGAATACTTTCAAATTTCTCATTTGACTTTCTATAAAAATGTAAATAACATACTTTTGATTGTATTATAAGTCAGTTGGTAAAGATCCTCCTTTGAAGGAAATTCCAGGGTAAAGAATTATATAATACAGTAAGATAGAAAGCAAAATTGTTGTGGTTTTGTTTCTTGGTTTTAATGCATTTCTACAGAAGACCAGTAGTCAGGCACAAATGAAAGCAGCCTGAAGGCTATTCTTTGTCAAGAAGGAAGACAAGGATAGTTTTGGAAAAGTGATCAATTTGCCTTAGGCTGATATGGGATGTCCGATTAAGAAGCTTCCTCATTTTTACGCAAACAGTGAATCTGCCTGTGATGGATATGCAAGTGACTTTAGGCTGATTTAGAAAACCCAGGACTTGACTTTTACAGAGTAGATTAGGTTGATGGTTTTGCAGTCTTCAGTCAGAAGGTAGATTGCTAATATAAATAGTATCTTGTTGCTTTTCTGCTCCTCACAGCAGATATGATTAATTTATAACATATGACTACAGAAGAGAGAATGACACTGAAACAATCTTTCTTATTGTACAACAGTTTGGTTTCATAAAGCAAAATGTTAACCTTGCTCTGGATAAATGACATGCACAGTCTTTTCCAGCTTGAATCATTCTATAACTCTATGTGTTTGACTTACTTTGCATGCTGTAGTGGATATAGCAAATGCCATATCTGACTTTTCAGCTAAGCCAAGCATTTCTTGGTTGCAGCACTGTTTGCTGTTTCTGGAGAATCTCTAAACTTGGCTGACCTGCCTTTGTAATTTATTCTGATGTTTTTCTTGAGGGTGCTGCCAACATGTGATCTGTACTTTTCTTTCTTGTCTGTAGTTGCCAGTCCTGGAAGGCAGCTAGAAATAAAATCAAAATAGTGTTCTGCCTTGTATCAGTACAGTGTTTGCCACTCTCTGTTGTCCCTTGCATGTACTCCTGCTATTTCCCCTCATTTGCTGCTAAGAGCAGCAGGGAAGCTACTCTTGGTTAGGGCCAAGTGAGAGAGTTTCTCGGTACAATCTCTAAGGAAAACCTCTTTTGCCCAAGAAGCGCAATGTTTTTGTAATTCTTGGGGTCCTGCTTTTTTTATTCTTTTAGTAATCACATTATATATGGGTTTAGAGGGCATCACACCCACATGTTTTACTATTATATTGAGGGTATTGTAGACATATGACATTTCCCCCCCTGCATTACAGTGTGTTGTCTCTGATTTTTATCTGTTTCTGTAATTATTTTGAAGTTACACAGTCTCTTACTAAATGCCAGAGGTGGTCACAAAGTCAAATATGGCAGCATGGCCTCCTCCTATGACTGAGCAGCAGTGATGAGAGCAGATGTCTATTGCAATCCATGCTCTTCCCAAATCACTGAATCATTTAGGCTGGAATAGATCCATAGGATCATTTAGTCCAACAAAAGCTTAGCTTTCTCCTGAGTTTCTGGGCTGGTTTTCAGCTGTGCCTAGAACCATAGTCACAGTACCAGTAGGCAGCTGGAGCAGTGTTTTGGGGCTCACAGCTTAGGTCATTTTAGGACAGGCCTTCAAGTCAATTACAGCAAATACTGTCTCTTTTCAATAAAATGTTTATAAGGCAGAACAGATTTTGTCTTCACATAAGACAGTGAAATTTTAATCCTGCCTCTGTGCTGTCAGAGTTGAATGCAGCTGTCAAAATCTTTACGACAGAGTTGAGGAGAGAGCTAACATGAAGCATATACTGTGTGACAGGGAATCCCTCTGCTGCACCCTGGCCTGGACCCAGCAAGGGCTTTCCAAGCTCTCACCAATGCATATTGCAGTCACTTATGCTCTCTTTTGTGGTCATGTCTCTCTAAGGATGGCAATTGTTTTACAGAATACTTGGTCCTAGTCTAGCTTTAGTAAAATTGCAGCTGATTTAATGTCTTTTGTCTGATTGTCCTAGTTGTGACATGCAATCACATTCTCTTATTCCATCTACACTAGAATGCTAAAATACTTGGAAAGGTGATTTTTATGGCAGCATCCTTGTCTTTGGATATGTTACCTGAGTGGTGCCAGGTGTCCTTGCAGCTTCCATCCTACCCTGCTGTTATGCCTCTGCAGTACCACATGCAAGTTTGTGTTCTACATATCTCCCATAAAGGATGAAAAATAATTCATTAGCTTTATTTTGGCAAAGACCTGACAGGGCTGTTATTCATCCTAAATCCTGAAACTTTTTCAGGAATGGTTATGTTGGTTTTGGGTGCCAGGAGAAGAGTTTTATTCCATTCAGAGGAATGTCTCAGATTTGGAGAATAGAAATAGTAAAGTGGGGATAGGAATTGCTGTCCATATGACATTAACATGTAAGTCTATATGAGCATCCAGTCTGCTCAACTAGATGTCAGTATTAGCACCATCACATCTACCCAAATAAATCCCTGTAGCCTCTCTGCATGTTTGGCAATAATTGCTGAGTTACCACGGTTTTCAGGTTTTAGTAAGGCATTCTGCAAAATGAATTCTGGACAGTGAAAAAGGAGGATTTGCTTTCAGATACATGCAATAACAAAATTTTTATGCTATTTTTGACCCGTTCAGATTTGACTGGAGAATTTCAGGCAAGATATTTAAAAAATGCATAAATAAGGGGCTTGTGAAGAGGAATATTTTTGAGAGCTGAAGAAAAGAAAGAGAGAATTGGGCCAGAGGAAAGTAAATTGAAGAAGAAATAGGAGAGAGGATTTGCTAGGGGTTATAGAGAGGGTTAAAATTAATTTTAAGAAGTGCCATGACAAGAACTTGCCAGATATAGAAGAGTTTGACTTCAATGGACTGGTACGAACTTGAGGAAGCACTAAAAAGCACTTTGCCAGATCCTAAAACTCTTTGAAACAGATGTCCAAAGCCCTGTTACCAAGAAGTGGTGTCTGCCTGCATTGTCCAGTGAGGGCAGACTTCTGGGAGGCCAGTGCCTCATGCTGGGGTGTCAGGGAGCAGTGGATATTTCCCACCTTCAGGATGCTGCTTTGAAGGGTCTTGCTGGCTCTATTTTGGCTTCTCTGTTTTAACAAGTTTTTGGGTGTATTGCAGTAGTGATGACCCATGGCTTAAATCCAGCTCAAAGCTGCAACATGGGCTGGGCTTTAAGGAAAGCCTAGTTCCTGCTGAGGAAGGGGGTTTTCAGCAGCAACATTTCTTTGACCACATTTTCAGATTGTGAAGGATTTAGCATAAGAGATGCTTTTTATCGTTTGAAAACAGATTTCAGCTTGTATATATTGAGCTTGACACAGAAAGAAACTCTGAGGTCCTCTGCTTTCTACTGTGTTTCAGCTCTGTGAGCCACTGTCACTGGGCTGACATCTCACCATCTATGTCTTTGCAGTTTCCACCTCAGCAGTAGGTCTGCCTCCTCTCAAACACTAGGCTTTCCTGAATTTCACCCTCCTTCTCCCTAGGCAGGGAGAGAGAGTTTTTGTGTAATGTAGAAGCTGAGAAAAGCACATCTGAAGCAAGATAAAACATTAACCAAGAATTATGGTCTATGTCTGTAGAGGTTAGAAGAGGATGATTACATGAACTGCTCTTATGCTTGTTCATTTTTTTCTGATAATTATCAGAAATGAAACAGTCAGAAATAGCTCTGGTGCAAGTTGTTGTGCAATAGTTATAAACTGGAGAGGGGCATATTTAGACTAGACATAAGGAAGAATTTCTTCACTATTAGAGTGGTAAGGCAGTGGCACAGGTTGCCCAGGGAAGCTGTGGATTCCCCATCCCTGGAGGTGTTTAAAACCAGGTTACATGGGCCATTCAGTAGCCTGATCTAGTGGGATGTCTCTGCCCATGGCAGTGGGGTTGGGAGTAGATGATCTTTAAGGTCTCTTCCAACTCTAACTATGCTATGATTCTATAATTCATCCTTTTCTCTAATCCCAGATGCTCATCTTTGTAGCACCTCAGGGGTTATTTGTTTACCTTGTTCTTTCTTAGACTTTCTTGTACCTTTCCCTAATTGCATTTTGCTCCAGGAGTCTTCCTGACAGCAATGACTGCGAGAACATTAAGCAATTGCTTGACCAAGTAGGTGCTTGTTTACATTGATCTGTGCATCATTGTTTCTCATTAGGTGGTGGTTAATGGTCTTACACATATGTGGGACTTGAATTTCCAAAGATGCTCCTTTTGATTCTGAATATTGCTCCTTTGAAGCTGCTGGGTGAAACCTACTGAAAAAGACCTCCATACCAGTGAAAGTCTGCATCATGCAATTTCTTCAGGAGAGGCCTGAAGATAATGTTAATTTTCCAAACTAATTTTTAATTTAACAAGACCTAGTGCTGAGTCCTGCACTTGGGACACAATAACCATGTGCAGTGCTACAGGCTGGTTGGGAAGTTGCGTAGCAGAAAAGGACGTGAGGGTAGTGGTTGACAGAACATGAGCCAGCAATGTGCTCAAGTGGCCAAGAAGGTCAATGGTATCTTGGCCTGCATCAGAAACAGCGTGGCCAGCAGGACCAGGGGAGAGATTGTGCCCTTTTATTAAGCACTGGTGAGTCTGCACCTTGAATATGGTGATCAATTTTTGGCCTCTCACTATAAGAAAGACATTGAGGTGTGAAAGCATGTCCAGAGAAGGGCAGTGAAGTTGGTGAAGAGGCAGGAGAACAAGTCTTACAAGGAGTGGTGGAGGGAAATTGAGTTGTTTAGCCTAGAGAAAAGGAGGTTGAGGGGAGACCTTATCACTGTCTACAACTATCTGAAAGACGGCTGTAGTGATGTGAGTGTTGGTCTCTTCTCCCAAGTTACAGGTCATAGGAGAAGAGAACTGGCTTCAACTTGCACCAGGGGAGATTGAGATTAGACATCAGGAAAATCTTCTTCACTGGAAGGGTTATCAGTCACTGGAACAGGCTGCCAAGGATGATGGTTGAGTCACAGAATCACAGAATCACAGAATCACAGAACAACCAGGTTGGAAGGGACCCATCGGATCATCAAGTCCAACCATTCCTATCTAACACTAAACCAAGTCCCTCAAGACCTCATCCACCCATCCCTTAAACACCTCCAGGGAAGGTGAATCAACCACCTCCCTGGGCAACCTATTCCAATGCCCAATGACCCTCTGTGTGAAAAACCTCCTCCTAATCTCCAGCCTAAATCTCCCCTGGCAGAGCTTGAGGCCATTCCCTCTCGTCCTGTGCCCTGTCACTTGGCAGAAGAGGCCTGCTCCCTCCTCTCCACAACCACCTTTCAGGTACTTGTAGAGAGTAATGAGGTCTCCTCTCAGCCTCCTCTTCTCCAGCCTAAACAACCCCAGCTCTCTCAGCCGCTCCTCATAGGGTCTGTTCTCCAGCCCCTTCACCAGCCTCGTCGCTCTTCTCTGGACTCTCTCCAGAGCCTCAACATCCTTCTTGTGGTGAGGGGCCCAGAACTGGACACAGTATTCAAGGAGCGGCCTCACCAGTACTGAGTACAGGGGGAGAATCACCTCCCTGGACCTGCTGGTCACACCATTTCTGATACAAGCCAGGATGCCATTGGCCTTCTTGGCCACCTGGGCACACTGCTGGCTCATGTTCAGTCGACTGTCGACCAACACCCCCAGGTCCCTCTCCTCCTGGCAGTTTTCCAGGCAGACTTCTCCCAGTCTGTAGCTCTGCATAGGGTTGTTGTGCCCCAAGTGCAGGACCCGGCATTTGGCCGTGTTAAACCTCATGCCGTTGGACACTGCCCAGCGGTCCAGCCTGTTTAGGTCCCTTTGCAAAGCCTCCCTACCCTCCAGCAGATTGACACTTGCACACAGCTTTGTGTCATCTGCAAACTTGCTAAGGGTACCCTCAATGCCCTCATCCAGGTCATTGATGAAGACATTGAACAGGACTGGACCTAGCACTGAGCCCTGGGAACCCAACTTGTCACTGGCCTCCAGCTGGACTTAACACCATTTACCACCACTCTCTGGGCCCGGCCATCCAGCCAGTTTTCTACCCAGGAGAGTGTGTGCTTATCCAGGCCAGAGGCTGACAGTTTCTGTAGCAGAATGCTGTAAGAATTCACCATGCTGGAAGGTATTTAAAAGATGGGTAGACAAAGTGCTCAGGCATCTGGTTTAGTAGTGAACAGGTACGGTTGGACTTTGTGATCTCAAAGGTCTTTTCCAACCTTCTGATTCTATGATTCTATGAGATAAGTTTTTGACTTCCCTCACTATGCGAAAATTTTCCTTTGAACATGAGAACGTCTGAAAGATTATATTTAGTAGACATGATCTCTTGGTGGTAACTCCTCCTACAGATCATAGTCTGGAGCTTCAACAGTTCTTTCCCTAATGTATTACAAATATTTAGTGTGTGATGAGTCATGTCTAAGGAGTTCAGGATCAGAATTTGGAAAATCAACATTATGGAGTGTGTCTGGTGGTATATCTCATCTGTGGGCACCGATAGCAACCTATTCATCCTGTTTCTTCAGCCACCATGAAATGTTTGACACTCAGATATTGTAGACATTTTGTACCTTTTTTTGTTTGGACAGTGTCATGACTATTAGAAAAATTCAGGGAGGTGCACAATCACTTCACAGATAACTGGATTTCCTTGCTCATGACTGCCTACTCAAGTGCTAAAAATGCTCTTGGATGTAAATAGTAACTGGCACAGAAACTTCCTTAACAAGGTCTGGTCTTAGTAATACCAGTACCCTTGGGACTAGGATATGGATAGACTGAGAAATGGCACTCCCCACTCCAAGTTCCTGACTTTTCTGCACAGAAAACAAGAATTGTCCTATTTTTCCTTAGTAATATATGGCTAGTGATAACTTTGATCCTGTTTCAATGGTAATTTGTCATTCTTATCAATTCCACCAATTTCTAATGCATCAGTAATACCTGTGACTGTCAAATAACACTTACTAATAGCTACAGGGTAATTTCTTTCCTGTCAAATGCTATACTGATTATTTTTTTCCATGAAATGTTAAAGAACTTTTAGCAACTTACTTTGTGCACATGAAATTGATTGTTTCAGAAGGTAAGGGAGAGTCAAACATAAATGAGGATCTTAGGATGAATGTTGTGAGATCACCTTCGGGAGTCAGCAGCACTCCTATAAACCTTCTTGGTGCATGTTGGTGCTGTAGTGTTCCCTTGTCATGGCTGGAGGCACTGGCTAAGTTGTGCATTATCTGGGGCTATGCATCCTCAAAAGGCCAGATGCACTGGGCCTGGCAGTGACTGAGGGCTTTTGCTAGAAATAAACCCATTTCAAAGTGAAGGTCATATTGCTGGAGGAGTGAGAGACTTGTTTAAACGCTGTAGATGTTCAAACTGCATCAAGTAGTTAAACAGCCTTACTTCCCTGCTTCCTGCACTCTTCAATAAAAAATAGAATAGGGTCATAGTATCATCTGCTGTATCATGTTGCTTGAACTGCCTCCAGGACTCTGAGGGATTTTCTATAAGAAAACAGTCATCAAGACGTAATGTTACATCTTGGGCTTTGCAGAAACTGCTAAGGAGAAAATTGTTGCCCTTCTCCCTCAGCTGTTCTCTTTGAGATGTTTCCACTCCCTTTTGCTTTTCAGCTAACTAGAAGTGTTGCTGGGATTTTGTCGAAATCTCACTGAAATGTAGTAATGTGGTCAGGGAGAATGTTAGACTGTTTCCCTGAATGAGATTGCTCTTGCAGTCTCAGAAAAATATATAATTCTGTAGGGGCGATTTGTCAAAATCAGTGTACACCTGCAAGAGAAGCAGAAAAAGAGGAGTGTAGCCCAGACTTGTATTGGTAAGGTGGCCCTGAAACCAAAGTAGAAGTGGTTTCTAGGTTCAACCCTGCTAGAAGGGAAATTGGAGCTATAAGCAGCTGTTTGATGCTTGCTGCCTTGAAGGTTATCCAGACTTCCTAAATTTTCCATACAGAACTAGGATTACATGAGTGAAATGTCTTGAATCCAACAGTTTTTCCTCCTAAACCAGCAATGTCTCTCATTTAGTGATGTCCAACCAGCTGAAAATAGCAATGTGCAGTCAGAAATGGGGTATAGTGGGGAGGTTTCTGATTGAGCTCTGTAGAACTGACAGAACACTCATCTGCCCTCTTTAGAATAAACATAACCAAAACATTAAGTCAGACACTCCTGCTCTCCTCCCCTAGCTTGTAACACAGCACCTTTCTCAGAGCTGCCTGTGCTGTGCCCAGTGTTGTGCATATGTGAAATCTGACCCTGTAGCCACTGCTGTGGTTCTGGTGCCTCTGGGTGTATCGGTCTGTCACAGGGTCTCAGCATTGGGACCGAAGCACCCAATGGTAGTGGCAGATATCTCCTGTTGCATTGCAATGGTGTACCATCAAATGTTTGTTTGATTTTAATCCAGTGTGGGTTGACCAGCAAGAGAGTGGAGTGGTGTCAGCACTGCCGCAGTTCTGCTTCGTGGGCAGGAGTGTCGCCTGTGAGGGTGCGTGGATTCTGTGTGGAGGCAATGTGCATGGACTGAGGTTTTTTCTCCTACTTAGTGTTTAATTCTGTTAGTCCTAGTCCTTGACGGATTGCTAAACAGGAAGAGGTTCATGTGAAGGAGGTTATTCTTTTAACCTCTATAAAATCCTCTGCCTGAAAGTTACCATCTCAGTGTTGTGCCAAAGCGCTGATCTGCCCTCAAGGTGCTGCACAGACTCCACAAATGAAAAAATGAGGGAATTTTAGACAACTTTGGAGTCTATTGGCTTTTTCTGGTGACTTTACCATATTTAATGCAAAGATACCTGTAGTGCATGTAGGCCTCATGACTCACCTGTTCTGTAACTTGCAGCCCAAAGAATTTTGATTTGATGACTGAAACCTCATGTGAAAGCAGATTTTTTTTACTTCCCTATAAATCTGAAAATGAGCTCTGTATGCATAATATAGACTTCAGATTTTCTGAAAATACATTGCTTGTGCCTTGACTTTTCTTATGTAACAACTTTCAGTCTGAGACATTTTTTTCAGACAAGGCAGTAATCTAGCCTCATTAAATATTTGGTTTAATACTGGAAATGTTGAACAAACCTGAAGCCAAACAACACTGTGGTGCTGTGTTATATTAGAAGATACTGAAAAGAATTTTTTGATAGTTTTATTTTCATCTCAGAATAACTTGTGTAGTTCTCTATAATAAAACAGACGTTTTAATTAGATAGAAAACAATTATTCCAGGCAAAAGTCTGCTGCGCTACACTTACAATTCAGAAATTAATGGCATTGCTGTAGATTTACTCCCTCTGTGCAACTGTTGCCCAGTTGAATGAGTACGCTATTTATGCTTTACTCATTTCTAGGTAAGGTTTCCTAAAAGTTACCCATAAATATTGATAATAAAAAGATTTCTGGGTTTAATGCAGGGACAAGAAGAAAAAAAAAAAAGGGCAGGTTTCTTAGTATTCAATGCAAGACTTGTATGTGTACATATAGAACTTGTCAGCACTGTATGCAGTTATCTATGAACATCTAATCTTCGGAACTGCAATTTGCTCATAAACCTAAACACATATTTCCTCTTAAGAAAACAATATTTCAAGTGCTTTTTGAAACAAACCCCTGCCTTCTTGCAGCTTATAAGTCACTTTCAGGTTAATTTTTGAAGCTGAATGACTTTCAGGTACCTTTAGCTATTAGTAGTATGTTCAAGCAATTGCAGTGTATTGTGTAGTAAAAAGATAGCTTAGGGTTTAGTTGCTTCAGTAAATAAATATAGAGACACAATGCTAGGAATGCAGTCTTTAGGGGTAGTTCTCAATGGATTAGTATTACAGAGTCTAGCTAGCATGTCCTGCAAAGTCTCTGATAAACATGTAGTTGATGGATGTTCTTTTCAGCTTAATGATCCATCTTTTTTATTATAGTACCTTATAAACCAGATTACCATCGGTTGTATTTGCTGATGTGTTTTATCTCCTCTGTTAGTAATTGTTTTAAGTTCCTGTTTTTTTTTAAATGAATATTGAGTTACAACAAGGTATTTTCTCTGAGTTAAAGCAACTTTTAAAAAATCCAATGAAACGTGTGTGCTTTTCCAGTCTCAAATAAAATTAACTTAGAAATTCCTGTAATTTAGGCAGCAATCTGTCCTTATAACCTTTCACCCTGAATTTATGAGATGTGATGCAAACAATGCAAAAGTTATTCAGAAATACATAGGGAAGGACTCTGCAAATTCGAGGTAGAAGTGGGGCAACAGAATTGTGAGATTGGGGAAGAAGTCCTGGGTGACTGAGAAGTGCTTTAATTGAACAACAAATGCTAGTCATTTTTAGTGGAGGCAATAGCTGCATGAATAAATCCATAAGCTTAGTGAAAAGCATAAAATTTAGATGCAGGATGTAGGTCATGTGTGCAGTATTTGATAGAGAAACACAGGGGCACACAGACATATTTACCATCTCATCTGTGTGTGAGACAGCACGGGGTGAGTGTGGAGAGTGTGTGAAGTGAGGGAGACCGTGTTGGCTCTTGACTGGTCAGGAAGAAGTGATAGTAGTGCAGAGCTGAGCCCCAGTAAGAACTGCAGACTGGGCTCAGAAATATTTGTGGAGGTGCAGGAGAAATCCCATGAGTTTCAGGAGTGTGGGAGGCAGGCAGGATTAGCGCTAGTGTGTTGCTATGTCTCAAGTAGATCTCACCATAATGGGCTGATAGGACACTCATCAAGTGAGAGAGAGATGTTTTCAGCTGTCACTTAAAAAAAGAAAATCTTTTAAATACAGGTAGTGAAAGTAAGGAAACATGAGAGGACAGGAGATAACAGCAGGATGCCTTACAGAGAGTGGGAAAGGGAAAAGGAATAGAAAAACAGTTACTGGGGATCGATGATGAAGAGCAGACTCTAACGTGGTCAAAAATGTAGGGCAAGCATTCCCCTATTCAGTGCATTTTTATTAACTTACTGTTTTACTGAGTTGAACTGCGTCTCTCTCAAAATATGTACCAGTTTCCTTTAGAAGTTCATTGAAATGAACTGAGATATGACAAAGACTTGCATTGTATTTACTAAAAGTAAGTATGTGTTTTTTAAGGTGGAGAGTGAGTCTGATACCCTCAGCTCTCCCAAAAATGTTAATGGGGGAGAATCTCACCATGTTGGGTGGCTCTGGAGTGTGCAGACCCACTGAGCAGAGTTCAAAAATGAGGGAAGAGGCAAAAATGGAATTGATTACACTGGATAAGCGCATGGAAAAATGACCAGTTTTGCTCAGGCCAGGCCTGGAACAAAGCTGAGAACCCAGAACACTAGGAGGAAGGCTGCTCTCTGAGCTTTCATAAGCTCTGTTTTGTCCATTTTTTGGGCTGACTGGCTTCCCTGCCCGTAGACTTGGAACAGATACTGTTTGCATCCTTCTCCACTGGCTACATAGTGAAATAAAAAGATGAGATTTGTCTGTCTGGTGTGAGGAATGAATAAGTCTGTCTTATGTGGTGAAAAGTGTTTCCTAGATGCCTTTGTATTTCCCCTTTCTCTGCTACCCTTCATGCAGAGCAATAAACTAAAACTGCTGATCTATGATCCACTTTCAGTTCCTCTTGGAAAGCAGGGAAAGTGCTGAAGTTAAGGATAGATACCAGGGGTACCAAGCAAAACATATCAAAATCTTAGAAGGATATGAGGGCCAGTACCAAGTGTAGCTAAGAGGATTATAGATGGAGAAGGAAGCAATGGTTTCAGTGCTTCATACATTCCTACTGTTTCTGAGGCTTTCTGTGCATTGGCCTCAGAGGGTGGAGGTTTAGCTAGAAGTGTAACTTGGAAGGCAGGAGAAAAAGAAAAAAAAAAGCATGCAATTCAGTTGAAACCCCCAGAGGACTGAATTGTACAGTTTTTCTTCTTTTTAGATTTGCTGGTTAACTGGAAATAAGAAAAGCCATTGTGGGGAAGAATGAGCCTGTGGCGATTATGGAAATGTGGCCTTAAAGAAAGAAGTTGACATGCATTGAAATGAATAGTGACTAATAAGAGGAAGTTGTTATTCTAGGACCTAAATCTGAAGCGTTTGATTAGAATTAAAAAACTAACCCATACTGTTTATATAGGGAAATGGAAATGTGTATGAAATACAATTTCACATATACCTGCCATGTTTCATTGCTATGTATGAGAGAACTGCATTATAGCTGTTGAAAAAAAATCACAGCTTTTGTATTTGTTTTAATCTTTGTATTTTAAATTCATGGTCTTTAATACAGTCCTTTTCTACTGAGCTGTGAATTCTAATGGTTGAATCTTACTGCTGCTGTTCAAAATCTGTGAAAATTTAATACATTTTCGAGAGTACTTAGATTTGCTAAACTATATTTACTTGTTTCCTTCATTTCTTTGTTTTCACCTTTATCCATCTGACTTCTTTTACTCTAACTTTGATTGTGATTCATATCCAGGGGAATGAAAATGTTATGCAAAGGATTTTTGGCATTTCATAGAACAGAATCATAGAATTTTTCATGTTGGAAGGGATCTCAAGGATCATCTAGTTCCAATGCCCCTGCCACAGGCAGGGACACCTCCCACTAGATCAGGCTGCTCAGGTTCCCATCCAGCCTGGTCATGAACACTTACAGGGATGGGACATCCACAAATTTAAAAACCTATATTTCCTGCAGTGGCCGTTAGAGCACACAGGCTAAACGCAAGACGGGTCTTATGTGTCAGTTAACATCCTCTGATCTCTGTCTGTGAAATGGAAGCAGTAATGCCTATCATCTCAAGAAGGTCATGAAAATTACCATGTATTTCTGAATATGAAGGTTCAATCCCTGCACTTACTCTCAAGGGAGTTCTCTGGTGTTTGAATGGGCACTGCATGTCTGTAGGTCCCAACCTATTGGAAATGTTTTCTTGCACAAAGTACTTTTTCCGTGTCAGAGACTATATATGTGTTCTAGGAGTAACAAAGGTTCTCTAAGAATGTAGAAATTTAATAATAGCTTTTTCTTCTCTTCCTCACATCATCATTTTATTATTTACAACTCCCTACACAGTCACCTTGGAACAATGTGGCTGTCGCTATGGACTTATGGAGTATTTGTCTTTATGGAAGGAGAAAATCAGGATGCTAGCACGAGGACCTTGGAATCCAGTATTGAAAATGTTTCCTTTCCAAAATGATTTTTTAATAGAGACGGAAAACTCTTGGATCTTGATAACTGCTATTTTATATAAAGAATAAAACAAAAAGAAGGTAAAGAAGAGAAAAAAGAATAGGAATGTTTCATTGAGTCTCAAAAGGACAGTATAAGATTATTTCTTCAAGTGCTTAATGTTTTCTATAAAATATCCTCAAAGAGAATGGGAAAAATAATTTTCCAATTACTAGCAACCCTGTTACCTCAGGAATAAGCTAACTCTGGCAGCAGGCAATTTTACCTTCTAGTTGTGAATTCCATTAAGTTGCTTCGAGACCAGAGCCTGCCTGACCTGGTACACACTCAGCCTGTAGCTAAAAGATCTTTTTTGCTAATTTACGTTAAAAAAATTGAAACATGTTTGGATGTTGGAAAGCTGCTGCTGCCACACAAACATTGTCCTCCCTGCAACTTGATGTTTGTATCAGGTCAGGCAGGCTCTGGTCTGGTAGTGAAGGGATCTGCACTGCAGCCGAAGCTAGAAACTCATGGTTTAACATTTTCAAAAACAACAGCCACAGATGAAATCTTGACTTCTAGTCTTATTTTCTCTTCTAGTCTGGAGAGAAAAGCATAATTTTAATCACTCAGATCATTGCTTGGGTCACTTCACTAGAATTGAGGAGGATTCATAATTAATGACTCAGAGCAAGCTTTTTTTTTCCTTGAGCTCATACTTCTGCTTTGAACTTGGTATTTTTTCCCCTATTCCAGACAGCTTAATTTACATAATGAACAAATTGCATAGTAATCTTTTGATGTGGACTCATGATGTTTATCAAGTTTCTCATATTGTTAAACCAGTCAGTCTTATCATATTTTTAAAGATATTAATCTTTGGCAGAGGAAAAATGGATGCTCCCCCTCCCTGCATCCTGCTGTCTCCATGGAATCATGATGCATCGCGATCACCAAATTGTGGTTGGGGTAATGCATTGTAGTTTTCTTACAAAATAAACTAGTAAATCATGATGTCCATAACTGATATTTTGTGGTGGGTTTGCAGATTTCTGTCTGCAGTTATGGTCTGATTACTTGCTGAAGTTCAATTGCACAACAGTTTCCCTGTAAAAACCACCACCTTTCTAGAAGTGAAAGCAAAGGTTAATATTCATAGTAAGAAGTACTACAGAATAGTTTGCATTAAACTAGGACAAAATTTTGGCTGCAGATACAGCTTCTCAGATTTGTTTAAATTTTTGAGTGCTGTTTTCATGTTGCACATCTTTCCACAGCATTTCAGATAAGTATTCTTTTTTTTTTTTTTAAATATGATTGGCTAACTCCATATTGTCCTTAGAAATGCATATTTCCCACTTTTTGGACAAATATGCCCATGCATCAGTAATTTGAGTGGCAAATACCTTCTGCAGGCAGCTCTTCTCTGTCACCCAGATCAGGAAAATAACCACAGCTGAATGCATGTGGCCATCAGAGAGGGAAAAAGGAGACAGGGTAGTTATCTGTGTGGGTGTTCAAAGGACAAATATTTCTCTGGTTTCCTACATAAAGGCAATGTTGTGACAAAATTTCTTTAGTCATTTCTTCTGTATCTCTAGCTCATTTCACACAATAGATCCTGCAGTTCAAATGCAATAACTCTAGCACAGGTGAAAACACTCCTATCATAGTATCTTTACTGCTGGTTTATCTCAGTTCTTCACTGAAAACTTCCATTTTAGTCTTTCAAGTAATAATTCCAAGCCAAATCAAGACCAGGAGTGTGAAGTAATTACTTTTGCCACATAAACAGGCTACGTTTTACACAGAAAAGCAATAGCTGCCATTGTACAAAAGATGCTGGTCTTGGTAGCACCTGTGACCTGCTCAGCTATATACCAATGGATAAAACAAGGACTCACAGATGTCAGTGTGGATTTTCATGTGGATTGGTGGAGGGACGTAACAAACAATGAATTCTAATATTTAAAGAGATTAGAACTGCTATGAAGATGAGGAAAATATTTTCCCTTTTATATATGTAACATTCCTAAATATCCCCAAAGCAGTTAGACATTTTTAAATTTTTCTGGGGTGATTTAGTATGCTCAAAATGCTGTTAGGAACTGTTGTACCCATGGCAGTCCTAACTGGGACTAGGTGTTGGTTTGTTGCCTTACAGTAGAGGTGACTTTGGGATTGTGAAGAAGAGTTTGACAGCTACTTTGTATAAAGAAACTGAAAGATTATTGGGTTTTATTTCAGAATACTGCAGAAACTGGAATGTGGTTGTGTCACATGTGTGTATTTATATCCAGCAAAATGTGGTGGTATAACTAAGCCATATGTAAGAATTCTCATATACTCGATTCAGCTGATCTGTGCAGAGATAGCTGAGTGCAACAGTCCAGTGAGAATGCATATCTGTACTATGATGTTGAAAATTAAAGATGTTGATAAGGTTTGTTGAGTTCTTTGGGTCTTTATATGGCAGCAGGACTTCCTCGGCTGCTCTTCTTGCATCCTGAACATCTTGGTTAAAATGTCTCTCATGTTATTTTTTTTTTTTATATTGCTATCATTCTTAATGGTTTTGTTCTGAAATATTTATATTTTGGCTTAGGAAATCTCAGCAGAAGACAGTTTATTTATGTGCACAATGTTTTTTCTTTACCCTTCTAGTAGAATACTGTGTTTATTGAAATAGAAACAAAGATTTGTCACAGAGATAACCTTTTCTTCACCTTTCCCCACCCTCTGCCCGCCCCGGGAATCTATTACCTATTTTTACAACTGAATACCGTGACACAGATATTGTGCCATATAGATGATTCTGACTAGAATAGAATTCTGCCAAGGTAGTTTCTCATCTCTCTTGGCAATATACGATATCCAAACCCAAAGGCTTTCAAATAGACAAGATTTTCAGTCTCTGAAAAAGCAGTTGGAACTCCAGAATGAGAGTTGATTGTTTTTCTGAAAGTCTATGTGAGTTTGGGACTGCATACTCTTCACTGACTCTTACCTATTCTTTCACAGGAGGGTTTTTGCTAGCAGCTGGAAGAAGAGTGTTAGCTACAGATCTGCTTATCAAGACCCTTATATCTCTAATGTTATAACTGTGCCAGCTCCTGAAAATCCACAGATGTTCCTATGTAAAAACTCTTATTCGTTGGACCTGTATTTACCTTCAGTGATAAAGGTTCTGGCAGTCTGAATGTTGTATTTTAAAATTCTTTAAGATTTTACTTACTTTAAAATAGGAGATGTTCTTGTTTTTTTGTTTATCCAGTAGTTTTGGTTTTACTTTATAGCAGTTTTAGTCTTTCTGGAGCCCACAGGATACCTTCACCGTTGTCGAGGCCCTAGTATAAACAAGGATGGAGGAGGCATTCAGAAGCCTCTCTTTTTGGTTCTCAGGAACCCCTTCTTTCTGGTGGAACAAGGGGTGTAGGATGGGACTATCTCTCAAGGAAACCCTGCAGGGACCAGACTCTTAATGCCTTTTCTGCATTTTCCCTTAGCTAACAGGAGTTGCAGAAAGTGTGGAAAATAAGGCTTTTGCACGACACTGGTTTATAAATAACAGCTTTTATGGGACTACAGTAATTACTAGCACCTTGACAGTAAAGGTTACCACTGAAAATCTTCCTGTTAAAGTCACTTATTCCATCAAAGTAATTTCTTCCACAGTAGGTATGGCAATAAGATACATGAATACAGGTTGTTTTTTCTAATGGGCAAATCCCAGGCATATTTCATAGGTGCCTGGACTCAACCCTCTCTCTCCTCCTTGCCTGTCTTGCAGTATGTCTGACATGTTAACCCACTCTAGTCTTGTGCTCAATATGTTCACGCCTGGAATAAGTCAGCTTCCTTGACCTGCCAAATGCATGGGCTCAGGGAATTAGCACTCAGATCTGCCCACTTACTGTTTATGTGTACAATGGATAGAGGAAAATGATCCAAAGGCTAGTTGAGTTCAGAGAAATTAAAGAGTTGTTACCTGTCATTCATTCCTTCACTTGGTGAAGTCAAAAGCATCCTCTTTGACATAGTAACCCCATCATCTGGACCGAGTTTGTTTCAGAGTTACTTTGTATTCTGGGGCCCTGGCTCTGTGCTGTTTTTTTTCCCTACTGTTGAAATGGGCCAATAATCCTTCCTTATCCAACCTCTGAAGGTGTTTAAGGGGATTAAGCAAGTAGTATGTGTGGTATGGTTGGAAACTTCATTCACTGAGATGTGCAGGTAGATGGTAGCATTGGATCTATTACATAAATTAAGAAAAGGAAGAAAAGAAATACTTATTATCTAGATGAAAGCAAACTCTTAAAAAATAAAGAAGCTTCAGGAAAGATAAGGAAGTTAGATACCTCACGGTCATCCAATGGCATCCAGTAAGTCTCAAGGCAGTGTATGTTCATGCTGCCTGCTGCAGGCAGTGGAAGCCACTAAGGTAGCTTTATGTGAAACCATGGTATAAAAACCTGCAATGTGGTACTAGGCTATCCAGGAACCTGGAAGAACAAACTCTCTTTCACTGGGGAATTAAAGAGGCAGAGATAACAAGGGTCAGCCCAAGGGACTGGTTTGGGACTGTGGAATTGTGAAGCATTCTAGCCTGGGAAGAACACTCTTCTCTTCTGGGCAAAAAAGTTCCTCTTTTGAGGTTGGCAGGGTTGCTGATGGTAGGATGGGATTCCCCCTGCTGTGCTTCCCAGGCATTGAGGGGTGCTATGAAACTTGACATGTAAACTGTTATGGCATGCTTTAGGCTGGCTTCCAGATTTGTGTTGAGGACTTACGGTCCTTCTTGCCACTGAACATTAAGCTGCATAAAGCACAGGTAAGCTCCCTATGAAAATTAGTTTTAGTGTCTCTGAAGTAATTAATATTCACATGCCAACTGAAGAGCTGGGGTCAAGTTTTTATTTCACACATAGAATCCTTTAATGTAGTCTCTGGGGCATCTGAGCATCTGTGTGGGGCCAATATGTGACCTAGTGCAAATGATATGACCGTAGCATGACTGATTGTTATATTATGCATGTAGACTTGACTTCCCATGGGAATAAATGGCAATTCATGAAGAAGTCTTTGTGAAAACAGCCTTTCCCTTCTTGCTGATTAGGCCAGGAGGGTGAGCGATTGCTGCCGGTGCTGGGACAAGTCCTATGTCTCTGCATCTTTGTCCTGCTGTCAAGAGACTCTGAAAATGTTTGTTGAAGGCATAGCCACCAGCTCTAGATCCAGCAGGTGCTTTACTTTAGCTATTCAACATGCCAATCACTTTTAGTCTTCCTGCGCAGAGCTTACGTAGAACAGAGGACTTTGCCCCAGCCTTCTACGTCAAAAGGGAATTAAATTTCAGGGCAAACACAGGTTGTATAGTTGAGCCCTTAAGCCTACAACAAACTGCAGCTTAATCTGCTGCAGACAAGCTATCCTTGTTAAATAGTTTAAATTTAGCTGGTACAGCCCTTGAGAGATTATTTTTGGGACACATCCTGTTCACAGATCTCCACTAATTGTGTTATCTGTTAATTCTGCTGTTTAAGAGCTCATGCCTAGACCTTACATTGTGTCTCTAATTTGACTCTGCTATATGAAACAGAGACCCAAGGAAATTAGAAAATTACTCTGAGAATTTTTACTAATTCTCTTTATGAGTGCTTTGAGCAGTAGGTCAGATCTGCACAATCAAGCTGAAACCTGGCTGACCTTTTCTTCTCTCTGAGTTTACAAACATGAAGAGGAAGTTTGCTTACTTTAGAGATGCAGCTTTCGGGATGCGCTTGCAAATATCAGTAGTCTGAGCTCCTTCATTACTGCTGCTCAGAAGGTCCATGCTTCTGTGTGGAAGACACTACGTTTAAACTGCAATGGTCAGGAGCCCAGCTCTCTCCGGGCTCTTCATCCCCTGCTGTAGCCCCTCTTATTTGAAAGGGTTTTCTGCTAGAACATCTCAGTGATTTTGGGTTTGTTTTTTTTTTGTTTTGTTTTTTTTTTTTTTTTTTTTTTTTTTGGCTTTCTGTAGTAGCAGGGAGCCAAGGCAGCCAAAAAGGTGAAAGATTGCCCTGGAAAGCAAGTAAAGAGGTCATGCATATGGATGTAATTCACTTTTGGGTACTGGTGGGGCACTCGCCATTTCTGCTCAGAATTTAGCTATTTAACTATTGCTGTGAAGGTGAGTTGTTCTTCAACCCTGCTGATCTGGGAGAGAGCACTACATACCAGGACAGTGCAAGCAAGGCTGGTGAGAGTTTCCCAGGATACTGTTTGGATAATCCACCTTAGAGTGTTACATTTCTGCATGTTGTTTGGGAAATTTAACATGATAAACTGTCTCTGCTTAAGCTACCCAGTTAAACATGTTTGAATTCCCAGTTAGACTATCACAGACTTCTTGAAAAAACATTATTCTGGTTTGCTGCAGAAGACAAAACACCTTGGAGAACACTAGTACTACAGTAATACTACCTCAAACTCCTCTGTAAGGCCTTTATTCCACTTCTGTTGTTAACAGCGTAGTGACAGCAAAAATATATGGAGTGGAAGGAAAGGAAGGGGCTGAGTATGTTAGGGGAACATGCTCTCATATTTTGCTTTTTTAATGCATGGGAAATATTTCTGTGGATATGTTCTCTTGTCAGCCATTTTCTGAGTTGTCTGGCAGTCTCTGGGAAAAAAAAAACAATCTTATTTTTTAGACAAGATGATCGAGTGTGTACAGGGATGTACAGTGTTGTTAGGGCACTGGGGGATAAGGACCTCTGTGATTCTGAGCATCACATAAAGTAGCTTTCTGAGCAGGGCACTGATGAGAGGACAGGACCCGGTGTGAGAAAATATTCAGTCTATTTTCTGCTTGCTCTGGGGAAGTTGTCCTGGTGCAAGTGGTACAAGTGAGATCAATAAAAGGCCTCTCCATCTACTAGTCCTGTTATTGGATACCATTCCTTTAAATTATCTTTTTATTATATCTGTGGAAGTTTCCCTTTTCTAAGTGGTAAAGATGAAGGGCATTTTCTATCTGCAGGTACACGTTTTCTTTTCTTTATGTAGCCTCTTGTAAAAGGTGCTTCATAGTAAAAGGTGACACTAAGCAAATGACTTTGCACAAAGAAGAAAAATTATAATCTTCATCTCCATACCAGCTGGTGTATTTTTATGGATAAACTTTATTTTTTCTTCTGTCCTTCCAATTATTTTTTTCCCATGCTATTTGACTCTCTGAGTAAGATTGTAACTCTCTCAACAGAGCACTTTTCATGAGCAAACCTTGATAACTGTGAAGTGTTGTGATGATCACTGTTGCAAATGTGAATAGCTGCTATTTTATCTGGAAAAAGAGAGAACTTCTTTTCTCTAGCAGATCTACACAGCAAAAGATAGGGCTTCAGAGGGCTTAATATTTAATTCCTATTATGGAGAAGAATGAGCAGCAGCGCCTCCAGGGATGTATTTTTTTCCAATAGCATCATCAGTGAGCTAGGTAGAGGATTGAACAATGAAGTGTCTATGTCCACAAGTGATCACAGAATCACAGAACAACCAGGTTGGAAGGGACCCATTGGATCTTCTAGGCCAACCATTCCTATCTAACACTAAACCAAGTCCCCCAAGACCTCATCCACCCATCCCTTAAACACCTCCAGGGAAGGTGAATCAACCACCTCCCTGGGCAGCCTATTCCAATGCCCAATGACCCTTTCTGTGAAAAACCTCCTCCTAATCTCCAGCCTAAATCTACCCTGGCAGAGCTTGAGGCCATTTCCTCTCATCCTGTGCCCTGTCACTTGGGAGAAGAGGCCAGCTCCCTCCTCTCCACAATCACCTTTCAGGTACTTGTAGAGAGTAATGAGGTCTCCTCTCAGCCTCCTCTTCTCCAGGCTAAAAAACCCCAGTTCTCTCAGCTGTTCCTCATAGGGTCTGTTCTCCAGCCCCTTCACCAGCCTCGTCGCTCTTCTCTGGACTTGCTCCAGAGCCTCAACATCCTTCTTGTGGTGAGGGGCCCAGAACTGGACACAGTATGCAAGGAGCGGCCTCACCAGTGCTGAATACAGAGGGAGAATCACCTCCCTGGACCTGCTGGTGACACCATTTCTGATACAAGCCAGGATGCCATTGGCCTTCTTGGCCACCTGGGCACACTGCTGGCTCATGTTCAGTCGGCTGTCGACCAACACCCCCAGGTCCCTCTCCTCCTGGCAGTTTTCCAACCAGGCTTCTCCCAGTCTGTAGTTCTGCATAGGGTTGTTGTGCCCCAAGTGCAGGACCCGGCATTTGGCCGTGTTAAACCTCATGCCGTTGGACACTGCCCAGTGGTCCAGCCTGTCCGGGTCCCTTTGCAAATCCTCCCTACCCTCCAGCAGATCCACACTTGCACACAGCTTTGTGTCATCTGCAAACTTGCTAAGGGTACCCTCAATGCCCTCATCCAGGTCATTGATGAAGACATTGAACAGGACTGGACCTAGCACTGAGCCCTGGGGAACACCAGTTGTCACTGGCCTCCAGATGGACTTAACACCATTTACCACCACTCTCTGGGCCCGGCCATCCAGCCAGTTTTCTACCCAGGAGAGTGTGCGTCTGTCCAGACCAGAGGCTGACAGTTTCCGCAGCAGAATGCTGTGAGAAACTGTGTCAAAGGCTTTACTGAAGTCCAGAAAGACCACATCCACAGCCTTTCCCTCATCCAGCAGCCGAGTGACTTTGTCATAGAAGGCGATCAGGTTGGTTTGGCAGGACCTGCCTCTGGTAAACCCATGTTGACTGGGCTTGATCACCTGGTTCTCTTGTAAGTGCTTCATGATAGCACTCAAGATCACCTGTTCCATGACTTTCCATGGCACTGAGGTCAGACTGACAGGCCTGTAGTTCCCCGGATCCTCCCTGCTACCCTTCTTGTAAATGGGAACTACATCAGCCAGTCTCCAGTCCAGAGGTACCTCCCCAGTCTTCCAGGACTGCTGGAAGATGATGGAAAGGGGTTTGGCCAATACATCCGCCAGCTCTCTCAAAACCCTAGGATGTATCCCATCAGGTCCCATAGACTTGTGGGTGTCCAGCTGGCCAAGCAGGGCTCTGACCACCTCCTCTTGGACTATGGGAGCCTCGTATTGCTCCTCTGTTTCCCGGGTATCTACACAGAGGGAACAGCTTTCTTTACAATTAAAGACTGAGGCAAAGAAGGCATTAAGTACTTCAGCCTTCTCCTCGTCCCCTGTCACTGCTGTTCCCTCTGAGTCCAAAAGGGACTGTATGGTCTCCCTTGTCCTCCTTTTACTGTTAATATACTTATAAAAAGATTTTTTATTGTCTTTTGCAGACTTAGCTAATCTGACCTCTAGCTCGGCCTTAGCCCCTCTGATTTTTTCCCTACATAGCCTCGCTTCCCTCCTGAAGTCCCTCCAAGAGGCCTGTCCCCGCTTACAGAGCCTATAAATATTCCTTTTTTTTCTAATTTGACTCAAGATTTCCCTACTTAACCAAGCTGGGTTTTTCCCATACCAGCCTTTTTTCCAGAACACGGGGATGGTTTTCTCCTGAGCTGCCAGGATCTCCTTTTTGAAGAGCTCCCAGCCCTCATGGGCTCCCTTGCCCTCAAGTGCTGTCTCCCAGGAGACTTTGCCAACCAGCCTTCTAAACAGTTCAAAGTCTGCCCTCTGATAATTTAGTGCAACCGTCCTGCTTAGCACCCTCTTCACTTCACCTAGGACAGAAAACCCTATCATCTCATGATCACTAAGACCTAGGCGACCCCCTACTCTCACATCCCCCACAAGCCCCTCTCTGTTGACAAACAGAGATACTAAACTCCTGCAGGTAATCAAATGTAATGATTAAAGAGGACTCCAAATGAACCTTGCATAACAGAATGACCAAGCAAAACTGCAGCAGATGAGTTTCAAAGTATATAAAATACAAGGCCACGCACCTAGGGAAAAACAATCTTAAACACACCTACACGGTGCTGAACTTGGAAAGAGATGATGGATTCACTGTTGAGATCCCTCTGCACTTATCTTTCAATATACAACATTCAGCAGTGGCAGAAGCAGTCAAAAATTCCAACAAAATATTGATTGTGATTATAAAGATGATGAGAATAAGAAGTCCATTATTTCACTTGATGTATGCACATCATAAGTGCTGTGTACAAGTCTGGTCTCCACACTGTAAGAAGGACCTAGAATAAGGCAGCAATCAAGATCAATATCTTCTAAAAATATACGAAAATGATGGATATTAAAAATGGTACTTCGTCTTGGAAAGTAAGAAACAGGAGTGCTATGTCTGATGCCTACAAAATTAGAATTGAAATGAAAAAAACTAATGCAGAGCTAAAGCTACAAGTACTGGGAGTAGGGGCAATTACTGAAATAGGTAGGAGATTAATTTAAATTGAATAAAAGCACTTCACTGTGTGGGTAATGAATTTCTGAATTCCGTATTGCAGCAGAATGTAGAAGCTGATGACATTAGCATATTCAAATACAGATTAAGCAATTCTATGCCTAGTGAATCTGGGAAAAATTGCTTAGAGTTCTAAGGGACACAAGAAGAGTCACTCATCCTCTAAGAGCCCTAACACTGCAGCTGGGGATCCTGGTGGAGGATGTGGGAGGACAGAGCAGAAGAGCAGCACAGCTTGCATGCGTGACTGGCATTTCCCATCACACTGCTGGAGGCAGAGCATTGGACTGGATGCACCAATGGCCTGACTTTTCAGTTTGTACTTGGCTGGCTGGCTGGCCTGCATCCAGTTCAAGGCAAAAAACTGCTTCCAGCTCTTGCAAAAGGACATTAAAAGACAAAAACATGGGATCCCAGTTACACAGGATCCCAGTTACAAAAACACAGGATGCCAGTTGTAGCTGGCAAACACAAACTGGCTTCAAACTATCTTTCCTGTTTGACTGGTTGCCACTGACAGTGTTTAACTCAGGTGGCAGGCTTTCTATGGATATCTAAATTAGAAAGTGGATAGATAAGCAGGGCTGCTTTAAACTTATCCTTGTGTGCAAGGAAGATGAACTGAGTTTAAGCAGGTCCTGCATTTACCAAATGAAGGTAAATGAAATCTAAAACATTGCCACCTCTCTTCATAGGAAAAAAAGGGGTCAGAAGGATCAAGCTACTGCATGTTGTATTTATGTATTCAGTTTTGTTAGAAATATTCAGAACCTTTCTTTTTAACAAAAGCATTTTGTTCTTTAAACATTAAATATTTGTTTCTATTACTGAGAGTTACACTTCATGCTTTCATTTTTTAATGGAAATATTTATGCTTTCAAGAAAATGGTTTTGTTTCTCTTATGAGAGTCTGTGTTTTCTGTTGGTAATTATGGAAAGGCTTTGGTAGAAGTTTTTATTGTTGACTGTTGAAGCCATGCTGTGGTCTGAAGTGGTTGTTCCCCTCTGGCATGTCGAAGTTGAGAACATCTGCCACTAGGACAAGTAAGTTGTGTTATTTGGTAGTCTCATGGGGAGCTCTGCAATTTTGGGTACCCACCAAAGTTCCTGTCTTCCTGCCTACTCATGGGGTTGGAGTTGAGAAATTATGTGCTGAAATGATTCCATGGGTGCATGTGCACCCCCACCCATATCCTTTAATGCAGTACTTCAGAGAAGTTTTCAAGTGGAAGTTACCAACCTTTTTTTTTTTTTTTTAATGAAATGAGGGGAAAAAATGAAAATAAGATAAAACAAAACAAGACAAAAAAATGCCTCAGAAAATTAGGTGACAGGTCTGATCATTCTATGCTCTACTATGACTGCTTAGGTGGTCTGAGAACTCCTCAGTGAAGAAGGAGGCAATAGATTTGACTTGAATGTGCCGCTTTTGGGAAATGACCGAGACAGAAAAGCACTCCCTCTTTCACTATAAAAAACTGGATTGAATGGATACATGAATACACTCTGTTTGACTCATAGGAGTGATTTGCCAACAGAAGGTGGTTTGGAGTTTTGTTGTATTTTATTTATGCGTTTAGTTTTCTTTCATTAAACTTACTGGAACTCGTTGCTACGTCATGTCCATTTGCTGTACCTGTCAAAAGCAGACCAAACCCGAGTCAAATTGTGTGGTGAATGTTTGTGAGTGATTGACTTCAACTTCCTGTTGAAACAGTGTAGTTTTCAGCATGGACAAAGAGGGGTCTAGGACAACTCTCCATAGGAGAGCTCTACACGGACAGCTCACTGGAGGGACAAGTGTATGTGTAGAGTTGTCCCATGGAGAGTTGTCCACTGCAGAGAGCTTTCCTTTCTGGACAAGAGTGCTAACTTCACCTCTAGTAACAAAATGTACCTCCAGTTTAAAAGATGCAGACTGAAATGAGATTTCAGCAAAACTGTTTATTGAAAGAAATAGTCTCTTGATTCTTTGCATAACATTTTTCTGTCTTAAATGTGGTGACACTGGAATATGTTCCCTTCCATTTCCTTCTTTTGAATCTCCTTCCAGGAACATGAGCAGCACCTCTTCTATTGAAATACTCCTCTTGCTGTAGCAGTATCTATAAAACCAAAATCAGTGGTTGCCTGTCAACAAACCCTTGACCCTTCAACCTTGACAGGACTGTACTTGCCAGCATTATCTCTTTCCTTTCTGTTTTCAAACTTATTTAATCAGATTTGCTTTTTGCATCCTTATGATGCAGGAGAGTAGGAGCTGATAGGGTGGTACAACCAGTTCCTACTTAGACATCAACTCGTACAGCTTTGTCTCCCACTGATTTTTTGCTTGTCTTCTCTCCAAGACAACCAGCCCCTTGAACAGAGCCAATATCTCCACTGCTGCTGTACACAGGCGAAAAAATGGTGACAATGGAAAAAAAAAAGCTACAATGGAGCAAGTGGACCTGAGTATGATAGTTTAAATACTGATTTATTGTGTCCAATATGACAATGATTTCATGACTTACACCCTGACATGTTCTGTTCGTGTCAGTAGGAATTTTATTTGTTTTGAACTTGTTCCTAGACGTAGCTCTTGCCTGCAACCACTGTGGAAGTGAGCACATGGTCCTCCTTCACAGACTCATTAGTGATTGCAGGAACTCAAAATACACACAGTCAACTACAAAGTGTCAAACTTTTGCTCTTTCTTTTTTCTTAGCTCTAGCTAATGTTGGGTGTAGACTAATTATATCTAAACTTGGCTCGGCTTTCTCCTTGTCAATCACAAAGTGCCCTGACTTACCCATCTTAATTGTTATTAAGGAAAATCAGCATATTTTGACTTTGTTAAAGTAAGGACTGCTAGTGCAGCTATCACTAAGGCTGTAAGGCCATTTCGCAGATTTGTGACCACGGTGTCACTGACCAGTATCACCAGTATCAAGTAGGAAGGATGTTGCTGGCATGGTGATACCAAGAGTCTCAGAGCAAAACCTCTGTACTCCAGGTGGCAGAGACCTTTGGAGGGGTCACTCTCTTCCCTGCCTGGAGCATTTCCAGACACATGGAGTCAAGTGTTGATGTGCTAAAGCAAAGCTTTTCTCCTTCTAATGGAGGTCACTGGCAACTGAGGGACATTTCAAGCTTCTTTCCTCTGCTGCCTTTGCACTTTTTTGTTTTATCAACTCTGGTGGTGTGAAGAAGACAGAATTAGAAGTGTTTTGGACAAAAAATATAAACATTTCCACAAATAGGGAATGGCTATATTTTCAGGATCAATGTGCTGTTACTGACGTGAAAACCTTAGATGCTTTATCTCCTACAGATATTACTCTTATTAAGCAATCCTTGTGGATGGATCATCTTTTTGACTCTTTGTATGAATACTTGTTGAGGTCATTCCTGGGTAGTAAAAAAAAATATAAAGTTCTCTTTTCTAACAACATAGCAACTTTTTTTTTTTTTTTTTTTTTTTTTTATTTAGCAGCACCAAAAATGACATGTGTACTAGAAATATTTTTGGAGAGCAATTATTGGATTTTTGAAACTGTCCTTATGTCACTGAATGCCACATGAGGAGCTTTTTGGGCATGGACGTGTCTTTTGAGCCTGAACTGAATCTTGGAACTGTGGTAAAAAAATTTCTGTGAAGAGGAGTGGCTGTTTGCTTCAGAAGGCAGATAAAGAGCAGATAAACAAAACTACGGTAATCTTGGAGGTGATATGGGTAAAAAGAAGAGCAATACTGCCAGAATTCTCCCTTAAAACTCATCAAAATACATCTGGGAGGGTTGAAACCTCTTAGGTCTGATGTGGAAAGTGCTCCAGGGTCTCCTGCATGTGTAATCTTTAGACAGGAGCCATGTAGATCATACGATGAGGTGAGAATACCAAAGCTGAGTTTGCATTCTGCATAGAAAGGCAAATACTTGTCTCTTATTTTCTTGGAAGAGGGATGTAATGCCAATATACAAAGGAAAGGAAAGTTCACTTTTTAACAGTCTGGATAAAGAATTGTGAACCCTATTAACTTTTGGCAGATCAGTTCTGTTCGAGTGTCATGGTGCACTCTGATTTTCTAAATTTCTGAGGCACGTTAATATAAATAATCAATATTAGTAATTTTTTTCCTAGTACTCTTTACCACAGTGACAGGTATTAAAAGAAATTTTAAAACATACATTGCTGTCCAAAATATGGATCAATTACCTATTGTGCAATAAAACAATAACTATATCAGTAAGAGATATTTCAGGGTCTGCAAATCCCAGGTGCTTGTTTTTTTTCCCTCAGGTCAAGCACATGTTAAAGGAATTGTCACCATCATTTATACACAGAGCCATACATTATTCATCATGCATGTGATCACATATTTACATGTAATTATAATGAATGCAAAGTAATTCCCTGCACCTTTTGCACATGCCCCAAGGAGGTCTTTAGGTGTCTTTAGTAGTGAGTAACTGAAAAATCACCTGTGGAGTTCACCCACTCGTTAACTGCTTCCAAACTCCTCTCACTCTCCTCCTGGTCTCCTCTCACTCTCCTTCTGGTGTCCTCCCAATCTCCTCCCTGTCAAATCTCAGTTACTGGCAGTATCTCTAAACTACTGGCTCGGAAGTTCTTAATTAATTTAAATGTCCATCTCTTATTTCAGAAGTCATGCTAATAATTTGCACGATTGTCTAGCCATACAGTTGGACAAACTTTAATCCCCTACCAGTACAATTACAAAAGATAAACATTAACTGGGACCCATCTTCTGTAAGTCTCCTACCTATCTGATGATTCTAAGATATTTTTGAAGAGGCCTTAATTCTGGTAGTCGTATTTATGGAGTTTCTCAAAGAATCATTTTTTTCATAGTATCTTTTTATCAAACTGTTTTTGAAACATAGACAAGAAGAATTAGAGTAGCAGGTCATTTCACATTCATGGTGTTGCTGGTGTTTGAAGTAACCTGCTCTACTTTGTTCTTCAGAAATTATTCTAAGAATATCTAGTACCTGTCATCATGATATTAATTTCCCTTTTATTAAAGGATAATATTTTCAGCATTTAATTCTCATCCAGTGCAAGATGATGGTAAAATATTTGTTATCTGTAGAACCTAAATATTTTTTTAAATCGTGGATTGCCTATGGTAATTAAAACTTAGAAGAACTTTCCTCTAAAATCCTATTTGTTTTAACAAGACTGAGATCAAAGCCTCTTTCTGTAGCTCACAGAGCACTTTTTTCCTGAGTTGTTGCAGGAATAAACTAGGTGAGTGACATTTAAAAAAAGCTATTTTCTATTTTGCTTGGAAAACTACCTTGTGCCTTTAGAAATTCAGAAGAAAAATGCCTTGTCTAAAGAATTTTGATTTGCACGTTTTGTTTTCTTCTTAGAATGACTTTCATTGACTTTTTTATTCTTTTCTTCTCCCCCACTAAAAAAAAAAATGACCAAAAAGTAAGAAGGAAAACATTTGAAGATTATATTAATCTGGCAGAAAAAGAAGGAAGCAAAAAGAGAAGGTAGAAAAAGTGTATGTAAAGTGAGATGTAGGGAGTGGGACAAAGAGAAATAACTTTCTTGTTACTCTTCCCCTTCCCTTTCCCTTTCCCCTTCCCCTTTCCACTTCCCCTTTCCCCCTATTTTTCTCTCTCCCTCTCCCTCTCCCTCTCCCTTTCCTGTTTTCCCCTTTTACTGTTTTTCCCATTTGGGATGAAAAAAATTTAGAACTAATTTAACCACTGGAAGAACAACAGTAAATTTATCTTCTTCCATGTTTTCAAATAGATTGATCGATATATTATGTACAACTGTTAGACAAAATGGTGTGCACAGGCTGCCATTAAATGGAAAAAATATTGCTGCCTTCAGCTCTTAATGACATATTGTTGATGTCAGCAGAAGAATGACAGAAGTCAGGTGGAACTTATGTTCTAAAAGTTATGTGGACTTGCAGTTAGGAGGGAGGCTGTGATTTTCTAACAGCTTGAAGAATGCCAGTAGTTCAATATTTGTTTGTGCTTCTGAATACCAGGCAGCCAGTTAAGATCTGAGACAGGAGTAAGCATACAACTCCATTGCTGTTGCGTTAGCAACTGTGCACTATACAGGCTGTGTCAGCTGTTGGTTGATGTGGGAATAGAGGTCATAGCTAATATAGCAAAAGGTTTTTGGGCAAATTTATCCCTCCAGATGTTTTGAAACAATTTTATATTGTCAAGAGTGACCATGTAGCTGCAACAGTTTCCAGCTGTGTTTATAGGTGACATATAGTCTATATAGAGACCAGAGATGCAAAAATGGGACTTCTTTATGTCTATGGTTGTAGGTGTTGATATAGAACTACTGAGCTTGGTAAAAGACCTCTGCTGAGCTACTTTGGAATTTACTGTTGCTGAAGCTCCTTGGATGCTATGTTTATGCTCTGGATGCCAGAGGCTTGCACTAGCTGTGCTCTGGGCTTTGCTGGATGGAAAAAATTCTGCTCAGATGTGGCTTGTCCTCTGCAGCCCTTTGTGGGCTAGTTACAGGCTGCTTCAGGAGACCAGCCATTGCCAGTGAAGAGAGATTTTATGCACCTCTGTGTAGGGGATGGGAACATTAAAGCACACAAAACTATTTTGTTTGGGGATTGATGGAGGAGTGGCCTGTATGACGTTTGGTCTCCTGAGGTAACACAGGTATGGTGAGTTTTAAAATTAATCAACTCTTGCCACATGAAGTAATTGCATCTGTGTAAGGTTTGTTCAGATCTCTATCTGGCTTATTGGATCATGTCTGTGTAAAAATTTGTCTAATGTTGTGCATTGTACTCCATAGTTATTTTGCATGGGAACTGTATTTCAGAGAAATGCATCAGTTCCAGGTCTACTGCTGAAGATTTTGCAGGAACAATGCAAGTGATTATGATCTCAAAGGTAGTCTTACTACATAAATGTAATAAACACATTTATGACATATATTAATATTCTATATCTTCTATAATTCTTCTCCTTTTGTGTCATGCACCTCTCAATACATTTTGGATGCAATATATCTATGGTTCTAGTAGGACGTGATATGCCTTGGTAGCTGTAGTAAAATTCTTTCTTAATGTGATCCACTGAAATTTAACATTGTTATGTTTTTACCTGCTTCTGTGGCTGGTAACATAATGACCACTGAAGGAATCCAAATATCTTCCTTAAATATACTCTTTTCCATTGAATGGGCTTAATTTCAGTCAATGCTGATGCCAACTATAAATTCTAATTGTATTCCAACTTGCTAGCAGGTTTCAGCTTGTAGCTTTAATAAAGGAACTATGTTGACTTCCATGTGGGAAAGATATATTTCTGATCAACTATGGACTAAGTCTGAAGTTTGATCTGCACAAGTATATGTGTAAACAAAATCTCTTTCTTGCTGGACTGTGCAGAAAGAATAAAAAAAGGGGTATGCTTTTTTCTTTTTCATTATTGGGTTGCTTAGTTTACAAGTAGCTGAAGAGTCAGCATCTGAGAAGAATTTAGGAAAATCGTGGATTGGTATTTTTGTTCTATTTGGAAAGAACTAGGATGATGTATTCAGGTCATAAAAAGGCAGAAAACTGCTTTGCAATTTAATGAGAATATCTGAAAAATATGTGTTAGAAAATTAATTTTTTTTCTTTTGTTCTAAATAGGACATTCTGGATAAATTACACTAAGCATGCTGAAGATCCTGGCTTGGATAGTTTTTAGATGACTGGCATAAAAAGTTCCTTACAGTTATGAAGAAGACATGTATATCTTCATAATTGCTGAGGTAGTATATACAGAAAATCTGAAGGCATCCTAAAATTTGGAAAAGTCAAGTTTAATGTCTGGTGCAACTTCTAAGTCTACTACCTTGTCATCCTTTTCCAGGAAAAATAAAAAGGAAATATGGGGATATAATTGTAAAGAGATTGAAAAACATGAAATGTATTTAATGAAAGCCACCAAGATTTTGGAAGGAATTAATCATGTCAAGAAAACCTAATTTTACTATGTTTCATTAAAATGCCTAAAAATACCACAACATTAGCAGTACTGCATAATATTCTAAGACATGTACATTACGATATCAGTGAAGCAAATACCAAATGGATTAGAAGCCGAGCCAAAAAGGAAACCTCACCAAATGCACTTATTCCTACTATGTGCCATGTCTTAGATTATTACTAAATCCTACACTATTCTGTGTTTTCATCAATGATCTAGATGCAAATATTATCGCAGTGTAATTGGCAGGAATTTTATGTTTTGAAGATTGGCAGAGTTTTAATCAGTGATGAGAACACAGGAACTGGAGGAAGACATCAAGATGTCTCAGTATAGAAGGTCTATTTACACACAATTTGTTAATTCAAGTACAAACACAAACTTCTCTGTTCAGAATCAGGCAGTGGAAGCTGTCCCTTGAACATGAAACCCAAAGCAGTGAGTCTGGATAGGCTGTAGGAGCTGGTCTGTCACTTGCCACACCTTCATACCACAGCCCTGGGATAAGGGAGGCTGATGCTGTCATCAGAAGAGTGATGAAGACAAGGAGGGATGGGTGAAAGGGGACAGATTGTACAACATGGAATGTATATCCATAGTCAACCTAAAGTACAGAACAAATTTGACTATAGTGATGACAACAACTACAAAAGTCATTTTGAGACTGAAGGCACAACCTGTCAGTGAACAATCAAAAGCAACTCACTCTGCTTAACTTAGAAAAAGAGTGATGAGAAGTACTTTATTTAAATTTTGCAAGCATTTTAAAGTAATTTATATTCTCCTGTATACTACATGCTTTTTTCATGAAAGCAGGTAGTAGTAGAATAAATAAATAAGGTCAGAATGGAAAATTTCATTCCATTAAAACAATACTGTTCATTTTTATAGGAGGTACATCCAGAAAACTTATGCTTTAGTCAGATTCATGTTCTTGGGTTCGATGCAGGGTAATTGAAAAAAAGTTTATAATTAGTGTTTTATAAAAAAGCAGCCTAGATCCTTGATTGTAGTTTACTAGTCTTCAGTTTTAAAGATCTAGAAACAGAAAAGAAAACCATGGATAGTACTATCACATCTCAGCTTCCCCTAGAGTTATGATGCAACACATTGTGGACAGCAGGCTTCATGAACACCTACTATGGCTTTCTTTTAGATACTGAGAATAAATATTTAACTAAATAAAGCTCATGTAGGTATCAAAATGAAATCTCTGTTCTCTAATCTGCATAAATTTATCTGAAATTTATTTTGAACCAAAGAAGGCAGGCAAAATAAGTTCTGAAATAGAAAAGACTTGAGCCAGTTGCACATTGCCTCATGTTGAAGAGTAAGCAGAGATATCACTGCCTTGGGGAATTTTCCTTGTCCTCTTTCCAGAGGAAAGCTTCTTTCTCATGTGAAGTTAGTCCATAAGAGAACCAGCACAAGCAGAGTCTGGGAAGTATGGGATGCTTATGTCCACTGGTTACTAGAGGAAGTCAGGAAAGACCATGTCAGCACAGCATTTAAGGCCAAGCTAATAAAACCTATGGAGAGACAAAATCTGTAATCATAGAATCATAGAATCAACAACAGGTTGGAAGAGACCCACTGTATCATTGAGTCCAACCATAATTCCTATCGAACACTAAACCATACCCCTCAGCACCTCACCCAACTGTGCCTCAAACATCTCCAGGGAAGGTGAATCAACCACCTCCCTGGGCAGCCTATTCCAATGCCCAATGGCCCTCTGTGTGAAAAACTTCCTCCTAATCTCCAGCCTAAATCTACCCTGGTGGAGCTTGAGGCCATTCCTTCTTGTCCTATCCCCTGTCCCTTGGGAGAACAGGCCAGCTCCCTCCTCTCTAAAACCTCCTTTCAGGTACTTGTAGAGAGTAATGAGGTCTCCTCTCAGCCTCCTCTTCTCCAGGCTAAACAACACCAGCTCTCTCAGCCGCTCCTCATAAGACCTGTTCTCCAGCCCCTTCACCAGCTTTGTTGCTCTTCTCTGGGTTCTCTCCAGAGCCTCAACATCCTTCTTGTGGTGAGGGGTCCAGAACTGAACACAGTATTCAAGAAGCGGTCTCACCAGTGCCGAGTACAGAGGGAGAATAACCTCCCTGGACCTGATGGCCACACCGTTTCTGATACAAGCCAGGATGCCATTGGCCTTCTTGGCCACCTGGGCACACTGCTGGCTCGTGTTCAGTCGGCTGTCGACCAACACCCCCAGGTCCCTCTCCTCCTGGCATTTTTCCAGCCAGGCTTCTCCCAGTCTGTAGCTCTGCATAGGGTTGTTGTGCCCCAAGTGCAGGACCTGGCATTTGGCCGTGTTAAACCTCATGCCGTTGGACACTGCCCAGCAGTACAGCCTGTTTAGGTCCTTTTGCAGAGCCTCCTTACCCTCCAGCAGATCGACACTTGCACACAGCTTTGTGTCATCTGCAAACTTGCTAAGGGTACCCTCAATGCCCTCATCCAGGTCATTGATGAAGACATTGAACAGGACTGGACCTAGCACTGAGCCCTGGGGAACACCACTTGTCATTGGACTCCAGCTGGATTTAACTCGATTTCCCAACACTCTCTGGGCCCAACCAGCCAACCAGTTTTCTACCCAGGAGAGTGTGTGCCTGTCCAGGCTAGAGGCTGACAGTTTCCGTAGCAGAATGCTGTGAGAAACTGTGTCAAAGGCTTTACTGAAGTCCAGGAAGATACATCCACAGCCTTTCGCTCGTCCAGCAGCCGAGTGACTTTGTCATAGAAGGCGATCAGGTTAGTTTGGCAGGACCTGCCTCTGGTAAACCCATGTTGACTGGGCCTGATCACCCGGTTCTCTTGTAAGTGCTTCATGATAGCACTCAACATCACCTGTTCCATGACTTTCCCCTGCACTGAGGCCTGTAGTTCCCTGGATCCTCCCTGCGACCCTTCTTGTAGATGGGCAGAACATCTGCCAGCCTGCAGTCCAGTGGAACTTCCCCAGTCAAATGCTATGGCAGGGTATATTACCTTGCTTTTGATACAATGAGAATATGTTTATATTACATATTTTCGGCCTAGATCACAGGTAGAGCTGGCCTGCATCTGCCACAGTTTGTGTTGTAAACATTCCCAATCCAAACGCAAGCACAGGTGCATGGGTTTGGCTGTCCTCCTGATGGGAAATCAGAAGCTGGGCACTGCTCAGAACACATCAGTTTCTTTGTCCCAGGCCAGTATGTCTGTGAGAACATGCTTTGAATCCACATTTTATGAATTAAAGATTTAATGCCCAAATGACTGAGAACTTTGGGCAACACTGTATAGTAAAATAAACTGTATCGAACCTCAAAAATAACTTGTAATCAGGGATTGTTCAAGATTGTAGTCCAACTTGATACATTGCTCATCTCTGTGTTGCTCTGTCTGAGTTGCATTCAGCAAGAATGGAAATACACATTAAAGATCATCCTTCTGGGTAAAATCCAAATCGTTATCCTGCAGATAATGAGTGGACTCTTAGATGCTCTTAGAAGGTTTGTAAGATCTGTACACTTTTGGCAGACATTGCAGAAGTGAATGCAGAGATCATATTTTATGTCAGGATTGAGAGCTGTAATCACATGAACGAGAACTTGGTTTCTTCATGTTTTCCATCATTTCACAGACTGCTAATTTTGTGGTAGAAAGGTCTAGAACAGCATACTGAAACCTGTTTATCCTGTCAGCTGAGCGGCTATGTTAGAGAATCAATCAGAGAATACAATAGTAGCCACTCCCAAGTAATATTAGCTCTGTTTGTGTATTGCTTATGAGAAGTGTATAATATTTATTTATATATTAAGAACATAATGTATCATGAGGAACAAGGATTTCCATGGTCCAGTTCCACATCTCCTCATTTGACATCAGTGTGGTTTGACTGACTTCTGTGTACTCACACTGGTACAGAAAAATCATCTTGAGTGTCAAATCTATTTGAAATGGTGCAAGTTGTTTTGGACTGGAGGCTGGCTGATGTAGTTCCCATTTACAAGAAGGGTAGCAGGGAGGATCCGGGGAACTACAGGCCTGTCAGTCTGACCTCAGTGCCAGGGAAAGTCATGGAACAGGTGATCTTGAGTGCTATCATGAAGCACTTACAAGAGAACCAGGTGATCAAGCCCAGTCAACATGGGTTTACCAGAGGCAGGTCCTGCCAAACCAACCTGATTGCCTTCTATGACAAAGTCACTCGGCTGCTGGATGAAGGAAAGGCTGTGGATGTGGTCTTTCTGGACTTCAGTAAAGCCTTTGACACAGTTTCTCACAGCATTCTCACAGCTACGGAAACTGTCAGCCTCGGGCCTGGACAGACGCACACTCTCCTGGGTAGAAAACTGGCTGGATGGCCGGGCCCAGAGAGTGGTGGGAAATGGTGTTAAGTCCAGCTGGAGTCCAATGACAAGTGGTGTTCCCCAGTGCTCAGTGCTAGGTCCAGTCCTGTTCAATGTCTTCATCAATGACCTGGATGAGGGCATTGAGGGTACCCTTAGCAAGTTTGCAGATGACACAAAGCTGTGTGCAAGTGTTGATCTGCTGGAGGGTAGGGAGGCTTTGCAAAGGGACCTGGACAGGCTGGACCACTGGGCAGTGTCCAACGGCATGAGGTTTAACACGGTCAAATGCCGGGTCCTGCACTTGGGGCGCAACAACCCTATGCAGAACTACAGACTGGGAGAAGCCTGGCTGGAAAACTGCCAGGAGGAGAAGGACCTGGGGATGTTGGTCGACAGCCGACTGAACATGAGCCAACAGTGTGCCCAGATGGCCAAGAAGGCCAATGGCATCCTGGCTTGTATCAGAAACGGTATGACCAGCAGGTCCAGGGAGGTGATTCTCCCTCTGTATTCAGCACTGGTGAGGCCGCTCCTTGAATACTGTGTCCAGTTCTGGGCCCCTCACCACAAGAAGGATGTTGAGGCTCTGGAGCAAGTCCAGAGAAGAGCGACAAACTGGTGAAGGGGCTGGAGAACAGGTCTTATGAGGAGCGGCTGAGAGAGCTGGTGTTGTTTAGCCTGGAGAAGAGGAGGCTGAGAGGAGACCTCATTACTCTCTACAAGTACCTGAAAGGTGGTTGTAGAGAGGAGGGAGCTGGCCTCTTCTCCCAAGTGACAGGGGACAGGACAAGAGGGAATGGCCTCAAGCTCTGCCAGGGTAGGTTTAGGTTGGAGATTAGGAGGAGGTTTTTCACGCAGAGGGTGATTGGGCATTGGAATAAGCTGCCCAGGGAGGTGGTTGAGTCACCTTCCCTGGAGGTGTTTAAGGCACGGGTGGATGAGGTCTTGAGGGACTTGGTTTAGTGTTTGATAGGAATGGTTGGCCTAGAAGATCCGATGGGTCCCTTCCAACCTGGTTGTTCTGTGATTCTGTGATTCTATATTTGTACTTTTTGGTTGGGCTTTGTCTTTACATACGGGCTCTGGCAATAATCAGTCTGTGTCTGCACATGCTTTCTTATAAGGATGTTTTTGTAATCTTCAGTACTGGAATTCTTAAAATAGCTGAGCAACATGATATCCTCACACATTTTTTACTAAAACTGATACATCTGTGGTGGGATCACACATTACTTGAATGCAATTTCTTAATAAAGCAGTGACTTTTTCTCTGGAAGTAATCACCTCCCCCTCCCCCACATAATTTAGCTCTGAAAAATAGGAAAATACCATGGAGAAGAGTTAGTTTTGCAAAAATCCCCACCTCACATGATTTTCTTTTCCCCATTAAAAACACAAAACAGGAAATCCCTATCTCCATTTGTCCTGGGTAGACCATGATGAGGGTCTGCCACATGACTGTCTCTCAGAGCTGGACTTGTCTCCACGGCTAGTACCTAGCAATACATCACTCAACCCATACTGCCAAGTAGTGCAAGTTGCCACCCTTCATTTTCATGCTAAGGCAATTTATGCTGGTTTTATGGCATGAAAACTTTCTTCATCAAATATCTCAAGGAAAATAACAACGTGTTTCATCATTTGTGGTGAGATATACTATTTCTCATAGAGCTGTCTGTAAGCTGGTCAGCTGGACACCAGTAACAGATATGTCTGTTCTCATTGAGCATTGTGATTTTTTAAACCACCTCCTCAGTTCTGATGTTAGCCTGTAGCTGGAAAATATTCTCTAAGGTTGTGTTCTGGTTCTTAAAAGCATTTCATGTAAATCTATGCATGAAAAATAATGTTTTGGTCTGGGTAAAGTGGGTTTATGTTTTTTTCATAAACAGAGATTTTCTTTTTACTTGATCTTCCTGCTGCATTTGAAGCATAACTCAGTTTATGACCACATGTGGATAATTTCAGATTACAAGGACATTTTAGTTATAACATATGAATATATTCATATTCAATAATCTATTCTTTCATGGGCATTGAGTAATTGACTCAAACTGACTAAAAATTCAGTTATTCCTTGAAATGAACAGTGCAAACAAGCAACAAGGGATGAACGAGGTCTTTTGACTACTAGTAGAAGCTACCTTTGGCTGAGGCTACATAGTACTCTGTGCTTGCACACAGAAGTGCCACTCTCTCTGATTAATATCATCTGGCAACATATGTCCTCAGAACACAACGCTCAGGTGTACTTAAAATTCCTGTTTTTACAAACTTGTCAGAAAAGACTGTTAGATGCCTGTTGTAAAAAAAGATGTGTGTGTGAGTGATGAAAAAAGTCTCAGTTTGATGTCTATGCTTGTACAGCAGAGTACACACAAATAAGGAATAGAAGTTCCTCTTTCTTCCGTGCTTGTAGGTAAAGGAATGATTGCAGGCAGCATGAGGACAAGAGTATTTGCTTTCATCCTGACATTTCTGGAAGTCACTTTGGACATAGGATAGTAGAGCAGTGTTAGAGCTATCTTGGTTCCTGCACTAAAAACAGTATTACAGGGTGCCGAAAGCCTTACATGGGCATGACACAACTTGCTCCCTCAGATCTGCTGTGAAGAATCAGATGTGAATAGAATTATATTGGTTTTGTTCCAGCATCTGAGAATACTTTGGAGCCTTTTCTCATGCTACAGAGTCAGAAGTTGACAGGAGCCTGCAATATCAAGCAAAATATTAGTGTCCTTCCCTAGTAGCTGCATAATGTTGGCATCACAGATGAATAATATTTCCCTCCAGTTTACTATGGTTTTTGGTGCACAAATTTCTAAGCAGTGAAAAATCCTTCACAAAAAAGCAATTTATCTACTAAGAAGTACATACTCAGTGTGCTAGTATGAACTACTCTCTTGCATTGACTGCTAGGAAGGCAAATAACAAGGAGTGCTGTCTATCAAAACTAAGACACCAACATAAAATGGATATTTTATTTACTTAAAGGCATGAGTGGGTTAAAAGACTCTCAAGGAAAATATGTAGTTTAACATTGAGAGGATCTTTATTGCAAAAAGTGAGTATATATTTTGGGAAACAGTACAGAGAATATAGAAACAGAAAAGGCCATAATTTATTTTCATCTAAGGGGTTGATGTGTAAAGTTTTGAATTAGGTTTTCTTGACTTTTGAATTTTATGGGATCTTTAAAGATGAACTGGAGACTGATGTGCACAGAAACTTGGATCTGTCTGTGATCAAGCAACAGCTGGGCCCAAGTAATTGGGGTTTTTTAGAGGTCTATTTGAAGGAGAACCCCTAAAAATCCCTTTTACTCTTAAAATAAAGACTGCAGAGACTCCCACTTACTCTCCTCTTCCTTCTCCTACCTTCTTAAATGGTGCTCACTTCAGTGTAGTTTTTCTCTTGTAAAGGTGGAAGCTGCCTACTTAATTTCTTAGATATAGCATTCCCAGTATGTGCTAGCATCCCAAAAGCATAAAAGATGGCCACATGAGGGGTAGAGACGCTGCAATCCCTTATGGAAGGATGCACTGACTACTTCCAGCTTCAGGGTTTCCCCCGCTGGCATGTGCTCAGGTTAGGTGCGGGATTTGCCCCTCACCACAGCTGCTTGCCTGGACCTCAGAAGGTGCACCTGCACAGCCTTTTGGGGTGGCCCTCAGTGGTAGTGTTCACACCCTGCACACAAAAACGCAGAACTGGCCTCTGTGTTTTTATTATAGCAAATGTTACCCCAGTGAGTTTTTCAAAACCCTTTGCCACCTGGTTGACGCAGATAGCAGTGCTATTTCAGCAACCACAGGAGGCAGGGAAGATGTGGATGGACATATCATAGAACAACCAGGTTGGAAGGGACCCATCGGATCTTCTAGTCCAACCATTCCTATCAAACACTAAGCCAAGTCCCTCAAGACCTCATCCATCCATGCCTTAAACACCTCCAGGGAAGGTGACTCGACCACCTCCTTGGGCAGCCTATTCCAATGCCCAATGACCCTTTCTGTGAAAAACTTCCTCCTAATCTCCAACCTAAATCTCCCCTGGCGGAACTTGAGGCCATTGAATTTCTTGGTCTTGGGAAGCATGTGGGCTCTGGCTACTGTCTCCTCTAACATGGTAGCTTATTGCAAAGGTTTGAAATTTGTGTCATAGCAAATGTTTGGGCTTGGGAAAAAGTTTTGAGGTGAGACTGGAAAGGAGGAATTATGCCTCTTTCCCATAGGTACCTGTAGATAACTACATATTGCTAAAGCAGGTAAGATAATTGAGCTGCTAGGGGCAGGCAGCACTTGAGAATAAATTTGGCAGCTGCTCTGTGAAGTGGCTTTGACTGAAATTCTTGTCATGGTGGGATGAGCTGTACAAACTGCTCTGCAGCACCAAAGAAAAATAGCTTTCTGTCACGGAATGTTGGACTGATGCACAGGATCACAAGTAGGTTGTGGCCTGAGAATCACTATTAAGCAAAACTGTCAAAGCATGAACTTATTTCTTAGGAAAATCCATGGATTCAGGTAATACAGTGCAGATGTATCATTAACAGAGGTCAGGTTTCTCAGCAGCCCCACAGCCAGGTGGCTGGGAAGCCCAGTAAGTTTGTTGCAGATGTCTGACAAGGTTTCTTTGCAATTCCTACCGTTATTCAAAACATCTGGACTTCTTTAAATATGTGTTGGGAAAATGTACTCCCAGAAATGCTGAGTTATTTATCAATTGTTATTCAACTAAAATAATTGCTCATAATGAGGGAGCTGAGTCAGCACTCCTTCAGGAGCAAGCAACTCTGTTTTAATTCACAGAATCACAGAATCACTAGGTTGGAAAAGACCTCCAGGATCATTGTATTCTCTTGTTAATTGGTGCTTCAAACACGAAAGGTTTTGTCTGAATGAGAAGAAATAAAACTATAACATTTCATATTCTGAGCAAATATCAATGTATCTTAATAGAGCATAATAGTAACACTGGGTATTTTTAGAACCTGAAATATAAAATTCAGTCCAGTTGTAGAAGGTGAGATTTCACAATGCTGTCTTTTAAGAAGTCTAGCAGACAGATGGGAGCTTCATGTGTTGAACTGGGACATAACTGCCTAATGTGACTAGGTAATGAGCAGTGTGGCACTGCCTCAAGGTTTGTTTCAATGTTATCTTTAGACTGATGATGTTAGTTTATGACTCGACGTAAAAGCATACCTAAATCTCAAGCAACTGATATTCTTGAGACTGTGGTGGATTTCTTGTAATGACTTTTCTAAGAGTAACCTTAGTATGTGCATTAGCTGTGATTTGAAATCTGGGTTGTGGTTAAAATTAAACATCTATTCCTATCTTAGGGAAGTGAGGTTGTCTATGGAAAAAAAATAGTGGGGCTGAGGCTCAACTAGAAATCAGGTTAGCTAAGTCTGTGAAGGATAATAAAAAATCTTTCTATAAATATATAAATAACAAAAAGAGAACTAGGGAGACCATACAGTCCCTTTTGGACACAGAGGGAACAACAGTGACAGGGGATGAGGAGAAGGCTGAGGTACTTAATGCCTTCTTTGCTTCGGTCTTAATTGTAAAGAAAGCTGTTTCCTCTGTGTACAAACCCCGGAACTAGAAGAGCAATACGAGGCTCCCATGGTCCAAGAGGAGGTGGTCAGAACTTTGCTTGCCCAACTGGACACTCACAAGTCTATAGGGTCAGATGGGATTCACCCTAGGGTATTGAGGGAGCTGGTGGATGTATTGGCCAAACCCCTTTCCATCATCTTCCAGCAGTCCTGGAAGACTGGGAAGGTACCACTGGACTGGAGACTGGCTGATGTAGTTCCCATCTACAAGAAGGGTAGCAGGGAGGATCCGGGGAACTACAGGCCTGTCAGTCTGACCTCAGTGCCAGGGAAAGTCATGGAACAGGTGATCTTGAGTGCTATCATGAAGCACTTACAAGAGAACCGGGTGATCAGGCCCAGTCAACATGGGTTTACCAGAGGCAGGTCCTGCCAAACCAACCTGATGGCCTTCTATGACAAAGTAACTCGGCTGTTGGATGAAGGAAAGGCTGTGAATGTGGTCTTTCTGGACTTCAGTAAAGCCTTTGACACAGTTTCTCACAGCATTCTGCTACAGAAACTGTCAGCCTCTGACCTGGACAGGCGCACACTCTTCTGGGTAGAAAACTGGTTGGCTGGTTGGGCCCAGAGAGTGGTGGGAAATGGAGCTAAGTCCAGCTGGAGGCCAGTGACAAGTGGGGTCCCCCAGGGCTCAGTGCTAGTAGGTCCAGCCCTGTTCAACGTCTTCATCAATGATCTGGATGAAGGCATTGAGGGTACCCTTAGCAAGTTTGCAGATGACACTAAGCTGGGTGGAAGTGTGGATCCACTGGACGGTAGGGAGGCTCTGCAAAAGGACCTAAACAGGCTGGACTGCTGGGTAGAGTCCAGTGGGATGAGGTTCAACACGGCCAAATGCCAGGTCCTGCACTTGGGGCACAACAACCCTATGCAGAGTTACAGACTGGGAGAAGCCTGGCTGGAAAACTGCCAGGAGGAGAAAGCCCTGGGGGTGTTGGTTGACAGTCGACTGAACATGAGCCAGCAGTGTGCCCAGGTGGCCAAGAAGGCCAATGGCATCCTGGCTTGTATCAGAAATGGTGTCACCAGCAGGTCCAGGGAGGTGATTCTCCCTCTGTATTCAGCACTAGTGAGGCCGCTCCTTGAATACTGTGTCCAGTTCTGGGCCCCTCACCACAAGAAGGATGTTGAGGCTCTGGAGTGAGTCCAGAGAAGAGCAACAAAGCTGGTGAAGGGGCTGGAGAACAGGTCCTATGAGAAGCGGCTGAGAGAGCTGGTGTTGTTTAGCCTGGAGAAGAGGAGGCTGAGAGGAGACCTCATTACTCTCTACAACTACCTGAAAGGAGGTTATAGAGAGGAGGGAGCTGGCCTGTTCTCCCAAGGGACAGGGGACAGGACAAGAGGAAATGACCTCAAGCTCCGCCAGGGTAGATTTAGGCTGGAGATTAGGAGGAAGTTTTTCACACAGAGGGTCATTGGGTATTGGAATAGGCTGCCCAGGGAGGTGTTTAAGGCACGGGTAGATGAGGTGCTGAGGGACATGGTTTAGTGTTTGATAGGAATGGTTGGACTTGATGATCTGATGGGTCTCTTCCAACCTGGTTGTTCTATGATTCTATGATTCTATGATCTTCTTGAACTGGTAAAAAGGAAAAAAATTGCTAATTTACAGCTTATTTTATAATTTTTTAATTAATTCAGTTTTATTTTTTGAAACATTTCTAAACAGTGTTATTTTTGAAATAACAAGTCAAACCATTTCTTAATATTCCTCTTAGCTTCTCTCAAGGTTTTTTAAGCTGAAACTAATCAATAAATCATGTGACTTTCTGCACATAGTTACAGCTGTACTCAAATCTACATTTTTGCCCCCAAACTATTCAACTAAACAATCTTACCCTTTGCTGTATGAGGTAATTCTGCTTCTTTTATTCTTTGAAAGAAATCAGGACCCCAGTATAAATGCAGAAGAGGATGTAGGACATTATTCTGTGTACTTTAATGGAAGAAAATATTTCCCTACTACTAGTTAAAAATAATTTTTCAGAGCTGTATGGGTCTTATAAAACTAGAGGTATGTACCCTTGAATTTATTGGTTCAAAGAATAATTATATAGAAATAAATGGGTGCAGAAAGTCTACTGATGGAACTAGGATTTCCAAAAAATGGTTTTGAAGAACACAAATATCCAGAGACACTACCTGACAAAGCTGTGTGGGACAAACATGAATCACATCAGAAGCAGTGTAGAGAAAACGGTTTTCATCAGAGAAGGGCAGCCTATTGCACTGAACGGAAAAAATGGTGCTATTGGAACTTGACTTGTTCTATGTGCCATGGAACCTTCTAGGATCATAGCGTGCTTTTGGAAACAAGAAAGATGACTGACAAAATATTTGGTTGCCCCATTTTTTACTTCTAGAAAATACTTGAATATTTAAAAAACACAAGCAATACTTATTTGGAGAAAAATCCCAAACACAAACAAAAAGTAGAGACGATATCAAATCTTGATAGCTTTCTTGCAAGTACTGTCATTTCTAATTCTCAGAGGCTTCCATTAAAATTTTGAGACAGTAACATGCCTCTGTAATGGCTACTTCTATATCTGCAGTACCTAGTGTTAATAAGCAGTGGATAAAATTATTATTAATACTATCAGAGTACTGCCTGGAGACAACCACAGGAGGTGGGGCCCCAGAAGAAAATGCAGAATTACTGAGACTAGCTGTTATTTGCTGTTGGTAATGTTCAGCTGCAGAATGGAAAACAAAATATAAAATAGTATTTTTGGTGAACAATAATGTAGGCATAATAAAATCAAATCAAAACAAAACAAGAAAAACGTCAGTAATGATGATAGTATTATGAAGGAGCTTTTGTTTAACAAATGTTGTTATATGAATATTGCATTCAACTTCAGATAACTGGAGGGGCAAATTTCTTAGGAGAGTTTAAGAAAAAAGGGCTGGAAACAAGGATAAAAAATACCCACAGTCTCTTTGTACTTCTCTGCCAACTTTTGTCACAGTGGCTTTTCTCAGATCACTTCTGGTCACAGCAGGAGCCATTGGAGGTAAGAAATATTCCTCCTACCACCATTCCTAGGACAGCTCAGGCTTCAGCTCAGCAAAACACAGAAATTGGTGTTTTTAATCTGCAAGGCGTGTGAGTGTTAGCTGGGAAGTGCCTCAGCCCTGGGGTTGCCCTTGTCCTGTTATCAGCAACAAGAGTTTTGGCTGCATGGAGGGGAAAATCCCATGTCTCTGTTTAGACTGTAGTGAGAGGAAACTGAGAGCAACGAACAACCTCCCTCACCTCCCTGGACCCTTGCCCTCCATTCTGGCGCAATGAGCAATGCTCCAGTGCAACACTGCTGCACTATCAAAACATCAATGACTACTTGTCGCTTATCTCACCAACATAGTTTTAAGTCTCAGCCACAGGCAACACTCCATTCTGTCTGGGTTTTAATCTGCTTTGTTTGTGCTCTCACAGGCAGGTGACTGAGTCCTTCTCAAAGCAAAAAATAGACACTGATAGTTTCAGTCTCTTCCATTAAGCAGTTATATTCTGACTTTGACTCCCTTTCCTTTTTTAAGTCACACCTTGTTTTACAGTATTTTTAGTTTGCATTGTATGTTGGTCGTTGTATCTTCTCCAGATACACCATTCCATCCCTCCTTCTCTCTCTCTTCTGCCTGTAGCCTATGTTGTCACTTAAAGCAACTTTTTTTTGATCAAAGTGCACCTTCCCAGCTTTTGGTAAATCAGTTAGATGTTCTAAGATGTTTTTCTAAGAATTACAAACATGGCCAAGATATTTTTCATGTGTTCAGCATGCCACTTCCACACATGATTGCACAGAATTTCTGCTTCATCATACAACCGAGTAACAATATTTTAAGTACCTCAAAAGAAATAGAGAGCATTTCTGGAAGGTCAAAATAGGATCATAACCAACTATAATAGGTCGGTGTTTACTTGAAGAGCCAAGGGTCTTAGCAATGATTAGGGTTGTTCCAAGTGCTAGCCCTCACTGAAGCTCAAAGTCAGTCAGGTAGAGCTGGATAAGTGCCAGGACCAAGCTCCAGCAGATAACACAGAAATCAGTGGCCATTGTCACTGTTTCCAGCAGCAGTGCTGTTTTCTTTACTTAATGGCAAAAGAAACAGGAATGAGTGGCATTTTTTGTTAAACTATTTCCTGGTAGTGTGCAGGATAAGCTTGTTGGGAGACAAACATATTTTTCTAATCCCTGGCTAAGAAAACTTGACATCTATCCCCACACATAATAGAATTGCTCCAACAGGCTTTCATACATGAGTTTAAGTCAAACCTGTTACCACACACAGTGTTGTAAATATAATGTGGTAGTGGTCTGTTTCTATTTCTTTTACTTTATTTTTTCCTTTCACCTCCCCACTTCCCCTTCCATTTCTTTAGTATGTGTCTTGCTTGCCTGTAGAAAGTGGTGTTTATATACATATACTGATATATTTTAATATCTTTGGCTTTGTTTCTTTCCTTTCTTTTTGATCCTCAGTGAGATCTCCAAAAGAAGACACCCAAGTGCATCTGAGAGGGGGGGGCACTTTCTGGTACTGACTAGGAAGCATCAGGCAATAAGTAAAAATTTTTTTCCCCATTGTCCCGTGACTAAAATTCTCATTTTTACAGATATGACTTCAGAGATTGGATTCTACAAGTTTTACTCACAATTGTAAGGTATCATTATGTGGATAAATGAAGATTTTCTTTAGGAGTTGGGCTAAAGTACTAAGAACACCCAAAAAGCTAGCTATACAAAGCAGAGAAAAAGCTTCCCTTTGCAATAGCCTAGCCTGTTCTCACAGCTTTTAATGTGTAAATCTGTAACAGTAAGGATGTTTTCTTTAAGGTGCACTTTGTTGTTGCATCAGTAACATGTATGGCAATTTCTTAGGCTACCAGAGATATTGTAATTTTTTTCTTTTCTTTAAATAAGTTTGTAGAACAGACCTTTTTACTCTGTCAATCTATTCCAAACTGACTATTTTATTAGCTGTGTATTGTTTCTCTGTGCTTGATGGCATGATAAGACATAGATATACTGTCTGGCTGCACTGGAAATAGATTTGCAAGGTGGAGGTTAAGATGGCCTTTTGTGATTGGCATGCACAAAAGCAATCTACAGCAAGATTATTCACAGGGAATGAGCCAGGCAGCTGATGGACTTTATCTCTGCGGCACGTGCTTGACAGCATGCTTAAGAATAACCCATAGACTTTAGCTGCTATTGCATTGGTACAGAATTGGTGAGATTGGTCTGGTCTACCCTGAACTTGAGAAATCTTTCAAAATGTATGTTCTGGAATTTTTTCCCCTGGCTTAGTTTTGAGACAAAGTTCACAGACAGGGATAGACCAGCTACTGTCTGGTAAATGGATTTGAGCAAATCAGCAGTAAAGTGCAGGATGTCAGAGTCTGTCCTGAAGATGATTGTGTGAATTTGCCTGAATACTGGAGTCAATGGGAGGCAGTGTTGGTAGGTGCCAGAGTTCAAGTTTGACCACAGTACCATGTGTTTGGGGTCAGGACAGCTAGAAGTAATTAGTACTTTTCACTAAAATAAACTATTCTTTTCATTGGCACTACATCTGCTGTGAAGAGCAGTTGTGAATTCACTAAGCTGCTTTCTTCCCTCTTTTGTCTAGTTTATAAAGCACTTGCAGGAGGGAAAGAAGTTTAAGAGCTTGTGTTACTGATTTTTGTGCTATAGGTACTGGTAGCTGGGTGCTCCAATTTCAGCCATGACACTTGAAGAATTTGAGGGTTTGTCGGATGCCTGTGTGTATGTAAACTCCCTTCTCTAATCTTAATCAACCCTTCCCTCTTCTCCACCCACTGATGTTATTTGAGGTAACTGTAGTGCAGAGATGGACCATTTAATGAACTGTAAGGACTCTTGTGCATATTCCATACATATATAGAGAGACTCTTTTGCATACTCAGGGTTTTGAAGCTCCTTCATCCCCAAAGCGTGTGTGTGATTTCTGTAGTGGGAAAAGAGTCATGGCTAAATTCAGGCATGTGAACAGGCTTATGTTGAACAGCTCTATGTAACATGACCCAGCCAATGATATTGCACATATGGGTCAGTCTGTCTTGTCTGACTATGTGCTACTTCATGCCTGATTGTTCCCTCTACATGCAACATTGTCACAACAACTAACATCCCAAGTTTTCATATGTTCTGAGAACATTCTATTTCTATGAAAATACAGAAAAAGCTATGATTTGTCATGGATGACAAAGAGTTTAAACATAAAATGCAGGAACTCCAGACTGGCAATTGTATGAGTAGCAGATGGCCCTTCTGAAGCAGATGCCTATGGCTCAGAGCCCCGTTCCTTGAGGTGGGAATAAGCCTTGCATTACAGCTACTTCTTGTTTCATGAAATGGGAATCAAAATTTGACAAATGATCATGTGATGCACACAGGGTTTCTTTGTTTTTGACTTTTATTGTCTGAAAAAGCAAACAGACAGTCTGAGAATCTATGAATTTCCATTTAAGAAGAGAATCACAAAACTTGCCTGCAAGTGTGACTGTGTGTGTGAGTCAACCTAACTTTTGTCTTCCTTTGTAGTGAGGCATTTTATGATTTTTGCTGTACATTAAGTGTACATAGAGACTTGTGTTCAGGTAGCTCAGCCAACGGTTCTTGTGGACTGTGGTGTTGTCAGTAGACAGGGCCATTGTTGCCTCACTGCTTAATAGAGCACATCCCAGTTCATGCTGTACCTGGAAGGAGATGTTCACAGCTTTCCCATGATGACCATGTTGTTTCCTCTGCTGTCAAGGAGCTAAAACTTGTGAGAGCAGTGCATTGTCCATCAGCTGTGCCTGATAATGTGCTCTGCAGTTCCTCTGCTGTTCTGGATTTTGCCCACTGATTTTTGCCCACTGTGTTTGAGAGACTCTGCACTCTTTCTCACTCCTAAATGCAAGTGCAGATTTTACAAGCACAATACGCAGGTAAAATTTATGCAGCTTGGTCTCTTTCTCCACAAATAGCTCTTTTCTCTCGGAAGGTTGGAGGGGATCTGCTGCAGCAGTGGTGACAGCTTGTCCCGTCCATGGGCTGCGAGATGAGACACCGCAGGAGGAGAGATGTGAGCCTCTAGAGGTCACTGACACACCAGGGCTGGAAGCAAGAGGAAAATGGAGTACGCAGCAAGCTGTGCGTAAATAACAATAGAGAGCAGAGCAGATTTTCTGCTTGAGCTCTCCTGCAAAGGCATGAATGAAATGAGAGGCAATGGCTTTTCCAGAGGTGATACCTGAGGCCCTCGAAGGTGCTGTACCTCTCCGTGTCTGATAACTTAAGTTGCAGACAAGAATAGTGCTATGTGGTGGAGGTTAAATTCACACCACAGCACAAAGTTACCATGGAAGGTGCTGCAGCCACAGGGCCTGGGCATGAGGCTGATGTCCTGAAGAGCAGACAGGGCACAAGAAGCCTCCTAACCACTATGACCTGGGGGTACCATCCCAAAGGCCGCTAGGCTTGCCATGCAGCTGTTTCCTTAACCTCACCTGCCACATGGTGATGTAGAGAGCGGTTGCTACATGTAAGCAATGCCTGAATTTCCCAAATCACAAGCACATCAGAAGAGGGAATGATTTATTCATCTGTAGGACACCTTCTTGTGCCTTCATCTAAGAAACCCCAAAGGGCTGGGAGATAACAGTAACCTGCTGACACCAGCCCGATTTCACCCTCTCTGTGTGAAACCACCTTGTATCGGTATTAACAGTGAAGAATGAGGAAGAGTGTAGTCAGGCAGGAAGCATTCTGCCCAGTGAGGGAGGAAGGATCTTTGGGAAAAAGGGTTTTTGAACTGGGTAGGATCTGGGGTTCCTAACACATGTGAGGTGATCATGCACTCAGCTTAGGCATCTGAAACATGCTGCAATAACTGCAGGTCTCCTTGGAAAAGGAAAGCTATCAGGATCTCAGCCAAGGCATGCATAGTAGTAATGCATAAGGACTGCTCCCTTTGTAGTTTATCGCTGTAAGGCTTAAGCGAATTTTATCTTCTAGTCTCTTCCCCTGCAAAGTCACCAAATTAGACAGGAAAATAAAGCTTTGTAGTTCACAACTGTAAATGTGTAGGTGTTATTGAAAAGCCAGGACGTGGTGAGGGGTAACACCGGTGGGAGGCCGTCCATCTCCACTGAATTGTGTGTAGCCACTCTCCTTTCTTATCATTGTTTCTCCTGTACTTTGAGCATGGGAGAGAGGAACACCCGCCCCATGGCTGTGGCCCCCCTGTGTGCCCCTCCTTCCTCACCCACCCTCTGCATGAGGTTGACTGCCTTTGGTCAGAAAATATGCTGTTCTTTGCACAAATGTCTCGTAATGTAAATATCAGAGCACTATAGAAGCCCTCTCTGTTGGTGCCAGTTCTTCTGAATTGTGCTTTAAAAGTGCTGACTGTGCTAGTTCTTATCATAAGTCAGTCTTAGTAATTAACTTTCTTTTGATAACTTGGGTGTGTGCTTTTTTTTTTCCTTTTTAAGTACACATTTAATAGTAGATGAAGGTAGTGACCAAATACACAAACAGAAGATTTTTAACTTAAAGGAAATGGTAGTTAATTCTTTTGTAAACTGACCAGACATTATCATGCTTCTCCATGAAAAAGAATAATTTTAAATTACAATTTTAAAGAGAATAGTAATGAGGAGTATTACTTTATAACATGGAGTTTTATGCGTGCATGAATATACAAAACCTGGCGTACAGATTTGGAGTACAATGTGTTAGAGTCTGATGTAGTTTCCTATGCTGTTTCACATAAACAGCTGTATGAGCGTCTGCTGTGGTTTGAGCTAAAGTAGAGTCATTTTTTTTTACTTTAATTATATCTCATCTAAGTAACTCAATTTTCTAAATGTTAACTGCATTTATTTCAGAATGTTTTTCTCTAGAAGTAATAACATGGGGCATTGGTAGGCAGAAAGACCAGTTTTCATACTTATTCCTATAGTAACAAAGGCTGTCCTCAAGCTGGTGGAGTGGCATGAGTCAGAGGTAAAAAAGGTCGCACCTGCAAGGAGGGGTGGACAGGACAGGTGACTTCAAAGTCACCAACAGAGTATTCTATCCCATATACATAATTCTCAGCATAAAATTGAGAGATCATAGAATGATAGAATCATAGAACAGTTTGAGTTGGAAGGGACCTTAAAGATCATCTAGTTCCAGCTCCCCTGCCATGGGAAGGGACATGTCCCACTAGATAGGACTGTCCAAGACCCCATCCAAGCTGACCCTGAACACTTCGAGGGATAAATGATGAGTGTCTTTCTCGCTTCTTTGATGGATTATGTCTGGTGAGGACTTTGGTTTGTTTTGCCCCTGATGCTGGATATGTGCGTTCCTGAATCTGGTTCCTGAGCTCAGGTCCCTCCTAGACTTGGATCCTTTCCCTCATGTCTACTCTGCAGCTGTTGTGGTGACATATAATTATCGAGGAGCGAGGGCATGGTTTCATGTATTAATATATATGGTATTATTATTATTATTGTTGTTGTTGTTATTGTTATTATTTCATTAAAACTGTCATTTTAGCTTCCAGCCTGTCTTTTCCTTTCATTTATCTTTCCCTGGAGAGGGGTTTTGGTTGGGGAAGGGAATTGAGAGCCTAGCTGCTTAGGTTTAGCTGACAAAATTGGCCTGGCTGGGCAGTAACATTGATGCACTGGTTTTGCCCGCATAGGTATGGTACTTCGGGCCTGGTGCACCTGAATTTGCCAATTTGCAACTAGGTTAATTAAGTTCTGCACCTTGTTTCTAAGGACTTGTGCTTTTGACAATCTCCATCAGTCTCTGGTACTAAGTACAAATGAGCAAAGAAGAGTTTTTCACTTGTTAGCAGACAGGTGCTCAATGGGACTCACTCCCTGCACTTCTGAGTTCTGAACTTTTCTTTGCCCTACTTGACAGCCCTACATGTTGCAGAATGTTTCTGTACCACCCCAGCACCATTCTGCTCCATGCAGTATTAGACCCACTTTGAGTGAAATACCAAGGAACTGGATCCATAAACAAAATCTCAGGTATTTTTTGGTTTGAAGCTCTCATTGTGGGGAGTTAAATCACAACTTTCTTGCAGCATACATGCAAGCTGCATTTTTAACATAGCATGTGACAGAAGAGTTGCTGTAAAGTTTTTGATGAAGATGTGACTACAATGCTTGGTTTTTCAGGCTGTTAGAGGATGTGGAAGGATGGCGCTGCTTTTGCTGACATCTGCCTTAGTTGGAGCTCCTGAATACATATGCTTGGAGGTGTTTTGGATAAGTCTATTAGTATTTTTGTTATTTGATAAAGAACAGACAGCTCAGAATCAAGTAATTAAAAACTAAGGATTCTTTACATAGTACTTCCAGTGATGTGCCTTGGAGAGACAGAGCTCCACTGAGGTGCTTCTTACTGCAAAAGACATTTTCTATAATGCAAAACTGGGATTTTACTTTCTGTAGTATCAACCTCACAAAAATGTAATTGGTAGTTACTGTGAGTTTTCGTATTCCATCCTGAGAAAACTGCCTCTTGTGCATTTGGTAGCTATATGATTTAGTAGCATACTTGATGGTGGCGAGTGACAAGTATTTTCTTACACCATGGTAAATACAATGCAATTTAAGACCAGAATAACTTATCTATGAATCAATTGAAGCCTGAACCAGCCCAATGTCCTGTTGCAAACAGTGGCCTGCAATAAGTGCCTAAGGAGGAAGATGAGGAACATGGGATGCAGAAAGTGATTATCCTCACCTCCACTGATTGATGGTTTAAGAATTTCCTGTGCTAACATTTATATCCGGACCATTGTGTCTAATAGCTATCAGAGCGTTTATCCTCCGCAAATCCCCATTTTTTTCCCAATTCCTTTTGTGCTGTGGCCTCCACAACTTCCTGTGGTAATGAATTCCACACTTCAATTAAGAAGTTATGTAGAAAAAGCATTTCCTTTTTTTTTTAGAAGCCTGATAATTTCTTTCCATGCCTTCTTATTTTTGTATTGTGAAGACATGAAAAATCATTCTCTACAAACATTTTTCATGGCATTTATCATGTTGTGGTCTTCTACCATATTCTCCTAATGGTTTATTTTCATAGTATTTGATTTTCTTTTATCCCTCTTCTTTAACTTTGCCAACTTGAAGAAACCTAAGACTAACTCAATTTAATGAGAACAGCAAAGCAGAAAGGTCAAATGAATAATGAATTAATTTAGTATTTCCTTATATGTCTGTGTTCTTTCAAAACCAACCGTCATCCTGCGCTCATCCATCTGTACCATTTTAGGTTCTACAGTTACTATGAGATCGGTTTGTATGAATTACCAGCAGTCCAGAAGACATACTTGCCTTGTTACTCTCTACAGAAGTGTATTTACATTATCAACTTTGACCTATCTTACTTCCGTAAAATTTCTTTTATTTGTTTTGTTTAACAATCGCTGAGCTCTGGCATTTTTGTGTACCTTTCCTACATGTTTTTGGCTAATACTGCCTGTCATTATGCATATAGTTTTCCTAGTGGAAAAGGACCTGGAGGTGTTGTTTGACAGCTAGAGCTGGACATTAGCCAGCTGTGTGCCCAGGTGTCCAAGACCAGTAGCATTCTGGGCTTGTATCAGAAATGGTGTGGCCATGGGATCAGCAAAGAGATTGCTCCCCCTTACTCAGCACTGGTGAGGCCACACATCAAATCCTGGGTTCAGTTTTGAGCCCCTCACCTTATGACAGTCATTGAGGTGCTGGAATATATCCAGAGAAGGGCAATGTGGCTTGTAAAAGGTCCAGAACACAAGCCTTACGAGGACTGGTTGAGGGAATTGAAGTTATTTAGCCTGGAGAAGAGGAGGCTGAGGGGAGACCCTATGGCTCCCTACAATTACCTGAAAGGAGGTTGTTGTTAGGTGAGTGTGGGTTTCTTCTCCCAAGTAAATAGCAGTAAGATGACAGGAAATGGCCTCAAGTTGCATTAGGGGAGGTTTAATTTGGGTACAGGAAAGAGGGATGAAGGACTGGAACAGGTAACCTAAGAAAGTGATGGAGTCACCATCCCTGGAGGTGCTGAAAAAATGTGTAGACAGGACAGTCTGGGACATGGTTAAGTGGGCATGGTGATATTAGGCTGAGGGTTAGGCTTGATAATCTTACGGGACTTTTCCAACCTTAACGTTTCTACGATTCTATATTTACCTAAAGTTATTTTTTTGCACTCACTAGAATTGACTACTTTCTTCAGGTCATTCTACTGTTCTCTGCTTTATTGTTCTGCAGAATATCTGCATAGGCGGTTTTAGGCTGGATAAAACTATTTGCAACCAGCTTGATTATTTTGAATTATTAAGATCAGAAAAATGTCAACTGTTCTCTCTACTGGTCTATGGAGTAGCCATCATTCTCTGCCTTTTTGATACAAACTATTCCTTCAGATGAAACTATGTTTGAACAGAGCAGTTATCTGAAGTGTCTGCACTGTTCAACCAGATCTTACTGGGAGCTTCTGCTTGACTGAGCCAGAGAAACAATCTGAAAGCAACATTCACACTTTCAGGTGATCTGAGTGCAGATCTGCTCTTGGAATGGCAAAACTGCAATTCTGAACCTTTTTGCTGGAGAGGATGAGCATCCAGTTCTGACTGGCTCTCACTATGAGAAGCTGAAGGTCCAGTGGGAAGAAGGATGTTCCTACTCATCCTTCTGATTCTGTAAACCTGCTTAATGTTTTTCATATCCTATAAATCCATTCTGTTTCTGAGTAATTGTATTAAAAACCAGGATACCTGAGTTCAGCCCATCATCTTGTGCTGCTTTCTTGGGTTATTTTTGGTATCACAGCCTGTTTCTTTCTGCAGGTAGTACATCCAAACAGATGCCTTTCCATGCAAGTATTTGTTCAGAAAAGAGGACCTAGGCCTAGTGCTGCAGAAAGTTCTCCAATGAAAAAAACAAATGTAGATATTAGGTCTTTTAAAGCTCACCTTGGCCCAAAACCACCTTCAGTTTATATTACCGTAAAAATATGTGTGTATGTTGTAGAGAAGAAAATTGTTTCTTAAAATCAAAATTGTCCTATAATCTGTGCATTAGCTCCCAGAGCACAGAGAACACGCATTTCTCCTGTTCCTAAAGCTGTTTTTGTAGCCACCTTTAAAGTGAAAAAATGTTTATTTTGCACGGCTGGGTTAGACTGTGCATGAAGAAAAGTTGATGTATGTGCTACTGGCCAGCCAAACAGGAGAGGCTGCAATATAGCATGATGGCTTTGGCTTTTTTATTTTCTTGTTTACAGGTAGCTTTTACAACCCGTTATTATGTTTGTGGTTGAGTTTTGGGATTATGGGTTTTAATTTACTTTGCTTTATGCTATGTAGATGAGAGGGTATGGCAGACATGTTCTTTTCTGCAAAACAGTTCCATATCCCGGAATGAGAAGAAGTAGTAGTTCTGTCAATGTTAATGCAACTAGCTTCCTCTCCAGAGGCTTTCATGCCCAGTACATCATTAAATTCTGTAAGAGGGAAAAGCTGCCTTGTCTCTTTTTAAGATCAGTATATATACAAGAAGAGATTCTGAACTCTCTGTGATGCTGAGACAGCGCGTGGTGTTAGAAGTTAATATATGTTTAATATATTAAAGCAATATAGAAAGCACAGTATAGTCTGGCTGAAGATGTATTTCAAGATCTTTTTGTCTTCTGTAAAATAATATTTACTTCTTTTTTTAGCTGAGCGGATTTTCAGAGATCATTATACTTTAAGTAGCAACCATCAATTTAACTTTTGTATTGGCATTCTTTCTGATCAAAAAAAGAAACATAATCTTTTTTAGTTTTAGTTTTTTAAGTGAGTTTACTTACATATTAAAATAGAGATCAAAATCCTTTTGATCTTTTTTCTGTTCCCACATATATGTAAAATACCAAGAACATAAAGGTTTACAAGTTAAGAAAAGAAAATCAGACAAGCCACATTCTGAAAAATTCAAGAGACAGCTCTCTTTTTAAGGGAATTAGTAAAATTCTTTATTGAGACCGTGACTTTATTATTGTGACTAATGTATATTGGCTGTATTGGTGGACATCACATAAAAGGGACATATTTGCTTAAGTGATTTGAATACAGGTACAGTGGTATACATTGTATGACTTTTGATTAGGTTTGTTTTCTAGCTAGTTGTTCCGCTAGAACCATAATTTTCTTCCAATTGCTACCCAGCTGAGAAACCTGTTGTTCACTCCTCCTATGATACTAAGTCAATCAGCATTTCTGGAAATATCAGTAGCTAAGAATAACATGAGAAAAATAGAGCCAAAGGGCTTAATGCATTGTTTTCAAAATGCTCCTGTTGCCAATTTCCTTACTTTCTCTGTGATTTGGGTAGTTTTGTTAGACCTTTGGAAATACTACTTGCTTTTTCAATAAAATATAAGTACTTCATATGAACTGGAACTCCTCTGTGATTGTAGGATATGAGTGGCAGAATGCTGAAATGCCTTTTAACTAATCTTTCCTGAGTCCTATTTATGGAAAAACACAATAGATAGAGTTTTGGAACTACACTCCCAGTACAGCTGTTGGATGGGAAATCTCTGGCTAGAAACATATTTATGAGAATGGCCTAGAGATAGCCCATGGGTGCTGCTATTGTCTGAGGTCTCCTTTTTGCTGGCTATTGGTTTGTCGAAGAAAGAGATGAACTGTGAAGGAGAGAGATGTAAGAAGAAAAATCTTCTGTAGCAATTACAACAGGGGCCCTGCCAGCTCCAGAGACCAGCCTATTTTGTGTAATCAGAAGAGGCTGTAAAAAGGTAATGACAAGTAAGAGGATTTTTATGGGAGGGATGAAGCAACTGTTTTTACTAGCTTATATCAGAAAAGATGGACTTGTGTGACACTGATGAGATGTCTTGTCTTTGTATATATTTGTGTGCTCTGTTAATGTGACAATATAGTAGTGTTATTGATGGGAATACTGCAGAGCCTGAACTTTCAACAGTCATTTTTATTCAACATAAGAAAACAGAAATTACTCTTTGAGCTTATTCTGGCAGCTCATTCAATCAAGTCCAGGCTCTTTGTGGCAGAGGTCAGTGCTTGAGGCTTTGAAAACATGAAAGAAACTGCCCCTGTTGAAAGATCTAGGATAACTTGTCTTCCTTCTGCCAGCAGTTAAATGTAGAATCATATTTTTTCTATAAGATATATATAGAAGTAACTGCATTTTTAAAAATTGTAGGTATGGGTTTTTAGGGTTTAGGTTGCTAAGTAAAGCCTTCAGAAGTTCAGATATGGTAAGCTAGTGCTTGCCCGTGAAGTTGTACTCATTATTCATTATACAGAAGAGGTAAAGGATGTGTAAAAGACCAACCACTGGAATTCCAGCCAGGTGATGTACAGGGAATTAAAACTCCTGTTCAAGGCTGTGACTAATAATGGCTGTACTTGAAACATATCTCATTTTAAGGCAATCTCATGTCATATATAAGAAATTAGTGAAGTGACTTCAGGCTTTTGGAAGTCATCAACTTCAACACCAGGCCATTCAAGCTTTTGCTGTTATTATTGTTATTATTGTTTGCGTAACACCTCCCCTTTTTCCCCCCCAACTTGCTTTTAAACCTTATTATTTTCAAGAAACCTTTTAGGCCTCATTTGTTTTGAAGTCAGTTTGAGCATCAAATGCCAATAATAAACACTTACCAGAAAGCCAAATCTTCACTTATCAGAAAGACAAATCACCCTGTTGGCTGCCTCTGCTGGGCTGTGGACTATTTGACAGTGTTTCCTCAGTCAAGGATAGCTATTGGAACAGATCTCTTTTGCTAAACTATCCAGACAGTGTTTGATAGCCTTGTTGTTGATGAATGCCCATCTGATTATGCTTAGAGTGAAGGTGTAGTTCTTGTTTTGTGTGCATCGAAGTCTTTCCCTTGCATCTTCCCAGGAATTAAGTGATCGCCATTATCTGATTCTTCCAGGGAAAGGTAACTGAGATGCAAGAGTGCACCAGTCACATCCACTGGCAGGCCTGACAAGAAAATGTGAAGGAGGCTTAGTGTAAATAAAGAATAAAACTGCATCTACTATCATTCCTAAGGAAATATGTGCTTTGAGAAAACAGGCTTTGGAGGCTGAGTGAATATGAGATAGGTCTTTTGTGGGGGAAAAAAAAGGGATTAAGTTGATTAAGCTATATTTTGTCTCTCAGAGTATGAAATTAAAATTTTTTTCTTTCTTTCCTGTTTCCTGTGTCTGGGTTATATTTCTTTCTTGCTTCCTTATCTACCTTTTCTAGAAAGCTACTGATCAAGTAGTTTTTCAAACATCAAGTGTTTTTCTACCTCTTCTCTGCTGTGTATGTTAATAAGAAGCAATGTTTACAGCTCAGCTCTGAACAAACTGTTGCAGATCAGTCAGTGCCCATCCTCGAATGCAAGTCTTGCAGCCTCTCTTAAGAATTAGCATTTCTGCATTGGGGGTGAAAGACAAAGGTCATAAAGTAAAAGGGACTTACCTGTACACTTTGTCTGTTACGTTGGTGTGTACGTTTGAGTCAGTTTATTCTGTACATGTCTCATCATGAAAGCTGAGAATTATTTAAGTTATGGGTTCGCTCACTTGCATTGTTGTCTTTTATTTTGTGATCTTCAGTTACTTTGTCAGGTTGGTAGATTCTTTGAGGTGCCAAAAATTCCTAGGAAATTCTTCAGGTTCTTTGCTTTTCTTACGTTTAATATTGAAGAAATATTTAAGAGCCTAAAATTTTATATATTGTCTTGCTGTTCTACGGGAAATACTGCTCATTTGTTTGTTGTCAGCTGACTTAATCCATTTTAAAAATCTTTATGCTAATATGCTCTATCTGTTCTAAAACTATTGACATGGACTTAGTTAATGCTTATGAGGTTTTTTTTCCAAGTTGACTCATTATTCTTTTTTTGTGACCTACTTAGGTGGTAGCAGACGAGTATCAGAAATGTTGACAGTGAGTTATACAGAGGCTTATGGTGCAGAGTACTGAGTAAGCATGGCTTAAAATGACCAGGACCTGGACTACTCAGTGAGGAGCTGCCACTTCAGTGCTTCAACATGTCCTCCCAAGAGAGGTGGACAAACAAAGAATTTCAGGGTTCTGATAAAACCTCTCCATGAAGGCAATGTCTGAGATAGTCAGTTTCATTTGTGCACTCGCTGTTTCAGCCTTTCAGCATCATTTACTGTCTTGCAATTCAGTACTTTTGAATTTCCAGTTTAGGATGTATTTTGCTGTCTGGTAGAAATTGTGGTGGTTCTTAGTGCATTTAGGGAAAAAGAGGGGATTCTGGGAAATGAATCAGTATTTTCATGCAGCAGATATTTCTTTTGAAGTCAGCATAGTAAATGAAATTGATAGCGAAACCTCAAACACCAATTTGATAACAAACTATGTAAGCCTATCACTAAATCAGTGTCTCCTGTATGAAGACTTTTTTTCCCTTTGAAATTGTTTTACTAATAGTGTGGTCTCATCTCATGTGATAAAGAGAGGATAATATTTATGCTGAAAAATTCACAAGGCCTCCTTCCTGAATGCAGATGAATAGATATATGAGCTGAAGTACCTTTAGAATAAAGATTTTAAATGAAACATAGGGCACCCTCTTTCTTCCTTCCAGAGACTGGCGATCCATTTTATTTTCCAGGGTGAAATATGTGTTGATGTTTTATATTATCATTGTTATATTGAATTAATTAATCTAAAAAATAGAGATGTTTTTGCAAAAGAGCTGTATACTGTAGCAAAAAAATTGTGATCTTTTTCAATCTCAAGTTACTAGGCCAAGGAATCCTTTTTCTTTTATACGTTGTGAGAGTGTGAAGGCCTATAATCTGGACAATGCAGAAATTCAGTGTTGTCAGAAAATCTCTTATGGACAAAACCCTCTGAAAAGAATGATGGGGTAGGTTAAGAGGGAATATTCTCTGAAATAAGTTGCGGATTAAAGTTTTAGCTGAAAAGTTTTCTCCAGACACCTGAAGAGATCCCCAGGTTACCTAATAACTCAGACTGGCATTGTGTGTCTTATGCACCACAGATCCTGATCTATATTATTCTAAACTAAATGAGTTTCTCAATGTAGCTATGTTTTACCTTGAACAAAAACAATTTTGTATTTAATAGCATCCAAAAATACATTTTCATTTCTTCACTGAGAGATGCTGAAACCAAAAGCAATGTGGCTTTGCATGCATCTATCTATTCTAAGAAGTATACCAATAAGAACTGGCTCTATGTTTTCTATGTAGGTGTTTCATGCAGAGATCAATTTCCTCACTCCTAATCTCTTTCCTCCAAAAGAGAAAAGGCAAACAAAAATTCTAATCCTGCCTCTTGGGCTTGAATCTCTGCAGCTGATTGAAATAATTATGCTATGTCTGAGATATGAAGTAGAAAGTGTCACACGCATAGAATCCATTTTTGACCATTTCATGGTTTCTTACAGGAGAATGTAGAGAAAACTCTTGAAAACCAAATTCTGTCAGAACAAAGATGGAAGTAAGGTTGTCATGTATTCTTCTTAGGGAAATAACTGCAAGGTTATTTGTTAACATCCTGAAAGCCATAGAGAGTGATCTGCTTGCAGACAGAACCCAGAGACTGCGTTTAATCATAGGAATATGCCCTAGGATATCTTCCATACAGGAAACCCTTACTCCAAGGTAAGCAAAATTGACTTTGCTGTCAATTTTTGGTATTCAGGTAGGTGCTTGTGGGAACTGTTAGTAGATGTAATTCTTCACTACAGAGAATTCTTATTTCACTTCTGTCTTTTCCCTCTCCCTTTGTGAAGCCCTCGTTGTTATGGCCTATTTGGCCCATGAGTCCTCAAGCTCTGGTAGAAAGCAAGGCATGTGAAGGATAGAAATCAGATAGTTAAAGATGGTTCTCTATTATTTCCTGTTCTAAGATTTTTAAAGTGAAGGAAACGCTTGATTTAACAGGTGAAGCTGTGTGTTTCCTTTTTACTCATATCTTTGTTTGTTCATTATTCTGCAGGCATTGTTCAACTTCTCATTGAAGTGGCTTTTTCATGGCAATCATTTAAGACTCTCTTTCAGGGCTGCTTTGCTACCTCTTCAAGCTGCTGAAAGTTTTGCTAGTATAAAGGAAGCAATCTTGATTCTTTCGCAGTTCTTGTAGTTTCCTCGCAGTAGAAGTTTTTAAGGTTTGCCATTATCTATTTTTTTCCCCAAATAATTGTTTAGATTCATCTATATGCTCAATATGAAGTCCATTACTATATGCAACAGAAAAATTCTTTTCTTCCAAAAATGGAAATGTGCTGTCTCCAGTAAAAAAGGGAAGGTGCTAGCAGATCTTTATGATTCTACCATTGCAGTGAAGTGGAACTGGGTATCACATGTCTAGATAATCCAAGCCAACAACATAGCCCTGCTTTAAAAGAGGGAGGATGATTCTACCCCACTATGCTTTCTCCCAAACTAACTTGAAGGACAAATTAGTGCTCTTGATTAAATTTCAAAGTTAATGTCATTTGGGACAAAATAGTTCTATGTTACTTCAGGTTTCTTGGTAGTGTCTCTAGCTCCACAAGCTTTTAATAGAGCCTCATAAACAAATAAAAGCTAACTAAACAGAAAAAAACCAGCTCTCAATCAATTTCTACCTGACAAGATATTCCAAGAGGAATTACTTTTATGCCTATTTTATACCCTGTCCTCTGTGCTGAAGTACAGAGCAATCATTACCCTTTAAGTGCAGTATGTGAACTTGCACGTGTGTTTGTGTGCATGTGCACACATACATATGTGTGCGTATATTTTAGTGAGAAAGAGAAGGAGGGCTGGGAGACAGCACTGAAGTTCTGGAGCCATACTGGTTCCTGACTTACTGCTGAAGCTTGCCAGTGTGGAGCTTTGTGGTGAAGATTCCAGCAAATTATTGACTGAAGCATAGTTTATCTTAATTTCTCCTTCATACTGATCATTTTAGATTTGCACTTTGAGTCTGTGCCCTCATGGGTATCAGTTGAGTAGTTCACATCTTGTGCTTTTCTGAACAGTCATTGCTACTGCTCCTTGAATTGGGCATTACACCACTACCATGAGGCTTCAGCATTTCAGAGCTGTGTGAGTGCACTGAGGCTGCTTAGGTTTTGACAATGAAATATTTGGCAGACATAAATGGAAACCAGAGTTATAAAATTATGAGTGTATATATGCTGAATATATTTGTCATATGTCTTCCTTTAGGTCATGTAATTCCTCTATTAAGACAACTATGTTCAACAGTCAGAAACATATTTATTTTCTAGGTCATAGAACAGGATCTTTCATAATATTTGTGTGTTTTCAGTGACTAAGTAGTGTGTCAATTTTCTTCGTTATAGAAAAGCATCCTTTTTATTATTACATCTAATTTTTTTTTTCTTTTACTGTTTTCCCGGTATTTTTTCTGTAACTGAAGAGAAGTAGGAGCTAGAACTCCACAGCTGCCTTACCATGTCCAATCCCATTTCCTGGTACTAGTTGCTGGGTGACGTTTTTGAAGAGATACAGAAATGTTAACAAAAACATCCATAGACCAAGATTATCACTGGAAAGACCACAATTTGTAATGGTTCAGATCTTGCAGGTTCTAATTTAAAAGCTAAGTTGATTGGTACTATTTGTGATAATGACTACATTTACAGTTCACAGCATCTAGAGATAGATTAGTGATCAAAGAAGTGGAATAACTTGTTATGTTTTCTTTGAGTTGATGAGAGAGTGAGATTCTCTGTTAACCACTGAATAAACTGAAGGGAATATTGGCCTTCTGGTATTCAATAGCACTATAACTTAAGTAGGACCAAGGTTTCACAATTTTCTCCTGAATTTGTGATGACTATCACTCATTCACATTAATGTCTTCTATGCCTTTCTAAGAGAAAATGACTCTAATATCAGATTAAATGATATTTACTCTTTTTAAGGCCTTTTGTACAAACAAGAGTATCATACCCTGCCACCTTTTTTTTTTTTTTTTTTAAGCAAGCAGGCAATAGGCCCTGGGAATTGCAGCATATCAAAACAAAAACAATAGCAATGGTCCTGGTTGTTTGGCCTGTACTCAAGAGCAAATGTGTGGGAAAATGAAATAATCTTCAGACTGATTGAAGATGATCTGATGGAGAATAATTGGGAGGTAACGCAATGATTAACTTCTTTATAAATCATATGTTTTCATACAAATGAGTAGCTGGAAGCCTGTGGCATGGGAAGATCTATCAGATCTCCTGGAATGGTTATGATATGGTGTCCAAACTTGACACTTTCTCAATGTGGCCCTTGTCTAGACACTTTCTCAGTATGGCACTTGTCTAGATTTTGAAAGATATATTCAGTTTTCCAAATTAATGGGGACAGTCCTGTCATTGGAGACTGGCCACTATTAAATAGCAGCAGGCAAAGCAAAGAGGCATGTTTTTCTTCTATTGTTGCACAGGTTTTGTGGCTGCAGTTTTTGAATTTATTTTAACTCCTATGAGATGGTCGATCACCAATCATTTTCTTCTTGTGTCATGAATAGCAAACAAGGTAAAAAGAAAGTCCACGGGACTGGACATGTTCAAACATTGCACAAGATTTTAAGAAGCACCTAATTTGACCAAGAATAAGAAATACTTAACATGAATTACTTTCCAGTATCAAAATGGTCTTCATGGACTACTGACTTTCATGATGCCGAATTCAGGAAATAGCAAACAAAGAGAAAATTATGTTTAGAGGTGAATGTTTATTTGACTCAGATTAAGCAGATTTATTTTCTTATGAGTTAAACACACTGTAAACTCTTTATATATGTTGAATTATTACGTTCTTATGTCAGTTTATGGGCATATTACAAAAGATTTTCAGTGCATTCTTTTCTGAGCTGACTGAGTCAGTTTTGAGAAATTTTTAATGGTCACCAAAACACATGCATGCATATGTAAGTCACTAAAAATACAATCAAGAATTATTTTTAAAGTTCAAAGAATTTCTTTAGCAGAAATATTGCAAATATATGACCAATATTGTGCACTTTATGACTTTCTTTCTTACTACTACTATTATGGCTGCTACTGAAAAATAGGAAAAGTGTAGATGAAAAATTTATTACCTATATTTGTAATATTTATGAATAAGAAAATAGTGGAGTTCTTAATTTAGGCTACTTGGGAGTGGGCTGCTCTTGTACAATACTGAGCAAGATACTTTGCATGTTCTAGAATATCGTCTATTCTAATCACCTCAGCTCTCTCTGAAATGCCAGTCAAAAAAAATTCCATTATTTCATTAATTTTTTAGGGATGTTTTACTGCTGTTGAGTTTAAGAATGGAGCATTCCTCTTAGACAGAAGCCAAAAGCACTAAATAACCCCAGAGTACACTCTGGTCTCTTTTGAGACCTCATTTCTTTAGATGATACCGTTGAAATGATTATAGCAGTCGGACCCGGGACTGACAAAAGGAAAGGCTGATTTCTGTAGAAATTATATCCCAACATACTAATTAAGACCTTCCTTTATGATATCCAGGGGTATGTGAGGCAGCTTCCTTTCCCCATTTTCCTTGACACAGCTTGTCAAAGAGGAATGCCAAGGCTGGGTGTGATCTTCCCAAGATCAGAGTGAAAGGAAGTAGCATACCAAACTGATGATGGCATAAATGCTGCCCAATCTAATTCCACCTCCACCCCTCTGGGTCACCACTCAGCAGTATTTCAGATGGCTAAAGTCAATAGTAATAACAAAAAGCCTATGCAAGGTCTGACAGTATGAGAAGTGGAGATAGAAGGAGAGCTAATTAAAAACTGAATTTATCGATGTGCTGCATGTTTTATTTTATGGGGTAAACTATGCTCAGGCACATTGCAAGTTCAAAAGGTAAAGAGACTTCTGCATCAAGAATGCACTGGGAAGTGCTGAATACAGCTTATCCTAATAGAGCTGGGTAAACCTGTTCAGCATGGATAACAGTGCTTATTCTCCAGACAGGCCTTATTCTGAACCCAGTAGTGTAAGCATCCCCATTCCTAATGGTACTTTCTCTGAGAGAGATGGTGGAAGTTGAGAGGTTTACATTTTGTTTTAACCCCCCCATCTTGCCCCCGCAAGTCGCCTCCATTTCTCATATCTGATACTGCATTCAGTAATGTGTGAAAAACTTACAGCTATGCAGCAGGTATTACTTTTGACGCCACCTTCCTGGAAAGGAATGTTTAGTCAGCCAACACTCCTGGTGCATTCATGGAGGTAGAAATGTGGACAGAGAGATAACATTAGCCACCTTTCTAGGCAGAGCTACCTCTGCATAGTTTAGGTGCTTTCTGATTGCACTTCATGCTAAACATTTCAGACTGCCTCCAATTTCCCTTGGAACCAAGAATGCCAGGGGGATCAAACTGAGGCTTAAATGCATTGCATGAGCATAATCTAATGAGTGTCTATATACACATGGGAGAAGGTGTGCAAGGCCATCCAGCTGTTGGACCCACTCCATCAAATGACGGTAACCACTGAGCTAAGAAACCTGTTCAAATATCTGTCCATGTGACTGAACTTGTCTTTAATGGAATTACTCTGGTCATCACAGACAGAACCGAAACCCATGCCTGGCAGTATAAATATACGGGCCAGAAAGGTCACCAGCATTTAGCATCTCACAGTCAAAGTTTAGTCCTTTTGTGCAATGGCAGGGAAGATATAAGCTGTGCTGAAAATAAAGACACCAAGATGTTGTTAGGACTCTGTTTTCTACCTCCTGAGAGGTCTGTTTAGAGTCAGGCCAACTGCCAGTCACACTGTGCAAACAATATGGAGTTAACCATACCACAACCATGTTCATGTATGAGCACTGAGGACCTATTCACATCTGCTACCTTCTCTGCATGCTTTGATACAGTCTTTAATTTCATGGTAATTTTCTGTTTCCAAATACATATTTTAGGATCCTGTATACCACAGTTCAGAACAAAAATTTGATTTTTCACAATGTTACCCAATAAAATCACAACTATAACCATACCCAAAAAAATCACAACTGTAACCATACTCAATGTTTTTTGAAGAAGAAAATTAGTCCTCCAGTCTTGCACAGCTTGACTATAATAGTGAAGCACTGTGCATGAATGATGAAAGGAAATGATTTGGCAAGGAATTAAAAAAGAGTGAAGATGAAAAGTACATCAGAAGTTTCCTTTCTAATCTTAAGAAGATATATGAACCTAGCAATATTAAGATGATTGCTTTGGGTTACTATAATTTGAATATCATTTAATCTCCATTTAAAATATCTCTATATTTTTGTATGACAAGCTTTGATAGCAAAGCCAGTGATAATGAGAGTTTGATGCTTTACTTATGGACACTTTTGCTCATAGCTCAGTGATGCCGCTGTGAGATATTGTGATAATTTTTCTGAGAAGGAATTACCCTATAAAATTAAATCATTACTTCTTTGATGTATGGTATGGTTAAGATGCATAGCACACCTGATTCACATAAATTAGCCTTGATACAGAACTATCTCATCCTTTAACTCATATTGATTTTTGCCACAGCAGAAAGAACTTAATGCAACTATATAGAACATGCAGTTTTATATCTGTCCTCGGATATGTTGAAGTTTTCTAGAGACTGGAACAAACACCAATATCTAAACCCCCAAAATGTGAGTTAGAATAAGCATTTCACAAACTCACTGAAAGAAATACCAAGATTAAGGCAGCACACCATGAGGGTAAAATGCAGAGTACAAGACCAGCTGTAAGAAATGCACTGTGTAATTGCTATGAACTGAAATTTCATATCTAAATACTATGCTTTTTGAATATGTTTTACAGCAGCATTCAACAGCTAAGATAATAACAACCACCATAGAATGGCAAAGAGTCAGACAGGGTCACAGGAACACAGGAAACATTGTGATTCTTGAAAATCCTTAGTATTGCTATGGAAGAGAAGAAGGAATTACAGAGTTTCTTCCAAGCAGTTCACACAATGCATTTCAAGAATGCAAGTAAGGCATCATTAAAGTTTTCTAATTTTTTTTAATGAGAGGATGAACAAAGTCAGTTTGTTTAGCCATAGATAACCAGGTACTAAAGAAACATTCAGGGGAAACAATCACTACAGAAAATGCAGATTAATTGTGCTAGCTGGCATTTACTATGAAGAGCTCTTGCTGCAGAGTTCATTGCTTCAGGAAGAGAGAATCTGTAGTTTTAACTGTCAATTTGGAAAGAAATTTAAAAAAGAAAAATTTTAGAAGGCAGTGATAAAAGGAAGAGTAAAAAAGTTGCTGGGATCAAACTGTATTTATGCAGAAATGACAACTGCCTTCCTTCTTCCACATATAGATCTAAAGTATGAGTCTGAATATAAAAAAAAATTTGACATGATTCTTTATTGAAGAATAATGAACTCAAATTCTTGAAGGAAAAGAGGTTTTATTTCTTTCTGTTGAACAACAACCATTTAACAGATAAGAAATAAACACTAACCACAAAGAGCTATTTTTCACAGTAAAGAAGATTGCCAGAAAGAATGAAGACCCACCTCAAATTTTTCTAGTACTGACATGTGCTGACTAGTTTGCTCTTAAATGGTTTGGTATGGGAATAAGATGTGAGCTGGCAAAGTTTGCAGATTACACATATTTATTAGGACAACAAAATCTGATGGCACAGGGTTGCAGGAAGCCTTGGAGCATTGAATAACAGGATGGTAAAAGGGCAGATTAAATTTAACACCAGCAAGTATGAAGTGATGCATATGGGAACCCACTCCCCAGAAATTATTGTAAGTACAAAACAACCTCTAAATTAGGACTCAGGATACTGATATTTGAAAACTGGGTTAAACCCCAGTAGTACTGTTAGAAATTATTATTATTATCTTCTAGTAGTATGGTGTAAGAGTATAAGCAACGGATGGTTTCGAGGAAGAGGTGTTAGCTTTCTCAGTAACTTAACTGTGAGAGTTCTCAAACATTAACAAAAGAACAGAGAAGGGATAAAAAAAGAGAAAGCTGCCCTGTGGTACTGCAAAGCTGTAGTTTATCTGTACCTTGAATATTGCATGGAAACCTGGTAACTCTGTTTCAGAAAAGTATCAAAAAATCTAGAAGAATGGTTGAGACAGTTGTCAAAGCTGAACAGAGGTATGGAATTATTTCTGTCTGAGGAGAAATGAAATGAGACTTTTCATCTCAGATAATAACAGCTAACACATGACTGTGAGTGATCTAAAAGAAATGCTCAAATCATACATGGCACAGAAAGTAGAACATAATATCTCACAATGCAAGACAATGGTCAGGTCAGGTAAAATGTTATAAGCAAACAAAAAGTAAACTACTCCAGAGAGTAGAATCAAATTAAAGTGTCTGTTGTAATGGAGTTGTTAAAAGCATAAGTGGATTGAAAAGGAGTGTGGACAGATTCACAGATCCATCACTGGCACAAATTCCACCTTGACAAGTCCTTAAATCAATAACTGAGAGAAGCTGAGAAGACACACCAGCAGGAAGGTTGCCCCATTTGTCATGTTTCTAAGCACCCACTGATGTCTGCTGTCACAGTCATTGTGTCAGGGCAGACAAACTGGTGTCTTAAACCCAGCTGAGGGAATAATTTCAAAATTATGCCTGGTAGTAGAAAAAGCAATCAAAGAAACCTTATTCTACCAGTATTCCAGCACTATGACTCATTTTCTATCTAATGCAATCTTCATGCCAATTAATCATAGGAGTTGCTGAAAAAATATTTGTGATTTTAATAAGAATGATAGAAATTTGTACATATGATCTTGATTCTTCCTGTGCTCAGAGGAACTGACTCACCAGCTGATGCTAATATCCAGTTTGTATATAACATGTTCAAAATAAAAGGGTGTAAAATTACTCACATTGCCATTTGATTAATTTGCATATTAAACATTTCTTATCCTATTGCTGTGAGTTAGTAAATGCAGACAAATAACAGAGGAAACATTGTGAAACTTTTCTCCTCTGTTGCTGTAAAGCCATACAGACATAGGGACAAGAAGATATTACTTTCAAAACAGATATTTTAAGAGAAAAGTGTAGATATTAGACAAAAAGCAAGGATTTTTGTTGCTGGTAATTTTAATTATTTGCATTTGAAATTCCTGAAAAGATAATTTTGGGTTGGGAAGGAAGTGCAGATTTCCTAAAAGCAGTATTTGTTTGCATTTGCCTGGTAAATCCAGTCCTAACACATCTAGATGTCATGAAATCAAAAATTGTGGTAATGCCATGCCACAATTCCATGCTAGAAAATCACTTAGTCATTGTTATGGAGAGTCATTCTATGAACTTTTTCCTGGGAAAGCCACAAACCTAGAAAAGTGTGTTTTTTCATAGTTTATCTCTAAATAAACGGAACGTCTATTCACTTGCTTGAGCAGAGGTGAATTTGGTCACTTCAGATTCACTCTCTTCCTGTTATTACAGATTTCTGCTGGGTCACTGAAAGAAGGGTGGAAAGTTGCACAATTGTGCAAGAGGAAGTTGTGCATATATAATCTTCTCTGCAGGTCCCCACCATGATATATCAGGATGAAGGAGTAGAGAGAAACTGTGCCCTTGTGCTAGGACTGCACTAGCTACCCATATCTCTGGAAGAATGAGGGAACTAGAAGAGACACTTATGTACCCTCAGATGACTATGGATTCTGCAGGTGAACTTTATATTCTTTATATTTTGCTATAAGCATTTATATGATTTTATATTTTTCAGAGTCCAAATTGGATTGATTAAGGGCTGTGATTTCATAAGACTTCCAAGCATTTTTGGATAGTTCATAGAATCATAGAATCATAGAACAACCAGGTTGGAAGGGACCCATCGGATCTTCTAGTCCAACCATTCCTATCAAACACTAAACCAAGTCCCTCAAGACCTCATCCACTCGTGCCTTAAACACCTCCAGGGAAGGTGACTCAACCACCTCCCTGGGCAGCCTATTCCAATGCCCAATGACCCTTTCTGTGAAAAACTTCCTCCTAATCTCTAGCCTAAATCTCCCCTGGTGGAGCTTAAGGCCATTCCCTCTTGTCCTGTCCCTGTCACTTGGGACAAGAGGGCAACCCCCTACTCTCTACAACCTCCCTTCAGGTACTTGTAGAGAGTAATGAGGTCTCCTCTTAGCCTCCTCTTCTCCAGGCTAAACAACTCCAGCTCTCTCAGCCGCTCCTTATAGGTTCTGCTCTCCAGCCCCTTCACCAGCCTCAGTTTCCACAAACTACACTTAATCCCACTACTGTTTAAAGTTCTAGAACACATAACATACATATTATAGAACCAAATAAAATTGTAATTGGTTTGCTATGAGAAACCTAGGCAAAGACATTCTGTACCACAAAATGCCTAAGTTTTCAGTGTGACCTAAAGAAAGAAGTTTATGTCTTGATCTCCACACCACAGCTCCTCCCTCTCATGAGATGGTTTTCATGTAAATTGCCTCCTCAAGGTTATTTCTCAGGCAAGATTGTTTCTCAGGCTCCTGGCACTTCTGTTGACTTCCTTGGCTTGTTATTCAAGCCTGGCATTGTCTTTTGATTATTCCTCCTATTCATCTTCCTACTGCTTATCTTGGCCTCCTTACTCTGTTTCTCATCCTCTCTCAAGAGTCTTGGCATTACTACCTTCCCAAGTTTTCCCCTTAGAAGCTCTGACAACTTTTTGTTTTCATCTCCCAAGGCACATCTATAATTCTTCTAGCCGTTTCCTTATCACTACCAAGTTTCTCACCTGTTCATTTCCCCAGAGCTTAGCAGTGTTACAGCACACTTCTTAGTTATTCCAGGACATTTCTTATCCCCACGCCATACCTCCACTTTGTTTACTTTGTCACATATTCCATCTGCACATGTACTCTGTTGCTCATGATCCACTTGTTCCCTCTCCCTCCTGGTGGGGTTGAAGTGGAGCTGCGATAAGAAAACTGCTCTGCCAATTCCATTCATTCAAAGGCAACTGACATTGCAGCTGGGGATGGACTGTGTAGGTGCTTATAACATATGCCATATTCAGACAACCCAATCTCCTGTACTTCAGGGATCACAAGTGGACAAGCAGAATGCCCTGATATTGGCCAGTGAATGTTAGTAAGACAGGAAATAGCATAAAGTTTTATATAGTTGTACACAGTGATGTCTTAAAAATGAAAGACTAGTGTATGATTGTGGATGAAATTGTATTTGCTGCAGCAAAGGAAAGAATGTCTAGCAAGCTCTCACCATAATTGCACTGTTTATGGTACACTGACTCTCACAGACAGCCTGTTCCAACATACACAATGAAACAGACATGTCTCTCTGTGTCCAGGCATACAATTTCATTTGTGATTTTACTAATGTTCTTTGATAGCTCCAGAGGGTGAGCTGACTCTGCTGAGACCAGTTCCTCTGGAAGATGCAGGTTCATGTGCCCTGTGCACCCTTTCCAGACCTGCTGGTGGTGTTGCTTGCTCCATCTCCAGATCTGTTTCCCTCTCACAAGCCACACCAGCATCATTAGCAACAGATTTGTTTTCTCTGCAGAAAACCAGCTTGTGGGCTGTAAGCCTGAGTAGCTCAAGGGCCTCATTAGGCTGGTAGGCATCACTGCCAGTCAATAACACACAAGTACAAAGAGTCTGGCTTCAGTCTTTGCCTGGGGCCTCTGTGAACCTTGTGTTTTCTCTCACTGTTGCACTGCATGTTCGTGTTGTTCAGAAGTGGGTGCGTCCTGATCTATTTCTGCTTACTGTGTTGTGAGATCAAAAATCTCCTTACTTTCATCCTTTTTCATTCTTTGTTGCAATTCAGTGCTCGATGATTGTTTCTTTTTGCCTAATATATTCTGTATGTAAGGTAAAACGTATATGCCATGAACAGAAGTTTTAACCACCATCTTTTCAGACAAGTTGAAGGATTTTCTGCATCATGTATTTTCTCTGTAGCATGCACTAAATCCTACTCATCAGGGTTCAGATAACCCACTCTTGGAATTTGCGTGGGTTATGACTTTAATTTGCTTATTAATGAAAAAGCAGAAACACATCAACAGTGTTTGTGCAGATGAACCTCTCTGCTACGATGAAAGAATTTATCTTCATATTTGAAGAATGCAATTGTCCTGAGTCAAGTTCCACTAATCAAAAACTATAAACAACTCAGCTCTGATGAGCAATACTAAGTGGGGGGAATGCAGGTAATCAAAGGTATGTGACTTTGCAAGTGAAGCACCTGAAAGTACGTAAGTGCTTCTGTGCTGCATACTCCCAGTCTGCATAAAAATAAATAAACAAAAATGAGAGTATTTTATTTTTATCATGTAGGAGTTGCAAAGTACAGTGACTCAGTGGTATAATGAAGAAATTCTATTCTTGGAGACAAAAATAACATGTGCTCATGCAGCAATAAGAAAAGCATTTGAAATCAATCTTTCCTTAGTAATCTCCTACACATTGTCATTTCTTGCTTTGGGCCATATCAGGAACATCTTACTAAATGAAAATTTTCTGGAAGAGCAAGTTTCGCTATCTGAATAGTAGATCTCAGTCTCCTGAATTTGCTCCACCTTTTCTCTGACAGAGTCTAACTGAAACCATCTCTGAGAAGTGAAATCAGATGGCAGGAGACATCTCCCATACATTGTGATAATGTTACCACTGCTTTTACTGATTGGTGTTAGCTGCAACTTCACACTGTGATTCGTAATTCTGTTTCTTTGGTAATGCTAATTACACCAACATGAAGGCACAAGATCAGAACAAAGCATCTCAGTGTTGGATTCTAGAAGGTTTTGGAGGTTTTTTTCAGGGATCCTCCAAAATATTTTAGAGGACTATGTTTTTTCAGTGAATCATCATATTAAAGTAGTTGTGCGGGTATGATAATGCACTGACTTCCTAAATATAATGTATAGAGTTGCTTTTTGCATTTTTACATTATATTTAGTTGGGATATCATGACAACATTGTGAATAAAAATTAAATTGAATTTGCAAATATACTATTGAGAGTTTAAAAAGATCTTAAAATTATGAGTAATGCAAATGAAAGTGGTCTGCATCTTGGATCTAAAGTGTTTCTAGTTGTGATACATATACATCTTCTCAGGCAGTAACAAAGTATGGGTTAAAATTTTAAATGACCAGTAATAAATCATAGTCTTAGGCCACTGTTCAGCAATCCAGAAAAAAAAATGGTTTAGTGCCTCGGGGGCTCATTTTCCTCACTCACAAACATGAACTGGTTGTCTTAACTGATAATATTAAGTAGACAAAAAGGAAAACATACTTAATTCAGGATGACATGCAAAACAAATTCCTCAGATCTATCCATTTCACAGTAGTCAGCCTTGCAGAGGCAGGGGCAAAGCTAGTGCCTCATTTACCCTCTTCTAGGCATCCCTTCTCCCGATGCTCCTGGGCAGGGAGACCCTTCTGCCTTGTCCTCACTTGGTTTGCAGACAGACCTGGCTTGCTTCTGCTCCTGGGAAGTGGGGAATTTCAGGCATCAATGCCAAGTATATGTACAGGAAAGTATTTTTAATGCTGAACAATACTGCCAGGGTATCTCAAGGCAGAGGTTTCATCAAAATTTTCCTAAAATCCCTGCCATAACAGCAGTGAGATCTTGCTTGCAGCAGCCTCCTGGGAATGCCTAAGCTTTGGAGAAAGCAGCAGCCAGCCACAGCACCAGACCCTCTGGGCTTACTCTCTCAAGCACAAATATTCAAACTAGCTCCTGGAAATGAGTTGTTGCATCACATTTTGATTTCATGCAGGAGTGATTTTGAATGAATTCCAGGATGGCAGAGTAGGTGATTTTTTCCTTTTACAGGACTCTTGACTGGAATGTCAAGACTAGGATTCTAAACTTCCTAAAGATCATAAAACCATCTCAAAAAATTCTGTAAAAAACACAAGACTCCTTTTCCTTTGGAAAGAAAAGTCTGGACTGCTGAACTTCTGGCTGCTGCTTCTGAATCTTCCCCTGCAGTGAACTCTGTGATTTTGCAGGTGAGGATTGCACTTGGCAGAAGTATATAGAGGAATTTGTATCCCTGGACCTATATTGGTTCCAAGTATCTTCCAACAGTTTACAATGAGCCACTGATTCTCAAAGTCTACCTAAGCTGCAGCCGTTCTCTGTGAAAAATTGCTGACTTTTGTGTAGAATTGACAAAAGGAGCATCCAGAACTGCATCTAAATCTTGATGGAGGAACAGTAAGAGGTACAGAAGACTTATTTGTTTCTGCTTGTCAGTTAAAGATTGTTGGGAATCTGATAGGGTAAAGCCAGCATGGTGTGCATACAGAAAAAAACCCTTGCTTTTTAGTGTGAACAGCTGAAAATATAATTTTACAAGATCGGCTTTTGCTTTCTTACACTCCTTGGCCCTGTTTTGGAGTTCAGAATATTACTGCAGATTTTTCATAATGAGTAGCTCAGTATCAGTACCTACCAGAGTCTGAGGAAGTGATTGATAGGAATGGCTTGATTCAGTGATCCAGGGGGTCTTTTCCAACCTAGTGATTCTATGATTCTATGAAGAGCCCTCTGAACATATGAAATACTTAGAACACTGCTTCTCATGAAGACTATGTTTTTCCTTTTTTTAACATGTGTTAAAGGACTTTGAGAACTCAAACTGGTAAATTCTGCAATTCTTTTTGCAAGAAACAATGCTTTGAAAATTAGTAGTTCAACAAACTAAAAAGCAGAGTTACCAGAAACGCTCAACTGTTGCTGCTGTGTTGTGCAGGCAGACTGCAAGTTAGCTGCCCTGAAGCATGTTTTGCAGATTGAGTACAGTGGAGTAGGACCCATTTTGGGCTGAAAGACCTCCCAAAGAGCCCAGGCAAATAGGCGGCTGGGGCCCAACATTAAAACTAGCCCTAATGCAGATTTCCTGTAGAGACACATCAGTGCTGACACGAACTGAGGGGAAGAGAATGGGCTGGCAAATGCAGTTTGACAATGCAGTGTGCTCTTCTGTAGGTGGTAAAGAACACGTTCAACCCTCAAAAATAGCCAACAAATATTCAAAAAGACAATGGAAATTTACACAAATGAGTGAGAGAGCAGTTGCACTGAGATACTGGAGTTGTGCCATGCACTTTGTTATTCCTCTGCTTGGTTACTCAGAATCTCGTGTAAAAAGTTGTCAGGAGCATGCACAGTGGGGAAGTGTAAAGGGAACTAAGCAAATCCTGTCTTCCTGATGGAGCTGTTGGCCCACATTGGGCTATGTATTGGATGTGTCCTCAGCTGAGGACTCCTGTAGTTAGTTGCCTAGCACCCCTCCTTCTCTACATGTTTCCTACACCTGTTTTAACTACTAGACAATAGATGTAGCATTGTCTTATGTGAGTTCCCAGCACAGGGCAACCGGAATCTAGGCAAGAATAAAGCACAACCTTCCCTCTAATCCATTGCTTAAGAAGTGGGAGGGGATTGCCTGTTGTTGTGGGTTAACTCCAACCAGCCGCTAAGCACCATACAGCTACTTGTTTAGTTCTCCTTCAGTGGGATGGGAAACAGAATGAGAAAACTAAAGGTGAGAAAACTCATGGGTCAAGATAAGACAGTTTATTATTTCAAATAAAATAAAATAGTAATGATGATATTAGCCAGGATAATAAATTACAGTGAAGAAAAGAATAATACAATAGCAAAGAGAAATAAAAACCAAGAAAGACAAGTGATGCAGAGGAAAACAATTCTCACCACCAACTGACTGATGCTCAGCTAGTCCCCAAGCAGCACTGTCCCTCCTCTCTGTGCACAAACTCTCCTCTTCCCCCACTTATACAGCTGAGCATTATGTCTTTTAGAATGGAATGTCTCTGAGCTCAGCTGGGGTCTGTTGTCCTGGTTATGTTTCCTCCTAACTCTTTGTGTGCCCCTAGCCTTCTGGCTGGTGGATGGGTATGAGGAGCAGAAGAGGTTTTTACTGTGTCAGCACTGCTCAGCAATATTTAAAACATTCTTATATTATCAACACTGTTTCCAGCAGAAGCTGTACCAGCTACTATGAAGAAAAGCAATTTTACTCCAACCAGATCTGGCACATATACTTGCAAAAAAATCCCAGGGAACCCAAGAAGTCTTCTTCAGCAATGTGCAAGGCCTCAGGCTCCAAACTTGTGTCCTTGTTTTGTGCAGCAGCAATAGCTTCCTGACCATTATTTATTTATTTTTACTGTGTATGTGTGAGGAAGAACTCAGTACTCTTGGATGTTGTGGTTTACATCAGCATTATTCACGTCTTTTCCCAGGCCTTTACAAGCTGGGAAAGTCACCTTGTGTTCAACCAATACTGGGTGTATCCCACTTCAGTTATTGTCAGAGAGCCAGCATTTCATCACTCGGCAGGCACATTGCAGTCACATAATGGAGGCAGGAACTCAGCTGAAATAAAGCAATGCTGAGAGCTTGTCAGAAATGTAAATGATATTGCACCTATTGTCAGTGGCATATTATCTATTGTTCTCACAGTTGTTTCCCAGCTGAAAAAATGCTGGGGAGCCCGTGTGATGAAACCATTGCCTACTTGCTGTAATATGCTCTGTCAGGAACAGCAAACTGATCTCATGCTGCAAGCAGCATATGTCTGTGACAAGGAAAACTGGGTACTGAAACCCATTGTTCATAGCACTACAAACTTGCAGGTGCCTTCTTTCCACTGACTGTGTCAGCATCATGGGGATGACTGGAAATTCACAATTTACCACAGCCTGCAGGGAAAGGTGGTTCTTTCTGACTTGTGCTGCAAGAGAAGTTAGAAGATTCTCACAAGGTTTGATCCAAAATAGGAAGTATTGTATCCATGGGAAGTATCCACGGGAAAGTGAAAGAATAGAAATTTAAATGTCAGCCAAGCAAAGAAATACTCTATCCCCTGTGACTTCACAAGGGATTCCTGGGAAGAGTTTGTTTAGCTGCCCTTAAATAAAACAAACCTTAAAATATGGTGGTTTTTAGAAACTGACAGTAATTATGCATGTATGTCAACAGATGCGTTATTGAGAGAGATGAGATGACGTTTTCTCTAAGAGTGTCACTTTCAGGCACCTCGCTGTGAGTACTTCATTTCAGTAGTGTGATAAAAGCAAATCCCATGACGTTTATAATCCAGGCTTTCAGAGTTTGCTCATGAAGACAGTACTTGCTTGTGTGGATGAATCTGGCTGAGTCTGAAAACAGAAGACGTCCTAACTCGGAATCATCCTTTCATTAATTTTGAAATGCTGCAAATGCAACTAAATGCAGATGAAGTGCCTTGATTGACCTACTGAATGAACTTTTGCAATAGTTCTTGTTGAAGTGATGGGTGTTTTGACCTTCTGTGATTTTAAATCTCCTTAAACAACCCAGCTTTCAAATGGAAAATTGCTTTGAGAAGGAAGGTGAAGATTTCATCTTGAAAATGTTACATTGGTTTGTTTAATAAATGTGAATCTCTTCATGAGGGTTTTTGTCTTAAAAATAGAGTCCACAGGCAGCTTCTACTTTGATGAATCCTTGCTTTCTGACAACAAAAATACTTTGTCTGAATTCAGCCAATCTATTATACCTACTAGAACTTCTGTTGTTCAGAAGTACCTCAGAGGCTCAGTCAGTAGGTCCCACAGAAGGGGATGAGCTAGTGGGTCATTATCCCTTGTGCTATTGTTTTTGGCCAATGGTTACTATTCATTAAAAACTAAGGAAAGTCAGCAAAGAGAGATAAGGAGGAATAATCTCCCAGTTCCATTTTTTCCTTATATGTTTTCACAATATTAAAAGAAAGCCACTTTTTCCAATTTGTTTTACTACCACTTTTTAAAAATTCTTCTCCTGAAGTTCTTTTCTTCGTTGATCCCCAAGTTTCTTTTATACCTCCCCTCTATTGGTCATTATTTTAGTATATTTCAGATAATTCAGCTTTACCTGTTTCATTAGCACATCTGCAGTGCTAAAGTTAGATAGAAGTAATGACATTGTGTATATACATTGCAGAAGTACAACTCATGACTTTTAAGAGGAGTTTCCCATGAGGTAATGGTATGAGTCAATGTGAAGGCTGTGCAACACAAACACAATGAAATGGGTAATTTGCACAGAGATAAGTCTTTGACCAGTTCTCTTATCATATGAAGACCTCTATCTTTTTTCAGCAGCGAGACTTTCAAGAGGAATAAAAATGTAGGCATACAGTTCTGTGGCTATACATTGCAGGGAGAATCTACAAGGACAGCTAAAGAAACTGGTTATTTCTTTATTACACAATGGGTACACAAGGTCAAATTTTGTCTGTGGAAAGATGCAGGCAACTTTTAGCAGCCTTGGTGGAGGTGACATGATTGTTCTTGGTTTAGTAGGAGCTGGCCAAAACATATGAAAATGCTTAGTTGTGAGGAGAATCCTTTTTTAATTGGAAGTACCTCCTCAATCTAATAATATAACACATGCAAAAATACCTTTTGTGTTGTCAGATCTTTCTTTGTTTTCATTTATCACCCCTTCGCCTTGCTAGGTGTGAATGAAACTGCTCTCCTCCGGAGCACCTTTCACTAATGTCTACTTGGAAGCACGGGGGTTAAAATCTATGATCTTACATTCATATCAAGTTGGTATCAATCTTTTTGACCTTTACATTTCCCATTCCTGTAGAACCACAATACAAGGTAGTAACTATTCATATCATGGTAGATCTTCCATGTAATTCATCTTAAGCCTGAATAGAAGAGACACAGTATGGGAAACTAGTCTGCTAGTTTGTGAAACCTCAAGACAGATTACTTTGTGATACGAGAATATTAAATTTTTATCTAGAGCACATTCTTCTACTTATTTCTAGAAACCTGCCTGTGATGGGTCATATATACGTAATTTGCATTTTAAACCTGTCATCAGAGAACTGCTTAGAAATACCTGTTGCAAGTATCTTTCGGCCTCCGCCACATCTGTGTTTAACCCACTGAATGGGTCCTCCCAGATGTAGCAGCTTTCATTTCAAAATACCTATGAAGTACCTTCCAGTTCAAACACATCCTGCTCAAACTTAAGGCCAAATCTAGAAAAGAAGATTCTTCAATGATAGGATTTTGCATTTTTTTTTAAGTCACATTTTTATTGGTTAGGTGAACACTGTTTATGTGACTGGAACTTTTGGTATGTGATAGATGGAAGAAAGGAGGACAACATTCACAGCAAACACAGAACCATGTGAGTACCTGTTAACTCATGTCTTGGTTTGGATTCAAGTACTTGGGCAACCCAACATACAGTCCTCTTCATTCTGGTCAAAATGGTCCTGTTTCTCTAAACTGAATGGAAATTAATGCTATTGATTGAAAACCGAGGAAATTTTGTTATTTGATATAGAGTAAATAAAGACAAAAAGGACATTTAATTACTTAAAAAGTTACATTAAATGTTTTTCTTGTTCATTACAGGCCTTATGAGGAATAGCTGAGTGAGCTGGGATTGTTTATCCTGGAGAAGAGGAGGCTGAGAGGAGACCTCATCGCTCTCTGCAACTACCTAAAAGGAAGTTGAGGAGAGGAGGGAGCTGACCTCTTCTTCCAAGTGACAGGGGACAGGACAAGAGGGAATGGCCTCAGGCTCTGCCAGGGGAGATTTAGACTGGACCTTTGGAAAACATTTTTCACAGAAAAGGTCTTTGGGCACTGGCAGAGGCTGCCCAGGGAGGTGGTTGAGTCATCTTCCCTGGAGGTGTTTAAGGAATGGGTGGATGAGGTGCTAAGGGGCATGGCTTAGTGTTTGATAGGAGTGGTTGGACTCCATGATCCAATGGGTCTCTTCCAACCTGTTCTATGATTTTGCTAAACCAAAGGTCACTACTGTGTTCTTTAATGAAATAAAAAAAACCCCTCAAACCGTAATAGTAAGTGCTGCAGAGCTGTAGATTAGATGGTGCTGAGGTCTCATGTTCAAATTTCTGCTGACTTTTTGCAGCATTGGAGAGCTTGCTGAATGCCACAGTCAGGCCGAATATGAGAGAAATGCTGCATTATGATGATTGCATCTGCCAATGAATAGGTTCATGATTCAAATACCAAACATGCTTTTATCTGAAAACAAACAAATAGCTTACAAAGAGAAGTAGGGAAGAAGACATAAAAAAAGTATTTACTGCGAACATGCCTTTCGGCTTCCCATTGAAGCATACATGTTGGGATTTGTTCATCTCCAGTTGCTGTGTGATGTTTTCCTCATATAGCCAGGCAAGGGTTTTCTGTTCATGCCACTGGGCCTGGATTCCACGCAGGAATGTGATTAAGTTAAAAATCTGATCAGTAAAACAAAATTCCACTTGACCTTGAAAGAAGAAAACCACGGGTATCTGATTGCAGCTCGAGGTACCTAGTCACCAAGGGGCTCTTTGAACCCTGGCACAACATCGGACATGTAAGGAATTTCACATACTCACGAGTTTTTGGACTTCTTCACTTTATTCTTTGACACTAGAATGATTTACAAGCCATAATTAAATTTCAACCCCCACTTGGTCGTGAGTACTGCTGTGCCATGTGTAACATCCATCCACTAAGGGGCAAGTTTCTCCTCCTCTCCATGGCACCCCATTCTCATCCCTCCAGGTTAAGAGCCTGTGTTCCCTTACTACTATCCTACCATTGCTGCTGTCTCAAGGGAGCACTCTTTCTCCTTCCCTGACCCACTACCACCCCACACCTCGTCCCCCGAGTACAGGAATAGGTCTTGTCCATCCAAGTGCATTTAAAAGGAGAATCTGCTCATGCCACCATGGCAGAAGGCACTGTTAAACTGGCTAACCCTCCCTGTCAGTGTTTCAGAGCATGGCCAGCATGAAGCACAGGATGTGGAGGACCAGAACATGAGCAGGATGTGTGTAGCCGGTCTTGGAGTCAGCTCTGCTTAGCAGACTGCAGCACTCGTTTCATGAAGAGGTACTGGCTAGTGAGAAGAGATGTGTGAAAAGTTATACAAAGACTTAGAGTAGAGTTTTCACAAACAAAATTGTGAGCAAGATGTTATGATTTGCGCTGGCCCTGAACTGCAGTATCAGTCTGTCTTACATTTTCCCTTGAAAGTAATCAAACTAATGACTTCTGCAACAGCCCTTATCTTATTATAAAAATGAGAAAGCAAACCCCAAATGAATGCCATGTTCTGTTCCATTTCTTGTATACCTGTGGTGCAAAAAACATCAAAAGGCTGTCCAAAGAGTGCTTTCTGGAAGTATAGATAAAGCCCCATAATCTTGCTTTGAATTTTAATTTATTTAACTTTTTTAATGGTTTCATTTCATTTGTTTGCTTGTATATGAGGAAAAGAGAGGCAAAAACTGTGAGTGTGATATTTGAATATACTTGTACATTTTTTCTCTTTCTTTTTTCATGTAAGTAATGAAATTAATAAAATAAGGTCAAATAAAGGTAATAAAATGCAAAGATAACCTTAATTTCTGTAAGTAGCAGCATATGGAACTTCCCTTTTATGCACATGAATTTATTTCCACAGAAAAATTACACTATCTTAGGAGTGGAATAAAGCTGATAAACATTGTTTAAATCATTGCAAGGAGTGGGTACAAAGATTTCCTCTGGCATACCAGCAGAAATTGTTTAAAAGTTCAAGGGAAGAAGCTTCCACAGCTTTCCTGGTGAGACAGTCATGTGGCTCATTACCACTTCTTGAGCCTTTCCTGCTCTTTATGCCCACCCTTCCTAGATATTAATTTGTGATAATGAAGTATAACAGGAACCAGTCAAGTTTTCAGGAAGTCAAACCCATATGTAATTATGTATACGGTTACTAATGTTTTCTGCTATAACATTCAGTAAGTCTTGCTGACTACACTTAATTTTTGTTCTGCTCCATATGACAGCACTTTCTTAGGGAAATTTAGTTGCTTCATTCGGCTTTATATATGAATAAAACCTAACAGAAACCTTTCCCTGAACCTTTCTTCTCTGTCTAAGCTTACTTGCATGTATAGTAATTCTGTATAAAGGTCACCTCCAATTTTCTTCACCCTGAAGGCTTCCCAGTAAAACCTCAGAAGATGTCCTGACAGGCTCTGCCTGACATTTTTACCTCCAGTTTCAAAGCCATGATGACATGACTGTGTTTGCCTTCCTGGGAACCTGGCAAAATAAATGTGCACAGAGAGTCTCACTCATTAAAACCTATAGACATGCCGTGCAAAGGAGCTCTTTCCCTTATCTCTGGGTAATATTTTAAAGAATAGAAAGAGGGAAAGACAAAGGAGGACTTTTAATGCATTGTCTTTTACATTAATGATTTCCACAGGTCTTTCATCATAGCAGATCTCAAATTTCTGAAGATCTTATGGACTGTTTCATTGCAAATGCACATATACTACCATCTGTTACCTGCATGGAAGCTGCAGACCCAACTTATATAGGCATACAAAATTTGTAATCTTCAATGCAATGAAGTGCAGGCTTACAGTAAACTGAATGACATAGGTCACCAAATCCTGGCACTGCTGGCTGGGAGGGAAAGTCATCTGTGTTCAGTGGAAATGCGCTGACCTGTTTCTCAAGCCACTTTGTCCTGGAGGTGGCTTTCTCTGTGAAGTGCACAAAACAATTTGCACTGTATGAACTATGTGGGAGCAGATGAGCCCTCCCGATGCTGTCCCCCCACCAGATCCCTGTACCCATGTCCCTAGCACTGCTCTCACTTGCCGCTGTCTGGCTTCTACATAGTGAAATACAGGTCCCACAATTAGTTTTTCATATTCTGTTTAACTTTTTTTTTAACAAAGTACCTCATTACATCAGATTAGTGAAAGGAAACAATTTGCCAGTTGGCCAGTTTTTAGCATACACTGAACACAGTCTTGAATAGTTCCCATAATATTAATATATAGTGTCTTTGTCCTCAGGGCATTTGCTATTGCCAGGTGTTTCTCTCTCCTTCTCCTGTGTGAAGATCAAAATTGCAACATATGCTGTAAGACACATTCCTTTGTTTCTTAACTCCTGCACCCACATTTTCTCCTGATGTTAATCAGCATACCTAAAGTCAGTCTAGGGCAGATATTCAGCTCTTCTGGAGATATTCTACCACTCACCTGCATCTGTGTGGTTGACTTCTCCTAAAACCTTTGCAACAGGACAGATTCCTGTGCAACCCTTCTTCATTTTCCACAAGTATACAAAGCAATGCTTATGTCTTTAGAGTCAGAGATTTAGCAGATGGGGAAAAATCTGCTTATCAACAAAGACAAATGGTAGATAATGTAGCACAGGTGAGGAAGGAAACAATGCATACATTTCATTCTTCTAAAAGGACAAAATTAAAGCTTTTTGCCTCCACATTCAGTTACTGAGCCTACCAATGCCAAAGCGAAGAACATTTCATACACTGAAAATATCTGAGCAGGGGCAGTGAATATCTGAGGTGGTGAGCATTTATGGTGTTTGGGGTCATAAGTGTTTTTTGGGGAGCTATGCTGAGTCACCACCACCAGTGGCTCATCAGTGGTCTTCTGCTTCATATTACTACACAGCACTGGTGGCCAGCAACACAGTTTACGGCCAGCTCTCTTACCTCCCACAGTGACTAGGAAAATCAGATGAGGTGCTTTGAACAGCTGACACTAGTGCCAGGTAGGTTTTCCCTCATATGAACTCCTCCACCAGGAGAAGCCTGGCAGTAGCAGCCCTAGGCTGGGCGCTGGTGAGCCTCTGGAGTATACCAAGAGCTGGCAGCATGAGTGATGGCCTTAAAAATCCTGTTAATTGGCTTTTATTCAAGAGCAGTGCTCTGCAAAGACTACCGTACTGGGAAAGTCAGTGGGAGTCTGTGGCTGTTTTGGGGTCAGTGAGTTGCTTCATGTGCATCCTGTAGCTGGGGGCAGACATGTTTTGGCACTTCTACTTTTTTAAACATCAGATAAACACTGATTTTTCAGATTTTCTGTTAGTTTTATCTTTGAGAGACCAAAACCTATTAAAGATACACTTTCTCCCTCCCTGCAAATGGTCACTAGCTAGTCCAGGAGAAAAAAAAAAATATGCCTTTGAGAAAAGTAATGACAATTCTTTCTGAATATCTGATTCTCTTACAAGTAAGGGTCTAAAGGCAAGTCCTAACTGTTGTCACCTTACTGTTGTCACCTTACTATCTGAAAAATTACATGCATTCTTAAACCAGGAGCTTGGTAAAAGCGAACAGTATTTTTTCCTATTACTTTTTCCCTTTTGAAAAGTATTAATAAGGTTCTATGTCTAGATAAAAAGAGGGATTTCATCTCAGCAGACTGACAAGACATTGTAACAATCTATACTCAAAATCAAAATGAATTGTGCAAAATAGATCTTAGAGGCTCTTGTAAGGGCTATAAGGGCTGCATTTTGCAAAGGAGTGAATTTGTTGGTGCAATCACACTTCATCATACCTAGAACAAAGCATACAGGGTGACATGAGGACAGATAAAGTAAGACTTTGTCTCTGCAAAGAGAGTATTCAGGGCTCGCGGAGCATCTATACAACTGCAGTTCCTTAAAACTCCAGGAGATTTTAGGCAAGTCTCTTTCCTGAAGGGAATCTTGCAATAAAATGTTAATTTGCAAGTGGTATTGTAAATACATAAGGAGCTCAAGATGTTAAATTGTCTTGATGTTTTCACAATGACCTTTTATTTGAAGTAATAGGAATATTGGAAAAACACTGCTACAAATTTAGCCAGAGTTTTAATGAATTTGTCTGAGCTGTGCTAGCATCTCTCTCACACTGATACACAGAGAATGTTAGGCCTCCTGACCATATCGAACAAGTCTTCACTGAGGCAGTAGCATGTTATGTCCTTCAAAGACCAGGACAGCCAAAATCTAACCCATGGCTGGTTTTAAGAAATCCTTGTTGGGACTGATTCATCCTCCTTCTCTGGACGATGCAGGTGGCTGAGACAATGGAAGGCAGGGCAACCTCAGCATGTTTGAGGATGACACCCAGCTGGGGAGGGCTGTGGGTCGTTCCAAAGCAGGGTTCAATAATGGTGCCTGGACACACAAAGGAAGCAGAACAGCATTGTATTTATTGTATTTATTAAATAAATAAATACAACTCTGCTTTGAAATTTTTTGCTTACCCATCTGACTGGAAAATGAAACCAAAAACATGATTTAAGAGACCAGTCACCATATAGCAACAGTATACAACTCATGAGTTCCTGTTACTTCTAGAAAGCTGATGTAATAAAATTAAAAATAGTTTAGCACTGTGTTTGAGTAACAATGAGGAGAGTATGCCCTCTTGGAAGGTATTTAGGGAGGGAGAAATTGTTCATTGTGAATTATTTGCTTGATTATATCCAATAATTTATATGTTTGTGAAATTTGGGATCACAAGGAGCCTGGAAGCTAGTGCTTTCAGATAAGACCAGTTTCTGTTACTGGTAAAGCCTGTGTACCTGAAAAGAAACATGGCATGAGGACAGCACTTGGGAAAAAGATGTTGATAGCTGAGAGATAAAGCCTCTGTTGTCCATCCTCCTTGAACTATGCAATCCCATTTATTCCAGTGACATTCCATGAATATAACACTCAGACTGGATTACTTTTACTTGTGTAAAAAGCATACCACACACTAGGGAATAAATGGTCAAGAAAAGGAGTATTCTACTACCCAAACTACATTCTTTACTGCATGATTGGATAGAGGTATAACAGGGAATTATTTTTTACCTCCTTCAGGCTATTTTAATGAACACTTTCATTGCATTGATAAAGCTATTTGCAAGTGTAATATTTGTTATTATAAAACCAAATTCATGTGAATTTCAGTAATGTCAGGTGTTATTTTAATCCATAATTAAATCAGCATTAACCTCTTCTGATCTAGACCAATAATACTATCCCAGAGCAAATATTTAGCGAGCTAAAAATGTTTTGATTTTCTCTTCAAAGCTGTGGCCCAGGAACAGACAGAAGGAGGAACTTGCTTAGGTCCCTGTGGTAAGTGACGCATTCTTCTGTGAATCCCCAGAGACAGTGAGATGTGCTGGTTCTGAAACACGAGTTCTTTAGACCTACCAGATGCTCTGAACACACTCTTTGTAAGGAATTTTTTTTTCGATGAGGAGATGTAGCATGTTATACTAATTGAATTGTCTTCAGTGAGCAGTAATTTCCCAGTTGAATGTGTATGACTGATAGTTTCAAATCAGAGTGTAACTGTTCTAATTAATCAGCAAGTTTTGGTAAATCACCTGAGTTGCCAAGTAGGAAAATCAAGGTCAGACCCAAGTGTGATTTGGGGTTTGCTCCCTTTCCTCCTACTATGTCCAAAGTACCTTCTTCAAAGGCCGCCTCTGCATTGATGTGATGTCTACCTGGACATACAGGTAGGACATCCACCTGCAGATGTTGCAAGAGTGTCTCCTAAACAGGACTGTTATTCTTTGACACAGTATGTTGGTGAGTTTGTCTACACAAGTTATGCTTTCGTTTGTATGCTACCTCTAAGCAATTTAGCTATTAAGAAAATTACTAGCAAGATCATGATAATTTATACAATTGCATAATATTTCTCATGTATATACTGCAGTTCATTGATTTTTTTGAAAAAATTAATTTCCCAAATAGGGAAATTATTTTTTAGCAACTACTGACCACCAGTTGCTGCATTTTGAACAAGCCCCGAAGTTCTTGCCTTTGTTTGAAGAAATATTGCTTTGGCCATTTGTTGCCAAAAGAAAGATGACAATGGGTGTTCCTTCTTCACAAATGCACCTAAGCTCCAGTGTCCACAAAGGCTTGACCTTACCCAGGAAGGTATTTCTCCAACAGTTCTTTTTTACTTGCAGAGCAAAATGTCTAGCAAAAAGTTTTTGAAGTCTGTCCTCATTCTCTGGGGGAGGACAAAGTGCCTTTTTTTTTCTTTTCCTGTCAGACAGATCTTATCTTGAAGATGAGAGATGAACTTGTGTTTCTGCTGATTTTCCGCTAGAGATCTCCATCAGCCCATATAAGTAGTTGTTTGGTAGTTATAATTATTGGGCGTTACTTGAACAGCTGAGGAGGATATGGCCTTGCCAGCTGGCCTCAGGGAAAAGGCGGAGTCCCAGGTCAAAGGAAAATGTTTTTGTGAATATTTTTTTTTCTCAGAGAAGTTGAGGTTTATCCAAGCAGGTGTGTTGTGAGAACCTGAAGTGAAAGGAATTTTTATGCCCTGAAGCAATGGCTCAGAGATGGCAAGAATGACATAATCTAAAGTATGTCTACCATCTTCATAATGCACCCACAGAGAAGTTAAAAGGCTTCCTCCTTCTGAAAAGACTAGACCACATACATACAGCTGCCTAATATTGATGAAGAGAAGTGCAAACATGTTCAATTCATGTAAACTGAAGAATCTGGTAGTAAGATCCCTGGTTTACAAGAATCACATCAATAAGAGGGGGAGGGTGGCTTTCAGAGGCCAAGGTCAGAACAGGAGAGACCTGAATTTCTTGGCTTGCTTTTCTGGACTTCTTGTTTAACTTGAGGGGCAAAGCAGTACTTCCTCTGAAGAAACAAAGCAGCTAAACCTGCACAAGCTGCCAGGACTCAGTAAGAATTCTGGGTTTGGTTTTTGTAACTGATTTATCCCTTGAGTTTAAATTCTTGATTTCTCAGGTACATGCTGTGAATGGTTAGAATAGGTTTGTGCCTTTGCTTTGTCAATAATTTCATCCACTGTATTATCAATGCCAACAGTTCCTGTGATTGAAATTATGTTTGCAACATTCACAACAGCATTAGCATTCATTCTATAATACATTCTGCAGTGTTATAATGAAACCAAACAGCAGTTATCTTTTACAATCCTTAATTCATTTGAATGAAAGTAGGTAGGAAGCTGAAAGTGCCTGAAGCACACTAAATAAACCAAATAAAATTTTTAGTGCATTGTTGCTATAAGAGTTTGAGTCTCATCTGCTGTTCTTGGAACTTCGGTGGCTCCTTGCTTACAATCATTATCTGTTCTCCTAAAAGGCTGGAATACAGTTAAATCAGGAAACTACAGCTAACAATCCCCTGATTTTGTTCAATATGTTTCTGGTATACACTCATTTGCTGCAGCAAGACCTTATTGAAAAATGACTATTCGACCTATTTTACTTGGAGTTCAGTTTCATACTGCTCTTTCTGATAGTGTACAACAACATTCTGGGGAAAAAAAAAAAAAGGCCATATTTCCTTTTCTTTTTAAACTGTTGTGGTACAGTGCTAACTACATGCTTTGTGCCTAGTCAGGTGTAAGGATGAAGATGGTCTTTGTATTTACATTTATGCAGCGTTGTTTTTCAGCCATGCTTTCTGGGACTAATTCCATGCTTAGACTTAAATATTTGTTTCATTGCAGAAAAGGCATGATACAGTGGGAACCGAGGACAGGAACTTCTTTAGTCTAATAAGCTCAAAATATTGTCTACTATTTAGATAGCTGCTTGTATCCTTGAAATCCTTTAAAAATATTTCATGGTTTATCAGTAAATAATGATTTGCTTAACATATTACTGATCCTACTTATTAAGATCTCTCTTAGAAGGCAGTGAACTGGAACACCACTTGTTGGTTATTGCAACAAGAAAAATTATAACAGTGTACTTGACAGGGCAGCACTGAGTATAGGGAAGGCACTTTCCAGCAATTTTGAACATCTGGATGATAATGATGTACTTTAGCCAGATGTGCTAGGCCTGTGAAAAGGTAACTGGTAAAAAATCTTCCTAAAATACCTTTGTTGCTTCATGGAATACTAGAATACTAAATTATTTTTTCTCGGAAGTGTTCGTGACCTCAGACTGTGAATGATCAGCAAATTTGAGGAACCAGGATATTCAGGTTGAAATTCGAGTTTTTCATGATGTTTTGCTTAAAAGAGGAGGTGGGCTCTTGAACTCTACAATGCCTTTTCTGAGGGAATGTGTATAGAAGTTTCCATGCATTTTGTTAGCTTTAATCTGGCTCAAAAGAGATTTCAAAAGCAATCTTGTATAAAAGACATACGGTTGCCTGGGGACCAGGAAATAATTTGGTGGGTTCCTTGTTAAGGAGTTTTTGGCTGGCCTTGACGGTAATTAAAACTTGTCTTGAGGCTATTTTAAACAATGAATTTAAACACAGGGAATCCAGAAAGTCTGTGAGCATTTAATGTAACAAGAAAGTTTATCCAATGATGAGAACCAAGACACATGGTCTAGCAGTGCCCAGCTATCACACATAAAGCCCTGGTGTGCTGTATTTCCTGACTCTCTGAAACTCCTGATACTCAAGTTGTCTTTTAAGAGTGTCTGCAAGGGTCAGAACATGCATCAGTTTGCCTTACACTGACTTTTGTGGAAGCTGGAGGTAATCAGTATATCCCAGAGAGAGCTTTATCACCTCTATCAGTCTGTTGATTACAGATAGTGCAACGTTCCTGTGTTGGGAACCATTACTGACTTTGGGAAAGACTGAGACATCAGCAGAACAACAACAAAGACAAGCAGTTAGTGTAAGCTTTAAATTGCAAATAAATTGGCGGTCTACATTGGTCTTCTTGGAAGAGATGAATATTATAACTCAAGAATCATGGCAGAAGTCCTGCTCTATGATAAAAAAAATCCTACTAACAGCAAAACAGGAGTGATACCAAGAATATGGTTGACAAAATTGCTGAAAGGTATCAGCTGTTCCTAAAACACTCTGGAAACCTATAAAAATAAGTATACGTGCACATAAGGTGAATAGGACTGGCTGAGATACTTCTCTTACGAGGTAAATTCCATTAGGAAGCAAAGAAGTCTATCACACACCTCAAGTTTTTCTTCCCCCCTTTGAATGTTATTTCGTTTAGGAGTCTCAGAAATTTCCTAACTGCACTGCATATTGTCTAAGACAGGTACTGACAACATGAATCTGTTTGATTTTGTGGTTAAGCTGCACACTTCATATTGCTTGCAGTTTTGCTCTCTTACCCACTCATAGCAGTGACAGAAAGCAGTTGCTTCAGCTTATTTTGAAATCTGCTGCTGAGATCGCACTCAGTGATACAGCCCATGATAATAATAGGAAAAGGGATGTTTACTGTAGACTATTAACCCCCTTCATCTTGGCCCAGAAGTTGTGCAGGGTGCCAGCACTGCCATCAGTTCACACAGCACTGCAGGAAGACCTGCCCACTCAGGCAGGTGGGCACACAGCCAGTGAGGTGGACTTTGTCTTGGTGAGAGGGTTTGATCTGGAAAAATTGCTTAAGCAAGCTGCACGTAAAATAGGTTGTGTTTTTCTTAGAACTGGTGAGTGCACTAAAGTAACCATGTAGTTTCAAAAGCTTATGTAGAGCTCCATGGAATGGTGGAAGTGTCAGTAGAAGGTGCATTGAATTTAACCCTGGAAAATGCAACCAGGTTTTCTTGCAGACCCGCTCTTGGTTGACAATGCAAGTAAAACATTGGACAGCCCTGTGTTTTTTGTGGTACTTGTGATGGCTGGCACAGCTGCACTGTTACTTTAACATGCGTGCATTACCACCTTCTGAATGTGCTTTTCAAACTTTTATCACGGGGCTGTTTTTAAACTACCTTGTGGTACCAGAGCTGGGGCTCCTGGCTGCCTTTGGAGCTCCTCACTACCTGTGAATGGTGAGCTTTCAGGGAACTCTGGGTACTACACTAGTAGTGCACCAGTCTAGTATGGAGCTGGCCTCTTCTCCCAAGTGACAGGGGACAGGACAAGAGGGAATGGCCTCAAGCTCCTCCAGGGGAGATTTAGGCTAGAGATTAGGAGGAAGTTTTTCACAGAAAGGGTCACTGGGCATTGGAATAGGCTGCCCAGGGAGGTGGTTGATTCACCTTCCCTGGAGGTGTTTAAGGCACGGGTGGATTAGGTCTTGAGGGACTTGGTTTAGTGTTAGATAGGAATGGTTGGACTAGAAGATCTGATGGGTCCCTTCCAACCTGGTTGTTCTATGATTCTATGATTGCCTGATCTGAAGTTGAGTATTAGCACAGCGGTAGTATTAAAGGTTAAAATAATTTGATGAAGAGCTGGAGAGTGCAAAACATTACTGAGCACACTCACTCCTGGCTGTCAATATAAATTGAGTTAGGTTTCTCAGATGAGTGAGTTGGACCCTCATCATCACCTAATTTGCTTAAATGTTTTTTATAAAATGTCTGAGGAGTACTAGTGGAGTGAAAAAAATAATGGTGGCCCTGACACTATTTTCCTTTGCATTCAGTTCAGGAAAATGTAACAAGTCTTTCAAATGTAATGTGTAAAAAAGGTCTTTCTTTTTGGCTTAAATTTGCAGATTTTTTTTTTAATAGGAAATGGGTCGAATTGCTGAGACTGGTTAGCTGCTTTACACAATGTGAAGGCCTTAGAAGAGGGAAATGGTTACAAATTAATACAACCAGCAGGGTGCCCTAAGTACTGAGCCAGAAACGTGTGGGGCACAGCCTGCTCTGATTGGCTGCTTTGCTCTGCATGGACTCGGAAGTCCCAACATTTCTGTATAATGTCACATCAAATGAGGTATCAGAATCCCTTGGGAGACCCTTTGAGCAGGAAGAGCAGGCTATTTCCACCACCTGTCTCTCCTTCAGCTCTGTCAGATTTTCTGGAAAGACTGCCTCTCACTCTCCTAAGTGGGGTGAGGACAGCAGCCCCATCACCTGCTCTGTGGGTGTTCAGCTGGGTGCTAGTGCCTATGGGCTGTAAGTGATAAGCCTCTCCCAGAAGGCCAGCCTTAGGAAATTGAGTTAAACATCTCGCCTTTTTTTTTTCATCCCAAGAGTCTATAAAACAATTTTGCTTAAATGTCATCAAATTGAATTCCTGTTTTCACCAGCATAAACAAATAGGTAGAATGAAATGAAGAATTCTACTGTCTGACTGATTTATTTTGCATTCTAAAGTGTACAAGTTAAAAGACTCAGTTTAGGCTTACCCAGAACTAGTGAATCATTTCCCGTTCTTCCAGTGAAAAAAATACTTAAAAAAACATTGTGAATGAAATATTTGATTAATCTTCTTCTCTTACTAAGGTTTAAATTGGTGTTTTGGGATTTTTTTTTCCTCCATGTTTTCCAGCATATCTATACCTGAAGATTTTCTGGCTACCCAAATATGCAATTTTGATTAATTTTTTTTAAAAAGTCCATTCTCATGAGGAAATCTGCTGAAACTGCTCCAATAGATTCTCCCCAAAGTATTGATTTTGGGCACAATGTTGTATTTAGGTTCCATGATATCATTACCTCAGTAAGTAGATTAATACAAGAATAATAGCTTCAATCAATGTTACATCTTAATTGTTGCTTGTATCTGAAGGGAAGCCACTGCCAATATATCTCAGGGTAAATTGGTATGAATTTTGTGAGCTTGCCTTTCTCCAGTGCTGCCTCTGTGTGCCTGGAGTCTTTCAGTGCTGTACATAGGATTGCTTCACTGGGAGAGTCTCCCTGTGGTTGTCTACAATGAAGAGCATCTTGTATTGTTTCACAGCTAACTGCCTGCAGGAACTTAGTAAGGAAGAATTTTTGGAATACCAAGTATGTTATAAAATAAATGATTTTTAGTTTTCATCCTTTCTTTCATAAAAACTATCATAGAAGAATTGCTATTTTTAGAAACCATTGAAACAACTGTAAAACCTATTGATCAGGTTCACTCTTTGTCATTCCAGCTAATGCTAGATCTGTCTCTGGCTCAAGAGCTTTCTTGGGATTGTTTCTGGTTAAATATGCAGTATTAAAAATCCAATATTCACTTGATTGAATGGACATTTGTTCATTTATTTCACAATCATTTCCAGTGATTTTTAAGTCTCCAGAGAGAGGAGTACATATAGAAAGCACCCATCAGTGCAAGAGCACTATGTAAGTTCAACAATGAGAATATGCCTTCTCCAACTCCTGTTCCTTCATGAAGTGGGACTATACCTTGGAGTCTGCATTCAGCCTGGCTTGGGAATGGGGACTCGACCAGCTCTTCCTAGCACTGTGCAAAGGGAAAGTTTCTGCCCCCAAAGCATACCTAATCACAGCCACTTGTTTCAGGCTGCTAGTGTATCTTGGCTGATGGTCACCTCTCTGTGTTCGCTGCAGCATGGAACTAATGGTTTCTAATGACTGTGTGACCCAAAGGACATACCCACCTGTAGAATATGTGCAAAAGATGAAAAGTAAAAAAAAAATTATATATTTGGATGGTTCAATGTATGACCCTATAGACATGCACACAGTGAAATACATAGTGCAGAAGAAACAGTACAGTCTACATATTGTATTATTATGTAGCTGTGAGGTGTCCAATAATTGTTTCATCGCATTCACATGAGCAACCAGCCCATCCGCAGCCAGACGGGATACCTGACTGTTGATTGAGGACCGAGACTACAAATAAGGGAACTTGCAAGGCACAGAAATTAATTACTAATTTTGTCAAAAATTGCTCACTGTTGGTCTATAAAGTGTTTTGTTCCTAGATGATCATATTCCAGGGTGGTGGAGGAGTTGTAATAATATCCACTCAGCTAATAACTTGAGTATCCTGTGGCTGTGCTGAAAATAAGAGCTTGTTTTCAGGCTTTACTGCTCTCAGACCATCTAGGATAACAAAGGTGCACTTCCAGAGAAGAGCGACGAAGCTGGTGAAGGGGCTGGAGAACAGAACCTATGAGGAGCGGCTGAGAGAGCTGGGGTTGTTTAGCCTGGAGAAGAGGAGGCTGAGAGGAGACTTCATTACTCTCTACAACTATCTGAAGGGAGGTTGTAGAGAGGAGGGAACTGGCCTCTTCTGCCAAGTGACAGGGGACAAGACAAGAGGGAATGGCCTCAAGCTCCACCAGGGGAGATTTAGGCTGGAGATTAGGAGGAAGTTCTTCACAGAAAGGGTCAATGGGCATTGGAATAGGCTGCCCAGGGAGGTGGTTGATTCACCTTCCCTGGAGGTGTTTAAGGCACGGGTGGACGAGGTCTTGAGGGACTTGGTTTAGTGTTTGATAGGAATAGTTGGACTAGAAGATCCAATGGGTCTCTTCCAACCTGGTTGTTCTATGATTCTATGATTCTATGTTTCATTTCTCTTGAAACAGCCTGAAAAGTGCTTTCATGCAGAAGTGGTCAATTCCAAAGGCAGATTAACTGAAATGAGGCAGCAGCCACAAGATCATGAGTGAACAGGGCATTGATATGTCTGGACAAGACTGAATTTTCTTACCTAATAATTTGGTCACCAAAGGATATACATGCCTTTTGTCATTTGAGGACTCTGTCCTCAACATGTGGCTATTCTTTTATAAATATTCCAAGAAAACTTTCTATATGGTGGAATTTCCATTTCATTCCAACTGGGCTGGCAATCCTAAGGTTTTTATCCAGCACAGAACATTATCAAATTGTAAAACTTAAATGTAAAACTTAAAAGCTCACGGTCAGCACTGTCAAGTGGTTACAACAAATGGGGTTTTTAGTGCACTGATGACAGAGATCTGCATCTTGGTTCTCCCTCCTGATCTCCATTTTCCTGCCTCTGCCTGTGCAGGAAGAAGTATGTGGGAGGAGAAGAATTTGTGTGGACCCTTCCAGCTCTAGAGCTGTTTGCAGTCCATCACTTCTACTTCTTATACTGCCTGCAGGTGGTTGTCACTGTTGGGGCAAATGGAAAAGGAGGAAAGTAAAGGCTCTGGGACATTGACTAAATATTTGGAGAGAGAATTGTAACAGAAAAGCGCATATAATTCTGCACTGAAGACTGTGAAGTAGTGTGAATGTGCTAGAGGTCTGAATTCAAACATGAGAAAAAAGTGTAATAAAAATATAGCTACCGCAAGGCAGTCAGGTCTTGCCAGGAGATATAGGACAAAAAAATGTATCTTTAATCCAAGTGGGAATTACCAATACAACTAAATGAACCTTGTATGTTCTTGAGTCTCATAAGACTGTCGTTGGTCTAATTCATGATTGGCTTTGAAAGGGACTAATAAAAAAAGAACTGAAACAGTTTAGTAGTTGAAAATTTCCATTTATTTCTTTGCTTATTATTCTAACTAATAATTTTGACAATTTTTGTTTACCTGGGGAATATCTTTTCCACATGTCTCACCCTTTACAATAAAAACAATATTCTTTATTTTTTCCTGTTCTTTTCACAAAAAAAGGACTTGGTTTTCTTAGTGATGTATTTGGAGTAAGAGACAAGTTTCCTTCCCCAGAAAGGAAATTAGCATTTTGGAAGAGAATACATGTTAAAGTGTTATATTTCTCCAAATATTTTTTTTTCACATCAGCTTAATTATTTGTCTAAAAATGTTTTGTAGACCACATAACATCACACAGGCCTTTTTGAGCATGGTTTTTGCACCAGTACCTGAACAGGCATTCTCTTAGGTTTTCTTCTCATGGCTTCCTCTGTTTAAGAGTATTTAAAGCCATAGAGCTTCTTCGTTCTACCTTTCTTATTAGATGTGGAAAACACTGCTCCAACAGAGAGCCACAAAGAGATATTTTGGCATCTGGAGCAACATAAGGAGATTAACCATCCCCCTCTATCTCCTGCACCCTTGCAACCCCTGTCCTTGCATTTATCCATCCTCAAAAGGACTCTGTGGAGTACAAATCTACATGGGTAATCATGGATGCCTAACCTTCTAGTGGAAGTGCTTATACGAAATGATACTATTGATTTCATCAAATCACAGATCACCTTTCAATGGTGCCCAAAGATATTCCTCCAGCTCTTGTGCTGTCAGATGACCAGATGTGATACGGTGGTAAAACAGTCTATGGAATCTCTTAGGAAGAATAAATATTTTCAAAAGTAAGTAAGTTAACCTCTCTCCATATAGTTACCAACAACAGGTCTTACAGTAAGGAGACGGTACATGTGATGTCAGCCTGAAGTTGTGTTTCTTGTGCTACAGCTTGAAATATAAAGTTATAAAATTAAAATGAAAACTGGTCTATTTCTTTATTTTTTTATCATTAAGAGAAGGCCCTCAAATAGTTTAATTTTTGACAGTAGTCGTATTGCTTCAGATTACAATTTCCCTAGCATGGAAAGAGCCTGTTGTTATATTTGCACTAACAGTCTATTGTGCAGCCCCTTGGTGAATACAGCAAAATCTATTAGAGGCGTGTTTGAAGGAATACACTTTCACAACCAAATTCAGTCTTTATTTTAACTTCCTATGAGTATGGAACATAAATTAGACTTCAGTTTGATACAGTAATGAGCAAACATCAGAGTTTGAAGGGCTTACTTCTGTGCTGGAAAATCCAAAGGTTTTCATAGATCTCCTCTGAGCAGACCTGGAGTTGAAAGGGAAAGGTAAAGGAATCTACTTTCTTTTCCTCCTGAGACTTTATATATAGAATCATAGAATCATAGAACAACCAGGTTGAAAGGGACCCATCAGATCTTCTAGTCCAACCATTCCTATCTAACACTAAACCAAGTCCCTCAAGACCTCATCCACCCGTGTCTTAAACACCTCCAGGGAAGGTGAATCAACCACCTCCCTGGGCAGCCTATTCCAATGCCCAATGGCCCTCTGTGTGAAAAACTTCCTCCTAATCTCCAGCCTAAATCTACCCTGGCGGAGCTTGAGGCCATTCCCTCTTGTCCTGTCCCCTGTCACTTGGCAGAAGAGGCCAGCTCCCTCCTCTCTACAACCTCCCTTCAGATAGTTGTAGAGAGTAATGAGGTCTCCTCTCAGCCTCCTCTTCTCCAGGCTAAACAACCCCAGCTCTCTCAGCCGCTCCTCATAGGTTCTGTTCTCCAGCCCCTTCACCAGCCTCGTTGCTCTCTTCTCATCTGCTCTGGGAATAGGACGTCTTGGAATACTCAGAAAGTTAACTCTGAAGTACAGAATCAGACTTTTTCAAACTTCAGGAAAGGTTAGTGGCTTTCAAGTGGTCATTTGAATCTGTTTATCTAACACTAATAAATACGTTGCACGAGTGTCTTTGTGATATTTCTGGAAGACCTCCTGTTTTCAAGAATATGACATCGAAGTGGAGATATGATAGATTTTAGGAATTCTAAGGAGGGTTTACTTGTATTTTTTTGTTATTCTTTGCCTTTCAGTGATGTGATTGTAGCAGAGTGTCAGAACTCTGACAAGACAACTCAGGGGTTTTTTAATTTTCTTTTATTTTTTTTTACTATGGGCACTGGTAGAGTCTTTGAATAGAGACTAAAGTGGAAAAAGTAAAAGTAGTATCTTAATTTCGTCACAAAATGAAAACTTAGCTGAGAAATTGGTTGATTTCATATGAGGTAAGTTACTGAGAAAAGATGCAGTGATGTAGTTTAGCACTAACTGTTTTAAGCAGTGAAATTATTGCCTTTTTTTGAATCATCAGTCGGCACAATATTGTTAAGACAACCTTTTTCTCCCTGTTGGTCTGTTTTCAGTTTCATAACTTTATCTTTTTGCATGGATGTATGAAACTCTTGTGTTAAGGGATTGATTAGTAAGGTCCAGCTCTTCTGTTAATGGTATTTTTTGTACATATTTACGTTTGTGCTTGCACAATTCAAATATTCATTAACAGTATAATTACAAACATATAATATGCTATTATACATACATTAGAATTAATTTCTTTAATTTTCTTTCTAGTGAGTTCACCAGTGTTAGGTGATGAACTCAAGCCATGAGGAAGATCCTGAGTTTGAAAGTCCTTTTTTCCCCATTTCAATGGTGTCAAGAACTTGAGAAAATATGGCAAACTCAGGCACAAGAGCCATAGGCTATGAAACCTTTAAGTTGCACTGGCATCTTTTTGCCAAGATCATCTGAAAAAACCCAAATCCAATTCAATTAGCTTTCCATCAACATGCTATGTCTTCTTTATGAGTTACTGTTCTAAAAGTAACATGGATTTGCTTCAGCTCACCCCTGCTGAAATACTCTTCCCCTTTTTAATTCAGTATTTCATAGACCATTGGAAAAATAAGAGCAGAAGGAGCCTGAGCCCATCTTCTACCCTTCACTGGGTCCATTGTATACCTGTTGAGGTATCTTTCCAACTCACAGAATCACAGGATCACTAGATTGGAAAAAACCCTCCAGGATCACCTAGTCTAACCATTCCTATCAACACTAAGCCATGCCCTTGAGCACCTCATCCATATGTCTTTTAAACACCTCCAGGGATGGTGACTCAACTGCCTCTCTGGGTAGCCTGTTGCAGTGTCCAATGACCCTTTCTGTGATTTTTTTTTCCTGATGTCCAGAATTCAGTCTTAGAGTTGCTGCTTGATTTCTGCCAGAGACACTAATCACTGTGTTGCATCTGTGCTCAGGTGCTTGTTACTCTCGCTGCCTAGTGTGTCATTTGAAAGTCACTGATAGCTTTAGGCTTAATTCTTTCTATTCTCTAATAAGCAGGTTGTACATGGGAACAGCAAGAATCTCTATAATACTGGGTAGCTGCAGTGGTAAGAGTCAAGAGAAAAAGGCTCAGAAATGTTTCTTACAGATTAATTTTGGCATCACAAGGACATATTTTGTATCTTTTTGTGTTTATATTTATAAATTTTATGACTGTTATCTCTTTGGAAGAGAATGTTGACATATCACTCCCCTTGAAACTGCTGAAGAGGGCTACTGCTTTGCTGAGTTGTGGCACGTAGAGGAGCAAGATGGAGATCTGGTGGCCATTCCACATCAGTGACCACACAAAGCCTTGTGTGCTGCAAAGATGATTTGGGGAGAATGAGCTAGACATTATTTCTCCATCATTAGTTTGCCTGTCAGGATGATCAAACTGGCCCCTGGTCACCCCTGCCCACATATCAATGCAAGTATGTGGAGTTACACCATAGCTACAGAACAAAGAATCACAGGTGATCCTGAAAACAGAAATATTAATAAGATTTATGAATAGAAACCAATATATGTTGTCCTGAGATGACTTATGAATGTGGAAACTGTGAGTTTTGTGTGTTGGTAATGGCTTGATGTATGACCGTGGAGTTTTTTTATCCTTGCACATTGGTGGAGGTTGCACTAGCAGGAGCGCCAAAGGAACCCACTGTGTCCCTTACCAGCAGCACCACTGACAAAATGTAAAGACGATAAGGAGTTGGACTGACTGATACTCAGATGTTATTTCTCCAGAAGGGACTATAACAGAATGAGAAGAACAGATAATAATTGGAGCTCCCTCTCAGCTGGTCTGAGACCCTTACCAATGTCAACATATCATCATGGATCCAATCCCTCCAAGCAATGGAGCATCTGCAAAAACTTCACTTGCAGTGGCCTAGAGGAAACACTTAAAAAGTCCTTATTGCTGAACTCTATACAGGTCATACAGTCCCTCATAAACACTTAGAGATTGTTAATATTGGTCCAGACTTAAGCTTATAGTCCTGTCTTTGGACTGCAGCATTATAGGTAATAAACTGAATGTTTAAGTGCAGTTCTGGGTCCTACTTTGTCTCCTTCAAACAGTGACAAGTGTCAAATACACATTCCCTGGCATATTCAGCAATACTCATGCTCCTGAATTTTAAGCCTGCAGAAGATACATACACGACTATTTTGTTTCTTATTCTGTTAAATAATTTGATTTTTCTTTGACACTTTTTGTTTATGTATGATATTTCATTAGAACTGTTTTAAAAGCCTCATCACGAGTGCTAGGGATGAATTATCTCTTCTCTCTCAGTAACTTTGTGCGTGTCTGCAAAACAAGTGTTCCAGTGGCAAGTTTTCCCACATGCTTCCCATGCTTCCCAGGATGTTCAGTGGACCATAAACACTGTCACTGAGCATTTCTTTTTGATTCTGTGAAGGAATGGCAGATTCTGTACTAAATTGTGCTGTATGAGTTTGTGGAATTTTAAAGTAGAAGAATGCAGTTGTTTGCAAAGCAAATATAGTGCAAAGAGGTTGCAACATCTTGTTTTTATAAGGAAGTTCAGATTGCACATAGGCAAAAATCTAACAGATGAGTTCAGAGTGAAAAATGTAGTGTATATTTTTACAGTTCACGTATATATATATGTTTTCCAGTCCATTTCCTAGCCTCATTGGGTTCTTATATTCCTCTGAAACATTCTAAGTTGCATTGAATATTAGTAGTGAGAGAGGATGCATATGACAAGTTTGTAGAGGTAGGAGATTTGAATAATAGCATGACACAGCTGAATCATCAGCCTCTTATATATTCCTGTATCCTCTGTTTTATACAAAATTATTCTTTCCAACTTCATTCAACTGTGTTGTTTTCAATAATTCTCATTGATCAAAACAGTGGTTCAAGAGGTAAAGAAAGATGGATGGCTGTGATCTTAAAAAGTTAGATGAGATCCATGTAATTTCAAATTTTAGATTACAAGAACTGAGATTGCTCTGTATAATTACTGAACATGACCCAGGTGGTTCAAAGACTAGCTGATGGGGACCTTGACAGAAAATTTTGTAGCAGATGTTTATGTGAATTTAAGTGTACATATGAGGTCTACAGTGAAAAATGTAATACAAAACAAGGTCATTATTTATTATTATAATGATTACTTATTATCCATATTAGTTGTTCATCACCAAGACAATATTTGTGAGAACACTTGCTTGTGATATCTCATAAAATTGAAAAATGGGCTATTTCTTTGTAAAATACCTTTACATGCGCAGCTCTGTGAGCTCAGCCATCCCCACTGTGGACTTCTGCTTGAGCACACAAAGGCACAAGTAAACTGTAACACCCTTAATCATAGAATCACAGAATGCTTTGATTTGGACGGGACCTTAAAGATCATCTAGTTCCAACTCCCTTGCGATAGACAGGGACACCTCCCCCTAGATTAGGCCAAGGCCCCATCCAAACTGCCCTTGAATGCTTAATGAGTTTTCAAAAGGATTTGTGAGAACATGTTTGATTTTGCAATTTTCATTCATCATCCAGAAGCTTGCATTGGCTGAGTACAAGAAGGGGAAAGAAAGAAAGAAAAGAAAGAAAAGAAAGAAAAGAAAGAAAGAAAGAAAAGAAAGAAAGAAAAGAAAGAAAGAAAGAAAAGAAAGAAAGAAAGAAAGAAAGAAAGAAAGAAAGAAAGAAAGAAAGAAAGAAAGAAAGAAAGAAAGAAAGAAAGAAAGAAAGAAAGAAAGAAAGAAAGAAAGAAAGAAAGAAAGAAAGAAAGAAAGAAAGAAAGAAAGAAAGAAAGAAAGAAAGAAAGAAAGAAAGAAAGAAAGAAAGAAAGAAAGAAAGAAAGAAAGAAAGAAAGAAAGAAAGAAAGAAAGAAATTTATGAAGTCTTTTACAAGAATGTTTTTTCTCCGAGGTGTTACAAATAAATAGCCCAATCTTATTCATTGATAATAAACAACATACACTGTCCTTGCTTTGCTCTCCAAGGCTCTGTTACATTGCTCTGACACTTCATGTCACTATTAGGACATAAACACATGGAAATCCTTTGAAGAATTTGTAAAATTCTGGTTGAGGTGGACTCCCACAGTACCTAAGGTAAAAACCTCTCACTTAACCTGAACATTAAGTCCAGACTCAGGTCCTTTCTTGTTAAGTACCAATTCTTATCACATTCCTAAAAGTCTGAACCTAGATGTACTCTGAAATTAATAGAAACACAATCTTAAAATCAATATAAATACTCATGTTTAAATTAATAACTGTTGTGTTTTATATTCCATTCATTTCATGTATTCCTTTTGAGGGAAAATGAATCCCTTTCCCTTTCTTCCTGCTAATGAATTTTTTTTAGGAAGAAGTATAAGTAAGGTAATGAAGCTCTTCTATTTTCTGTGGAATAATTGAAGATTCATTAGGGAGTGGGAAGCATTGTGGAGCCCATTGATTCGGAAGTTCACAAAGAAAATGAAAACCTAGAGTCTGAACTTCAAGTCCAATTAATATTTATATATTTTTTGACAAAAGGAACAAATCCCCCTGGGGAAGACCCTGTTTTAGACTATTAATTAGTTTTGCAGAGCTGTTCAGTCCCTGCAGGTACCTGAACAATTTGGCCCTGAAGTCTGTTTCCCTCAGATGAGTAAATTCACTTTGGATTAGATAGTCTAGCTAAGGGAATTGCAGTAAATGCATTCTTTTGAGCTGTTTTACCAGCCTAAAGTCCTGAACAGCTTTGTAACACAGAGGCCGCAGAGCTGTATTTGCTATGACAGTGTTTTTAGTGCTCTCCAATAGAGACCCATATAGGCAACCATCTGACCTGCAATCCCCCTGGTTTTGCTAGCTGCTCAGTGATGTTTAACAGTGCCTCGGGGAAAGCCCCTGGGCTCTTCCTTGGAGTGCTTTTATGCCAGCATTAGTGATGGTGAAATCTGGAGAAGCTTTGGTGAATTGATTCCTGGGAAGTTGTCCCACCTTACTTTTAGGACTGGTTTTGCTTTCCGCCCTGCAGATATCCTTCAGCCAAATACAACACACAGCTGGACAAGGAAAACAGAAATGTCTCTTCTGCTGCTTTCTGCCTCATCCCTCAGAGACTTACAGAAATATATTGGGAAGCAAAGGAGTGATTTTAATGTCATTTAAATAAACTCTTTGATTTTCTGACCCGTGCTTTTATTCATCTGTATGAAACTGCAAAAGAGAACCTCTAAACTGAGATATAAAAAACTCATCAGTGTCTCTTCATTCACTTGAGTATGAGGATGCCAGCAACCCCCTCAGAGATAATCTGTGAGCTTTGAAGCCTATAATAACTGCTTTTCAATGCAAGTATATAATGCCGCATGAATCTGAAAGCCTGCAGAACACCTTATTAATTTCAGAGTAAATCTGCCTGCCTTGTGAGAAGAAAGAATTCTTTTACCTGTCTACTAGTGCTGAAAATCAAGGAGGTGAAATTGAAATGGATGTTTTTTCCACCTTAGTAATAAAAGTTAGTACTTTACTGTCAGTACTTACATAGACAATTAACTCTCATTGGTGTAAGACGATGCATGAAACAGAAGATTATAGTCCATGTTCCTGGAAAGTTTTGGATTTTTTCTGGAGGAAATGTTTATTTTATTTTATTCAGAAGACAGAGAGATGAAACATAAGTAAGCAATGTGTTGGCATAGCAGCAGTATTCCTATTTCTACATAATCACTTCAAGAGAATCAGATTTTTATATTCCAGAGAATGTATGGATGTATGTACAGATTAGAAAGACAAATAAATACATTTAAAACTGGTGCTTAAGTTTTACTAGTTTTTCTCTGTCTAAGATACTGAAGATGTAGGAGATGCAGGAATACAACTTGAAACACTTTTTTTAAGTTCATGCTCACACATCTGTGTAGAATAGATATATATGAGACTAACCTGTGTTACACTACTTGGGATGTCTAAATCTGATGTTGTTACACCAGTTTTACACCAGATCAAAATCTTGCCCCTGGCATTTTTTTAAAAAATCACATTTGCATATTTACACAGGCTGAAAGAAGTGTTTTTACAGCGTGAGTCTGCAGCTTGATAATGATGAATTATCTTGTAATTTAGACACCCTGAAAAGTTTGCCATCTTTATTACATGTTTTCTCATGGTTTAAAGACCTTCTGTGATTAATATCTGAGCTTTGATCCCTATTACTTGAGAACAATATAGGCAAAATTGTAACAATCTACATTCTAAGTTAATTTAGATATTAAAAGTAATCTTGGACCTTTCCTGCTGCAAATGAACATTTTATTAACAATGTATATTATCTTTAGACTTCAAGTAATAACAAACTACATTCTCATTTTTAAACTTCATATTTGCAGTGTCACTCAGGTGTACCTTGGGTGCTGGTAACAAGTCAACGGTTGATATTTGTTGTCATACATCAGGTTCTTAGATAACACAGATATTTCCTGTTCACTCAGGGATACCACTGTGTGGCAACTGCCCATGAGCGCTGACTTGTGATGCCAGTCATTCTAGCTGCTTCTGAATCTGGTATTTGAGACGCCACTTATAGGCTGAGTCTTGCTAAATATTCCCTCATTCTATTTCTGGCTTTTCCATTGACTCAGTGACAAGAAAGTTGATTAGTTGTAGGTGTGAACATTTTTTTTCCAAAGCCTTTAGCATAAAAAGAAGTCACTGCTGCTAAAAATTTTACTAGGAAAAAAAAAAGGATTTCTACTCTAAAACAGAATTTCTGATCAGAGAAGTAAGTCTTGCAGGTAGGATAGTCCTGGCTTTAATATTCCATTACTTATAGAAACTATGAATGCTCCAGAAGAAAAAACAGAGAGAGTATAAGCTTCCCTATAGGTTTAATGCCACACTGGTCATGGGTACATATTTATTTGTTTCTATATGAGTGTAAGACAACTTGAAAGCCCAGAGTTGTATCAAAACCAAAAAAAGGAAAATACATAAAATGTGATATTTCACAGGATGAAAAGACCATTTGCTTCCATCTGCCTTAAATTTTTCTTTTTAGAGCTAATTAGTGCATGATCTTCTCTTGACATGGATTAGAAGTGCCAGGGGCATTATTGCCACATGCACTGTTATAGTAATACTACCACTGTAAACTACAAATCTTGGTTTTAAAATAATTATGATTTCAGAAATGATAATAGCATCTTTTGTCACCTGCCTCCTGAAGTAGAAACTGTTCCCCCACGAACATAATTGAGAATCACGATCTCAGATTTAAATTGGTGTCTAGGAGCAAGCCAAGTGCTTTGCAATCTCAGTGAGAATTATATTCCTGGTTATGAAAAATTTACTTGGTTTCTTGTGTCACTTGCGCCATATATAATACTTTACTGAATTTCTCAGTCAGTGAAATGAATCTGTCTGAAGGACTCATAGCCACAAGCTAGCCTGCAAAAGGACTGACAAAATTACTTAGAATCATAGAATCATAGAACAACCAGGTTGGAAGGGACCCATCGGATCATTGAGTCCAACCATTAAGTCTCCCATTAAGTCCAACCATCCAGTCTCCATTTCCTTGGAGAATCTTCCAGGATTCCTATGAAGCTCTGGAGATCTTAGAGATATTGTGAACTGTTCCTTTTGTTTTCTAGAAAAACAACTCTAATGAAGATTATAACCCTTAACATCTTAAGGTCTGTGAAGAGTTCATGAGGAGCACCTTAAAAAGTATTTTCTTGGGTGATCTTAAGCCAGAGAATATTTGGTTTATAGTGAATAAGTTTGAATAAAAGTGAAAAAATTAGATGCTTCTTCAGCTGCCAGGAGTTTTACTGAAGCAAGAGTAGAATCTGAGTATTCCTGAGGCTGAAGTGACAGGTGCCACATGATCAACAGAGCCGGGCTGGATGGGTTGCCAGGGTCTGAGTCACATGTGGGAGATTCCCATTTCTCCTAGTGGAAGCTAGTTGGATGGGTGTTCACATTGTTTGGTATTGCCATAAGTGGTTTAAAGTCCTCTCCTTTTCTCTCTTCCATAGTACAAACCCACCTAATTCATGTAGTGATATACTGAATGAAGAAAAATAAAGAAAATTTGGAGGTGGTAGTACAAAAGAATCACATGTGAGGATGTTAAATTAACTTGAATAGTAAGCTGAAAATGAAGAATGACAAATTGCATAACGGTATTGAAAATGGTGTGATATTCCTATACTTTGAAACTCTCATTTTGAAGAATTTCTATCTTGTCACATTTTTTAGAGTTTTTAAAAACTTTTTTTTCATTGTACAATGGTAAATGTTAAAGCACTCATATGGATTAATAGTTTTAAGAAAGAAATGGTTAACAGATTAGAAGTGCCAGCATAATTAATAAACTTGCTTTGTGTGTTACACTGATGTGAGAGCTATTCCCTTGGGTACTATACAGAGGAACATTCAAGTGTATTCAATTACAGTTAATGCCTAGGGCTCTCTGGCTCCTCATGTCAACCCTAGTGCTTGAGCACAGAGATAAGGTAGTGGATTACATCAGTATAATTTGGGAGCAATGCCATTCTGAGTCACAACTGCAACAGAAGTGTTTCTGCAATGTTTTGGCATGTTTAATTTTCAGCAGGAAAGCTCGTTGTTGGTGTTGAAGCTGGCATAGGATTGCATACCTAGGTGACAATCCAGTGCAAATATATTTCCCATGTCCAGCGAGCAGCATTACGTTCACCATGTGCTACTTTGGGGTTGCTGTTGCCCAGCTGCCCTCTGCCTAACAGCGGAGTGGCAGCTATTAGCAGTGCTCATACTTCCAGGCTCATGTTTGTGGTGAGGGCATCATTCTTGGCATTCAGCATCTGTGTATGCTATCTTGCTGCATGCAGCGTAGTTGTTGGCAGCCTGTGATGTGACCATTTCACCATGAGTATTTAAACAAGTGCTTATTTACATGCCTTAGGCACAGCATCCCTATTAAAACCCATGACAAAGGGGAAGAGTTCTGTCCTTTTAGATAACTGCGACCATTCCGCAGTTTAAAAAGGCTCAAAAAGTATCTTGCTATTCTACAGAAATCTTTATGTCTGTTTTCACATCCATACATCTGGGTAGGAAGAAAACTATTTTGCTCTGATTCAGAATAATTTACCCGTCACTATGCCTATCACAAACTTGGATAATAAAACCAGGATTCAGAATGGAATGCAAGGAGATTGTTGCAAATGAAGTCATTCATTCAACAACAAAAAGTGGAATACAAGGTTAGTTTGCTAGAATCTTGCAATACATAAAGCCATACGGAATGAGAAAATAAACAATTCTCCGTGCCTTTACCAATGCAGTTTTCAGGACATTGTGGGTTTTTTTTTTAAATAGAACCCATCAAATAGAAAAGCAAGCTTCACTGGAAGAGAATTAATTTCCATTTAAGAAATGTTTTATCAATTATAAACTATTTGTATAGTTACAAGAAATTACAGTACAATAACAAAAGGAGAATTAACTCGGCTTTCTAAAAAGAAAGCAGATTTTACTGGGAACAATGGATTTGCATTGCAGCAAATTCTCAGACAGAAACTGACAGTAAAACTGAAAGGTAAGTAGAGAAGATGACAACTAATTGCAGATGTAGGAGGGAAGTGGCAGACTAGGAAGAGTTATGTCTCCATTTTCTGGGTGTGAGAAATCTGTGTTCTTGGGTTAGACCATCCTAAGGTTGTCTCAGCATGCAGTGGTCCAGAGTCACTTTTCCAAGGAAGTGTTGTGTTAGTGTCACCAGCATTTTAGCAATGATATTTTAGAAGTGTTTGATAACAGTCTAATTTAGCCTTCACTTGTGCATGATTACACTCACAAAAAGAGATTTTTCATTTTAATTTATACTTGCTTTGAGTTGGGCCATGAAGCTTCTAGAGGTTCAATTTCTATCATTAATAGTGTTTTGTGTGCTTTTTTAACCCAGTTCATGGCATCTGAAATAATGAGAGACCTGTATTACAACCCAGCAAAACAGCGCTCAGTGGCTCTCAGCCTGCAGCAACAGTACTGAAAGCGGTATGCACAGAGGGACTCCTAGCACTGATTTATCCATAACATCCCTCTTGAGAAAAATAGTCCTAGCAATATGTTCAGAATTCACCTTGGAGCACATTTGTGTTGAAGAAGAAATCAGAAACTTAGAATGCAAAGAAAGGAGTTCGTCTTACTGGTAATCCCCTCTGTTGGTTCATATCATCCTGTGACAAGGTGTCTTACATTGCATGTACATTGAAAACTCCTATTTTGGGTTCCTGCACTGGACTTTCATTTTTTCCCCACTCATGTGGCACTTGAGCAAAGACTTATCTTTTCCCTGGTGACTCTGTCAGAAAGATCAGATTCAAATTCAAATTTAAAAGGCTGCTGTCAACTTTGTGAGCAGCTCCTTCCTCTCTGCTAATCCAGCATCCTGATGCCACAGCCTGTCAACATGAAGTGGTGTATGTATGGAGTCAGTACGACCGCATTGGTAGGTGCAACTGTGGGGTACGCCAGAGAACTAATACTTTCATTATCAGGAGTTGCTAGTAGCACAGCTATTATCCCAACTGCTTTTTTTAGACAACCACTTAAAACGTGTATATTTTGGAGAGCACAAGGGAGTATGTTGGAACATTCCACATAATGCAACAGTTCAAGTGACTCTTGCAAGCAGGAGATGGTGACTGGTATGATAGGATCCCAACTAAGAACCACAACAAAACCTTTCAGGAAACTGCTCAACACTTCCCTGCTTAAACCAAATGGGAACCTCTCAGCTCTGAGGTGACACACAGGATATACATAGGCTGGAAGGAGGTGTAAATATTGCTTAGGAAGTGGATGAGTGTGTACTCTGTAGGATGCCTGATGCAAGAGGCAAAGGCCAAACACAGGCAATTTGGATATATAGTAGTAATACATTAAAAAAGTGATAATTTAGCAATGGCTCGTTACAAGGTTTTTAATCTCCTCCCAGGCTTTTATTACTGTAAGGAAAACAAAACATATGGAGTTAACTTGCTGTTCCTTAAAATGCCTGATAAAATTGTGGATGCTTACCTAAAAACCAATGATGTTCTGTTTGATTTATTCTGGCAACAAGGGTGTTCTCTGAATGGGGTCTGCAAAATCGAGCTTCAGGTACCAGAGCAAAAAAGACCTATGTAGGTAGTTCATTGAAGCGACTCAGACAGTTGGTCTGCTAATGATATTTAAGCAACCTCACTAGAGGAATAAATCAGTGCATTACCTGTACTCTCTTTTGCAGTGCCGTTGTTATATCTGCATATTATTCCAGCCACTATTTTGGCCAGATCATTTGCAAGAAATGGGCTCTTATCTTTCTCAGTACACTGGGGCTGAACATCATCACAGCAGATCCTGGTTTGTGTTACATTAGTATTGTATAATATCATCTTTATTCATTTATACATGTGTATAACACAATGGCATTCAGCGAGGCTATAAAAAAAGAGTATAGCTAAAGCATCTTTTGCATTTTCTGCTATCTTTAAAAATGTCATGGTAGAAGAAGTAGGAATGAATCTCTGAATTCTGGCAGCTCAATATTCTTATTATAAAATTACTTGTATTTTTCCAAAAGTGCATTGATTTCCCACATTTTATGTTAATCTTGTGAACTCTACATGACCCTTCAGCATCCTGCAAGTGCAGTACATTGTGGAAAAATACTAACTTGATCCAGCTCATTAGCACAAGTAGCTAAATGCCCACCTTGTGTTCAGTGTGACAGTTTGTTAATGATGCCAGAAATGCTTTTTATTTTATGTGGTATGTTTTTTGTGGCACCTTTAAAAAGATATCCTTTATTTTCTGACAAACTACATCAACTGCAACTGGAGATAGTTGTTAGCAGCTCTGAAAATAACTTGTCAAAATGTTTCTGATGCAATTCTTAGGACTCTTCAAGTTATGATTACAAAGACACTTTAAAGAACACAGAACTCACATATATAAATGTGAAGTACAGCTGCTTTTGTTTAGAAAAAGGTGTCTATCCCTCTATTTTCTAGTCATAAAGTTAGATTGGGTCTTGAGAGATCATAGCAAAAATCACAAGTACAAGACAAACTCACATTAATGCCTTTGAAGAATATGCTGTTGTCAGCAAATGTTTAGTTATTACAGCTATTAGACCAGCTATGTACATCAGGCAATATTATTTTCAGAAGTATTGACTATTGGAAAAACACATCCTACTTGCTAACGGAATAATAATTTATGAAACCTGGGACATGAAAGGTGTGAAAGAAATTTTAAATTCCTGCTGAATAGTTTTGATACTAATGCAATGGTAGCTTCTGCTATTTCAGAAATGTGACAGCCTGCTGGTAAGAGCCTTTGTTGGTGCTTCTTAACAACTATTTTCCAAATCTACAGACTTCTGAAGCATCAGTTCCCTAAAACAATGAGGATTTCTTGGCTCTTGTTTTAACTCAGGAAAGATCCTAAGAAACCAAGTGCTGACATTAACCATAAGAGTTGTGCTGAAGGCAACTCTGATGGGGGAAAAAAACATATGCAGAGTATTTATGTGTAGTACAGAAAATTCAGATAAATTGTTTTTGCATAGTAGCGCAAAGATATGAAGATTACAGACAGCTACCATGCATGCTGAACTTTGTCTTTATATGGAGATGTGCCTCATAACACACAAAATGCTCAAATGCATCACTTCCTTCAAGTTTATGGAGGGGTAGTTATGACAAATTTTCATCAGTTTCTGTAAATTATAAAAAGCCTAAACTATCTTCAACAGGGACCTGGCTGGAACATCTCCTGAGAAATGAAGTCTTGTTGAAAGCACTATTCTGTGCACTCTGAAATGCTTTTCTGGAGAAAGTTTGTTTTGGAACTGTTTTGGATTAAGGAACTCTGAGCTCTGTAGCTGGAGGGAAATGAAGACCTGTGCTTTATTATTCCTGTACCTGTCACAGAAATACAACAATGGACTCTGAGAGAGACTTGGGCTAGACCTTGCACGAAGCATGATCAGAGTCAGAGGAACATCTCCTGTTCACAACACTTGTTTAAAAACCACCCATGAAAATAGTCAGAAGTGGCAGATTATTTACTGTGAACCCATCTTGGCTGCTGACCAGGAACAGGCTTCTCCAGCTGACCCCTAAGCAAAGGTGATAGTCCTACAAAAGAAGTTTACCGCTCAAACTGCTAGTTAGCCTTACAATCTAATATCTGGTGATATAAAAATTTTATAATAAGGGAACTAGTTTTCATGGGAAGGTACCAATACTTATTCATGAAAGAAATGATCTCCCTGCTTCAAATGGGGTGTGTATCTTTAATGATGAGTTATTCTGGTGGGGTTTTTTGGTGGACACACTTTTAAACTAGGTCCTACACAGTATTTTATCAAAAGCAAAATTAATGAGCTGTTCAACTGCATTTCATCAAGAAGATTAATTATTTAAAAAAATATGTGTCGTGAATTGTTGCCTATGGGTAATTAGAACAAGCTGCTATAATTAAAACATATAAATACAGACGCCGCAAAGAATCCTCCCTCCTCTCTTTGGTATCTTATTGTTGCTTTATTTTTAAAGTGCTCTGAATTTATTACATAACCATACAACATGGCAATAAAATTCTTGTTTGCTTTGTCCATCTCATTTTAATTTTTAATTATTTTACTTTCTAAAATGTTAAGGGAGTGTTTAAATAGATGTGGGGCCCAGATGGAGCATTGAGATCTACAGCTGAACTCTTAATATACTTGCATTAAGAGCATCAGGGTAAATTGGCATTTGGTGAGGAAATTTAAAAAAACCTCTCCAACCTCTCACTCACTGATATGAAATGAAAATGTTAAATCTCCTTTCATGCATCAAACTGCACCAGCAAGTGAAAAGGTGATAATAGGAAGAGTATTGAGCAGGGTGACTTTTCTAGCTGAGAAAAACAGGATGTATTTATGCATCATTTCCATATGCAGTTCTAGAGAATGAGTAGGTAGTAAAAAGACCATATGTTCGAAAAAAAGAGCTGTGAGATCCTACATGGCATAATGACAAGCGTAGGAAGGAGTATTTATTAGAAAAAAAGTGTGAGTAAATATTCACAGAGGAAAATGGATTGTAACTATTTTAAAGGTTGTAACAATCCCCAGGCTGTTTGTCTGTGTTTCTCTCTGCAGCCTTTCAAACATTTGTTTCGTTGGGCTTTCTGGCTATATTGGACCTGAGATCAAGAGTCACTGGTAGGTCACTTACACTGCAGGTAACCTGCCGCAAAAGACAAGGTTTCGGTTAGCAGGTTTTGGTTTACTTCTTCTGAGTAAGTAATTTGACTGATTCACTCCTAAGCAGTATCATTTTTATTCTCAGTGCTGGAGCGGAGGATTGGCATGACAGCATGCTGTGAATGCAGAGTGATGAATGCAACCTCATACGGTGTTATAATGGGCATTCCCATCACAAAGAGAATAAAATTCACTTTCTTGCATGAATTGTGGAATCAGAAGCCTCAGTTTTTAGTGACATAAATGTATAGGAGCTTTAATCTTGAGCAGCATTATTAACCTGTGTGAAATGAGTTTGCTATCCCATTACTATTCCTTGGGAAGACTTCATACTTCTTTGGCAATCTTGGGAAGAAGTGAAAGCATAAATTATAGCAGGCAATGGGCAGGTAGAGGGTTGACCTAAGAGATGTGAAGTATTATGAGACTAATGTGCACAGGTTTGCATTGCAGTTACTTGTGCTCCGCTGCCTTTGACAGTAAATGTGAATGTATGCCCTCTGTTCTTTTACATTCCCTATTTATTGCCACATAAAAATCCTGAACAGCAAATTCTGATGCCCACCTTAAGAGGACAAAACAATTATTACAAACAGTGCAGTCCCTAGGATTTCAGTGCTTATTCACTGACAAAACAGCAGAACCCAAACCCAGTTATATAGCCACATAATTCAATTCTGAAGATGCAGTCCTATTTACATTGAATTATATTTATGACAACAACCTATTTTGGAGACAGAGAAGCTCATGGCAGGCATGTCTTCAGTGCAGCAAAGCCCCAGTCCTTGACTAGCCCTACTGAGTCCAAAACAAATAAAACATGACCACGTTTTCAAATTAGATTTCCAAGGATAGGTTTTGTTGAATGCCTGGGGAGAAAAAAGGCAATTGTGTTCAGTCAGTTCCTTGTACTAAATGTTCTTCATATACTACCAGTACATTTTCTGCCTTATGACAACTCATCTGGCTTTTGTATGCACCCAGGTAGCAAAGCAAATAGGAACATAGTATCAAGATCCAATAAAGAATTCCTGATGCTCAGCTGGTGGCAAAATTTGATTTTAAGTCAACTTCATATAACATTGTAATTCTTAAACTTACCCTGTAAGATATGGGCAGGTTCTTCAGAAGTGCTAACAGAAGATAATTTTGTAAGTGAGTTGCTTAATATAATGCGTTTGGAACAATCAGTCAGGATTTTTTTAAAATGGAGAACTAGGGTTTTTCATGTATAATCTGCAATTAAGTGACTATCTTTTAAAATTTTAATGTTTGTTTAAGTGAAAAAAAGAATCTTCCGACATTGAAAAACTATAGTTGGATATGCTTCCGTGGTGGCTCACTAAAACTACTGACCAGTTATGTCATGTCCTTGTTCTCATATGCACTGATTTCCCTGACAGAACTTCAGATACTGCAGTGCAGCTGAAGCTAGATGTCTCCTCCGTATTTTTACATATTACTCATATGAGTCTGAGTAGGAACATGAAGTTCCTGTACTGTAGCTCATATTAAACACCCAAGAGTTTTTCTGAATAAAAATGATTGGATTTTAACAGGAGTGTATCAGCTTTGTGTCATCGTTGAAAAGTTCAGGATTTCATAGAACCATAGAATCAGCAGGTTGGGCAAGACCTCCAGGATCATCAAGTCCAACTATTACTATCTGCCCCTAAAGCATATCCCTCAGCACCTTGTCTACCTGTCTTTTAAACACCTCCAGGGATGGTGACTCAACCACCTTCCCTGGGCAGCCTGTTCCAGTGCCCGATGAACTTTCCTGTGAAAAATTTCTTTCTGAAAGAAAAAATTCTTTCTTTCCTGGTGCAGCTTGAGGTCATTCCCTCTTGTCCAGTCCCCTGTCACTGGGAGAAGAGGCCAGCTCCCTCCTCTTTACAACCTCCTTTCAGGTAGTTGTAGAGAGTAATAAGGTCTCCCCTCAGCCTCCTCTTCTCAAGCAACCCCAGCTCTCTCAGCTGCTCCTTATAAGGCCTGTTCTCCAGCCCCTTCACCAGCTTTGTTGCTCTTCTCTGGACTTGCTCCAGAGCCTCAACATCCTTCTTGTGGTGAGGGGCCTACAACTGAACACAGTATTCAAGATGTGCTCTCACCAGTGCAGTGTACAGCGGCATTTTCAAATTTTCAGTATTTCAAATGATATGAAAGACTATTTATCATACAAATGCACCCCCTTCTATTCTTTCAGCTCACTGAGGTATTAACTCCGTGCAAAAGACAGCTATGGACAAACTGCCAACTTATCATTGTCAAGTGTGACATTTCTGTTTATTTTTATTGCTCTGCTTTTTACTACTGAATAGGATAAAAGGGTGCTTTCACCTTGAAGAGTTTTGTGGACACACAGCCATTTCTTTACAATAGTTCTCTGGAGAGGCTTTTCTGATAAGCAGTTTTCATGGTGGTTCAGTCCCACAGCCAAGGTCTATTCTGGAGTTTGTTGGAGGTTTGCTTAAAGAAGGTGAAAGTGTGAAAAGAGGTATAAAAATAATAATTACCAGAGATAAGAGGAGTAAAGAGGTGAAAAGTGTTAGTGAAAAAAAATGAGGAAACCTGCAGTGATAAAGACTCTGGTTTAAAGGTTTTGTCATGTTTAAGTCAGAAAAAGCCAAAACAAAACAAATTTTAACCACCAAAATAGAGCCATATTTTGGCCCACATTGAAGAACACCCTTACAGCGGCAGGAAAAAAAGTTATGCTACTCTATCTGAGGAGGGTGAGATGATAAACCACTATTTTGCACCACTTTTATTTTCTGTTCCAGGGCATGTTCTGTCTCACACACAACAGAAGTTACCTTTTGATCCCCCTAATGACAAATTAAGATAAAATGACAGGTATGGTTGCTGTTAGTACATAGATTTTAATTTTAATCCCATTAAAAGTAACTTGGTTCAATAACCAGAAAATATTCTTCGGGAAATTATGATAAGACATAATATGATAGGACATGACTTTGAGAATGTACAATAGCACATACTTCCAGCCACTGAATATGTCAACTGGCTTACAGAATCTTGTAGTTATTCCAAGATTTAAAATAGTTTATTCATTAAATTCTGCAAATAGTAATAGACTATTTGCAGCAAGAAAACCTAGATATAGAAAACCTGGATCTTGCTTGGAAATTTCTACTTTTTTCTTCTGTTTACTGGATGGATAATATATGCTAAAAAAAGTGATTCTATAATCAACATTCTCTTCAAAATGGTCTCCAGTGTTCACTTAAACCACCAGCTCTTCCAAATGTTTCTGCCAGTAAACTGACTCAGTAGCAGTAGATATTAATTAATTTTTATTGGAGTGAATTAGGCATTTTGAAATAGGTACCTAGTGGCAATTGCGTAATGGCAATTGCACTGCAGCTTTCAGGGAATCACAGAAATATATAATCAGAGAATAGTTTGGATTGAAAAGGACCTCATATTCACTTCTATCATTCAGATACAATGCCTCTGTCATGAGTAGCGTCAAATGGCACTAGACCAAGTTGCTCAAAGCCCCATCAAACCTGGTCTTGAACACTTCCAGGACTGGAGCATCAACAGCACCTATGGCCAACCTGTTCCACCACTTTCATACTGTAGAGTTTCTTCCTCGTATCTAATCTAAATCTAACCTCTTTCAGTTGAAAACCATTACCCCTTGTCCTATCACTACATGCCCTTGCAAAAAGTCCATCTCCAGCATTCTTGTAGGCACACTTTAAGTACTGGAAGGCTGCTGTAAGGTCTGCCTGGAGACTTGTATTCTAAAGGCTGAACAATCCCAACTCTCAGCCTTTTTTAATAGGAGAGGAGTTCCACCTTTCTAATCATCTTTGCCACCCTCCTCTGAACCTGCTTCAACAGGTCCAACTCCTTCCTGTGCTCAAAGTTCCAGACTTGGATGTAGTACACCAGTTGGGGTCTTATGAGAGCCAAGTAGAGAGTCAGAATCACCTCCCTTGGTCTGCTGACCACTCTTTGGATGAAGCCTAGGGTACAGTTGGCCTTCTGGCCCTAATGCACACATTCCTGGCTTATGTCCAGGTTTTCATTCATCAGTATTCTCAAGTCATTCTTGGCAAGGCTGCTCTCAATTCTTCATCCACAGCCTATATTGATATTAGGGATTCCCCTGACCCAGATTCAGGACCTAGTACTTGGCTTTGTTGGACCTCATAAGGTTCTCATCGGCCCCCTTCTCAAGCTTGTCCTCTCATCCCTCAGGTTTGCTGACTGCGCCGTTCAGCTTAGTGTCATTAGCAAACTTGCTGAAGGAGCACTTGATCCCACAGTGAACATGACTAATAAATATGTTTAACAATACTGATCCCAATATTAACCCTTTGCCACAGTTATCCACTTGGACACTGAGCTGATGGCTTTAAGTCTTTTGAGTACGACCATTTAAGCAATTCCTTATCCACTGAGGGGTCCATCCATTAAGTCCTGTTTCTCCAATTTCAACATAAGGGTGTTGTGCAGCACAGGGTTAAATGCCTCGCACAAGCCTGGGTAGATGACATCAATTGCTCTTCACTTGTCCACCAGCCCTGTAACACCATCCTAGAAGGCCACTGAATTTGTCAAGTACAATTTGCCCTTTGTGAAACCATGTGTCACTTATCACTTCCTTATTTTCCACGCGTCTTAGCATAGTCACAAGGAGGATATACTCCATGACCTTGCTGGGCATAGAAGTGAGACTGACCACCTTGTACTTCCCCAGGTCTTCCTTTTTTTTCCTTTTTAGAAATGGGGATTATGTTTCACCCTCTCCAGTCAGTGGGAACTTCACCAGCCACAGTCTCTCAAATATGATGGCACCTCCAGTTTTGAGGGAAGTCTCTTCCTACTCCTGATCCTTACTATTGAAAGATTCCATTTTCCTGCACTATGTCCCGCTCCTGCAACAACCACATGTGTGGCAGTAAGGGAGTTTTCAGCTATTTAGGCATGAGCTGTGAGTTCACTTCAGACTGCTTTTGAAACCAGCTATCTAACTTCTTCTCAGTCTTCCTAATGCTATGCCACTTTCTCACTGCCTCCTGCAGCTCAGCCACCTGCTGCAGGAGGTCCTCCACCTGAGCACACTTTTTGCAGATGGCTCTGCCTCCTCTTCCTGCCCTGAGAAAGGTCCAGACACTTCCTGCAGTCTGAGATCTGTACTGTACCTACCAGCTGGAGCTGCAGCCTTTGCTCTCAGACAAGTGCACACCACTCTGTCTTGAGGGTCAGGTAGGATGAATGGCCTCAACTTGTGCAGGTGGTCACATAATGGTGCCCAGTATCTGGGTTATGTATACTTTGAGTCTTCCACTGGAACAGTGGAGTGCCCTCTCCAAAGAGATGTCCTTCCTGCACACCCTTCTGAGTGAACTGCCACATGACATGATGTAACGCAGCCTTACAAAAACAAACAGCCAAGAGACTATAAGCAGGTATGAAAGTTATTTACATTTCTTACATTGCTGTAATTCAAGTAATTAATGGTGTGTATGAGAGTTTTTTCTAATGAATTTACCTTCTGCCAACTCATTTGGAATAACTGCACGTTACTGGCCCAACCATTGTGCAGGAACACTATCTGCCATTGTCCGATACAATACTTTGCACAGTTTAGGTACATAACATAGGGCCTTTTTTTATTACTTAAGAATCCATGGGGTGCCTAAAAATAATGATAGAGATATATGTTTTCAAGTGTTTGACAGTCTCCCAAAACCTTAAACTCAGAAAGCTATCCTGCAAAACCTTCTTTGGTGTGTCTCACTAGCACTGTCTGCTTAAGAGACTCCTTCTTTGAAATATATCTCAGAATTTATAGCCAGGAGACACCACTGTGTGATCTGGTTTCCTCTTCAGGGAAATTGTTCTATGCCCACTAAAGCAAGTTTTAGAAAAATAGGCTGCAATAGGTGACAAACATATATGATCAGAGTAATCACTGCTGCCTTCTGAAGATTCTTTCATATCTTATCTAACAATTTATTTAGGCCAAACATTACTGAAGCTCAGCAATAAGGGAAGCAATGCAAATAAATAAATTTTCTTTGCTATTAATCTAATCAAATAAAATCAAATCTCAGTCTTAAGTGTTTTTATGAAGAAATCAAGGTAGGCATTAGAAATCAATCTGGTTCCTTTACTTTTCCAAATATTTTAATACTATTTCAGTAAGCTCAAGAGGACAGGAAGAATTTTCAGACAAACCAGGGTATACAACAAATCCCTGTTCTCATTTACTGATTTGGCTTATTAGAGATCATATACTTTCCTACAGTCATGCTAAGCTCTCATGATGGCTACAGCAGTTAGAGAAAATAGCATTTCCAAAATCTTACATACAGAGTTTCCAGATACTAAGAGAAATATTTTGTTATTCTTTAAGCAAGCTAGTCTTTGAACCTCATGATACAAATCAAAGAATGTTAAAAATACAACTCTTTTCCTTTTTAAAGTTGAAAATAGACTTTAATCCCCAAATAATCCAGAAAGTCACTTGTAGAAATCATTGTGCCAAAAATTTGTATATTAATATCTGAAAGCAAATAAATTTTTCTGAAATGAAATAACATGTTTGAACAGAAACAATTGGCTGAAAATATTCTAAGTAGCTCTTCATAGTATGTCTATAAAAATAGCACACTGCTACTGCTAATTAATTTAGTTAAATTAATAAATTTAGTAAGTGAAACCTACAAGGGAAGTGAAACATGACACTGCTGGGAAATATTTTCTGAGCCATTGGATAATGAATGAGTTCACTTCTGACTGCTTTAGGGATCATTTATACTACTGTTAATGATATTGGACAAGTATACTTGCATTTTTTAGGCAAAGAGATGCTGTGCCTTAATGTTACTAGCTTATTTTAGTAGAGCTACAACTTTCAGTACAGACAGCAATGTATATTATGAGAGCTGATGTTCCCAAAGTCCTAAAACATAATCAAAGTTACATAAAAAAAAAGTTACAATCTTTTCATCAAAGAGGAAATCTACAGTTAGGAAGAGAAACACAAAAGTGAAATACATCCAAAATGTTGTGAAGACTGTCTCCTCAACCTCTCTAATATTCAATGCATCACGCATCTCTAAAGAACTCTGGTTTACTCTTGGCAGTCTATGTCAGAGGCCCTCCAAAAAGCTTCTGAACTAATGTTCCTCTACAGAGCACTTGCAGGATTTATGTACCCTCTTGGTATCATACAGTGAAAAAGTAGATTGTGTCCTGGCCTAGCTGCCAGGTGTATTAATTTAGTTCAGAGCTTACACTTCTTTAAAATTTAGTAACTTGCAGAAGTCGAGCATGAGGCAGTCAGGATTTACATCGCCAGGATCTTTTTATGCTAGTTTTGCTCAGCACAAATCAGCTTTCATTCCACAATCTCTTAATATGAAGTTGTGCACTTCATCTCCTGCCAAGACATCATGGAGTACCTCCTCTTTTACCTTTAGACAAAAGAAAGTCAATATTTTTTATTCCTAGTTAAACTGAATTGTAATTGGCAATATATTTTAAATAGTTGGTGGTGTTCAAGCCACTGAGCAGTATCTCAGTACACTGAGATATTCAGAATCTTGCAGGACTCCTTAGGTTAAGGAGGAAAAACATCTTGGTTCTTGGAAAAATAAAAAAAGGAAGAAACAAGATGTGAAATGTCACACTGCCTAAAATAAACAAGAAGTCTTCTAAAAAGGGCAGACTCAATAAAGATAGATAGATCAACGTGCTTTATTTTCTTTAGGAAAAGGAAGATTTTTCTATATATTTATGATATTACTCAGAAATTCAGCAGTATTTCACTGCTGAAATATCACTTTCATTAAATAATCACAAAGGAGATCTGCAGGTTACAGAGCAATCATATTTGGAGGGGCTGCAGAAGTCTTTTAAAATAAAGCTTGATTCAGGATCTCAGATAACAGACGTGTAGCAGCCTCTGCTGCCAACTGATGAAACCAGAGGTGTAGAGTTCTTCTTGGACTGCTGACACATTAACAAAAACCAGAGAAAACATAACTATGCAGTTATAAATGCTTTCCTGGAAAGAACTACCAGTAGCAGGAAAGGTAGAGAAGGAAATAAAAAATTACATAGTGCGGACATTATAGATTAAGCCAGACACAAATCAGCAGTGTGCCCAGGTGGCGAAGAAGGCCATTGGCATCTTGGCTTGTATCAGAAACGGTGTGACCAGCAGGTCCAGGGAGGTTATTCTCCCTCTGTACTCGGCACTGGTGAGACTGCTCCTTGAATACTGTGTTCAGTTCTGGGCCCCTCATCACAAGAAGGATGTTGAGGCTCTGGAGCGAGTCCAGAGAAGAGCGACAAAGCTGGTGAAGGGGACTGGAGAACAGGCCCTGTGAGGAGCGGCTGAGAGAGCTGGGGTTGTTTAGCCTGGAGAGGAGAAGGCTCAGGGGAGACCTCATTTCTCTCTACAACTACCTGAAGGGAGGTTGTAGAGAGGAGGGTTCTAGCCTCTTCTCCCAAGTGACAGGGGATGGGACAAGAGGGAATGGCCTCAAGCTCCACCAGGGGAGATTTAGGCTAGAAATTAGGAGGAAGTTTTTCACAGAAAGGGTCATTTGGCATTGGAACAGGCTGCCCAGGGAGGTGGTTGATTCACCTTCCCTGGAGGTGTTTAAGGCACGGGTAGACAAGGTGCTGAGGGACATGGTTTAGTATTTGATAGGAACGGTTGGACTTGATGATCCAACGGGTCTCTTCCAACCTGGTGATTCTATGATTCTATGATTCTATGAAATAAAGGCTATAACTCTTCAAGACCTTCTGTGCAGAAATTGTTGAACATCTGACTCATGTGTTGATGTCTCCCTGTGGGCTCAGGGGACAGCAGAACCCACTATGTTAAGAGAAAAGGGCAGTCCAGCACTCTTATTCTTAATCCTTTGGCAAATCACAAGGCCGGTTACAAGTGGTGTCCCCAGGGCTCAGTTCTAGGTCCAGCCCTGTTCAATGTCTTCATCAATGACCTGGATGAAGGCATTGAGTACTCCCTTAGTAGATTTGCAGATGACACTAAGCTGGGTGGAAGTGTCGATCTGCTGGAGGGTAGGGAGACTCTGCAAAGTGATCTAAACAGGCTGGACTGCTGGGCAGAGTCCAATGGCATGAGGTTTAACAAGGCTAAATGCCAGTGCCTGGACTTGGGGCACAACAACCCTATGCAGAGCTACAGACTAGGAGAAACCTGGCTGGAAAGGTGTTTGGGTTGACAGTGACTGAACATGAGCCAGCAGTGTGCCCAGGTGGCCAAGAAGGCCAATGGCATCCTGGCTTGTATCAGAAACGGTGCAATCAGCAGGTTCAGGGAGATTATTCTCCCTCTGTACTCGGCACTGGTGAGACTGCACCTCGAATCCTGTGTTCAGTTCTGGACCCCTCACCACAAGAAGGATGTTGAGGCTCTGGAGCAAGTCCAGAGAAGAACAAAGAAGCTGGTGAAGGGGACTGGAGAACAGACCTTATAAGAAGGGACTGAGAGAGCTGGGGTTGTTTAGCCTGAAGAGGAGAAGGCTCAGGGGAGACCTCATTTCTCTCTACAACTACCTGAAAAAAGGTTGTAGAGAGGAGGGTTCTGGCCTCTTCTCCCAAGTGACAGGGGATGGGACAAGAGGGAAAGGCCTCAAGCTCTGCCAAGGAAGGCTCATGCTGGACATTAGAAAGAACTTTTTCACAGAAAGGGTCACTGGGCATTGGAACAGGCTGCCCAGGGAGGTGGTTGAATCCCCATCCCTGGAGGTGTTTAAGGGATGGGTAGATGAGGTGCTGATGGACATGTTTTAGTGATTAATAGGAATGGTTGGACTCAATGATTCTGGGGGTCTTTTCCAACCTACTGATTCTGTAATTTTGTGAAGTCAGTATTTTCTGGTGTTTGGTCTGGAGGTGTCCTAGGAGTGAAAAGAAAGCAGAAAGAAACTGAACAGAAAGAAAACCATTAAGATTAAGGAAAGTCACATTAGATTTCAGGAAGAAGCACTGTCAGAAGATAAGATCAAGAAAAAAAGGCATTTTTTTTCTACATTTCCTTTTTTTTTCCCCCTCTAACTGCTGAAATTGCAGGAGAAATGTAAATCAATGATCTGTTTTAAAAATTAATGATGAAAACTGTGGGAATTGGTAGACTGAGTCAGGTATCTCTGGGCAAAAGGGTGAAGAAGTGCAAGAAAAAGTACAACATTTGAGAAATTATTTTTGTAGTGGCAAAATAATTTGCCCATATGCCAATTCCTTATTGACATTGCGAGAGTGTTCTGTATCCCTGGATGCATTTTGAGGGAGTCATAAGAATACTTTTATGTGCACAGAAGCTATTTTGCATTCATAGACTGTTCTGTGTATTGAACAGAAAACTTTTGGAATTAAAAAAGGGAAAAATTGGGCTAAAATTAATAAGAAGTCACACTGAAAACTCAGATCTTTGTGGGACCATACTGCATATGCAACATAAGGAGATGAAACACTAAGATCATTATGGTCCATGCTGCCAAAATGACTTGTGAGAAGCTGAGTATATTAGACCTCATTCAAACTAGAAATTGTTGTCAAATAGATCACATGAAGAAAATGATAATGTTTTAGTGGAACAGAAAAAACTTTGGAAACTCAAATATTAGCATTGTCTTAATATACAGCCTAGTCTGTATAGTAAACAAAAACTATTACTGTTCATTCTACACAGGTAAGGAATGTTCATGTAAATACATACTGTAAAATTTATCTCAAACTAAATAACATTTTCTAAGGGAAAATTTTGCTCACAAACTTCAGAGAGCAAGTGTGAAAAATGAAGAGCAGAAGTCTTGCTTTGCTTTCAGCTGTTCATTCTGCAGTAGCATCTTTATCTCAGAAACTCAGAATTTAGGAATGGCGTATGTTGGAAGCGACCTTTTGATGTCATCCTATACTACTCCTGCTCAAGCAGAGCCACTAGGAAGAGGTTGTCCAGGACTTTCAGCCTCTCTGGAAAACCTGTGCTAGTACTCCATCACATCTGTAGTTAAAAAAAAAAAAAAAAAAAAAAATCCTTCTGCATATTCAAAAGGAATCTCATGTGTTTCAGTTTGTGCATGTTGCTTCTGTGTCATCACTGACAACCAGTGGAAAAAGACTGTCTCTGTCTTCTTTATACTAGTCCCATTCTCATTTTATTCTTTGTTCCTGATCTGAATGATTTTTTTTAAAAAGTTCTATTTGCATTTTTTTTCTGTCTTTGATTCTTGTTCACTTTGATTTTCCAGCTTATTTGACTTGAAATTGTTTTTTGAAGAGTCATTTTTTTTTTTTGCCAGATGGTTTTGTGTTGTGGTCAGTATATTCTGAATGGCTATGATCTTCCTAACCTAATATTTTACTGAATTCTTAAAAAAACCACTCTGTTGGGATTGTGTGAATTTCTAAACATACTATGGACATGATTCACTGTATCATGACCATCTATTAGTACTGAATGCTGAGCACATTGCATTTTAACAAAATGCGTTCTCATCAAGCAAATGAAAGTTCTTCCCAAGTAAATGCTGTAGTTTTCTTTCTGTTGCATGATCGTTAGAAATGTCACTATAAGTGGGGAGGAGGAGGAGGAAAAGGGAGAAAGGTTGAAAGTAATAAAGCTAATTCTGATTAGACTTGCAGTTGAAATAATAGAAAATTATCATGCCAGCATCTTTGTTGCTTTTAGAAATAAACTCTGCAGTATTTCACAGAACAGAATCACAGAACAACCAGGTTGGAAAGGACCCATCGGATCTTCTAGTCCAACCATTCCTATCTAACACTAAACCATTTGAGACTGTCATTAACATTACTGTGGATTGCTTCAATGCACAATATATTTAACTGTGGTCATAAACAGGAAAATGTGCAAAATATGCAGCAACACAACTTAACATGAATAGATGTATTATACCCACAAAGACACACACTAGCATTTGGTACAGGCACTTTTTCTCTTACCTCTAACACGACCCTTCCAAAACCATTCAAGTTACTGGTCTCAGTTTATTCAAACAAGGAAGTAGACATGGTGACCTGAGAAGTACTTCTTTTTTTTTTTTTTCTAAACTGTACCTATTTAGATACTTTCCTCCTCAAAGGTCTCCCTCGAGCTGGAAGGAGGCTTCATCCTCTTCTCCTCTAACTTCAAATTGGTACTTTAGTCTTGCCTAGTAAATCAAGGCTTGCTATTTTCCTTTCTTCAGATTCTTTCCATTTTTCTCTCAAATAATTAAGTATCTGGAATTCTCAATAGAAGCAGCTTATTTTAAGATATTCATAAATCCAGAGTGCAGAGTAAGAGCAGAAAGAGGGTGCATTCCAAAAACAGGCAAGTACTCTTACTTCCTATTTTACATAAGTAGGCTGTAGTTAACTGTTTAGGTCAAAGGGAATCAAATATACTATTGGCAAACAGCAGCACCTCTGAAATACTCTGAAACATAGGAGTTGTAGTAAAAGGTCTCAAACAAGCCTGTGAGAAATAAGACAGAAAGCAGCAAAGCTGCATTTTCTAGACAGACTGAAAACTGAGAAAAGGTACTGTTCAGTTCTTCATTTGTACAAAGAAAGCAAATGTGTTTTAGACTAGAGACACAGTGTGAGAAAAGTAACTATTGATCAATTAATTTGTAATTGGTGCTGCAGAGGGAAAACACTTCTGGTCTCTTCATCCTCTAAATTCTGTGTCAAGCCAAAAGATTTGAAGATTCTTCCAGTGCTAATTTCAAGGACTGTGAATTGATAAGCTATTTTTATTTATTGGTTACACTCACATTTAAAAGCAGTCATTATACTTAAATATAACTCCATTTTCCAATGCTAGATACCAAGAGGTCTTTTCCTATTAAAGTTTCTTCTCCTACTGATAAATACTTACAAAGTGTGATGAAATCACCTGACATCTTTATTCCATTCCTTTTAACAAAAGATTTAGTTAATCCTTTCCTTGAATGCACATCTCAGTAATTGTTTGTTGGTCCATGCTATTCAGTCAGTAATAGAGATAAACACATGTATTTTTGAAGGAATGTGAAAAGCCCTGCTTGATAAAGGAGCTAAAATTCAGAGAAGGAACCTGTATCTTTCAGGTAGTTCAACATGAAGAATTAACCACTAGTGGCAAAAAATAATAAATGAAATGATGCCTCCAAAGCAAAACATCAGTATACTGCACCAGTTGCCAAATCTTGTTACCTCCATATGCTAGAAAGAAAAAAGGCCAGGCGTAGGAGCTTGGACAGACACAGGCCAGGGAAAAAAATTCTTCTAATTACAATAATATGGGTAAGAATGGATAGGAATGGTTGGACTAGAAGATCCGATGGGTCCCTTCCAACCTGGTTGTTCTATGATTCTATGATTCTATGAAGAAGAAGGATGTTAAGCTAGTTTGAAAGTAAAATTGTACACATTTTTGTTGTAGGCATAGGTAAAACTTCTGATAGGTAACATTTGCACTAGTCCTCAGAGAAGCAATGTAGAAAGAATAAAATATGCAACTTTTTGAAAAGTGATTAGATCTTCATTATCCATGATCTTACAATTCCTGACAGTAAAAGTTTATTGAAGCCTTATCAGGCATTTCCATCTTTCAGTTTTTTTTTCCTCAGGGAGTAAAATTTCACAAGTTGACTTGCTACACGAGGGATTGCTAACACGAAGATGAGTTGCCTTTACTCAGTGGAATCTACAGGCCAATTGCTGTTGAATCCCAAGGAAGAAAACAGATGCTAATTGTGATACATTTTAGCACAGTTACAGAAGTTTTGTGCAAAACACCCAATGCACAGTTTCATTGCCTTTATATCCACTCTGATTTAGAAGTCAGGAAATCTGCACTGGTCAAAGCTGTCAGTTGTAGCGGAAAACTGGCACATACAAAGAATATTTTCCTGGCTTATTCTTTATTTTCATTATTCATCTGGGATTAGATGGGGGGAAAATTCAACAGTGCTAGTGATGGTTCAAAACAGGATAAGTGCAGCCCAACTATTGTTTGTAAATCAAATCAACTATTAGCTGCCTATTACATTCTAGCAATCACCAGTAATGCTAAAATTTATATTGCCAAAACACGTCTATGTTGCATGCCAAGAGGAAATAAGTCAGAGACTGAACTTCAAACTTGGACATAGGGGATGTGAGGTATCTCTATGCCTGTATCTGCTATTCATTTCCTTTGTGACTTCTTCCTCAGACATTCTGGAAAACCCCACCTAACTCACAGAATTAATCAGCTTACAGAGGGATTTCAATGAATGTTAAATATGTGTGTTCATAGTCGCATTGGTCTTCTCAAGATGAGGTCAGAGACATCTATCCTTCCTGTGACCCTGATCACTGAGACCACGGTATACCCTGCTGATTTGCATACAGACTGGAACAACAAAAATCTGTATCTGGGTTGTTGTTATTTGGTTTGGGGTTTTTTTTTTCCCCCAAGAGAGGCACTGCATTTAATCTGAGTGCAAAACAGAAGAACAACTCCCTCTCTGCTGCCACAAACAATCAATAACACAGAGGGTTAGCATATCTGTGTAAGGTGCAGAAGATTCTAACACATCTCCTGCATAGATTAACAAGTTTACTTATGAGTGTCTTCTGGTTCTGTTGTATGGAAAGATGTAAGTGTTATTTGGATAGAGAAAAGGTGGATTTCGGTTTGTGAGGTAGTAGTTAGTAGCATGTTGTGATGAATGTGCATATGACAGAGGCTAACTGCTGAACAGACTCAAGAGCCATAGGGATGTGTAGTAGAGTTTCCAATTCCTGAACAAATTTACTGCCCTTCAAACTGGTCAGAGGGGACATCTTTATATACCAAAGAATTTAATAAGGTGGGATGTTAACCAGCAACTCATGCACCCTGAGACTTGATTTACTATGGCAGACTGCTGTTAATAGTCTAAGGATTTGTATGTGTCCAACTGAAGTAGAGTGGTATGTTATTCATACAATTTATATATATTTCCTTTGACAGGTCTCCAAGGAATACTTCTGTAGAAATAGATAACCCAAGAAAATGTTCTTGATAACCCAAGAAACTGTTCAACATTCTTAGGGTTTTTTTTATCCTTGCATAATCAAAGAAGAGACTTACGTTATTGGTATCTTAACATAAAATAACTAAAACAGTAGGAAGTTGAGCTGGCAAGCCCAAGGTACATGTAATATTGATCTTGGAACTGAACGAAAATTCTGCAGATGCTGAAATTCATTCAATACTTTGCTCAAAATAAAAATCAGGTTTGGAATTGCAAAAAAAATCAAACTAATTTCTTTCAAATTCGAAGTTATTCAAGAAGGCATAAAATCAAACTCCAGCTCAGGAGTAGTGTAAGAAAAAAGTGGGATTATGAAATAGAGAAAGAAGGAAACATATGGAAGTTAAATTTAGAGTACAGGAAGTGTAACCTCATGAGTCTTACCATTATTGCTGTAGCAAATTGGGGTATGAGAAAATACACGTACCAAGTAATCACAATAGTCTTTAATTCCTTTAATTCCTTTAACTCACTTTTGGCCTGCTCAGATTTCTCAGGAAAGAATAATACAATTTGATCTTTCCTACCTGATCATTGCATCTAATTAATGTCTACCTAGCTTACAGTACTTCTTTTCAGATTGTATCCTAAGGATGGGGCCAGAGCACCAAAAGGGTATCATCTCATATGACGAGATTTCAATTCCTCCATATCACTGAAGAGCTGTATTAAGAATCTAGAATTCTTCAGAGTAATTCAAAGCTACCTCTCCATCTGAAAAGCACTGAGGCAGAGACTGCAGAGAGCATGTACCCTTGCGGCTGCCTCCAGCCTGGAACTGCACTGTGTGGGATTTCCAGATGCAGCTTGTGTATTCCTCAAGTCTTAGCATGGAAATTTTCAGGATTTTGTGGTTAGGATGGTAAAGAAAATCCACCTAAACTGAACCTTAACATGTTCTGATGTGTAGGCCCAGGTGTCTGATGACAGAATCTGGGACATAGTAATAGTGTGTCAAAACCCAACTGGCAGCCTAGTCACCCGTCGCAGGCTTCTTAGATAGTACCCATGGCAGGGGACACTCCTAAGAGTCAAACCCCCCTCACCATCCCCATGCACCTCTGAGAAACTACTGCAAATTACTCAGTTCCACTCAGCTGCCATGAAGCCTAGGATACACAGCTATGGCAGTTTATGACAGGTTGTGGTGGGGAAAGATGAACATAGAAAAAGTTGTGGTAGCTTTGTGTTTGGTTGGGAAAAGGGTTCTTTCTGTGAGGATGGAAGGTGTGTGTAGGAAGTCTGTGAATCATAAATACTCCACTGCAAGTCATATGCAGCTAAAAATGTTGGATACCTTACCTTTTTTAACCTCTAACTGGGACAGAAAAGTAGAAACAAATTGTTGTGGATGATGCAGTTGTGTTGCCATGGAAATTTTAGACTTTTTGTGCAAATTTACTGTTAAATGCTCATCTAAGGAACTCCATCCTGTTAGAGGCAGAAAATATTTGCTCTAATCCAGCAGGTCACTTGATCACACTTAGTTTTGCTATGCCAGTGGTACCATCTGCTTTCATGTGGTCTCAGAAATTGACTTTTCTTATGCATCCCAGCACTTCATCAGTAAATTTTCCATCTCTTACTGATTTTGTCTTAATGTGACATGTGAAACCCCTTCTGAGCAATTCTTTATTTTTTAAAGAAAAAGAGGAAATAAATCTGAACTATATTACTTACATGAGTTTGCTTATACATGCAGGCTGTGTGCCAAATCTTCTCAAGATTTTTATTATTGTAACTTTTATAACACTAATTAGAAGATTTCCAGCATGGAAAAATTTACATAAGGGAAATCAAAGAAAGCTGAGCTCTTGTAAAGCCTAAAGTAATTGTCATCTAATTGTAACCTGTTCTGTTTTTAAAATGCCATAATGTGATAAGATGCAGTGTTTTTGAGAATACTACCAACTTCAGGAAATATTGCAAAATGTAACTCCCAAAAAGCCAAAAAAAGAATTAATTCTGAGCTCAAAATGTCAGAAACTAGTGCTATGAATATTAAGAGGAAGGATAAGAAATCCTGAGATTCAATAATACATCTCTTCTCCCTAAAATAATAGGGATAAACACATGATTGACAATCCTTGTGATATATTAGTGAACACTGTATAACTTATTATTCGATCAAATTTTCAGTATTTCTACTCTTGATTTATAGTTGAGAGTTTGCATCACTTATGAATTTTTCCTTAGCTTTACAGTAAAAAAAAAAAAAAGTTGTTTTATATGTTGCATAGCTGACCATCTGCTTACTTCTAGTTCAAGGATTAAAAGTCTTCAACAGTTTTTGAAGTGTTGAAATGGACTAGTTTTTGTTTTCTGCTTTAATTCTCTTGTTTGCGGGATATATATTTCCAGCACATATGGAAGGGTTGAATTTAAAGTATATCTAAGTATAGATCTATATTTCTTCAACAACACAGCAAGCAAGTTTTGACAGTTTTCAATTTTCTTGGTGGTACCAACAAAACCTTGGGAACTCCTACTTTATTCTCTTGCCCTAAGACAAAATCCACCTGGCCAGAATATTTATCTAACTGGAAAAATCCTTTTTTGAGTCCTGGTTGTTGAATTTTTCCACTTGCTCTTCCCATAATATTAAATTGATTAGAAGTTAACCAATTTAATTGATTAATGATCCTTCTTTGCTCTTTAGTTTCTCCCCTTTTTCTGTCTTGGCAGCTGTGGTGTCTCTGTATCATTTAGTCACAGCAGATAGGTTGTCCTCTACCCTGATATCATGGCATCCCCACCGGCAATACTGGCTGCCTTTCTTATTTGTAAAAAAGAAGCGAAGATGTGGAGACGAGAATTCTACCACATTACTCTAAAATGATTATGTTTTAAATGGTAAAGCCTTGGTCTAGCTGCTGTCTTGGGTACTAGTCCCACTCATGTGGGTATCATGAGTCCCTGTTGCATGAACTTAAAGGAGGATGTGGACTCTTAACTACCAACTGAAATGGGAGGTGATGGCAAAAAGAAATCCTGGAACCACTGGTTTTGAATTGTTAATTCCATGGACAGGCTGTCTTCTGTGTACATAATCATACAGATTGTTTTCTGTGGTTATTTGTCACCTTATTTTAACTTCAGTGACCTTTTTTTAAAATTAGTGATTTTGATCACTAATGATGATAATTTTATAGCTGCTATCAGTAAGCAGGCATAAGCCTAAGGTACCTAGGCTAGAAAAAACAGAACTTTCCTCAGTCAAGTATTCAAAAAATCATTGTCAATCCAGGTTGCTGCCAAGTTTGAGACTCATGCCAACTCTTTACCACCAGCAGGCATTTCCTTAGCAGAATCAGAACTGCCTGGACAGTTCAATGTCTCATGACTGGAAGCACGTACACAGTACCACGTTGTCCTAGTAGCACAAGGAAGGGTAGGACATCCCTTTGATAAACTGTGTCCATCAAAGAGGCTAGGGGGCTATATAATATCCCTTATCTAACCAACCACCAGCAGAGGAGGTGCAATCGAAGGAAATGGCTCACGGCTTGGATGTATCATTACATCCTGATGAGGAAGCTGGGAGCAAACTAGAATGGCCCTTGATCTGCTGTGAGGGAGAGAGCAGTTTGCGGTCAGTGACTGGTCACCTCAGTTTCCTGAAGCTGTGATGATGGCTTCTCTCCAACCTTGCACTAAGCGTAGTTTGAACGTGTAGAGGAAACAAAGGTCCACAGGGAACAACTCTGGTCTGCTTAGATATTATAAATAATACTGCAGAAATTTTATATGCATTTTCCTATGGGTTCAAACAAATGTTGCAGATATTATAGCTATCTGAACAGCACTGATATCAGAAAATCTCTGATTTGTTTGTTGAATCTTTTGCTCGTGGCTTGGATTTTTTTATAAAATTTTCATTAATTTTGCAACAAACAGAGCAGAACTGAAATAATTCAGATGTAATGTAAACAGATATAGATTTTAATAATAATTTTTAATGTAAACAGATACAGATTTTACTGAATAAAAACAATACATTTTGAAGTCACTTAGATCTTTTTAGTTGCTATATATTTATCCACTTCTGTTCTGGTTATGATATAATTAACCCAAATTATGTTTTAATGTGATATTAGAGCAGATTTTCCCTGTCTACAAAGCTGTGGCCATTACTTCCAATTTTCACATTACATCTAAGCAGACTTTTCTGAATGAAATTTCCAAATTGCCAAAAATATCACTTTAAAATGAACCTCAGGGCTTGTCTGGTGGCACTTGGAGCTGCCAGCGGGAAGGGTGACATTGCTGATAATCACAGAGTTTTTTTGTTAGTGGATGAGGTGCTGAGTGACATAGGTTAGTGACTGACAGGAACGGTTGGACTTGATGATCCGGTGGGTCTCTTCCAACCTGGTGATTCTATGATTCTGTGATTCTATGATTCTAGTAACTTGAATTTCTGCGAAAGTCAGTATGCTGCACTTCATTTTGAATTTACTCCATTCTGCTCCTTTTCTAAGTTTTTGTTTTGATAAGTCTTGTCTACCTATGGTTTTGATTTCAATTATAAAACTGGTTGAATCAAATACTTGAAACTGCCAGAATCACATCCAAATCTGCTAAGAAAATCTTTCCTGGTAAAGTTATTGCTACACTGATATTTTGGTAACATAGAAAATTTATATATGCTTCATTTGGAGAAGGATCATATATGGCTAAGTAAGAGGAGTTTGACTTCATTATAGAAGTAAACTAACTAGACTAGATTTCAAACTGAATAATCCAGATCTGATACTAGAAATCATTGTTACCAACAACAGATATAAATTTCAGACAGATTCAAACCTACCTTTTTTTTCCTTTACTGACAATTAAATGCAAGCATGTCACAATATATAACAAAATATTATTATGGAGATAATTTTTTGTCTATATCAAAACAGCATTATCAAAACATCATATATGCACTGTTTAGATATGCATCTCCTACGACTTGTGCAAATTCCACAATAAATATCCCAACCACCTTCTCGTTGAAAATTCACAGGAGTTAAAGATACATTTTGAAAGGTTGTGAGATGTGGGCTACACGAACAGGTTCTGTCTAAGGACTCCACCTTTCCTGCATTCTAACTTACTTTACGCTATTTTTGCAACAAGTACCTTTAAATACTTCATCAGAGTCACGTGAGTCTGCTTTCCTGTAAGCTTCCTTTGCTCACACATCCTCCTGGCTAATTACATTTTATCTCTGACAAAAGATGCTGCACACCACTTCCTTCCTACCTGCAGTTTCAGTCCAAGACTTTCCAAGGGAGTAACACTTTTGACTCTCACCCGGACAGGACACAAACCAGCACAGCAAGACTGAGGGGAAAGAACCTCCTGCTGCCAAGGGTCACAGGGCACTGCTTAGCAGGAAACAGACACTCTTCATATGATGTTGTTGGGGTATAAACTCTTCAGGAGGAATAGAAAGGGTAGGAGAGGGGGTAGAGTAGCCCTCTTTGTAAGGGAGGACTTGGACACCTCTGAGATGGACTGTGGCGATGAGGAGATTGAGTGCCTGTGGGCTAAGATCAAGGGAGCCCATAACAAGGGAGACTTTGTGATGTGAGTCTGTTACAGGTCACCCAGCCAAGGAGAAGCAGCTGACAAGCTCTTCTTTAAACAGCTGGGGTCAATCTCCAAGTCAGTGCCTCTTGTCCTTGTGGGAGACTTCAATCTCCCTGATATCTGCTGGAAGTACAACACAGCAGAAAGGAAGCAGTCTAGGAGGTTCCTGGAGTGCGTGGAAGACAACTTCCTTGCACAGCTGGTCAACGAACCTACGAGGGAAGGTGCCCTCCTGGACTTGCTGTTTGTCAACAGAGAGGGGCTTGTGGGGGATGTGAGAGTAAGGGGTCGCCTAGGTCTTAGTGATCATGAGATGATAGGGTTTTCTGTCCTAGGTGAAGTGAAGAGGGTGCTAAGCAGGACGGTAGCACTAAATTTTCAGAGGGCAGACTTTGAACTGTTTAGAAGGCTGGTTGGCAAAGTCTCCTGGGAGACAGCACTTGAGGGCAAGGGAGCCCAAGAGGGCTGGGAGTTCTTCAAAAAGGAGATCCTGGCAGCTCAGGAGAAAGCCATCTCCGTGTTCTGGAAAAAAGCCAGCAGGGGAAAAAAACAGCTTGGTTAAGTAGGGAAATCCTGAGTGAAATTAAAAATGAAAGGAAGATCTATAGGCTCTGGAAGGGGGGACAGACCTCTTAGAGGGACTACAGGAGGGAAGCAAGGCTATGTAGGGAAAAAATCAGAGGGGCTAAGGCTGAGCTAGAGATCAGATTAGCTAAGTCTGCAAAAGACAATAAAAAATCTTTTTATAAGTATATTAACAGTAAAAGGAGGACAAGGGAGACCATACAGTCCCTTTTGGACTCAGAGGGAACAACAGTGACAGGGGACGAGGAGAAGGCTGAGGTACTTAATGCCTTCTTTGCCTCAGTCTTTAATTGTAAAGAAAGCTGTTCCCTCTGTGTAGATACCCGGGAAACAGAGGAGCAATACGAGGCTCCCATAGTCCAAGAGGAGGTGGTCAGAGCCCTGCTTGGCCAACTGGACACCCACAAGTCTATGGGACCTGATGGGATACATCCTAGGGTTTTGAGGGAGCTGGCGGATGTATTGGCCAAACCCCTTTGCATCATCTTCCAGCAGTCCTGGAAGACTGGGGAGGTACCTCTGGACTGGAGACTGGCTGATGTAGTTCCCATTTACAAGAAGGGTAGCAGGGAGGATCCGGGGAACTCCAGGCCTGTCAGTCTGACCTCAGTGCCAGGGAAAGTCATGGAACAGGTGATCTTGAGTGCTATCATGAAGCACTTACAAGAGAACCGGGTGATCAGGCCCAGTCAACATGGGTTTACGAGAGGCAGGTCCTGCCAAACCAACCTGATCGCCTTCTATGACAAAGTCACTTGGCTGCTGGATGAGGGAAAGGCTGTGGATGTGGTCTTTCTGGACTTCAGTAAAGCCTTTGACACAGTTTCTCACAGCATTCAGCTACGGAAACTGTCAGCCTCTGGCCTGGACAGACGCACACTCTCCTGGGTAGAAAACTGGCTGGATGGCCGGGCCCAGAGAGTGGTGGGACATGGAGTTTACTCCAGCTGGAGGCCAGTGACAAGTGGTGTTCCCCAGGGCTCAGTGCTAGGTCCAGTCCTGTTCAATGTCTTCATCAATGACCTGGATGAGGGCATTGAGGGTACCCTTAGCAAGTCTGCAGATGACACAAAGCTGTGTGCAAGTGTCGATCTGCTGGAGGGTAGGGAGGCCTTGCAAAGGGACCTAAACAGGCTGGGCCGCTGGGCAGTGTCCAACAGCATGAGGTTTAACACGGCCAAATGCCGGGTCCTGCACTTGGGGCACAACAACCCTATGCAGAGCTACAGACTGGGAGAAGCCTGGCTGGAAAACTGCCAGGAGGAGAGGGACCTGGGAGTGTTGGTCGACAGCCGACTGAACATGAGGCAGCAGTGTGCCCAGGTGGCCAAGAAGGCCAATGGCATCCTGGCTTGTATCAGAAATGGTGTGACCAGCAGGTGCAGGGAGGTGATTCTCCCTCTGTATTCAGCACTGGTGAGGCTGCTCCTTGAATATTGTGTCCAGTTCTGGGCCCCTTACCACAAGAAGGATGTTGAGGCTCTGGAGCAAGTCCAGAGAAGAGCAACGAGGCTGGTGAAGCGGCTGAGAGTGCTGGGGTTGTTTAGCCTGGAGAAGAGGAGGCTGAGAGGAGACCTCATTACTCTCTACAAGTATCTGAAAGGTGGTTGTGGAGAGGAGGGAGCTGGCCTCTTCTCCCAAGTGACAGGGGACAGGATGAGAGGGAATGACCTCAAGCTCCACCAGGGTAGATTTAGGCTGGAGATTAGGAGGAGGTTTTTCACGCAAAGGGTCATTGGGCATTGGAATAGGCTGCCCAGGGAGGTGGCTGATTCACCTTCCCTGGAGGTGTTTAAGGCACGGGTGGATGAGGTCTTGAGGGACTTGGTTTAGTGTTAGATATTAATGGTTGGACTAGAAGATCCGATGGGTCCCTTCCAACCTGGTTGTTCTGTGATTCTGTGATTCTATGTTTCTGTGGGATTTACTTGGCAGGTGAGGAGTCTGAGAGCCTATACTGGAACAGTGCAAGTGTAGGGACAAGTTTCCTTGAACAAATACATGCCATGTCATTCACAGGCACTTGTTGTGTCCTGAGACTGCTATTGTATCTATCCTCAACTGAAAGACAGAAGTAAGGAGATATGCGTTGAAATCTGGTCACTGTCAAAATTGTCTGGAGACCACATTGAAACTTCCTACCACTTATTTTCCTTCATGTTTTCTTTAAATTGTTCTTTGCAGAAGAAGCAGTGAATCTCATTTTTTATGCAGGTTCATTACAGGGCATATATCAATATAATAATACCTAGATAAGTAGGGTCGGCACAGCTCAGAAGAATGCAAATATCTTCTTCTCATTTGTTTCCAAGAATCCTTGTTTGCTGTGTAATACATAGATTCCTGCTGACAGTGAGATAATTGGCAGGTTGAGATTTTTCACCCATCTGAAAGTGCATCTCTTATCTGCTTATCCTACATGGAGAAGTTGAAGCTATTGCTTGCTTCATAAAGAGCAGAAAGGACAGAATTACACTGATTTTATCACAGAGAAATTCAGTTTCCTGAATTCAGTATTATTTTGCTTCATCACTTTCTTGTGCACTGGTGACTGGAGCATTTTTGAAAATAGAATCAGAATCACCAGGTTGGAAGAGACCCATTGGATCATTGAGTCCAATCATTCCTATCAAAGACTAAACCATGCCCCTCAGGGCCTCATCCACTTGTACCTTAAACACCTCCCTGGACAGCCTGTGCTAGTGCCCAACAAATACTCCATCAAATACTCCATCAAAGAAATTACTGCATGTTTTTTGATAACTAGAACCACTGGTGAATTGAAACCTTCCTTGAACTCAACTGCTTCTCACTACTAGCACCCATCAGTAAGGAGTCAAGATCATCATCTGTTAAAAAATTACTCTCTTTGTTGGTCTCCAAGTAGTTTCTACTGAAAGGTTAAGGTGTCTGTAGGAGATGAAAATGAAATATTAAAAAAATAAAATATTAAAAGAGAAAAGGGGAAGTTGAGAGAATATCCTAACTTGAAGTTATGAGATGTCACACACACAAGTGGTTTGCTTGGTCTTCACAGTGTCCCCTTGTCTACACATAATAAGATGTAGTCTTATTCAGAAACATACTGTATCTCCTATCTTCCCCCAGTTCTCACCAGCTGAGAGCTCCTCTTATCTGCCACAGGAAATGTTTCTTGTGGTAAGGGGCCCAGAACTGGACACAATATTCAAGGAGCGGCCTCACCAGTGCTGAATACAGAGGGAGAATCACCTCCCTGCACCTGCTGGTCACACCGTTTCTGATACAAGCCAGGATGCCATTGGCCTTCTTGGCCACCTGGACACACTGCTGGCTCATGTTCAGTCGGCTGTCGACCAACACTCCCAGGTCCCTCTCCTCCTGGCAGTTTTCCAGCCAGGCTTCTCCCAGTCTGTAGTTCTGCATAGGGTTGTTGTGCCCCAAGTGCAGGACCCGGCATTTGGCCGTGTTAAACCTCATGCTGTTGGACACTGCCCAGCGACCCAGCCTGTTTAGGTCCCTTTGCAAGGCCTCCCTACCCTCCAGCAGATCGACACTTGCACACAGCTTTGTGTCATCTGCAAACAGATGCGTGACATGCAGCCCTCAGCATTGGGAGAATGTTCCATTAAGGCAAATGACAGAAATGCAATCTATTCTCTAAAGTATTACAATATGGTTCTTGCCAAGTAGTTTCTTGCCACTCGAGAGTGGTAAGCCATAGAGTGAGCATTGTTTAGTATTGGACAGTTGCATCTCAACTTTAGCTAGTAGAAGGAGAGATAAAAACACTGAATTTAAGGAACTAAATTGATTTGCACTTCCTTATTTCTATTTTCTCTTTTGCCTGAACAAAAGTAATTTTGGCTGCAGGAAATCAGTTGATTTTTAGCAAAAGTACTATAACAATGTAACCCTGCTTAGTGAATTTATAAAACAACTTTGAAAATTTCATTCCTTGTGGAGATTCTGCTTAAGATATTTTAGAGCTATGCTTTCTAATTTAATTACAGTAGATTTATAATGCAGCATCTGCTGTGACTTTAGTTGCTCTCGGTGAAAATATGAGCTGCCTTTATTAATATGTTCTTTATACATTTGACTTCATTTTTCAGGAAACAAGGCCCTGTCCTAAAAATTAAAATTGCTATTTCATAGGTTTTGTTTTGTTCCAACCTAACAGGAAAGATGAAAAAAAGAATAGCAAGATTGGCCTTTAATGAAAACTAGAAACCTAAAAAGTTATTTCCATGCTAACAGGTGTTATTACCCTGTCTGGAAAATATAGGATTCTAGTGTGGAAAATGCTAGAGTTGATAATTAGAATCAATTCTTTATTTTATGATACTTAAGTGCTAGTGCAAGTTGCCAGAAAAACATCACTGGGCAGATACTTCTCTTCTGGCACATTTCACGATCTCCAAAGTGATGTTTAAAAGTTGGCACAATAAACCAGACTGAAATGTGAGCTACGGCATAGTACCCAGCCAACAGGACTATATGATTTTTGAAAGGCCTTTTCTAGCGATGAGAAAGGCACTGAGTCAATATGCTAAATAAGTATTCACTGATGAATTTCCAGAACTTGGATGAGCTTATGATTCAGGAGATTTCTTTTTAAAGACTCCAAAGTTCTTACAGACCTCTTGCAGACAGTGTGCTGTGCTCTGAAGTTCTCCCCTTGAGGCTAAGAAGGGGCCTTGCAAAGGTACTTTATGACTTCTTTAGAACAATGAAAGAATTCAGATACTCAGAATATACCAACAAATATGAGACACTCAGCATAAAAGTGACCAAGTCAAACATACTAAGGCTCGTAATTGTGCATCTAATCACACTACACATCTTGTAATAATTCATAGATGGAATGAGAGAAGAATGAGTATAATTTTCTCTGATCTCCCCTGTATCACATAATATGTTTCTCTCCATTATCCCTGCCCAGAACTTGATAACTTGCACTTCAGAGACTTGTACCTTGTACGTGTTAAAATGCATGCCAGAAAAGCAGTCTGTGCTTGAAGATAACAACAAGTGGAGCATTTATATCTTCACTTGAAATGCTTCTCCAGTGATTAAATGTTCCTACTGTTTAAAAGCTGAGTTCAGTATTTAAGAATGTATCTAATTTCTGTTTACATGGGTTCACCTCTCAGTCACTGGTTTTTCTTACAACTTTCTCCTGGCTTTGTATAAGGTTCTGTGTGGCACTGGAATGCCTAGAAATTTTATGGAATTGCTGTCACATCTAGATAAAGCATGTCTGATCTGCCTTGGTGCTGAAGACAACCTTGCTTAGAAGTAAATGATCTCTAAGGCCCTTCCAAATCAACATGTCTGTGATTAAGAAGTATTCAGTATTCGGTGTGGCATTACAAGGAAAGAACAAATACAGGCAAAATGAATTTCAGCCTCTCTCTCTCTTAAAATTCTGAACCTTAGAGTGATTCTTCACAAGCATCTTGCCAGAAGCTCAAACTGAGACCTAGCAAACTACTTCAAGGCACTGTCCTCTATCCAATTAAATTCAAAACATAGAGATCTTTCCTCCTCCATCCCAAACTTAAAACACTTATTGACAAATTTCCTAAAACTGCTGAATCGTTTTTGTGAGGCATCTTTATTAAATAACTTTTCTATCAATCTTTCTCAAGCAAAAATGACATCTCTTTTCTTCTAACAATCCCAAATCCCATCACCAATATTCTTCAGGATATACTACTGGAAAAATATATTAGCCTGGCACATTGGTCACGACGACTTTTCCTTTGTCCCTTTCTCAATTTTATCTTTTGCTTCAAATGTTTCTCTTTATCTGAGCTATCTATATACCCTCTAGTTTGCAAGCTCCTGTAGGTAGCATCCATGTTATTTGTCAATGATACTGTAAGGAACAGCAAGTGATGTATGGTTAGCACCTCCACTATTGCTATACACATAATAATACAAAGCTGAAGAATTAAAAGTTTGAATTTATAAGTGTTCAAGGCATTTTTGTTTTGGAAGGAGCAACTTTGACTTTCAGATTGGTAAATATATTTTTCACCAGATCATGACAAAGAAATTGAGGAAAAAAGAAATGTTTTAAAAGTGACTATTACAGGACAATAAACTTATTGTATATAGGATATCTCAGAACCACTTAACAAACATTTTTATTCTGTACACAACAGAGAAACCTGCAGCTGTTGAGAGTTTTTTAGGCATGTCTGTAAGCAGCAGTGCAATCACTCAAAAATAATCATTCAACTAAAGAGCAAATGACAGAATGAAAGCTTTTTCAGCAAGAACTTGGGAGTCCAGGGGGTAAGGAGATGACATGCAGGTGAAACTGCCCTTGTGACCATCTGGGAGCATCACACACAGCCAGAGCAAAGCCCAGGTGGCTGCCATGAGGCTAGTCATCAATGGGTGTCCCTCCAGGCCTTGGGAAGAGAAGGTACTTGGAAAAATTTCAGGCATCCTTCTTGTGGTAAGGGGCCCAGAACTGGGCACAATATTCAAGGAGCGGCCTCACCAGTGCTGAATACATTCTTGTAAGTCATCTCACTGTTACCATGATTCACAAAAGAGCACAGCCCCAGTTTAATATTTAGGTGACTCTTGTCACAGGCAACTGAAGATTCTCAAGAATTTAAGAAAAGGCATAAATATAAAATATGGGAAGAAATAAGTACCAAGGTAGAAATTCTTCAAAAAGGTGATGAAAGAATCCCAAAAACCCAAAATGAACAAGAAACCTCTGATGCAAATGCTGCCTCCCTTCCAGGGTGATGAAAGGAACTGCAGTACACTGAGATTCTTGTGGTAACTACAAAAGAAAAGAAAAATATTAAGGAAAAACGTGAACTTTTGAAAACTGCTTCTATGAGAATACTTTAGTTATTCATTTAATTTTAACTCATTGAATAAAAATGCAATAAGATTTGATTTTCTTTCCCAGGCTCCCTGATTAGCCTGTCTCCCATGATTAGCCATGGCTAATTACTCCTGTGGTGCACCAGAGCAGATCAAAGAGGTAAAACACATCACACGGGATGTAACCCATCCAGAAAATTCTGTCCTCAAGGAATTTGCTGTCTGTGGATTTGCAGGCAAGCAACAGAAAGCTCAAGGAAGTAAGTGATGAAATAAAGACCCCTTCATAGCAGCTGGCATATGTTCCCAGGTCAGGTTTGCATATGTCTAGAGATGTTTGGTCTCAGTATTAAAACAAGGCTTCAGTGGAAGATTAAGCTAATCTGATCCAGGTCAGACAAATAGCATTCTCCCTCAGCCCACAATGCGGGTTTCCAAACACAGAGGTGTGACCAAAGACTGCTTCACCAAGACTCAGAGATTCACAAGAGTTTGACCAGGTCCTAAGAACCGTCTAATGTAGCATGAAATGTGGCACAACTTTGTTAAGACCACACAGAGTCTAATTAATCAGACCCCAGGAAGCCCAAACCTTGATGGTATTTATAGGTAACTCAAATGTTGTTGTGCAGAATCCTTTATGCTTAATCATTTTCAATTCTGCCAAAAGACACACACTAAGTAACATTGAGAAAGAATTAAATGCAACTGAGCTCATCTGGGTTTACAGGTTTAAGAAAGTGGAGCCATCTCTAATAATAATATTATAAAATTAAATTTTACATTTCAGGTATTTGGACTTCTCATTCTCAATTTAAGAGTATAGAATAGTCCCTCTCCACCTTTCCTGTAGGTCCATTCCATGCACTGGAATGTAGCTATAAGATCTCCTAGGATCCTCCTCTTCTCAAGGCTGAACAAGTCCAACTCTCTCAGACTGTCCTCATATGGAAGATTCTCCAGCCCTTGAATCATCTTTGTATCCCTCCTCTGGACACGTTTTATCAGTTCCATATCCTTCTTATGTTGAGGATTCCAGAACTGGACACACTACTCCAGATAAGGTCTCACAAGAGAGGAATACAGAGGCAGAATCACTTCCCTCGAGCTGCTTGCCATGCTTCTTTTAATGCAGCCTAGTATACAGTTGGCTTTCTGGGCTGTGAGTGCACACGGCTGGCTCGTGTCAAGCTTCTCATTGACCAGCACTCCCAAGCCCTTCTCTGCAGGGCAACTCTCAATCACATCATCACCCATTGTGTACTGAAATCATGGGTTGCCCTGACCCAGGTGTATGTTCTTGCACCTGGCATTATTGAACCTCATGACATTCTCACGGCCCCACTTCTCCAGCCTGTCCAGGTCCCTCTGGATGACATCCCATCCTTCTGGTGTGGCAACTACACCACTCAGCTTGGTGTCATCTGCAAACTTGCTGAGGGTGCACACAATCTCACTGTTAATATCATCAATGAAGATATTAAACAGCATCAGTCCCAGTATGGACCCCTGAGGGACACCACTTCTCATGGATCTCCATCTGAACTTTGAGCCATTGACCACTAATCTCTGAATACAAACATCCAAGCAGTTTCTTATCCACAAAAAGGATGTTGTGGGGGACCATGTCAAAGTCTTTACAGAAGTCTAGATAAATCACATACATTGATTTAGCTGTGTCCACTGCTGCGGTACCCCATCACAGAAGGCCACTAAGTTGGTCATATAGGATTTGCCCCTGGTGAAGCCATGCTGGCTGCCACGTCCTCCATGTGCTTTAGAATAGCTTCAATGTGGATCTATTCCATGATCTTCCCAGGCACAGAGTTGAGGCTGACAAGTCTGTGATTTCTAGGGTTATCTTTTCTACCCTTTTTAAAAATAGGCACATTACTCTTCTTCCAGTCACAGGGAATTCTTCCAGGACTTCTCCTGGACTTCTTCCAGGATTTCTCCTGATTGCCACGACTTTTCTAATATCATGGAGATTGTGCTGGCAACCACATCTGCCAATTCCCTCAGGGCTCTGGGATGCATCTCATTGATTTTGATAGACTTATATATGTTAAGGTTCCTCAGATGGTTTTGAACATAATCCTCTTCTACTGTGGGAGGGCATTTACCCCCCTAGTCACCATCTTGCTGTCCCATGACCCAGTAGGTCTGAGGAGAGCAGTCACCACTGAAGACTGAGGCAAAAATGTTGTTAAGTACCTCAGCTTTCTCCTTGTCTGCTGATACAAGATCGCCATTTCCAGACATCAGTGGGGGTATGTCTTTGACTGAAGTACCTGTAGAAACCCTTCTTGTTATTCTATACTTCCCTTGCCAAGTTCAGGTCCAGCTGCAACCTGGACTTTCTGACCTCATCCCTACACAACCAGGCAATGTCCCTCCACCAATGCGTGATCACTGCAGCCCAGGTGGCCTCCACTCCTAACTTCACTGATGAGTTTGCTTGCATTGGTGACTATAATGACCAATATTACATTTCCTCAGGTGAGGGTCTCTATTAGTTGGATTAAGAAATTATCTTCAATGCACTCCAGGAATCCTCTGGATTGTCTACAGCTTGCCGTGCTAATTTTCCAGCATATGTTGGGGTGTTTGAAGTCCCCAGGTAGGATGAGAGCTTGAGAGTGTGAAGTCTCCTTTAGCTGGTGGAAGAAGACTTCATTGGTCGGCTCTCTTTAATCACATGACTTGTAGTATACACCAACCGCAAAGTTCCTGTTGGTTCTTTTGTCCTTAATTTTGACCCACAAGCCTTCAATCTGTTTGTGGTTACTCTTCAACCGCAGCTCTTTACATTCTATCATTTTCCTGACATAAAGGGCAATGCCTACACCCCTCCTTCCCAGTCTGTCCCATCTGAACAGCCTGTAGCTGTTGATAGCCACACTCCAGTCATGGGGTTCATCCCGTCACATTTTCGTGATGGCAACTAGATCATACCTTTCTAGTAGCACGGTGGCTTCCACTTCCTTCTGCTTGTTAGCCAAGCTTTTTGTGTTAGTGTAAAGGCACTTCAGCGGGGCTGCCAGTTGCATCACCTTCCCAGTGGATCCTTTATTACCTTTAAGGTGTTTTATAGAAGTATTCTCCCTGACCTCTGATACTTGTCCTCCCACTGCTTGATACAGGCTAGCTTGATGTTATTCCCATCCCCCTTCATATTCCTAATCACAGTCATAATCTCCTTACTTGACTAACACTGATTTTGAAAACTTTGTGGGACACCAGTTAAACGTTAAGTAAGAAGAATTTAGAGAAGAAAAAAATAGAAAGCTGAAAGTAGCATGGAGAAATGTTGATAGGAAAAAGGCAAGAAGAACTACAAAATGAAAAATAAATATAATAATAAAAATAATCATGAGCTCCAGTAGATCGATAATACAAAGAACATACTCCACTGTGCATCAGACACTGCCAAGAAAACAAAGCTCTCAGCAAAATGGTATTTCATGCAAAACACATATGTACTTAAGAATCTGTTCATCTGTCATTAAGAAAAGTGGTCTACTTACATTGCATTCATAAAGAATGTTCCTCTACTTGGCATACTGCTCATCTTATGCAAACAACATGCAGTTTAATCAATTGCATTAGTTCCAGTGTAGACATGATTTGCTCAATAACTGTCAGCTGAGATGTAATTAGGGTTGTGTTGGAATTTTCTAGAGAGACCAAATTAAAGAGTTAGTTTTCTAATATTTATGTATCTAATATAAATTAATGAGAAGTAATAGGTATTAATCACCTCCTGTCTTCATGTCTTACAAACCTTAATGAAGTAAGTTGTTAGTTCTAGGATAAAGATAGATAACATAATGAACATTTTGATACAAAAGACTAAAATAAGACAAGATATTCTCTGAATAAGGCAGGGGAAAGTAGCATTTAAAAGACTTTCCACATGAGATATGCAGCAGAAAAAAGACTGAAGCCGAGAGACACTTTACATGGTCCAGGGAGGTGATTCTCCCTCTGTATTCAGCACTGGTGAGGCCGCTCCTTGAATATTGTGTCCAGTTCTGGGCCCCTTACCACAAGAAGGATGTTGAGGCTCTGGAGCAAGTCCAGAGAAGAGCAATGAGGCTGGTGAAGGGGTTGGAGAACAGACCCTATGAGGAGCGGCTGAGAGAGCTGGGGTTGTTTAGCCTGGAGAAGAGGAGGCTGAGAGGAGACCTCATTACACTCTACAACTACTTGAAAGGAGGTTATAGAGAGGAGGGAGCTGGACTGTTTTCCCAAGTGACAGGGGACAGGACAAGAGGGAATGGCCTCAAGCTCCACCAGGGGAGATTTAGGCTGGAGATTAGGAGGAGGTTTTTCACACAGAGGGTCATTGGGCATTGGAATAGGCTGCCCAGGGAGGTGGTTGATTCACCTTCCCTGGAGGTGTTTAAGACACGGGTGGATGAGGTCTTGAGGGACTTGGTTTAGTGTTAGATAGGAATGGTTGGACTAGAAGATCCGATGGGTCCCTTCCAACCTGGTTGTTCTGTGATTCTGTGATACATGCTTCTGTCCAAGCTAAATGGAGCACATGTCAGATGGTTTGAGAACCATTAGGTCTGTCAAGGTAATAAAACATTCCAAACAGGTGGAACCCCTCTACATTTTCATGTGATTATTTACTTTGAGACCGTATTTAAAAATTTCAGAGTATATCTGGACATCGTTGCTATAAGCCAATATTGGGATCTCTGTTTGCACCAAGTTTTTTCCCTAGAGACCAGACCTAAATCATCTGCCATTTACAGGACAGGCCACAAAAATGTTTCTAATTTGGAGCATGCTGAGACATGGTTAAGACAGTTACTACGGAAGAAAAACAAACTACCATGGATACACACAATCATGATACACCTGCATGCTGCCAGTTCTGAGGACTTTCTGCTTCTGTGTGCACCTTACAGATGCAGATTTTTATAAGCTAAATAAATAATTTGGTAACTACCAGATGCATGGAACAGCAGCCAACATATCTGCTTACATATTTCTGCTAGATCTTCCCAGATTTACACTTTGGAAAGTAAACCGTTTGACAGAGAAAACAATCTCAAAAAACATTCCTGAATTAAGCTCCTAACTTTCATTTTCTTCCTAGGATTTTGTGAGGAGCCAAGATATAAGATACAACTATCTGTGTATTTCTTGGTGAATGAAGGACATAGAATGAATAGGAATCACAGCCAAAGGGTCATGATTGTTCAGTGTCAGTGCTAATTATAAAACACCTACAACATATGATTGCTATTTACAGTAACCTGTCATACAAGAAAAAAACTTTTCTTGAGCTGCTTGTGAAAGTAGCAGGGCTAGTAGGGCATAGCAGGTCATGAATTTCTTTGCTCAGAGTCTAAAAGGGAGCCTGGAAGATGTTTTCACTCTCAGATGAATCTAAAATGGGGAGTGTCTTTATGAAACAAGCACTTCCTCCCAAAGGTCAAATAAGGTAAGATGAGAGACCTAATTACATGTGTTAGGTGTAAACCGTGACAAAATATTTACACAGCCTTATACTCATAGGATTTTACTTTTTCTTGGAAGTAAGTGATGACCTCAAGGTACAATAGGTGTAGTGAAAGTTTGAAAATGACAGAAAAACAGCTGAAGTACTCTTTTTTACAGAGCACTATTCATATGCCACATAGTCTAGCACAACAGCAATTACACCCCTTTTGATAGTTCTAGGAGGACAGCACAGTATAGAAGTTTTGGGCACCAACTCAGCAAGTCCCATCAGGGCTTGGGATAAGAAATTTTGACTAAACTGTTTCCCCAGCTTTTTCAGTGAAACCGGTTTGAGAAATGTGAGTGTTGAGTAGACAGATTTATTAATTTTTTACTTCAAAGTTGTGTTTGAACTAAAGCAATTTAAAAAACTTGGAGTCAATCACAGTATTATTACCTCAGTAAAACAAGTAAATTATGAGATGCATATACAAGCAATTCGAGGCTCCCATGGTCCAAGAGGAGGTGATCAGAGCCTTGCTTGCCCAACTAGACACCCACAAGTCTATGGGGCCAGACAGGATTCACCCCAGGGCATTGAAGGAGCTGGCAGATGTGCTGACCAAACCCCTTTCCATCATCTTCCAACAGTCCTGGAAGACTGGGGAAGTTCCACAGGACTGGAGGTTTATGTAGTGCCCATTTACAAGAAGGGTAGCAGGGAGGATCCGGGGAACTCCAGGCCAGTCAGTCTGACCTCAGTGCCAGGGAAAGTCATGGAACAGGTGATCTTGAGTGCTATCATGAAGCACTTACAAGAGAACCGGGTGATCAAGCCCAGTCAACATGGGTTTACGAGAGGCAGGTCCTGCCAAACCAACCTGATTGCCTTCTATGACAAAGTAACTCGGCTGCTGGATGAAGGAAAGGCTGTGGATGTGGTCTTTCTGGACTTCAGTAAAGCCTTTGACACAGTTTCTCACAGCATTCTGCTATAGAAACTGTCAGCCTCTGGCCTGGACAGGCGCACACTCTCCTGGGTAGAAAACTGGTTGACTGGCTGGGCCCAGAGAGTGGTGGGAAATGGTGTTAAGTCCAGCTGGAGGCCAGTGACAAGTGGTGTTCCCCAGGGCTCAGTGCTAGGTCCAGTCCTGTTCAATGTCTTCATCAATGACCTGGATGAAGGCATTGAGTGCTCCCTTAGCAAATTTGCAGATGACACAAAGGTGTGTGCAAGTGTTGATCTGCTGGAGGGTAGGGAGACTCTGCAAAGGGATCTGAACAGGCTGGACCACTGGGCTGAGTCCAATGGCATGATATTTAACAAGGCCAAATGCCGGGTCCTGCACTTGGGGCACAACAACCCTATGCAGAGCTACGGACTAGGAGAAGTCTATCTAGAAAGCTGCCAGGAGGAGAAGGACCTAGAGGTGTTGGTTGACAGCGACTGAACATGAACTAGCAATGTGCCCAGGTGGCCAAGAAGGTCAATGGCATCCTGGTTTGTATCAGAAATGGTGTGACCAGCAGGTGCAAGGAGGTTATTCTCGCTCTGTACTTGGCACTGGTGAGACTGCTCCTTGAATCCTGTGTTCATTTCTGGGCCCCTCACCACAAGAAGGATGTTGAGGCTCTGGAGCGAGTCCAGAGAAGGCCAACAAAACTGGTCAAGGATCTGGAGAAGAGGGCCTATGAGGAGCAGCTGAGAGAGCTGGTGTTGTTTAGCCTGGAGAAGAGGAGGCTGAGAGGAGACCTCATTGCTCTCTACAACTACCTGAAAGGAGGTTGTGGAGAGGAGGGAGCTGGCCTCTTCTGCCAAGTGACAGGGGACAGGACAAGAGGGAATGGCCTCAAGCTCCGCCAGGGGCGATTTAGGTTGGAGATTAGGAGGAAGTTTTTCACACAGAGGGTCATTGGGCATTGGAATAGGCTGCCCAGGGAGGTGGTTGATTCACCCTCCCTGGAGGTGTTTAAGGCACGGGTAGACGAGGTCCTGAGGAACATGGTTTAGTGTTAGATAGGAATGGTTGGACTCAGTGATCCGATGGGTCTCTTCCAACCTGGTGATTCTATGATTCTATATTCCGCTGTTACAATGATGTGAGTAGTTTGACTTGAAAAAAGACACATAACTGGTGTGAGAGCCAGTTATTTTTAAATAGGTCTCTTATGCAGCAGCACTTTGCTCCTCTACATAAAATTGTACACAGGCGGGCAAAACACTGAGCACATTTATAAAGCAAGTTCACATATACAAAGCTGAGTTTAGTTTGCCAGAAAGTGACTCTTGTGGCTTCTGAATTTCTGTAGTAACAACTTCTTTTTCTTAAATGAAATATGCAAATGAATAACACAGAAACCATATTTCTTATGGTATTTATACTCTGTTTCCTTTTAATATTTTAGAGATGCGCTACTTGTCTTCCAGTTCTTTTTTATATGGAACTGTTTTAAAATTGGAATTTTAGCACTTGGGTTGAACTTCTACTTTCAGTATCCTGGAATTAGTGTAAAGACATTTAGGTCATGGAAGATCACAGTATTGCTCCCAAGCTAGCAGCTTATTTGACATAACTGGAACACTTCAGGCATTTGAGTAATTGTTTCATGGTGCCTGCAAAATTGAGACTTTGTGGAATTCTTAGGATTTGCAGCTGAGAAAAGTCTTAAGAGGTAGAATCTTACCTAGTCTGAGTTTTCCAACCCCAGCAGTAACATTTTGGTGTAGATGTATACAACTTGCTCCAGTGACAGCTCACTCTGCATTTTCTGTACAGCAATTCTGCACCAAGAGCTGTTTTCTGCTGATTGCCAGTTATGAAATAAATGGGTGCTCTATTTATAGGAAACTTACTGTGACCCACGGAAAAACATTCATTATTTTCTCTTTACATTTTTGTTTGTTCAAAATCCCAAGAAAGCTGTTTCATTTGCCATTTTTTAACCCATTGTGTAGATATGTGCTAGTTGGAGATTTTTCTAAAGTGATTACTGATGCAATTGTGTAGGACAACCTGTTAGAACAAATATGCATATATAAACTCCAGAATGTTAAGCAGTGGCAGCATACCCAACTGATGTGGAAATAACCTGGAATTCTAAAGAAACAAAAATAGTAAGCCTATTTTGCTGAAATTACGCCTAACAGCTAGCAGACACAGAGAGCTGTAACCAGTGTTCTATGTGGGAAAGTGAAAATTCACAATCCTTCTAATCCAAATATCCCATAAATTTTAGAAAAGCAGTATCTGTGGAAGTCAGTATCATCAGTCAATGCCTTCAAGAATCATTGGAGGGACCCAAGAACTCAAAATTCCTATACATTTCTTAACACTATTCCTATTAAAATTCACTATCTGAACTCAGAAAAATGTTCTCTGCTTCTGCTGAGGTCACACAAATAACAGTCATACAAAATATGAAAATTCTGGAAAAGGGGCTATCAGGTCAATTTTTTGTTTTGTTTTCACTATACTCATTCCTTCAAAAAATATTAAAGTCTCTGTAAAACTTCCTCTTTACCACATACAATAGTTTACTTGATAGATAATGACAATAAATATTTATCAGAAGCCTATTGCACTTCAGTTTGCATACTGTGGAGGTCAAACAAGCCTAAAAATAGGAGGATTTTCATAAGACAAGAAACATATGGTTCATTTTTCTAGCATAAGTGGAAAAACTTCTCTCCTCCCATCTGTCCCAAAATCCAGACTCTTCAGATCTTCAGGTATGAACATGGGCCTGTATTAGTACTGGCATATGATCAACTTTAAAAATATTGTTTCTGACCTCTAGTACAGTGCAGAATGCCATCTCTACTAAACCAGCGCCTACAGAGGCTTGGACTCCAGTGGCAGTTTCAAATGCTTTCATTACAGTTCCTCCTGTTCTCTCACAATTCCTTTGCTTTTCACTGAACACCCCATATATTGAATACTTCAGATAATTTCATGTCTCCTGTACAAAACTCTTAAACTCTTTCAGTGTGCATGATCTTGCCTCTACTTGTTTCAATGTCTTTCTTGCTCTAAAGTGCTGTTGAACTGAATCTTACTGAGTTTATTAAGCACAAATTTAATGCCCAAACTTAATCTGATGATTGTTCAACGTGTTGTGAGTATTATTAACATATTTATGTAATGTTTGTCTCCTGCCCTGCCTAAAATACTCTTCTTAAGCTCCGCAAACTAAAAAACTTGTCTGTCAGGGAGTCTCTGGGTATCAGAATAAGGATCTTTTCTTTTATCATTATACATGAGGTTTTTTTACACTACTTCATTTAGGCAAATTGTTGATAACAGAACCTGACAGATGTTTTGTTTCCTTGGAAATAAAACTGAAACACCAATACATCTCGTATGAGAGGAACTTCAATACGTTTGTTTGGAGTACTTTGAAACACTGCTCTGATATGACTCTGCAAAAAATGCTTCTTTTGCTGTATCTCAGTTCAGCCTTCCCAGAACCAACAGCTCATGACACCCTCTTGGTTTTCTACAGAATTATTTTACTTTCTCAGAAAACTTTACATTTTCATAAATATATCATGGAAAATATACTCTCATCATGCTATTGTAAAGTAATTTGTACGTCTTTTCTCACAGTTAGAATCTGTTGGCATATTTCCTGCACTTTGCCTTGGTTTTGTGTGCTCTGTCTGTGTGAGATTACATGGGGCTTTCCTTAACTTGAAAAATCTTATCTTTTGTTGATGGGAGTGACCTCACTATTTTTAGAACATAATGCAAGACCCATCTTTTCACATGAGCCTGTCCTCAGTAACAAAGAATGACATCATGTCCCAGGGATACTTTTAAGACAATAATCAGATCCTTAGGAACTAGATATCAAAGATTAAATTAGGACAGGGGAATGGAGTTCTTTTAGCAGATGGAACTCTTGCTAATAAACTCAGTAAATTTGACTTGACTGTCAAAGGATCTTACAGCAGTGAAATTACAGCAGCTTAGGTTTCAGTGGTCAGGTATAAACCACACTCCCAGAAGAGATTATAGAATTACTGGGGCTTCTCTAGATGACACACATCAAGGCCATACCTAGATAACTATAACTGTATACCTTAATTACTGTTTAGCTGAAAGACTGTTCACACTCACGGGGGCTCATGAAGGCCAACACCCAAAGGGGTGAGGGTTGTACAGCCAGCACTGCTGCAATTCTCATCCACCTACAGATGGCTGAAAATGCGTAATACTACTACTCAGAGGCCTCCAGTAATGTAAGACTCCTGTCCTAACTTTCAAGACCAAGCATTTTCTATCAGAGTGATTCAACTGCATAAAAAAAGTGTGTGAACAGTTTTTATGGTTCTTAAGGAAATGATATGGTCTTATGGAAAGCCATAAGACCTCTCAGGCATTTCAGTTACTGCAATACCGATGCTTAATTTTACATCCAAACCCTGCCAAGACCATCATGAAAATAAAATTCTCTTAACAGTCACAACTAAAGAGATCATGTATGCACCATAAAATCCAATGAGACTTCAGCTTTTTAACAGTGCAGCATGTAGAAGGCACTCAGATGCTACAGTCAATGTCAGAAATACAAAACCCTGGAAGCTGGATAAATACAATAGTTAGTCATACACTCTCTTGCATGGGATATCAAATCTCTGACTGATACAAGTTAACATTTAAGAGTCTTCAGGCAGAAATAGTCTGGTAGGAGGATGTAGTCATAGAGAAGGGGAGACTGCAATTGTTTTACTATACAAAGTGGAGTTTCCTTACTGTGGGGAAGCTTAAAAAGCAAAGGAAAACAATCCCATTGAACTGATTTGGAGCAAGCAAACATCTCTTCATTATGGTCACATTTTGGGAAACACGGTTGCCCTTAGTTATCAGGATAACAGTTACACTATGGGCAGAGAGACAAATCCAAAAAGGAAATATTCTACTGTCTGGGGAAAACCTGCATTTGTGAAGTCTAATATACATTTATTAAGCCCACAAAAGACTATTGACACTATTTTCTTGTTAAGAGAACAGCCATTTTCACCATGTGTTTTCCACAAGGCAAGTGACTTACCTCCATAAACTTCAAATACTCAAAAACATGCACACCAAAAGCCTTTCCTCTGTAAGCAATCGAGTTTTTAATCTATCATTTCTGAATAGTTAGTATGTAATGGATTCTCCCACTCATGAGCTACAAATACACTGCGTATCATCAAGAGTTTTTAATAGTTTTGTCATCTACTTCTTTCAAAAATGTTTTTCGATTTCTGCAATATGCTCAGCTGTGAAAGTGGCATGTATCCAATGTTAACAATAGACTCTAATCTATGAATCACCAGAGGAAGAAAAAAATATGGCTAAAGTAATGTTTAGTCATATTTGTTGGAATTTATCAGAACAAGCTAATGGAACCTTATCCCTTGGTGTTCTAGGGACTAAATCTCTTAATGTAAACCTTCTGAATTCAAGAAAGGAAACTGTACTTTAAAACTCAAAGTACCTTGAGACTGCAGCATTTTTGCAAACAAGCTAAAATATATCTGTGAAATCCTATGCAGGACTTGATGAAAAGCTTTTTCCTCAGTAGGGACAGCCTTATGATTTGAGGCAGCAGGGTACAAGGAAATACTGACCATGGTCTAATATGTTGTGTGTGGTATTAAGTACTCTGGATCAGCTCCAATCCAAATCTTTAAAGTGTGTAAGTGTCACACTACTTGAATGGCAGATGTCAGAGCCCTTATGAAAGGCTTTTCATGATCAAAGTGCTCATTACTGGGCTGTCTAGGGAGAGCCAGCAGGAAAATCTGTTTGCACAAACAAATCTCATGTTAGAACACCTCAAGGAGACTGTAAAGTAGTGCTTGGGTAAGTCAGGATCTGCAACCCAGGACTTTCCTCCTTCCCCACAATAACTGAGTAAGGTCCATACTTGTCACTGAAGACGTCTCAGTAGTTGTATCCTATTTATAGTGTATCTGAAGAGCATTCACCAGTAAGCAGAAGAGACAGGTTCAACCAATTTCCTTGCTGAAGAGATACATATCTACAAAGAAATACTGCAACTATTGCTGGCAATTTTGCATTGGAAGTCCATATGTTTTGTTCTGTTTAAGCTGTTCTGCTGCACAGAATAATTATTTTATATTTGTTTGATCAGAAAAAAAAGCAAGTGGCAGCCTGATTTAGTAGCCAGATAATCATCACACTTATCAGAAGGAAAGAGCCTTTAGTCCTAAGAATGCTTCAGGCATTTTATCTGCTAATCTTTGAACAATTCACAGGAATATATAGAGCAGCCCATATCCTGGTACCTAGGGCAGCATGACAGATGTGGGTTTGAACTCTCTGCAGCAGAGGACACAGCTGAACATGGAAGAACCACAAGAACCTCAAAATTTCACCCAGTGTATGCAATTTCCCACCACCTTCAAATTCCACATCCAGAACCCCATGTTATCAATATCACTCTATAAGCAAACATTTCTAGTTAGTTAGATATTTCATGTTTATTTCTGCTACAGGTCTCACTTCTTTAGTAATGTCACAACCTCACTAGTAGTAGGAAACCATCACACTCAGTTGTGGAAAGGGATGGTGGGAGCTGTGCACAAATTATGAATGTGTCACTGCACAGACTACCAGAATTACAAATCCCCTTAAATTAATTTTCTAGTTTTCAAATAAATATGTCTAAGCACAGTTTTAATAGTTGTATTCACAGCTCCGCTTCTGCTACAAAACATGTGCCATTCCACACTCTAGTCTTAGTGCTTTCTCTTCCATTTCTCAGTGGTCATGGAATAGCTACAGTTGGAGAGGATAGACTTGAGAAAGAGAGACAGAACTGAAAGCACCAATATCACTGACAACCCTAGCTGAAGTCCTAAACCTGTACTCAACAGTGTATAAAATGAATATTGCTCTTTGAGACTTCAGGAAGTCTCAACTTTTGCATTTGCAGGATTTTCTCTTGCAATATTTGCAAGAGCAGGCAAGGTCTGTGTCTGCAAGCTGCATCATTTTTAATGCAAAATCCAGAGGAATTGAACCTACTGGCTTCATTTATCCATTTTGAGGCTCTAATAAGTATTTAAGCAAGTTTTTAAATGACTAAAAAATCTCTTCAGATGAATGAAATTACCAGTAAATTTCATTACTAGTTTCAAGCTCTAGTTCATCATAACTAGATCTTGAAAAACAAGTACAGAACATTCAAATGATTCAATTTAAAAATAGGATTCTTGGATTAAACAAACATAAAGAGAGCTGACAAAAACAGAATTCTGAATTAACTGAGGCAACTTTAAGTTAGAGGAAGCTTTTTTCAGTTATTGAAAACTGAGAAAAAAAATTAGCTTAAAGAAAACAAGTTTGTTAGCAAATTATTTGATGTGGGTTCTCAGCCTGACTTTCTCTCTTTCGCCCTTTACAGGTACACAATCCTGGCAATTTTATTGCAAAGTAAAGAGGAAGTACTTTCTGTTATAACTTTGGCAGTACATCAGTGGTTAGCAGCTGCCATGCAGAAATGTTCCTGAACAAGTTCACTGTGAAAGAGCAGCACCTTTTTACTTTAAGACAAACTGACAAATGCGATTACACCACAGATGGTAAATTCTCCTACTGTTAGTATGCCAAACTGCAAGTGTTCAGTTTTAATAACCAAACAGCAACATAGCTACAAGATAAATCGTCTAATCAACTTCCTGACTTCTAAGTGTTGAGTGCTTCATCCCATATGTAGCAGCATTCCGAAGTTTCTCAGACAAATGATAAAGTAGCACCAGCCCCTACTTATTTAAATGTTGATAATATATTTCACAGATAACCAACTGTAAACTCCTTGCACCTGTTAGCTTGTGGTTTGGTTTATTTGCTTATATATATATATAATGTCCTTTTATTCTAAGTCACACTGTATTTGCGTCTGTCAATTCCTCTTCATGTAAATGACTTCTTCCTGGGAACAGTGAGGTATTTATGCCAATGAATGATTGAAGTATGTGCGTCTCCACACCTAGAAATACTGTTGTGGAGAAATTTAAGAGCTAGTCTAAGCAAGAAATTTTCATTACATGTAGTAATCAGATTCACTGAAAACTGTTTTTTCAGGTCAAAGAGTGGACTGGGAGTCCTATTCCAGAACATTAGCAGAGATTGTCTGTAGCATAAATAGTAAAGAGCCTAGCTCCAATAAATCTGAATGGCAGTGCAAATTCTTCAGAAACCCTAACAAGCAGCCAGCCCAATGAGAGAACGCAAAACTGTGTGCTTCACTACCTGGTATGTTGAAATGCCAGTATTTCTCATCCAGGAGATTAGCAGATCCAAACACATGGTCAGCAATACACTGGAAAGTCTCAGAAATCCATTGGTTCCTGGCAATCTGGAACCCCATCTCTGCTGACATTTCAAATTTCTCTTCCATGTCCACTTGAGTAGAGGGGCTTGGTGGGCACATGGTGTCCAGCACACCACAATCAGTTTCTTTGTATGCTTTTCATTTTGAGTACATTTCTAATTCACTACCCTAGTCACTCAAGTCCTCAGTTTTCATGCAGGAAAAACGAAGGATATAAACCAAAAGTGACTACTCTCTCTATCTGCTTCAGTGAGCTTAGAGGGATGTAGCTTTTTGACTTTGCATGGGAGCAAGCCAGAGGAGGAACATTCCTTCCCATAGCAGCAATGCTCTCACTCTCCAGCTTCTTTTTTGTTACAGCGTAAAACAAGCACTATCTCCTCTGTTGGAATAAAAATGGAGAAGCAGAGATTTTGTTCAGTAATATGTAAGAGACACTATTCAGTGGGAAAGATGGGAACTTTTACTGGAGCCAAGCGCTGCAAGGAGGGGGAAAAGAGCCACCAGACTCTTTGATAGAGAGTCACTATGTCAGCACCATCCAGCAGTTAAGAGCACACAACAAATCTAGAGTTTTTATGGTGTCTGGTATGAGGGCTCTTGGTCTCAGAATAGATTGCTTGATGTAGCACAGCAAGGAGAGGAATCTTCATGTTCAAGGCTGGTTGCTGTCTCACAGTGTGAAGATTGTCTTAACAACAACAAAAAAAACCCTGAAAACTCTCACCTAACTAGTAGGTCTTGTTAGTCTATTTTAGCTTCAATGAAACAGTATATATTAGTGAAGCCATTTAGCCAAAGGGTTCTCTCTAGTTTAACTTGTCATACCTGCTGACACATCAAGAATAAAGGTACAGTCAGGACCTGTGCTATAAAGCTAGTTCTTGCAGTATAAAAATATTCCTATTGGTGACACAGCTGTGTTTGTTATTAGCTACTTGACAGAAGCTGCAGAGATGCAGGAAAGTGACATATTAAAAACTCAACCTTACAACAGACTCCAGGTTAAGGTATTTGGCTTTCAGCAAGTTCTGTACCTAAAAAACTCCTGTAAAACCACCTATTTTGTGTTGTTATTCTTCAGGAAAACACAAAGGAACCTGGCTAAAGCCTGCAATTTCCACTACTGGTTTTCCCACTACGTGCAAAACCAAACTCATAATACAATTTTTGCTATGCTGCTTTGAAAATATGTCTTCTGCTTACAAAACACATAAGCAAAATCCAAGTTACTAGGATCACAGAGCATGAAATAATCTTTGGAAACTAGTATAACATTAATCACAACATGTACGCCTTTGAAAAAGATATAACCAAAGATTTGGTTTTCATATGACAGACCTAGAATGATATGCTCAGTATCCACTTCCCCCAAAAGAAAAGGCAACATGCTGAGAAAGGAAGAGAAAATCCGTATTTCTCATATGGATAAGCAAACCTTTAAAGGCCAAAACCACACCATAAGTGACAAAAACCTCATCTATCTTCTTGGTTTCACCTCCTCTGTTACACCTGAAAGAGAAGAATACGCCTCTCACCTGCAGGTATTCCTCACTGCAGTTAGGCACACAAACCCCTCTCCATCATCCCCAGAGACACACTCTCTTTTGCTGGCAGTAGACGTTCCCTCTGTGCCTGCATTCACAAAGTACAGAAAGGACCCATCCGTCACCTGTCAGATTAGTTTACTATCTGCTTAGCTGGGGCAGTGTCTGGATTCACTCACCTTACATTCATTAACATTAAATAGCTATTAACAGGGGGAGAGTCCACGAACCGTGTCTGTGACCCAACCTACATACTAAGTGGGTTGATCTGGATTACCCACCGGTATGGGAAGGAAAAAAAAAAATGTTCAGCCTCAGAGGTAATCCATAATGAGTGCTAAATGAAGATGTGATTACTTCTGCTATTGAAAATGATGCTGCCCTTTGGATAAGTCACAATGAGAATATACTGATGACTAAGTGGTATTTTTAAAAACCCAGGAGACTCACTTGCAGCAACATAATCAGTCAGAATCCTTGTCGAACTATTCTGGGACTATACAACACGTGTACAGAAGAATATGCAGCTTTATCTGGAAGAGACTGGTGTTTTTCTCTCCTTCCCATTTCCAACAGAGATAAAGGTCATTTGGTTGATCTGCTACACCTCACTGCTTGTAGTTGTTAATGACAAGTGAGACAGTCGTGACTAAAGACTTCAAAGCATCCACTTTCTCTACTAACTTCCCCTGCTTATTCCTCTCCTCTCCTGTTGATTTCTACCCAGCCTCATGCTCATTTTACTGGCATGTTATTTACCTCTTTTTCTAACAGCTGAGTCCTGGTGTTAGAGTCAGTAGTAGACTAGCAGTCTGACTCTATGTTATCTATCCGGTGAGCCACCTATGGCCTGGTATATTTCACACCATCATTTTTTATGCTTTTCATTGCATGTGCACATTATAGGCAGATGTATTTCCTCTGCTTGTGCTCTGAACAAACAAAATAAAAACAAACAAAAAAAGACAACCCACTCTGCAAGTTGATATCAGCATGTCAGAAAACCTTAGTTTCTAAACTTAGACTCTCAGTAGAATGCTTAAAATTTGGCTCAGGGCTGTACTAAGGCAGACACACATCTCCTACCTCCCAGTATAAGGACAGCAGAGTGAGCTTGCATCAGTAAAGGTTGCATCTGTATTTGGCTATAAGTTAGCTTGCATATATGAAACTTGGACTACTCACAAAGATCTCCCCTGAGACCTCATCATTACCGTGGAAGTAAGCCTGTCTTGTTTTACACACACCCTAGAATAATCTCTGCCTTTCCACTACACCCACTAATAGCATAAAATTATTGACTTCTGCTGCATTTTTGATCACTGATTCCAGATCCTTTTATATAATGTCTCTGCCTAGCTCAGTGCTTGTCTTCTGCAGCCATTTATTGGCATCTTCTTTCCATTAAAAGTATTTTGTTGTCCTCAGAAAATTTCATACTGTCAGTTTTTGGAAGGACTTTCCACCTCTTTCAAGATAATTTTAAAATCTTGATTCTGTCTCCAGAGCACTTACAAACGTCACCTTTGTTTTAATCAGCTCAGATTTTGTGCTTATAATTGGTTTTGCTTTACTTATTCAGTTATGGAGGTCAGTGGCCTTCAATACCTACGAGTTGCTTTTTTATTAAAAAAAAGGGGAATATTATTCACAAAGTTTAGATGCATTTTTAATTACTCAAAGGAACTCTAAATTATGTAGAATTGCAGTCTTGCATTCATACTTATGTTTAATTCACTTTACTGTACCCTCACAATAATATTAGGAAAGAAGAATATGGATTATTTTACATGTGGTGTGAGTTTAAACAGCTGAGCAAATCTATCAGGAAAAGCAGTTTTGCATTTGCTGACTCCACCTGCTAAATATGCTACAGATGTTTCATAGGTGGTTTGTTGTGCTTTTCTATGGCTCATTTTTTCACATCTCTCTCTTAAATTCCCCTGATTTAATAATCCAGATAGCTGAATGTCCTCAAATCTATTGCCTTTTCTAAAAATCCTCTAATCAGCACCTTCTAGGATTAATTCCCTAACAGACATTACAAACCAACAAAAACCATCCCAATACTGTGACCATCATAACATGGTATATGTAAATCTCAAGCATTATTACCATGGAAAGGATGACTTATAGGATACACAGACATATAAACCTCATTACTGTTGGAGAAAGTCAAGTAATCTGCTCAGGGTGACTTATAGTTTCTTTTGCATAGTATTTACTTTAAATGCTCTGCTAAAAAGGTGCACAGTAACTCCTGGGTACACTGACTCCTGAGTCAGAGAGTTCAAGTTCAACTGTATTTGCTTTAAAATCCACATTAGTATTTGCCAAGACTTGTGAATAGGACTGCATTCATGCTTGAATGCACGCACACATGGCAGGGGCGTCCTTATTTGAGTTTGGACAGGATGTTATCTTTCTTCAAAGAAGAGGGAAAAGAGAATAGTCGTTGAAAACTGGGAAAACCACAAAAAAAAGTTTGACAATAGCATTTAACAAAGACCAAGGTTGTATACAATAGACCCGCTTACTAAATGGGAAGGTTTTAGAGACTTCTGGCTGAGTTTAATTCTTACCACACCTCCTTGGGCAGAAGTCCAAAATCAACAGGAGAGTTACATGGGTTCTGAGTATCAAAGCAGACTGAAATCTGTGACCTTTCTGACTTCTGATCAGCTTGTAAATAGGAGTTTGGAGTAACAAGTATCACCAGCAGTTGATGCTTAGCCATTGATCATTTTACAGGTAATTTGAATCAAATCCCTGTTCATGTTGACTCCAGTGAAGTCTGTAAGATATTTTTAATGTGTATATTTAGACTGTCTACTGAGAACTGTGTAATCTTAGTGCTTAATTTTTTTTTTGTTATTGTATTTTGTGCTCTTTCACAGACCTGAATTAACATTCTGTCTTTCATTTCAAACATGCTGACTGCACTTGCATTCACAGAGGAAGAACTGCTTTCTTCTGCCTTTTGTTTGACTTAGGAGAATGCAAATTTATTGTAACTATGTGATGTTTTTCTGTTTAAAGAGTAGAATAATATGGCCAAATAAGGAAAAAACCCCAATGCATTCAGATTTCATTATACTTCCTGTGAGCCCAAGGCTGGCTGTGGGTGCTGGACTACAGACCAGGTATTCATATGAAATCTCATTAACCAAACACCTGTTTCTGTGATGTGATCTCTGCAGACACATTACTAAAGCACTACAGGTATCTGCAGTGTCGTGAAATGCAGCAAATCCATCTAAATTTTTTAGACTCTAGTGGCCATAAATAAGTAGATCTTCATCAAAAAAGACTATTTTTGTATTTCTCCTTCTTCTTAGATGCAGCTTGAAGTTAGAAAAATTTCAAGCACATGTCAAATGAAGTACTTGTTGTGGCAAACTATTTAACTAAAACATTTTGGTTTTCTTTTAGAAAAGTTTCCAGATGTTTCAACTCCACCCTAAACTCCCCAAATAAACAAAATCCTGACAGTTTCTAGTCAGTTTCAGTAATGCATTTTGACAAATTCTTTTTTTTTTTAAGTATTGGCACTTTATCTTACAAAAAACAAAGTAGTTGCCTCAAAACACAACCAAAATAGAAACTTTCCTGAAATTTGAAATTATGTTTGTTGTCTGTCTTCTTGAAACAAAACTGCCACACTTGGAAAAATATTTACATTAATTTAATAGGTTTTAATTTTTAATCAGAAAACTGTTGGAAAGTTATTTCTCAGTTGTAATTTAGGGTCATAGAAAAGATGCGATAGCTGAGGGGACATTTAGAGAGATGTCCCTACTCCATTTTCATTGGGTACTTGTTGGGATGAGGGCAAGCAGGATGTGCCTCCTGTTTCTTGGAACACCATACAGCCTAAGCTGTGTGCTAAGGATATAATGCATATATAAAATAATGAATATTTGTAGCAGATATACAAGGATATCATACGCACATGAAAATCCTGTTCCCTTTGTGAATACAGCACGGCTACTTTCCTGTAAATATATTTCACAGAAGTCTTGATGAAATTTAGTTCTGCACAGTTGCACTTCATGCTTACAAAAAAAACCTCACATGTCATCTAACTGTTCCTAACATTTCTTTCTCATCCTTTTTTTAACTGTGGGTAGAAGTGCCGATTTCTCAGTGTCTCCATCCAAACCATTGTCATCTGCTGTCAAGGAAAGACCATGCACAGGAACCCAACAGTTTCTTGACAGCCCCTTACCACACCTTGTGAAATGAGGATCTCAGTAATGTGGGAAGAAAAATAGGTAAGACAGTGCAATCTATGACTTCTGCATCCAGTGAAGATTTCTTGGTTTGGACCTGAATGAGAATCTCGTCTGCTGAGAGAGACCGAGTGGTGCTAGCCAGATCTAGATCTGTAGTTCCATGGCACTGAGAAGTCCCTCAGTTACTCAAGCAGAGTTAAATTTGAGGGAAGAAAGTATTAACCCTGCTATGCCCAGATTCGCAAATTTTTGTCTTCAGGTGAACACTTTGTTCAGTATAGTTTAAAACAGAGAACAAAGTTTAAAATCAGCTCAGGCACAAAAGCACAGGCCACTCTGCATATTCATTACAATAATGGTGTTCTCTGGTTTTCAGAACAGGTTTTTGGACATCTAATGAGCAAAGACTCAACTGGAACACTTTCAGTGGAAGCTGCTACTCCCACTGGATTCTTAGGAGTGCAAGATAAAGCACAGTCTCTGTGATGCCTTTCTCTCTCCAATGGTACTACAGTTTTCCTCCTCTAACTAGTATCTCATTTTTTTGAAAATTAGCAGCCTGTAAGCTTGGAGATGTCCCGCCTCTTTCACTAAGGAATGGCGTCAAAGAGTTTTTAAAGGAGAGAGACAGACCTTTCCCCCTAGCACTCAACTGAATGACTCATCTTCATCAAACTGTAAGGAGAGAAAAGCAATTTGAAGTATTTTTCTATTATAGGGGTTTGAACACTTTATCTAATAGGAAATAGTTGCATTAGTAATGTTCCTTTAGCAATAATGAGATTCTTTGTTATTTGCACTTTGACTCTTCTTACTAAGAATTACCCCTAGTGAACAGTAACTTGCTTCCATTACATGTGTTTAATTTTAACTTTTTTTTTTTACAGGGATTAACAACTCAGCAATTGCTGACAATGGAGTACCATAACAGACAGGTTTAAATCATGCAGGAAAATACTAGTCAAATGCTTTATTTGTTGCATAGACCTGTCTTTCAGAAAAATCTATCCTTCATTCAGCAATATTTGATCAGTTTAGAGACATTACTGGGCCTGAAATTGGTCCCTATGATTTTCTAGGACTTCTAGATTTGAACTCATATCTAATTGTATAATGCCATAAAGCATGGGAACAATTGCCAAGGCCACTTCAGATAGCCTTATTGCTTTTTTTATTCAAGGAGATAGCCCTTCAATAGTGAGAAATATGATATCCAGGAATTCCAGCTTGCCCTCATGTAATCTCCTTCACAAAGAGCAACAAAGAACAATTGTGTGAAGCACAATGACCTCAGAGGCTTGAAAGCTCTCAAGCTATTTATGAATGTGCAATGGAGAGACTAAGGATGCATTCAGGATGAGGAAACCTTGAATAGAAAGAGCTCATTTTAGTTGTGGATTATTTTTGTATGAGGAAGCTTTAGCAGAAAACAAAAAGCACAAGTACTGTGATAGTCGAGTTAAAGACAGGCGCACTTATATTCACTTCGGTTCATGCCTCTTTGGAGACCAGTGAGAGTAGACATGATGGGCAGTGTGTATGCCCTTGAGAAAACTCATGCATGTTAATATGAGGAGTCTTTATCCACCTGTCCCAGTGGACATGTAAACTAATATAGGCATTTCTCCTAACATTACCATAATAAAATCAGATTACTTTGTTTTGTGAACTGGTGGCTTTATTTATTCAAGGAAAAATAACAACATATTATTTCTTGCAGGTAAGTAACCTGGCTAGGTTTGTTGTTTACTGTCAAGCAAGAGATTTCATTTTGATTTATCTATAGAAATAAGACGTGGTGTATCCATTTCCCAGATAAGGGGTGCTAATGTGTCTGTGACTATGTGTCTGCATATATGTCTGGGTAGCAATATTGTCTACAGACTAACAATACTTACAGTAGAATTTGTGGGCTGGACCAACAGAACTGTCTGTGGCATACATATATGCCACTTAACTGTTGTCAAATTCAAAGAAAAGTAAAGAAAAAATCATAGTTTATGGTTGTAACTATATTTCTGTGATTTACGATGTCTCCAGTCAAATGTGTCATCATCACTGCTGTGTGCTATAAAAGGCAACCTGTCACATACCCTCCACCCTGAAAATTACTTACCTTCTAGGAGATCTAAATCACAAAAAGCCATACTTTTATTAAGATTATCAGTAAACAGGGATTACAAGAAAATTTTAAGCCAGAAAGAGATGGATGCTGTGAAGGATAGAAAACATGGGAATGTTATATCCAGAAGCAGATGTCAGAGAGTTTATGAAATTAAATAATAGATACTTGGGAATGTCAGTTCAGAGAAGGACAGACTTTGATGCATCCCTTTTCTGTACATTAACAGAGTTTCCCAGGACAGTATACTGAAAAAGTAGGGTTGATCCTCTGTATAAGAGCTATGTAAATAAAAGTAAGCAATTGCTAAATTTTTAAGTTATATCTCCATGTAAGATGTTGATTATAAAAAACCTGGGTTTTGTGATTTGTAGTGTCAATGGCACCTAAGAGAGTGTAAAACTCTTTAAAATTGTGCTTGCTTACAATACATACTTCAAAAGTTATTTTGGAAGTACTTTAGAATACATATCAAGTTTTGAGATGGAATGTTGTTGATTTTTTTTCTTCATAGAACATGAAATGAATTTCACAGGTGCTTTCCTTATTTTTTTTAAATAAAAGGGGTTTTATGGTTTAAAATAAAGAACTCTGTGTTTTTTTTGTAATTTGAAAGTCACTGATAGGATTCTTACATAAAGTAATTCGCTTTGTACAATATGCATATGTGGAGATCTGCAAATGTAACTAAGTACCTAATTATGTTTTTGGAAATTTATGATCTTAAGTAATTTTGAGAATTTAGCATTTCATGGTACTGCACCAATCTAAGCCCAGGTCTCTTAAGTGGCGAGATAGTGGACTACCAAGGGGGCTATGTTACTTTATTCCATAAAATGCCAACAATCAAGTAAAACAGATCAGAAGTTTTTCTCCAGACTGACAGCAAGAGGCATGGCCAATCTTATTATAATAATACAATTAAATTCTCTTTCCCTAAAAGAGCAACTGTGCCTACACAGGATTTATACAGTGTGTTCACTGGGAACCATCTCTGATCTTTGCTGAACTTGGAACTGTGCCTGGGTGTTTCCAAGAACACTGGCTGGTGTGGGTCAAAACTAAGACATGTTGCATTTTGACAACTAAACAATTATTACAGGACACTGCCTGGGTCTGTGCCCTGGCTATATTTAATATGGTAGTGTAGATACAGCCAATTACAGTAACCTTCTAAGACACCAGTATTTGAGAAAAGGAGATTGGGAACTTCCCCACAACAGGGTAGATTTATTGGCTTTGGTCTCTGGGAATAGTACCACACCCAGACTATTTTCTGTCACACTCTGTCCAATGGCTATCATGTCTCTGTGTGCAGTGAACATGAACAGCAAAACACATGTTCTCTTCTCCCTTCTGCCCCAAAACACACGTATACACACTCTAACTCAGTCTGCAGGAAAACCAGAACAATTCTGTGAAACAAGTCAATTCAAAGTAATACAATGAATCCGCCAAAATAACCTGCAAGAATGAGGAGGAGGAAATGATTTCACTTTTTGCTTTATCCAGGGGGTGCTCTTGCATAATGTAGTCGCTGTGCACAACAGCTTAGTTTCAGTCTCATGCAAGGCATATTTGAAATGCTGAGAAAATTGTTTAAGGAAGAGGTTGCTGAAAACTCCATGTTTTCCAGAAATCAAGAAAAATTTTTCTCTTTTTGTGCTCAAGTGTTTTAAATTCCTTATGAAAGGCACATAGGACGGGGGTCTAGAGGCAATACTGAGCCTGCAGCTGATAAATGTGTATTCAGAACTAAGAGCTAAAACATTCACTGTTATGAACATGTATTTCAGCTTAGTGTCTTAGATCTGATCAACTCTTGCCTGACGTTTCTGAATACTGCCTATGATTTCAGGTTGCATTTGATTAAAACATAGTTTACTTCAATTAACTGGACTCATCAGCTGGATCCTGTACCTGTATTAAAATCAAATTAATTAGGTGGGATTAATCATGGTGTTGGCAGTCTTTCCAAATGCCTCCATTATGCTGCAAGAAATGCAGCATCTGTTCCGCATCTGCACTGAGAAAACGGGATTACCAGCCTCACCATGAACATGGTTTTAAAGATTTTGAGACAGCCACAAAAATCATGAATACAAAGATGCATGTAGGACTTTATGAAAACGCACATTTCAAATAAACTACTTCATCTCTCAGAGACATATTTGAACACAGTGACATCTCCTTCAGCCCCAGCTGGCAAACAGCAGAGTGCTGGCCCAGGTTTCTCACCAGTTAAGTACAGTGCATCAGGGTGACACAGAGCTCTCAGTACTGCTATGCTAGAGTAGTCTCTGCCACCCTGATGTTCAGCCACTAAATCATAACTCTGTTTTATTTCTTAACCTTGTAATCCTTTCAGACTTCTGCAGAAAAGTCAGTTCAGAGAAGTTCAGTAAAATCCTGAAGGGAATAGGTTTTTTCCTCTGAGGTTTAGCGAATAAGTAGCTTGGGAGCAAGGATGCTAATGTTACCCATCTCAGACAACTTCAAAGAAGTGGGAATAAAATGAACCATTCCATTAAGTAACCTCTTGTCACTCCAGGGACAGTTCCAGAAAAGCAAGGAGCCTTTAATAATTATGAAAACTACATATTTTTCTAAGTTTTGATTGTAAGACATTTACTAACTTCTTCAATACAGTTGCATAAGATGAAGTTTATTATTTCATATGGTAGAAAGTCCTGCTACCATTAATGGAAACTTTTTATTTGCTTTACTTGAAAAGTATATTAGGACAATAGGTAGCAACAAATTACTTTAGTTTCTTTTCTAAGTTCCTTCATTGATTTCTGAGATGATAAACTTATTGTAATATACCTATAAATACACTTATTAAAATGAAGATTACTCATTATACAAAGCAAATCTAAGTCAGTATCCAGATATCTCTCTGAACATCATAATAGTACTCATTTGGGGCAATAACATGATACATTACCAAAAAATCAAAGGAATACAAAAAACTCAAATCAAGCTTTATCCTTTCTTCATCGATTGCTTGTCTATACTCGCTGCAATCCAGCAGATGAATAAAACATCCTAAAGATATTTGGAGATGTCTTAAAGATTCCTGCATCAGGAAAAAGAAGAATCAACTCAAACTATTTTCTGAGGTGAAATATAGTAATGCCTATTAGGCCTTTTAAAATATTGCTGTATATTTATATGGAATTATTAACTTTCATTTTTCAGAATGTTTCTTGAATATTGTTACAGATAGCTTTTTCACTATATTTACTACATGTCCAATTCCTGAAGAGAGTATAATCGTGGTCTTTTAAAGTAAGAAATGCAGTCAGAGTTGTGCATGATCTACAGTATGAGAATCATTCTCTGAAGGAAACTGAGAATTATTTCAAACAATTTTAAGGAATATGTTCAATCTTTAACAAAACTTAACAGATCTAGATTAAGGTAATAAATGAATAGAAAACACAGCTGCTGCATGATGAGGTACAGCAAGTTAATGACAAATGTTGGATTCTAATAATGTCGGTATGGGAGGAAGATACGTTTGGTTTTTCGTGTTGGTTTTTTCAGTAAAAAGAGATTTTGCATTAGAAAGCTAACATTCAGAAGGCCCAGAAAACATGATGCAACCTGCATTGGAAGTTTTCTTCCAATCTTTTTTATCCTTGTTTTGCTTATGTGTAAAATCTGACCTTTTAACCATTACATAGATTAATTTATGGCTTAAGTGGGTGTATGGAAATGCAAATTTACCTATCACATTAATTAGTTATCTTAAACAGATTTCACTTACCCCCAAGTTAGTCTCATCTGTGTTTTTCCACAGTGGTTCATGTAGGGAGTGCCTGGGTACTAAGTTACTCCCACACCTGTGAAATGGAGAATTCCTTAGGGTAATTTAAACCAGGTCTACCACCTCGCAGACAACTTTCTGTAGTAATCACTGGACTGCTGTAAGAAAAGTAAGGCATACCCTAACCATTAAAAACAAAGGAAATGTTTGGATTTATTCAGAATTTAGTACCTTTATTGTGTAACATTCCCAAGGCATTTCAGTTCAGAAGGGTCATTTTTAAAATCACGTAAGAAATACTTATGGAAATATTCATACTGTCTGATTTTGGCTTTTGTATTTAAGTGTTGTAGGTTAATCTTCACTGGCATCAATTTCTCTCCATTGACTACAAGTGGAACTTCAGCTTTGATCCTCTGAATTGTACCTTTATTATGTACTCAAAATAAAGAGAGAATTAGCCCCTCTGTATTTTGAGTTCCACTTAAGGAGCTGGTACATTGGTCAGATTGGCATCACTGAGAATCTGAATACAAGCAGAACTGTGAGTGTCTGGAAAATATCTTGGGTCAGTGGAGGTCCATGCCTTCAGAGCTTGTTTTGAGGGGATTTGATTGTGGAGCAAACAAGCCAGAAGAGTTTGGAATTCAAGTCTGACCATAGTTAGGAAATGATATAGTCTTCCTACTTGATAAAGATTTCCCACTATAAACAGAATGCCTTTCTTATCCTTTGCTATCCTCTGACAAGCGCCAAAAATGTAAGCAAAAGACAAACAAAAACATAACAATTCTACTGCCGGTCTTTATGATACACAGAAGCTGAGATTGGCCTAAGCTAGACACTGAGTCTATGCAGAACTTTGCACTTGTTTCAATTAGAAGAAATTCAGACACAACAAAATAAGCAGCTATGTAAAGCATTTGAGGGATGCTTCTACCTTTGTACAGGTGCCTGCTTCAAAGGTCTGAACACCCTTCAATTCAAAAGCACTGCTGTAGGCCTGTCTGCTCAAAAGATTTTATCCTATGTTGATAGTGTCTTGTGCGGATGGCAGGTACTAGACATCGTACTTACTTAAGATGATAAAATCAAGGAGGTTTAGGATAGATATGGAAAGCACATAGGTGGAAATGGATTGGAAGGCACATGTTCTGGCATAATGTCAGGAATGACCATGACTAGTTTTAATTTAGTATAATGCTAGTACAGGTAATAATAATAATAACAACAACAACAACAATTGTTGTACTGCACAAAGGAGGCTTGTCTCAGCATGTGTTGACTTGAATCAAAAATTAGTGGGAAGCCTGTCTGAATAAAGGAAGTGACCCAAATAAAACATCTTGCTGCCTATCAGGCCATCCATCCCTAAAGTATACCAGACATTCACTGAAGGCAACAAGAAGTTCTAATCCAAGGCAGTAAGCCTGAGAAAAACATGTGCACAAAATGCACTTATCTTATTATCATAATATTAGTGTATGCCTCTGTCATTTAACTGCACAGTTCTAAAACCTGCGCACCACCCACCACAAGGTAAAATGTCTGTATTGATTACAACTTGACAATAAGTGCTGTTGTTACTGTTGCCATGGTTCCCTTCCCACTATATAACATCATGACGTTTACATTCTTAATTAAACATATTTCTCCAAGTGAGTTCTGATTAAAAGGATAAGACAAAGGTCGATGCATTAAACTGATCCAGAATAATTACTTACATTCTCCACATCATTAACATTAGTAACTTCAGTGTTGGTCTGGTAAAATTGTGCAAATATTAATGACAGATTCTTTTAAGAGAAAAAAATAATTTTGATAGTACTTTCTTTTCACCAGTTTTGGGACCATCAGCAGTCTTTACTGTTCCTTCCCTCGTTCAAAATTATTTGAAATGTAATCTTTTTTTGTTGTTCACAGACATCATTATTACTGAGTTATCTGAAATTATTCTCCTACTTTGATAAATATACAACATTATCAGAAAAAACTATTCTGTGTACTAAACTTCTTAAATTATGGATCACCCTCTGAGGACATAAAGACTATGATATATGGAAACTCTGAAATGCCTAAGAGAGTAAAACAAATTACAGATCATACAACTATATAAAGATTAGTACTTGTAATAATGCTTCAAACTGAAGGATTCAAGTACTGTTTGAAAAGGTTTGACATTGCCTTCTTATTCATCTCTCTCAGCTCTGGGTGACAGGTTTCAGACAGAAAATTTCTGAAAAAAATAAACCTGGAAATATTACAGATGTTGAGATTAGGAGGAGTTGGGAAAATGTTGTTTTACCTAGTTCTTCATTGGCAATAGAACTGTATTACCAAGGTCTGGAATACAATTCAAGTTTAAAGATGCATACTGGTATTAGCTCCTTTAAGCATCAGTTCTAAGAACAAAGACAGTTTTGAAAAGCCAATAGTTCTGTAAGTCTTCTAGTCTAGTAAATGACCTATTCTTCATTTGCAGAGAGCTAACAAATGGAACCAGAGACACAATATTTTCAACTAAGTGTATCTTCATCTGAACATGCATTTCACTAGAGTGAAATTTGTTTTGAAGTGACATGTCAGTTACAAGAAATGTTTTCACAGAAAGGTTTAAGAATTCACAGATCCTCTAGGCATTTCCAACCAGAAATGAGAGAAAATAGGATTGAAAATCTGACATGTGCTAGTCAGGAACAGGTATTTGGGGCCAATTCTGCTAGTAAACATAGAATTGAAGGATTTTATTTTTCATTCCAGAACTGTGTTTTCAGAAAAAGCTATGAAACAGAATTAAGTTCTGCCAACCTACTAATACTTAATAATGTTTGCATTAGATAATAACCAGAGCCTTAAACTGCAGTGCCCACAGGGCATACAGCGGAAAGATGCATACTAGGCAAAAAGCAGGAAGGTCAAAGAGGACCTTGTGGTCCTGATTCCCCTCTTCACTTAAACATGCTGCCTCCCATAGCCTTAGCAGTGATTTCAGGGAAAGACTAAGTGGAAGACTGAGGCAGCTGTGTTTGCCAAATAGAAAACACATTAGTATGGATATATATCTCTGAATTTCAATATTGAACACAATGAACAAAAAATGACAGAATGAAATTTTGACCTGTTGATAACTGTTGAATACCATCTGGAAGATGAAGTTTGAGTTCAGTCCTGTTCACCTTTTCGCCTCCAGTCCTCCTAACTAAGCTTCACTGTAATTAAAGTACAAGATTCATAGCACAAGAAACCTCATTATATGATTATTTTGTAAAGACGATAGCCTGGGTATAAATTACCTTCTTTCTTTTCTTTCTTTGCCTGTAGGTATTCAACATTGTCTGACTAGGGGAGTAAATGCATATACCTCTCAGACATGATTTATGACTGAAACTGGGTTGTTCTTAGGAAAGGTTGGCATAGTCACTCTTGGGATGTAACAAAATGTGATATAAATTGCACTTCTTCACTTAGACTTCATTTTGTCTAAGCAAATAGCCTAATTTTGGGTCAAATATCATTGAATAAGATGTCATATAGTATGAAATAATCTATTTATACTTTTTCATAATGATAATAAGACAAGAATTATAATTTCAGAACTACTCTTCCTTGAGTAGAAAAAACAAGAGATCAGAAAGAGAAGTGCTTAATAAAATAAAAATAACAGTGAAAGTATATGGGGAGCTTATATTTTCTATGAGCTGTTTGAAATAATGATAAAATGTACTACGTGAAATTGTAATGTGTTTAGGTATTAATGAAGACCAAAAGCAAAGAGATTTGACAATTAATGAGATGTGAAGATTCTTGCAGTATGTCCCATAAGGATTAAATTCCTTGACTGGAGTGAAATAATTATTGTAGCATGAAGACTAGACCATAAACAGTTACATCCAATACAACTTTAAAAAGCTTGTAAATCCTAGCTGTCATGAGAGAGAAAGCCGCTGTAGCAAGACAAACACTTATTGGGAAGCCAGAGCATCTCTCATGAATACAGGGTACACATTGATCCATACATGACATAGTCTGCTGAAACACATAGCTGTAAGTGTACCAACGACAGCAAATACCGTAACAGCATTAATCTACTCCACAGCTGGAAAATTCTCCTCTGTGCTTTTTTGTAACAACTGAGACCAAGAGAAATACTTCTGTTCATTGACATCTGACAGGACATGACAAGATCTTTTACCACCAGAACAGCAGAACTCAAGAATATTGTTCTTTATTGTATATTCAAAAGCACGTGTACCATGCTCAGATGAGAGACAGAAATTGTAATGTATGAAACTAGGTACATTTACTATGTCTTTTATTGCACTAGTGACTAGAAGCATCACTCAGTAACATAGGCCTAACTCCAATGAGAGCTATGCTCAGTTTATCAACAGATTATTTATAATCTTAAACCAGAATCCTGTCATCATTTTTGCACACACATAGATATTCTGTAAAACAAAACTTCACAAGAGTCACTAGCATTATTGACATTATAAGTTAATCAAAAAAGAAGAATTAATAGGGCTAGGACACTGGCATATTCTTTTTGCGTGATAGTAAGCAACAGTAGCTGATGATATTCTGTAAAATACCTGGAGGAAATTTTATAAACAAGAAAACAAAGATCTTGAAAATCTAAAACACATCTAGATTTTGCCAAGAACTAAAATTTTATAAACACATGAAAAGCTAACACCTCTTATTTTCAAATGCTTCTCACTTTATCACAGACAGCTGGGAAAATGGAATCACAGAAGCCTTTACTGGGTAAATCTGCTTCTCCAGTTTCATCTCACAGCATCAGCCTCTGAGATACAGACTCCAATTAAAATCATAGAATCATAGAATCATAGAACAACCAGGTTGGAAGAGACCCACCGGATCACTGAGTCCAACCATTCCTACCAAACATCAACCCATGTTCCTCAGCACCTTGTCCACCTGCACCCCAAACACCTCCAGGGACAACAATGACATTTCTTTTTCTAGTTGCACCTGGTATACTTACCCAACCAAATTGTCACATGCTTTATACTAGGACCAACCTGTCACTCCCTATAATTTTTACTTCTGTCCCTCATTCTATTTCTTACCATAAACAATCTTCTGAAAACAGAGCAAGTAAAAAACTCTAGTGATACATCTAGTGATACAGTAAAACACTAAAAATAATATAGTTGGGATGTAAGCAAGTTTAATTTTTAGAGCTAACTAGTTTCCCCTAATCCTATCTGGAGGAACAGAAAACTTACTACTTTGAAGTGTAGTGCTCTGATTTTTTGTTAACAGAAATAAAGAAAATCACATAGAAAACAAAATGGTAAGGGACAATTAAATATTTGCCAGTAGCATAATAAAGTTATTTCACTGAGAGTGGGGAGTTGGGAGTTTCAGCCATTTTTTTCCTGTTTATAAGCTATATAGTTAAGATATAAAACACAATAGCTTGTTTTGTGGAAAAGAAGGAAAGAGAAAGCACCTTAAAAAGTGAAAACTGTAAGAAAATGAAACCACCCTTAAACTTTCTGACAATATTTTTTGCTTGGTAAGCGAACCAAGAGAAGGTCCTCTCCAGCAAACAATCATGAAGCAGTTACTAAACTCACTGCCACTGATGAAGTGCTGCAAGGTAGTATACGTCCTGCACTGGCCTGTAATAAGGCAAAAACCATTAAAGCTGCAATGGCACTGAGCTACTGGTGAGGCCAAAACCATGGAGCAACGATGAAGAACTAGAGCACCTCCAGTTCTGCCTGTGAGTGAACAAGCAACTCTGAATGTCTTATAGGGTAGGTCCCTTTGTACCAGATTTGCATTTGAGAGAAAATGCATGAATGGACTTGAGAAGATGCAGGATAAAGAGAGGGGCACTACTGAGGAGAATGACACTACAAAACAAAAGAAACAATGAGTAAAAAATGCTATTAGATAATCTCATTATACCATAAAGGAAAGTCAGAGAAACCTTACCTGAGAACATGGATTAAATAGGAGTTAAAATGTCCATCTTACCTTGCACAGCAATGTTAAAGTGCAGAGTAGGATAAAATGTCTCAATGAAAAGTGAAATTTCAGATGGCCTAGACATTTGTTATGCACAACACATTAAATAAAATTAATACAAATTCCAGAGTAACACTGAATTTTGAAGTACTTCAGTATGATCCATATTTTTCTTTCAAGCGTAACAAAATGGAAGTGTAACTTTCTGGAATATCTAGGTTCTGACCTTTGCACTGAACACCTGAAAATATTTCTATGATATTGTGTTTATTTAAAAAAAATAAAAAACCAAACAACACCAGTTTGATTATTCAGTTTAAAAGTTTTTTTTCAAATATAAAATAGAGAAAAAGAGATGGACCAGAAAAGATCTGGTTTTGTCTCAGGTACAAAATAAAGGAAGAGATCACAGTGGAAAAAAAGCTAGCCACTCTGTTATTGAAGGCATATCATAGGTTTTTCCTGTAAAAGACAACTGAGAAAGTTTGGTAAATAACAGGATAACTTTGATATTAAATCAGCTAAGAAAAGCTTACACAGAGTGGTTTAACTGTCTTCAAATTACAGAGTTCATCCAAACTGAGTCTGAGAGATAGATTTTGTTTAAGTCTGAAATCCTAAACATATATTTGACAGAAGGAGTAAAACATACAGATTTAGCAGCTCTCAGATGACACAGTAATCAAGAACAGATGCCTGCACAAATTCAAGCAAGAGGGATGCTTTTACAAACAGTGGCTAAAATTCTTCAACTATTTAGGGAGTTACCAGCATTGTCAATAGCCCATTGCAATCATCATGTTTCTTATTAGCCTTATAAAGGTAATACACTGATTCACTCTGCTGGTACTTTGTCTCAACATACTAGAACCACAAATATTTCTTAAATATTTTTTTGAGCTCTTCCACCCAGGATGTGGAAAATTGAGATGTGAGGGATTACAAAAGACATTTCTGGGGAAGAATAATGACTCTATTTGTTTTACAGATGAGTTTGCATATCAAGCTGAGAAGTGATACTGAGCATGTTTACACATTTTAGAATTGTTGTACAGCTTTTGTGATCACCAAAAAAGGCACAGCCTCAGCAGGGATCCTATCACATCATCACATGCAAGCACAATATAACAATTATAAAAGCCAGGACATTTTAGGTCTTGGGATCTGGGAAGTGTCTGAATAAAGCTGGATGTTTGTAGCCATATCCTAGCATAACCTCTAATTAAGGGTGCTGGAGAGACCTTCCCTGAGTTTGTAAGCACTAAGTCTGTAATTGCATGCATGTCGTCACTTTGAAAGGCTTTCAGTCAGTGGGATTTTGTGGACACTTAATCCCCTAAACCCTTTTTTAATTCATGTGTAGAAACCTGATTTCAGAAACAAACCCTTCAAAAAGATGCACATTTTTGTATGTACAGCAAATTTGAATCATTCCTCTTTTCTTATGGCTCCTGGGCAGCTCTAAGAACAGGCCTTTGGGATGATATGCAGAAACAGGGATGAAAGGTTCCCTTCATTTCCTGTTTTAAGATATCCTCAAGGGAACAAACAGCTTGCAACTGAAAGAAAATCAAGTTATGTCAGCACCTTGACTTTCTGTACTTAACTAGAAGAATAAGTGCATAGCAGCTTGATCCAACATCAAAGATGAGTTACCAGAGCCATTACTCATTGTCACATCCCTGATGAATGTGAAGAAGTGCGTTGAAATCAAAGGAAGGTGCACTTTGTGCTCCTGTGGTAATACAATTTTCTCTGCTCTGCCTGCCAAAACTCTCACCTCTGTTTGACAGCCAGGTGACTAGAGGCTTAATCCTTTGCCTGTACATGAAAGCTTTCTCTGTTCATCTGGTCATTGCATCTACCACCACATGACCTCAACTGCCAGAGCTTCCTCAGCTGATAGAGTAAACACTCATTTCTAGGGCCTTCTCTCAACTTCAGTTCTAGAAACAATGCAGAAATTGATATAGTTGAATGTGTTTTACAAAAATCTTTAAGATGCCTTTTGACTCAATATTCCTGTCTTAGAAATCTTCCCCAAACTGCACTCTGTGTTGTCACATCACACCTCAAAAATGTAGAATGAAAGAGACAAAGTGTTTCTTTGCCAGTATTTGTGCCTCTGAGTGCCTTACACAGTGTTGATCTCGCTACTGCCAGTGCATATATGTGACATATAAATCCTCTACCTCAACAAAGGGGTTTGCCATTTGTCTTTGTGCTAGTACAAAGCAAAGCAAACTAAATTATTCACAATGAGAAGAGTCAAGCACTGGAGCTAGTTTTGCAGAGTAGCTGTGTATCTGGATCCTTAGAGATTTTTGCAGCACAAGGCCCTAGGCAATTCAACCTAACTTTGCAGTTAGCCCTGCTCTGAGCAGCAGCCTGCACTAAGTGTCACCTGGATGTCCCTGCCAAGCTAGATTGTTCTGTGATTCCAATTTTTGAGGCAGTATTCACCAACTGAACTTTGTAAGTCTGATTCCTACTATGCAAGGGAAGCAGAGCGTTCATTTTTAGCATGAGGTATTCTTCACATGATATTCACTGTGACCTCAGTACTTCCCTGCGGCTTCAGTACTGTCCCAAATAAAATTCATCAGTTAGGAAATGTTTTAATAGTCCCAAAATATCTTTGAAAGTCAAAGGAACCCAACCATACAGTGACAATTACAGCATGTGAAGTTGCCATCAAAACTCAATTTTGTAAAATTTTGCAAGGATCGTTTAATCCTAAGAAAGTTCAAGAAAAGGTCTGCTAATCACAGCCTGTAAAGACCGAACACTTAGCTGTCTGAAGGAGTATTAAGTTCTCCATGGAAAATGGAACTTTATAACTTTGGAATGCAGTTATATTTATGAAGAGATGAAAGTAGCGTAGTACATTTTCCTTATAACAGATTAGATCCATTTTTGTGTGTAGTGAGAAAAAAATTCTGTGACACTAAATGTGATTGTGTGAGAAAAGGGTGTATTTTTTTTTCACAAGCAGTAGGTAAGTGTGTAGCCATGCCTAATAGAAGCCAGAATCCATAGGAAACAGTGTGAAAACAACCTTTCCCCAAAAGGTGAATATTATTATTGCTCCTTCTTTTATTTCTGGTAGCTGTCAAATTATTTTCACTTAGACAAAGACAGTTCTTGGCCTGTAAAGGTTATACCCTGAGAAAAATCACACATGAAGTACAGGACATCTGACTAAAGACTAGAGTTACTTGGATTTTAACACTGAACTTTCAACATTAAAGAATTGGTCTGTCAGCGATTTAACTGACAGTACATATTTAGAGTCAGAGTAGCAACACTGTTCTACTGGACAATGGTAATGGAATAATGATTTACTGCATGAACTCACCTAAATGAGTCTTAAATTGCATTATACTCATCCTTTTTGGATACAAGCACACCTTTCAGTTACATTGTATAGAATATATTCAATTGTAGTTTCATAGAATCATAGAACAACCAGGATGGAAGAGACTGACCGGATCATCAAGTCCAACCATTCCTATCAAAACACTAAACCATGCCCCTCAGGACCTTGTCCAACTATGCCTTAAACACCTCCAGGGAAGGTGAAACTACCACCTCCCTGGGCAGCCTGTTCCAATGTCCAATGACCCTTTCTGTGAAAAACTTCCTCCTGATGTCCAGCCCAAATCTCCCCTGGTGGAGCTTGAGGCCATTTCCTCTTGTCCTGCCCCCTGTCACCTGGGAGAAGAGTCCAGCTCCTTCCTCTCTATAACCGCCTTTGTAGAGATAGATAAGTAAGGTAAGGTAGTTGTAGAGAGCAATGAGGTCTCCTCTCTACCTCCTCTTCTCCAGGCTAAACAACCCCAGCTCTCTCAGCCGCTCCTCACAGGGCCTGTTCTCCAACCCCTTCTCCAGATTTGTTGCTCTTCTCTGGACTCGTCCCAGAGCCTCAACATCCTTCTTGTGGTGAGGGGCCCAGAAATGAACGCAATATTCGAGGTGCAGTCTCACCAGTGCAGAGTATAGAAGGAGAATAACCTCCCTGGACCTGCTGGTCACACCGTTTCTGATACAAACCAGGATGCCATTAGCCTTCTTTGCCACCTGGGCACACTACTGGCTCATGTTCAGTCGGCTGTCAACCAACTCCCCTAGGTTCTTCTCCTCCTGGCAGCTTTCCAGCCAGACTTCTCCTAGTCTGTAGCACTGCACAGGGTTGTTGTGCCCTAAGTGCAGGACGCGGCATTTGGCCTTGTTAAACCTCATGCCATTGGACTCTGCCCAGCAGTCCAGCCTGTTCATATCCATTTGCAGAGTCTCCCTACCCTCCAGTAGATCCACACTTCCACCCAGTTTAGTGTCGTCTGCAAATTTGCTAAGAGAGCACTCAATGCCTTCATCCAGGTTGTGAACAAAAGGCCACTGAGTTTATTGCTAGATTGTTAGTTCTAATACTCACAAGGACAACCCTTAATTTTATATAATGTACAGATACACTGACAAAATCATTTTGATGTTCACCTAGAAGCTGCAGGTAAAATACAGCTGGTGGCTAAATTCTGTTACATATGAAATTCCACTTGTTTTCCCTAAAGTCCAAATGATTTAGATCAAAATCTGTTTCCCACCTGGGACAGCAGTTTTCATTTTTAACAAACTAGTTATATCTCTTTAAGCAAATTTCATAATGTTTTCATGAAAATGTTCAGCAAGTCCTTGGATTCTTAAAACATGTCATTTTAAGAAGTGTTTGGAAAAAATAAGTATTACATTACTCAAGAACTCCTGGCAATGAAAAGGTGTTTTAAAGTTCCATTTGCCTTGTTCCATTTAACTGCTTATAGTGAGCATTTTAGCTGTAAGTCTATTGACATACCTTTTTGAGGAAGGTTTCTCAGTGTTACATTAGTGACATAGGATAAGATACTCTCCCTAGTGTATTTGACATAAAAACGTAAGGAAGGTTTGTTTTTTTTTTTTCACAGCCACCAGGTAAATCTCCTCATGACACTGGGAAAAAGAAGGGAGTAATGCAATTGCTGCTTTGCTTTGCCTCACTGAGAGGGGAGATCTGTCAAAGTATGGGGAAACGGAAGAAGGAAGGAAGTTTATTAGCAACACTTCCCTCATTAGGTCCTTTCTCCTCTTGCCAGCCCTGATGCTGGTCTACATACACCTATACAGTGCAGGAAAGACGAACGATGACAGGGCTCAGCTGGAGAGCAGGAAATGGGAGAAAATGAGGTCTAAGACCTATTTCTATGACTGTGGGGTGCACTGCCTGTGGGGGTCCATTGCCTGTTGCTGTATGCCTTTGCAGTTTCCTCATACCTCACCAGAGAGGACAGTACAGTGACACTGACGGTGCCTCAACACCATCACAGGACCTATTTAGAAAAGTGGACCATTTCCCTAGTTCCAGGTCTTATGGGGGCTGCATGCAACTCTACCTGAGGTTCTTGACCTCAGCTGAAAGCAGCTTTGTAGAGTGCAGTCCTAGTCTCATTAAAAGGACTGGGAAAGTTCCTGGTCAATTTGCTTAAATTGTAACAAATCCTATTCGTATTAAACATGAATTTTTATCTAGGCTTCTCTGCAACATGGAGTATTAGTCTGTGGATGTCATCAAATCTACCCACCAAGCTTCTTTGTAACAGGAGGTGTCTCTTATGTTGGAAATTCTACTCTATAAATGTCATGCTGCAATAAAATATTGTTCTCTAAATAGACACGCTGACTCCTCTCAAACCTATTTTTCCCTTACATTGAATTTACTATCCTTTTCATTTCATTCAATTTTATCTTTCTGGAGCACTCAAAAGTTAATATGCTTCTGAAGGATTTTAAATGGTCATTAGGTATCTTTTCCAATGAACCAGAGATGAACACAGAGCGATAAAACTGCCTTTGGAGAAGTGAAATTCTGAATGACCTCAGGTGAATATTTAAGCAACGTTTGTTTTCAGCTGAGTGAAAACAGTGGTTACTTTCTGTAATGCAATGATTTCCAGCTGTGAATCTGACACACAGAACAAAGGGCTGAGATATTCTTAGACAGATTAATGCTGCTTCCAGAAGTACTTCCCAAGTAAAGAAGTTTTGTGAGAGTGTGATATGTATACTGAAAGTATTTGTATTGTAATTGGATTATCTTTGTGCAGTGCTGATAGGTCATTTCCCTTGGAAACATAATATATTAAGAAAAATATGATACAAATACTAGTAGCAAAACATGTTCTTCAGCAATTAATAGCTGCAGAAGATGAAATATTTACTGCACTGAAGGTAGAGAAAACTTTGGCTGTGACACTACCAAGATCAGAATTTCACTAAGTTTTTTCTATCATAAGTCAACTACAAAAATTACTTACAATGTCACAATTGTAAGGGTCATATCTCAACTACTCTGACTGCATTTTAAATTTAACTGGTCTATAGGTGGCCATGCACAGATTCCACTAGGCTCTAGCTGATCTAGGTGGAAGTGTGGAAGCAGCCTACTCAAAGAACTTTGAAACTTGTTTATCCTGCTGAGAATATTGTGTGGAACTAGCTTGGGCATGTCTGCACACCACTGTAATGTGCAAGGTGGACATAAGAGAGGAGCATCCCATGAGGATTGGCAAAGTCTCACTGTGAGTGAAGGAAAATTGCTCTTTGTGAGTCCTGTGACTCCACCAATACCAAAGAAAACGTTTCTTTAAAAAAAGACATATGTATTTTTAAAATTTATTTCTGTTTTTAAAAAAAATTTGCCTTGGACAAAATATATTGCTACCACTGTTAATAACACAGTCTTATTCAGTGAGGATTCAGGCAAGCAGGCAATGATTTATGAAAACACCCTGCAGTCAGCCTGCTGACAGCTCTCTCTAAAGGACTCGAACCAGAAGCTGGTTTTCAGAGTATTAGCCTTTTGTAATCCTAGCCCATGTAAATGATGTAAGGGCAGCACTGGAACACTGTTGTGATTCACATTGTTAGTATAGCTTATGCCTACATAACCATCATCAGAGGCTAAACCTTAATGACGGATTTCTAGGGCAGCACAAAGTGCTAAACATGTAACTTCTACTAAATTAGTCTCTTCCATTTTTGTATGTATGATAAGCAGCTGGTGTTTCACCAGTTCTTAGGATTACCTGGCACTTCTTGGCAAAATATGTAAAAAATTTGTAGCTTTATTGAATTTTGCCCACTTGGTCTGAAATATTTTCTCCTTAAAGATATAAATCAGTCCAGCAGTATAAAAAGCACTTCACTCAAACTAGTTCACTCTCTGAGAATGGAGAAAAGATATTGTGTTGTCTATGCCAGAAAATGCTGGGAATTCCTGCCCATGGCCCAGCTTAGAACAGTCTGAATAAAACTCCAAGATTGTGCCTATGGGCAGTAGACAAAACTTATCCAAGAACCAGGATCAGAAACAGGGACACTATATCGCCAGTGTTTCCTCCAGTATCCTTCACAGAATCACAGAACAACCAGGTTGGAAGGGACCCATCGGATCTTCTAGTCCAACCATTCCTATCTAACACTAAACCAAGTCCCTCAAGACCTCATCCACCCGTGCCTTAAACACCTCCAGGGAAGGTGAATCAACCACCTCCCTGGACAGCCTATTCCAATGCCCAATGACCCTCTGTGTGAAAAACCTCCCCCTAATCTCCAGCGTAAATCTACCCTGGCGGAGCTTGAGGTCATTCCCTCTCTCCCTGTCCCCTGTCACTTGGGAGAAGAGGTCAGTTCCCTCCTCTCCACAACCACCTTTCAGGTACTTGTAGAGAGTAATGAGGTCTCCTCTCAGCCTCCTCTTCTCCAGGCTAAACAACCTCAGCTCTCTCAGCCGCTTCTCATAGGGTCTGTTCTCCAGCCCCTTCACCAGCTTTGTCGCTCTTCTCTGGACTTGCTCCACAGCCTCAACATCCTTCTTGTGCTGAGGGGCCCAGAACTGGACACAGTATTCAAGGAGCTATCTCACCAGTGCTGAGTACAGAGGGAGAATCACCTCCCTGCACCTGCTGGTCACACCATTTCTGATACAAGCCAGGATGCCATTGGCCTTCTTGGCCACCTGGGCACACTGCTGGTTCATGTTCAGTCAGCTGTCGACCAACACTCCCAGGTCCCTCTCCTCCTGGCAGTTTTCCAGCCAGGCTTCTCCCAGTCTGTAGCTCTGCATAGGGTTGTTGTGCCCCAAGTGCAGGACCTGGCATTTGACCGTGTTAAACCTCACGCCGTTGGACACTGCCCAGAGGCCCAACCTGTTTAGGTCCCTTTGCAAAGCCTCCCTACCCTCCAGCAGATCGACACTTGCACACAGCTTTGTGTCATCTGCAAACTTGCTAAGGGTACCCTCAATGCCCTCATCCAGGTCATTGATGAAGACATTGAACAGGACTGGACCTAGCACTGAGCCCTGGGGAACACCACTTGTCACTGGCCTCCAGCTGGACTTTACACCATTTACAACCACTCTCTGGGCCCGGCCATCCAGCCAGTTCTCTACCCAGGAGAGTGTGCGTCTGTCCACACCAAAGGATGACAGTTTCCGTAGCAGAATGCTGTGAGCAACTGTGTCAAAGGCTTTACTGAAGTCGAGAAAGACCACATCCACAGCCTTTCCCTCATCCAGCAGCCGAGTGACTTTGTCATAGAAGGCGATCAGGTTGGTTTGGCAGGACCTGCCTCTGGTAAACCCATGTTGACTGGGCTTGATCACCCGGTTCTCTTGTAAGTGCTTCATGATAGCACTCAAGATCACCTGTTCCATGACTTTCCCTGGCACTGAGGTCAGACTGACTGGCCTGTTGTTCCCTGGATCCCCCCTGCTACCCTTCTTGTAAATGGGAACTACATCAGCTAGTCTCCAGTCCAGAGGTACCTCCCCAGTCTTCCAGGACTGCTGGAAGATGATGGAAAGGGGTTTGGCCAATACATCCGCCAGCTCCCTCAAAACCCTAGGATGTATCCCATCTGGTCCCACAGACTTGTGGGTGTCCAGTTGGCCAAGCAGGGCTCTGACCACCTCCTCTTGGACTATGGGAGTCTCATATTGCTCCTCTGTTTCCCGGGTATCTACACAGAGGGAACAGCTTTCTTTACAATTAAAGACTGAGGCAAAGAAGGCATTAAGTACCTCAGCCTTCTCCTCGTCCCCTGTCACTGCTGTTCCCTCTGAGTCCAAAAGGGACTGTATGGTCTCCCTTGTCCTCCTTTTACTGTTAATATACTTATAAAAAGATTTTTTATTGTCTTTTGCAGACTTAGCTAATCTGATCTCTAGCTCAGCCTTAGCCCCTCTGATTTTTTCCCTACATAGCCTTGCTTCCCTCCTGTAGACCCTCTAAGAGGCCTGTCCCCCCTTCCAGAGCCTATAAATATTCCTTTTTTTTCTAATTTGACTCAAGATTTCCCTACTTAACCAAGCTGTTTTTTTCCCCTGCCAGCCTTTTTTCCAGAACACAGGGATGGCTTTCTCCTGAGCTGCCAGGATCTCCTTTTTGAAGAACTCCCAGCCCTCATGGGCTCCCTTGCCCTCAAGTGCTGTCTCCCAGGAGACTTTGCCAACCAGCCTTCTAAACAGTTCAAAGTCTGCCCTCTGAAAATTTAGTGCTACCGTCCTGCTTAGCACCCTCTTCACTTCACCTAGGACAGAAAACCCTATCATCTCATGATCACTAAGACCTAGGCGAACCCCTACTATCACATCCCCCACAAGCCCCTCTCTGTTGACAAACAGCAAGTCCACGAGGGCACCTTCTCTCGTAGGTTCATTAACCAGCTGTGCAAGGAAGTTGTCTTCCACGCACTCCAGGAACCTCCTAGACTGCTTCCTTTCTGCTGTGTTGTACTTCCAGCAGATATCAGGGAGATTGAAGTCTCCCACAAGGACAAGAGGCACTGACTTGGCACCTTGGTGGGTCCAGGCAATAAGGAGGTGTAAGGTCTCAGACTTGTATGAAGAAAATACAAAAGGCAGATGCAGGAAGATGCAGACTGCGCAGGGAGAGATAAGCAATTGTTGTTGTGAAGCTTTCAGAGGGATCCATGGAAGAGCTAGGGAGAGACTGAAAATGGACAGGGAATACAGAGAAGCAAATTGTACCTGGATCTGAAGCACATTTGAAATGTATGTATATTAAACCAATAAAATTTATGGTTTATGAGGGATACAGAAAAGTGAATGAAACTGAGACGATTCAAACTGAGTGACATGGACTTGCCCCATGTTACTTAAGAGACTGGATCAGACTGAATGTGAAAAATGCTATGGGACACATGTTCTGAAAAGTGCACTGCAAGGTATGGTTTTATTTTAGTACAACTCATTGTGCATTTGTGAGAGTAGGCTTTAACTAGTAAATTAAGCATAGAGAACATGGAAAGAAAGAGTATGCGGAATTTCCAGTATTGTCTGAACATAGGTATTGAATTAAGGTAAGAAATTCTTCACCTCTCTGAAATTTGAATTTGGATTCATTTATTAAAGATAATCAAAAACATATGCTGGAAGGAAGAAAAATGAAAGCACAACTTAGCCCTTTGTCATCAGTGTAAAATGACAGTTATGTTTCCATAGCAATAGAAACTGGTGAATGTGCTAGTCACACTGCATGTCAATTAACACATCCTGTTCTCTGGCATGACTTTAGGTTGCTATGACAACCATTTTAATACTAGTGTGTCAGGTTATCAAAATTGCATACAAACAGTATCAACAGTGTTACGGTTCTTGTGATTTCATTAATCTATTCATGTTTTTCCATATATGCTGATAGAGTGCTTGTAAATTTAGAGAAGATAAACACGTGAACAAGGTCCTGCAACTCGGATATTAATCCAGAGTTAACACCTCAGGTTGTGGGAGTTACACAGTAGAATGACATGGGTACTGCTAGCATGACAGTCACCATCCATGATGCTCCTCCTGCAGCAGCACTGGTGGAAAAATTTGGTGCTATGCATCATGATGAATTTATACAATTATATGTAAATAGGTTAAAATATACAGGGAAACCTGAGGGATCTTTATGTTCAGTTATAATATTATCTCAGAATGTAGACTTTTAGGAAGTAGAGTGATCTAAAAGAAAACCATAGTAAATAAGATCCTTTGTTACATGACCAGCAAGTTATCATACTCCATGCATTGGACAAGTGTCTTTATCTGGTTTCTCAAGGAGGGGAGATGGAAGGATCAAATTGTTTTCCTTCCCTTTTTTCTTATTAATCATGCTTATGCATAAACAGCTCTGGATCCTCTAGTCCTTCTTATCATTCTGACTAGCAGTAAGGAATCACTAAAGGTGTCCAATCTGTATGGATTTTTTTGGACTCCCTGCTTGCCAAGATTGCAAAAGGCACCTGAACAGATATACAACCCAAGGGTGCAAGTATTAAACAAACTGAGGTTATGTAATTCCTCCTTTCTCTACTATGGTAACAGATGCTAAAAACTTATATGGATTCCAAAGGTGAGTGGGCAAATTCACTGAAGATCAAATATTGAGAACTTTTAAATGAGCAGAGATTCCCATACTGCAGAGTAAAACAGGGCCAAATACTGAAGCTAGTCAAATCCAGTCAGCTTTGTCCAAACTGCACAGTACTTTGTCTTAGACTTCTCCAGTGCTTTCTATAGCCCTGAAACATTGTAATAAGTTTTGTGTTGGTGGATGGGTGTAGTTGTTGGCAAACAAAGTGCAAAGAGAATTGCGGGCCCACCTAGTGGTATTTTTATTGTGTGAAATCAAACGGACCATACCCTGCAGTATGAGGGAAGCTACATATGCTGAACTAATGATAGAGTAGAAGTTGCCTAAAACTGGAGTCCAACATGATGCAGTCTTGATGACTCTGCTGATGGGAAAAGACCTTGGCAAAAAATAGTCTCTGAACAATTCCTGAACACAATCTCAAAGAAAGAGTTAACCCGAGACAAAACCATGCCTCAGGGCTTGTTCACTGTTAGGCATCATGGACACTTAATAGTCCAGTGTTCAAGCTTGCTCCCTAGTAAAACAGAAAAATGGCACTCCTAGATTGCAAAAGATAGCCATTTGAAAGAATAATCTTGGAAAGGATCAAAGTTTTCTTGTCCTATCTTTGCAAAAGGTATACTAGTGGCAGGATTGTAGGAAGATGAACTGTGGTCTGGCTGAATACAGCCATTCTTACACTTGCTAAATTGCCCTGCATGCAGAAACCCTGCTTGAAAGCCTTGTTCTGACATAGAAAGAAAGAACTCCAACTGTGCAGCAGCAATTTCCTCCTTTCTAGGACCACACTTGTATTGTTCTGAACAAATCTGGCAACTGGATGAGGTCTTTTGTTCCTGTCACATCTTTTGTTTGATTGTATTTCTGGGGCATCCTCATATGGCAGAAAAAAAAAGCCTTTGCAGAGCACAGCATCAGCATTACCTGAGTATAATTCATAACTATTCATGGTCACAGCCTACTTTGCATCTAAAAAGTAAGCTTTCCACAGGGGGTATATTGTATTTCTATATTTTCCTGAGATGTATGAGAAATGTCATGTTGTTCCAACTATGACTTCAACACACATGGTTTTTAACTAATGTTGTTTTAATGTTTGGCCCTTGTACTCTATCTTCCCTGGAGGCCTGAACAATTACAAAGTTGAATGCTGCAGCTAAGTGTTTTAAACTGGCTTTGTGCTGTGCTGGCTCAATCTGCTTATAGTAGCCAGCCTGTTTTCTGTAAACAGTGCTGAAGGTAATTATGTCTTGTAATCAAACAGACATTTCTCTCTTTTCTTGAGCAGTCCTCTTAGAAAACAGCCACAGAAAAGGATGGATGGGTAAAGAGAGGTGGATCCTCCGTATTACTATATCTGACTCTACCAACATCTCTCCATAGCTGAAGCTCTCTAGATACTTTCAGTGACATTCTAATTTGGGTTAGTTTGTTCACATGCAGGATGCCTGAAAAATACAGTTGTTTGTTTCACCATGGCTACAACAAAATAAACATTTGATTAATGCTTATAAAGTTGAGGTACATCTATATAAGAAAGTACCATAAAGAGAAGTAGTGTGGTGCACATTTCTGTCTACTCAGAAGACGATATACAATATGGGCTAACTTACATGGATGTCCAGTATTCCATGCCCTGCAGATACACACAAATGGCTAGTGCACTGGTAAGAAAGGTGTCTTCTTGGGAGGCTATTAAGAAATGGTCACGGAGTGACAGCATATATGGGAAGGATATTAGTAGCAACAACCAAAATCAGCGCAAATGAAAAAATAACCTTGAGTATACACAAGTGTTTTTTTCAGTGGATATATACGGCTTTACTGAAGTCCTTGGAATCATTACCAACTCTTAAATGTTATTTTACCAAGACACAAAGGTCAGGCTAGAGGTAAATAACAGTTTTGGGAATAGTTCCCCTAAATCCTTAAATTCATTGAGAAGTCAGAAGGCAACATAGCATTTTAGGTCAGAGGAAACCTCTGGCTTGTTTCTTTCCTGACTCTTTATTGTGTGTCATAAGTCATAGGAGCAGATGTATGCTGTACGTGCACACTAATATGTATTACTAAGTCAAATATTTTTCTTTTTTTTCCTAATTTAATAAATTCACTCCATTAATACAATTGCATTTAGGGAGATTTTTTCAGTCAATTTTCCCTGTCTGTTGAAGGGATACAGGAGGTAAACTCAAACCATGGCTGAAACCTTTGCCATGGCTAGCTTTGGTTCAATGTGGAGGTATGTTGTCAGGAGCTCACAGAAACTTAGATTGTGATTCTTCGATCATTTCAGAAGTATGAATTAATGCACCAGGACTTCTTTAGTGTTTTGCAACAAATACCATGGGACAAACAAATGCCTTCCCTTTCCTTCTTCTGTAAGCATGTGGCTCAGGCTGCTACTGCATACTGGATAGGAGCGCAATGGAGCTGTGCTGGTAGAAAAACTGGAAGTTTTATTGTAGCAATGCTTGCCTTCTGCACTGAACCAAAGAAAACAGGGGCAGGCTTTCTCAGAGTAGCTGGTGTCACACAGGTATGTGCTGGAATCAGCTGTGAAGTCTTCAGAAAAGTAACTGCTACCATAGAAGTAAATAAAGACATGTGTGTAAAATCTGATTCTTCACCATTCTCCTAAAAACACATCACCAGGTTCCATTCACTATACAGGGTGAAGGAGCACAAAGGAAGAACAATGAGGCGAAATGAGCCACTCTACAGCATCTGGGCACTACAACACCTGTGGAACATGCTCCAGGAGGACTCAACTTAAATTCATTGGTAAAACATTTCGTGTAGCTCATTATAACCCATTACCTGACCCACCTTGTCATATGGGCTTACTTACAGAGGTACTCCCACTTGCTTCTGTAGGGATAATGTTAGATGGAAAGGAAAATATGGGATTCTTACCAGTATCATCACACAAAAGGCTGGAATGTCCCCTATTGAAAAGGCAAATGCAAACTTATTACCTGAAACTCATGCTAAGATAATAGTTTATGAAGGTAGTTAAAGTCAGGCTGCTGCAGTCCTAAAAAATATTACAGTGCTGCATCTTCAGAAGAAAGAGGAAAGATCAGCAGCTCCAAGGAGTGGAAAGAACCCCCTTCTTAGTACAACATGCTCTGTGCGATTTTTCAGATGAACAACTTGGGATGGCTACAGAGGCAGCAAAATGAAGCTTACTTCTCTCAGAATGATACCTTGGAATTTGCTTCTGTTGTTGAATGCTGCCACAGCTGATACATGTTCATTTATCTTTGTCTGACACTTCAAACGTTATGAAAAGGAGAATAAGCAATTAGGAGAAAGTGAGTGGAATACTTATAATTGCCTGAAGGAACCAATGCAAATATTGTGCAATGCCCTTTATAAAACCAGCAGCCATAGAAGACATATCCCGATTATTTCTGCTTTTCCTTTAGCTACTTGGTCACAAAATAAGACTATTTGTAGATTGCATCTAGTTCTAAACTTAGTATCATATCTGATCCAAAGATAAATTCTGATTTCAAGGGAGCTCATGCTCTTAAAGAAGCACCAATTCCTCAGAAAACCAGACACTGAAAAGAAAAGATAGGTCTGTCTCTGACTTTACTATCACTTCCCTCTGCAGTACTGTATATCTCTCTTCAGACTTTGACAGTCTTCTTCTAGAGCTTAATTTTAGATGATAATTTCCCTTTGCTTCAAAAACTCCCCAAGTATTTGAGGTTTCTGCCACCAAAAACTTAACATTGAAGCACAGACATCCATGGGACCACTACTCCATATAAAACACCGAAAATAAGTGAAGCACACTAAAACCAGAGTAAGATCAAGAATGCTGAGAAATGGAATGTGAAATCGTAATCGAGAACATCCGAGATATCTGTACTCATACATGGTGTCTCATGCAGTCGTGAGAAAGAAAATGGAAGATGAAACCTACCTCTCGGCCTTCCCAGGCCTCCCACAGGGGGTGTGGTTTGCCATGTGGGGTGTGTTAGCCTTGAGAAGGTAGTGCTGTTCAAGCTGCAGTGATTGTGAAGCAGACAAGACATTGCACTAGGACAGCAGAACTTCTAAGATGTATAACATGAAAAACTATTTGCAGACATAAACTGTTAAATTGAAACATGTCTCACAGCTATGGTATGAGCTGCAAATATACAGGGGTTGACTTAATGAAGCAGACTGCCTCATCAAATGAAGCTGCTGAATAAATCTGAGGTTGCTAGAAACACCTCAAGGCTGCATACCCCCAAGAAAAGCTACTGCATGAAAAATTAATGGAGAAGTGCCTGGGCTGAAATCATGCTGCAGCAGGAGATAAGATGCTTAGGTAGAAGCATGCTGAGGCCCAAAAAGACATCTAACTATGCTACACATTTTATGTATTTCTTCATACATTGTGAAAAATTTAAATAAATCCTACATATAGGACACCAAGAATTTTCTTGAGAACTGCTCTTGTGCTTTCAACACCTACAATGCTTTTTGATACAGATGAAGGAAATCTTAAGCTTAGTAGGTTAATCATACAAGGCAAAAATAAAAACAAAATACATATCAAGTGATCACCCTTGGTAAGAATTAAAATCTCAGCTTCAGGGAAGAATAGAAACGTCTCCATAAGAATGTTTTTTAAATAAAAACATTTTCATATCTTAGGCCAAGCTCAGGGTCTTCCATTACAAAAAATAAGTTTTCTAGGATGTTGAAAATTTCCTGTTTGATATAAGAAGAAGATGTCCTGTTTCATATAAGAAGAAGATTTCCTGTTTGACATTAGAAAAAGACGTTCTTTTCTGAGTAAGGAATCCACACTACAGGACTTGTAAAGAAAGAAGATTTGAGAGCAAACAGTAAGATCATGTGGAAATGACTGGAAAGAATACTATACTCTCAAAAAGAGCCCCACAAGCCAGCGTTTACTTCGCTGTTATATAGCAATGCTTTGTTTGCTAAACAGGGTTTGAGGTTGCCAATATCTAGCAGTTATTTGATAAATGCATGGACAAGAATGGGTCACTCTCATAAATGATTGTAGTATGGGTGTTAATCTTTGCTCTGCTTTCCATTTTTCATCCATGGGTCATTCTCATGTCCAAGGAGAGTTTCCTGTCTGTCATTTTCCTGACTTTGTGTTCATCATCCAAATGTATTAATAGGTCATCAAATGTATTAATAGGTTTGGTATAAGACCCCAAAATTGTGATTAGAGCATCTGACTGCAGGGGAATTTTCTGGTCCAAGTCTCTGATCCCAGACTAGTTTCTGTACCTTACATCCAGCCTGGGACTGGGAACAACAGCAAGAGCCCTTCTTCTCAGCCAGTTTTCCCAACCAAGACAGTTCAGTGAAATCCCTTGGAGACTTTGGTCCACTGACATTGTGTAAACGTGCTTCATGACTGCCCTGTAGCATCCAGTGTCTATCCAGTATACAGCAATCTATCCAGTGTCAGCTGTGAGGCATAACCTCAACGATGTATCAGAGTGCTAAGCTGAGTTTGGACCTAACCCATCAGCCTTCCCAGATTTGAACTATATTGCCACTACCAGTTACAATCAAACTACTGTTAAACTTTATCTTAACTGAGGGGAACTCGAGTAGCCAGAAAGCATTCTGTGGAAAAATGGACTTTTATGCAGGAAAGAAACGGCTTTTTTTGTAGTATCTGAATAACCTGAACAAAACAGAAAATTACTTTTTTATTCACAGGCCTAATCACTTCCTTCCTCTTGCAAGGTTAAGCAGATGATGAGAAGGTGAAGAAAAGCTTCTGTTCTTAGTAATCCTGAGTGCCTTTACTTCCAATGATCTGTAAACAAATGATACTTGTTTAGTAGATATGGTTTGAAAAGAACAAGACTTCTGGATTTTTCTCGATTTTGCTCAAGAAATTTGCACTTCAGTCTTTTATGTGGTTTCACTTATTTTACTTCCTGCTGAAAACATATTCTGGCCTGTCACTGGTAATTTTATCCCATATCAAAAGACTTCCCTAGATACCTTTAATATATCAGTTAAGAACTACGGTTTCATTTGTTTGTGGACCATTAAAATTTCTTCCTCTGTATTTAGAAAGGTCAATGTCTGGTTTGTATATAAAGTATATTCATTTTTAACTACATCTAATCACATATGAGGAATATGGATGCATTTTATGTCATAATAACTCTTATTTCTCTATAAAAGTTTAGGAAAATTCATTTCATTCTAAGTTTGTGGTCATGAGCTTAAAAAGAAGGCTGACTGGCTATCCCTTTTTTGGACATATTCTGTCAGTTTGGAAATATTTCCAACTTCTCTAGTTCCAGAGTCAGGAAATAAAAGTGGATCAGAATGATTTCCATTGTGATAGACCTGCTCTATCACAATATAAAAGCTGCTATTGCTGCACACATTACTCCTAGGACTCTTGCAATACAATCTAATTCTAACACAAAGTTCAAGGCTCAGTGCTCTAACACAGGTCTACCTGAAGTCATAAAAGATGAAAAAGGTGTAGCAACAGCTGAAAGTCATATTATTGGCAGAATACTTAAATGTCTAGCTGAGGTCATTGCATTGATCAACAGTAAACTACTACAAAACAGCCCGTTCCTGCTTTATTTGTGCCTCTATTAAGTAGTCCACAGCACATTTCAAGATGCAGGCATTGAAGACAAAAACATTAACTGGATTATATAAATTAATTCATATGCAGTGCAATACTGCATGTTTATGTTCAATCATATTAGCCAAGAACATCAATGTACTTCTCCTCTATCTAGTCTATTAATTATACTGCCTGTATCCAAAACTGAGACTTTGGGCTTATGCTTTCTGCAATGAAAGGAAAACCTACGTCATATAAGTGCAAAGAAATATTGCACATTTTCAGAATAATATTTATGTTTTTTTCTCAAAACACAAAGGATTATTTTAACATAATGTCTTATAATATATTAAATAAAATTATATATTTGCATATTATATATACAAATGATAATATATTATGTATGTTATCACTTTATCACAAGATGATATCTCAAAAGATCTCTGTTTAAAGATTAAATTTGTTGTGGGACATCAGCCTTTCTGTTTGTGTATACTATATTAAGATCAGGTTAGTACATGTTAAGCATATAAAATATCCAGACTGGGGGGACAAAAATATGTAAAATCTACTTTTTAACTCATGATGAGGGGGGAAAAAAGTGCTCCTGATATTCTGAATTACATCTACAAGCTTCTGTGTTAAGGAAGGAAAAGAAAATATGTCATTAATCAATCCTTCTCTAAACTCATATAAAACCAGTACACCTGCATGATCTGTCATTCTGTATCATAAATAAACCTGTCTAAGTGCCAGAGCAGACGGTTTTTAAATGCTCTTCTTTCCAGAAGCAATGACTGGGTCTCTGTGCAGGGTGGTCGACCTCCTCTTCCAGAACAGTTAATCAATACTTCTCCTGTGTAAGTCAGCTAAGGCTAGATACAGAAAAAAAAATTAAGCTTATGTTCATCAGTTCTGATCCCTAGTCTTCAAAGATGACCTTCAAGGTCTTTCAAAGACTATTATTTAACCCCAGTAGTCCACAGTGTTCTGCATCAATCTTTACAGGTGCCAAGTTTCACCAGGCTCATGGAGCAGCTTCACGTCCAAGGCTGGGATGAGCTGTGAGCAGCATGTCTCTCCTCCAGGGTTTATGTTCTCCCCACATGTGGCTGCAAGGCTAGGTCTATGGGCAGGTGTGCTCAGACCAAACACATTGAACTGATGCCTCAGAAACCAGAGACAGAGAAGCTAGCACTGTCTGGCTTCCACAATCTCACAGTCAGGACCATTAGCTAGGAGGAAGTAAGTGAAGGTTTCAGTACATGATCTCGAAATATTTAAGTGCTGTTTTTGCATTAACTATTCCTTAGAGAAAGAACTATCTATCCCCTTACTTGCAACATTACTATCCCATTCTCTATCCCATTACTTGCAACAGGCCTGTGATGAGGCGATATGGTCCTTCTCACCCCTCTTTTGTCCTCATGAATATGCCACACGTGAAACAACCGAAGAAGGCATGAATGATAAAGTCCAGTCCTGGAATATCTCCCAGCTGGAAAATGCATTGAGGATATTAGTTCATGTCATCTCAGAGGACAAAAGGACAGGCACCTGTGCTTTCCTCCTCCTGAGTGTATGCTGTAACCCCAGGTAGCTGAACAGAAGGCTAGTCAGGGCATAGCTACTCTCTCAGTTCTGAGGCAGAGTGGGGAGTTAGTGGAGTTGGGAGTGAAGAAGTAAAGATGAGCCTGAGAAAAATGGTGGATCAATTGGAGGGTTTGACTTTGTTCCTCACTATACAGCTATATATTACTTGACAATAAATTAAACTAATTTTCATAGAATCACAGAATCAACAGGTTAGAAGAGACCCACCAGATCATCAAGTCCAACCATTCTCACCAATCTCTAAACCATGACCCTCGATGCCTCATCCACCTTAAACACCTCCAGGTAAGGCAAGTCAACCACCTCCCTGGGCAGATTGTTCCATTGCCTAATGACCCTTTCAGTGAGGAATTTTTAACTTATGTTGAGCCTGAACAGAGCCTGACAGAGCTTGAGGCCATTCCCTCTTGTCCTGTCCCCTGTCACTTGGGAGGAGAGCCCAGCTCCCTCCTCTCCACTACTTCCCTTCAGGTAGTTGTAGAGAGCAATGAGGTCTCCTCTCAGCCTCCTCTTCTCCAGGATAAACAACCCCAGCTCTCTCAGCCGTTCCTCATAAGGCCTCTTCTCCAGATCCTTTACCAGCTTCGTCACTCTTCTCTGGACTTGCTCCAGAGCCTCAACATCCTTCTTGTGGTGAGGGGCCCAGAAATGAACTCAATATTCAAGGTGCAGTCTCACCAGTGCAGAGTATAGAGGGAGAATAATCTCCCTGGACCTGATGGCCACACCATTTCTGATACAAGCCAGGATGCCATTGGCCTTCTTGGCCACCTGAGCACACTGCTGGCTCATGTTCAGTCGGCTGTCAACCAACACCCCCAGGTCCTTCTCCTGGCAGCTTTCTAGACTGACTTCTCCCAGTCTGTAGCACTGCACAGGGTTGTTGTGCCCCAAGTGCAGGACCCGGCATTTGGCCATGTTAAACCTCATGCCACTGGACTCTGCCCAGTGGTCCAGCCTGTTTAGAACCCTTTGCAGAGTCTCCCTACCCTCCAGCAGATCAACACTTCCACTCAGCTTAGTGTTGACTGCAAACTTGCTAAGGGAGCACTCAATGCCTTCATCCAGGTCATTGATGAAGACATTGAACAGGACTGGACCCAGCACTAAGCCCTGGGGAATCCCACTTGTCACTGGACTCCAGCTGGATTTAACACCATTTCCCACCACTCTCTGGGTCCGGCCAACTAGTTTTCCACCCAGGAGAGTGTGTGCCTGTCGAGACCAGAGGCTGACAGTTTCCGTAGCAGAATGCTGTGAGAAACTGTATCAAAGGCTTTACTAAAGTCCAAGAGTCTCATCGCTTGGTCATAGAAGGAGATCAGGTTAGTTTTGCAAAACCTACCCATGTCAACTGGACCTGATCACCCGGTTCTTTCGCAAGTGCTTCATGGTAGCACTCAAGATCACTTCCAGCAGACATCAGGAAGATCAAAGTCTCCTACAAAAACAAGAGGTATCGATCTAGAGATTAACCCCATCTGTTTATAGAAGAGTTCATCAGTTGCTTCTCCTTGGCTGGGTGGCCTGTAACAGACTCACATCACAAAATCTGCCTTCTTATGGGTTCCTCTGATTTCAACCCACAGGCACTCAATCTCCTCATTGCCACAATCCATCTCAATGGTGTCCAAGTCCTCCCTTACAAAGAGAGCTACACCGCGTCCTGTCCTACCCTTCCTGTTCTGCCTGACAAGTTTGTACCCCACCATAGCTGCACTCCAGTTATATGAGTCATCCCACCATGTTTCCGTGATGGCAATGACATCATAGGCTCCTTGCCCTATGACAGATTCCGGCTCTTCTGCTATGTTTGCTGGTGACAGTAATTGTTAAGTGATCTCCCCATCTTTACTTCAACTTGTGACTGTTTATGACTTATCTTCTTCCCCTGCTGGTTTGAGGAAAGTGAGAGAGCAGCTGAGTAGGTGTCTGGCAGGTGACTGAGGTAAATCCACCAGTCTTGTTGTCCAATGCCCTAAGTATCTGTTCATCTAAGATCTTGTGCATAAGGAGAACCTGTTTTCTAGGAAATATTCATGACATTTATCTCCTTGTGGTCAGTTTCTTTCACACTGAGACATTGTTATATTTACAATTAAGCCTGTATTTCACAAATGAAATAAATTGAAGTCTATAGTCTAAGAAAACTTGCTATTATTTCTTTCTTCTGAAGAAAAACCCCTCCAGGGATTAAATGTTTTGCAGCTGCTGCCCCAGCATCTTTATTAATCAAGTATATAAAAATTCCTAGATCTCTTTGAAAGGCAGAAATACTTTATTGGCTGAAGAAGTAACAAGCTCATGGTTATGGTTTTAATTATTAGAGGTAGCTTGTACAATTCTATAGCAAAGATTATTTTTTTATAATTAAAATTGAAGTGAGTCAACCTTTATAAATGATCAAGTGCAGAATATACAATGCTTATTATTTGGTATAAGACAATAACAATGCAGTGCTGACAGTCACTGAATTGCTTTTTCTCCATGAGAGAAAGAAAATAAAATTACAAGAATATATATTTAAAGATATACCTTTTCATAGAATGTATTTTGACCTGAATATCTACTAATGCAATCTGTAGTCTTCTCATAAAAGCAATATTGGGTTTTTTTCACAGCTCGTTTTATTCAGATGTTAACTGAATATTTAAAAGCATAAATTCAACAGTGAGCTACGGTGAGGTATTAATTATTTGAGGATAATAGTGATCAACCAGATATTTTATCTTATATTTCTTGGGACACTGCTTGCAAAACCTGGGGCATGAAGTTCATCCACTAAAACAAGGAACAGCTGACCTATTGCTGTTAAAATTTGACTTTCGTTTTTTTGGATTTTTGGGGTTTTTTTAAATCTGATTGGCAAGAGGCCTATACAATGCAACTGATACTTGGTTGCAGAAGTATAGATGGAGCTGCACAGGTAGCTCTGCTGCTGCACCTCCTTGCAGGGAATCTCAGCAGCACCATCCCTGGCAGCTCCAGCCTGACTGACTTCAAAGGAGGACATTCAACTCAACTCAGGTGTGAAAACCTGTATCTGGGGCTTATACTATGGAGCTGCTTATTACTCTGACTAAAGAGAATGAGCTGCTGTCTGTGAGCACACAGGTACACTGTGCATTGCAGCATATGTGGAACTCACACTTCTGTAAAGAGACTCCTGGTATCCCAAGACTAAAGATACTGTGCCCTAAAAAAGACTAAAGGTGTTTCTCCTTCTGTACTCAGCACTGGTGAGACCGCTCCTTGAATCCTTTGTTCAGTTCTGGGCTCCTCACCACAAGAAGGATGTTGAGGCTCTGGGGTGAGTCCAGAGAAGAGCAACAAAGCTGGTGAAGGGTCTGGAGAACAGGCCTTATGAGGAATGGCCGAGAGAGCTGGGGTTGTTTATCCTGGAGAAGAGGAGGCTGAGAGGAGACCTCATTGCTCTCTACAACTACCTGAAGGGAAGTAGTGGAGAGGAGGGAGCTGGGCTCTCCTCCCAAGTGACAGGGGACAGGACAAGAGGGAATGACCTCAAGCTCTGTCAGGCTCTGTTCAGGCTCAACATAAGTTAAAAATTTCTCATTGAAAGGGTCATTAGGCATTGCAATAGGCTGCCCTGGGAGGTGGTTGATTCACCTTCCCTGGAGATGTTTAAGGTACAGATGGATGAGATCCTGAGGGACATGGTTTAGTGTTTGAATGGAATGATTGGACTCAATGATCCGATGGGTCTCTTCCAACCTGCTGTTTCTATGATTCTAACATATGGGTTTCAGCAACAGGGAGTATACCTGATATGTCCCTTTTGTACATGCCAGAAAATATCCATCAGTTATCCCCTTCTATAGTAAGTGTATAATATTTTTATTTATAGTTAAATATCTGATTATAATTGGCACAGATCAGTAACTTTACAAAAAACAGAGGCCCTCTGTGCCTTGCCTTATAGAGTGGCACAGTGTTAATCTCTTGGGGTAATTAGTACTAGACCTGCAGTTAGATCACAGTACCATCTCTGCTGTTACAGAGCATATTAAAAAGGAATGCAAAGCACACAGCCACACTAGCAAGGCACCTCCACAGACTTTTGAGAAGGGCCTGTTTTGATTATTAATTTGCATTTACTCTGATAAAACAAAAGGTGGGGGTGGCAATTCTTTACTAGTACAGACATACTGACCTACTAATGTAAAGAGTGCAAGCTAAAACTTCAGACTTGGGTCCTTATAAAACTGCACTCCCACATCTTCCTAGTCAGCTATACGAATCACATACTAACATGTACACATGGACGTTAGACATTTATGTCATTACGTGTGCACAAGTGTCTGTTTTAGACTACATTGCAAGTATTTGCATTAATATTTTAGGCATATTCTACTAGGTTTTTCCCTTGAGTTGTAGTTCTAAGAACTGGCTTTAAATTAAATAGTTTAAAAGAAATCATGATTTTTTTAATTGTGTTCTCCAAGAGTCATAGCCACTGCACACTGTGCAAAATACTGTAGAAAATTATTCCAGAAAATAAGCTTTTCCTCATAGCACCTACAACCTATCTATAGAGTTAAGAAAGGGAGCACATATTGATAAATTGTTAGAAAAAATGAGATAACACAGTCTAGTGAGTTTTATGAATCCGAGGACCAGCTATTTTGGGCCAAATATGAAGGTGTTTTGGTTTTTTTCTTAACGTGCTTCAAGATCTCTAACAGTACAAATTGTACTGAAACAATACAAATGTACTGACACTGTACAAATTAATGAACACCTAGTTCAGAGTAATCCTCAATTTCAATACAGGATTGAGAGTGGTCCTTCAGAGAAGGACTTACGGGTGGTCGTTGATGAGAAGCTTGACATAAGACAGTAATGTGCACTTGCAACCCAGAAGGCCAACTGTATCTCAGGTTGCACCAAAAGAAGCATGACCAGTAGGTCAAGAGAGGTGATTTGACCAGTAGGTCAAGAGATGTGATTCTGCCCCTCTATTCAGCTCTTGTGAGCCCCCAACTGTAGTATTGTGCTTAGTTCTGGAATCCTTAACTATTCAACCAAGTTCAGAGGAGGGCTACAAACATGATCAAGAGGGCTGGAGCACCTCCCGTACAAGGATAGGCTGAAAGAAGAGAAGACTCTGAGGAGACCTTTTAGCAACCTTCCAGTACCTGGAAGGGACCTACAGAAAAGGTGGGGAGGGACATTTTACTAAGGTTTGTAGTGACAGGACTAGGATTAATGGCTGCAAATTGAAGAGGGGAAGATTTCGACTAGACATAAGGAGGAAATTCTTCACAATGACGGTGGTGAGACACTGGCACAGGTTGTCCAGGGAAGCTGTGGATACTTCATCCCTGGAGGTGTTCAAGGCCAGGTTGGATGGGGCCCTGGGCAGCCTGATCTAGTGGGAGGTGTCTCTGTCCCTGCTCATGACAGAGGGGTGGAATTAGATGATCTTTAAGGTATCTTCCAACTCAAAACATTCTATAATTCTATGATTCTATGAACGGTACATGTGTTAACCTTATGGTTTTCAGTTACTGGTTACTGCAGGAAGGTTATGGGCAAAGAAATTGCTACCGTATTGTAATACATGTGAGGAAAAATTTTCAAGGACACAAATTAAGGTTACATCCCCAGCTCTGAATTATTTCAAATGAGAGTTAGACACATAAAAGCCAATATTGTTTTGTAGAAACTCTTTCCTGTATATTTTTAATACATTTTATTTTCTCTCCCTCACTTACAGGATGTGGGCCAAGAGCTGCCTGTCTATTCATGAGGATATAAAATGCAGTCACTGTCAGACTAGCATAACGATGCAGAAATGAGCTTACCAAGAGAAAAAACAAATCTGAAATTGAGCTGAGATTATAAATAATCAGAAACTACCAGAGCTCCCAGCAGTAGGAGGCATCTGTTATTCATACTTGCTAAGTATAAGTTAAGTGCCTCCAAGATCCAGACTAACCAATACCTTGAAGCATTGCAAAAAGTCTCAGCAGACAGTTTTTCAGATTCTCTGTGAGCAGCAGTCTTGACTACTGATTTTTACCTCAGTGCTTTCTCCAGATTCCCTCTAAGAACTATTTGGCTTATATTTCTTCCCTTTAATGCAATGACGTAGTATGCAGCTGGACATCCGAGATGCAGCTTGACAATGAGATATGTAAGTCAGGCTGCAAATAAGCACCCAAAATTCACAGGCACTGTCCAGACATATTACTTCTTGTATATACATTTGAGACTTCTGCCTGTTATTTGACGCAATAAGAAAGTGACCAAAGGAAAAAATTTCCCTTGTCTGAACAGGACAAGAAATTTCTCCAAGATTTCCATAGTCATACAGATCTGAGATTACAATGTGATAGGGACACAGGCATTACTGTATGGAACATCACAATGGTCTACTTAATGTAGTATCTACTCACTGACATCTGGCACGGAAAAGCTGGAAGTTCACTTTAGAAAAACACAGCTGGGAAAGGGAAATCTATATTTTTTTCCTACATGATGTCATGTTATTCTGTCAGCTTTATTGAAGGTCATTAACAGATACCTTGTTAAGCAGCAAATGTTTAAGCAGATATCTCTCTGACTAGAACTCTGGGTTTCCATGGCCACTTCTCCCTCACTATTTTTGTTGGTTTTCACCAGGCTGAATTAAGGCTGTTTAAACTGATGCCTGAAAATGGTTTTGGAAGCCTGATGTCACCTGGACAATGCAACAGAAAGTTATTGGTTAGCAGGTACACAGAAAAAGATCATTTAGTTGCATGCTACGTCTCAGCTCGCAGAAGCTAGTAAGTTCTGAAGCACCCAATTTGCCTTTTTGTCTTTTTATTTCAGCTCAGACTTGAGCTTGCTTTCTCTAGAAATGCCTGAAGTAGAAACCAGTATTGTCACATCTGAAAATTACATCAATCTCTATCTCTAAAGCTGTAGTATGTTAACCTAGTAGTAGTCTGGGAAGACCTCAGCTGTTTGAATGAGGTCTCAGATGAAATCTAGGAAAAGAACCCCAAGACTTAGATAAGAAAAATATACCAGATATAATGATTACTAATTTGCCCTCTGCCAGGAGAAGTACTGCATTCATAGATGTGATGATTTGCTAAAGGATGCTCCTGCTTGTCAATGTGTTGTGAGAATCCAACTGAGAGGACAAGGAGGTGGAAATAGGATAGTGCCAAGTCCACAATGGTGCTTGAGTGAGTCTGTCTTTGGGCCAAAGTGTGTTTCTGAGAAGAGACTGCTGAGCCCAGAAAACAGGTACCTAATACTGTACTCATTCACAGATAGAATTCAGATAGACTAGGATGGAAGAAAATAGCTTCTGGTGTGTTAAATAAAGTTGTGAAATGCGCAAGTAAACCTTCCTGTGCAATGAATGATTGAAGTGCAGCAGTAGAGCTTCTGATAAAGGGGTAACAAAGGAAAAAGAGTACTAACAAATTCTTACCACAGTATTGAACGTTTGCTAAAATACATCCCACTCTCTCCAATTGTGGTCAAAGCAGGTCAGCAGGCCTCAGAGAAGCCGAGGTTCTGACATAATGCAATAATCTGTCATTATTATGAACAGTAGTATTCATACTACATAATCACCCAGGTTATTCAATTGCTTTTACAACCCAACGAAGATTCAAAACGTATTTATGGTGTGTTATGTCTGTATTGAAAGAAACTAAATGAAAAGAAAGATAAGTGTGTTACACAACGATCGAAAAAAATTGTTTGTGTTTAAACTTAAGACTACTGGTTGCCTATGCTCTGCTCTAAACACCAGACAGTAGTCTTGAAGAGAGACCATTGGAAACTATAATCTTGTTAGTTCTCAAGTAACTCTGAAAAATCAAGAAACAAATAATTCAAATGACCAACTAACACATAGTATCAAGAAAGTACACCCACTGACCGAATGCATTAGTATGAGCAAGAAGAGGGTACTGGAACATCCATCTAACACTTAAATGACTTAGGGGTACTGCCTCTGCCATTGTGCAGTCAGGTCTAACAATAGCAAGCATTTCATAAGCTTATGTACAATTTTTTATTGCTATAAGGGAAGACTAGAAAGGGACCCAGCCATATTATTGTACTGAATCACTTAAGGTATAATCACAGCTGCCTATAATTAGTGTCCCAAGTAGGCAGCAGTTACTGAGGTTCAGTAGCACTGGATTTAATAGAGGTAGTCAAGACTGCAGATGACTTTACTTTTCCAGAACACTAATGATTAGGACAGATCTCCTTCAGATCAAATTAAGACAGAAAAAGAAAAATCTGATTTCAACCTCACTTTTCTCCAGAAGTGCTTCTAGCAATTAGGTTCTAATGTAGCTGAAATGAACACATTCAGGTTCATTCCAGCAGATAGTTTCAATTCAGCAAATTCCTAAAACCTCACTTACAGCAGACAAGTAATTTCTGCTGAAGCCAGTAGCACCAAACAGGTGCTCTAAATTGAACAAGATTTAGTCACTTTTGAGAACTGAGGTTTTGTGCTATATGTGGCAATGATGTTGTTGCTAAAAAAGAGAAAAAAAAAGGGAGGCGGGGAAGAGAAAAATAAGACACTTTGTTATGTTATGGTTTATAAATTTGTGAGGATGTGCCATGTGATTTGCAAAACCTGGGGAAAACCCCAGCCCTGGATTGGTTTCATGGACTCAGTTGTCTAGTCATGCAACAGAGACAGCATAGCCAAAGGAATGTTAATGTCTCTGACCTAACTATTTTCATTGTTGCAACAGCAGCAAGGTACTACTGAAATAATCCCAAAGGTATTTTGAAAGGAGTGGGACGATGCTATTTCAACATTCCCTTAATAATATCCATGCCTTTAGCCATATCTATGGAGAAACTTCAGTGCTAACTTCTGGAGCCACACCTCTGTATCAAATACCAGAGTATTACTTTTGTGTAATAATAATAATACAAAAAATAGCTTTTCAACAGTGAGACTTGAATTACATGCCTCACCATCTTCTTTTCATTCTTATTAATGTTATGTATATTATTTTAAAAGAGCTTGGGAAAAATTGCAGTATATCTTGGTGAGATAGACCTCACTTGGTTTCTTCAAGAACATGTGCCCTGTCTGCAATCTGTGAGCAAAACCATTTTGAAATGCTGAAATATGTAATGGGACAACTATTTCTCAGGTAAATCCCTCAATTTCCTTCTGCACCAGGGTTCCAACATATTCTAATCTTCAATTAAAAGGAAAAACAGTGTCTTTTTTCTGATTCAGTAATCAATCTTAAATTGTCACAGACTTTTTTTAATGTTAGCTGAAGTAATTGTAAATTGGAAATTAGTTTGTTAAAACAGCTATAAACAATCTATTCCATAGCTGAATATAAAGGGCAATGAAATTCTAAATATATGTTATAGACACACAATGGACAAGGTCACCAGGAATTATGGTAGTGGACCAGGGCTACAAATAAATCCTGATTACAGGACAAATTTTAAAAATATGTCTTCATATAGGAATCATCAAATTCTGTAAGATGTCCAAATGGGACATCAAAGTAAACTTGACATATATCAGGCAGTGGAAGCTGCAAAGCTGTGAGACATTGGACACCTGCACTGCCAGAGCACCAGGACACAACAAATGACTTGTATATGATGCAAACTCAGAAGCAAAATGGTAATTTTTGATCATCATTCAACATTTTTTGATTCTATGTATGCAATGGTGGATAGGACACTCATTACAATGGAGATGCTAGTTATGAAAAATGCAGGTATTTTTCCTGTCAGTCAGCATAGTTTGGGATCACAGCTTTGGTGATGATCTGTGAAACTGTCAGCCTCCTTTGCACGAAATTCCCATTGAATTTTATTTTGAAGAATGATTTAATTTAGTTGGCAATTGTAATTAAAATGTCATTTATAGTTGTCATCTGTAGATTTTATAGCAAGTATGTAAAGTATAGGAGGAGTGTAAAGAAGAAACAAATGAAAGAAAGTGTTTCTTGGCTGTAGTAGCTCAAAAGGAGAGCTTGAAGTTTTCTAGCTAACCTGTAATTATTTAAGAATAGGCCCTACAGAAAGAATAGCAAGTATCAAATGTAGGCTTAAGTGGGATATTTTAAATGGTCTAAGCATTCCACAGGTTTTAGAGTCTTTTATCTTAATGCTGTGCAGAATGTCTCTGAATTGGACCAGTTGTTAAGAAAATAGAGAAGGGAATTTCCTTTTTAACTGTATTTTGAGCATCTTTACTTAAGAAATTAAAATTATTCTGAACTGCAAATGTAATATTAATTAAATCACTGGAAGTGCCTGTGTCAGTGTGTGTGGAAACGCTCTGGGTAAAATTTAGCCCTCTTCTGAGCACAAGGAGTCAGTCAAATACACATGCAGATAAACACATAACTGAGGTATGTATGCCTATTATAGATTTCACATCATTCTCTGTGAGTATATTTAGACAAAGCAATGACTATTCTGATGCAATGCAAGCTGACCCATTTCAGGAAAATTAAAGTCTAAGAATCAGCCCATAAACATCAGTACAACATCTGAAATGGGGTGTTCCTATCTGAATGCCTAGCTTCAATTAGTCTGTGAATTTGATTGTCATGATTACCTTCCTTTTCTAAAAACAGCTGTTCACAGCATATATAAAGAATAAAATATTACATATGAACCAGCAATGTCCTCTTGCAGTGCAGAAGGTCAACCATATCCTGAGCTGCATCAAAAGAAACATTGACAACAGGTTGAGAGAGGTGATTCTGCCCCTCTACTCTGCTCTGGTAAGACTACATGTGGAATACTGCATTCAGCAGTAGAGACATCAGCACAGTAATAGACGTGGACCTGTTCGTGCAGGACAAGAGAAGGGTCACCAACTGATCAAAGACCTAGAACTCTTTGCATACAAAGAAGAGATGATAGAGCTGGGATTGCTCAGCTTGGAGAAGAGGAGACTCTGAGGAGGGTCTTATTCCTGCCTTCCAATACTTAAAAGCTGCTTGCAAGAAAGAAGGGGAATTCTTTTAGCAGAGCATATAGCAATAGTAAAACAGGCAACAGTTTTAAACTAAAAGAGGGAAACTTTAGACTAGGTATTAGGAAAAATGGGGGGGGGGGGGGTGTTGTATGCTTTTCTTGAATATAAAAACTGTAAAACTGCGTATTTGTCTAGATAGCTTACATTAAAGCTTAATTTTATTAGGTCTGGGCATTTGTTTTAAAGAATCTAAATAACCCAGTACCTGTGATGGGCATTGAGAATGTTATTAAATTCTCAGCGGAGTCAGCCTCTTCAGAATAATGGGACAGAAGTAGAAAATAAGAGACTTACAAGTCTAAATTGTCCTAAAAGAAGGTTTATTGCTTTATTGGTGACGTGGAGAAAGATATGTACTGAATACTAGAAAAGAAGACAGTAGGAGAAGAGAGGACATAACTACATAATATAACTGTTAGGGGTTTTTTTGCCTAAAAGCTGGTTTCATGCAAATATTTAAAAGAAAACCTTTCTGAGAAGGGTAAGACGGTTGGGTTGTTTTGGAATACCTACCTAAATGAAGTTACGGTCACCTTCTTACTAATTATTTTCATTTCTGATTATTTTGCAGAAAATTCATGGTTGATGGTTCTAATTAATACAATGAGAAAAATAATTTCCTGACTCTGTTTATATGTTTATTACATACAAAGCAGAATATAAAAGAAGGTATGTTTCTTGTACATGCACACAAAGCAAATGTGGCCTGTCAGTGCAAACTTTAACCTCCATATATAGTCTATATCCAAACAGACATTTACAAGCAGGACAACAAAATTATCTAAGAGATGTGTTCTGTATTTCCTACCTAGTTTTTCTCAGACGGGTGTTTTTGCAATCAGTAACTTGCTGATTAAAAAAACAAACAAACAAAAGTCAAAACCAAACACTGCAGTTTAGCAAATTCTTATGGAAAGATTTCAATTTTTCTAGTCCTACCAATGTAACAAAACAGCTATGGTTCTGGTGCCACACTTTCTTATTTACATGTATTACATTTTCCTGGTGAACAGAGTTGCCGATCAATGACAAACACAGCACTAAGTACTTGGCTGAGTGAGACACAGCCTAGGAAGGTACTATGCAAATTACTCAACATTACTCAAACAATGGAATTAATTCCTATTCTACCACACCTTTGTTATTCCAATCCCAATTGTTTCTTGAATGCAGACTTCAAATTGTGTTGCATTTTGCAATAAGATTACATGACCAGCAGACAAAAATGAGATCAGATTGTGGACATTTGTCCCAGGCGTTATTTGGTATTCAGTCTCCAGGGCTGCTCTTGCCTTCTGTCTTAGTCAGACATCATTCATTGCAGCTGTTTCACTGGCTGGAAAATGAACAGGAAATGCATTAGCCTCTTTAGGATTTCTAGACTTTTCTGTCAAAATGAATGCTTTAGCTGTGTAATGGAATTCACCACCATTTTCTCTTGGGCCAGAATATCTAAACTTAAACCTATTTGGGTATCACCATCAGTTTTGTCCTGACCTACAATACCAGCCTGCAATCAGTGGAGGAGTCCTGGATGACAGGGACAGCCACATGAATGGATTTCACTTTAGTTTCAGAGTATGGAGAGATAGACATACAGAATTTAACTTGTGCTACAACCAAGACTGACACATGTAAATCCAATTGTTTTGTTTCTTGAAAAAATCACAAGCAACTGATAGTATTTCTTCTAATCCCCCCGTCTGATGCACACAAGAAGAATCCTGATCTTCCTCCATAGAAGGATGGGACTGTACAGAGTAGAAATCCCTTTTCAACCTCAGCAATCAAAAAAATTTTCCTGTTGCATTACATGAAAATTTTACTATATTATTCCTTCCTAAAGGCTCCAGGACATATGAGGTTGAGAAATACTGGCTACTCCTATCTGTGTGTACTATGTATAATCTGTCATGCTGTCATGGGTGTCAAATTCTTATTTAGCTTCCAGCTGATATCCATAGTTATAAAAAGATGAACAGACAGAAACCAAAGTGAAAGCATTTTCCAGACACCAGTTTTTACCATGATTTCCTAGGGTGATATATTTATGTGGACAGATTAATATCTTTTTATGTTTTCCTAGCATTTATTTGGCTATAAAATCAGTAACATCAATGACTGCAGAAAATGTTAAGAAACATTTTAACTGTTCAAGTAATGCCACAGACTATACCAGAGAAAAGATTAGTCCAACTTAAGTGCTTCGATATATGTTACCAGCACTCTTGCAAACAATACTAATACAGTATAATACCTACGTACCCCTGTAATCTGGTATTATCACTGCAAGTAATAGGCCATAACTTTTGTACTGAATTTGCAAAGCCTCAAGAATAAGGCTTGCCAGGCTTGATCACTCCAAACTTTTCTTGACCTGCTTGCAGCATTGTTTTACTTCGTTTAGCTGTGACAGCAGTTTATCTTATTGACCAGATAACTATTGCAATTTTTTCCCCCTCTTGTTATCTTTATATGGTACAACCACAGTTTTATACTGCTATCAGTAACAAACAATTATTCTATAGAGAATGAGATGTTTGCAACTCTAACAAAATAGTGTAAAGAAACACAAATCTGGAACAATAACAGGAGCCTTGAGAAACAGAGATGCTGGATGCAGCTTAGTGCAGTATAGACATGGGATGTTAAGACATGGGGCACAAGCTTGACATTGGAGACTGCTCAGCTACAAACAACTCCCCCATAACCAGTTAAATAAAAGAAGAAAAGGGAGATGGACAAAATTAATTGTAAGAGCAATGAAAACAAAGAAATAATATCTAACATACATAAAACCCACAGCATCCAGTGTATTTGCATGTAATACAGAGCTGCAGACCAATGAATAACAACAGGGTGTAAAAGTATGTTATCAAATAGATAAAAGAAAGCTCAGGTGGGTTCTGGAGTAAAGAGCGGAAAGCAGCAACAGGAACATCGTAATCCATTTGGCAAAAGACTTCAGATGCTAATAATTCACTATAACATCGCCACTAACACAACCAGAATGAAACTACCCACCTTAGGATCAGCAGAGCAGTGGGAGAGTGAACACATCACTAAGAGAGGGGATGGAAAAAGTGTGAGTATAAAAATTTCAGCTGTATCACTGATACCTTTTCTATATGGAGACATTCTAACTTTGTTGTTCTTTCTTTTTTTTGTTACAATTGGACATGGACTAATATTCATAGAATGATTAGTTGCTTAAGATTTCAGTAATACTAAAGATAAATTCTTGACATTGATATGCATATGTGTAAAGTGTACTTCCTCTTTGCCAATAGGCAAGGTCCTGAATGCAACAGCATGACTGATAAAAGTGGGATTGCTGCTGCACCCAGCATTGCAATGCTGCTGTTCCTGAGATGTTTGTCATGAGGTAACTATATGTTCATCTCCTATCTGGAATGCATCAGTTTGTTAATTTCAATTTGTGACCAACATATGGAGGAAATCCAATAGGCATGAAATACAAACAAGACCATTACATGTTCAAAAATTATGTCAGCTAGCAATACTGTGGAGAAATAGAAGAGACAGAAGAAGAAAGCATCATGTATTCCTGCAGTGAATGGTCCCCATCCCACCACCGGTATTCGTGAGTGCTTCAAAAATACCTTCTTCCTGTACGCAGAGAGGAATGGCACAAGTGCTGGGTAAGCTCCAGTTGAACACAGACGGCAGGATAAGGAACTCCTCTCCCAATCAGGCTGGAGACATGTGTCAGAGTTAGCTAGCTCACAACCCCCCTGCGCTGGCATAGGAATAATGACACCCAGCCACTAGCAGACAGCAGCTTGCCCACTTCCCATAGAGCACCGGAGCATGCATCGTGACTCAAGAAAAACAATTTCTCAGAATCATGTGATAGTTTGTGTTGGAAAGGACCTTAAAGAGTTCCAACCACCCTGCCACCAGCAGGGATAGCTTTCACAAGACCGTTGTTCAATCTGCATCCATCCTGACCTTGAACACAATGAATTGAACTAATATTACCTGATGTTGACGTTGACTGTTGATGTTGAATGAATTTATAAGATAATACTACTGCATCTAATCACGTCATCAATTCTTTCATACCCTTTATATTCAGTGGTGAATGGCATAGCTTTAGGTCCTCTTGTTGGCAGCTGCTGAACTGTATTAGAGGTCCTGTATGAATTTCTGAATATCTCCCTGACATTATTTTGCCCTATAAGCAGTAAGTGCACTTTGCAGACAGACATTAGGTGGCCACAACGATGAAAGAGAAGCCCACAAGCCTTATCTGTGGGTGGGGAGCCACTTTTGGTTTTGAGGTTTGCCCTGTCATTTATCTGAAGTCTAGCTGCTTTCTAACCAAAGACATAGAGAACCTGAGCTATAGCCAAATTCCAAGGATTTTTTTTTAAATGAGATCGTATAATGATGTGAGTCTTTTAGCCATGGCAGGAGCTCTACAGATCTTGTAGACTGGCTTTGATCAGAGAAGATGAAGCATCTAGATCTTCTGGAGGCAGAAGGATAGGGACCTTGTGTAAACAGCTTAAATTACTCTACAAAGGAAACTGCAGTGTGTTAAAGCTTTCCATAGTATAGGGAATAGGCTATGGGAACATAAAAGTGGCTCAGACTCATCTTTTGCAATGCTTTTCTCACTGAATTGCATAAAGTTCCAAAGACAGTCTGTATGCTCCAAACTTGACAGAACGCAAAATAAAGGAGAAAACTAAGAGGCATGGTGAAAAGTAATTTTTTTCCCCTTCTTTAGAAAATAAATTTCTAAAGAATTATTAGTAGCTAATGAATGAAAATATATCTTAAATTAAATTACTTTAAAATCAGAATTATCTTTAAAAGGTATAAATCTTGCACCTAAAACAGTGAAACTGAGAGCATTATCATTACATATATATAACACTTTACAATAAATCCTTTATCACCTCTGACTCTGTTACAAGGAACATTCTCACTTCTATCCATAAATTCTTTCTGCTCAGATGCCACTTATCTCCAACAGCAGGATGTTTTTAATTAAAAGGAGGAAAGATAAACTGAAAAGATACTTCATGTCTGTTATCTTTATTACTATAAAAGGCAAATACAAATTTTTCTACTCTTTTCTGTCAAACTCACATTCTTAGGAACCAGGTATGTAAATCTTAAAAACAAGTGCTCATGGGAAGTTGTCTTGGCTGCATGAGTTGTTAGTGAGCTCATATCATAATTTTACTCTTCTTTTGTGGCCAAAAGAAATAAAATCTAACTTATATTACACATTATTATCTATAGTAAACATTCCTTTCAAATGGTGGATTATGTCTGTGAATAACTCTACTCACAATCTTGAAGATGGATGCCAGGTATAAGAAAATAAAGCAAAAGAAAAAAATATCTAGCAAATTTCTGTGACAATCTGGTGTATTTAATGCTATCTATTTTTCACGCCTTCTCCAATGATATTTTCTCCAAACTACTCACAAGAAAACAAAAGATCACAACAGAAAAAAAAAAAAAGAATGTGAAGGTTTATATTTTATTTCCTTCTGACGTGAAAAGATTCTGTACTTTTTCCGTACTGATGTTGTTAAAAAAAATACCACCCTGAAATGGGAATACTATGTCTGTTTTCCTTTATCACTAGAATAATACCTCAAAGTACATAGGGGAACATGTGCAAACAGCGTAGTGCGATCTGTGTACATAATCTGCTGTGATTCAGAGAAACAGAAGGAAATACTTTCTTTTTACTCCCCTGTACCACCAGCAGCAACACACTGTTCAGAAGGCACAAAGTATAGGCAGCATGCAGAGCAACACACTGTGGAATCCCACACAGAACACTGTGAGCATCTTTCCTCTCACACAGGCCAGAAGGCACTCCCAGGTGTCGCTAATATCTAGTAGCCTGAGCTCAGGCTTCAAGTTGATAGCAAAATGGGGAAGATTTCTCTCTTTTCATATCTAACTGCATGCAGACAGGTTTTCCTGAGAAATTATACAGACAGAAAAAGTCCTTTCCTAGTCTCCATTTTCTTTCAATACCAACATCAAGTTCCAGTCCTCAAATAGCATTATGATGCAAAGAACTGAATGGAGCAATGACAATAATTTCTTTTAGTTACCAACTGAAATCATAGAATCATAGACTAATAGAATAGTTTGGGTTGGAAGGGACCTTAAAGATCATCTAGTTCCAGCCCTTCTGCCATGGGCAGGGACATCCCACTAGATCAGGCTGCCCCAGGCACCTTTCAACCTGACCTTGAACACCTCCAGGGATGGGGCAGCCACAATTTCCCTAGACAAACTGTTCCACTGCCTCACCATTCCCATAGCGAAGAAATTCCTCCTTACTGCTTTAGATCTTCCCCCTCCAGTTTAAAGCCATTGTCCCTAACCCAATCACTACAAACCTTTGCAAAAAGTACATCCCCAGCTTTCTTCCAGGTCCCCTTCAGGCACTGGGAGGTACCTGGAAGTACTGGATTCATGTTTGTGTCTCCCAAAAATTACATACAGTGCATTAATTCTGATCTAATATAAGGACTAATTAGTAACATGTGGGAGAAGACCAAGGAGGACAATTACTTTCTTTTAAACTGATTTTTTTCTCAACCTTATATTTAGTCATAATTTTTTTAATACTTGGGCCAGCAATCATTATTCCAGCAAATAAATATGCCTTTAATTATTGTGGACTACTCCAAGTGAAAAACATAACCTCTTGTAAGTGCCTGCTGACTTAGTTGTTTGTGTTGGATTATCAAAAGGATCCAAGAGCTGCTTTACCAGCTTCAAAAAGACTGAAGTCCCCTCTTCCCTGTACTTCTCAGAAATGCTGGTCTTTACTAATTTAGTAAGGATAATAATAGGCTTTTTTCTTTTTAAAGACTCTTTTAAAATAATTGACATTCATGAGGCTAGTATCAAAGAAGAAACAGATTTGACATGCTGAAGTGCAGCTCCTCTGGATAGATGGTGTGCTGTATGCCATTTTTATGCTTTTAATTTGAAGTGCCCTAAACCAAGATTCTGATAAATGGTGTACTGTTCTGCAAGCATAATAAATTGTGTTAATTTTAATGTAATAATGTTCTTTCATATCAACTTTTGTTTGTATTTATGAATATATCTTTCCAAAATTTACTCTGAATGGAATTAATTCTTTATCTATTAAGCTATTTTGTCTCATTCTTAATCTATGAAATGACCTAGTAGTTACAGAAACATCTCTATTTTGCCTGTTTAATGATCATAACTCTGAATATCTGTAACATATCTGTTTCCAAAGCATAATAGTGCACTTGTTTGTTCATGATGGTTTTCTTTCATTTTTCTCCTTTTAATTTTTACACAACAAAGCCCTCAAAAATATATAAACTGAGAAATTTACAAGGACAGTTTTGTTACAGCGTTATACAGAACCTATGAGGAGCGGCTGAGAGAGCTGGGGTTGTTTAGCCTGGAGAAGAGGAGGTTGAGAGGAGACCTCATTACTCTCTACAACTATCTGAAAGGAGGTTGTAGAGAGGAGGGAGCTGGCCTCTTCTGCCAAGTGACAGGGGATAGGATGAGAGGGAATGGCCTCAAGCTCCACCAGGGCAGATTTAGGCTGGAGATTAGGAGGAAGTTCTTCACACAGAAGGTCATTGGGCATTGGAATAGGCTGCTGATGGAGGTGGTTGAGTCACCTTCCCTGGAGGTGTTTAAGGCATGGGTGGATGCGGTCTTGAGGGACTTGGTTTGGTGTTTGATAGGAATGGTTGGACTAGAAGATCTGATGGGTCCCTTCCAACCTGGTTGTTCTATGATTCTATGATTCTATGATTCTATACAATAACAATAAAAGAATAGGGAGAATAAGGATCAGGGCAAAATCCTTTACAGGATTAAAGAAGGACTAAGCCCATCTTTTAAACTTGAGTGATAGGCAGGTTTATCACCATAATCAAGAGCCAAATCCGAAATGGGATTTAGACATTTTGAACAAACAGACTTTAGAAATTTCAGTCAAAAAAAAAAATATTTCACAGATCCTTCAACAACCACCTAGAGCTTTCTAAGTATTTCAGACTTAGTCTATAGTAATCCAAAAACCTGTATTTTTGCGTCTCCAGGGGTGTAATCCAGTAGGCATGCTTGATCCTCTAGATGGGATTCATCTCTCCCAGCCATAGACTCTACAATTTGATGCATTACATAGAATTAATCTCACCTTATCATCAACTCTATCATTTAGATGCCTGTCGCTGAACTATTCACCCTAAGCACCATTTGTGGCTAAGGAAACACTTGCAGAATATAGATCATCAGCCTTATTGTCTGCTTTAGCTTCCACAAATCCTTGTGATTTTCCCAGTTCTCTCTTCTGAATGTAAAGGGATCTTAGACAATTAGTTCATGCTTTGATATGTGGTGTCCATATTAAGCCAAATTCATGCTAGCCTTTCAGACTCTTCATAAAAGACAGTGTTAAGCTGTTTTCTCTGTAAAATGCATTTAAATACCAGGAGGAGGTCAAAGACTGTAAAGCCTTTGAAGAACAGTATAAGCCTCATCCAGGAAAAAAAATTTCTTGACCCAAGGGGATTCAGCTCCATCTCTTCCATTGATATAAGGACCTCTTTACAATAGAGACACATACGGACAAACGTATGCAGACCTACCACTCCATTTGCTGAAACAGCACCTGAAAGAGATAGGCTACCTTTTTATTTCCAAGATTCACTTTAATACTAACTATATAAGCAGCAAGGGAAGTCAAGACTAAAATTCAATACTGCAACTCTTAACGAGTGCAGCATAATGATGTTGCAGATTGATGCTCCTTTAACTTTCCTACCTTGACTCCATGAAGCTTGCACGCCTTCCTTAGAAGGGTCTAGGCTTGACAGTAGAGTTTCAGAGAAGGCTATTATGCTGTTACAAGATGAGGGATATAATTCCAGTAGTCAAAATATACTGGTTTGTTGTAGGGTCCTAACAGAGAACACCACGGATATATCTTTTCACCACACAGAAATGGAAATCAAAAGCACTGAAGAGATCTAAACCAAGTCCCCAAGCTAACTGGAGGTAGTAAGAGGTTATGGCATGTCTATGACAGTAATTTCCTATTTATCAGCTCCACATTCGGGTTGAATTGCTGAGGTGATTTTTGAATGCTTAAAATTCTTATATTTTTAGAATTTTTAGATTCTTCTCATAAACTTATCAGAATACTAACTATCCAACTTTGAGTTTAGAGCTCAAATCTGAGGATCAAATAGCTACAAGCTGTATGTTACATTGCTTAGCTTGTAGGCTTCCATATCTTTCCCTGGGCTAGTCTCTATAAGCTTATCAAATGTTCTATCAAAACCATGAAAAAGCCATAGGAGCAGGTAATGTCTCCAAGTTCTGGAAAAAGAGCCAGTGAGGGGGGAAAAACAGTTTGGTTGAGTAGGGAGATCTTGAGAGACATCAAAAAGAAGAGGATGGCCTATGAGCTCTGGAAGACTGGACAGGCATCTTGGGTGGACTACAGGTAGGAAGTGAGATTGTGCAGATCAAAAATCAGTAGACCGAAGACCCAACTAGAAATCAACTTGTCTAGGTCTGTGAAAGATAATAAAAAATCCTTCTATAAATACATTAACAATAACAGGAGGACTAGGGAGAATATTCAGGGAACAACAGTGACAGGGGATGAAGACAAGGCTGAGGTACTTAATGCCTTCTTTGCCTCAGTCTTTAATAGTAAGGAAAGTTGTTCCCTCTATGTACAAATCCAGGAATTAGAGAAGCAGAATGAAGCTCCTATGATCCAAGAGGAGGTGGTTAGAGGCTTGCTTGCCCAGCTAGACACCTACAAGTCTACGGGGCTGGATAGGATTCACACAAGAGTACTGAGGGAACTGGTGGTGTGCTTGCAAAACCCATTTCCATCATCTTCCAGTAGTCCTGGAAGACTGGGGAAGTTCCACTTGACTGGAGGCTGCCTGATGTTGTGCCCATCTACAAGAAGGGTCGCAGGGAGGATCCAGGGAACTACAGGCCTGTCAGTCTGACCTCAGTGCCAGGGAAAGTCCTGGAACAGGTGATCTTGAGTGCTATCATGAAGCACATGCAAGAGAACCGGATGATCAGGCCCAATCAACATGGGTTCACGAAAGGCAAGTCTTGCCAAACTAATCTGATTGCCTTCTGTGACAAAGTTACTCAGGTACTGGATGAGAGAATGGCTGTAGATGTGTCTTCCTGAACTTTAGTAAAGCTTTTGAAACAGTTTCTCACAACATTCTGCTATGAAAACTGTCAGCCTGTGGCGTTGACAGGCGCACACTCTCCTGGGTGGAAAAGTGGTTGGCTGGCAGGGCCCAGAGAGTGGTGGTAAACGGTGTTAAATACAGCTGGAGGCCAGTGACAAGTGGTGTTCCCCAGGGCTCAGTTCTGGGTCCAGTCCTGTTCAATGTCTTCATCAATGACCTGGATGAAGGCATCAAGTGCACCCTTAGTTTGCAGATGATACTAAGCTGGGTGGATCTGCTGGAGAGTAGGGAGACTCTGCAAAGGGATCTGAACAGGCTGGACAGCTGGGCTGAGTCCAATGGTATGAGGTCTAACAGGGCCAAATGCCAGGTCCTGCACTTGGGGCACAACAACCCTAAGCAGTGGTACAGACTAGGAGGAGACTGGCTAGAAAGCTACCTGAGGAGAAGGACCTGGGGGTTTGGTTGACAGTGACTGAACATGAGCCAGCAGTGTGCCCAGGTGGCTTGTATCAAAAATGGCATGACCAGAGGGTCCAGGGTGGTTATTCTCCTTCTACGCTCGGCACTGTTGAGACTACATCTCAAGTACTGTTTTCAGTTCTGGGCCTCTTACCACTAGAAAGATGTTGAGGCTCTGGAGTGAGTCCAGAGAAGAACAACGAAGCTGGTGAAGGGGTTGGAGAACACATCTTATGAGGAATGGCTGGGAGAGCTGGGATTGTTTAGCCTGGAGAAGAGGAGGCTCAGGGGAGACTTTATTGCTCCCTATAACTACCTGAAAGGAGGTTGTGAAGAGGGGGAAGCTGGCTTCTTCTCCTAAGTGACAGGGGACAGGACAAGAGGAAATGGCCTCAAGCTCCACCAGGGGAGGTTCAGGCTTGGCATTAGGAAAAAATATTGCACAGAAAGGGTCATTGGGCACTGGCAGAGTCTACTCAGGGGGTTAGTTGAGTCACCTTCCCTTGAGGTGTTTAAAAGATGGCTGGATGAGGTGCTGAGGGGCATGGTTTAGTGACTGATGGGAATGGTTGGACTTGGTGATCCAGTGGGTCATTTCCAGCCTATTGATTCTATGATTCTATAATATTTAATTCATCCCAAGTCTATAGACATTAAACCATCTAATTAAAGAGGAACCAGGGAGAATATTAACCAGAGAAGCCAAAGCCAGCTAAAAAATAGTGGAAAAATTAGCATGTTCAAATATTTTTCCATCTAACTCATAAGAAATAAATAAAAAGGAACAGAACTCTATTCATGCTGAATAAAATTTAGAATACAGCAAACCCAATTAACCACCTCAACATTTACAAGGGTTATTAGAGATACACAAGCTTCATATTTGCCCTCTATTCAGAGTCAAGTGTCACTTCTGAAAATTAGTGGGGACAGTGGTATAGCCACTGATATATTCGTTACCCCAAACCTACTGTCTAGTAGCACACATGGGCCACTTTTCTGCAGTTTGAACCACCATGGAACTTCCATCCAAACTGAGCCCTGGAATTTACATCTTTGAGTTTACTTGGAGCCATGAAAAGCATTCCTCATTGCATGGGGAACTATGAATCCTCTGTTTTTGAGCTTTCAAATACAGCTGTGCATGGACTTCGCCATAACTTGCCCAAATTTCTTTGCCATAACTTGCCCAAATACTGAAGAGTTATTATTGTTTTTCTGTGATCTTGATGTCTGCTGCAGATAATGCACATAAATATTTATTCCTGGCAGTGATTTTCTTCATATTAGGCAGTCATTCTGCATGACTGATAGCCTTCTTTTGTCCACAGCAGTGGCTGTATTAGATGAAAGAAGCAACTAAGCCTTCTGTAACAGAGAACTGGCCCTAAAAGTGGTCTGAAGCCCGTAATGCCAAAAGTCAGCTTAATCCTTAGAAATAATTGACTTTAGAACTGCCGCCAGATCTATAGGCTTGAGATAACAGAAGCTCACATGAAAACTTATCCTTTCTGTGATGTGCACTGAGTCTTCCTATGTACCTTAAGGGCTAACAGAAAAGGAAGCTCTGAGGCAATACGATTAGAAATTAGACAAGGGGAAATTATGCGCAGAAATTAGATTAGGGGAAGTGCCGAAGGGTAAACTGAACTAAGACCTGGGATAAAGATAAGGAGAAAGGTCCAAGGAAACGGTCTTAAGTTGATCATTGAGCACAGCTATAAAGTAAGGAAAAACTCTCATGTCGTGCAACAAGAAGAAAGGTGTGGAACTGAAACAGGTGTAAAAGAGAAAGAAACAGAAAATTGCATGTAGGAAAACATGCAAATGAAAGAACGAAGAATCTGAAGACAGAAAATGACAGTGTTGTACTAGAAAGCAAGATTAAAGGGAAAGAATGAAAGATAACAAATTGAAAGGAATATGGGAATTGAAACAAATGGTGAACAAGAATTAGGTGGCGTTTTTCATTATGTTATTATACTTAACTACGTTTGTTTCTTTAGCTCAAAAGTGGAAGAAATGAAGGGATATTTGTATTATATTTCTTGCAGGGTAGGAACTGGACAAGATCGCTTTGGAGAACTATTTGTCCATGCTTCTGTTCTAAGTTCTGTAATTACTTTTCCTCTGCTAGACAAAAATGAACACACAGAAGCATTTTATTGACATATTTAGAAATTAAGTGGAAACAAACATCAAGTCAAGTGGAAATGTTCTATGGTTTCTGAATAAATCTACAAAAGTTAGGTACTGGGTTCCTGTTTAAATCCATTAAGAACAAAATTACTGGTTTATGATATGTAACTCAGAAGATATCAAATACTTCATATATTGTTACATTAAAAAGAAAGGAGTAAGAATGGTAGATAAATTTTCTGTTTTCCATGTCATTAAAAGAGATACAATTGGCAACACATTATTGAAGTTATTCTTTGGACAACAGCAGCAAACCTAAGTGGACTTAAACCTGTGTGGATATTCTTTGCTGTAATCACTAATCTTTTATCTTCTCTTTGAAGATAATCTATCCATCAAATTGTACAAATTTTAACAGGATTTTTTTCTGAATTACTTTTCATAAAGGAGACAATTTTTTTTGTATAAAGTTTAACTAGTGAATGTTTTTATTTTTTTCACATATAAATACACAGTGCAAGGCACCACACGAGTATTTCTATAACTTACTCAGAAAAATACTTACCAGAATTAGTAAATAAAAAGAAAGATCCCAAAACCTGAAAGTAATAATCCCTTTTTCTCTAAAAAAGAATAATGGAATCATAGAATCACCAGGTTGGAAGAGACCCACCAGATCATCGAGTCTAACCATTCCTATCAAACACTAAACCATGACCCTCAGGGCCTCATCTACACGTGCCTTAAACACCTCCAGGGAAGCTGAATCAACCACCTCCCTGGACAGCCTCTTCCAATACCCAACAACCTTTCCTGTGAAAAAATTCCTCCTAATGTCTAACCTAAATCTCCTCTGGCAGAGCTTGAGGTCATTCCCTCTTGTTCTGTCCCCTGTCACTTGGGAGAAGAGATTTCTTCTGTGGATTAATGGCATTTCTGGAATTAGGCAATCATATCAAGTGATCAGTTATGCTGAGCACTAAATTTGACAGCACTTGCAGTCAGCAACTCAGGCTACTAAGCCTAAAAACTCAGGAAAACTTCGATCTGAATGGTAGCTGTTTATTTTGGGTTGCAGATGGCATTACAGACTCCTAACATAGATTGTTCACCTCTGATCTGGAATTTAAGTGGGTAACAGCAAATTCTGCAGATGTAGCAGTAGTGCATATAGGGAGCCCTGTGATTAGCCCAAGCTGCTTTCCTGGCCTAAATCTAATTCGGTCACAAAGACGGTTCACCCTTTTGTTCCTAAGAGACAAGTAACCTCACTGAAATACTCACAACCTACTGTTGTCTTTCAAGGACACAGTGTCAAAACATGACAGTCAGTTTGGGTTTAGAAAATCTTTGGGTTCTGTTTTACGCTCAGTCTGCTTCTGTGGTGCATTTTAAAAGGAAATTAATGTGGCTAGCTCAGCTGCATTATGTATATCAGGGACATGGTTTAATGAAAGATAGTAATGATGCTAAAATATTAAAGGTTATGTTGCTGGTTTTCTTTTGACTTCCTGCACAGCTTTCTGCTAAGAAACTTGGACTTTCTGTACTTCAGCTTCATCCTCTGTAAAGCTAGTGCAATACTTATCTACCTCACTGTGTGGCTAAAAAATTCTAGCATAGTCTAGAATCCAAAGGTCTCTGTTGTGAAAATTACTGGACATGGACATGGAATAATTTCTTATTCTTGTTGCACATTTCTAAGCCTATTGTTGGAGACAGCAGCGTCCAGGAGTGTAACTAGGGCAAACCTGCCTTTGCTGTAAATACTTTGTCCTGCTTTCAGTTGGAATAGAGCTAATTTTCTTCTTAGTAGCTGATAAAATGCTCTGGTTTGGATTAACTGAAAGCATGTTGATAACACATATTGGTTTTAGTTGTTGCTAGGTAATGTTAATGTTTGGCAGGATAGAATTAATTTTATTCCTAGCTGCTATTCTTTTTCTAGATTTTAGTATGAGAAGAATGTTGAAAAACACAAAATATTTTTGACTGTTGCTAAGAAATCAAGGACCTTTTCAGTTTCTCATGTCTTTTTACAGGTAGGCAGGTATATAAAGCTGGGAGAAGCAGAGCTAGGACAGCTGACTCACACAGGCCAACAGAAGTAATCCATACCATGAACATCATGAAGTTTATAAATGGGAAGTTTGCCAGGGATGGCACTTTCTTTTCAATGCTCTTAATCTCAGTATCCAGTTTCAGTGCACTCCAGTTTCAGTTTCCATGTTCAGTGATATCTCTGCGTTGGATGTGATCTCTCTGTGCTGACTGGAAATACTGTGCTCACCATATGGTCATTCCTGGGAGTGACAGAGTGGCTAATGTGCTTCTTTCTTACTTTTAAAAGATATAATGGGTAGTACAAGTAACCTGAAATTCTCCTGGGAGCTTTCAATTCCAAATTTTTTTAATTTTTACACCAGTATTCTTTGCTCACTCTTTCCAACACTGTTTTTTCTTTTTAAATCACAGCAAACAGTTAATGGGAAACCAAGGATTTAAAATTATCAGCAAAAAATGCATATCTTTGTGTCACAAAGTCTGCTAATCTTTGGCAGTTCCTATTGAACTTAGGGTTAGCAAAAACATCTTCCTAGAAAGTTATGCTGGCTGCATGCAAGAGAAACAATAAATCATTAGACTGATTCTGCTCTTGTCAATACCAAATGTTTGCGTTAGTGATCTCAGTTCACTCTTGCAAATGACATGCAGCCACAGACGTAAAATATTCTTCCTGTGCACCTTCAAAGACCTCGATTTTCTAAAGTGAATTGTAGAGATTTTATCTTGAAATTAGCATCATCCTCATAATTTTCCATTGTTTTACTAGTGCTGCATCACATTCATATTGTAAAAAGTTATTTTAAATTATAAAATCTTATTTTATTGGTACTGTCTTATATACAGTAAGCTTGTATGATTATGTGCTAAAGCAGAAAAAGAAAAGAAGTTTATTTTCATAACATGGTATTATTGATATAGAGAACTAGGTGATATTAGTGTTTCAATGCTCCTGTATTTCTAAAAATTAGAAGAGAAGATACTCTGGTAAGCTTACTGACCAAAAGCCTAAGTGCTGGCAGATTAATATAAAAATAACTTTATCATCCCACACACTCTGAGATTCCAAAAAAATCTTTTTTACTGCTTCAGACAGATATGTTCATTACAATTTCTTTTTCTTTGCAAAGGCAGACCTCACCAAGGCCATTTGGTGGAAAGATCTGCAGTGATCACTGGAATTTGGGACACTTATACTAACATTCATATTTCTTAATTTTCGGACACCAAGAATTTGAAATTTGAAGCTGATCTAGTGACCATCGGCATTTTGTATAAGCAGGGGAAAAAATAGAGAGCTGCATAATTATTCGTTTTATGTTCTGCATAGATATTTTTCATAAAATTAGCCTCCTTCTAGAGGCAGTTCCTAGGGTACGTAGCCCAGACTTGGATATTTCACTTTTAGACATTGAAACTTAGGGCAGGTGAATTGCATCTTTGGTTAAAAATAACATGTGTGTAAATTGGATGAGGATCTATTTCATTCTAATTCTCTCCAGAATTCCAGACTGAGTTAGAAAAAAAAGCTGAAAAAACTGTCTTTCTGTAACATTTTTCGTTCTAGATGAAGAGGTATTTCTTGATGAAGAATTATGGAGACAGTCAGACAAACGTGCTGAAATGTCTTCAGTAGAATTCAATTCTCTGTAGCTATAAAGAGTTTTGGGGGTTTCGTCAGAGAAATTATTTAAACAGTTTTACAAGGAGTTAACCCTTTCCATATATTAGGAAGATATTTTGGAGGGAGATATACCCTGTCTTTATTAAATACTTTTTCCCTGTGTATACACTGTTAGTTGCTTCTAGAGACAGAATGCTTGTCAAGATGGGCTTCATCTTTATCTGTTGCAATGTCCATGGCCTAACAAACTCCACAAGGAGGACAGCCAAGTTTGTCTTTTGGGGCCCCCTCATATAAACAAGGCAATGACATATAGAGACAAATCCAGTGGATGACCAAGATAGTCAGAAGACTGGAAAAAGGCTGAGGGAACTGTTCTTATTCAGCATTAAGAAAAGAAGGCTAAGAGGACACTTCATTGCTGCCTGTAGCTGAAAGGTAGATGTGGAGGAGATGGAATTAAACTTTTCTCAGATGTGTGTCAGAATAGGATGGGAGGCAACAAATACAAGATGGAATGATGAAAATTCCAGCCAGATGTGAGGAAAAAAATATCTACTCTGATAGTATATTACTCTGTCATGTCCATGGTCATTTACCCACAAAAGAGGAGCTTAACATGAAAAACTCCACTCTTATGAGATTTACGTTTTGAAATTGGTTCATTTATGTGCAGGTGGAATAATCATGTTTCCATCAATCTTACTCAGACCAAAAAAAAAAAAATTGTACTGAACTGTAGAATATCAAGCCAGTTATAATCACTACAGGATGAATGTCAGTGAGAAAAAAGCATCCAATAAATCATGCAACTGGATTTACAACAGTCTGATGATTTATGCTTTTAAAAGCACCTGTTTTATTGTTATTATTACATTCCTCATTACATCTAGACTGTGTCTAAGTTATTCCTCAAATGAATATTAGGATCTGAAATTTGTATATAATTTCTATACAGTTTTTTTACAGTATAAAAATAGATTTTTAAAAGCATTTTTAATGAAGTACTTATATTTGGAACTCAATGCATGAATTACAAACCTTAGTGGTACATTGAGGATTTCTTTTGAACATTCCCTCTTTATTCAATTTATGAGTTTACAAAGGCAATTTCTTTTTTAAATGTTTTTCCAAATCCTTTTTTTGTATGCTTCATTTATCAACATCTTTTATTTTATATTTACCAGTGGTATTTTTATCTTTTGTACCAATATTTGTCTTCAGGAAACGTAAGACTTTCACCCTACTACAGCATACAACAGCATTCAACAGCATTCAAGAGAAAATGAAAGACCACAATCTTTTATTTGCTAACTTGATAACAAATAATAATAAATATTCGTTTAGGAGCAATAGGATATTCAGTGAATAGTGTCAACTACCTCCACTGACAGCAGTTATTACATTTCATAACTAAACTAAACTTAAATATCACATATGTTGAAATGTCTACAAGTAAGATATTCTTCACCCTGCACAGTACAAATCGGAGAATCACAGAAGACTAGGGGTTGTAAGGGACTTTTGGTGATCACTTAGCATACCCCCCAGTGCTAAAACAGGTTCACCTAGATTATAGAATCATAGAATCACAGAAAAAACAGGTTGGAAGAGACCCACTGGATCACTGAGTCCAACCGTTCCTATCAAACACTAAACCATGCCCCTCAGCACCTTGTCCACCCGTGCCTTAAACACCTCCAGGGAGGGTGAATCAACCACCTCTCTGGGCAGCCTGTTCCAGTGCCCAATGACCCCTTCTGTGAAAAAAAAAAGTTATACAGTTCCAGGTCCAGGCAGGTTTTGAATATCTCCAGAGGAGATTCCATAGCCTCCCTGGGAAACCTATTCCAGTGCTCTGTCACCCTCACAGTAAAAGAGTTTTGATTCATGTTTAGGTGAAATTTCCTATGCTTTGGTTTGTGCCCATTACCCCTCTTCCATTCACTGGGAACCACTGAAAAGAGTCTGGGCCCATTCTCTTGACAACTGTCCTTAAGATATTTATAGATAGTAATGAGATTCCTTTTCAGTCTTCTCCAGGTAAAACAGAGTCAGGTCTCCTAGCAGTTCCTCATAATGGAGATGCTCCAGTACACTGACCATCTTTGTGGTTCTCCACTGGACTGTCTCCAGTAGTTTCTTGTATTTCTTGAGCTATGGAGCCCAGAACTGGACTCATTACTCCAGAATTTGCCTCACTAGGGCTAAGTAGATACGGAGAATAACCTCCCTCTATCTGCTGGCCACCCTCTACTTAATGCACCTCAGGATACCACTGGCCTTCCCGACAACTCTCAGGTGCTTCTCCACAGAGCTGCTTTCCAGCAGGTAAACCTCTAACCTGTGCAGGGATTTTTTCCTTCTAATGTGCAGAGCCCTACATCTGTCTTTGTTGAACTTCATTATGTTGTTCTCTTCTCAACTTTCCAGCCTATCCAGGTCTCGCTGAATGGCAGCACAGCCTGCCAGTCTATCAACCATTCCTTCCAGTATTGTGTCATCAGCAAACTTATTGAAAATGAACATTGTCTCCTCATCCAGGTCACTGATGAATATGTTGAACAAGATTGGGCCCAGTCCCAGCCCCTAGGGAACACTGTTGGCCACAGGCTTCCAACTAGAATCTATGCCACCAGCTCTGTCATCCAGGCAGTTCTCAACCCAGCTCACTGTCCACTCATCTAACCCATCTGTACAATGGTTAATTTGGGTTACGAGGATGATTTTTATATTTTTTTCCCTCAAAAATTGAGGTCATTCCACGTCCCGACATGCAAGCAGAAAGGGTGTGAGTATGCTTCCTTCTCCTCGCTCCATAGTTTCACAGAGTTAACAGTTCAAACATCTTACAAAATCTCATAGTTTATTTGATACTGTTTCCATGGTGCCTAAATTCACCCAATGCTTTGACATTATAGCACATTATGGGCAATGATACTGTTTCATGTGATTTTGCCTTAGCTCTTTCATATAGTTCTTAATTTCATGTACTATTAAATTGATTTTAGTATAATGTTCTTCAAAAATATTATTATGCAGTAAGATTATATTGTATCTTTTTTTTTATTAGTGCAACCATTACAATATCAGTGAGAGCAAAATCTAGCAGTAATGATATGATCTATAACCAATACTTGAGTTTTCACACTATCCCAGACTATGAAGGTGGCTCCTAAGATAGCATTGATTGTCCAGGGAAAATTAGAAGATTGAGTTAGTGAGCAGTATTTCAGTTCTTTAAAAATTAAAAATGGCTTGTAAATGAAAGACATCATATCCATGAGATAGGTGTCACATTTAGAACTTCTAAATAAAGATGTGCAAGAAAGATGGGGTATAAGATGCAGAAAGAAAGGCCTCAGATTTCCACTTAGAAACCAAATCTCAGTCCATATGTAAGAGCTCACCATAAAGGAACTTGGTTTCCAGTGACAATTCAGCTCACTTCCTTAACAGTCATAAACAATTGTATGCAAACATTCTGCATACCTGTCCCTACTTTCTTTCAGTCTGCTCCATATTCCATTGCATTTTACAGTACAAATATCTCAAGATAATGGAACAGATAAAGGAGCAAACAAGAGCAAGGAGATATTTCTGCAAAACCAGAGATATTTTATGGAAGATGATTTTACATCTTACCACTGTACTGTAGCAGCCAAAATTGCTTAATTTGGTGTCCAATGCTTTAAACTACTGAACTGACATTTACCCCTTTGGGAATGCACCTTGGCTGCCCTAAAGACATGGAATCATGTGTTCTTTCTGCAGAAATGTGGGATCAGAGAGAAAGAGAGATAGAAAGGGGTTACAGGGTTCTCAGGCCTTCCCACTGCACAGGTTCAGAATGCCCATGCACCCAGCTCAGAGCTTTACGTTTTTCTGCAGCCTGCACCCAGGCACTGTGTCACAGCTTCAGTGCTACTGAAAAAATACAGAGGTGTATCTCACAATCACAAAGCAAATCCTGATTGTTTCCTGATTCTTGTGGAGTTTAAGAATATTATCAAATGTCAAGAGCTGACACTGTGTAAACTCAACCAATTTCCAAATGCAATTTGCAATGCAAATGCTTCAGATTTCCATTCCTCCCATCCCAAAGTGTTGAAAGAGACACATGGAAATATTTAAATTCTAATGTTGAATTTTCTCCTCATTGCAACCTTGCACTTTCTGCTCCCAACTGAGGGAAATAAAAAAGATTTTTTTTCTTTTTTTTCTGCAAATACCTAAAACATCATGACATATAAAACACATTGTACAATTGGAACATCATTGTTACCACTGCTGAATCAATTTCCCTCTTTGTTTGTAAAGTGATTTAAGAAGGAGGCAAAATGTTGTGAGAAGCAAGCACATAAAAGAAATAATTGAATTAATTAAGAAAACCTCATAGAGAAGTCATGTCAGGGCAGATCACTGATCTGGAGACTCTGGGTCTCTCTGCTGTGTAATCAGGGAATTTCCCAGCAGCTTGCCCCAAATCAAAGTGAGCACAGGGTGCTCAAAATAGCTCCTTCACGCTTTCAAGATGAGGATTTTCATAAACCTCAGTGAAAAAGGTCCCTGTGCCACACACCTCCAAAGGATTGCCATTTAAAAGAATAGCAAAGGAAAAAGAAAATTAAGCCTCTGTGTCCTGCTTGAAGCTTTATTAGCTCTGTGGAGACCAGCCTGCAGCTCAAAGAGCTCTTTCAGACTGACATATCTGGGCTGTTAATGGCAGAAAATAGGAGTGTTTGGGACAGTCAGAGTAGAAACAACAGGACTGAGAGAGTGTGGGAGATGTGACTACATGTCAGTGGACTTTTCACTGCCAGGGAAAATGAGAATATGGTGTTGTGTCTCTGAGGGTTGAGTGCAAGGTGTCTGTAAGAACACCTGAGAACATAGGTGTCTCTGAGGATGACAACATGACTGAGGGGGTCTGTTTAGAGGAGAAGGAATGAAATGTGGCAGCAGGAGATTCTCTGTGTAGGTGTCAGGCAGCAGCAGAGCAGATAGATGTGTTGGGGTGTGTATGAGTTTTGAGAGCAGGGAGTGGACAGGGGAGGGTTATGAGGAGATGTCATTTGCACTCCAGGAGGCAAAATATTAGGGAAATGAAGCAGCAGAGGGCAAGAAGCATAGCAGGGGGAGGAAATAGGACTATGAGGTTAGATGGGGAAAAAGAGTAATCCACAAAAGGGCTGAGGATAAAGAAATTAACTGTAAAACAAGTCACAAACAAAAGGAAAAAACAGCAAACAAGGGTGAAGAAAAGTAATACTGGAATGAGAATATATTTAAGAAAGAACAAACAAGAATGAGAATATTATAAGACTGCAACAATCTTCAGAAATTATTCCCCATGGTATTTCTGTGCTTATGCAGAGTTCTGTGAATGTGGGTCTCAATCTGCATTGAAAATTCCATGTCCTGTTTGGAACACAAGCTGTTTGCCTTTATCCCACTCATCTTTCATATTTGTATTGTATAGACATAGTATGAGACAAAAAAATTAATAGTCCATTCACAGTGTCTACTTTAAAATTATTATAACTATTATTTATTGAATTTTACAAGGCAAAGTTTTCTTTCTCCTAGACCTATGCACAGTCTGAGTGCGTGTTACAAAGAGGAAAACGTGCCTGAAATATGCATTATTTCATAAGGCTGTCTTGAGTGAAAGGGATGACATTGTCAGGAAATTTTAAATTCTTTTATCATTACCAAAAGATATTAATTTCCAGATATTAATTGTGATGAATCAAATGAGTTCATAAAGAAAGACCATTTAATGGTACTGTTTCCATTTTGGCAAATCTTGGAGCCCTACTCATGTACTTGGACACCTCACTGCAATAGACACAAGAAATTAAACAGCTGATGCCCCAAAGAAGCTTGCTCTGAACACAAATGACAACTTAATCACGTTTGACAGTTAAAATTTTAATAGATTTTAATGAACAAAATGTACTGTTCCAAAGACAGATCAAAGCAAACTGCTCAAACAAACAAACAAAAAAACCTAAACAAGACAAAACAAAACAAATTTTAAAAGGTTTTTTTTTTTCTTAGGTAATAATTAATTTCATTTGAAGAATGACACAGTTTTAATCTTCCAAGGGGAAATATGAGAAATTCAGATAGGTCACTGAGTAGCAGGAGCACCTGTTGTCCAAGGAGTTGTGAGCAGACCTGGCATATAGCGTTAGAGCTGTATGAGTATCCTTTTGACAGAAGAGACTAGTACATCTTTTAAAAATCAACCATAAGTTCAAGTGTTTTAATTATTGGCAAATTACCTCTATATACACCTTATGTATATGAATACATTCCTCTTATATTTTATTAGCGTAAAATACCAATGAACCAGATCACAATATTAAAGCAACGCTGGACTAGCAGAGCATTTTTTAGGAGAAAAACTGAGAAAGTCATTTCATTAGATGGTGGTAAGCAAATTCTCAAGGCAAGTGCTTCACTCCACAGAGGAAAATTTGAGCCTGTATTAGTTTTAGTTCACACTGCTTATCAGTGGTTTGTTGGCATCTCAAACCTTTATAAGATGTTTGATTGGTACCTTATGAATTGAAAGAATATATAACTCAATAAATATGTCCAAACCCAGAAATCATAAGGTATGTGATATTCCTTTCACAGTTATCTGCAGACTCCACCACATTGCACATAGACCTGTGTGAATTATGTAAAGGTGTGATGAAGTGTACCTGAAACCCAGCACTTACCTAAGCTTGGTGAATTTTCCTGCAGCTGAGGCCATTTATATCACACGCCTTGTTGGGAAACCTGGGCTTCCTCTCCTTCCTGCACAGCATCCACCAGGCTGCTCAGACAGTCTGGGCTTAGGTGTCTGAATCTGTTGTAGCGGTGTGCCTTATGTGTATCCTCTTCCCTTGTCCAACATGTTACTTCAAATTCAGTAAAATTATAGGTTTACCCAAAATATGGTAACACACTTACGAGAGTTCTTGGTAATATGTGAGGATGACTCATGTAATTCCATCTAGTCTTTAAAAGAAGAAGAGCAACAAACAATTTACTGTTGCTTTTGACACTCTGCAAATCCTTCTCATGACTGTCAACAGCCAAGCTAAATTCTCTAGCACTTGGTGACCACTTTGCCAGTCATTTGTGGCACAAGGTTAGCTGTGCAAGCACATGAAGTCCTGGCAGGAGGACCAGGCGATCTTCAGCATCAGATGTAAAAGAAGCAGGAGTCTGACCGAGAAAAAACCATTTCTCTCAGAGATGCTCACGTGGCAAAGCCCTGCAAAACATGGAAATAGATTTTAAACTATAAAACTAGTCCATGACACAAAGGAAATCCATGGAACTACACAAAGTATATTTCATACTAAAGGGACTACATGGCATCACATATCTGGTAAGAGGACTACAATGTTGCAAAACAACCTCTTTCAGTGGAAAACAGTTGCATTTTGTTGTTTGTTTGCTTGTTTTTTAATTTATCTGAGCTGAATTACATTTAGTCCCACAAATGTGATCAGCAGTTTTAAAACCTAACTGATGCTAATCCTCTTCTGTAACTCTGCTCTGCCCTGGATGTCATCCCCTGACCTCTGTGTCACAGTGCTTTAAAAGCATACAACTGGTGAACTCATTACAATGCAGCCTGAATTATGAATGTGTACTGGCTGTTCACTCAAGCCTTTAATACTCACAGGTCCTCTCTGAAGGTTAGGTTACATCTCCCACAAAGGCTGGGAGGCTGAGATAAAAAAAAATACAACTGTAAAATAATAACATAAAGCTATTTTAGGCCTGGGAACAGTGCTTCCTGGTTAGATCTAATTTGGAGATGCTGTAGGAAACATACCAGAAGCAGATGGAGCTGCAATCAGCCTCATGAGAAGGGTGAGATATGGGGATGGAACAAATGGACACAAACCCAAAACAAGAGCAAAAACATATTATCATGTTTGTATTTTTTGTGAATTTTCATTTCCACTTCTTTTCTTATGCCAACTCTTTTCCTGAATCCCATTTTACAGCATGGACTTCCAGCTTGCTTGTGCAAAACCAAAAGCCAAGTTGTTTTGACATATATTCTAGCAGCTGAATAACCATTAAAAATTATGAAGCTGATAATGCAAGGCTAAAAAAAAGAGACAAAAAGGAAAGGTTCATGAACTGTAAGCAGTCAGTTTCACTTCCACGGGCAGTTATGACAGAATTCAGTTTCATATGAATCCTCCCATCACACCAAATCAAGTCATCCTAGAGCTCTTTGCTGCCTCATCATACATTATGAATAAAGGAAAGATAAATAAGACAGAGGCAGAAAATAGACTGCGAAACAGAAAAGGAGCATTTCCCATGACCTACCATTTGTTGTAAGTCAAGTGCAAGTTCTGTCCGAACGTTTCACTCTTGGACCTATCTGCCTCTGAACTCCAGGAGGTAAACTTAAGTGGAGAAAGGAAAGGGAACAGCAAACAAAGAAATCAATAGGAAATGTTCAGCTACCTCTGAGGAAGGAAAGCCAGCTATCCTCAGAAGAGTATGCCTTGCACACTACTAGCAAGGCCTGTCTACCTTTGTGGTCATCTGCATTGCTAAGCACAGACAGTTGCAAGGATGTTCTGCCCACAGTACAAGCTAGCAGATAACCATAACCAAAGGAGGTAATAGTGAGGAGAGGAGGAAGTCCCACACACACTGAGGGAGTAGTTTTACAAACAAAGTGCTGCAGGAATGTGAGAATGAGCTGAGCAAGAAACACTGTTTCCTTGTGAAACACTCCAGAAGCTCAAGTGGGTGCTACTGAACCCATGTCTGGGCTTCATAAACTAAATTACACTGACGAGAAAGGTGGTTCATTTTCTTCCTCCAAACAATAATCTCTGAAATTTTAACTGTCTTTAACATAGGCTAAACTATCACACAAGTTACATGATCACATCAGCTACATAGCTTAAGTTGTGGGTTTTCTTCCAAACTGCTTGACCACGGTGTCTATTACCTTCAACTTTGAAGGGAATGATTCTATGAGAAAGTGTTTTGGTAGAGAGGAAGCCAAAAGCTTGAACAACTTTGCTTTATGGATTATTCTTATAATACCAGAATTAGATTAGTACATCCTATACACTGAATCTGAAAAAAAGCTAGAGCAAAAACATAAGATGTAACGCATTCAGAGGATCAGAGGGATATCCCAGAAAAATTTATACTTATATCTTTTTAGTACCTCCAGGAAAAAGGTAGTAGCTGATTGCTGATCTAGATACAATATTTTTCACATCTACAGCAGTTTAGGTATCAGTCCTTACTTCTGCGAGTAATATTATGTGACTAAATAGATACAGGCACTTCCAGAAATGAGCACGTATACATCATCCTCAGTGTGCTCTATGCTTTAACTAAGTTTTGCAACTAGGCTAACGTTCAATTTTTACTATTCAGCAAAAAAAGCATAAAGACATCATCAGTATGCCTCAAGCTTCCTTACAGAATTGAAAGGAAACATGATTGCTTTACCACTGCTTAATATTTCTGAGAGTTGCTGGTCATACTTCAAGAATGTGCTTGCAGTTATGCATACTTAATAGTTGCAACCAGTCCCCTGCATACCACCTGGGATGCCAAAGTCCCAGCATTGGTCTATAAGCCTCATATCTTTCTTAGTCTTTCACCCTCAAGTAAATAGGGTGGCTTTCCTGTTTGAGGTCTGCCTTTTGCTGAGCCTATTCTTGAACACCTAATTCCATAACAGTAGCCTTCAGATAGATGCATCCATGTTATTATCAGCTCTGTTAACATAGTACTGTTAAGAAATACCTTACAGAGGCACCGGAAGTGCTATGTGCGTGCAGGACCAGTTAATTCTGGCACAGCACCATGCAAATCCTGTGACATTCCTTCTAGACCCTAGGCAGCAAGACTGTGCCACTTACTAGGTCAGGAAATTGCTGCACTGTGTTTCATTGCACCTCAGGTAGACATGTCCTAACTTGTTTTATAAGTTTCATAATAAGTCAAAAAAACCTCACACGGATTTTGTAAATTCCATTAAATTCTTGGCAGGAAGATGCTGCAAAAAATGAGATACTGATTAACATGCAGCAACAGATTACAGTTAGATGTCTGGAAGGATTATGATTTTCCCCTCAGCACCCATCATACCTCATTTCTGACAGAAGCAATGAATAGGACACACTTCTATACGCAATGATGCAGTTCTCTGTGTTTACAAAAACATTGTAACAGTGGTGTTTAGTGTGAACTGAAATTCTGAATTTGCCAAATTTTTAAATGTATCTGTTTGCACATTTAAATGTGCATGTCTAGTAGGAGTGTATTAGCCTCTGGGACAGGTATTGCCCACATAAGGCAGTAACTACTTTAGTTGGCTGATACATGGAAACCGATACAGCCCAGCCCTTAGATATCTATCAAACTAATGAATTACTTTTCAAAACTGAATTCAGATATTCAAGAGCTACAGGGAGGGCTGAAAAGCAGAATGATGAGTAAAACCTCAAAAGTCTGATAAGACAGGGTTTATCTGAAAGGAACTTCCGCATTTTCACTTTTTTCCTATTTATTATGTTGTTGGTCTGCTTACAGATGATAAGGCAGTAAATGCTGCCTAGATCCTTACACAATCTGAATGAAATTCAGATTGCATCTGGTAAAACAAATCATTCATAGTCACACTGAGGGTTTAGTGTTGTATATACAGATGTCATTTTCTGACATAAAACACAGTGGGAAAAGTAAAAATGTTATTATTTGAAATAAACTGACAAACTCACACTGTATAATACCTTCTGCGAAGTAAAGATTATTGAGCACTCCTATGGCTAGACTAACACTGGAAAGTGCAAACAAGAAGGTATATATATATAGAAAGAGAACATATCTCAGCTGTGCAACCTCTAGCTGCAGAAGGAAGGTAACACAAAGTTCAGCAGCTCTGTTTAGTAGGTCTGGTGACAATTAGGTAATAATGTTGGAAAATCTGTGTTTGAATACACCCAAGATGGAGAACTTCTCTTTTGACTAATTCTAAAGTAATTATACTAGACAAATATTATTTATTCTTTATATATCTTATTTCGGGGGTTCTGCTTTTTTTTTCCTTTATTAATTAAAAACTTCTAATATTTGTTTGGTGAAAAACTAAATCATGTTATTAATGATGATTACACACTAACACAACTGTGTTCTGAAAATAGTAAACAACAATTTACAGCTCAAAACAGTTCTTAATTAACCCAAATATACCTATGTGCATATAAATTATTTCTGTACAATTGGTAATTCAGAATCCTAAAACAGGTAATCAGCTTTAACTCAGAATAGCTTCACCCTTAGCATGATTTTAATACTTTCTCAGATAATAAATATTTTACAGTATGAGAGCAGGATAATGCTACATGGGTTTGCATTTCTTTAAATGTCCTACACTATGTGACTACCATCTCAAAATGCCCCTCTCTACTATACCCTCGCAGCACATCTGCAATTAAGTCTATCACATAGCATACAGTCCTATAATATACTCAGGCTGAAAAAAACTTGTGCAGATAAGATCCTCGGAAGTACATTTTATATCTGTTGTACTCTCATTGAAGCTGAACAAAGGCTTATAATAGCATGGAAATAGCTTGGTAGTTTTTGCTGTGAGCTCATAGAATACAGATTCTCAAAAAGAACTCCTCTGACATGCTCTGACATGCTGTTAACACAATTACAATAATCACAACACAGAGAGATAAGAAAGCTGTAAGTTGAAAAAAATTTAACATTTTTTTCCAGGAGGAGTCAGACTGTTTTTAATTCTCCTGGCTTTGCTAAAACTGTCTTTGGAAACCTAGGTAAGACAGAACCTTCTTTGATTTATCCACAAAGGAAATAACCATCCAGAAAAAAGAGTAAGTTATTCTATTACTTGTTTGAAGCTGATCCAACTGCAGATCTTGGGGTTTCTTAAGAATTACAAAGTAGAGAACAAACACACTTAATGCATTCCCCTGCTCTGTGCACAAACACTGCCTCTGTATTGTGGCAAGCACTTATTTTTACACCGGCATTGCATGGTTGTGTGAGGTTAAAGTGCAATCCTGGCACAGATCTGCTAGTTCCTATTACTGACAAAGGAAGATCCATAGCATGCATCCCTGTAACAGCTCTGTGATATTCAGATGTCTCACTGGCAGAAAGCAGCTGCATCACTACTGAGCATTTTGTTTGATACCTCAGCTCAGTTTTGTGCGTGAAGAAAATCAAACGTTCAGGGCTGAGATTAGAGTCCCTTCGTTACTATTCCATTCTTTTTGGAGACTAAATGTCACAGCGCTGATAAACTCTTGTTCCTTTCCTCAAGAGGACCAATTTAAGGCCCAAGTTGTCCTTATTCTCAACTATTCAGAAGTTTCCATCAGAGGATAAGATGTGGCATAATGGCACAATGACAATTGCAATGTCTTTACCTCTGCATGATGAGAAGATCTTCCCAGAGATTGTGTCATGTAATGGTGCTCATAGAGAAATTATTGTATTATATTCCTCATTTTTTAGTTGAACTGTGTAGCTACTTCGTGGAATCACAACAGTGATTAACAGAAGCAACTTTATTTCTGTACAGGAAAATGCTGTTTAAAAATATGCTCATTGTAGTCATTAATACGAATAAGTCTATGCAGACATCCCTCTCCTCAACTCACACAAAGGTCTTCAGCCTCTTCTTCCTCATACATATTCTACCCCAAAACTATATTTCTGTGAATCGCCTCCTTAAAATTTGCAAAGTTTGTAACAATTTTCTTTCAATTGTGAACGATCATGAAACCTTTGCAAGACAACATACATATTTTCAGAATACCTTTCTGTAGCTTTGGGATTTATTTATCTGCTTTGTGGTTAGGAATGGAATGAATATTCATAACTTGCAAATTCCTGGAAGGTTTCCACTTCCAATGCACAGTCACAGACCTCCCAACAAACACAGAAATACATAGCATTTTTTCATCACTCTGTCAATACATTCCACAAGGCAAGTGAGGCTTAATAGTCCTATTCAACACAGGAGAAAACTGAAGAACAGACGTGCAAAGACAGTTGCCCAGGCTACCAGCAGGGGCAACTCCCTCCAGGGAAGCAGATAATACTGTCTTATAAAGTATGGTGGACACCTAAACCAGATCTGAACACCTCACAGTGTGTGTTTGGACCAGAATTGTGGGTCCCTCACAATGTTCCTCCTGTATTGAAGGATCTCAGTAGTGTGGAATGCCCAGGAGGCTCAGATCATTACCAGAATTTTACTGGACTTACCTGTATGGCTGTAAAACACCTACACTTAGAAAGTGCAGCACCCCTGTAACAGCAGTTTATTTTTAGGCTATATAGAAGTCTAAGTTAATTATTTGGGGAAAGTGACTCCTGCTTTCCACTTCCTTTGAAATAGGTAAAGGAAAATTTATTAGATATAGGAGCAAAATGTCCTATGAATTCGATACACAGCTGGCTCTGGCAAACTATCTCGTTCAGACTAGGAGTAAAGGGTGAACTATTCTGTCCATCTACATGCTGAAGTGTATGCACATGCCATCTGATGCAGACTTTACTGTGCAGAAACATATATTGAGGAAGATGGGGCTACTAGGACAGAAAGAGGTGTTTAGGGTGAACATCTCCTGATTGAAGGGAGACAAACAATCTGGGAACTTCCTCTAGTAGAACAATTTTAACCAATTCAAATAAATTCATCCTCCAGGCTACTGTAATTTCTGTCAGGAACTGATTCATTCATGATAGGTTTCTGAATCTGAGCGATGGAATCGTGATGAAAATGGCAAAGCCTCAGTTTTTTTCACAAAACAAGAGGGTTTGAGCTTTTGTTCTTCTCCCATTTCTCTTTGCATAAATGCATCAAGCCCTGGAACAGCTAAAGATTGATCTCCTTAATAGCATTCTTACACAGGCATAGCATTGCAGGTAAAAGCTAAAACAAGAAGTAACTATGCTTAGCACTTTGATAACATTGAAAACAATTTTGAAAATTTAAAAAATTTACTTAGGTCTAACTATGCTTCCATAAAATTAATTTTCAATACAATATTAATTTTCTAAGATTTTCCATTGGCGATTGCTGTTAAAAAAGCATGTACACAAAGAGATATCTTGTCCAAAATAAAGCTGAACATGCATTTTATCAAATAAAGAAATGTATCACTTTCATATCTGTTTTTGTCAGCTAGTATAATATTCCTGCTTCTCATATCATGTTAGCTTTTTTTTCTGTGGCACGGGACACATGAATTAAAAAAATCAAAGATATTTAAAAGAAAAAATGACACACATGTTCCTAAGCACAAAATTAAATTCCAAATTTACATACAGATTTCTAAAATCTGAAAGAATTATGACTGGAAGAGTATTTGCATAAATATGTACATGAAGGTAAATACTCCTTGTGTGACAGAGAGATACAGTAAGCATCTCAGATTTCACAAATCAAACATGTAAGTTGTTACTATAAGAATGATTATCTAGAAGAGAATCAAAGAATGAACCAACATGAATGATAAGCATTTTTAAAACTTTTGTTGTGTCTACATCATCTTCTGTCACTCCTGATTTAAAAATCTCATTATCCTTAGTGCCAAGGAAACAGAATAAAACATGTAAACAGAATACAATAATCATGTGTTTCGTCAACACGACAGCAATGATTCATTTGAAATACAAATTATTTCTTGACTCACTCATTAAATGCTTTACTTTTAATGCTGTAAATTATGTGACCCCAAAGCAATAATCATATTTTGCATTTTGATGGAGCTTCTCACCCTGCTTGTTTTTAATTGTGGCATGTATAATTAGTTGGTAGTTATCTTGCTACGTACATGTTGAGATTGTAAGGTCTGTGAGAGAAGAACCTCCTTATCTTTTCTTATAACTACCAATATGGGATTGTCTCTCATTATATGGACTTTTAAAGTCATCCCCAGCATTCAATCTCTTCAAATCAATTAATGTAGGTTGGTCATTATTATACTTACATGACTTGTAAGGGAACTCTAGCCTGAAGAATTAATTTTCTGAAGTTTTCAGACATTTGATTCTGCTTAAAGAGACTCAGTTCAGAGCAGATTCACTTATGGATGTGTCCAGGCACACTCAATACATGCACATGCCAAAAGATGTTCTGCATTCCAGTGGGCAAATATGTGGAAGTAACTGTTCTGTAAATATTCCACTTTCACAGCCCAGTGGGATTACCATGATCCAGCTTAGGCAAGTATCTGCTGGTATACTAGTAAATATCAGGATAGCAAGGTGAATAAAAGCTGACAACTATAGCCTTTCTGTACAACTTGTGCACATTTCAAAAGCAGAAACCACTGAGCAGCAAGGAGCTAGAGGAATAAGCTAATGGCATCTCTGTGGTCTTTGTGATCTTTGTCATGCAATGCTTCAATTCTTACCTGTCCTGATTTTAGCAGATTCCAGGAACTGCAGGCAGTGTTATAAAGCCTACAAAATGGATAAATTACTTAGGCCATCAATGCACAGGGCAGCTGCAATGACATAAATCTTCATTGCTTTGTTTACTAGGAAAGTGACTAGGAGAACATAGGCCTGGCATAAACAGACTTTTGGAAGTAATGAGCCATTGTACAAACCAAGCAGGTTGTTGCTGCTTCTGAAAAAGAACTTATGTATACAAACATGCAACTTCAGTGCCCCAAGGTATGCTCTGCCATTTAGAAAAGAGAAACTTCAGTCATTCTCCAGGTTCTGAGAAAGAAAAACTGCAATATAGAGGTTTCTCCGTCAAATGTCTAATACAAAGAGCAGTTGGTATTATACGTTCAAAGGAGGATAGGATATCTTAACTGTTTATAACAGGCATCCTTAGCAACCTGTAAAATTTAGGTAACCTGAACATTTCTAGCACTCTTACCCTGTTGGTGCTACATTTCCTTTATTTATATTCAATATCTAAGTTTAGACCCTTACACACCTGTAGGTCTGATATTAAAATTATGGAGTCTGTAAGTTAAGTTGCCTGAAATATTTTCTTTCTCCGGGAACATTTCCTCAACAATATTTATTCAATAAATTTATACCATTTATAGATTTGCAGAAATGTTTATTTGGTTTTAGACAAAATAAGTGATAGCCTCAGATCTGGATTCTCAGCAAGAAAATTGTTTGATGGAACCTTCCTGTCCAGTCCTACCTGATTCCACCAGAAATACAATATTCCCAAAAGCTGAAAAGCAGCTTTATTCTTGACTCTTCTTTTACATTTGTTGTTCTCCTCCTGCATTTGAAGAGTAGAAAGTGAGGGAATATATGTTATTATAATACTACGGTGTTTCAAAATACAGTTTAAATGCTTTACCATATATTTATACCTACTATTATTATTTTTTGATAAAAATTTTCTTTTTTTCCGATGGTTGCAACTAATAAAAATTCAAAATATTGTCAAATATTAACTAGGAGAGGATTTTCCGTCATGCAAGGCAACTAGTGGAGTGATATTTAAAATCCTATTTATGAATAGTCATTTCCATGTAAAGTAGGGGTAGTTCTACATATATGAAGTTAATATTCAAAAAGCATACATCATAATACCAGGCAGTGACTGCTTCTTCACGAAAGCCACAGAATAAAATATTTCTCTTTTGTAGAATGAATACCCAAAATTCTGATAACACCTTAGCAATGGACATTTCATGTTACCCTTACTTACCTCTACATGCCTTAAAAGGTTTGAGTCATTTGTAGATTGATTTAGTCCAAAATATAAAATAACTTAAATTTTCAACATCTTGTGCATGAACTCTGAGTCTTCTAGATTTATTCTTTTTTAATAAGAGTCTGACCTTGTCTCCTAATACTTCAGGTAGAATCATGAGCCTTGTATTATAATTTGCAAGACTCTCCCTGGATTTCAATGAATCTGAGTGTATTAATTGACAATATACTCATAGACCCTAAAGAAAAAAAGAACAATTACTACCTGTGCCATTGCTATGATTAACTGGGTCTCAGTGCATCAGGATCTCTTAATACGTGAGCAAACCTCATATATAACAGGACTCATTTCCCAGGCAATGCAGCCACAGGAGAATTATTGGATTACCGTGAAATTACACAGTTGCTTAGTGGTGGTTTCCCATGTATGCAGTTTTATCCAAAGCAGCTCTAAGGTGGTGCAAAGTAAGTGAAAGTGAACCCTAAGTGAAAGTGAAGGTAAGACATCCTGCGTAGGGTCACGAAAGAAAGACTTCATCGAGAGAGAATAACAATTAGACTAACTGATGTTATCCTAGCTAAAAGAACAGTAGCATGATCTCCAACTCCACCATGCTGTTTGCTGGTAGAGATAATGCCTGGTGATGGGGTATTTTCTTTCTTTTGTTGTAGAAAATACATACAAGGTAAGAAAGGGAAATCAGTCCTTCTGCAACACTGCCATTTGCAATATGAGTTGTGACACTTCATGCCTAACACCCTAAAAGCTGTGCTTTCAGAAAAAAATTAGTGCATTCCTTGCCATGTAAGCAATCCGTAATGATGAGAGCCTGCATCAGACAGGATAAATACAAACACATTTACCTTTTGTGATCTTAAAAAACAGTGCTGTAAAACAAATAGACTCTTCCTTCTTCCTCCCATAGAAACTGAAGGACACCTGGTAATCTGTCTAGAGATTAAATATTGTTTTACATGCACCATTTCTCTGCTTCTGTTTACAGCATTGTGATTTTGTTAATATAGCTGTGGAGATAAAATATGTTTGTGATGTTAGTAAATTATGAGACAATTATTAAGACTCTAAATGGCAATGTCCACCCAACTGTATTTGGAAACTTACAGGTTATGGATGGCAAAGAAGTGGTGTGCCCATCTAGCTAAAATGTTAAAAGACTGACCTCCAAATAAACACTAGAAGGTCAACAAGTACAGTGGCTTAGTGAATGACTTGTGTGCTTCTTTCTTATTCAGTGATGTAAAGAACAGTAACAAGTCTACAGATAGGGATGATAGTGTATATGGAATTGAAAAGATCAAGGGACACTACAATCCATCCCAGATTGTTAACAGGAACAGTGCAATACACGTGATGGGGATCATATGATATGGTGACTCACAGGTTAACTAAGCAATCATTTCCTCACTCACCATTCCCCAGCCCATACTAATCCATACTGCAATTTCGTCCTCTCCTGATGATATACCCCGCCCCTCTGTAAAAGGAATGAGAAATGCTACTGTATTTGAAGAACTCTACAACTGTTCCTGCCAGAGGTTGCTAAAATATTTGTTACCCTTCCTTTAAGCATCTGGGTACCATCCATAGAGAAACATTATTCTTTCTAGTCATCCATTCTCTTCTTTCCTAGCCCTGCAAAGAGGTTAAGAGGCAACTGGAAGGAAATATTACACCTTAGGACAGAAAGGGTGGGGTTTTTTTTTTTTTTGTCACTTTCACAGAATCACAGAACAACCAGGTTGGAAGGGACCCATCGGATCTTCTAGTCCAACCATTCCTAGCAAACACTAAACCAAGTCCCTCAAGACCTCATCCACCCGTGCCTTAAACACCTCCAGGGAAGGTGAATCAACCACCTCCCTGGGCAGCCTGTTCCAATGCCCAATGACCCTCTGTGTGAAAAACCTCCTCCTAATCTCCAGCCTAAATCTCCCCTGGCGGAGCTTGAGGCCATTCCCTCTCATCCTGTCCCCTGTCACTTGGGAGAAGAGACCAGCTCCCTCCTCTCCACAACCACCTTTCAGGTACTTGTAGAGAGTAATGAGGTCTCCTCTCAGCCTCCTCTTCACCAGGCTAAACAACCCCAGCTCTTTCAGGCGCTCCTCATAGGGTCTGTTCTCCAGCTCCTTCACCAGCTTTGTCGCTTTTCTCTGAACTTGCTCCAGAGCCTCAACATCCTTCTTGTGGTAAGGGGCCCAGAACTGGACACAATATTCAAGGAGCGGCCTCACCAGTGCTGAATACAGAGGGAGAATCACCTCCCTGCACCTGTTGGTCACACCGTTTCTGATACAAGCCAGGATGCCATTGGCCTTCTTGGCCACCTGGGCACACTGCTGGCTCATGTTCAGTTACTGTCGACCAACACCTCCAGGTCCCTCTCCTCCTGGTAGTTTTCCAGCCAGGCTTCTCCCAGTCTGTAGCTCTGCATAGGGTTGTTGTGACCCAAGTGCAGGACCCGGTATTTGGCCGTGTTAAACCTCATGCCGTTGGACATTGCCCAGTGGTCCAGCCTGTCCAGGTCCCCCTGCAAAGCCTCCCTACCCTCCAGCAGAGTTATCAGACACTGCTATAGTGATTTCCAAGGTATTGTCTCTGGTTTCTCATTTGATAGTTGTGTCTTTGTTACAGTAGACAAAATACCTCTGGATGCTAGTTTCTATACATATATTTCACGAGCTAATACTTCCTAGGCTGTCTCTTTCACACCCCTGTGTATTAATACAAGGCATATATAGCACTCAAAACACAATTACTGTGGCAAAGATCTTTCCAGACTTTTGACAGAAAGGTACAGGGAAAGGGATATTGAGCTTGGGAAGGCAGTTCTACACCCTGTGCAGAAAGAAGATACTCACAAAAGATGTCTGAAAATCACTTGTAATTTTCCAAGTATGAGCTAAAGAAAGTGCCAGTTTCAGATGTTAGTGGGTGAAAATTATGTCTTTTATATTGTTGCAATCTATGTGCCAAGGCAGCAAGGTAATTAAATGTGTAAGTGACATGATGGTTACTGCAGCATATTTTCAATCCAAAAATTACAGATAGAATCAGGAGGCATCTTTTTAAAACTGCATGACATGCTGAAGTAAAAATGTTTCTAAACCAATCCTCACAATTTTTATGCATAACAGGTAACAGTCTTATACCTTCTTCTTAAGCTGTTCTAATAAAGAATGACTACTAATGCAACTTTGGTAAACCAAACAGCAAGATAAGAGATCTCTCAGAGCAACCAACCTTTCCACATAACCAGTCAGCTGGAAGAGGAGTTATATAGCCCCTCCACATCAGCAGGGTTAGTGTGATTTTTTGAACAGAAGCCTCCATTAGAGGATGATATAAAGTGACAATGTGTCTTACCAAACGGAATTTGAGCCTAACTAAATACAAATCAGTCCTGATTTTCACAGTTTTAGAGGAATCTCTCTTTTGTTGTGGACTTTGTCATAAAAGTCAGTAAATTTCATCTGGGTGTTTGGACCAGGTTTTTTTAAGTTTTTGATGATGGTTTTGCTAGATAGAACCAACTGTTTAAGACACATATGCATATCAAACATACACATATATATATGTTTTATCTTTTGCACAATATTTAGAGACTGAAAACAATTATGAAATGCTTAGCTGTACCTTTATATTAACATAGCCTTCCTGTTCCTATGACTAGTTTCCTCTAAGGAAAATGTGACGTGTTGGATAATTTCCCGTTTTCTGTTCAGAAAGGAAGTATAGAGCCCAACTGACATTTGGCTTTTCTGCTACTCTTTACTCACTGAAGAACACCTGCAGTCTAACTGTTAGCTTGTTCTGCTGCCCAAGGTCTGTAACTGTCAAAACACATTGTTCAAGAAGGGGAATTACACCACCTGGGAATTAAATAATTTATAATTTATATATAGCAGTATAATGGAGAATGATTCAAAAGATAAGTAACCAGTTAAAATTATATACAGAGATCCTACATCATATCCCTAACCCCTGAAGATAGTGTGAAAAAAGTAAAAGGATTTTGTCATTATCTCATTGCATGACCATAAGCAACTCTCTAATCTTGGTGCCTCAAGTCACCTGCTCCGAAAAGGTGCAGGATTGAGGATGTTAGCCTTGTCTGAGTGGGTTTCATCATATTTAACTACCTTCAGAAAGGGTTCTGGTTGAGGTTGAAGTTGATTGCCTAGACTCTTTCTAAGGACGAATACAGAGAAACAAGGACTTGCAAAGGATGTTACATCCTATAAAGAGAGATGTGTAAAATATCAGAGTGCTCTGTTCCCATTCATAAGCCTTGTCTCTCCCTCTCAAGTGACTATAGAGGGAGCCTTGGTGACCAGTTTGAAGCAGACACTGCAATAGATGACAGTAAGGGTCATTTGTCAGGAAATGAAATTAAGAGTTATTGCTTAACTACTAAATTCCTGTGCAATATTTGTGTGTCAGTAATTCTTCCAAACATGTACCCTTATTGCAACAATAAACTGTGAATATAGAGATAAAATTTTCCTTTACCTTTAATCCTGAATCTTGACAGCAGTGAAGGAGTAAAAAAATCTCATGCTGATCTCTCTGTTTCAGTCCTGCCCTGAGCAGAATATAGTTTGCTTTCACTTATGTCTGTGATCTCATTTGATTTTAGGTGCCTGCTTGTCACAATCACTATGTTCTTCCTCAGAAACAGATCTGATTCTGGCCTCTGTCACTTCCTTACTGCAAGGGAACAAAAATGCATTTTCAAATCCCTAGGGACAGGAACTTAACCCTTTATTTCAGCTACACAATTCTGGATCTTTTGTAAAGATCTGATATACTGTTCAAAATATGAGCTTGAGCCTGAGCTCTTTGCTTGGGTGATACTACCACTGAAGTCAGAAGATATTTTCTTTAAATAAAAGTGCAGATCCAGGTTTTTAGACTGCAAGTTTATTTTTATAAGCAACCAATTTTTATAAATAGAAATATATATTAAAAACATACATACATGCATAGGGTTTGTTGAGTAGAGGGAGATTGCCAGAACTGAGAGAGCTGGGATTGTTTAACCTGGAGAAGAGGAGGCTGAGAGGAGCCCTTATTGCTCTCTACAACTACCTGAAGGGAGGTTGTAGAGAGGAGGGTGCTGGCCTCTTCTCCCAAGTGACAGCAGACAGGACAAGAGGGAATGGCCTCAAGCTCCACCAAGGGACATTTAGGTTAGAGATTAGGAGGAAGTTTTTCACGGAAAGGGTCATTGGGTATTGGAATAGGCTGCCCCGGGAGGTGGTTGATTCACCTTCCCTGGAGGTGTTTAAGGCACGGGTAGATGAGGTCCTGAGGGACATGGTTTGGTGTTTGATAGGAATGGTTGGACTCGATGGTCCTATGGGTCTCTTCCAACCTGGTGATTCTATGATTCTATGATTCTATGAACTAGGAGAGAGAATTAATCCTGCAACTCCCACTGACTCAGTACAAAGAGTACTTTTTGTGCTTCTAAAAATCCTTCCCCATCATCTACATATATTTCTGACTTTGTAGAGCTGGTGCAATGGGGGGCATTTCACTCTTGATAGCTGCTAGTTTACATTTTTGTTTAGCTGGATTTTGAAACAAAAGAAGCAAAGCCTCAAGGAAACAATCAGAAGTAGGGAGGGCAGGCAAACAGGCAGAGTAGCATCCTTGAGATTTGTCACAAGAGAAGGAAGAGCAAATGTGCCAGCTGTTCCAGAGAAACTTGTAGTTCTCTAATGTTCTTACACACTTAGTTTAAATGATACTAAGTTTACATTGACTGCAATGTTTATTTTGGGTTTTTTTAATACATTCCTTATACAGCCATAGCTGCCATCTTTCATGCAGACAGATGCAGGTTTTGTCCATTTTACTGAAATGCAACAAACTGTTTAATCTGTAGTAATTTTCCCAAATTTTGTAATTTATGATATTGTCTGCAGAAGACTGATCGTTAAATCCATAATATCAAATACTTGTTTAGCAATTGCATTGGCGAGTGTCTTGCTTAGCAAACAGCAACCAGCAAATCTGCAGAGACCACACTGTGAAAAATGACACAGTGTCCTAACAAGAGGTACTTTTACCCAAAATTTTCTACAATACATACAAAATCAGGGATAGTTTGTCTGTATTATAGTGACTTTACAGTCCTACCAACTCTGGTAGAGGATACTTCAGGATTTTCACAAGGGTAAATAAGAGCCAAGTAGCAATGATTTTAGAGAAGCGTAAGAACTCTGCATCATTACAGTTAGGTAGGTTTTAGTATTCTGACAGCTCATTTTATACCATATGTGTTTCATCTCCATGGTGCAGGTCTATCTGAATGCGTAGCATGCATGTACATATCTGGCTTGTCCAAGCTTTGGTAGGTAAATCAAGATGAGAACAGTACTGTGTCTTCAGCCTGTGCTAGACAGATTTCAAATCTGACACTTTGATGTGTGACTGCTTTAAAAAAAAAAGTTTCCTTACATGAAATAACACCCCAGTATATGTTCTTTTCCTTTGTCCTCATTCCTGTAGGAGGCTAAATATTTCTTCCCTATTTCCTCTACTCAACCAGAAAAAGTGAAAGGAAATAATCGTTCCAAAGTGGTTAAGTAGAATAAAAAAAAATTCAGCAAAGGAAGTGTGAAGTTAAAGATATGTCAGTTTTGCCCACCACCTACAACTGAGTCATAAAGTCCAACCAAAATGAAGCACAAGTAAATTAATTCTGTGCTTTATGCATTACTTGGTGTACTGTCATTTTACGTCTGTCCAATCCTTGCTAATAAATAAGCCTTACAATAAGCCCCATATACCATTCTGAGATTATTTATTTGTGGTATTTGTATCAGCTACATATTGTGAATATTACCTCTTCAAAAAGGTAATCAACATCCTCTTGACTTCCTTATGATGTATTTCTTCTTGGTTTTCCAAAACCCAAACATGTTGCTAGAGTAAGTCAAAACATTTGCTCACTCTCAGAATTGAAATTTGGTTCATATCTGTGGTAATGAGAATTGTCAGTTCTAGTTCCTTGCATTAAAGCTATTAGTATTCTTAATCCCTGGGGCAGGTTTGCTCTTAATTCAAACCCATAAAGTTTTGCCTCAGTAAACTCCAGGACAGGAAGCCTGGCAAGGTGCTACCCAGGGGGTTTAATTTCTGTGTTGCTAAGAAAACCATATGCACATAAAAAGAAGGAAATAAACATTTAAAATGATCTATCACTCCAATTTAAATCCCCTAGAAGTTTTTACAGATTTCATGTAGTTGTATTCCAAAGGGACTAAACCAAGGACTCTTATGACACTTGGCTAAAATATTCTTCAACTGACCTTCCAGAAACAGAGTTTTAATTGCACACCACAGAAACGTGCACTGTGCCTTTTCACTGTCACCCTGTGGCCACCTAACTGTTACTGGTGAGTATGAGGAAGAAAAGGAGATGCTGAATGCTTATAGCAAAGAAATTTGGAGGAACCGAACACTCTCTTCTCTGAAATAGCTGGCACAAGACTGCACTACCAATGCTAGCATCTTCACACAGTACCTTTGTAAGGGACAAGTTTAAGTAAGCCCAGGTTTTAAGTAAGCCCAGGGAAACACTATTCTACTTTCACAGGTAACTTGCTTTTCATTTTGCATACTGCTCTGTCAAATTTTGTAAAAGTTATTTCAGTGTAATGCACTTGACTCCAAAGGAGAGGCATGCTCAATAAAGCTGGGAAAAAATTTCTGGACTTCTTATTGAGATTTTAAAATACATTGTTACAAGACAGTTCACAAAGAGATTTTTGGGTGCTTTTCCATTTTATTTCAGAAGCTGAAATATCTCTGAATTAAAAAAGAGATTGTGTTTCCAAAGTATCCAGAGTATCCTTAATATTATTAGGCAGTCTCTGCTGAAAATATGATTTTCATTCACCCATTTGTGACACAAATAATTCTTTCTCAAATGTGAGAGTGTCAAGCACCAGAGGAAGCATGTAGATGATGCAAGGAAACCAGGAAAAGAAGAGAAGATAGGTAAAGACCAGACGGGCTCCTACCCTCAGATGGGAAATGACATGACACATTCAGGTCCAGGGATCACATGTCCAATCAAAAGCTCTGTGGGAAAAATAAATGGAGAATATACTTTGTTGTGGGAGTCCTAGGACTTTTCTTCATGTAATGAAAAATTCAAGCAAGACCATGACAAACATATTCAAGTATTAGGCCATCCGTGTGTGAGAATTATGCATGAGGAAGCCAGCCTCAAAGACTTACACATGTAGATGGAACTTTGAAGAGCTCAGTCTGTTTCCTTCTTCATAGTCCTCAGCTGTCTTTTCACAATGTCTGCCTTCACAAAAGAAGAATTATGACAAAAGAACCTTTTTATTCTATTAGTGTAGCTGAGATACATTTAAGAGGTATAACCACTTGTTATTAGATATATGGAAACATTTCTCCCGAGCGAGGGTGGGCAATAACTAGGGTAAGCTATCCTGAAGTTTGTGGGACCTCCACTCCTGGAAATTTTTAAAACTCATCAAAAAAGTCCTCTGTAACCCAATCCAGCTTTGAAGTTACTCCAGCTTTGAGCAGCAGGTTCAACCAGATGACCCCTAAAGTTCCGTTCCAACTTAAGCAATTCCAAAATGCTGTGACCGTCTCACTGCCTTTCATATCCTCATATCAAAAGGGTATGCAGTTCTAGTAGTGTTACATTAATCAAATGAAAGTAATACTTAAATGCACACTATGGCATGTGAAATAAATATGTGGCAGAAGGACAGAGCAGGTGATTTTAAGTTTTGGGTTGGTCATCAGAAATACATATATAAAAGTATACATGTATGTGTGTGTGTGTATATATACACGTATAAGTATATATTGCAAAGGAGACATACCTATATATCTATACATATATATACATGTCAGGAATATACATTAAAATGTATATACATACAAACTTACTGATTTAACCAATAAAATATAACGTAACCCCCCCAAATTTATTTTTCTCTCCAACCTGAACATCAACAGCACAGAAATATGTTTGCTGTGATTCGCACAACTCGTTAGCATTTATGTCATCCTTTCTAGTGCCGTCAAAACTGAAGATATTTTACTACATTACTCTCGATTGTAGCTAAACAGGACCTTCCTATGTATTCCAAATAGGAGAATGAACCATGCATGAAGCAGGTAAGGGCAACTTTTTGTTTGCAGATTTTTAAAACATTGATTTCCATGGTGACAGATAAGTTGTTTTATTTTTAAAAAAATATGGTTGCCCATATCAGATTTCAAGAATATGAAAAGAAAGGTACGGGTGAATGAGGTATTGAGGGACTTGGTTTAGTGTTAGATAGGAATGGTTGGACTAGAAGATCCGATGGGTCCCTTCCAACCTGGTTGTTCTGTGATTCTGTGAAAGAAAATATAGTAAAAGGAAAAGGGAAGCATATCAAAGATTTTTTTTTAAGAAAATGGCTAATAACATTAATCTATTTTAGAAAATATGTATATTAAAACAACAACCACCACTACAGAACAACAAAAGAAAGTGCCATCACAGTGGAGCCACTTCTGGAAAAAAATCCAGTTTAAGTGAAGAAGTATTAGAGTTTAAGAGAAAAGAATAATATAGGTACCTACAGAAAATCTTTTCAATTCCTCTATTAATAACTGCACCCCTTGGAAATTTAGAAGTACATTATTCTTCCCAGCACCAAACTTTTACCACAATTCCTGAAGGCACATTATATTACTTTTGTGTCGATCAAGTCCCAGAGTTCATAGATTCATAGAGGATCATAGAGTAGTTAGGGTTGGGAGGGACCTTAAAGATCATCCAGTTCCAACCCCCCTGTCATGGGCAGGGACACGTCCTACAGGATTCCTCACCCTTTTACCAAAGAATAGGAGGGAATTTAAAAACATGGTAGATTTCAACACTACAATGAAAATCTGTCTGCAATCTTTTTATCCAGATCCTGCTAATTCTCACTGCCACAGAGGCATTGCCTCTAAAGAAGGCAATAAAAGTGTGTACCAATAGAAGTAGAAATACAGTTGAATGCCAGATCCTGTAAGCTAACTGGAAGACCTTATACCATTCAAAAGCTAAAGGAATACAGTAAAATAAATTCTTCTCAGAGCCAAAACATTGCATTGTGTGAAAGATACTTTACAGTGGAACAAAAGCTTCCAAAACTGTTTGAGAAAATCTTAATTGTTTTGGATTAACTCTAGTGTTAGTTAGTAAATAAAAATGTTTATACAAATGTAGCATTCATGAATCCCTAGCTTTATTCTCTCTCTAACTGCAGGTCATACTTCACACCAAACAGTTCAGCAGGAAGAAGGAGATGCCATGTGCTCTTCACGCTTGGGGCATGTAGTGTTCTGTTCGCATTCTCTTCAGTTTTATGCTACCCAAAGCCTTTGTCAGGGACATTGCTGGGTCACATCATCCTGGTCTAGGGCCACAGATTCAGTCACATAGGCTGCATTAAGATGTAGACTGTTGACACAAGGTTGGTGCAGTTTGGTGGTTCTCTTCACTCAGTTTAATATATTTTAGCATAAAATCCTAACAGGTTGCACTCAAAGATAGCAAAGGAAGCTTCATCTGTAGCATCTGGCTTCCAGACTCTGGATGAGAAAGAGGAAACAGGCTGTGTTTCTTAAAACAGGATAACCAATTGTAAACCAGTATATACACTTTTGTTGTCTTTAGGAGGCACAGAGGTAAATCATACTGTCTACTACTGTTATCACTATGAATTTGCTGAAGGGAAAAAAGGCTTCTCCTTGGCATAACAAAAGAGCCTCCTGCCTGCTAACTTTGACTTTTTGCTTTTCCTTGTGAAGTGTTCTACTTGTGCAACCCCACCAAGTTTCCCCTACGTCACTCTTGCAGCCTGTTTCCTGGTCTCTTTGGCCTCTGCAGGAACTTGGCAAACCTCTTCTCCATGTGGATGCTTATGTGTCATAATAAATTGATCCCTCCCATTCATCCACCCACCATCCCATTTAATAAACATGCAGTAATGACCTAGAATTTCCTCCACAGGGAATGAAAAGCAAACAAGTTGAATATGGCATCAATCTCCACATTTCAGTGATTTACACATTTCATCCTACAATTACAATGTCATAATGCTCTCACACACACCTCTGATTGTCTAGTGTAACAAAAACTCTCAAATATAATCTTCCCCAGTCACTATCCCTTAACCAAATATATTTTTTCCCAGTCATTGTCCCTTGACCATATGGATTTTGATAATAGGGATACAGCTGCTAATATCATACTAAAGACTGGGAGCCCCAAATAACCAAAACAATCTCTCTTTCCCTTCAATTTCTAAAAAGCACCCCAGTTTATAGACTGGGATGGGCAGACACAGACAATTTGCCTTTCCATCATATCTCTCCCAGGGCTTTGATTTCTGCTTAAGAAGTGGATGAAGTTTTCAACATTCATCTTTATGCAGAAAAGAGGTTGCCTAACATGGGATTTATCTGAATGTCTTTAGGTGTCTATGTTCTAGCTAGTTGTTCTGCTAGTGGATATTGATAATCGATGGAGAAACCAGGCCATCTTAGCATATCGGTGGTCTCATCTCAGTGCAGAGACAGTATTAAAGTCTGGATAGCCTGCCCTGATATAGATACTATAGGGCAGGTAAGTGAGACTCTAATGTGTCATGAACTTAACACAAATGGCTAAACAAATACTAGAGAAATTTTCAAACGAAGAGCCAGGATATGTAGGTTCAGTGCATGTGAAACTTGATTCCACTTTTAAAGCTGATGGTAGCCACTGGAATGGTGTTTTAATACCAACACAAGATTTTACCCACTGCAAAGGAGGAGCAGCTGTTATCCCTCATTGAACAAAGCTTTTGAGGAAGATGGGAAGTTACTGGGAAGCTGGTCAAAACCCATATAGATTAATGCAATGCTAGCCTGTATTAGACAGAACTTGCAGATCTGTTAATGCTGTGAAGAAGGGTCATGAGTAGGCCATCCTTTGGGCTGCATGCCAAAGACTGCAATTTCAACATAGTGCTGTTGGAAGATGTGTTCATACAACTGTGACATTCGCAATTTTGCAAGAACTGCTTCTTTGTTGTGTGTATTTTCTGTAATTGTAAAACTATGTTTGTTGCTCATATATGTAAATTTGATACTGCAGAAATTTTCTTTACAATCTGAAGCTTGACTGGCTGCTTTAAAATCTGGACTTGAAAAATGGTACTTAAGACAAAAAAATCAAGATCTAGATACTGAAACCTTAACTGACTGCTGTCTTAAGTGATTCTAAATGATGACTGTATCACGCCCCTCTCAGACACAGTCTTCTGGCTCAAAAAAAGGAAGCTGTGAAAAATGAGTCCTCACACAGTTCAGTAACAGGTCTTTTTCAGACCTGAAGATAAAATGGAGGTATTTAATCATCTAGGAACAAACTGCTTGATAAAATGTTCTACACAAAAAACAAAGGATGGAAACAAAAAAATAGGCATGAAATTTGCTAAGCTATAAAAAAATGATCTGCAATTTGTATAAATAAATCCTTGTTTTGAATATATTCTTCATTAAAATATTTTTTTCTTGCATTAGAACAGGAAGCAGTAGGATACAGGTGGAAAGTGAAGTCCTAGGGTAAAAGGTGAATGAAGGTAGAAAACTCAGAAGAGTGAGAGGCACAATAGGAAAGGGGAAAAACAAGAACTAGAGATGGAAAGGGTCAAAATACTTGAACATTATTTACCGACTAAACAAAATCAGTCTTGTTATCAGGACAACAAACAATTATATGAAACTTGGTGATATAATTCCTGAAAAAGACTATTCAAGCTGAAGACAAATTTTTCAGATATACGTATTTTCAAGCACCTTTGAAGACAGGGAGAAAAAGTATAGAAGATATTTTATGCTTGTAGAGCACTGCTGCCATGAAATTATCCAGTTAGACCAGATTAAGTTATTTCCTTAGCAAAGAGGTGGGAACAGGTGGGAATTTGCCCTTCCAGACAACACATCTCTACATTTGAGAAGGAAATATTATTAAACCATGCTTCTTGAGCATTTCACGTGTTAGGCTAAATCTGCCCACTTAGGGCTACCTTCACATCAGTCCAGGATTCCCAGCATAGAGATGTCTAGTGAGCAAAACATCATGGACAGTCTCAAGGGATGATGAACAAACTCTTGCTGTAATGTTTAAAATATCCTGCCTCCTGCCACGTATGCATCAGTGCTCTTGGCTGTTGCTGTACATAGAAGGGATTCTGGGGTGAGAACCATAGGAGAAACATATCTTACAGAAGGCAGAACCTTATTGTCCTGTTGTTAAGGTACCAGAGGATGATGCTAGAAAGGGAAAGAGAGGGATTCAACCATTTAGAAAAGCTGTGCTGGTATTCATTCTTAAGAAAGCATGCTAAGACCATATGACAGGCTTGAAAGAAATCCACCAGGAGGAGGGGGGTGAAGAAGGTAGATACAGCTAACAAACAGGGCAAAATGAGACTATAGTTTGCTTCTCCTGCCATCTGACACCATGGAGTAAGTAGATCTAGTTTCGTCCAAACTACTTCAGGTATATCCCTTCCCAAACAGTCATAGATTTAACACGATTTATTATTATCCTTTGCTTTTTAGATGTATTTTTTAAAGTTTGAAAAAAAAAATAAATCTCAGAATTGAAGCTTCATTTACTTCAGGTACACTTTTCAGCATGATAGAATCTGAGTCTCTTAGGGTAAATGTTTCTGTTTCAAAACAGAGGCAGCAGACAGGCTACCTCCTTGGACTCCAGCCTTGCTTTCTGCTTGGGTATACCAGACCTCAAATTTAGTGACCTTCCTTATGTATTACAAGACTTCACTCCTCCTCCACCCTGTCTTTAAAGAGAAATTGCAAACTGAATAATAGGACAACTCTGTTCCATGATATTTTCAACCCCACTGTCACAGAGATTAGCTTCTTATAATTGTTGGATCATGTGATCTGGCATTCCCCAAATCCAGCTTTTCTCAAAACTTCGTATTAAACTCTTCAGTCAGTCAAACTACTGTATTTGCAGAATTGCTTTTGTAAATTCAAGCATGTTCCTCTACACTTGCAGCAGCATGTAAGCAGGGTATTCTCCAGCATGAAATACCAAAACCATTTTGCTTCTCATCTTGTTAAACTCATTTATTCATTACTACTGCCTCTTAGCTTTAGGACATTAGAAGTTATTCCAAGTTATTGTCACATGAGGTCTTAAAATAAGGGAGTACTTGTGCCCTGTATAACAGGAGCACAAAACAGGGAGAGAAAATGTTGAGAGAATGATGTTGGACAGAATGATTGGAGGAAACTTGCACCAAGAACAACATGCTGTTCAGGAGCCCGAGGGCATCAGTGGAGTCTGTGATGAGTTTCTGGGATTCCTGACAGAGAAAAACCTTCATACTTAAGTTCTGGATGCACCACAGCATTTTTTTTTTCCTGGAATGTAGTCTTTTTATCACACTTCTACCACTTTGACTACAACAGTGACAAATGCTTAATTAAATACAACAGTTTGTACCTGGGTTGCTCTCTAAGATGGACACATCCACTTATTAAGCCAAAGAGTAGTAACATGGCTGCTGGGACGTCATGTTGTTAGAATTATTGCCAAGTCCTCTGTTCATGGTGAAGCATGTCAGTGTGCTATATGCTTTGCACAAAACTAGGTCTTTATAGAAATTTTGTTCGATTTCTTTTTTTTTTCTTATTAATTAAGATCAATGTTTGGAAAAAGAGCCAAGATAAATGTAAATCTCTTTGCTGGCAGCTGTTCAAGTTTATAGATGTGAGTTTTCAGTTGATTTCTGCCAGGAACATCTGCCTTGAACTTTTAGTCTTACTAAGTTTGTCACCCTTCCGAAAGGAATTCCTGTTTCCTTTCCTTTCACACACATACACACTGCTTATCAGGGCATCTAGGGGAACACACAGATCTATGTGATCAAGAAAAAAAGAGATAGCCTGTCACTCATCATATCCCTTGGATTCAACAGAAAGGAAATTCATTTTAGTGAGCATTGAAGCCAAACAATAGCAACTCTGCAGCTGTTTTCGGGGATCTGATGTCAACAGCACTAAACACATTTTTATCTCATTTGAGATTTATTGAAAAAACAGAGTGTTTGATAAACAGTGGCTGACAAAAACCAAAACAGATTAGCTCAGCAAGTAAAGTAGGAGGAGAGAAGAATTGGGCCATACATACTTCGGAACTTAAAAAAGAAATCCATTCATTATAAAATATTAACTACTTGTAACGTAATTTCTGTAAAGGTTCATCCATACAGTTGTATTTCTTTGCCTGTGTATATGAATTACAAGACTAATTATAGAGAAAAATATCTTTTTTTTGAAATTTTTTGTATTTACAGGTGCTTGAATTAAAAGAAATTTTCATCCATGGTTTATCATTCCAGCAGATGACAAACCAACCTTCTTCTCTAAGGGTGTCAATGTTCAAATCCCCACCCCCCAAAACCAGGTCTTCTTTGAAAGTCTCAGAGATGACATAATTAAGTATTAGTTATGAAATATTTTTGCATGCTTTTTAAGAGGCAGTATGATCCAATTGCTTTTTCTATTCTCTACATGGGATCTTCCTGTTTTCTTTAACTCCCACACTACTCTTTCTTATCTTCTATGAGAAATCCAGATGGCTAGGATGTAGGATAGCCCATGCTTGATGACTAATGCACTAACACAGAGGATGTTAGCTGCTTGAAGAATAGGCAATGAGTAAACAATTAAAAGATTGTTTATACTGTCTGCAAAAAAAAAAGAAAAATTTCTTAAAATGCCTTTCACAGCATCCAAATCCTACCCTCCTGTTTACTATGTTCCTTAACTCCCTGTGCATCTTTCAGTACTCTCCAGTATTTCTTAACAGCCAAATCTTTCATCAACAAAAATATGACTTTAATCCCATCAGCATGAAGGGATTTTCATAAAAATGTGCAGTATTCAATAGGTCATTTAATCACGAGCATAGTCAGCCACTGGTCAAACTCAGATAAGACACTGGGTAGCATGCAGTACCACCTCATAGCTCTGCAAGAGGTCTTATTCCTGGAGATTAATGTGTCTGCTGTGCTATGTTCAATCAAGTGACCTAGAATCAATGCATAAACGCAAACGTCGACATGGAAGGTTGTCCAGAATTGAAAGATGGGTGAATTGTGTGTGTTAAATCTTCCCATAGAAGGTCGTGGGAATGGGAGGGAAGAGTAACTTGCTTCCTCAAAAGTATCAGAGAAGAAAAGGAAATCCAAAATGATGGGAGGGAAGAGTAACTTGCTTCCTCAAAAGTGTCAGAGAAGAAAAGGAAATCCAAAATCATAAACTAAATGCAGTATGTCATCTTAGGTTACATCTGTATTAATAAATTAAATTGTCCTGAAGAACATTTCTGAGCACCATGCATATTGTTAAAACAGCCTCTGGCATGGCTTTGATTTAAATGAAATAACATTCTCTGAAATATGACCATATGGGCTGACTGGTTTTTGCATCTGCAGCATATAAGTTCAAGAGAAAATCCATTCATGTGAAGTTGACTAGTATCTCAGCAAGAAATTTCTTTAGGAAGATAAAGAACAACAGAAGAATAAGAATTTCAGGCATCATACCTATGTATAAATATGGTTACAATAAAGGGATGCTTAGATAATTTCCAAAGTAAAAATATAATGCTAGGATTTAAGTCAGTTTGCTGATTTGTGCTCCACTTATGGTCAATTTGTGGTCAAAGCTGGTTAAAACTGGTAATAAACAGTGCTGTAAATTGACTAGAAGATTGTTTGGATAGAAGATATGTTTGGATACAGTGGGGTCTAGCACAAATTATAAAGAGAAAGAAGAAAAATTACAGCAATTAATATGCCATTTGATGTCATCCCCTCTGGGAAATTAACATTAAAAGACTTTCTACATAATTTTTCAGAAATTATATTTCTTTGCAATTAGCTTTTATGTGACACATACTTTAAGGCAGTATATACCACATGCGGTCTCTCCAGAAAAATTGAAATTGTTTATTTCAATTACTAGCCCCTGGTGGGAGGAAGATATCAGTCAGTCAGGACTTACACAGAGTGTAAAAGAAATTCCCAAGAAATAATAGCAACCACCCTATCCTATAGAGACTTATTGGGAAGACTGTTCTTGATTTCCCAGTCTCAATGAGTAAGAATGTAAGTGTATGTGTTACATGGAAGATTAATGAAAACAAATATTTTTCTCTGTCATTGACAGTGTTAAGACCTTTTAACTGTTACACAATGATTCCCAAACCCATGAAAATATGAACTACAATGATCCCAAGTGTCAATGAGTAACCAAGCAGCTTTTGAAAAGCAGAGAAGCATATTTATGGAATGATTGCATACTATGATACTAGATAATGTTATCATACAAATAGCAAACATTCCCTAGCTGCTACCTCATGAGATCAGTTTTACCACTGAGGACACAAGCAGGCAGCTTTGATGGTCTTCAAGCATGACAGTGCATACTGTCACACCCAACAGCGCACACAAGGTAATTCCTCCCCTTGTTTTACCATCTACAGAACAAAAATGAGGAATCTGTGTTGCTGCAAACGGTATTTTGGAGAACAGAACATGTCTGTGAACATGACTTTCCCCTGTTTACCCCTGCATAGTGCTCACCCTATTCAGAGCTCACTGTTCCAAAGGTCCAAAGCCTTCAGTGTAACTGTAACTGTTTTGCAAAACAAAGCAGCCTTCATCTCTTTTTTTGAGTTTCTTAACTGTTTTCCTTATGTAAGGTGAAACTCAAGTAATCCACAGACAGGAAAGCAATGCCTTTGCTTTTTGAACATTTCATATTGATGGAAGGAGAGCATCTGAGGCAAATGGGACACGGTTAAATCATCTCTTGCTCTTAGAGACATCTGTGCCTTGCAACTCTATTTATGTTGCTCTAAAGAATGCTAGAGGCTTAGGCTTACATGGAGAGTACAAAACTGAATAGTTGATGTTGTTTTACTGTAATGCAGCTTGTTTGCAGTGCAGAAGGGTTAAGACCTGACTGTCAAACACACACCACCCAAATAATTTCATCAGGTTTTCCACATCTAACTACCTTAAGCAAATACTTTTTCACTTCCAAATGTTTTTAATATAATTGAGCAGCAACTAAAGAACAATACTGCAGAGCTAAAATAGAAATGAAAATCCCACACACTCTGCTTCTGGTAGAGCTTTTGCATTCATGAGTCATATTTCTACCCTGTTTGACTGTGTTGCTACAATTTGCCTTCATTCTTTTTCCACAGGTTGCCTGGAGTTAAATCTGATGAGAGTTATTGTTTCCATTGTTGCTTTTCTGGTGCAGTGCTTAGAATGGCATATTGCTTTGCTATAGGTGATAAAACACTGACAAAAAAAAGAATCTACCCACTGAAACAACAACAACATGCCTCTGGCAAATGAACAGCACTGAAATCTTTCCATCCGGTTTTCCAAAGATGCTCCTGGATCTACAGAAACATCACATACAGAAGATTTACAGCTATATATATATATATATTTCTTATCTCATTTCAGAAGACAGAAAAATGAGAATGATTATCAAAAAGAAATAATAAATCCTCTACACTCCTTTATTAGTGTATTATTTGTTAGGGAGGACATTTCTCCTAAGCTGAAAATTATATTCTTGTATTGGAAGTCATTATTTATTTAACACATTTATTTCACCACATTGAGCGGCAACTGGAGTGAAGGACTATTCAATATGGTGTCTCACTCTGGGATTCCAGAGAGAGGTAGTGGAGGCCCCTCAGGTCTGTAATGCAGTTCTTTTCCTTTCCCATTCTCTAATAGGCAAGCAATGTGGGCCACTCTTGCATTCGTCTGCAGTAATACACTTAGAATTGATTGCTATAGATAACTATGTTAGTGCTGAAGACAATAGAATTTCTTTACTTAGCAACAACGTAGGACATGTTTTCTTTATGGTAGCTGCAAAGAAATTTCTACTACAACAGAGATAAAAATGCTAGTAGCTCCAGTATCAGCAGGACAGCAAGGTTAAAGGGTGTAGAGTTCTCCCGGACTCTCCAGGTCTTCTCCAGTCCACGAGCCTCTCTTGTCCCATCCCTTGAGACATTTGTGCATAAACAAAACCTTTTTAATCCTTCAAAGTACGATTGTATTTTTACCACCTTATACTAGAATAGATTAGGCTAGGATAGGCTAGGATAGAATAGAATAGAATAGAATAGAATAGAATAGAATAGAATAGAATAGAATAGAATAGAATAGAATAGAATAGAATAGAATAGAATAGAATAGAATAGAATAGAATAGAATAGAATAGAATAGAATAGATCAGGAAAGAACCTACAAAGATCAGGTCTAACCAAAAACCAAAGCATGTTATTAAGGGCATTTATCACCATCTCAGTAAAGAAATACTTCATAATGTGCAGTTTAAACATCCCCTGATGCAGCTTTGAGTTGTTCCTGTGTGTCCTACTACTGGGTATGAGGGAGAAGAGATCAACACCTTCCACTCCACTTCCTTTCGTCAGGAAGCTGCAAAGAGCAATGAGATTGGCTCTAAACCTCCATCTCTCCAAACTAGACAAACACAGAGTCCTCAGCTGCGTTTCACAGGACATGCCTTCCAGCTCTTTCACCAGTTTTTCTTGCCAATGTTATCTGGACATATTCACAGAATCACTGTGATCCAAACCCACTGGATCATCAAGTCCAACCATTCTTATCAACCACTAAACCTTCATGTCCTTCTTAAACTGGGGGGCTCAGAACTGCACACAGTACTCAAGGTGAGTGCCAAATACAGCAGGATAATCATGTCTTTCGACTGCCTAGCTGTGCTGAATTTGATGGATACCAGAATTTTGTGTCTTGTCTGCAAGGGCACACTGCTGTTTGGTGTTGAGCCTCATGCTAACCAGTGCTTCCAGTCTCCAGTTGTTTTCTGCAAGGTTCTATTTAAGCTTTTAAATTCCTCATATTCTGAGAGAGAAAGTGGAGTGGATAAATACCTCACAAGTCAGGCACACAGATATTAATCACGCTTTTCTTTTTCAAATACACTCAGGCTGAAAAGATAATCTTTCAATTCTTTCTTTTTCATGATCTGCACTACTCATCATGACAGTTCCCATAGCATTTCCATAAGCAAGTTCCTCACTATTTGCAAAGAGCTTCCACTACCTTCTTGGAAACTGGAGGAAATGAGCTATGGGTATACCACAGCCTGTGTGAATCTTCAGATCAGATCTTCCAGTAATCATAGCCATTAACATCTTTGAGTATAATGCTATTTAATAATAGTGTCGTTGGAAGATCATCTGAATTGATAGGTCTTCTGGGGAATAAAGAAAATAAGTACTAAAAATCTTAATAGGCAATACTCAGAAGCTGAGTAGCAAGGAGCCAGCAGGAGTCGACACGTATATAGAAGGAGGCAGACATTACATTAGTGAATACATATTTACATTAAAATAGCATTAAGATTCTTCTGTTCAAAACCAGAAACAAGCAGATTTTTTTTTCCTTCTCAATAGACTTTCTTTCCAGTAGACTGAAAATAAAACTGATGTGAATATTCCAGGTGGGCAGCAAGTAGTTGGATATCCTGTCTTCCAGGCAAAACATTGTGCTTTACAAATGTTTAAAAGTTCTTTAGATATTTATGTGTTTTGCAAAAATAGTAAAATAGAAAATTTCCATCAAAGTCTGCTATACACAGGAGCTCAGAGAGAATTCAAAATATCATTGCTCAAAACTGCACTGAGGCAGTGGTGCTGTGGAAAGTGCATGAAGTTCCACTCTGCTCCTGCTGTGTCAGTGTCAGTTAACTGCTTCCAAGAGTCTCTCTGTCCCCAAACTGACCTAGGAGAGAAAACACTTACAGCTCTGCTGCCATACCAAAACAGAGAAGGAAGCATCACCCACCTCTGGCAACACAGGTAACCAGGGATGGGGAAAAAACATATATTGTCCAATTGCTGTTATCATTCCCCTTTCCTGAATGACCAAAATTGCTGACTTGTAATCTATGTCATGCTAGCAAGCCAGGCTTCCAACACAACATCAAAATATTTTATTTGTTTCCAGTTAAAACCAAGATCTTTCATGATGATAAACTATTCTGTGAAAATATCTAAATACCCTGTCAAAGCAGAAAATCAAAGTTCAAGAATTACTGGGAAGAGATAGAATAATATGCCGCATTATAAATCCATTATCTGCCAAAAAAAACAAACAGGAAAGCAATTCTGGTCCTATGACACTGGGGGGAAAAAAGCAGAGAAGAGCAACAAAGTTCTAACAGCTTCATATGGGAATTGATAAGGGAGACTATACTCTTTAGCCTAGAAAAGATATGGTGGGAATGGAAAGTCAGCTCTGTCATGCTCCCTTGTCCCTAAGAACCACGTCCCAGGGGGTCCTGTTGACTTACTCCTCAAAGAGCTGGAATTTGCTTTCCTGAAATTTAGGGTCCTGACTATACTCATCACCTCTTGCATATTGCACAAGACTTTGAGCTACACCAGCACATGATCGCTGCAGCCCAGGCTGCCTCCAGGCTTGGTGCCATTGGTGATCTCACTTGCATTAGTCATCATCAGGTCCAATATTCCATCCGCTTGGGTATGTGTGTCTATTACCTGGGTTAAGAAATTATCTTCAATGTACTCTGGTCTCCACGGAGAGCTTGTTGCAGCCCTTCAGTACTTAAAACAGTCTTAAAAGAAAGATGGAGACAATCTTTTTAGCAAGGGTTGTTGCAATGGTACAAGAGGTAATGATTTTAAACTAAAAGAGGGTAGATTTAGATATAAGGAAGAAAATTTTTTATGATGGCAGCAGTGAATCACTGGAACTGATTTCTCACAGAGGTGATAGGTGCCTCATCTCTGGAAACATTCAAAGTTGGGCTGAATGAGACTCTGAGCAATCCGATCTAGTGGAAGATGTCCCTGTTTATTGTAGGTAGGTTGCACTAAATAACCTTTGAACGTCCCTTCTAACTCCAACTATTCTGTGATTTTATGATTGTATGAAAATTCAAGGCAGCTGACTCAGCAAGAGATTTTTTTTCAGTATTGCTTTCAATATTAAGCAATATTGAGTCTCTAGCCATAGGACCTTGTAGGTATCAGATACTTACATGGATTTAGAAGGTATGCGAGTAAGTTCAGACAAAAAAAATGGTGCCTGGTAGTCATAACATATATGAATTATGCTCCTGCTAGATAAAGGAATCCTTGGCCACAAATTGCTACAGCCTAGAAGATAGATAAGAATTATCATGCCAATTCCCTGTTCTTATATATTGCTTAGTAGCAGCTGCCAGCCACTTACAAGGACAAGTTAGAAGAATGAATGGACCATCTTCTATCTTCTGCTGAACTATTTATATGTTCAATATTAATTTTTCATCAGATTGATACAAAAGAATAAGTGGTGTTAAAAAGCAATACAGAAGAAATTTTCTGGTATGTAAGTACCTTTCCCCTAATTTTTCAGTGCTGGCAGTATCACTGCAGCCTGGTTAGACACCTGTAAAATACTGACCTGCATTCCAGATCTTCAACCAGGATCCTCCAGTTCACTGATTTGTACCATCACATTCACAGTAAATACTGATCAGATACATTTTTATTGGTATTCAGCTCTCAGACCTGCAACCTCTTAAAGTCCATCTGTTTCTCTAGGTACAACCATTAACAAGATAGAATGGAAGCTGTCTCCAAAAATGAAATGGTTGCCTGAAAAGTCCTGTACCATCCTTCACGTTGCATTGTTTTCAGTACATTACTTAAGAACAAACAATCCAGAAAGTGAACTTTGCTCTGTATTATCACATTGGAACTTTCCCATCTACAGCCAAAGCAAGCAGTATGATTACAAAGGCTGACCGCATATTGATTTTGCAAGAGACTCCACGTAACTTCAGAGAGCACTAATGTCAACTTTTGCTGTCAACACACCTTACTTTACAACAAAACTGGAAACAAAAACTTATTCACCTTTTGGGTGAAGTTTTCTGTGCTTCTGAACATTCCTGATAAACCAGATCATCTCTAGATGGCAACAAGTTAGGTACCAAGTATCTAGGATAAGTAGTTGACTTTAACATAATTCTTTTCCTTTTGAAAGTGAATTGCTGAGTCACTTATACCCACTGCTCTGTGAAAAAGATTAATAGAGCCCTTAAAGCCCACTGGATATTTATGGATTTTTTTTTCAAAGATATTTTTTATTATGTAACTGATAAAGAAAAGCAATTTTCTTCCCTACACTTCTTTGCCTATGACTGAAAAACATTGTGACTCAGGCTGCAGTAATGATCATATTCATTAAAAGGAACCCACCTAACAGAGCCATACTGAGATCTTGCATATTTTTTGTCCCAATAAATTATTCCTTTTTACAAGAGTTACTGGCATTTCACTAGATGTGAAACAAACACACACCATTCCTGGTCTGGGGCTGAATCTGTCTTTCTGCTGTGTTTCTGCACAGTGCCTACTTGAACCTGAATGACAGTCCATGACAAAAGCAATGTATTATTATTATTGTTATTATTATTACAATAAAAGATAAGCACAACCCAGCAGTCTAAACATCAGAAACAAAATAGGAAATCTCAGTATTGTTGACTCCAAGGACAGCTTCTTCCAGAATGATAACACGTTATTTATCTAATAGTTTCTATTTTTAACTCCTGCTTGCTTACTGTTTGTCTCCTTACCCTGTTGTACACAGTATGCACCAGAGCAGCACAGGGATCAAAAAAACATTTTAGGAATCTAATTTTGCCTCATAACATTTGAAGTTCCCAGACATCTCTCGGTGCTTGGTCAGGTTACAGATTATTTAGCTGTCCTGAGAATTTCCCTGACCTGAGTTAACTGTGGCTAAAGTTTATCTCTCATTTCCTGCCCTATCCTCCTCATAAATCCCAGCTCCTGGTTACACTGTCCAGCACCAAAGTCAAGCCACAGTATGTCACAGTTTTGAAACTTTGGGATAGCTTCTGCCCTATCCTCAGGGTTAGCTTCTTCCTCTTTTTTTTCCTTCTCTGTGCCTTGTATGAATTGAGGGAATCTCAAATAAAGAGATTCAGCAAAATCTCAACATTGATTATCAAATTGCTGTGAGATTAGATGCAAAACCAAGACCAGCCCCCTTTTAATGAGGCAAAAAACAGCAGAGGTTTCAGTTGTGCTAAAAAAACTGTCTAGTGTTCTATATCTTTTCCTTTTCTCTTGTGTGATTATATAAGTTAAAGTATTCACTAAGTTTTCTGTTAATATATATTATCTGGCAGCTGCCTCTGAGAATATATTTGCCTTTCAGCAGGACTGCTTTGAGCTCTTCGGCACTCCTTTCAAAGCATGCATTGAACTGTGCTGCAATCAACAAAGGGAAGACTGTTAGTTCATAAATATCTCAATTTCAAAGCAGCAGAATTGTTTTATGTTCCTTTAATGAACAGAATTTGAAACCTGTAAATCTACTATTGAATAGGACCATACAGGAGAGTGTATGCTCCATTGCAACAAAGCTGTAAGCACAAAGGATTTACCACTGCTGCTCAAGTCAGGCATATCCTTGTCCTATGAACTTGGACATATTGCCTTCTCACAAAAATCATGGCTTCCATAGAAAGCCAAACCAAGCTCCATAGTCCACTCTTTTCCTAGGTCATCTACCAAGCAACCTGTGGATGGAAGATAACTGTGCATACATGTCAGTCCAACATATTTAAAATCTAGACTCTCTCTCAATTGCACTCTACACAGGCAGACTCTCTCATGTCCTGATACACCTGTGACTATGTGTAGGCCCAAGCACACAACTTTCATTGTACAGAATCAAGACCTCAGTGTACATTGTACAGAGACATAGAAGCAGATGTAGAAGGTAGAACTAAGATGTTCCAGATTCATTAAATTTAAATTGTGAGTACTTTAGGCTGGGATTTTTTCAGAAATCTTCAAGTGAACAGGGCGTCTGAATCCAGTTAAAATTCAGTACAACTAGAAATACTAATTCACAGAAACTGTTTTAAAGACTCCAGGATCTGCAGAGGTGTTTTAACCAACAGTAACTTCTTCCATGTAAGTTTTTACTAAGATTTGAATAACCATGTTCTTAGACATCTTGTTCTCCTCTAGAGTAAAAAGACTTCTCCCAAAACTAAAAGACACATAAGGCTGCCTAATGCAGAGTTAGGAATCCTTATTAGGTTCACTTCTACAGGAAAATTTATTGGTAAATTGCTATAGAAGATGACATTTTTCTTTGTAAAAGAAGCAAGGAATCCATGAAACAGCTAAAGACCATAAACAAGTGACTTTCACAGCAATGGCACCATGTTTTAATTCATTTGAGCCTGCTTATATGCCAAGTAGATCTTTAGATGCAAAACCAAACTGTCCTCTTCTGAGAAATGCTGTCTCAGTGTTTGCAGTGGAATAAGACACATGGAGGAAGCAAGAAAACTGTGGTCTGTGAACAACCACAGAAGGTCTTCTCTCACAGAAGTTGAAGAGAGAAGCACCACACCCATTGATTTGGACTTAACATTTCATCCCTTATTAGTTTCTAGGGTTCTAATGGGTTTAGTCACAGACATATTTAGGTCACCTGTTTCAGTCTTTCCAAATATAAAAGAGATGAAACTGAAAGAGTAATATCTAAAAGCCATTTGGTTTTTTATGTATAGTGTTGGTATTTCCTAAATATGAGTTTTTTCCTATAATTCCTTTATTCTGTTATTGCTTCAGACAATAACTGAATATTCTTGCTTTAAATTTCTTTTGCTATGACAAAATTTAGATAAAGGGTTTGAATCAGTCAGCTCCTACTCTTTGGTCCTCTATTGGGTTACTTATCAATATTCTTCCCTAGAAAGCAGTGTGTCTGAAGCACTATATAAATATACACTAATTAATTCCTATGGTTTTTTTCTTTGTGGTAAGCACCTCATATAGCTTACAATCTTTGATAACCTGAGGCAGACCTATGGTAGAAACAGTTTATCTGGATTAGCCTCCTTGATGAAACTGCAATACACTATGCCTTGCAGAATGCAAAACTTTATCCACTATTCCCTATATTTTGTTAATTTCTAATCTCTAAGAGCCTTTTTAATCAGAATAATGCCTTAGTAAGCTCTGCTCACTGCCCCTGTTGGTGTTTCTTCCAGGGCCCATATAATTCAGTTAAACAACACACCATACTGGCTACCTCCGGGGTATTTGTCTAAGACTTCCTCACTTGAAACTTTTGGGGTTTTACCTCATTCCATTCAAGTGATCACACATTCTTATAAAAACTATTCTGCAGGCATTTGTTAATACAGAATTCAGATAAGTGTAAACCCAGCTTACAGCTAAGTCCTTGTAGACTGCAACCATTCATATTGCTTCAAATATAATAACCTTTTAAACTGCCCAACTGCAGTGCCTGTGATTGTTTTCTGCAATTGTCTTATATAAATGCTTATCAGCAATCCAGAGAAGCTTTGGCTTTCTGACAGCTCTCTCATAGCACATCGCTTGATTCTTGGTGTTCCATCCCATCTGTGGTTCCTCCACGCTTCTCCAGTAATACTATCCTTCACAGCCAAAAAAGATTCAGTTCCTTGGGTCATGATTCCCTCTTTATTCACTTCTAACCACTCTGTGGGTTTATTTTTATTGTAAGACAATGTATCTTTCCTGTCACCTCTCCTTTGGCTGTCCTTACTCAACTTGCACAATGCTTCCTCCTGGACTGTGGTTTTAATACGTACCGAATCACATGCACGGGCCCTGAACGTAGCCCATTGCCCAAAGACAATTTGAAAGACTGCTTAATATCATGATTTCCCAGATAGTCTATATTACATAGTCATTATTATGCTGCTTCTAGTATTTAAACCAAGTATACCATCCTAAGAAATTATTTCTGAAGAAAAAAAACATTCAAAAATCTGCTGAAAAGCAGGACCTACTGGCTTGACCATAGTCCAGTGCTAATGCATGTGTTTAAGGCCATACAAAATCTTGGTGTTTCTGTCCTTTTCCTATAGTGTGTAGACTTCAGTTATCCTGTCTGAATAAATTCTTTAGGGCAAGTTTTTCTCTTCAATGTAGTCATATAGTTCATCCAAAAAGTGAAATGTGGATGAGGAACATATGAACTCCTCCCTTCTGTATGCACCACTGCCCAACAGTCAGTTGAAAACAGAAGTAATTAAATAAAAATTTCAACTCTTGATCCTTTTTCTTCTGCCCTATGGTTAGTCTTGACTCATTAAATTAGCATATCAATAGTCATAGAATAGGAATGTTTTAGAAACCACACATTTAATCTCCTTTCATATCTATATCCATAGAAAAATGTAAATTTGCAAAAAAATAACAAAAAATAACATCTCTCTGTGAAAGATGTTCTTAAATTGTTTAGCTGTAAGTGAAGTTCTGCTGCTACATACAAAAGATACTCCTGTTTTCAAGTGTTACAAGTCTATTAAACTAAAATTTGAGATACAAATTAATAGCCTTTGCAAAAGATTTCAGTTCAGAAATCCAGAGTTCTAATTACTTTCTTTACTAAAGCAATACTTAAAGGGAAGATGCTGAAAGATATGTATGTTCGATCTTTATTGTCAGAACTAGATTTTTCAGTGCAAGTCGTACACTTGAAAGGAGGTCTAGTGCTTTCCTTCAATCTGGATTTTCAGGATTTTTAAACATAATTCGTGCATACTAAGTCACTTTCAGTCAGCCCCGTGAAAGTTGTGTAATAGTAGACAGCAGTAGGTTCTTTTCTTTGAGATGGAGATGATGCAATTAGAAAATTTGTGGCTACTACTTTTCAAGAGTGACAATCCAGCTGTGTTCATTTCAGTCTCCTTACAGATAATGTCTATTTGCTTTACAGATATAGGTCATCAAAGCACTGGCAAAGGACAGTGTTTGCATACCTTAAGTACCTGAACAGCTCTCATTTCAGGGCCAAAGCATGCAAGTAGAATTTTATGAGCCGATTAGAAAATCAAAGTACAATACCACCTGACTGCAACTACCTCTGGGATAAAGATATCAGTAAATTAGTTTGTTTACATCTTGGCTACATAAGAAATAAAGGAACTTCAGAGGAAGTACCAAAATAAGAATTTGTCCTGGACATTGCTAAAAATTTCATCTTTAATTGATTGCTAAAAAATTCATCTTTAATTGATTGAATATGTCTAAAAATATACTAACTGTTATTTTTCTTAAATTTTTCCCTGTTGGTTAAGCTATAAATAATAACTTGAAGAGTGTTTATTCTCATATTCTTACGCAGATATTCATGCTTCTTTACACTTCCAAGAGCATGGTAGCTATGGTATTAGTACACACAGTTTTGGTCTATTATTTTGCCAGAGGGTTTTAAAAACATTTTCCCCCAAGTTCCAAATGTTTTCAGGATGACTCAGCTGTCATTTTCCACAGTGACTTTTGAATTTGCATGAAGATTTGGAGGTTTGTGTAGATAGTCAATGAGGCCAGAATCTGAGGAGGAGTGAAGGGTGGGTAGGTTGCAAATTTGCCTGACACAAAACTCAGTATATCTAAAATTTTGTTTGAATCACACTAGTGGAAGCTGAACTAGTGGTACTGGTAACACTTATCTGCCAAAGTATACAAATATCTTACTGTGTTTCCATAGCATCTGACTTATATAACTAACTGCAGAGCAGACAAGATGTGATTCTCATTCCAGCAATGTGTCGTTCAACTTGACTTTAAAATAGGGTTGAAAACAACTTTCAGAGAAATTAGTTTTGCATTCAAGACCCACACATTTTGAGAATTTTAACGTGCACAATATTTAGGTCTAATATACTTGCATATCATGTTTTTAGTTATACCTCTCTGCTGCAGCATAGAGTTGTTGCCAAGAAAAAAAAAAAAAAAAAAAAGCCAGTGACCTCAATTCTAGGTATCCAGAAGAAAACTACTAGCTAGTCCCGGTTCTTTCACCTTGAACAGGACTAGACTACGAAATATGTGAGCATGGAGATGTAAATATCTATAATAAGCATTCCAGTCTTTCAATATTTTTGAGGCGTTCCTGGATACAGGAAATACAAACACCATGTGGGGAAATCCCATCATATGATCTGCCTGTCATGGCTCAGAAGACTGGTGCGGCAGTTCAGACAAGACTAGCTGTTTGATGAAGAGCATGGGATGATGCTTCCATCCCCCATTATCCTGAGAGTAGCTTTTTATACTAGAAGCACATCTACTCACAGAATAACATCCACACCTTAGGGATAATGTATGAATGCAAGATAGGTATCTCACACTCATTTAGTAGCCCTAGATGAATGATACACATTCAATGGGGCTGCAAGAACCAGTTAAGTCCATAGCTGAGTACAGCAGCACTGAGGATTTCAGTAGCATACACTGAAAAACCCTAATCACTTTTCCCTGCTGTTTCCCAGAACACTCACCTAGCAGTGCTTCATTCTCAGCAAGGAAACAAGGAACTTTAAGGATGAAAAACATTAAAAGAATGAGAAGAAATAGGCAGAAGAATAAGCATTCACTGTAAGCAATCTCCACATACCACACACAGAGTTACTTTTTTTTCTGTTTAGGGTGGGTTATGGTGAATCCATTTTCTCAAAAAAAACCCCAAACAGCAAAAAACAAACAAAAAAGGTAATCTGAAGATAGAAAACAGCTAAAACCTGACAAACCTGTAAAAGTATGTTCAGTCTCCTGTCTATTCATCGCTGAAGCCTGAACTTCACAGAATAGCACTTATTTTTGTGCAAGGCTTGTGTTAAAGATGCAGAAAAAAATGAAAAATTGAATTAATATGAGATTCTTATGGAAAATAAAGAAGGAACCAGATTCACTGGTAAACAGTGACAGTTAGGAAAGGAACATTAATTCAAAGTTTCACTATGTTTCTCCCATCCATGTAGCTCCCCATGCACCTCCATCTGTTTGCTTCCCTCAAGTCTTGATCATTGCTGTGGAGAAGGGTTAGAATCAGACACTCTGCTCCCTCATACCCACGACCGTTTTTTGGGAGGAAACTGTAATGGAAATTTCAACCCATATTTGCATCTTTCCTCAACAGTACATTTCCATACTCTTTTTAAAGAGCTGAATCCAAGGAATTGGACATTGTCATCACAAGTGCTGTCACTGATGATTGTGTGGAAAACTGCAGGTTAAGCCCACAGGAGCTCTCTCTGTCATTTTCTTCCAAGACCTTGCTTTACTTGCTGACATTCCATGGCATAAGGAAGTAAGTCTGAAGACTGATCTAGAAAACAGCACAATTTTATAAATAGAGAGCAACTGACTTGTTCAGGGGAATCCTTGAACTGGAACCAACCTCTCAGCTTTGTCTTTACAGGCATAAAATCCCAGAAAGACACAGTGCAAGACCAGAATACAGAAAGAGTAACTAAAGAACATTAAATAGTTCAGTAAAGGAAAACTGAGTTTACTGTTTCTTAATAAGAGTAAAACCAGACAGGCAGGATTCCTTAGTTGTATATAGGTGTGAGGAGGAAAATTTTGATGCAGAATGTTGTGACCATCATCTCAGGGTATGGACTGCAAAAAGACTTGGTGGTCTTCAATTGCTGACCCAGTAGTTGCTATGATTTTCCTGTGGAAGATTAAAGGAGTTCAAATTGCTGTTAGGAAATGTCTCCGGCACAAAACAAATCACCCTTCATATAACATAGCACTGGTCTTGACAAACTATTTTCAGTACCTGTTCTATCTCTCTTTGAGGTAAGGTAAGACTTTTCTGACAGTGAAAGATGCCCATATGCACCTTTACAGGGATTCCTCTTACAATGAGATGTACTCAGGTGAAAAATGAACCCAGAGAGTTCACACCTGTAGGTGTGCCATGAGTATTTCATTTTTGTAACTGGAATTGTGGAGGCATTCATTAATTCCCCTCTAGGACATATGCCAGTAAAGCCGAGACATAACACATACATAGTCATAGAATCATAGAATGATAGAATCATAGAATAACCAGGTTGGAAGGGACCCATCGGATCATCAAGTCCAACCATTCCTATCAAACACTAAACCAAGTCCCTCAAGACCTCATCCACCCGTGCCTTAAACACCTCCAGGGAAGGTGAATTAACCACCTCCCTGGGCAGCCTATTCCAATGCCCAATGACCCTCTGTGTGAACAACTTCCTCCTAATCTCCAGCCTAAATCTACCCTGGCGGAGCTTGAGGTCATTCCCTCTCGTCCTGTCCCCTGTCACTTGGGAGAAGAGGCCAGCTCCCTCCTCTCTACAACCTCCTTTCAAGTACTTGTAGAGAGTAATGAGGTCTCCTCTCAGCCTCCTCTTCTCCAGGCTAAACAACCCCAGTTCTCTCAGCCGCTCCTCACAGGGTCTGTTCTCCAGCCCTTTCACCAGCCTCGTCACTCTTCTCTGGACTCGCTCCAGAGCCTCAACATCCTTCTTGTGGTGAGGGGCCCAGAATTGAACTCAACATAGGATTCAAGGAACGGTCTCACCAGTGCAGAGTATAGAGGGAGAATCACCTCCCTGCACCTGCTGGTCACACCATTTCTGATACAAGCCAGGATGCCATTGACCTTCTTGGCCACCTGGGCACACTACTGGCTCACGTTCAGTCGGATGTCGACCAACACCTCCAGGTCCCTCTCCTCCTGGCAGTTTTCCAACCAGGCTTCTCCCAGTCTCTAGCTCTGCATAGGGTTGTTGTGCCCCAAGTGCAGGACCTGGCATTTGGCCGTGTTAAACCTCATGCCATTGGACACTGCCCAGCGGTCCAGCCTGTTTAGGTCCCTTTGCAAAGCCTCCCTACCCTCCAGCAGATCGACACTTGCACACAGCTTTGTGTCATCTGTAAACTTGCTAAGGGTACCCTCAATGCCTTCATCCAGGTCATTGATGAAGACATTGAACAGGACTGGACCTAGCACTGAGCCCTGGGGAACCCCACTTGTCACTGGCCTCCAGCTGGACTTAACACCATTTACCACCACTCTCTGGGCCCGGCCAGACAACCACTTTTCCACCCAGGAGAGTGTGTGCCTGTCCAGGCCAGAGGCTGACAGTTTCCGCAGCAGAATGCTGTGAGAAACTGTGTCAAAGGCTTTACTTAAGTCCAGAAAGACCACATCCACAGCCTTTCCCTCATGCAGCAGCCAAGTCACTTTGTCATAGAAGGCGATCAGGTTAGTTTGGCAAGACCTGCCTTTTGTGAACCTGTGTTGACTGGGCCTGATCACCCGCTTCTCTTGTAAGTGCTTCATGATAGCACTCAAGATCACCTGTTCCATGACTTTCCCTGGCACTGAGGTCAGACTGACAGGCCTGGAGTTCCCCGGATCCTCCCTGCTACCCTTCTTGTAAATGGGAACTACATCAGCCAGTCTCCAGTCCAGAGGTACCTCCCCAGTCTTGCAGGGCTGTTGGAAGATGATGGAAAGGGGTTTGGCCAATACATCCACCAGCTCCCTCAAAACCCTAGGATGAATCCCATCTGGCCCCATGGACTTGTGGGTGTCCAGTTGGCCAAGCAAGGATCTGACCACCTCCTCTTGGACCATGGGAGCCTCATATTGCTCCTCTGTTTCCCGGGTATCTACACAGAGGGAACAGCTTTCTTTACAATTTAAGACCGAAGCATTAAGTACCTCAGCCTTCTCCTTATCCCCTGTCACCGTTGTTCCCTCTGTGTCCAAAAGGGACTGTATGGTCTCCCTTGTCCTCCTTTTACTGTTTATATACTTATAAAAAGATTTTTTATTGTCTTTTGCTGACTTAGCTAATCTGATCTCTAGTTCAGCCTTAGCCCCTCTGATTTTTTCCCTACAGAGCCTCACTTCCCTCCTGTAGTCCACCCAAGAGGCCTGTCCCCTCTTCCAGAGTCTATAAATATTCCTTTTTTCCTAATGTCACTCAAGATTTCTCTGCTCAACAAAGCTGTTTTTTTTCCAGAACACGGGGATGGCTTTCTCCTGAAAGAGAGAAATGGTGACTTTTGTAAATTAAATACAGACTCAGATTTAAACTATATGTCAATGAGTGCAGGACCTCTTCTATGCTGGCCATATTTCAAATCTATGCTTAAGCTGTCTTTGCTCTTTAAGAGTAAATTTTCATACTGTAGAAGTCTCCAGTTTGGTCACCTGTGTGAGACAAAGTGGTGGTCACAACACAGAGTACTCCAACTCTTGTTTGTAGCCAATGTGGCTTTGGCAATCTAAAACATTATTGACTTTACCTGCTTAGTATAGTCACACAGCAACACAGCCCTAGATACCAGAAACATTAAGCTACTTGAGATGGAAAAGGAGGATGCCTTAACTCAAAAATTATTATAGTTCTAAAGTCAGGAAAACTTCATTAAGATATTTTGGAGCTAGCAGTTATACAACAAACAAAAATTATATCTCAAAAATATTAAATCTTCACCTAACTATTAATGCAACTTTCATTAATTCATTGTCTTATTGACCTTGACCTATGTCTGAAATTTGTCAACGCAATCAAAACTTATTTTCATAGGCAGAAGCTGTGATCACATTTTCCTCAAAAATCAGACTAAAAATCAGATTAGAAAATAACTCATTGATACTGGCAAAAGACAAATTAATAGTTTTGCACTGGTAAACAGTATCAGAAATAGATGTGATGTAAGAGAGGAAGGAGAATTATAAGGCCCAATTTGTCATTTAATAATTAAAAGCATAACAAATATTAATAGGAAATTTTTCCTTTCAGGTGTCTGATGCCGTGACACCATTCACAATGGCCCTCCTTCTTTTCCTCTTCTTATTTTGGGACCAGACAGACCTTCAATGCCTTAAACTATGGCAAACTAAACATTTTATTTTCAGTCTGGGTGCTACCTCTCCCCCTCAGCATAGGCCCAGGAAAAGATTAAGTAAACATAAACAGCAAATCTAAGATACACAACATATATATGCAGTAGCGTACCATCACTGATCTAGTAAAATCTAAAGGTTCTGTTACCTACTTTCAGCCATACAGTTTCAATATATGGCAATCTGAAAGCAAGTGCTAAAGCTAAACAATCTGCAGTAGCTGGTCAAATGCATTTTTTGCTCCTTTTATCCAGTAGAAGACTTTCTTATGCATCTATGACAGCGCTGCTGAGAAAATAATCTTCTTACGAGCCTCTACTTAAATTTAAATCCCACTGTACTAAATAGCCTGATATGTCTAAGCAGTACAGATCTGCAACCTTACTTTGCAATGTTTCCTGGCTATTCTTCATCTGCTGTAGTAGGAAACAATTCAGAGTTTGTCTAGGTATTTAATCCAAGGAACCTCAAAAATTTCAGGGAAGTTTCAGAATACTGAATTTTCCTAACACAAGATTTAAAGCATTTTTCCCTTCTGAGTTTACTACTTGTGCTTCATTTTATAACAAGGATTTCAAAATCCTGAGGTGCTTTATTTAAATTAGTCTTTAAAAAGAGGCATTTTTCCCACCTGATGAAGTGATCTAGCTGTCTCATGCAGGACTACTGTAGTAAGTGTTCTATATATGTATAACATATATATTTATATAGACATGAAAGAATAAGTTCACATGGGCAGGAAAACAACATTGTGTATAGTCAGACTGCTTCTCAGGGCTTTGCCTTTGTGCTTGTACAAATTGGCTACAAAAGATCAGTATGCTCCATTCACTTTACATTTCCATATATGGAAAACTTTTAGCTCTACTAGTTTCGTAGTATGCCTTATGTAGATTTGTAGCTGTTTTGAATTAGATTTTCTTATTTCATCACATGTCTAATCAGATGCAGTCCACACAGTTTATGAAAAAGAGCACCCAAGCAAAGATCTGCACCAGCATATCCGACTGTCATAAAATTCATCTCAGTAAAGCCAAGACAAATGCTCTAAAGATTAGTCTTTACTATTTGTAGAATATTTTTAACAATGTCACAATATCTCTGGTCCTAAAAAAAAAAAATCTTAAATCCAGTGAACCACTAGGACTTGAAACACCATTTGACATGTAATACAGTGTAGCATCTTCAGACGTCATGCTAGTCTTAACATTCTTGCAATTCTTAAAGTCAGCCTAAAAAGTGAATGTACCTCAGCTAGGCTGCCCAACAAACTACATAAGTCCTGGAGGAAGCTAATCTATAGTAGTTGTTAGGCAGAAAAAAACCCTTTTTGATTTCATACTCTAAACTCATAGCAAAATATGATTGACATTTTAAAACTATTTGTACCAAAGTAATATTAAAGGAATTGTCAAAATAATATTAAGCAAATGAATTTATTACACGCAATCAGTGGGACACTTCCAGGTATTTATTTTTAATAATTTATATTTAATCTTTGCTAATTTTTCATATTTTGTATATTTAATATTTTATGTAAATGTATGAATGCATAAACATGCATACACTTTTCCACACCTTTGTTTAAGACTTCTGATATTAGCATAGCAAATCATATTAAAAAAACCCAGTTCTCAACCTCTGACTCTATTACTTACTATACATGCCCAGACATATCAACACAAAATACCGAGATGGCTCAGGCAAGCAGCAAAGTGAATGCAAGGATTGATTATATTCTACAGATATACCTTACATCAAGTTATTAAAGTGCATATTAATTCTGCTTAGCTACAGACGGCATGGGCAGCTCAGATTTTCATACAAGGCTAGGAAGACACTACCCATGTATTGAAAACAGAACGTAATTTATTCAGCATATTAAGCCATAAAGGAAAATGTCTGTGTCTGATTTAGAAACCTGTATGTTTAATACTGCCTTCTTACTGCATTCTGGGTCATGCAAATTGCATAAAATAAGGAAGGAGTAGTAGCTATATTCACCCACAACTAGAAGCAGAATGAAAGACCAGCAATTCCCTAACAAAAGAAGCAAACAATAGTGATAATCTTCTGTAAGGTCAGTTTTTTCTCTAACATACCTGATGAAAAGGGGAAGATGAGAAGGGTAAAATAGAGTTTGATGGAGCAAACTTTTTTCTGAAGAAACCACAAATCAGGTGCTGTCACTGAAACTTAAACCTCTCAGAAGGCACTAGATAAAAAGCAAGCAATGATAGAATAGAATCATAGAATCACCAGGTTGGAAATGCCCCACTGGATCATCGAGTCCAACCATTCCTGTCAGTCACTAAACCCTGTCCCTCACCACCTCGTCCACCCATCCCTTAAACACCTCCAGGGAAGGTGAATCAACACCCTTCCTGGGCAGCCTCTGTCAGTGCCCAATGCCCATGTAAGGAAGAATGACTAAGGAATACAACAGAGAAATTAAAGGACTGATCTAGGAATTTAATATCTGACTGAAAGAGACGGGGGTTGAAGGTTCAAGGTGTTTCGAATTCCTTAAAAGATTTACATACAAAATCTAAAACTCTCTTGTATTTAAGGAAAAAATATATTTATGTGTTTTATTACTACTTAGATCCTTTAAAGACGCATATTACCTACAAAGAGTGATTTAGTTTCAGATTGACTAAGAAGTCCCCAGGAGATTCCCCAAGGAGTCTTGGAAGGTGCTCCATCCATTCCCTCTGACTTTCACATACAACTAAAGCTATGAACAATACTGAAGCAGTGGAACCCACAATGCTGTGCTTCTGCACCTATGAGTCTTTGCACAACCAGTGCCACTCTGCCCAGCCCAACTGGTTTGGCAGAAGGGTCATAATACTGAACTGTTACGTATTAAGATCACATGGGTCTATCACATAGGACCAAAGAGGCAGTCTGATGGTAATAACATAACTAATCTGGAGTCAAATCCTGTGCTTTTTGGTCAGACCTCCCATCACTTTTAACAGGAACAGGAGTCATAATAGGAAATAGATCCTCAACAACTATGGAATATTCCTTGAAAAGAAGCATGTTGAAATGAACTAGCACATTACCCAACAGTATTTAATCTAGAATTTTAGATAAGCCAGAGAAAAGGGAAGGATTATGATTTCCAGGAGTCTATTGGTAGTTTTATTCCAGGCACTTAAAAAACCCTGGTATCATATGCAAAGTGAAAATAGAAATAAATTAAAAAATCCCACTTCATCTGATCCTTCAGGATGTTGACACGGATGATACAGAGGTGTTTGTCAAAGCACCAGCTCCTGTATGAGGAAGGAAATCCCCTTACCTCTGGTTTTACAGAGGAATTTTAATATTATGCCTAGAGCCATAGACACTGCTTCTATGTGACATGCAAAGCATACATCTGAAAAAGTTAACAGCAGGCTTTCTTGAGAGCTGCTGTTTCAAGGTAGGCTATTTCTCAGTGGCAGTACAGCAGATGTGCACTGAATACATAAATGCATGCCAGCAGTTTTGCACAGCAGGCTCGTACAACTTGTTCAAATTTTTACGAAGTGTTTGGAGGGTAGGTGGGTCATGACCTGTCAGCAATTCAAGTGTGAAGTTTATCTTTCTGGACAAAGGGTCCTTTTCATGGTTAACTGCAATTCCAGGAATATCCTTCCAGGCCTATCTCCTATGGCCAAAGAGCCAACTGCTGCATTATTGTAAGTATTCACATTTAGTACCCAGTAGGACTGCCTGGGAAGTAGGCAAGGGCAATTTTTCTTATAGATTGTGAAAAAGATGTTTACTTTATCATAACAACATGCAGTGATGTATTCCTAATATCTTACTTTAACATCCATGTACCTTGCAAGGCAGATAAGGCAGTAGTAACAACATAAAGGAGAAAGACTATTTTCAAAGTCTCAGACTCTACAGAACCATTTTTTTCTACTTTTACTTTACTGACAGGAGATATCTATATAAATAAATTCACAGATCCTGTGAGATTTAAATATGTAGATAAACTAAATGCTCTGATGTCAAACAATCAGTATTTCTAATTGTCAACACTTGCGTACTCCCTAAAACAACCAGAAATCCAGCTTATTAAAGTGACATGAAATAAGACAGATTATACCACACTTTAATTTGGAAAATTTAGTAAGCAGAAGACTTAAACCCTAAGGTAATTCAAGTAGTAAAATGGCATATGTATTTGCTATAAGAAGAAAAGAGAGTGACTCATTCAAGTTGATTTTATTATCTACTATAGATAAGTTTATACTGTGGTATGAGTAGTTTTCTAATTACAAGTGTCAAAAGAAAACATTTTCTGTTACAATCTACTGCTAAATTCTAACTGAACCACCTAATGTATCCTATGGAAAAAAAACCCAAAAAACCAAAAATCAACAAACACATTTGAAGCAAGCATTTTTATGTGCCTAGGTTGATATCCTGCATCCTACTTCATAAATTGTAGAACTTGGTAGAAAACTACATTTAATTAGTAAAAGTAAAAGAGTTAACACAAAAAGGCTTTCTGTAGTTAAACCCTATATCTGGTAGTTGTTAAATGCACATAGATCTGAACACCCTCTGAGCAGAGGAATTTAACTGGTTCTAAATAGTGATCAGTCTCACCAGATGTATAGCAAACAAAGAAGTTATTTTTCACTATCCCATCAATATGAGAATGCAGCAGACTGTCTGCCCTAAGAAAATTCAACATTGCACATTTTGAGTGCAGTTGAACTCATTTTAAACATAATCGCAAAGGGAGATAGGACTAAAACATATACCACACATACTGTGTAGTTCTGTATCTGTAAATATATCACAATTCCTAAACAGTGAATGCAGACCTGAGCATCAGTTTGTACTTGCACTAAACAACACTTTACTACTTTCTTACTTCAGTTGGCAATATCCTGGAGGATAGACAGTAGGAGATTTAGTACACATAGACAAGTTTTTGCAAAACATCTTTTCATTATCACACTCTATAATGCAGTTAACTATTTCAGTTTGAATTATTTGTCTCCCATTCATTTCTTCTCTCTGCACAGCAGCAGTTTATCCTTGTCTTTGAAATACTGCATACTTGTTAGACTTCTGTTTAGGAACAGAAACCATAAAACTAAGTACAAAAGAAGATGAACACGGGTTTTCCATAGAATTTCCCTGTGTTTGGAGTTCTTAGTTCCTCTCTCATCTTACAGAGAGGTAACATAGGCTAAGAGGAACCACAGACATCAGGAAAACAAAATTATCTTGTGCAAACATAGCTTTCATCTTGTCATGTCCATGTGAAGTGTATCTTGCTTTACCAGTTTCCAGTTACAGTGAATGCTAATACCTACTTTTATTGTTTTTCTCATTCCTTTAGACATATGGGATAGAGAAGAAAGATAGGTTCCTTCTAGTGTTCAACCAGACTCTGCATTGCTTGTGCAGAATCCCTTGGTGAGGGAAGTTACATAACTTCACTCTTCTTGTGATAAGAATCACAAACCAGGTACCTTGGGCCTCATGCAGTGCCCTTCACTTGTCATAAGCAGGCAGGAAGACCTGAGTGCAGTTCTAGTTTGCTGGGTTTTTAGCAGCCTAAGTTGTACAACTCAAAGAGATTCTGTTGCTCCTGAGACTTATCAAACCCCACATAATACAACTCACACATTCATTTAAAATGCAAATTTTCAAGTACTATTAAGAGCTCCTGTGCTTAGAAACGCACTGTGGAGATTGCTCTGCCTGCAAATCCATCAGGGTGGCTACTGATGGTGTTAGGCTCACCATCACTTACACTGAGCTTTTACATCTGAGGGAGAAGAGAAAAGAAATCTGTGAATGTGTCCACACAAGCATTTTTCATATGATTTTCTTCTTCACTGCTAGCACTCTGAATTAAATAACTTTCTGGCAACATCAGATCTTAGGTACAGGCACAAATGCAGTCAGTCTACATTACTGCCCAGGTGACTAGAAGTAGGCAAAAGCTAAAAATACTTAGCTAAAAGTAGCTAAGAAGAACTGAAACAAAACAGAAGCAAAGGACATTTCAATGATAAAGGCAAGACAAGGCATGATAAAATCATTTGGACAAGTGTAGTTTTCAAATGGCTAATAATATATATGTTGGTTCATCTGAATTAAGCATGTTAACAGTTTGTCAGGTGAGACATGTTGCTGGAAAACGTATTGTTATACAACTAATACTTTTCATTCTTCTATTTTTCCCTACATATTTTTCATCACTTCAGAAGCATTTTGCCTTGCAAGGTCTTGAATACAGACTACACTAGAAGGGTAACTAATGCAGCAACATCTTCCATTTCTATCTGCATAATACTTAATTAGAGATTTCTGTTGCATTTTACCATCATGTAAAAATGCTCGTATGCACAATGCATGATACAATTAGAAAGTACCCATACATCACTAGTCCAGGATAGTGTCAGCTAGCTACTACATTCTGAATTTGAAGGTAGAAACTTCATACATTTCCCTGGGGAAATAAATAAATCAGTGGAACAATCTACAAGGATTAAGTGCAACTCTTGTGACCTTGCAGTAACTTTATATATTTCAATGTAGCTTACTGTCCCATATTATTTGCCTGCGTTTTTGAAAGCTATTGATTTTCAATATCATCTTTTCTCTTAAACAGGTATGGACCACATTAATTTCTCAATTGTATTTCCTATCACCTTTCTACTGTATAAGCCTTCAACGTCACCTTTGCTTCTTGTCCTGTTTGGAATTATTTATAGCACAGAATCATAGAATCACAGAACAACCAGGTTGGAAGGGACCCATCAGATCTTCTAGGCCAACCATTCCTATCTAACACTAAACCAAGTCCCTCAAGACCTCATCCACCCGTGCCTTAAACACCTCCAGGGAAGGTGAATCAACCACCTCCCTGGGCAACCTATTCCAATGCCCAATGACCCTCTGTGTGAAAAACCTCCTCCTAATCTCCAGCCTAAATCTACCCTGGCAGAGCTTGAGGCCATTCCCTCTCGTCCTGTCCTCTGTCACTTGGGAGAAGAGGCCAGCTCCCTCCTCTCTACAACCTCCTTTCAGGTAGTTGTAGAGAGTAATGAGGTCTCCTCTCAGCCTCCTCCTCTCCAGGCTAAACAACCCCAGCTCTCTCAGCCGCTCCTCATAGGGTCTGTTCTCCAGCCCCTTCACCAGCCTCGTTGCTCTTCTCTGGACTTGCTCCAGAGCCTCAACATCCTTCTTGTGCTGAGGGGCCCAGAACTGAACACAGGATTCAAGGAGCGGCCTCACCAGTGCTGAGTACAGAGGGAGAATCACCTCCCTGCACAGAATCACAGAATCACAGAACAACCAGGTTGGAAGGGACCCATCGGATCTTCTAGGCCAACCATTCCTATCTAACACTAAACCAAGTCCCTCAAGACCTCATCCACCCGTGTCTTAAACACCTCCAGGGAAGGTGAATCAACCACCTCCCTGGGCAGCCTGTTCCAATGCCCAATGACCCTCTGCGTGAAAAACCTCCTCCTAATCTCCAGCCTAAATCTACCCTGGTGGAGCTTGAGGCCATTCCCTCTCGTCCTGTCCCCTGACACTTGGGAGAAGAGGCCAGCTCCCTCCTCTCTACAACCACCTTTCAGGTAGTTGTAGAGAGTAATGAGGTCTCCTCTCAGCCTCCTCTTCTCTAGGCTAAACAACCCCAGCTCTCTCAGCCGCTCCTCATAGGGTCTGTTCTCCAGCCCCTTCACCAGCCTTGTCACTCTTCTCTGGACTCACTCCAGAGCCTCAACATCCTTCTTGTGGTAAGGGGCCCAGAACTGGACACAATATTCAAGGAGTGACCTCACCAGTGCTGCTGAGTGCAGAGGGAGAAAGATTTTTTATTGTCTTTTATAGAATTAGCTAATCTGATCTCTAGTTCAGCCTTAGCAGTTATAGAAATGTTTTATATTGTAGGTTCTTGTTTATTTTTAAGATAAATATAATGTAATCTGGAAGTGAATGGTATTAATTCAATTTCTACATTACTGATTAAAATATCTGTTCTGACCTCAACACCAAACATTTATAGACATGCTTCATTTTGACTTTAATGAGACTTCTCCAAGAGTCAGAGGATCAAGCTTAAGCATAATAAAGACTTAGATGGCCCTACTCCACCACCAGGTAATCCTTGGCGGGTCAGAAATTTGTTTTCCAAGTCACTGAGTGGAACAGGCACAAGAAACATCCCAGGAAGGTGTCCCACCCACCAGACTATTGGATATCGTAGCTAGACATCCTAAACTCTTGGCATTACTCCATGTAGGATAATAATTAAATATTCACTGAGCCAAAGAGAAGGAGACAAGGACTTTCAGGCTCAGTGGTTAGGGCAGTGAGGTGGGAACAAGAGATTCCAGTCTCTGCTTCACTGAATATTTAATTATTTATAAGGAAGAACAGCTCCAAAGATAAGATAAAGAAAGACCCTATCAAGAATAGACAACAACCTACAGATTATCACATGTGAAACCTACATTTAAGTCCCTACCTCTTATCAGACAGGATAGAGGTTCAAAGCTCAGCCTTTTATATCCATCAGAACAGTCCAAACATTGGGCAGTTGTGTAGGACAAACATCAGGACATCCACAAAAATCTCAGCTTTCTTACACTTCATAGAGAGGATCCATGATTTGAGAGAACTTAGGCAGATGGATTTGCAGCTGAAAAAGATAGCAAGAGCTGTAACATTTCTCCAGGATTTTGGCATGGTCTAATAGATCAAGCTAGAAAACCATGTGGCTAGGAATCAGCTTTTCAGCGGAAGCTTAGGGGCTAAACACTTAGTCAGCAGAATCAAATGTGGTCAGCCCTGCTTTAATGTTGCCTTTGTGAGTCACTGAGGTACAGAGCATAATAGCAAAAGAAGAAATTGCATTTTTGTGTATTTTTTTTCATTTGTTTTTTAGTATCATCACAAATAAATGAAAGTATTTGTCTCAAATTTTAAGGAAAGAAAAGGCTTGCATAAGCCTTTAATCTTATATAGCTTGGTTTCCAGGGTGGTCTGATAAGAATTTGACTTAATTTACTTTGTCATTATTATTTTACATAAATCTCCGTAATTCTTCAAAGTGGTTGTTTTTATCTAAACTATTTTGTATTCTTATCCCTCCCCCGAAAACATATGAAAGTATTAAAGTATCTGTTTTTCATGCTCTGAAAAACAGGTTTAGAAAAAATCAAATTTGGCTTGAATCTGCTAGCCTTTACAGGCTCACAAAAATTGAAATCACCACATTTTGTGAAAGGAAGGTAAAAAAACCAGTAGAATATCTCCTTTTTTTCTCCTTATCTTATAAAAGAAGGGTTTTGTCCATTTTTTTTTTTAAAAAAACACTACAGATAGAAACAAGATTCTCGTCCTGTGAGCAGAATAAAAAGACATTATTTCCACCAGTGTCAATACACACAGCATGAATCTGCTGTTTGATCTGAACTTCCTTATTAACAGTTGCTCTGTTAGACATAAATACTGAAAACTCCAGCTCTGGAGCTCTCAGTACACGAAAGGTATGAACCTGTTGGAGTGGGCCCAGAGTATGGCCACAAAAATGATCAGAGGGATTGAATGCCTCTCCTGTGAGGAAAGGTTGAGAGACTTGGGTTTGTTCAGCATGGAGAAGTCTCCAGGGAGATCTTATTGCAGCATGGCTGGAACTATATGACCTTTAAATGTCTCTTCCAACTCAAACTATTCTATGAATCTAAGATCAAGCTTCAGTGAATCAGACTTTTTCTTAAGTATTTCAGTGCTCTATCATGTAAATTGACACCTAATTCCTTTCAATAATTCACACACATGAGTTTTTATGATCTCCTCTTTTTTATGATTTCCTCAAGCACAACAGTTGGTCATAAAATGAGTATTTAAAGAATGATTAAGTTCTATTTCAAATGCTTGACCAAACTATAAAAAATACCACATAGTGCTATATATAATATCAGTGCAGTATCTTAAAATAACATTCCTTTTCTTTGCCACATGTGCTGAAAACATGCAACTTGATTCACTGAAGAACAAGAAAGTCTGGGAGAGGCATTTTGTAACCTGAAAAAAGTTATGTACTGCTAAAGCAGTGTGCATTTTTCAGAATACAAATAGTTATATGTAGTAAAAATTTACACAATGCATTCAAATATTTTGATATTCTGTGAAACAGACCTTATGAAAACAGATTTATGACCATTTTTCTTTTACCTAAAGGCTGATAGCAAACTAATGGAAAAGTAATTGTGAGTTAATGGAATGCTAAATTCTTCCTAGCTGGAATAAAACAATCTAAAATTGTGCACAGTAAAGTTAGAGAATAAATAAATAAGTTTAGAGTATTTTTACCGTAGTGCCACATCAACTTCAGCTAGTTTTATCTCAAGTGTTGTGCAGATTTTCAGTGTAGCATAGCATACTTAAACAGCTGTGTCACCTGCTGATTCATGAACATTGGAACGTATCTGATTCCTGAACTGTAACAGTAATTAAATACATCATCACTGTGTTTTGGTATACAAAAGCTTTAAATGGTTAATTTATTAATTAATGTTCCAAGGAAGTTAAGGATATTGGTATTCAGTTGCATAACTTCTTTAAAGATAGTCAAAAGTCATGAATCTAAAGAAATACCTGATTGTATAACTCGACAAACATATTAAAACATATACTAAACTAACAACTTCCTATAAACATGGTTTTAATCAAGTTTTGTGAATTTTTTTGCAGATTAAGGGCATCATGACTTGATTCACATAAGGAAGCTTCAGGTCAAAAAAATCTGGTTCTTATGGGTGACTTTAACAACCCAAACATTTGCTGGAAGAACAACACAGCAGTTCACATGTCATCTATTAAGTTCCTGGAATGCATAGAGGACTCCTTCCTCATACAAACGTCAGATGTGCCAACTAGGAATGGGACACTGCTGGACTTGCTACTCACAAACCAAGAAAACCTGCTTTGTAAAATCTCAGTTAGTCATAGACTTGGCTTCAGTGATCACAACGATGTGGAGTTTGAAATACTGCTGAGCATGCTGAAGGTCAGTTGCAAGACCAAGGTTTTAGATTTTAGAAGATCAAATTTCAGCTCACTCAGGGTTTGGTTGGAAGGGAATAAGCAGGAAGCTTCCATGAAGGATAAAGGAGCTAGTGAGTGTTGGGGGGTTTTCACGAACATTCTCCTAGATAAAAAAAAAAACAGTTTATCCCCTCAGAAGACAAGGGAAATAGATAGAGCAAGAGCCCCCCTTGATTTAACTGCAACCTTCTGGCTCTGCTCAGAACCAAAAGGGAAATGTATTAGAGGTGCAAAAGTCGAACATTACTCCTTGGGAACTGTGAGGCCATTAGTAGGGTGTGCAGAGATGCAGTTAGGAAAGCAAAAGCTCAGTTTGAACTGCAATTTGCCATTAATGTCAAAAATTTCTAGGAACGGTCCTTCAGATATGTTAAAAACAAGCAGAAACAGAAGGATAATATTGGCCCACTGTTAAACAGAAGAGATGGACTAGTCACAAAGACGTTCTTCATGTCTGTCTTAACCAGCACTATTGGTCCCCAGGACATGGGAACAAGCATTCAAGTTGTTGCAGGCACTGATCCACCACCAGTGAATGAAGAGTTGGTGTGTGAAATACTGAGCTTGACCTGTACAAATTGATGGGCCCACATGTCTTTCTTATATGTTCCCATACAAGAAAAACAAAGCCAATTAGACAATATAGTAACAAACTTTAGAAAAAGGTTAGAATATTTGTATCATCTGTTTGTAATCCCACAGCCCAAACACATAGGAAGGCGGATTTGAAGGACAGGTGCTAAAAATCTACAGTAATAGCCTAGTCAGAGAATCAGTTTCTAGGGAAAGAGAAAGCAGCCACAAGATCATATAGGCTGTTCAGTCTGTTCTTCCAAAGTCAAACTCCCTCACTCCATGCTCCAGTCACACTCAAGCACAACAACAGCCACCTGTTTGGAAGAGCAGCTTTTTGCTTATCTCTGGTCAGGGAATGTCCAATTTCTTTAGTATCTTCCCAGTATTAAGATAATGAGTTAGTACAATGGCAAGTACGAAGGATGATCTCTTAACATTTCTTTGGTGTTAAAAGCTATATTCACTGCATTAACAGTAAGACACGACATTGTTTTAATGGAAACAAAGCTAGGGTTTTGTTTGTAAAACTTCATCACTTGCAGTTCTGTGTTTTTTCTTCAGGTGATCAATCCCTACATACTGCTACTATGTTGAAAAGCAACAGCGTACTTAAGATTTATGGGCATGTGTCATCAGCTTTCAACCTAAAATGGATTAGAAATATATTTTGATGTATATGTGTATTTATGTTTTTTATATTTGCCTATTTATTAATAGGCAAAGATGACTATTCATCATTATGATTTATGATGTATTGGAGAAGTTTCTCATAGACAGTGAATTTCCTAACAAAACGGGAATCTGGGGGGACAAACAATCTCTAAAATACACTCAAATAATAGATATATGGCTTAGTAAAATCTGTTTATTTCTTTGCTGTAAAAATGTCCCAGACATTATTATTTTCCCACTCCATATCAGGATAAAATCAAGATATTTTAAAATAATCTGAAAGAAGCATCTGAAAATCTTTACTAAAAAAAAAGAAATAAGAGGTACAAATTAATTCAGAGGAGCCTAATGATTAAGATCCAGTTTTAGGTCCTTAGTATGCATTATTCAGTGGCAGGATTCTCTGTTTCCCTGTCTCCCCAGTGACTGTTCTAACTTCTAAGCTGATCTGACAAGTTGTGACTGAAGTTATCCTGTGGAGTTCTGATTGTATAAATAATTGAATATTTTTGGAGCAGAGATTTGAACCTCTTTCTTCCTAAATAAGTACTCTTAAATGTTGGGTAGTACAGTTCTTCCTCTTACTACTTTTCTCTGGTTTAATGAATATTCAAAACTTTATATAAAGTGGAATTGTGCCAAGAAGAGCAACAGAAGAACAAACTGTATTTTCTTCAAACTCAAGTCTATACTGTGACTGTTGTTACACTGTCTTGTGTTCCTGTTAAAAACACTTCTGGCTCAGTACACAGTCTGACAAATTCCCTTCAGCCTTTTAAGAACTGTATTTTGAAAGACCCTCTTTTCCCACTGATCTTACTGTGCATGGTATCTTATTATTCAGTCAGTAAATTTGTAACATTCTCCCCTCCACCTTTTTTCAATGCCCCAAATTCATGTGAAAGTTTGATCTGTTTCCACTGGTAGACTTTTCCTAAGTATTTGGTACAATCAGTTTTTATTTGTGATTAAGTTCAACTGATCAAAAGAACAAAGGGGAAAAAGAAGAAAACAAAAGGTAACATGACATTACTTCAAACAGTTATGAAGGCAAAGGCTAGTGCCCTCTTTTTGATATGTATTACAGCAAAACTGTTAGGAAGACTTTTGAAATAGCAGGCATAAAAGAGTCTTGATTGTTTTGGGTTTTTTTTAAGAAAGGTAGAAAATTATAAAAAATAATACTAAAATACTTAGTAAAGGAAAAAAAGACCACAAAATGAAAAGGAAATTGAAATGTCTTTTTTAAAATTTATCTGCATAGCAGTGAATTACTGACAATACTCAAGAAAAGGAAGAGGAGTCATCAGTATGTCCTAGAGCTAAAGCAGAGCTCACAGTGGTTTATAATTCCATTTTCTTAGAGGAAAAGTCTTAAGTGTAGCCTTTGAGGTTAAGACAGTCATATGAAAAAGACTGATTAGTAAGCCTTTTTGCTGTTCTGTGTGACAATCAAAAAATATCTCAATTACGGTAAGTTTTCAGGAGAAAACTACAAGAGTTTTTCATTTTGAGGGGCACCATGCACTTTTTCAGTTCACAGATTAAACCAAGAGCCATATAATTTTAACGTTTCCTTTAAAATTAAATTGTTATCAGCTGCTAGCAAATGACTTTGAGGGGAAAATCTTGTGCACTCAAGAAACTCACATCAGCCCAAAAGTCAGTTCCTATATGTGACAGTTGTCTAAAACATGAAAATTATTCCAAATTTCAGTGTATGGGCATGTCATACCATGTAAATTCTAGTAGTCAGTGTTTCTTAGAGCTTGATATGTTTTCCCACTGAGGTTTCAAAAGTAACACGTTGTGAGGCAATCCATTTAACTTATTGCAGCTGCAGTCTTTGGACTCACAGTTCTCAGGTTTTCCCACTTTCCTGTATTTTGTCTGCAGCATTTTTTAGATGGCTGATCTTACCAACACTAAGTGTAGGCATCTGGACCTTTATTTCATAGAATCATAGAATCACCAGGTTGGAAGAGACCCATAGGACCATCGAGTCCAACCATTCCTATCAAACACCAAACCATGTCCCTCAGGACCTCATCTACCCGTGCCTTAACACCTCCAGGGAAGGTGAATCAACCACCTCCCTGGGCAGCCTAGTCCAATGCCCAATGACCCTTTCTGTGAAAAACTTCCTCCTAATCTCTAGCCTAAATCTCCCCTGGCAGAGCTTGAGGCCATTCCCTCTCGTCCTGTCCCCTGTCACTTGGGAGAAGAGGCCAGCTCCCTCCTCTCTACAACCTCCTTTCAGGTAGCTGTAGAGAGTAATGAGGTCTCCTCTCAGCCTCCTCTTCTCCAGGCTAAACAACCTTAGCTCTCTCAGCTGCTCCTCATAAGGCCTGTTCTCCAGACCCCTCACCAGCTTTGTTGCTCTTCTCTAGACTCACTCCAGAGCCTCAACATCCTTCTTGTGGTGAGGGGCCCAGAACTGAACACAGTATTCAAGGAGCGACCTCACCAGTGCTGCTGAGTGCAGAGGGAGAATAACCTCTCTGGACCTGCTGGTCACACCATTTCTGATACAGGCCAGGATGCCATTGGCCTTCTTGGCCACCTGGCCACACTGTTGGCTCATGTTCAGTCGACTGTCGACCAACACCCCCAGGTCCCTCTCCTCCTGGCAGTTTTCCAAGCCAGGCTTCTCCCAGTCTGTAGCTCTGCATAGGGTTGTTGTGCCCCAAGTGCAGGACCCAGCATTTGGCCGTGTTAAACCTCATCCCATTAGAATCAGCCCAGCGGTCCAGCCTGTTTAGGTCCCTTTGCAGAGCCTCCCTACCCTCCAGCAGATCGACACTTGCACACAGCTTTGTGTCATCTGCAAACTTGCTAAGGGTACACTCAACACCTTCATCCAGGTCATTGATGAAGACATATAACAGGGCTGGACCCAGCACTGAGCCCTGGGGAACCTCACTTGTCACTGGTCTCCAGCTTGATTTAGCACCATTTACTACCTCTCTCTGGACCTGGCCATCCAACCCAGGAGAGTGTGCGCCTGTCCAGGCCAGAGGCTGACAGTTTCCGTAGCAGAATGCTGTGAGAAACTGTGTCAAAGGCTTTACTGAAGTCCAGGAAGACCACATCCATAGCCTTTCCCTCATCCATCAGCCGAGTCACTTTTTCATAGAAGGCCATCAGGTTAGTTTGGCAAGACCTGCCTTTTGTGAACCCGAGACCTGCCTTTTGTGAACCCAAATTTCCCAAGTGATCCTAAATGCCAGATAGTGTCTGAGCCACTTTTATTGATTACATTGTTAAAATAAATACTCAATGGGATAAAAAAGATTAATTGTCATACTTCTGGATAACTAAAGTCTTTCTTATTCATATAACTGAAAAATGAAGACCTCAGATACTTTGGAGGCATCTTCCCTCTCTCAGAGGGGAAAGATCCAGAATGTAGTTATTCTTTGATGCTGGAGAAAGGAACAACTTGTAGAGTCTATACCATTTTTCTGAAATGTTCATAGAATATGATGGATCTTGAAGGAATAAGGTAATAAGACAGTAATCTTTAAATCTTGGCTGCTCCAAGCTGGCACATTCTTCTTTTCTGCCTTTCTCTACTATATTATTCACCAATGCACTTAGTATAGAAACGCAGCAGCTGTAGGCAAAGACAGTTGTGACTTTCATAACCGAGCTGGCCCGAATGATAACAATCCTATCATTCATTGCTTTCTGGGATCATTACTTCTAGCTAATTAGAGTTCTAATTTTGATCTGAAGACTGAAAGAAAACTTTATGGCCCTGTAGAATATGATCACAATCCATTGTTGACTATCTTCTCATGTTTCAAGTGAAGTCTTAATTATGGTATCAGAAGGCATTATGCCAAGAACCCCATTTTGATTGAGCAATACCATTATCCAACTTTCTGCCTTTTATGATTAAGCTAGATTACATTTTTTTCAATTAAACTTGCATTTTTACTTTCAGCAGTGATGTAATTCTAGTTGTACTCTTTTCCATTATTTTTTATTGGGAAATAGATTAGTCTGAATATGGTTTTGTATTTACATTCCAGAATTAGCAAAAGAAATATTCTAGAGAATGAAAATATTTTTAAGTAAAATCCACTTTTCTTCGGAATGTTACACATAATTTCACAGAGAGTTCACACTGTTTTTCAGTGGCTGAAGTAAATACAGTAGATACAGAAGCACAAAGAGTGTTTAGAAGCCTTTTATCCTGTCCTAAATTCTGCCTTACTTGCATTTGCACTTCTTCACCCACAACTGCAAATCAGTGCAGTTGATTATAGCAATATTCTCCCTTAAATTTTCAATGTAAACATTATTTCACTTGCTATGACTATTTTCTGATGAGATGAAATTATTCTTTTTTCTTTTTTTTAATGAGACTTTAATTTTAATCTCATTTAATTTATGAAGGACTATGCATCATGTGCTGACTCGTCTTTTCTTTCATGAAAAGACAGATCAGAAAGATTGTAGTTTCCTTTTTGTTATTCCATGTGTTTCACCTTTTTATTTACTTAATGTAATAAGGGCTATAAAAATATATTCTTCCTGTAAATATGTAAATATTTACACATATCAAAGGGTGGGATATGGTCTGGCAATTTTGAATGTCACATAACACTGTGAGATGTAATCTGTAACTGGTAGGATGTAACAGACAAACTCTTTGGCTACAGCAAATGGTACTTCCTTTCTCAATTAAGTCTTTTACCACTTAATACTGCAGGTTACATTCTGAGGAGAGAAACTGTAGCTTCTGGGAGGATATAACAAATTATTTCTCTAAACTGTTAAATAAAATACAAGCACAATAGCTTTAAAATCAGATTTAGCCTGCATTATTGGTTCTGGGGTTTGAAATTGAGATTGTTGTTGGCAGCTGCAAACTGCACACAAGAAGTTAAGACATAAAAGACTAATTTCTGTCTTATCACATGGAAGTGCAAATTACCCCTTTCATTCTGATGAAGCAAACTACTCAAGCTCTAGAATATCACTGCAGAATTAAGCCAACCCACTGGGATAATTTCAGTGTTGGAGAATCAGCATTGAATTTGGGTTTCCAGGAAAGGCAAAGTAATGAAAAAAATGGTCTCATGCTATCATCTGTGCCATGGCTTTAAAGACGTTAATGTTCTCTGTAGAATCTCTGGAGCTACACTACATGTGTATAACAGCACAATCCATGTTAGACGCCCTGTGAAATGCAGACTAACTAGGGATGACACTGGTCTCCCAACAGCCCATTGTCATATCTGCCAGGACTGTGCAGGTTCCTAAAATACAATTGCCACTAAAGATGTCACTAGTCCCTGTGCATAGACTTCCACAGCAGAAATCTGAATAATCTAATATTATAGAATTCCAGGAATAGGGCTTCTATAGTTACTTTTAGAAATACTCCCACAGTGAGCCTGGCCAAGTTTTAAAGACTTATCCTTCCCTATATTTAGAACACCAATTTTCCTGGTGTGAATGTCTTTGTCACACGAGGCCCAGCACTGGAGATTCTTCTTGTATATTAGTACCAGCATTATTTATTGCAGAGAATAATTTTTGCAACACTGTATAAAAATTCTCCACAGTTCAGTCTTTGCAAGGATTATACAACACAGCACAGTAAAGTCCCTTTGTGGAACAAGTACTTTACAAAGCTGACATAAGCTAAACATTTCCAATTTTTGTCTGATCATGCCTTAGAAGGAATAATTTCCAAGTCCAGCAGCTATTAGTTAAGGCAGATGGGTGCATATGTACTTCCGCAGCTCTGAATGCTGCATGGTGTTGTGAGGTTTTTGCTCACTCTCATTGTAACCTGACATTCTTCTGTTCAGTTGTAGAAGGCCTGAAAAGAATATATTTCTTTTTAAACCTAGCATTTAAAGGTCAATATAATAGAACAACTCGACCCTGTGTCTTAATATAGAAATCTAAAGCAAACAAGAAATCTGGCCTTTTGTTCTTTAAGACTTATTAGAGGAGTTTCTTTAATCATTAATTGTTAAAAATGAATCTGTGCATAAGAAACATCTTTGGTTATTAAAGGAAATATATTATATGGGACCATACTAATATTCCATTGAAAAGAGGAAGGATGAAAGGGGTAAAATGAGGTAAAAAAAGCCAATAAGAAAAAAGTGAAGAAAGTATGCAATAAGTTTCAGCCATAAATCAGAGCATAGATAGCTTCCAGTTATTTAACAAAGTGGCACACACTGGAGGTTTTCTTCAGAGAGCTCTCTGCTTCTGAGCTCTCCTTACACAAGATTGAGTGTATTTTCTCGTAGAGTCCTGTATATATCAGCATCTAACAGAGCAACAAGCTAACAATATGAGTTAAAGACTGCAAGGTGAAAGGCCTGGATCAGGAATATGAACTATACCTGTTGCCAACTGACATGTTATTCTACTCAGATGCAGGACTTTGCATTTGCTTCTGTTGAACTTTCCAAAGTGGCTTTTACTCTGTTTCTCCTGCCTGCCTTTGTTCCCATTTTGTGTGCAAATTGCTCCCCTAGTTTTGGTATCATCTACAAAATCACAGAGGGTTTGTTCTGTCCCACTATACAGATCCATTACGTCTTGTTGATGAAGATGTTAAGTAATATTTACACCAACACAGCAATCTCAGGAACACCACTTTGTAACTGGCTGCCTGTTAAAAAGAAGAGAGTGGGAAAAATAATTATACCTCATATGCTGGAACTTTGTTCTTGCTGAAATTAACCTTTCTCATCACTTTCAAAGCCTTATCTGCTCTGCATCTTTTTTTTTTTTTCTGTGTCTTAAAGGCTTTGTTTTAGCTTCTACAAGACATCTAGAAGGCCTCCACCACCAGCCAGTAGCAGGTCCCATTCATTAACTTGAGCAATTGTTGTCAGAGGAATGAATTACATGGTTATGCTAAACTGAAGGCATTACACTGAAAACTAGCCTCGAGCTGAAATAATGCATTCTGAATTACTAATAGGGTTGAAAAGCTTACTTATAGAATCATAGAAACATAAAATTGTATGAGTTAGAAGTGAACGTAAAGGTCATCTAGTACAACCCTCCTTGCCAAGGATAGGATTACCTTCAACCAGATCAGGTTGCTCAAGGCCTCATCCAACCTGGCCTTGAACACTTCGATGGAGGCTGCACCCAGAAGTTCTCTGGGCCACATGTTCCAATGCCTTACCACCTTCATAGTAAAAAAATGTATTCCTAATATCTAATCTAAATTTTCTGTTTAAAATCATTAATTCTCATCTTATCAATAGAATCTCTGATAAGCAGTTCCTTCTGTAGGTCCCCTTTGAGTAGTAGAAAGCCACTATAAATCTTGCCAGCACCTTGTTTTCTCCAGGATAAACAAGCCCAGTTTTCTCAATCTGTCCTCACAGGAGAGGTTCTCCAGCCCTCTGATCATCTTTGTGGTCTTCTTCTGGACCAGCTCAAGCAGGTCCATGCTTTTCTTTTGCTAGGGTCTCCAGAACCAAACACAGGTGAGACCTCAGCAAGATGAAGTAGAGGGACGAGAACAAAATCGCTCAGTCTGCTGGCCATGATTCTTTTGATGCAACTCAGAATACAGGCAGATTTCCAGGCTACTAGCTCACATTGCTGGCTCATATTCAATTTTCTGTATGTCAGTACACCAACTTCTTCTCTGCTGGGCTTCTCTCAATCCAGTAATCACCCAGCCTGTATCCATGTTTGGGATTGCCCTGACCCAGGTCCAGTACATTGCACTTGCCAAGGTCCATCTCTTTCCCCTAGATTATCAACCACATCACTAATCTTAGTGTCATCCACAAACTTGCTCAGGGTGAACTCAATCCCATTGTCCCCAGTAAATCTGTTAAACAAGACCGATTCCAATACAGACCCTTGAGGGACATCACTCATCACTGGTCTCCTTATGGTGTTGAGCCATTGACACATTCTTTGAATGCAAACATCCATCTACTTTCTTTCCACTCATCAAATCTGTTTAAGGAAGCAAGGATGTTGTGCAAAACAGTATCAAACGCTTTGTACAAGTCCGGGTAGATGACATCGGTTGCTCTTTCCTTATCTCGTAATGCTGTGACATTGTCATAGAAGGACACCAAATTTGTCAGACCTTATTTTCCTTTAGTGAAACCATGTTGGCTCTCACTAATAACCTTTCTATTCTCCATATTCCTTGGCATATTTTCCAGGATGTCTGTTCCATGATCTTGCCAGGCACAGGGATGAGACTGACCTGTCTGTAGTTCCCCAATATATATGAAAACCGGGTAACATTTTCCTCCAGTGATATGACTTGTGAAACTAAGGTTCAAATCATTATTAGAATCCATCACTTTACGTATTTGTGTGTTGCTTTTTCCTAAATTGGAGGATTTATGATGGGGAATGGGGATGTCTGTTGTGTAGGGTTGCAAGTCTGTCTTCTGATGCGCTGTCTGAATCACATATTGGCAAGTTAGGCAGCAGTATCTTGAATTACCACGTTACCCCACAGCTCAAACCTCTCCATACTAACACTGTGCTGCTCCCAACTCTTTGAATTATACTGACTAGTAAATCTCTACACAGATGTATCATCATTTCAGGGTGTTATATGACGTAGATTTAACCAGCTTCATTCTTCTGTGTATGTTTGGGATATTTTTTTTTCTAAATGAAGTTCTGTAGGAGTTAGATGGTTATTGTGGTTATTTAAGAAGCTGCCAATGTATACAAAAGTGAAAGATAAATTAAGTGTTGAAGTGTCATTTCTCTTCCTTGATGTCACTGGTGAAGAAAGTAGATTCATTAATGTATCTTTTAAAAAATGTCATCTCTGCCCTCTTGTTAAACAGCCTCCTTCTTTGCCACCTTTTAAGTGGTATTCAAGCATCCTTTAGTAACTGCTGCAATAGTCTAGTGCCTGTGTCAAGCTACATGCAATTTCTCATAGCTAATGAAGAAGAGAGGGGGAGAGGAAAGCCACCAGACCCATTACAGGTACATTCCCTCTGCCCAGAGACGATGTTTGAGAAGTGAAGAGCAGTACTGCCAGCTCTGTACATAACCATTTCCCTAAGGTTTCTGGAGACAGTTTTCTTTTCTTTAAAGTTCACTGGCTTAAACAGCAAAAAACATTCCATAATTCTGTTCTCATATATCAGTGTAGCAAAGCTGGATCTTTACTTAACCATTGCCTCTGACACACATGCACCCCTCTGTCCCCCTATATAATACAAACATGTAACATTCATGAAATGTTTAATTTAAAACATAATGAACCTTGTCCTCTCTTTAGCCCTGAGGACTAACATATGACAAACCTGGCCTGACCTTTTTTTCAAAACCTGGTTTCTTACTTACTAACCCAAGAGGAAAAGGCTCATGCTACTTTGGAAGAACACCATGATTATGTGAGGAACAGTTCTGACAGCATCTTAGCCCTTATTTGGTCACCCATTTTTGGCTACTCCTTTGAGAAGCATGGTACAGTATTAATTTCCCCCAACTATAAATGACTACACTGTAGCCACCTACATCAGAGCTAGTCATCTGGACTCCTTGTACAGTGGGAGGAAAGAAATAGGCACTTGTAAATGCAACAAATCTTGCTTATTTTAGACACATCTCTTAGAATGAGATGAATCACTCTCTGCATACACTTATTTTTCTTCATTTTCTGAGGAGCTCAGACAGTTCAGAGACAACCACACAGATTTTTGAAGATGAGCGGAATCCCACCTATCCATTATTATGACAGTCTTTTATAAACACAATGTTGTGCTGCCATCTTTTTTATTTCAGACTAGTGCAATGTTTTTAAATGCCCCTGAAATTTAGTAATTTGTAGATTATTTTACAATATGTTTAAATGTAGTTAACATACTAAAATGTGTAAATTATATGAAGAAACAATTTTTCCCTTTTCTGCTTTAGAGAATTGTAATTCTTTAGCTAGGCAATTACAGCTGAAACAATGTAACCAGCTTGCCATATATACTGTTCTCTCCATATAAAGAGCTGGAGTCTTTTACTTCTGACTAAGAAGAGAAACAATAATCACATATTGAAATAAGGTGTATTTATACAAGGAAAACTGTAGACATCTCACAGACCTTGCTGGATAACTATGTATATTAAAACCACAAAAATCTGGTGTTGTTATATGTAACTCAGGCCTTAGGAGAAATATGTTAACAGTGCTCTTGAGCATGTCATACTTCTGAATCTGCCCTAAGCATTCTGGTTTAGTAATGTCTCTGCAGACAGGGGGTACATTCCTATCTCCAAGCTAGCAGACTTCCTTTACAGTCAATGGAGTGGGATGCCTTTCGGCATTTTAAGGGCACAATTCATCTGACCTATTTTAGATACGTACTTTAGGAAGAGCTGAATCATGCATCAGAAATCTCTTTTTCTTTCCAATTGCTGTAGTCTTCCAAATACTAACACAGATGTACAATTCTTTCTCACCTATGCCTGCTTCTCAGTAAATGAATACCACCTCACTGCTTTCCATAGTCTTTGTCTTTCTGTCTTTGTTGCTGTTAGTAAAACAAGACCACAATGGAAGAACTCACATGGTCATAACCTTATTGTTACTTCAGGAGTGCTGCTCCTAGCATGATTTTGACTCATGCCAAACAGCAGTCTCCCAGTAGAGGGAGGACCAATGACCACTGCCTAAATGCTGTGTGAATGTAGAAATTTTATTCAGCATCACAAGAGGTGTTAGGCCTATGGATGTGAGTCATGCTATGACCTGCAGCTTTCAGACTGAAGAACTATTCCTTTGAGTTATTAGACAACATACTCACTATGGTATCTGGCCACAGGCTGGAGTGCTAATTCCAGCCAAGCCCAGTATTCAAACTGTACCCCACCAAAGATGAAAGTTACTGTATGCCAGTGTGTTCACTGCACTGAGGAATTTTTACAATGTGGAGAGTATAGCCTGCGACAAGATTTTGTTTATGGCATTCATAAATGCCTTTTATGAAGCATGAAGAAATCCATTACCAGTTTTTAAGTGAGCATGTTTCAAAAATGTGATCATGTCTGTGACTTACCTAACACTTGTGATTAGTCCTTTTATTGCTGACATTTCTAAAAGAAAATGGAAATGCTCCATGTGGTAGCCATCTAGCTGGTTTTCTAATTGCAGTCTGAGAAGACTTGCACAAACATGTATTGATTGTCATCTATTCTTACAAAGCATAAAAGCCCTGACAAACTTCTGGCCCTACTTCTCACATTTAGCTCACCATAGATAAAACCCTGCCCCACACCTGTACCTGACTTCGTACCTGAACAACTCCATGCACACCTATGGTCTTCCTGGCAAACAGCCCAAATATGTGCACTCATCTCTGCTGGTGCAAGGGATCACCAATAGGTGACTTTTCAAATGTAAGGGTTAGTGTTATGAATACATCTATATGAGACAAAACATCAAAAATTACAAAATACAGAACTGTTCCTTTACTTGGTAAACTGAAATAAAGTAGAACCATCCACACTCTAATTTTGCTAGCACTATGGGTCTTGATAATTCCTCTATGCTTACTGGCCAACAAAAGCATTTAAAAATTTTGAGAGTTATGGGGAATCATTGCATAAAATAAGTCATCTTGCTTTATCACACCACTTAGTAGTGGTGTAAGTCTGAAGTATATCTTCTTTAGTATTAACTTGGAAAGCAAATAAAAAATGGAATATAGCTTAGTGCAGCAGAATTTGCTAGTTAATATCTTTTTTTCCCAAAACTGTTAGTGAGAGTTCCATAAACTCTTCTCACAGACATTAAGTTCCTCAGGCAGAAAGTTCTTGTACTGTGTAGGATGCATACTCCAAAGGGACTCAGAATTCCATACTTGAGACTTCAACATTAAACAGGTCTTTGAAAGACCTGTTTTCTTCTTTCAAAGAAAACTCAGAAGCTGTCAAACATCACACAAATATTTGTTCATTTCCTTAGTAATCCTATCTGTGTGTCAAATTCCTTAACAGTTTCCTGATAAATAACATTTTTGTTCCTTATTCCTGCTGAGAAACAGAAGATATTTTCTTAATGAAAAATATGGAGTGATTTTCCAATAGGAGGGACAGACCAAGAACCCTAATTAATGTAAAGGCAGAGACCTATTCCTTAGATGGTAAAAAGGGAAAAGACTTAATATCCAATATGAGTCTTTTGTTTGAATGTGCTCTTAGTCCTAAATGTCCTTGTTTCAAGAAGGTGAAAATAGGACCCATCTAACCAGTTCTGAAAATCTGCTCTTTTCATAGCAGTTGTCATAAATTAAACCATGATAAAAGGAAGCTGCACTTAATATCTTATTCTAAAACAGTCACAACAAGATCCTACTAGACTATTTAGTTACTTAACCAGCAGCTTGTAAGACATGAACAAAGTGAAAAAGGACAGGGGAGATCATAGGCAAACACTGTTCTTCCATCATTCTGTCAGGTCTACTATATCACTGATTATGCCAGAGAGAAGCAAATGCTCTTCCCCATAGAAAACAAAGGTAATGCTTTCAATTTCTACATGAAAATCTGGAGCAAGATTTCCCTGGGATTTCTTGTTATGATCATTTTCTTGGGTTTTATTTGCTTTCTTGCTTTTTTGCAGTATATGCATTTTAAGACAGAACTTAAAACAGATCATAGTTAAGGTAAAATGTCTGTGCTGGTGTCTCTATTTAAAAATATATTTTTGTTAATAATCATTGTGGTTTGGTACACTAGGACACTGACCTGAATATCAAAGACAACATAATTTTATTGCTTGTTCTGCCAGTAAAGCCTTTGACACAGTTTCTCACAGCATTCTGCTACGGAAACTGTCAGCCTCTGGCCTGGACAGACGCACACTCTCCTGGGTAGGAAACTGGCTGGATGGCCGGGCCCAGAGAGTGGTGGTAAATGGTGTTAAGTCCAGTTGGAAGCCAGTGACAAGCGGTGTCCCCCAGGGCTCAGTGCTAGGTCCAGTCCTGTTCAATGTCTTCATCAATGACCCGGATGAGGGCATTGAGGGTACCCTTAGCAAGTTTGCAGATGACAAAAAGCTGTGTGCAAGTGTCGATCTGCTGGAGGGTAGGGAGGCTTTGCGAAGGGACCTAAACAGGCTGGACCGCTGGGCAGTGTCCAACGGCATGAGGTTTAACACAGCCAAATACCGGGTCCTGCACTTGGGGCACAACAACCCTATGCAGAGCTACAGACTGGGAGAATCCTGGCTGGAAAACTGCCAGGAGGAGAGGGACCTGGGGGTGTTGGTCGACAGTAACTGAACATGAGCCAGCAGTGTGTCCAGGTGGCCAAGAAGGCCAATGGCATCCTGGCTTGTATCAGAAACGGTGTGACCAGCAGGTGCAGGGAGGTGATTCTCCCTCTGTACTCAGCACTGGTGAGGCAGCTCCTTGAATATTGTGTCCAGTTCTGGGCCCCTCACCACAAGAAGGATGTTGAGGCTCTGGAGCAAGTCCAGAGAAGAGCGACGAGGCTGGTGAAGGGGCTGGAGAACAGACCCTATGAGGAACGGCTGAGAGAACTGGGGTTGTTTAGCCTGGTGAAGAGGAGGCTGAGAGGAGACCTCATTACTCTCTACAAGTACCTGAAAGGTGGTTGTGGAGAGGAGGGAGCTGGCCTCTTCTCCCAAGTGACAGGGGACAGGACGAGAGGGAATGGCCTCAAGCTCTGCCAGGGTAGATTTAGGCTGGAGATTAGGAGGAGGTTTTTCACGCAGAGGGTCATTGGGCATTGGAACAGGCTGCCCAGGGAGGTGGTTGATTCACCTTCCCTGGAGGTGTTTAAGACACGGGTGGATGAGGTCTTGAGGGACTTGGTTTAGTGTTAGATAGGAATGGTTGGACTAGAAGATCCGATGGGTCCCTTCCAACCTGGTCGTTCTGTGATTCTGTAACTTGCCTTGAAGCTTAAACTAAGTCACTGTGTCTTCCATTTTAACATGCTGTCTACCTGACATGCTGTGGCTTTTAATTTCAGTGCCTTTTAATGATGCAAAGAGATAAGCTTTAAAGAATATATCATTCAAACAAGAAGGTTTGGAAACTATTTACTTTTGTAGAATCGTCCTCCTGTACACTGAGTAAATTTTACATATAAGAAAATAAAGCAAACACGTAAAGTAGCTTTAGGTATATGTGCTTCTTGTATCAGCCTCTCTTCTAGCTTTTCCAGTTCAAATTTGCCCCACCACACAATCATGCTGAAGTTCTGTCCTGGTTTACACAAGACTGCTGGTAGAGTCCACTTCTTGGCATAAGTTACTTTTATTTCATGAATGAAAAGCTTTGATGGCAAGTGACATTTTCTTTAATGATATTATCTATGCTTGTATAAGGGTTTCTGCTGTGTCAGTCAGGATATTGGATTTAAATGCAGACCAAGGCAAAGATTGTGCCAGCTTTTCCATTAAAAATATTATCTCAAATTACTCATTTCTTCCTGAAATTCTTTGGTTATTATTGCCCTGGGCTACTTTTTGCCCAGATCTGCCATTCTGTTTCAAGATTTCAGCAGAGAGACAGTCTCTAAATGTGCTTTAAGTCTGAGAAAGCTGAAGAAAATAAAAGCCAAAATACTTCACATACAAAGATAAATTTTCATTACTGGTCAAGAAATTTGAAAACCAGAAATATTCTGGCAGAAAAATAGCTCTAAATGAGGAAAGGAGTCTTGAAAAATGTTTTTGGAAAAACAGAGGGTGGTATTAATAAGTTGTGCAGAGTTCAAATTTGTATTTTTACTTACTCTGGTTTCATCACTTTTTTATCCAAGCAGGACAGTGTGTGTATGTGTTAATGGGAATATCTCCAAAGAACACATTAAATGGAATCATAATTAAGAAGAAAAAACGCAGTATGTGTTGTTTAATTTCTTTGCTCTTGAAAAGCACTCAAGGTAGGAATTAAATTAACTTGAATTCTGAAGGCTGTAAATCAGCAGAAGGTGAAATTACAGTGTAATTCTCATGAATACATTTTAATGACCCTTTTTTTTTGCCAGATATTGTACTGTACATGTATTATCACGATGTAGTTCTTAGTTTATTATAGGACACACAACTCTTCATTCAAGTTCTCCTTCAACACATCTGTATCTTTGATGAATTCATAAGCTTCCTACTTGAAAGTCCACCAGATGACTGTTACAAAAAGACCTGGTATGGTCTGAAAGGGAGCAAACAGATTTGTTTAAGTCAGAGAATCTATGTTAGAATTAATTGTATGACCTGTATACAGTCTCCTGCTGAAATTAATTCTACAACACTGAAAATGTCACTTGTATTGCTATTCCTTATCACATACATTTCATAAAAACTTTAAATGAAACAATGACTGGGATGAGGATCTCAGCACCCTCCATCCCTCAATTAAATACAGTGGAATAAAATAATAAGTCTCCAAAAACTGGAATGCTATCTTGGAGTTATAATAATTATTGACCTCAAAATCTTATTGCCTTCAAAGGAACAAAGTCAGAAAACCAGATCGTACAGTTTCAACCTGCATAAATCTGTATCTAGCCCTGCATACATTTATGTCCTATGGGAAAATCCTTCTGAGCATGCACAAGTGATTATGTGTCTTGGACTATAAGACACAGGCCTAAAAGTCAAATTTCTAACTGTTATAGAAACTGTCTCCACTCTACCAGCTGAAGAAAGTTCTCCATGTGCTTTCTTTTCTGGAGTATAGTACATTTATTTTTCTCCATGTTATAATCTAAAGTTCTGGAACTGTTCCCATTTATTAAAGCTGACGGAGAAAACAGAAAACAGAGCCTCCATACAGGAACAGAATCACAGAATCACAGAACAACCAGGTTGGAAGGGACCCATCAGATCTTCTAGTCCAACCATTCCTATCTAACACTAAACCAAGGCCCTCAAGACCTCATCCACCCGTGCCTTAAACAAGGCTAGTCATTTAACCCAAAGCACAAGTTATGCTTTGAATATGTGATTTTGGCATCTTTTAATGTGGATGGTCCTTATCTCACATGGACATTATGGTCTTACATGTAATTTTGATTTTTTTTTATTTGATCACTCCTCCTTATTGATTCCTGTACAATGACATCACTGTTCTTTTCAAGTGGAGTCATAGGATCTAATAGAAATACAATCACAGAGCATACAATTTGTGCTTGGAATCAGAACCATGAAATTTCAGGTTATAGATAAAAGATTTGGTAGAAAATATGTGGAAACTGGTGCCAGAACTACCCCAAATGAAAAATCACAGGAACTACACATCTGTTTAGTATCCCAGATTCAATCCTCAGTCTTGAGAAACAGAAGTAGACTGTAGAATAACTAACACCTGAGCTGGCTGTGAATATCTTCAGAGATCAATGTGAGATCTGTTTTGTGATTTTTCGTGCATGAAGATCCATTTTTAAAGTTACCTCACCCTAGTTTCAGTCACTGTAGTCTTAACTGTGAAGGACATTGAGCTAGCTTATGAAGATATTTATAGATTCCCACACGAAACCAGCAGCACAAGTTTGCTGAAGAGATTTTTCATTTCTCTGCTTCTCATAGAACCAATATGTTAGAAGGAACTCGTCTGGCTCCCATTTGGGATGACCTCAAATGCACATGCAATAATTCTGTGTTAAGAAACTCCTTTTAAGTGGAGGGATGTGTTTTCCTGCTTCAGTCCTAATTGAAATATGTTAAGCTTGTCCCATAGATTCTGAATTACAAAGAGAATTTAGCCAGATTAATTCTTTGTCTCATAACACACCCAAAATATAGCCAGGTGCCTCAGGCTTGTATACCTTGGGCTGTTTTACTGCTCCAGTTAAGCCTTAGACCCATCTGCATCTTTTTTTCCTTTTTTTTTTAACTGACGTGGCATAACAACTAACACCATCAAACATTGCTTTGCAGTTTCAGCCATCCTCTGTCTCAAATGCAACATCATAATTCCATGCAGCTGAATGTAAAAGAAAATGTCAGGCATGTTCTTGAGGCTCTCTTAAGGTTGGAAAAGATAGAAGCTACAAAGTAAAGGGTCTGTGCACATAGCTGATGATGGCTACTTTTCCATCTGGAAAACAGCTGCAGTAGAATTCACAAGCGGAAGTAAAGATATTTATTTTCCCTAGGCACTCTAAGAGATTTCTGATCAATTTCTTAGACAGTATTTGCAACTCTATCAAAATGTATGGAACAACTACAGATGCAACACAGTCCATTTCTAAATCAATTGTGTACCTATATAAGCTTCCTTCAAATCCTTTCAATTAATATTTAGTAGTACTTACTTGAAAAGATAGAACAAGAACTGCATTTTTTCAGTGTTAATGCCACAGCTGGTTCCTACTGCCTTATTGATGGAAGGGGTCAGTCAAACTGTAATATTTGAGAGGCATTACTAATCAAGATTTACTCTAATAGGTACATTATTATCCTGGTTTTTTTCCCCTCTTGTGCTGGCCCTCTGATTAGGGTCTAAGCTATGCCACTGCCCTAAACAAGAAGAAATTAAACCGGGCTATGAGTGGAGGAGAGCTCTTCCACCTCACCAAGGCACGTTCCTTGTATGTATCTTAGTGGAGGGAAACCCCAGAGGAGCAAATGTTCCAGGGCTGTCTGAAGAACAGAGACAACCGAACTCCTCAGGGTATAGAGTTATTATAGGCACATATGCCTCATAATGCCAGAGAGACACTTCTATGGGAGAGATCTCTACATTTAACTTCTAGGCAGAAAAAGCTGTATGATAAAGATACGCATTTGAATTTGGGCATTCAAAATATACAATGTTACAGACAACTTTAATTAAAAATGTAATAGTAGAACTGCTGTAGGGGAGACAAAAGTCTGTCTGGCCTCAGATCCTATTTCTTGCAGTGATCCAGACTGGATGCTTACCAAACCCAGTAAGAACCTGGTAAATGTACTATGACAGTTCAAACAATGCACCCCCCAATTCTACTTTAAGTAAGTGCTGGTTCAGAGGTGTTTGTCCTTTTGATTAATAGCTCCTGATGGACTTCTTCCTATGTTTTCTCTTGTGTTCTGAAATCATGTAATCCTTCAAAATTCTCAGCATCTTGCAGCACCGAACTCCACAGATTGACTACATGTTATCTGGACAAGTATCTCCTTTTCTAGTTTTGAAATGCCATCTGACAATTTCTTCTTTGCCTTTTCCTTGGGAGTAATGATTTTACAAATATCCATGTGTCTTCCCATAAATATCTTGTTCTCATATCGAACTGCAAGTTGGTATATGCATGTAAATCTTCACTTACCTTTCTTGAAGTTATCTATATTCTTTTTATTTTTCTTTGTCATTTTTGAGGGGTATGGCAACTATATAGAATTTTCAAGGACTCCGTGATTCATGGATTTCTACAGTATTTTTTCTGTACTGTTTATTATCTGTCTTATGAACATTATAGGCTTTTGGTTTGTTTTCAGTTGTTATTGTACACTGAGCTGAAGTTCTCTGTAAACTGCCCACAGTGTCCTCAAAAGAATTTTTCTCTAAGCAATATCAGTTAATGCAAAGATTTTTTTGTATCTATATCACTTCTCAAGACTGTTTCCCTCAACACTTTACATTTATTTATCAGCATTCAGTTTTATTTGCCATTTTATAGTGCAGCCACTCTTTATGGAACTCCCCTGCAACTGTCTGGATCACCACTCATCATCAAGTTCACTGGGTTTTGAAATTATTCTTGGATACGGTTAACAGCATAGGGATCATCATAGCTTTTTATGGACTTTTCCAAGGAGTTCCTACTACTCTGGAAGCTCACAGATTATTTCTGTATTTCAGTTCCTGACTTTAATAAATCATAGACCTACAGCTAGACCTGATTCCATAACACTAGCGTTTTTTTAAAAGCTTTTGAATAGGAATTGTGTCATAAGTCTTACGTGAATCTCCACAAACTTTACTACATTTTTCCAACAAATCCCTATTATCAATGATATATTCAAAGAATTCTGATAGAATTATCAGATATGTTTTCTGTGTGAAACAAGTACTGGATATTTGCTATCATATCATAGTTATAAATGTGTTAATTATTTTCTTTATTATTTAGTGTGATCTCATCAGTTTTAACAGTATAGTCTGTAGTTACTTGCATCACTCTTGAAATTATTTTAAAATTTGTGACACATCATTTCCAACCCTCTAGTACCACTTCATTTAGCGTAAGATTTATTCAAATATAATTGTTAGCAGTTCACCATTTGTATTTCTGACATCTTTTAGGGCTCTAGTGAGATTAGCATCTGCCTTACGCAGTTAGTGTTCATTATACTGATTTATTTTAGAATGTCTGCAACTGTCCCTTTATTCGAGACAGTCCCTCAGCATTATCTTGAATGCTAATTATGCTAATTTAATGAATACTGATTCATTAAAACGTATTATATATAGCTGAAAGAAAAATCCTGTAACAGTTCTTAGGAACAATGGATATGGACCACATATATAGAATGAGTGATTGCATCTTGGAAAGTTATTCATGAAAAAAGTGCAAGGATCTTAGTGGAAAAGCAATAAAAGTACATTGTGAAGGCAAAATTATCTACTAAAAACCTTTGACAACAACTGAAAAAAAAAAGTGAGAAAGTTGGAGTTAAGAGAGGAAGAAGAAAGTCCTAAGTAGGAACTAAATTGAAAACAGGATCTACACAATTTTACATTATGTAGATCATTGGTAAAACATTACTAGAGCATATGTGTGTGGTTGACTGTACTTTATTAGATTTTGAAATATTGGAAAAAGCACAGAAGACAGTCAGAAAAATAGCTTGAACAGTGGAAAAGACACCATCTCCTTGAGAATGAAAGTAATTAGTTACCGGAATAAAGGTCCAAGGGAAATCAGATATTCACTTCTGTTTCATGTCTCCAGAACAAGTTAGAAAGCCTTTTCAGTACATATGCTTTGCCAAACATCAAAAGCAATTAATCTGATTCCCAAACTTCTGTATGAAAGGGACAATTTTTTTCATATGGGACTCATGACCTCAGAGTTTCTCCAGCGCATTTGAAAATTATATTGTTTCTTCCCCAGAAATCCTAAGGCCAATTACGTGAAAAAAGGATGAAAAGGTTTGGATGTAATAGATGTCAGGAATTCTGCAAATATTCAAATAAGTATATAAATAACTAACTTAGATGACACTATGGGCAAGTACAAAAATTTGCTGACAACCTGATAACCTGTGAGGTTACATTTCATTCTTTGTTAGAGATGTATCTCTTCTCAGATCATTTGTCTTTCATGTACTATTGAATGTTAGATGTGTCTCAGTGATTGACTGAGTGATTGAAACAGGATCAGAAAGAAACAGTCATTAACATTTAAGCCTTTTTCTGTGTCATCTTTTAGGATATTATCTTGAAGTGGCCAGGTTGCCACTGAAGGTAACAGACCTACCATCACATATCTGTTGTCTCAAAAACTTATTTTGACTGTTAGAATTATGAAACTGGAATTTTTTTATTTTTTTTTTTAGAAAGACCAACACAACCAAAACTAATTAAATAGCTATGGGCCTTCAGGTTTGATTGTACAGTTATACAAAATCCTTTTTGCAGAATAACTCAGCATTCATAGTGGAAGAAGTTCTGCTGATAACTCATGTTTAGATTGTAATTCTTGCCAGAAAAAGTTACTTTTTGCTTGCACATGAGGTCTTACACAACAAATTAATAACTTAGAATTTTACAGCAAAATATGGAACTATCATCCTTAAAAATGATTGAACTTTCATCCCAATACCAGGAAAAACTGGATACATTTTCCAAATTACATCTGACTGGGGAACAAAAAGGAGAGAAACAGCCTCAGTCATGTAAGTTTGAAAGCCAAACTTTCCTAAGGATTAAGACATTTTAACATGAATGTAAGAATCAGGCCTAGGATGAAGGTTTGTCTGTCAAACTGTTAAATGGAGAGCTGAATCGGTTCAGTACTAATCATTCTGCTAAGTCAATCTGTCCTCATTTGGTGTAGCTGTAGATGCTGTATTCCCCAGCCTACTCTTTGTCAAAGTTTGCCACCTACTTTCTACTTCTATTAGCTTTCTTATGGCAGTATGGCATGAAAGCAATTGATCTGCTGGCAAGGTGTCAGCGCAACACATCAGTAATCCATCATTCTGCTTCATTCATTGATGAAACACAGTAAGGAGCTGAAAATCAGCCAGTAAAACAGCCCTGTCTGTGCTTCCTGCCTTCCATGTGATTAAGACAGATGGACTTCAGGAACGAGTGGACTGAACAAATTGGGACGGGACAGGCTAACAGTTTGAGGACATACTCTCCCACACTACTGCTGGGACAGACGCCAAGCTAACAAAGACAATTAGGAGAGAAATCTCCACCAAATGAGAACCTTCCTCATACCTCTGACAAAGTTTACTGGGAAAACCAACCAAGTAACTCATGGACCATAAACCAATCCCAAACAGTCCCTAAACAGTCCCTCCTCATTGCAGGGGGTTGGAACTAGATGTTTTTTAAGGTTGCTTCCAACCCTGACTATTCTATGATTCTAAAGCCTGCACCTTGTAAGCTACTTCATTGGCAGTGAGCCACTCCTGGCAGACATGAATGCGACAGAGTTCCTGAAACTAGTTTGGTGCCTCTTGCAGAGTACAGACACATGTGTCTCTCTATATAGTTATGGTTACTCATGTTCTTTCCTGATGCTCTTTCCTCTTTCCTGCTTTGTCAGCATCCTTAATAGAGAGACTTGTATTGCAGAGTCACTCAGTAATCAGAGTCAAGCATTTGGCTGATGCCAAGTCTCCGAGGCCAGCTCACCAAGGGTTACTTCACAGCACATTACCTCATTCCAGCTAGCTTGAACCAGAGTCTCATAGAGTTATAGTACCCTGCACTGTACAGAACAATTCCCAAAAGCTGTTCTTCTCTAGGAAGGCTGCAAATTAACTGCCTTGGTTTGAGATTTACTGCTTTGTTAACAATCATATTCATAACAAAGACATTTTTAAGCAGCAGAAAGTTGGCCGCTCTAATTTCTATCCATGGGATTATTTGTACATGGTGTTGCTTTAGGATTAGCATAGTCTTTCACCACTTCTTCTACTTCCATGACATTTGAGAAATCCTGTGCTACCAACAGCAGGGCTTCCAGTTATTTCCATCGAAGCAGCCTATGTGGACAAGACAGGACCTGTGAGATGCGCCTGTATCAGGGCATGATGTAGTGCTAGTTTTGTGCATCTAAAGCTTCATTTGTCCTTCCTGCAAAGTAAATTGAATACTGAAAGTTTAGATTCTCTGAAATATTTAAAAATTTGTGAAAGAAAAGTTTTTCAGGTGATGCTTTACTGTTTCAAACACAGACACAAGCCAGCAAAATTTCCAGTTTGGCATCTTGACAGGTTGAATTATTGTCATTGAGAATATGGGGGTCTTCATATTTTTTCCTCAAGAGAATTAAATCAATCTGGTTTGAAACTCTCTCAATAAATCTCCCATATAAATATTAGCAGCATGCACAGCATGAGAAACCTATAAATTTTAAAAAGGATCAACAATTGCACAAAGGCTGGGGGGAGAAAGTCTTTGAAAAACAGTATATATGCTGGTGGAACCAGAGATCACTTCAAAGGAAGTAGGGGAGAAATACAGAAATGTAGTCATAACCAGATAACAACAATCTATTCTTATAAAATTCACCCTCAGAGATGACTTTAAGGATCTAATAATTTCCCAGGGTTTGTGACAAGGTCACAGCGTATAACAGTGCCATTACAGCTCACTGATCACTTGGTATCACAGACTTTCCAGGCAGTCTGTTGTTTCAAGGCTCTTGGAACTGAAGAGTCTGTCCTAGTTTGGAGCATGTCAGCACTCTCCTGACAGCTCTTCAGCAATGGTTTATTCCTAAGTAATTACTCATTTTAACCACAAGTATACATAGACTCCTATTCATAACACTCAGAGGTATTTTAAAAATCTGAATACTCATCTTATACTCATACAAAACCTGCCCTTTTCCTCAGAAAAAGATCCAAATTTTACTTCAGTGGAAACAAAGTTTGGGGTGCATGATAAAAATGTTCATTATAGTATTCTCTTTTAAGCTAGTGATCTGATTTTTATATGGTTGTTTGACAATTTACAGTTGGTTAGAACACAACAGTACCGAGTGAGATTGTTAGCTAACCTAATTATTTAGCAGCAGAGGACACCTAATGATGTGCAAGCAGAACCAAACAGCAAATCAGTGGAAGAATGGGAGCTTTCAACAATTATGATAAATCGATTGCTGAGTCCATCAAGAAAGTAATTCAAATTAAAAGAAGGAACAATTTCAAAGATCTAATAGCATGGCTTCTTCATATAAACATGTTTTTAAAAGTGTCAGTTCATTTTTTTTCAGATAGCCTGAAATTTTACATTCCCCTCCTGAATCCAAGATTCCTCAGTTCCCTCAGAAACTTTGCTGTGTGTTCTAGAGTAATTAACATGGGATGGCACCAGTTACTGACATGCAAGACATCATTTTAAAAAACGATACTGGAGACGTTTATCTGTAACTATATAATTGTTACCAGAAGCAGAGAGTTCTGGTGTTTGAGCCTGTACTGAGCTCGCACTGTGCTATTGACATTAAGGACAAAACTTTTAGATGAGGAGGACAAACTCACTGCTGAAACATTAACAGAGTAAGCAGTTAAGCTGTTTATTGCTAAGTATATGTAATTAATTTCAAAACTAAGTAACTCTTGCTACAACTGTAAGCTATTCTGGGAGAAAAGAGCACTCCCCACTCCAGCTGAAGCTCTGGTACAGCACAGAGAATAAAAATTCATCATGCAAGAAAACAAGAACACTCTCTTATCCAGGAGGACACGGATGTTGTCCCCTAGCAGATGTGAGCTGTGTGTTTCCTAAGTGACAAAAAGAATTCCTGTATTTTATTCAGTGACTGTTCAACATGAAACAAGGACTTTCCCTAGAATAGTCTTGGGACCCATGACTTTTCCTACTCTCCTTATGACTGGAACATGACACAACATTATTGAAGCAATAGGCTTGGAGGAGCAGGCTAAGTACTTTGCTCCAGATTATCAGGCTCTGAATTCTTCCTGGGTGGAGGGATTCCAGAGATCATTGATGAAGATGAAAAAGATTTGGTGATGCGTGGGATTTAAGACACACTTTTATTGCAATAGTTCACATGGGAGTAGCACAGGGAATAGCTCTTCCCTGAGCAGAATCTCACCACAAGTTTAGCTTTCCATGTACACTACACGAAGACTACAGGTAAGGCTATGGATTCCCCTATAGCATCAGGCATCAAAACATAAATATCGAAATGCTAAAACATGGGGCAGCAACAGCCTCTGCCACTATGACAAAAAACATTCATACAAACATGATATTGCCTGGATAGAGAAAATATACCTCAGGGTAATATCAACAAATATTTCTGCAACTGTGTAGATCTTCATTTTTGTGAGTAACAGAAAGTTTGTGTAGACTTGAATTTTGGTGTCTGACTCTGCAAAAAGGTGTCAAAATGACAATCCTGCCAGTTTGCAGAATATAATGGTTTCAGTTAAAACTAGTAAAAATCCAAAGCTGTAACTGCCAAGAAGTAATGAAACATAAAAACTTTGAAGCCATAACACTTCAATGAACATCTGATACTTTATTAGCCACTATGGCTTTCTGTCCCAGGGAATGTTTTGGATTATGAGTGCATATGCTAAGAGGGAAGGACAGTCTCAGGGCAACAGGACCTCTTCTGTAACTATCTTATTTCTTTATTTAAGCATTATCCATTTGGTAGCAGTAAGCTCTATATAGGTCATGCAATAATTACTCTCTGAAAAGGAACATTCATATCAGAAAGGGAAACTGCCTTATTCAAATATGGTCAGAAATAATTAAGTAAAGTCAGTAATAGGGAGAAGTTGACAGCAGGAATTCATGACAATGATAGGTCATGCTTGCACAGTGAAAGCTTTGACACAAAGCTTGTGTCACAGTTAGCTCAATGGAAGGTTAGTCACTCTGTATTAGTAAGCACTTGACTGCATAATTTCCTAACAGAAAGTGCAGAACATGTCTGAACACCTTTTAAAATAGTGAAAATACCTTTTTCACATTGTAGAGCCTTGGCTCTTCCTGGAGGCGAGATGGAACATGCAGTGCAAAGCTGTTCTGGTACTTTACAGAAGTACACATCAATGGGGATATATTTCTAATCTGTAACCGCTCTCCAGCTCTGCTTTCATTAACAGTTTGTCTGGTATTTTCTATAAATCTTCATGTCTTATAACTTAGCTTTAGTATTTGGCAAAAAGTCTCAGCCTCAGCACAGCTCTCATCTTCACATTTAAGCCAAAAACTAAAACAATACTTACAAAAAAAACCAACATAGACCATGAAGATATTAAAGTGTTGCATTGACTTCAGAAAAGAAATGCAGGATTCACACAGAAGGCTAAGTTAGGTGTCAAGTGCCACGTCTAGCATGTAAGTAATGAAAGTTTCCTGCAGCAAAGTCTCTTCTTGTGCAAACACTCTCTTATTGTGTACACATGCACTAAGGCTGAAACAGGGACAGGGTTGGGCCCTGCTTCTCCATTTGCACTTGTGAGATCTTTACAGCTGAGTATCCTTACTGCTTGCTAAATGCAGGTAATTTCATCTTACTAAAGCTAACAGTAAAGCAGATGTAGTACCAGATCTTAGTATTAGATCTACTATCAAGTTCACTGGTATGTTAAAGTTTTCTCCCAAGTTTGTGAAAGTATAGTAGAGAAATGGCTGTAACTTACATTGACCAGTACTAGTTCCCCAGAATAACGTGCCATGAATTGTCAGTGCTATGTGCTCCTCTTGTCCATGGCTGTGCTGGAACCTGCAGGAAGAGGTAGTAGCTATGCTAGTACACTGCTGACCAAGGACCCCACCACACAAGAATTCCCAGCTGGATAGAGTGTATTTCTTTAGCAATGCCTGGCTGGTACAAGGGCATGGAAGAGTCCAGACTTCATTTATCCTTTAATTTAGTCTTACTTCTATTGCAAACATATGCATTCCAGGGTTCCTGCATACAATACAATACAGATAGGAAGAGCACTCTTTGGTTTCCTTTCATCTCTTAAGTAATCCTCCACTTCAGTACCCTTAGGAACTTCCTAATGACACATCACTAATTAAACAGAGATATCATGGCCAAAATCCATGAACAAACAATAATATAACAACCAGGCTGGTCATATGGCTACTGTAATGAAAAATAAAGAGATCAAAGCAGAGTCTTTGTGGATCAGTGCTTTACTGGAGATAGGCAGAGTAAATTTTTTGAAGCTATACTTTCTCTTAAGCTGCAACACTTCTAGCTTTGTAATGTAGTTATGTTCAGTATCAGTCCATGAGAAATAACAAAAGGCAACAGAGGTCTTCTGCATTATGAGCCTATTCTAAAGAATGAAAGCACAACTCCATTTTCAATGGCTGGAATTATCATTAAGTCATCTACACAAAGAAATCATAGACACTTCCAGAGAATATCACACTGCTTACTGAGGAAAAAGAGGTACCTGGAAAAAATGATGATGATTTAGGAACAGGCTTGCCTTTTGATATGCAAATGCGACTTCAGTTTGCACTGACTAGAATTAGTTTTGGAACAAAAAAAAAAAAATATATAAAATATAATAAAAATTTAAAAAAACAACAGCTACTGTGTTGTTGTGTACATATAATCACTATATTTAAAAGGAGACTGTTGCTGCAATAAAACCACCGGATTTGGTTTCTTTATACCACTTTCAAGAAGATTCATTTCTCTGTCTTTTTTCAGATGTCATTAACACATCTGTCCACTTATGTGTAATTTTCTGCTTGTAACACTTTTTCTGCCATGTTCATGTAGTTTCAATCAATGTATCTCTATTGCTGCATGATAGAAACGGGAATAGTTTCTACTGCATGGCTTAGGAGACTCAGGACAGAAAGCTTAGCCCAAGAAGGCTTGAGTGGAAAAAAAACAAGTGTTAAGCAACTGTACCCATCTGTTCACCATTAAGGCATGATAACTTTCCTGAATATCACTGGTGACTCCCTATAGACCTTATAGGCTGTTTTTCAATCAAAAATGACCCTGCTTACAATGTTTCAGCCACATCCCTCTAATTGTGGGTGTTATGAGAAGGAACAACACAAAATGATTATGTGAAGTCCAGACTGCAATTCACACAATGAGAAATCCCTGAGGTTTCATTGCAGAGTCTTCACATGTCATCAAGGAGGCACTGAGAGCCACAGTGGATGGAAAAGAATTTTTTTCTCAAAAGCTTTTTCTTCTAAAGGCAAGTTACAACAGATATCCCAGGTCTTGCATCCAAATTACAAGCAATGACTCCCATGCAAGCTAACCACTGTGGAATTCCTGCAGTGGCAGCTACATCGTAGCACTTAATCAAGATGTGAAATTGATACTGAAAAAAAAATTGCTAAGTTTTAGATTGCTGGTTATCCTTGTTTGGTAAGCATATTTTATAGGGTTTTTTTCATCCTCTTTTCCCCATCTGCAACTAGAAGATGAAATACCAGATGGAGGCAAAAATGTTGCTTTTGCCTTATTTCTTATTCAGATGTAACTCATGCAAAAATATCTTCAGATTCTGTTCCAAGGAACCAAATACAGTTACAAGTTACAACTATTTTAGGAAATTTTCAGTAACCTGAACATCTGAGACTTTAGTCATTATCTGAAGCCTACCCATTATCAGTGCTTTCATCTGTGAGGATGAAAGTCAGGCAAGTAGATGTAACCTTATGCAAAGCTCACTTATATGCCACACTGTAACTGAAAATGGTGGTAAACAAAAGAGTTAGCCAAAGACCTTAAATTTATCTTTGCCTCTGAACACTGAAGAAGATTTCAAAGTTACACAACACAGACCCCAATCACTTGCATAGCCAGAGCAAAACGCTTGTGGTTGGGTTTGAATTTTATCTTTCCATGTCCCTTATAAAATAGAAAACTACTCTGCTTTGTGCTTTTGTTGTGAAAAGAGGACAGACGTTTAATTAACTGTTCATAGTAAGTGTTACATTTCCATCTCCACATTAGTGTTAAGTGTTAAGATTCAAAGATGTCAAATTGAATTTGTTTAAAGGAGGTACTGAAAATGAAGATCTATTCCAAAAGGTATGATATACATAGGCTGAAAAAAAAAAAAAAAAAAAGCAATTTGGCAATTGCTTGGAAAAAAAATCCAGATTTCTTTCCTGACACATTATGTTCTGTCTGGCAACATAATGTAATGTATTTGGCAACACATACACAATAAAAGGGCAGGTCAAGAAGTACCATGCTGTTCTTTCAGTCATACATATTTATTTAAATATGTATTTATATATATATACATGTATATAAAGACAGGTACTTATCTTTTTTTTTAAAAAAAAAAAGCATTTGTTTAGCATTTCCCCTTCAAAGCAAGGAGGATAAACAACATTGGGGTTTTTTAATCCAGTAGAACTGATTCGCAAGCTCATTGTTGCAACAAAGTCCAGTTCAAGCTTTCTTGCAAAAAGTTATTAAAGAGGCCAGTGCTAACTAGGCTGTTGAAGATGCTGAATGCATGACAATCAGCAAGTAACAGAATCTCCCTTTGTTTTATTTTTCATTATGCTACTGTCCCACAATCACAACTCCTAATCTTCAAAACTGACAAACATTGCTTGAGAATTTAATCAATGAGCAAGTCTAGGACACTCCTGTTCCAGGCAGCTGTTACTGTGTCTCGGTTTTAGTGTCATGGCCACATCAACAGATTTAAAGTGCTGTTAGAGTTCCAGTTTCACATGTCAACCTTTGTTGTTATGTCCTCAGATACAGGTGGTATATGAGAGAAAGATATTTTGGGGGGGGGGAAAAAAAAAAAAAAAAAAAAAAAAGATTACTTAGTTTTCAATGTTACATCCAAGAAAGCTATAGAGAAATTCTTTTGAGGGCCTTTCTCCTCCTGCTCAAAATAGGTTATTTTATGTGGCTAGTTTTGAGATTCTAATCTCTCAGGCTGCAGTCCTGCACACACTCATGCATGTGATTAACTCTGACTACCCACATGCATGAAGTGCTTGCAGGATGGGGGGTTTAATTTGTTGTGACAATGTCATGTGGAAGGGAGCTAACTGGCAATATGTGAGAACTATATTACCGAGGCCATCAAGAGCAGGCTGTATTAACCCTGTACTGGGCAAGATTTTACTAATGACTGCTATGTCTCTCCAGACCAGCAGTTTATGTAATGTTTTGGGTTTGGAGATGCCAGGATCACTATAAAGAAACTCAAAGGAAAACAGAAGGAAGGCCATTATTATGCAAATTTTTGTTTTGAAGAAATTTTTTTGTCAATGACTTTCTGTTAGCAGTTGACTTGGAGTTTACCCTTGGGAATGTAATGGCTTCGCTCACCTGCCCAGGGTGGCAGGACAGAGGTACATCAAGTGTTCAGCATTCCTAAGAACTGACAAGCACACAGTGAAGAGTGCACCACCTGCATCTATGCAGGATGGTGCCACGACTTTTTTCTCTGTCCATAATCTTCTGTGCCAAGTGCAGCTGGTCTGCAGATTAGGGTGATTCCGTATTTGTTTGCTTCTAGGACAGAGAACAGGAGAAAAGTCACAATGCTGAGCTGCGTTCAGCAGTCAAGAGGAGCTCTGCTTTGAGATACTTTCCCTAGGTGCAGTTTAGTGCCAAAACAACATGTAACTTGCCACAGGTCTAGTTCCCATGATGTGAAGACAAGTGGTATCACATATGAAATGGAGCAGGTATACGCATATCCAAACAAGGAAAGATTACCATGTTTTCTCATGTGCTAGTAAAAATAGTATCTGCTACTTTGCTATCTGATTCAGTTTTCAATCATACCAGTGCCTTTGCTAAAGATCTGCAGGTTGGTTTTTTTTCTCCTACAAAAATCGCCTTCCCTGGAAGTGTTTAAAGTGTGGGTAGATGAGGTACTGAGGGGGTTGGTTTAGAGACTGGTGGGAATGGTTGGACTCGATGATCCGGTGGGTCTCTTCCAACCTGGTGATTCTATGATTCTATGTTATTACTCTTTATTATAGGTTATGCTTACTAGATACACCACCATGACATAGATCCCTTTTGTCTTAACTGGAAGTTCAGTTTTACTTTCATTATCTCAAATATTGCATGACAGAATAATTTTTCATTTTAATCACAATAACTTTACATTTAAACCTTGGCAGACAAAATGATGTGGAGAATTTGTAAGAAAATACTGAATTGTCACTAGGAAATAGAGAGAGGATGGGCCACAAGCATTTCTTCCCCCACTAGCAAGGATAAGCTTGATGTTGTAATTTAATCAGAGTAATTTACTAAAAGCATAGAATAAGATTTTTAGAAATATGATTAAAAATAATCTGTTTAACAGAAATCAGACAACATAACCCAAACAATTATAATTTTAGCAAGTGGTTGAACCTCTTATATAATTCCCTGCTTCTATAGACTGTGGGTGCCTGAGGAGATTCTGTCATCATAATGTATTATGAAGTGCCTTGCCTCTAGTTTTCAGTTCTGTGAACAATTCATCAACAGCTAGAAATCAAAACTTCCTATGAAATAACTAATTCACTCCAGAGCTGTCCATCACAAAGATATAGGTAAAGCCAAAAAATATTGTTAGGTGTCAAACTGTAAACCACCAAGGATCAAGAGATGACATTATTGCAGTCATAATTCTGTACCAAAGATGCCTGATGTCAAATCACAGAACAACCAGGTTGGAAGGGACCCATCGGAACTTCTAGTCCAATAGAAGTGTTTATAAAGACAAAGGAGTAAAATCTTTCAAGAAATATTTAAATTGCAGTTTAAGAAACTCAAAGTAATTCAAGGCACCACCTCACAACCTACTGTGTTGCAATAAGCTCCAGAGACATAAGCCTTCTGTGATCTAAACTAATATACAGTGTGCCTCTACCCTTCATGTTCAAGGACAGTTTGGATGGGACCTTGAGCAGCCTGACTTAGTGGGATGTGTCCCTGCCCATGGCAAAGGAGGATGATCTTTCAGGTCCCTTCCAACTCAAACCATTCTATGATTCTATTATCCTACACAGGAGACTCCCAAGTATGCCAGAGCATAATTTGATCAAAATCCAAGGATATAGTTTGGCCTAGGGTGTATCTGAGTATACCTTTTGTGAAGAATGGAAAATTTGAACCTGTATCTGGTAGGTTTTATGCCTTGCAGGATTGAAAAATGTTTAAATAATCATGGTCATTTCAAAGTGGTTTTGCCCCAGTAGATATTTGGAAACTGCTGTCATTCAGCCATGTTTGAGATTTCCTTAATCTCTTATTTTGGATTTCCTTAATCTCCTATTTTGGATTCCTTTAATCTTTTATTCAGTCTATGGAAGCAGGGTCTATTTATTTATAATAGACAAAAGAAGTTTTTTTCTGGCCACATGCAGCTCAGTCTGACCAAATGACAAACTATTGTTCTGTTGCAGGCTGCATCTACAGAATGGGGTGACGTCTGTACTGGAAAAACACTTCAACATATTCACACACAAATATAGATTCTGTGATGCAAACATATTTTCTGAATTTAATTTCAGAGACTCAAAATATTTCCAGTTTCAATTCTAAAATATTTCTGCTTTTGAAATTTTTTTTTTTAAGTCTGCAAAATCAGGCTACTGTCCACAGCCAAGGGAATTCAAAGCCAGGCACCGAAGAGATACAGTACATGATGCAGTGCAGGACCAAGTTACAAGTTCTGAATAAGCTGGAACACTTACCTGATCCCACACAGGTCAGATACTGTGCTGCTGAGAAGTTGCAGAGCTGCATTAGTATGGTTCTACCTGAGCTAATTTACCTGATGCTGTGCTAATTAATTATGGTGTAGCACTGTGCTGACATGACAATCTTGCATCAAGTTAGGACTTAGCTCAGATATCTCTGCCTGTTTTTGAGTTGTGTAGTGTACATCCCACAAAATCATTTCCAGATAATATGACAGCTTCCTGTACAATACTTAAGTTCTAATTCAACAAAACTCTTAGCAGATTCTTAAATTCTGAAATGAGCGTTCCACCACTACCCCATGTCCTTTTATATTCAAATGCAGAGATGTGGAAGAGACATAGGGACACAAAATAAGACTACCACATACCAGATGCATAACCTCCTAAGTGTTTCTGGCACTAATGGTTTGAATAGGCAGCAACAATTTTCTAATAAAAAAGGTAAAAGAAGATGGGGAAAAAAATTGCCATTTCACATTCTCTTGAAGTTTATAGGGTACCCCTTTTTGCTTCTTTACATTTTGTCATTCTAAATGGAAACCCAGTGAATGTTTACACACCCTCTAATCGATCCATCAATTCCAGGCATTATCACTACTAGCAAGAAAAAAAACCCAAAATAACAAAAAAAACCCATCAAAACAAACAAACAAACCAAAACAAAAACCTCAACATAACTCCAATAGCAGTGCCAATATCTTTAGAGGACTTACAGTTTGTATCAGAAGCCTTTTGGGTTAAATCTTCAGGTGAAAAAGGGAAGTTGCATCCTGAGTGTCACATACGAAAGACTTTCTCCTAAAAATGTTTAAGTTAAATGTGGTCAGAGTTTAAGTTAAATGTGAAATATCTCTCCATAGTCATACCCCAAGGCAACTATTTTCTTCCTTCTTGGTCTTTCTGAACATAGGAATTTGAGTTAGACTTTTACTAAGGCTGTAGGTATGTCTTCCCTTCATTCCCTGCGTATACTACAGCCAAGATTAAACAAGAGAATTCAAAAGCAAATAAGCCTGCCTCTATACTGTTAACTTCTGCATACCTTGGGTAATTCCCAGCACTAAGGCTTGAAATTAGCTGGCTGAAATGAGCCCATTTCTAGAATTTAAATTTCCTTACTGCCCCAAAAGCAATAATCACATCCCAGTTTGCTGTTTGCAATGCTTCTCAAACTCCCAAATTAGTGACTCCCTTTCCACATTCAGGAAATGTTTGGCCCAGAGACGGTTGGCTCAGGTTAAAGGTGTGCCCAAGTCTTAACAATATAAACAATGGAGTTAGTGTGCCCAGAAATGCTGTCTAGCACTTTTTAATTTTTTAGCACTTTAACTGCATAGAGGAGTCCAACATTCTACCTGTGTCGACACAGGCTTCTGGTCAGGTGTATTTACTCTGACTGTCTAGCAGGTTTGAGCTGTTTAAACTGAGCTCTGTGGTGCAGCCATACAGCTACTAATCAAAATGTTCTTCAAAAGTGCTGTAAGTGTCTGTTGTGTAAATATGTCCTGTCTTGTTCCCAGCACTGTACGCTGTTTGAAAGGGAACTGCAAAGACATTGTAGCATGAGTGGTCCCATGTCATCCTGCAATCTCTACCCACAACCTCCTTTAAATATATAGCAACAACTGCTATGCCCTGTTTTACCCGTCAGGAAAGACTTTAGAAGTCCTTCTGTAGTAGATTATGTTAAGTGTCCTTGACTTCAGATGAGATTAGACTCACTGCAGAGGCTTAGCCTTTTATGTGTTCTGCAATCATAAAGGATCAGCACAGTGACAAAGCAGTCCAATGGAGACTGTTAAACACTTCAGATATCCACACTTTATTACATAGCAATACACAGCTAACAGCACAGACACCTAGCTGAATGATTTAAGAGGCCTTTTTGCAAGAGTATCATTCAACCCTGTTGGTATATATACTTCAGTGATGATCCTAAAGCTCTTTTTGGCCTAAGCGTTTGTAACAAGATGAATTATTACTATGCCCTGTCACTGATAATGGCCATCATTAGAGGCTGCAAGAAAGAGGTCTGAGAAACTCATTACAAACAGTAGAAATAATTTCTCCAATGGGAAGTTTCATTTCACTCTCAGGCAGTTATCAATTGACTCACATTCTGAAGCAATAATCTTTATATCTCACCTGAAAAACTCACAGTATTTTATGGTTTTGTGGGTGATTATCTGTACAAGTGCCATGTGATTTTCAATTTTTTTCTCAAGTCTTGGTCTCACTGTATCTTTTGGCTGAGTATTTTCTCCTGTTTTAATGTATGCTGCAGTTTCAGTATCACTGTGTTCTCTCCTTATGACATGTTCTTTGATTAGGAAATAGGACCACACAGTTTACTTTCACTCAACTATTCCTATCTCTACCATCTCCCTTTTGCTGTTTCCTCCTCTAAGCATTGCTGACATTTTCCAAACTCTTGAAGGAAAATATTTCAATGATACATGATACAATGATATGTCACATACTCCCTGCAACTCTGCATCAAGAATGGAAAAGAATTACCATCTGTGTAGATGTCTATACATACGTAACATTTTAGAAAGTGCTTAGTATTTTGATCCAGGGGTATGAAGTTTTTGGGGTTTTAGGTAAAGTGAAAAATCTTGCATTGCTAAAAGAGATCTCCTATTGGGAGGAATCTTATTGATGTTATATGCTCAACAATAATTGCAAGAAATAGCAATAATTAACAGTCAACAGCAATTAAAAGAGAAATTAGCAAAGATAAGTCATAAAAAAAAGAATGTGTTGCCATTGTCCACATGCATACTTAATACAATATCTATCTTTGTGCTCTCAATGTCAATCTGAACTGGAAAGGAAACAGAATCCTTTTCAAATAAATTGCAATTATACACTCTACCTGAGAACAAAAGAAATAAGGACGCTAGCCCCTTTTCTTCTCGGCAAGCTCCATGTCAGTGAGAGAAAAACCTGCAAAACGTGCATCAATGTAGAACTTGAAGTATTTGCTGACACAAAGAAATAAACTTAAACAGCTCTTCCACAAGAGGTATTTCGCACTACCCTGTTTTTACAGGTGCCTCCTTGAATGGCTATTTTGAATAATTTCTATAGAAAAAGGAGCTTCTAAATGACAATTTATTTCCTTTCATCTGTCAAATTTAAGAGCATAAGGATCCATGAAATGCAAACACAAATATCTGCTTTCCAGGGAGTATAATACCAGGGAAATTAACAAGATATGGTAATATGTACCTTATAGATCTCCTTGAATACTGTGTGCAGTTCTGGGCCACTCACCACAAGAAGGATGTTGAGGCTCTGAAGTGAGTCCAGAGAAGAGCAACGAGGCTGGTGAGGGGTCTGGAGAACAGGCCTTATGAGGAACGGCTGAGAGAGCTGGGGTTGTTTAGCCTAGACAAGAGGAGGTTGAGAGGAGACCTCATTACTCTCTACAACTACCTGAAAGGAGGTTGTAGAGAGGAGGGAGCTGGCCTCTTCTCCCAAGTGACAGGGGACAGGATAAGAGGAAATGGCCTCAAGCTCCACCAGGGGAGATTTAGGCTAGAGATTAGGAGGAAGTTTTTCACAGAAAGGGTCATTGGGCACTGGCAGAGGCTGCCCAGGGAGGTGGTTGATTCACCTTCCCTGGAGGTGTTTAAGGCATGGGTAGATGAGGTACTGAGGGACATGGTTTGATAGGAATGGTTGGACTCGATAGTCCTATGGGTCTCTTCCAACCTGGTTGTTCTATGATTCTCTGATAAACCTGGTTCCTAAGGAGTCAGCTTTAGAACCCTTTCATAGCATTGCACAGCCACAGACCAGTTTTTAAAATAAAGCATTTATGATGATGAACAAGATTATCAGAATCTGGCCTTCAATGGATAATGTTTATAAAGAGTTGGAAAAACATACCTGGCTACCTGGGAGGAAACAATACCAAAACCAGATAAGGCCTCTACCATGTATATCCTCTCAAGTACACTTCATAGTGACAGTTCTATTTATGCTCAATCATTATAGGTATTAATCTATTACCCTATGACTGTCTGATAAGACAGACTTCATACTGGAAACATTATGCCTTAAACAATGAAGAAAGATATCTTCTAGGACAGAAATCCTATGTATTGCAAACAAAGAAAGAGAGAGAATAACAAGACTAAATTCTGACAAGAAGATACTTCTGCAAAAGTTCTTATGAATGTAAAGTGAACATAGACATAGACAATTCAAATATTTAATATATACAATGGTTTACATTCTACCATCAGGAAGAAATCCATATTTAAAATACCTAGAGGTCTTTTCATCAGGAGTCTCTCTGGCTTTTTTTTTCCTAGAGACTGTACTTAAACATTTAAAAATTTCCACAGATAAAAAAAACCTTTTGTCATATTTTCCTTATGTTTTTGCAGCCAGGAAGTACAGGAACCTTCAAACCAGAGTAAAAGTTTAACACTGACAAGTACATTAAAATGGAAAGGGCAAGATGATTTCACAGAAGAAAATTGTAGTTTTCTGCAGTTAAAAGGGTTTGAGTGATTTTTATTGTTTAGGTAAAGATGAAGTGTTGATTTGAAATCTAAAGTAGTGGGATGTTTAATGAGACTGAGATGCAGTTTGTTTGGGGATTACATGAATTATTACACCAGTATGTTTTAAAATAGATATTTATGTAGCCAGATTGATGGCTACAGATTTTCCACTGTTTCCCTTTTTTACTGTACAATGTTTTGGCATACAAGACATGCATGGCTCTGAGGTTAATAGAATCAACATATTATATATACACGGGGATTAGTATGCTTTCATTCCAGATTATTACATATTTCATAAAAGTTCTCCAGACCTCATAGTAACAAAAAAGTCACAACATCATCCGTCCTTCCCCATGTTGTGCATTAGATCATTAGATGAGAAAAAACACAAAGCTGGTATCATTTTTCGTGACAGACTTTACACGCATACTCCTGCTGAAAAGGTCACAGCAGTACTACTCCTATTAGGTGTTAAGAATACGGAGATCAAATATTAATTACTGCAATTTACCCAGTACTCAACTACATTTTACATCCCACACTGGGGTCTATGGTACTGGCACACACATCAGCCAGTTTATACTACTTTTAGTACATCTGCAGTAGAGGAAATAACAACAACAGCATCAGCTTTACAGATCAATTCCCACATTACTAATACTACCAATTATCAACATTTTCTGCAGGCTACCCAGAATCATTATCATCAAAATTCATGTAGAAAACAAGTGCAGTGCTGTGGACCATTTAGCATGGTCTATAAAACTTCTGTGAGGCATAGGAAGAGTTGATGGAAATGCAGTCTTTAACTTCATTAATGTTAAGGATGAATGGGAGGGTAAGAGGAACTGAGCAGTTGTGGAAGCTGGTGTGCTGCATCAAGTAATACTGAAGGACCTTTGATACTTTCAGCCAAGGTCAGGTATATCTACATCTGGATCAAAAAATACCAAAAATTTACCATGTTAGAAACTTGTAGTATTTCTACACAAATTGAGAGTAAAATCTGGTGAAGTAACATGAGCTTGTTAGTTTCAGTTGATAATTTCTACCCTTTCCACAAACTGTCAAATCACTCAGCTGAAAAATGCAGTGCTAAGGATACAAGAGAATAATGCAATCAGAGGGAAAAAGTTCTGAAAGGCATTTTTAGACAGTTCAATACAATGAGGAAAAAAGTCAGAGTGTGCTGCTGAACAGAAGTTAAAGAAAATGTGTCCATTCCCACAGGGTGTCAGAAACATATAGCAGAGACACCATATGCGTATTATGAGTAAATCACATATGGATTGAAGTGATTCTTGCTAAAGGACATTTTCAAAGCTAATTGTCAAATGTCTATTTAAAAGCACATCAGACATCAAATAAACAATTTAATGGTCCAGCTATCCATCTAGAGCAGTTAATTTATACTTCAGACATTTAAGACAAAGAAATTGATTACCTCAGATTTGTTATTTTGCTTTAACAACAGAAGTAAGAAAACTGAAGAGCAGACTTGGAACTGATAAATCTGAGAAAAGGGTAAAGCAGTGAAGTAAAACAATCTTTCAGTCTTCATTACAGACAAGACATAGTTCCTCCTCTATCTTCACTACCATTTGTAAATTACCTGAATTTAGAGGTCTGTGCTAGTCTGGATTTTAAAAAGCGAGAGGTTGAGCCACATTTCTTTGGTGCCTCCTGCATTCTGGGAAGCAACAAGAAATCGGTTCAACTAGCAGTGTGAAGCAAAGCATTTCCCAGGCTGCTTTTTATGGTCTTTTCCCACACCATCCAAAAGAGTGACTGGAAGTGTCAGCACAGAACTGGAGCATGACAGCCCCCAGCCTAGATTACAGCATTTTATGACTACCTGCAAGACACTTCATTCCACTAGCAGCTGGTAGATGAGTTGGCTTAGAGTTGCCCCAGCTGTTCTACAGCTTCTCTACTGTAACCTTATTGAGTTTTTTCCACCGAGGCATGTTCTAAAGCAACTGACATCCCACTGTAGCCAGCCAGGAACAGCGCCCAGTGCAGCACCAGGAAGATGAAGGATCTAATGGATGCGAGGCCTGGTTTCATTCCAAATAAGCAGTGGCCAGACAATGTTGTTTAAATCAAAGAATGCATGAACTCCTGCATTAGATATTCACATTGTGTTAGCCCAGAGCACAGCAATAAGATATCCAATTATTTTTGGAGAGAATGAAAAGTGTATTAGCATATTTATCATTATACTTTAAAATAAGGTTGAATACTCATTAAACATGCATAAAAGAATGTAAATTAAAGGAAATCCTCATGGGCAATTTTCAAACACAGGACCTTACCACTTCAGCCAAAACCTTTTGCTACGGTGCTCTGTTGAGATTAAATGTATGTGTAAATTAACGTTTTTCTATGGCCTTTGCAAAAAAAAAAAAAAAATAGCAAATACATTTTCAGAGCAGTTAGTATTTACTTCCCCTTTCACCCCTGCTGCCATCTTTTCATCCCTACAAATCAGATGACATAAGTAAGTAGGCTACACGCTTTTTCTAATCCAAATATATACAGACTTTGCTGACAGGTTCTTTCCTGTACCAATTCCTGAAAGCATTAGATATTTAATAAAATCAGGTTTTTTCTCCCTTTTGCAATTGATAATCTATTCTGAATAGCATGGGTTTGACTTGAAGAAGCATGTTGCTTTCTGAGTACTTATACATGAGTGTCTGTGCTAAGGGAAATAAATTAATTGTGATATTTAAGAATACTGGGTATAAAAGCTAAATCTCTCCTGAGACTAACACCATGTATCAAGAAAATGAAACAAGCTGGTTTTTATTTGTCAAATCTATGTTGTTATTATTATTTTGCTATTATTTCTTACTCCTTATTTATTATGTATATAACTTTACTGGTAGATAAGAGCTTATAAAACAAATAGACATGAGTTCAGTTTTGTTTCTTTGTTTTATTTGAGCCATCACAGCAGCCTAACAGTCTTGCACAACAGTAACTTCACAAACAATATGATATAGCAGTGGATTTGACCATGAAAATATAGCACCTAACATCTTTGTTTATGAGTAACACGCTTTTTATAAAACTAGAGCAATATTTATCAAATGACTTTAAAATTCCCGATATGATCGTTTCCAAGTACCAAGTAAAATAAAAATCACACCCTGCTCTGTAGCAAAGGGCTTAAAAGTCAATAGCAAGCAGGCAAATTCAATCAATATTCTGATCATACAAGGAATGTTTATTTCAAACCTAAGCCACTAAGATGCAAAAATGAGTTTTTGTTAATTGCTTCAAAAAGTTAAACCAGCAGAAAAGTCCCAAAGAAGTTGGAAGGTGGCAACTCCAAAACATACTAAAGTGTGTAACCATTAGCTGTTTAGCACAAATGGGATCCACAGTCCCATGAGTATAAGGTTCATCCGAAAAGGTCTGCTAAATCAGGCACAGAACTCACCAAAAAGAAATATCAAAGGCAAGTTTTAAACATTTGCACTTCTGAAAGCCTTGGACAACTTTCCCCAATCTGTAAAGAAGTGATTCTGGATTTTTAAAGGTTAGGAGGTCTGAAACCTCACTGCAAGGCAGTTGCTTACAGCAGCCTTTCTCCCAAAACTCTACCAGCATCTTCCTTCCCTCTACCAGTAATTCAATATGCCAAGCAATACTAGACTCTTGGCCTTCATTTCAACACCAGATACACACCAGAGTTACAACTACTACAGGTTTCTCTTCTGACTTCTTCTGCTGACTTTGTATCCACTGAGGGAGAACTTTTCTTCTCCTTCTCAGAATTATTTTATACTTCCCTAGCAGAAGGAATTGTCAGTAAATACTGTGGATTGGATACGCTGTTACTTCCATAAACTAGCAAAACCTCTTTATAATAGTATTGCAGCACTGTGGAGTATATTCCACCTGCATGGCCTGTGTATAATCCTCCACACTCAGGAATCCTTGAGCAGTCTATGGCCTGAGGAGGCAACAAAGAATTGAGAAAACAGTTTTCTGTCTGCTAGAGTGTTAACATATATGTTAAATTATATGACTGGCAGGGAGAAACCATGTTAACCAACATCCAGCAACTTTTATGTGGGTCTCTTGTAGATGCTTTTTACAATTCAGTACAGGATAATGTCTTTGTTCAACATACTGGGAGTGGCCAGCACAGATTTGCCAAAGGCAAATCATGCTTGACCAACCTGATTACCTTCCCTGTATAAATGGTTGGGTCCGTGGATGAGCGCAGAACAGTCGATGTTGTTTACCTTGACTTCAGTAAAGCTTTGGTGTAGCCTTCCACAGCACATTTATAGCAAAACTGAGGATGAGTTTTAGGAAAATAGGTTGCAAGGAGACTGAAGAACAGGCTACTAAGCAGGGGTTTACCATTACAGTGGTTTCTCACTGAACAGATGACTGACATTTAGAAGTAGCATTTCTCAGAGACTAATGTGAGGGGTAATATTGTTTAATATCTTCATCAAGGACCAGGAGTATAAGATGAACTGCACCTCCAGCAAGTTCATGGATGACACTAAACCGGAGGAATATTCAATACACAAGAGGAAGTGTTTGGAGCAGGACTTTGGACAGAGGCTTATGAGCAGGCACAATGGAATCTTTCCCCTGAACTGGGACATTTTTCTGGAATAAAATTCACTTTTTACCAGTTTGCATTAAAAAAAAAAAAAAAAAAAAAAAAAAGAGAGAAAAAAACTTTACCCTTGGAAAAGTGCAGGTAGTTTTTAAAGAATTTCAGAACCTTCTACATTAACAAATAGTCTTCTGTCACACAAAGGTAGTCCACGTACTTAAAATTCACATGTACATGCATTTCTGGGTGGTTAACAGAAGAAAGACATCTTGAGCCTTGCCTACATTCTGTTGCATAAAATCAAATAAATGAAATTTGCTACATTTTTCTGATACCTTAGCCCCCATCAAAGTATTTTTACAGCCTAGAAAAGCACCTGATCATCCATTACATTTTTTTGACAATGGAACCTGACAGAGTGCAGAGAAGTTTTACTTTCCTGTCCATGAATCTAAGACAGATTTGCATTTGAACACCAAGAAGATAACATCCATGTCCAGTTTTACTTTTGAAAGTACTTCAAGCCTTGCAAAAGCTGATGTCAAGGAATTTGCTTAACAGTATCACTTAAAGAAAGGTTCCTTGACAGTACCATGAGAATCATAACTTATTCTTCCTGTACTAAGCCAGTGTACCAGAAGGACATTACAGAGCAGTCAGTCATTTTAACAGGTCTAAAGCAGCCAATGTGTATATGTGTGAACTTAAAGGAATTTCTGAAAAGCCTGAATGTAGAAAGTATCAAATAAAGAACAGCTTATGACTAATTTAAAAGCAAAGTCACCCTAAAACTATTGAAAAGTGAGCCAGTGATGTTTACCAAATTCCTACTAAAATCCCCTAGTACTTTCAAATCTATACGAGAATTAATCTTGTGTTACAACTTCCTTTCCACAGTAAACAGACTTTATCAGACCTCAAGTCTAAAAGTACTTCTTTACACTACTAATAGCATATGTGTGCCTGTGCTGGGAAAGAATGAGGAGTACTCCTATCTTTATCTTCCACTGGATAAAAATTTAAAAATTATGTTGTAGTTGCCTTTATGCCTGACAAGAATATTTGAGGATCTATTCACAGTGGAAGAAATCCTCTCCAGTTAGCCAACTGTGCGTTAATAGGATGTATGTATAAGTACCCTCAAAGTACCTGCACAGCAGGGCAAAGATCTCAGAGAATTGCCGCAAGGGGGCTGGAAAGCGAGGCTGTAAGGCATGACACACATGGCATACCTGCCTAGCCTCACAGGGTAATCAGTATGTGCTGTCTTTCTTTTTAGTCTAGTTCCTGAAATCTGTTCTACATATGCCACAACCTTATTAACTAGTTTTTAAAATGCCTCAATTTTCTTATTTTACTGTTACACTATAGCAGCTTGGTTCCTCTTGCAAACTAGCTATATTGCTAAGGAGCACACTCTAAACTTCAGTTTGATCTGTGAATTAACAATTTGACTATCCACAGAGATAGGAAGCTTGCACTAGCCTGCAAAATACTTACTCAGGTTGATGGTATATAAAATAAAAAATATAAAAAACAAATAAAACAGCTTGAAGAAACAGTGAGGAGGCATAGTGAATCCACAGAAGACAACCTTCTGTTCGAGGCAACCATTCCGCAAGAGTTCTTCACAATTTTGCTAGATGAACATCCCTATATTACCAATAAAGGATTTGAAAAGGTCAGAAATCATCACAACCTCCATTATAAAGGAAATGGCCACACAATCCTAGTCAAAACTGACCGATCACAAGGAGACAAAGGTGTCAGAATTTGACTCCCCAATTTTATTGGGCCATGTAATATCAGGGAACTTCTTTTTCCCCTTTCTTCCTCCCCTTTCCAGATATAACCTACTTTTGTAGAGTAACATAAGTAGAAGATAGAATCACAGAATCATCAGGTTGGAAGAGACCCACTGGATCATCGAGTCCAGCCATTCCTATCTAACACTAACCCATGTCCCTCAGCACCTCATCTACCTGTGCCTTAAACACCTCCAGGGAAGATGAATCAACCACCTCACTGGGCAGCCTATTCCAATGCCCAATGATCCTCTGTGTGAAAAACTTCCTCCTAATCTCCAGCCTAAATCTACCCTGGCGGAGCTTGAGGCCATTCCCTCTTGTCTTGTCCCCTGTCATTTGGGAGAAGAGGCCAGCTCCCTCCTCTCTACAACCTCCTTTCAGGTAGTTGTAGAGAGCAATGAGGTCTCCTTTCAGACTCCTCTTCTCCAGGCTAAACAACCCCAGCTATCTCAGGCACTCCTCATAGGTTCTGTTCTTCAGCCCCTTCACCAGCCTCGGCGCTCTTCTCTGGACTTGCTCCAGAGCCTCAACATCCTTCTTGTGGGGAGGGGCCCAGAACTGGACACAGTATTCAAGGAGCGGCCTCACCAGTGCTGAATACAGAGGGAGAATCACCTCCCTGGACCTGCTGGTCACATTGTTCCTGATACAAGCCAGGATGCCATTGGCCTTCTTGGCCACCTGGCCACACTGCTGGCTCATGTTCAGTCGCTGTCAACCAACACCCCCAGGTCCCTCTCCTCCTGGCAACTTTCTAGGCAGACTTCTCCTAGTCTGTAGCTCTGCTCAGGGTTGTTGTGCCCCAAGTGCAGGACCCAGCATTAGGCTGTGTTAAACCTCATCCCATTGGACTCTGCCCAGCGGTCCAGCCTATTTAGGTCCCTTTGCAAGATGTACAGGACATTTCATTTTTGAGAGTAACATCAGTTCTTATGCTTTCATGAGACAAACAAAAATTAAGTACACTATATTTTGTGAGAGTCAATAGAAGCTGATATAATGAACATGGTTAAATGGATTTTAATGTCTTCAATTTAAATTCAAAATTGATCTGTAAACAGAGTCGAAGTGTAAACCACAAAACGAAAAATGTGAGATATTTAACATGTAAAAGCTAATCAGCCTTCTAGCTGAGTAGCTGCAGATAAGCCAAACATTGTGTTAGAAGTAGTGTCAAATTACCTGGTAGCATAATGACAAGATTTTTAGATTTTCAACAGATAATAATGAACTTCAGTGTCTCAATTTTTTTTTGTTTAATGAGTTTTCTTACAGGAACCTGAAATGTTCACTCACTTCCTAGAAAATATATTTTCCTTTTAAACTGGATAAGTATGAACTGCTTACATTCAAGGGTTATGAAACTGAGCTCTGAATGGCATCACTTTTTCTGTAATTAATTAGATTTTAGTTACCTTATTATAATGAGGTATTTTGTTACATATAGTATTTATAACACACATGTAGCAGGGAAAGATTTTTAACTTACAATCTACATCAGCACTGATCCAGTTCTACTTTCAATTTGAATCAGCAAACCAGAGCAAAGAAGACTGCAAGATAGACAAAGAAATGCAATGTTTTCTGAGGACTTAAGCAAGGCCAGATGAAGGGGAGGTCAAAGGCAAGCAAATTTACACCAGAAGTGTGTGATCTCTTTATAGGCAAACTAAAAAGACTAGAGAATAAAACATCAAATTAAGCATATATTGAGATGGCAAGGAAAGCGGCTGACAAATAAGCACCAAAAAGGTGGAGTGCCAGCCATGCTACTTAGGTCCTCTTATACAGTAGCAGGATGTCCTGTATTAAATGACTAGACTAGGCCTAAATATATGTAGGGGGAGGAAACACGAAAGGGAGGACTTTTCTCATGTTTCTGCACTACTTGTTTACTTTCCCAGTGATTTCCCAGTGTATCTCACTTTTCTCTAACTGATGCAGAGCAGACTGATCCAGAGTTAGTTGTTTCCCACACAACAAATCCAGAGTCAGACTTGCCGTGTGTACAGTAGCATATGATTGCTCATATTGACTCATACTCAAAGACTTGTAAATGTATAGCAGCTCTGATAAAAAAAAGACCATTTCCCTCTATCTTTAAACCAACTTTCTTAAATTGTCTTAATTTCTTCAGCAGAAGAAATAGACTAACTAGATAGTCTAGATAGACTAACTTCCACAAAACTCATGCTTTGGTGTTGAAACTGTAAAATATCCTGGGAGGCTTAGAAGAGAGAAACACAAGATCTAGTACAGGAACCAGCACAGAAAGGACTTAATTGGAATTTGCACCTGAGTATGAACTTATATCATCAGACAAAAATTCTTACCAGAATTTTGGACAACTATCGAATGTGTGAGTTTGGAACCTCTCCATATCAGCTTTTCATGCTAGGAGAGAGAAAAGAGTCCAAAACTAAGAGGGTTAGTTAAAGCTAGAGCACTAACGAAACAGAACAAGCAGAAGCAGCTATCACCACTTTCCCCTGCTCAGAAAAAAGCAAGTCTCATGCCTCACAAGAGATGGCTAATTTTTCTCCTAGGGGACACAATTCCAACCACAAGTACCATGCTCAGAAAGCAGCATTTTCAAGCCAGCCTTTGAATCTTTGATCCAGAGCTCATTCCCTCCATATTTAAGTCATGCTACTGGCAGGGCAGCCAGGAAGAGCACATTCTTTGAACGGTGCTCGCAGGTGGTATGCGTAAATGGAAACTCACACTTCAGAGACTATGTTTAGAATTACCCATTTGCTGCAAATTTAAACAGTGCATTAAAATACTCTAGATCCAGAATCCAAGATTCCCGAGCTAGTGGCAGAGTTAGTATGCTTACACAGATGGGCACAGCAGGTGTGATGAACAATGCCCATTCCAAGCAGTCTGAGTGTCAGCCAGCTCCACCCACAAGTCATACAGCTATGCTGTACCTAAGCTGTCCTTTTACATGGTGTACTTGGGATGGCAGCTAGGAGGAGCAGAGGTGCTTGCTTCTCACCACCTTGAAGCAAAAGTAGCATGAACTCAGAACTGCTTCTGCTTGTGGAGCCATTTTCTCCAAAGTCATGTCTCTGGACTTGATTTTGCTTTTTATTTAGGTTAATTGTTCACTGAAATTAATGGTGTCAGGTAAGGCCATATCACCACCTCACTGTGTCCTCTTACCCAAGAGTGTGACCCAACAGCCTGTCCTCAAGTTTGCCAATGCCAGCATTCTCTAAATCTTAGTCCAACAGCTATCTCTTTGTTTTCTCCATATCATGCCCTCTGCTCAGACTGCCTGTCCTGAGTCGTTCTGCAAGCTCGTTGTCCTCAATTCTCTTAGGTCCATCCCCTGGACACACACCTTTCACAATACCTTAATAGCATTAGCCAAATAGGACATATGCCCTAATTAGAATAAAATAACAAACAAACCCCCTTAACTGCAGTCACCAAGCACCATCCCTTGCCAAGTGACCACATAATCTTAATGTTGTTCCTCCTGTCTTTCCTCACCACACTATTACTCAACAATTATTCTGTGTCTATAATTAGCTCACACTGCTCCAACGAGAGATCCTAACTCAGCTCCTTAGGCATGTCTGAACATTTCCTGAAATCAGAACAATTTTGCACAGGACAGCAGCCATAGGTGGCAATGTCTTGCTAAGTTCCCAGGAGAAAGAATCTCATGTCCTTTCTCTTGGAAAGACACAAGGTTACCCCTAGAAATCATCAGTACTAGTCACATTCCGAAAGATCTGCTATCTCAGGCCCTTACCTAATAAGACCACTGGCAACAGACACAGCTTTCCCTTCTCAGGGCAGTTCTTCTGAAATTGGTGGAACTGCTAATGTGACCCAGGTGAGTATGATTTACCTATAATAAGCATTTCAGGCATTAAGGAGTGTCTATTCCTTTTAAATTAGGTAATGATTTCACATAGCTTCATTTTGGGGAAGCATTTATCATAGACATAGAAAGAGATTCCTTTTTAAAATGAGACCAATAAGACAAATTCAGCCAAAATTATAAAATGTCTTCACAATTCTTTATTGCTCGATTCAGAATTTCAGTTAAATCTGTGCTGCAATTGGCTAGGTAGTTTCTAAAACACTACAAAGCATCTTCAAAATTAAATTTAAAACTCTGCTATGGATTTAGTCACCGCTAGATAACATTAAGTAGAGTCATTCTACCTGATATCTGCGCCCAATATAATCTAACATTGTGAGCATTCTTGAAAGCATGAGATTTAGAGGACTTGGAGTTTGATGATTATTTTACATCTGTTCACTAGTAAAAGACATTGGATAACTGATCCTTTCTCTCTGGCATGCATAAAGCCTTTTATAAGCTTTATTGAAATTACAAATATGAAAACGCTCTTTCTTTAGGCTATCAAAGAGAGAATTAATTTAATGAAATTTCTAAAAGACTTTGAAATGGCAGACAATATACTGATTACATTATACTCCATTTTCTACAAAGAGGTTAAAAGACAACATTGTGAACCTAGTTACAACTGCAATGCCCTATACTGAGCCTCAGGAAACCATAGAACAAAGGTTATTCATGCAACATAAACTGGTCATATAAAGGATCACACTTTGTTTTTCCAAGACCCTGGTTTCAATAAATCCACTGCATAAATCTACTGTTTGTGGGAAGAATCAGGGCGAAGAAAAAAATACACTATGACTGTCTAGAAGTCCCTACAAAATGGGTTGTATTTCTTTTGTCTTTTTTTTCCTCATCTCAAAGCAAGATCATCACTACTAGCAAGTTCCTCATGGTCCAAGTCCCTTCTTTGACAACCCAGGATCTGATTAAGAAAAATCTGCAAAAAAGAAACCGATGCCAGTAAGAGTCCTAATGTTCGAGAAACAATGGAGAAAAGAGACTTCAAATTGATAAAAAAAAATCCCTGAGCTCTGTTTTACTTTCGTAGAATGGATGTACTAGTCCCTCATTATCCAGCAGGCTTGTTACACATAGAAATGTGTTAGTATCAAGAAAGTATTCATGAAGTGGGAAGCCCTGCAGAAAAGCCCCTAAATACTAAGCAGATTTCTGAGGAGACCTTTAGCATGCTAGGTGGGAGTTGGGTGGATATAACATTGAAAAAGGGGAACCACATCATGAGTCGCAGAGACAAAGATGTTACAGACTCTGCTTTTGAAAAGACTGTAAATCTTTTAAAAGATGTTAATGTTTTCAAAGTTGTTAATCTTTTCAGGTAAATGTATTTCCATTTCCTCAGACCTCCCTGAAATCTGTTTATCCCATGAACTGTCCTTCTGCTTGTCTGTTCTAAATATTTCAGATTATCTGAGCTCTATATGCCAAATTTGTGGTATCTGGATACATAGAAAATACTAAGGTTCCTGCAGTGGGGTGTATTTGCTGTTGTCATTACCTAGGTTAGCTAAAATGTGGGAGTGGGGATCCCACTTTTTCTCCAGTTACACAGTTGCTGCATGATGTAAAATTAGCCAGTAACTGGTAAAAACTAGACATAAAATGCTTACTCTTCTCTTTCTTATTTTAGTTTTCTCATTGAAGGATAGACAGTTACAGTTACTTTCTACTGCACTTCTGCATCTGACACCATCTGAAAACAGAAACCTGAGGCAAAAGAAGCACTCTATTAGGAACATATTAATTTCATTTATTATGAATAAATTAGAAAATAGAAGTTACTTTGTAATTTATGCAGATGATAGTCAATCAAATGAAAGCATTAGAATACAAACTATAGTAAACACTTGCAGATGGGAAGCTCTTTCCTTTGCAAGTAACAGTACAGGATAGCTACAGCATACAAAAGTCTCAAATCCCTACCACTGCTGGAAGTTTAAGTAGGCTCACAGTAATGATGGTCAGTTCTAAAAAAGCCAACTATTTTTAACACACCTCAGGCAACAACTGCCCTATTCCTTGTCACCCACCTGACATGGTCCCTGCCTCCCTGAGTAGTCAGGAGCCCAGCTTCATGGAAACAAGGTGCTTTAGTTGCTATGCCTGTTGTTTAGTCATTAGCCTTCTTCCCTCTGAAGACTTCCAGCAAAGATACCAATTAGAGCAAATGGCTTGTAATTAGCAGTGATGATTTTTGTAATGTGGATACCTTCTCAGTATGAACAGAATGAGCCACCAACTCATTTCACATGGTCCATAGGCAACCATCAGGAGGTAAAGATTTGCAGTTAATAAAGGCCCATGTGAGAACGAAACCAGTGACTCAGAGGACTAACACATTGTCTTGCAATACTGGTCCTCAGTGTTAGCACCACTAATCCAACTGGATCATTGTTAATCCTTTGTTTTACTGTGAATGTGAAAATTTTCTAAACACTTACTTCACATTTAATTTCCTCAGAGATGTGTTTGTGTGTAATAAGTGTGCTGCTTCCTCACATGGCACCTTCTCTGCTAAGTGGAGGGGAACTCTCCCTTTGTGCTTCCTGCTTCTCTCCAACCTGTTCCATTCCTGTCTTCTCCTCCTGGCACACTGCTTCTGTCTGCTGCCTTCACTTTCACCCTGCTAATCCTTCACTTCACCCACTTCAGCATTGCTCTCTCCACAATCCTGGCAGCACCTGTGAAAAGGCTACTAAAGGTTCAACTATCCTCCCTCTAGCTCTCAGTTCCATTGTAATGTGGAAAGACTCTAATTTTTCTGGGATTTTGAACTACTCCACTTGACGTGTTCCCTTCTTGACTTCTTGTTGCTGTATTTTCTCTGGTCTCACCACTTTCCTCCCTTAGTATTCCACCCCTGGTTGACACCCACTTTTATCACCAGTGCAGCATAGTGACTATCTTCTCAGTCATCTCCCATCCACTCAGAGCCTTTAACAGCTTTCTTGCACACAAACTCACGTTGTGATACTCAAGCTTGCTCCTGTGCTCCAAACACACAAGCTCCCGCTTACTCCTCCTTCTTCCCTTTTAATGTCTGATAATGGATCAAGACCCGTGTGACTTTTTTTTGTATACAATTTTCTCCCCCAAAGCCCACTCTCTACTTCCCCTCGCTGACCCTGCTAAGGCCTCACCCCATGGCAGAGGCAGCTGAGAGCAGCCTCCTCGGTAGCAGCCTGCCAGCAGCAGGGCCAGCCCAGGCACTCCCCAGGACAGAGCCTGCACTGAGATTTGACCCAGCGCTGTCCTTGTCCCAAGGCTGTCCCCAGTTCCTCTATGACTGCTGCAAGGCCTGCCTACCAATACCCCAACAAGAACATCATCTCTCTGCCTTCTTTCTCCCTGCCTCCACTCCCTTCACAACATATTTGCAAGAGGGTTCAAAACAGATGCCTCTGCCTCCCAGGACCTCGCCTCTACCAGCCACTCTTACTAATCAACCCTCCCCCATCTTTCCTCCCAAGGCTCCGTCCCCTGAGTCACAGCTCTCAGGCACCTCCCCTTCCTCCTGTTGTCATTAGCTCCCTCACCTTTTCCAGAGCCCCTCTGCAAACCCGCGTTCCCACATACCCTCTTATGTCATGACTCACCCTCCCAAGCTAACCTTCTAATTACTTATAATTAACAATAACAAGAAGGAACTGACATGATGTGGAGATGATCAGATGTGAGCATGAGAAGCTCAGTTTAATGCTTAGAGAGACAGAAACAGCAACATATACTACTGAATAATCCTATAATCACTCTGTGTACATTCCCCTTTCCATAACCTCTGCCTGACACTATCACACCCTCTGGCCTGTTACAAGATATCTAACCTCAATCATAAGCAGAGACCATCCACTTTCATTTCCATAGGTTTTCAGCACTAAGAGAGGTCAAGGCATCTGACTTTTTTTCATTTTACATGTAAAACATCGTATATAACCAATGCAGCCTATGTTAATACATAATAAAAGACATTTAAATTAGCATGATCTTGTCTCAGCTGCCTTGGATTCCCTGTACTAAAAAGTCCAGCTTTTCCTGTTCTATCCACTTACTGTACCTCTCATGCTTTTTTCACTGCAGCTATCCATGACTTAATGTGATGGCAGGCATGAGAAGCTGGCCTTGAGGATGATACGCAGATTGCTTTTTTTTTTCCTTAGAAAATCAAACTTGTTTTGATGGCATAATCTTGCTTACTTTCCTTAGCTCTCAGTGAGAGTCACAACCTACTTTATAAGACTCCCTTCTCCTCCCAATAGAACTGGTAGTCTTCATCCACTTGGACCCAGAATCCCTCTAGAGAAGCCTTGTCTCTTTCCTCCAATAAATGCCAATCCAAAAAACAAACCTCCTTCAAACTTTCCAATGCCTTTATTTATAATATGTAAGCCACAAAGAGCCTTATCACCATAAATTATAAATTACAGAGGCTACTTTCAAGAGCAGAAAATTTTATAGGTTTAGAATTTTTGTGAATTGACAGAGTTTACCTACCACTTCAATCCTAATGTTGCAGTCTGTGAAATCATCATGAAACATGAGTGGGAGCAGGTGAGGTCTCAGTGAGTATACAGTAAGACTGAGAAGATTACTTCAAAGCTTCCTTTACTTATCTTATTAATAATGTTGATGTAGTGGTCGTTTGATGTGAAATACTGCAAAGTGAGTCCTTCAGAAGAATGAACCACAGGAATTAAGTCCAAGATGACCAGGTTCTACAATGTTTATTTCAATAACATGAGCGCTTTGGAGTAATCTTTGTCTAGAAAGACCTAGCTGTGTGATAGGTGATCAACTCCACAGATCTTAAATCCAGGTAAGAAATTGAAATGAGCTGGTGTTTACTCCTCAGTGTGGGATCTTGAGAAAAAAGAACACAAAATCAAAGGGAAGGTAGAAATGAGGTCTTCAGGAAGGGAACAAGGATTAGCTGAGACCTCTAGTATTAATAGTAGTAAAGCACTAAACACAGTGTTGAGTAAGTATTTAACTCTTTTTTAAAAAAAAAAAAAGTGGTTGAAATAAAAGAATTTTAATCTGAACTACTTATCCATTTAATTTCCACAGTCAGAATATGGCATTTCTTTGGAACTAAATCTAACAGGTCAGTAGAGGGATTAGGCTTATTCTCTGGTGGGAAGACTACAGAGGTTGTGCTGAAGCCACTGGGAAAGGCTGGGGAAAGGGAAAGAAGCATCATTCATGTTTGGTGCTTTGGGCTGACAACCAGTTTCCTCCATTTTCTCTCATCCAACTCTGGCTAATATTCTCTGTGTGTGGAGAGACACTTGTCCACCCACCCACTCTCTGACAGAGAACACTTGTTCCACCCTCTCTTTTATCTGGCTTTTGAAATTATCGATGGAAAATAAGCAGTCATTTTCATGATCATTCAAGATAAGTAAGGAAGACAGAGTGTGGAGTAATTTTCATTTCTGGCTTGCCACAGGAGAAACAGCACTACATTACAGCAAAGTGCTGGAGAGTTCATTCACTTCTCCTACTCAGAACACTTTGTGGTGGCAACTGTAAAATACCTTAATGCTTTTTAACCTCTGAAGAAAAAGTGCTAGACCAGTTTTCTAGGCCAGTTTGGTACCAATAGTTTGTCTGTGAAAGGTACTGTTGATTTAATTATCTATTTTATGTTCTCATGACAGTTAAAGGTGTTTCCTTAAATAATAAGTAGAAAAGAGCAGTAAATTGACAACCAAGACAATACTATACTCCTATTCAGATCACATTTGCATGATAAGGACAACTTAATTTGGGGTGGGGTTTTTTTCCCATGATTACATGTCAGAGAAAAAACCCAACAGTTTCAAATTTAGCCTAATTCTATGCCAGTGTGACAGGATATTTCAAATCAATTTTGTTCTCATACTGAACATAATTTACTTGGATATATCCCAGTAAAAATCCCAGGATAAATCTTCACATTATATTATAGTAATATCCAAATACTGAAGAAATGTGATTTTTTCCCCCAATATTGTAAATTTAAATGGAGTTTAACATCTTAATTCTTATGTATTGGTCTAACATTGTGGCCATTCAACCAAAGATATTTCTGCCGGTATTGATGTGTTAATGAAGTATTAAGACTACAAAAAACAGATCAAAAGAACAAAGCTATGGTCTATGCCATGCATGATTCTGGTTGATTCCTTAGCTATGCACCTAGCCGGGGGATCATAGTAAACCTAAAAAAAACCAACCCTGTAAGTCTTTGTTAAATTCAACATTTATATTTAGACTCCACCTAAAGCAGGACATTCACGCTTACAGATGGGTAGCTGAAGGATCATTCTCCAATCTTACTATTTTCAGGAATAGTGAAATAGCTTTAAAGTGAGTGAATCTTTTTCTTGTATCCTAAGCATCCTGAACAATGTCAGAAAGTTTGTTGATATTGTAGAGTAGCATACTCTTAATTTTTTTTTTACCTTATACAGTATATGAAGTGATTTAATGAAATGGAATCCTTTCAGAACCCCTTAAATACATTACAGAATGCTCCAGAAAACCTCAGTGACTAGTAGCATCACTGGGTAATATATTACATTAATGCTTAAGTGTGGCCTATTTGAATAATTTCCTTGACTTGTTTACCACTGACAGGTTATTGCACTGAGCTGTATAAATACATATGTATATTTGCAAAAATACATTTAAAAATTTGATATAGATATTTTACTAAGAGTGAAAGAGATCTATCTTTTCTTGGTAATGTTAATTCCTGTCCGTCAGTCATACCTGAGAAACCTATGTGTTAACTTTCACCTAATCCTTTAATCCCCACATTTTCATTCAAGTACATATACTTCTAAACCAAACTCCTGTGCTGTGTTTTCTCTTGTTTTCAATAGAAAAGATTAGGATCACTGCCTGGCAAGCATAAACTCCAGACTATAGACCTTTCTTTCAAGGGAAGGTAAGACATTTGTTACATAGAGGAGTGGACAAGTACTTTTCCAGTATTCATCTTCCCATACACGAAATTACAATAGGGATGTTATGTGATTGGGTAAAGGAGGTCAATTAGTGCACTACAGTGCCTTATTTAAGTCAGGATCCACCCTGGGAAAGAATTTTAGAACCTTTGTTCCAGATGCAAGTTTTTATATTACAAACTTTAAAGCAGCTTTCCCTTCTTGGACTGAAGGACAGTGTACTTGGGCAGAGGTAAGTGTACTTCAACATGGCTATTTCTCCTTAGACTGATCTAAACACTTCTCTTGCACTATGAAATTAAAAAAAAAAAACAGTGAAGTAGGGATACAGAGCAGTAACCAAAAAGATACAGAAGGGTTTAGAAAGCACCAGGCATTCATACATACATATTTGATACAAATAACTGATTAATTTAACTATATTTGAGTAAAGTCCATTAAAACTGTCCACTATCAACTAGCATCTGGTAATAGGATTTAGGACCTTTACATCCACTTTTTAAAACCTTGCATTTGAAGTCGGTTTTGCATACACTAGCCTGAATCTCAACTGTAGAAAGATGATTTTATTACTCAAAGAAATTATAGCACCTGAAGTAAAGCTTTTTTAAATTTCTCCAGCACATGAACAGTCAAATAAGGAATATTTGATATTCCATCTGAAGGAGTGAATTACTGTAGGTACTACATACGTTTTTGCTCAGATAATTTTTGTGTTTCAAATGTATACAAACTGTATGCTTACTGGTGTTGTAAACATAAAGGGAGATCTTACATTTTAAAACAACTCAACAGTGACTGTATGTGTGCTGCAGAATTAAGTAAGTCATGGCCTCCCAGGAATAAAATCAATCATTATCCCTTGAAGAAAGTAGACAGCTGGGAAGCTGATTCTGGTCAGTATAGCAAGTATATATTTAACTTCACTGAACTACCTAGAGTTACATTAATGAATCCATCTGAAGAACTCAATTATATCTTCCTGTCTAGACTTGAGAAGTAAATAAATATTACCTAATACATATAAGGAAAACAATCACACTTATACACACTTGCAGTAAGACGAAGCAAGCCAGAGATACCTGCTCTGCTCACTATTTTGGCTTGACATCTGTAGTTTATTTAGTCTGCACTTTATTACATTGACTGCCTGTTCCTTGCATTCAGTCGATTTGATTGAAATACTGATGACAACTGAGATCTGTCTTTCAGAACAGACCTCATTCAATTATACAAAGATTAATCCAAATAAGTGATTAAACTACTGCTTCCTGCTGCATCAGAGCAGTTTCCTGAATACTGCTATCTGTTTACATATTTCCAGGTGTTATGTAATATCTAGAGAGGAACAAGCCCAGCCCACAAGTAGACACTCCCCCCTGCTCTGAGTCACAAATTCTCAATCATCCCATCTATTTGCATAGTTTAACTGACAAATGGTATTGCCTTCAGTTTATGAAAGCATTTACTCTGATAAGAGTACAGTTACTAACAATAGGATTGTACTAAGCAGCAGGCCATCTCTATGCTATCCTTAGCTTTCTTGAGCTACTTTGCAGAGAACTTTTGGCATAATAAATGGTGTTTGGTCTTAATAACACTTTTGGTTATCTAATGTTACCAACTAAATAGAGATAAGGCTGATACCAAGCCAGGCTTTAATCTTCTCACCATTTTGGGGTCACTATTCAACTATGGGCAGAAAGACAAAGACAATGGCAGGTAACAGATGGGCAGTGATAGCTATGGACAACATGTTCAGTGAATGAGGTGTCAGCCTTCTTCTGTTTGTTGTTGAGTAAGAGCAGTACTTCCACAGTAAGAGGAAGAAGCTTGTACATCTCATCATCACAGCTACTGTCCACTGAGAATCATCCAGCAGTACAGTGTTCTTTTGAATCAGTGTGAAACATCAATATCAGTCCTGGGATGCAATATATTGAAAATATTTGGGTTTTAGTCTCTAGGACAAGGCTTGCATCTGCAGAAGCAGCTGCTTTGGGGGCAATATTATAATGCTTGTGACTGAGTGTTAAAGTCTGCCATGCAGAGCCTGGCCTGTAGATGACTTTTTTAAAGCAGCATAATTAAAGCTGACCTGTAAGATTTTTAGTAATGCAAAAGCAAGTTAAATTATATTGCAAAAAGAGTGGAGAAGGATGCTTTGTATTTCCATTCTCTTTATTGCCAACAGACTTAAGTTCAAAATGCCAAGGTCCAAAAAAAAAAAAAATGTTGTGTAATAAATACTTCACTTTAGGCTGTAATAAATAAAAAAAATTAAGAAGGAATGCACTTTCCCAGCCACAAGTGTGGGTATTTTTGAAAAACAAGAGGAAAAAAAAAAAACAAAACAACAAAAAACAAGTATGGCCATAGTTCACAGTTAAGCAGCCAGAAGCTGCTTATTACAGCTATCCCACAATAATGGAGCTCTCCCCTTTCCCTCCCTTTGCAGATGCATATTCACAGTTTAACTCCATGAGAAATGCTCTCTTACAGAGTAACCAACAACACTCTGTGCCAGCTTCAAGTCAAAAGTATCTTTAACACACACATGAAGCAAAGGAAACTGTGGTCCGAAGAACTCCTTGTCACACCATTATAGTCCAACAGTACATTTAGGCTTGTGGCTAACAGATGTGTGCCCAGCACACCACGACAGTCAAGTTTTCGTACCACCACACATCCATCATCAACATACTAGTAGCTATATTATCCCCACTGTAGATTTCACAGTGAACAAGAGGTTCCATTTGGTTTAATGGAGTCAGTCTTTTCAGTTACATCGCTGCAGCAGCATGTTCAGAGCATATTCCATTCTGTGTTTAAGTTCCAACGAGCATCCAGAAACCAGAAGAGTTTTAAGACGAAACGTTGTGGATATCCTGTCTTCATTGATGTAGGTAAGGAGATACTCCTCACCCTGATTGCAAATGATGATTTTCGTGTGATCATGATAGAAGTTCACCTGGAAAAGAAGAAAATTCCTGTTTGTATTCTTTCTTATCTCAGTTTCTGGCACTTATCTAGTTTAATTGCAATAAAGTATTTTAGAAACATTTTCTCCAGTGATGCTACCAAACTTACTTGAAATGTGCCATCATTGAAGAGCATCATTAATGCTTTATCAGATTTAAGCCACTGTAGGAGGTAAAGCCTGGGCCTGCGAACATCTGTTAGGCTGGGCAAATCTCCTCCCTAGAAAAAGCAGCAGATAGTAAGTACTCAGTTCACGTCTAGTGCAATTTTAACAGCTCAAGATCCAGAAGGTCCTGAACTTACATCCATGAGGTTCTCTTCCATGTAGTGAGAGAAATACTTCAGTACAGTTACTTGGCTAATGAACTGTTCAGGAGCCTCTGCAGCTGAGAAGACAGAGCACTGGCCCAGCTCAGCATAGTAGTGGACTGTCCTATATGAGGAGAAAGAAAGGAATTTAGAGATGAAATAAAAGCATTTGATGTTTAAACTGCCTTCCTGAATTGTTTGTTTTGTAATCATTCTTACTTTTTGTCTGGTAGAAGACTCATATGTGCTCCATTATTGAAAAGGACACCAACAGTGTGATCTGACAGCTGGTACCCAAAGCCATACTTGTTGGAATAATCCACCCATTTTGTAACCCACTGGAAGGATGTTGTCAGCTGTTCTTTGGGAATGCTGTCTGCTTCTGGCATGTTCTCCAGACATCCTCGCAATACCCTTGCAACTGTATCAGCAACACTTCCCATGGTACTGTCTTCCAGGCCTGAAAGAGAAGAATTATTAGACTGACAAGAGCACATAGCAAGCTTTAGTTCTACAACCTTCAATTACCTAGAGTGTAATTTTAAGAAGTTTGGCCTTTAAAACTGGAAAGCCATGGCTCTTCCACTACATTGACTGTAACATTTAGAGGAAAAATAAGAGGCAGGAAGTAAAGCAGCTGTTTGTTTCAAGCTTAAGTCTGAGACACAAAGAAAGAAAAGTTGGGATTTAGAATCAGAGATTAAATTTTGCTACACTTACATTCACTGCTACTGCTGCAGCTTCCCAAAGTTCCTCTAACTATCATCCGAATAGAGTCTCCAATCTGCTTTGTTTCTGGTAATGCTCCTGGCTTCGCTACTGTTGTGACAGGAGGCTGGATCTCCTAGAAGATACGTCAGACATGTAAACAAACGCAACTCAAGCCAAGACTTACACACAAGTTTTGCATGTCTGCCTCACAACAAACGCTATATTCTAAGGAAACTGGTATTAATGTTTCCAACAAGTTAAAAAAGATTATGTTGGACTGAACTCAAAGAAGCACATCAGGTCTTTCCATTCTTTAGATCTCAAATTTGCATCTTACACATTATTATTCAGTCCTCTGTTCTCCTGCCCTAGCAAGAGAATAGCTGTGTGCAGGTCTGAACACCAAATGGTAGGAGATAGACCTCAGCAATTTATTCTTTAAGAAATTCAAGTTCATCATGAACTGAAGCTCTGTATTTGGAATATTAGGAAAGAGCACCTGGCAGACAAGTTACCACAGAGACAACAATGCAGTCTAGGCAGATGCTATAATTACTCAAAAGCCAAAATTGATAGTCTCCCTACAAAGCCTACCATACCATGGTGAAGCTTGGTTAAGCCCTCTTAAAGCAACTCTGCTAATCATTTAAGCTTGATTATGCTGTGTACAGCCCTGGCTCTGATATCCAAGTCAAAAATAATTTAATTATAGCTACTCCACCCAACTGTGATTGGATTTGAATTGAACTGCACTTGCATTTACCTCATCTGTTCTGTGTTTGTGGGGCTGCTGCGTTATCGATGTCTTCTTCAACTCTTGCCTCAGCTTGTAGATTTCTTCATCTTCTTTAGCTAGTCTGTCTGTAACACCAGAATGAAAAAAATTAATGCTGTATCTGGAAGTGCTGTTCAATTACAGAAAGCCTAACAAGTTAGATTCAGAAAGCACACTGTCTTCCCCCAGTAGCTTCTTCTAAACATGCTACAGCCTCGTAGAACAGCAGTGCCATTATATAAAAGATCAACAGAAGAATAAACTGTATTACAAACTAACACATGGGTGATACAGATTGTCAGTAGGCCATAAGCATTTACTTGCACAAGTTGGCCCAAGTTGCAGGCTACCACTGCTTAATAAAAAGGTCAAACCTAATGCAGAAAAGTTCTGAGACACAAATACAAGTGCCCTGTTGCTATCTCATATCTGTACATTAATGGCATGACAGTGATAGCATAGAGACAATTTTCAAGCATAGCTATAATCCACTTACTATGTGTGTCAAAGTATCTGGCTTTATCCTTTTTGCCACCAAAGAGAGCAGCAGCTGCTTTTTTGAAGAAATTTTTAGCAGGACTTGACAAATGGAAATCAGGAACAGTGTGACAACAGCTAGCAGAAAGTCTATCAGGTGTAAAGCCCTGTGGAAATGAGATTCAAAAAGCAGTTTTTAGACCACACAGTGCATTTTTTTGATAGATTTTTTTTTTAGCCAGAACACTAGACAATACAAACCTGTAAGAAAAAATCATGTCGAATTATTTCATCTAAACTGGGACGATCTTCAGGATTTTTTGACAACATGCTAGCTATTAAGTGTTTTGCAGGTGCCAAGAGAGATGAAGGCAGGCTGTATCTTGCTTCCCTTATGCATCTATATGTTTCTTTAAGATTTGTAGTCTCAAATGGGGGTCTTCCCAATAGCATTGTATACCTGTTTAAAAGCAAAGGAAACCAATTTATTTATTTTGCATATCCACCATAGTTACTTACAACTAGTGAAAAGTCTTTGTCTCCTAAGATTAAGCATTTATGCACTTAGGTTAGGCATGTATAAAGGGCTGCAAACCGATGTGGTGCTACATCCCCTTTGACCCTTAAAACCCAAAGCGAGTGATAAAAATATTTCATTTCAAAGGCAGTGAAATACTTACATTACACAGCCTAAGGCCCAGATGTCAGATTCACAGCCATGCCCTTGTTTATTAAGGACTTCTGGAGAAAGGTAATTTGGCGTGCCACATATTGTTCTGCAAATCAAAGAGGCCACAGAGCTGGTTAATAGTCTGCATAGGAAGAGGAGAGAAGCTATTTTTCATAGAGCAGGTTTTCCTCACAAGTTCTGAGAAGAATTTAAGACTTCTAAAGACAAGCTGTACAAATGTTAATAGCATAGATGTGTTTCATGGTATCTTCAAAATACATAAATAGGAGACTCATGTTTTCACTCCTCATCAACTAGGTAACCTGCCTTTGGCATTTGCTATTATTCAAGTACTCAGGGTAAAGTATAAGTATTCTGTAGCCTGTTTTCTAGAAGGGGAAATCTTGATCCCAGAAGCCATTAGCTTTGGCTATGGAAAAAGATATCTCATTCTGAAATGAATTTGATTTTGATTAGTACTAGACTTAATATTTGTTGATGCGCCTACCTCCTCCTGTGCTCCAGTGGTTCCAGTCTAGCTGCCAAGCCAAAGTCACCCAGTTTCAGTTCCATGTTCTCATTAATAAAGAAGTTACCTAGTAGACAAAGAAATTCCAGTTAGTCCATTTCTTGCAAGGTAGGAACGCATTTACCGCAGGTGCTGAGTCATGCTTTGTTCAAAGCCAGAAGCTAGGCAAGATTTATTTTTTTTTAAAGTAGGAATGCTTAATGTCATCCCTTAAGCACTCCAAGTTTCCACTGTGAAGACAGACTGAACTTTTTCTAATAATTAAGCTATCACCATAGAAGTGCAACGCGGTACAATGCTGACAAGGCTGGAGAAGTGCATTTTAAAGTCAGCGAGGAACAGAACTTACCTAGTTTAAGATCCCTGTGCAAGATTTCCTGTTCGTGAAGATACTTTAGCCCTGACACAATTTGCCTGAGGTAGTATCGTACTTCTGGCTCTGTCAATACCTTCCTTGCCTTTAAGATGTGAGCCATTGACTGTAGAGGAAAAACAAAGGCAGAAACGTCACTGAACATTCATTCACGAGGCTCATCTTAAGCAAAAGTAAAATCGATGCATGATGAAACGATGAAATGACAACTAAAGAAGCCACAAAAATATACAAATCACACGCTTAAATTGTAATTGCAGATTCCAGGTAAGTAAATACTGGATTTCTTCCAGCTGATGCTCACCCTTCTACTGCAGTATTCCAGAAGAATATAAATATTCTCTCTGTCTTCAAAGTAGTGGTAGAACTGCACGACGTGTCTATGATTAAGCATTCTATGCAGCTCAATCTCTTTATCAATCTGGAGAAGCAAAGAAGCAGGGGGAGGGGAAAGTGATTAGTCCTGCATCCACAAAAGCCGAGCAGACAGCTCCACCAGAACCATTTCGTGGGAAAAGCTGGACAATCCAGCACAAAAGAGTTCGAGGAGACGATGGTGGGGGGGGGGGGGGAAAGGGGGGGGAGAGCGGGGTTTGGGGCGTGGGGGGGGGAAAGTCGCACCTTTTCCCTTTGATGAGGTTTGGCGACTCTGCTGTGAGGGATGATTTTCGCGGCGTAAACTTTATTGGTCGTCAAATCCGTCATCTCGTAACACTTGGCGAACCCACCCTTGGGAGAGACGCAGGAGGGAAGGGAATTAAGACCCGCAGGGATGGAATCTCACGCTTTGAGCCAACGGAGGCGAAGCGGGGGGGGGGGGGGGGGGGGTGCGGGCGGAGGGGCGATGGGAGCCGAACCGGGGGCTGGTCCCCCGGTTCGGCTCCCATCGCCCCTCCGCCCGCCCTAGAGAAGAGAAACCGAAGCCGCTCTTACCTTCCCCAGCACTTTTCCGCGGCAGTAGCGCTTCCCCGTCGTGGGGTCGGTGATGATCCGGGAGACCTCGGCGGTGGCCGCCGGGTGGGCGTGAGGCTGCTGCTGCTCCTCCGCTTTCCTCCTCCGTCCCTCGCCGCCCGCCCTGCCTGGAGCCGCCTCGCAGCCCGGCGGGTGGGCGATGTTCCGCAGCAGCTCCATCCTGCTCCTTCCCCTCTCTCCTTTTTCTTCTTCTTTTCTATCCCCCTTCCTCTCCCTTCCCCACCCGGCTCCCGCAGCGCCCGAGAGGCGCCCGGGCTCGTCCTTTATAGGGCGGGCGGTGGATCCGCCCCGCTCCGCCCCCCGTGTCCCTCCCCGTGCCCGGGGACGCCCCCAAGCTCTAAAAACCTCCCTTTACGCAACTTTACTTAATGAATTTCGAAGACCCGTGGCCTCTTCTCCTAAGTGACAGGGGACAGGACGAGAGGGAATGGCCTCAAGCTCCGCCAGGGGAGATTTAGGCTGGAGATTAGGAGGAGGTTTTTCACACAGAGGGTCATTGGGCATTGGAATAGGCTGCCCAGGGAGGTGGTTGATTCACCTTCCCTGGAGGTGTTTAAGGCACGGGTGGATGAGGTCTTGAGGGACTTGGTTTAGCGTTTGATAGGAATGGTTGGACTAGAAGATCCAATGGGTCCCTTCCAACCTGGTTGTTCTGTGATTCTGTGATTCTGTGAAAGTTTAGTCCCGGACCTCTGGTACAAAAGACTGAGGTGCAGACAATGGTTGGAGAACGAAGCGAGAGCGCAAGGAGCGAGGGTTTTGCATTTCTCTCCTTCTGAAGATGGAAAAACGCTGACGTTCGTTAGTTCCTCGATATATATGTGTGAGAACAAGTCTTGCGAGGAATGGCTGAGAGAGCTGGGGTTGTTTAGCCTGGAAGAGAAGAGGCTGAGAGGAGACCTCATTGCTCTCTACAACTCCCTGAAAGGAGGTTGCGGAGAGGAGGGAGCTGGGCTCTTCTCCCAAGTGACAGGACAAGAGGGAATGGCCTCAAGCTCTGCCAGGGGAGCTTCAGGCTGGATATTAGGGGAAAAAAAATTCACAGAAAGGGTCACTGGGCACTGACAGAGGCTGCCCAGGGAGGTAGTTGAGTCACCTTCCCTGGAGATGTTTAAAAGACAGATGGACGAGGTGCTGAGAGGAATGGTTTAGTGATTGATAGGGATGATTGGACTCAATGATCTAGTGGGTCCTTTCCAACCCAGTGATTCCATGATTCTATGATTCTAAGTTTCTGAAGTACTCTTTGCTTGTTCACATACACCAGGAGTACTTTTGCCTGCATTCATTGTTAATGAAAATAGACGTCTACTTAGTTTAACTCAAATGACTCTTAGATCATGTAACTGTATAAATTATTTGATGTCAGTCCCTGAATATCCCTCATTTCGCATCTTAAAATAACTGCAAAACATACCTATTTTACTGTGTTGAACAGCACTACATGTGTTTTAATAGAACAACCCCCAAAAAATCTAGCGAAAGTGCAGAAGGACAAATGACAATTTAAGTTTTCTTATATGAGTACTGCATTATGAAGGTAGCAGTGATAAAGTGCCAGATATATTGAATTCTGTACACTCTAACATCCAGCCATGTTTTTTTTACTGGACACATGCTCTTGCAAGCAGTTGTCTTACTTCCTACCTCACTCTGCAAAGTCTAGTCATGTCATGTTAGTATTACAAGTGTTTAACCATAGGAATAGAGATAAAAACAAAAAAAAGAGAGAAAATCTGGGGTACATAGATTGTACTCAGTCCCACACCCACTCAGCCCTTAGCCTTGCAAGCTTTGTCTTCCCCAGAGAATACTGTTTCCCTCATGCAATTCAACCAAGTATCCATTATTGCAAAGCAAGTTATTTAATGTAAACACATTTTCTTGATGCTTTTTTTTTTCTGTCAGTAAGCTGCTTTGGTCTGCTGTGCTGAAAGGCATATGGGAAAGGGGGAAAACAGGCAGGATAGAGGTACATGTTTTCCCTCCACTGGAAAAAAATTGTTACTACACATGGTAAAAAGCAAATGTAAAAAAAAAAAAAAAGCAGGCTTACAGTCTGATAAAGGTATAGGGGAGATTGTTAAGCTTGACTTCAAGAGGACACAAAGACTTGATTAAAGCTGAATATACAAAGTGTTGCTAACCAAGACTAGGACTATTTGTTCTTACTTGTTTTGCTTCAGCAAGGTCTTTAAGCTCTGTAAACTCTGTTACAAAAGGCCATGGGGCTGACAGGCTGCCCCACGCAGCCTGTTCTGATACTCTAAGATTGCTTCTCCCACTGTGGCACTGGTATCTTTTACTTAATACTTACCTCAAGGAGCCACATTTACCACAGTATTCTTTGAGAGGTTTCACAAAGGAAAATGTCTTGCAAGAATAAGATTTTTTTAACAGGATTTTTAATCCCATTGATTAAATAGATTAATTTCAGTCTTCTGTCTTCTCCAGTCTTTACACTGCCTTCTAAGGTTTGCCTTGCCTTCTAAGTCCAAAGATGCACAGCTTATGAGATAACTTCAGTTGTGGGTACTAATTTCAATACTTAAGTGCTCTGGAGGCCTCTAAACACTTATGAACTGGCACTTAGATTTCTTATACTTACACTATTTACATTTCTTAGCTTCTCTGGACAGGTACTGCATATTTTGTGATTAATATGTTTCAGTTTTTCCTTTTAAAGCTGTCTCCTGGACAAAATGTCATTAATGTAAAGGCTTGAAACCAACCTTTTCATATATTGCAAGAGGAAAGCCACCCTTGACAGTGCTCTTAATCTCCCACTTTTTCTTCCAAGTTATATTAGCAGAGTGCTCAAGTGTACCTGGAGCCTGATCATTTGAAGAATGAAGCTCATTTGCAAGCTAGCTAAGATAGCTGCTGCTTTGTAGCCAGATCAGTATGCACCATACAGTTACCCTGCCAAGAAACAGAGCAAGTGTAGGCTGAACTCAGAAGGCTTCAGATGTGCCTTCTGTCCCCCGCTCCAGGAAAAGAAAAGGAAGAAGAAAAAAAAAAAGTAATCCCTTATCCCCACAGCTTCATTTTGACACAAGTGCAGAGCTTTTTCATAAAAGCCTGATTATCGAGGGTCTGGAAAGCCTGGGTGTGCATAAATCCCTGGGTCAGATGAGGAATGAGAATTTGACAGAGTCATAACTGACCTAATTACAGGCTTGTGGGAAGGAGTTCTTGGCAGGAACCACTTGTTCTTACCCTAGCATTGGGAAAAAAGTAATGCATGAACTCTTAGGTTTTCAGAAAGAAGTGCATTAAGTCTTGGATGTCTAACTCCCTGCAAATTGCAGTGCCTTGGCACAGTTCATGGTTGTGAATTTGCCAGGGCACCCAAGTCCTGATGTGAAATCAATATCAATGCCTTTTACCTGGCCTCCAGACTCTCTCACAACTAGACTTCGTACAGGTACCACTGATGTCCTTTCCCACCACCAGTAAACCATTCTGAACCAATTCACTATACTCCTGTAGTCACACACCCTGACAGCCCTGCAGCCCATACTGGGCTCCAGTGGCACCTCTAGCTGGTTTGGCAGGCAGAGCTGGCCTTTCAGCCGCCTGGCCTCATCGCTTGCTTTCTGCAATCACAACGCCTGCTCTGCTGCCTCGTGTTAGCTGTAGCTGTCGGCAGGACGGTGTTTTCCACTTAGCTGGTCACGGAGTGCCCTCAGCTGCTGAAATGAAGTTATGACAGTTTGTCCGAACAATTGTGTCGAACTTAAAGATGGGACAAACTAAAAAGCCCCATAAATGGCATGGCCACTGGAATATGTCCCAATATATACAAGTGATAAAAAATGCACAGCTTATTTCTAGAACGTCACTCTGTACAAACTGTGTTATTAAAAATGTGTTTTTTGCCCGAAGTACTTCACAATAATTTGTGACTTGTGAGATGAGAGAGTAGTTATGTCTGCATAGTAGTTATGTCTGGAGAAAACTATTGCTAAGCTTACCGTATTTTAGTGATTGACTAACTCTCATCTCTCCTTTTTATGTCTTTCCTGGCCACTGCCTCCTATTTCACTCTTCCAGTTTAACCTTTCCCACTCACAGTAACCTCTTCCCACCACACTGTGGGGGTCTGTACATGCCCTGCTTTCCCTGTTCTCCACTTACTGTTCTGTACTTTACTCTGCTTCCAGTAAAGTACTCATTTCATAGCCTGTGGGGTATTTAGCATCAAAGGCTTACCAGATAACGTGTAAAACACATAAAAACTGAACTAGATACAGAACTAAACCTTTGCTCTGAAGCTGCCATGCAGTTTTAGTGTGTCAATTCCCTTGTAGGATTTGATTGTAACAGGTTATCCTCACAAACAAGCGTGATACCATTTGTCCTGCATAACTCACTGCAAAGCCAGTGCAAAGCATTTGTTTTGGCAATAAGTCATGCTTTATCATTTCCTTTGTTTGAAGCCTGGCAAAGTCTCCAAATACCTGAATTCTTTTGCAGTTTCATTTTAAGTGATCTACTAATTAAAACACAGGCAGACTACCAAGAGCTTAAGGCAATCATATGTTTCCCCAGAAAAATCTCCTGAAAAGAGGGTGATTAGCCCAGCGTTCAGTTAGACTGTGCCACTGTGTTCAGATTTTCATTCCGTCCGGTGTGGTGCCAATGTCTGTTCCCACCTTGCCAGTTTGGCATAGGTTCCCTGGGCCACCAGAAAGGCAGGGCAGTGGATATGGTGACTATGAGGTCCTGTATTAGGTCTCCAAAGGCAGAAAAAAATTTGGGTGTTGTAGTTTAATGAGTACCTATGTGGTAAGGATGGCTGGCTGGCTCTGAAAGGTGTTGCCCCACTGCAAAGATTGAGTATGGGTAATAATACATAACAGCTCCCATCAAGTGCCAGTGAAGTTATACTTCATTACTTTTGCACTCCTGTCTGTTGCTTGGGTGAGTAATGTCTCACAGCTTGATTTCAGCACTAGCCCCTATACTCATGAAGTGCAGTAACACCTCCACACAGCACCTACTTGTGAGAGTGAAGTCAGACCACAGGTTTGCACATTGTGATGTTTTTCTCATTTTGTGTTTTCACAGCTTGACTTGTTTTTCTTCCACATCCCAGACTAAGGAAAAAAATATACTGAGCTCAAAGGTAATAGTACTGCAAAATTAAGGGCTCTAAAGCCTTAAGTTGTTATTTTAAACTTTGCAAGGTCAGGGTGTGTTTGCAGACAATACTGTCAGATACATCTTTTCCTTCCATTAAATACTCCGTGGCCTCTATTTGCTCCACTTGCAATGCAATGGGAAGAACCAAGAGCATCAAATGAACTAGCCATCCATAAGAAGCACTTTAACATTATGACCAAAACCACATGCAAATACTTCATGCAGTATCCTGCAGGAATCACACCCACTCTGCCTCTGCATGGAATGTGAATATTGGTAAGTGTTCACTTGACCTAAGAGTATCTGTCCACAAGATATTTAGTGAGGCACTGGCTACTCATTCTGCCAGTAGCACCTTTTTCCAGCTGATGATACTGCTTTCAGTGTGCTGTTGAAGGAGCTTGGAACTTCATGAGACCAGGACATAAGGTACTGCATGTCAGTGACATAAAAGTTATGCCCAGAATTACCCTTCCTCACACATGAAAGACTGCTAGGCCCATTATGCAACGCATCGATCATGCAGAAGGAACAAAGATCTGAGTGATGGTAAAGCATCATGCCCAGTATTACAGACACTTGGCTTCAAACCTGAAAAACAATCAGAGTAGTGTTTTGTGCCCTGAAAGAACTGTTGAGATTATTTTGCATTTTTTTGTAGTCCTTCTCAATGCCCAAGTATCTTAAACATAAAACCTCCTTGTTAAAGGAAATAATGCCAAAGGGTAGTCAAAATCCTCTAAACAGAACAAAGACTTCACTACTTCAGTTAGTGTGTTTCCCTTCCTGCTCCTCCTTCTCCTTTCCATTTTCAATCTTCAGGATCTTCTCCTACTGCAGGAGACAGGACAGGATGCAGTTTCCTACCAGTTAGGCTAAGAGCTTGTTTTCTTTCTTTGGGCAGAAAAGCAGTTGCCTGAATTCATGGAGCAGAAGTCAGTGTTACTGCTGCTCAGTTAACACAGACAAAGCAGGAACAGAATTATGATATATATGGGGTAATAAAGCTAGTGAAGGGGCTGGAGAACCTCCTTATGAGGAACGGCTGAGAGAGCTGGGGGTGTTTAGCCTGGAGAAGAGGAGGCTGAGGGGAGACCTCATTGCTCTCTACAACTACCTGAAAGGAGGTTGTAGAGAGGAGGGAGCTGGCCTCTTTTCCCAAGTGACAAGGGACAGGACAAGAGGGAATGGCCTCAAGCTCTGCCAGGGGAGATTTAGGCTAGAGATTAGGAGGAAGTTTTTCACAGAAAGGGTCATTGGGCACTGGCAGAGGCTGCCCAGGGAGGTGGTTGAGTCACCTTTCCTGGAGGTGTTTAAGGCATGGGTGGACAAGGTCCTTAGGGACATGGTTTAGTGTTTGATAGGAATGGTTGGACTTGATGATCCGGTGGGTGATTCTAATCACCTGGTGAATCTATGATTCTATGATTATCTGTCTCTGTAACACTCCTTTTTGTCAAGAGCAACCATATCTGGTTTATCATGTACATGTTTCCAGTAACTAGACATGCACAGGCCACTTCCAGTTATCTGTTATAAACATGAAGCACAAAGGAGGAGAAAAATTGTTTAAGAGAACAAAAGCATTTTGTTGCCTTATTTTTTGCCATTAACTCTGCTTGTAGAATAAAACAGCTACAAAGAACTAAGTGTTCTGGCAGACAGCAGTGTAAGTCATTACTTTTAATCCTCAGAGCTGTACATAATATTTAAACTCAGCAAGACAGTGAGGCATGTCTTATGCATGCTTAGAGACAGAGGAACTCTAGAAAGTTAGAGTTGAACGTAGAAGGATTAATGGTCTACAGAAAACCAGGTTACTGAGAAGTTAGATAAAAGCCAGTGCTTCCTTTCAGCACTGCAGTTACTGTTGCAGAGGCTTTCTGGTCTCAAAACAAGATATGCCAGAAGCAACCCTAAACAAAGCAGAAAAGATAACCTGATCAGGAATGAAATGTGGGCTGAACACTGCTGTTGTCAGAGCCAAATGAAACAACTAAATTGTCTGTGAAGGAAGAGTATCCTGTACTCTTTTGCCCATTGGGATTAGTTTAAACTGAGTTAACATCTATTACCTTTCCTAGATTTCTTCTATCTACCACTCTAATATCAAAAAAATTATCTTAAATAAAAGGACAGTTATCACCACTTTACCATTAAAGTTATTGTTCATCAGATACAATGTAACAGAGCCATGTGTTTAGAGCTTCTGGAGAAAGCTTCTAAGAATGACATTTTTCATTAAACAGTTTTCCAACTTATATGTTAGAAGTTTCTCTAATTGTTTCTAACCTCCATTTTGTTTTATACATAGATTGCTACAGCTTTCTGTATTTATGTAAAAATTTAAAATGGACTGGCACTACATTTAGTTTATTTGAGTTACACATGCCCTGACTGCTAATATGAAGTGTTGAAGCATGTAAAGTCAGTGTACAAAAAAATAGAGAGACAAAAAGTGATCTCTAGTGAAAGTCAAGGTATCTAGGAAATAGAGAAATAGAGACACATAAAATCTGGTCTGCCGGCCTCTTTAAGAATAGAAATGGGAGCAGGTGGCAGTAGTTAAGAGTGCATGGATAAAAGAAAAGACGAAAAAAAGCATGTCCTAAACAGTTAGGTGTGAAAGTGAAAATCCTCACTTGATATGTTTCCAACAACTGACTTTGATCTTTTTTGATTGAATACTTTCCTCTTCCTGAGCTTAGCCATGCACTCCACCAGTGGCCGAAGACCTCAAGTAGTTAATTGACATCTGCTTTTTAACTAAGGAAACCAGTACTTTGAATAAAGCTCCTCATCAGTACACATTAAAAATCCAGGGAGAAGTATTTGACAAGTGCAAACAAAACTAGAACTATGACTGAAAACCTACTGGCATAATGACTAAATCCACTAGCCAGCAGAAAAAACACTGCACTCCTAACACACAGAATCTGTCTGGTTACAGCCACTCACTCCACAGACTGGACACATGCTTGTGAGTAAAAAATATCTGTGCCTTTCAGCACCATAGCAGATCCTTTTCTGCACACCTGCATTAAGAATTGAAAATCAGGAGTACTGAAAAGGAAAATCAGAACTCAATTCAACAGGTACAAACAGTCTCAGGCACTGGGTCCAGCACAGGGGATGTTTTGGGAAAATTTAGTTCTATCTGATCTTTAGCTGTATTTCAAATTGATATTTTAAGCAGTTTTGGATTGTGGGTTCTCAGCTGGCCTTCAGTTATCTGTATTACTTGACATGGGTGAGACGGTTGTTTTTAAGTTTTGGGAGTAGTTACTATTGGCTCAGATCAACCACAGCAAATTTATCACGTAACAGCTACATCACACTTACATGTCTAAAGTGCACAGTTGTAGACCACAGCCAATGCAAAATAATGCAGAAATATAACAGTCAATTGAACTGAGAACAAGATAAAAACATGAACAAAAGTAGTTATTGTGGCTCTGTGATGCCTAAAGAAGCTGTGGTACCTCACAAAGAACAAGCCTTCAGAAAGGAAGCAATATATTGCAAATACAAGTTTAGCAACAGGATGTGATAACTCAGCCCACAATGTTGGATTATTGGACTTCTGAGACAGAGCTGAACTAAGTTTACCTCTCATTTCAAGTAGAGCGGGGCATTTGCTCGACTGATAGAATAGCAGTGACCTTCACAGCGGACTGTGAGGTTTCTCCTGTCAGAGTCTGTGTTTAACTTTAAAAGTTCCTGCTTCTATTTGAGGCTCTCAGGGGCTGGTATGCTGAAAGAACTGTCTCTTTGTTTTAGATCCATCAACCTGAATAAGTAAAAAATACTACCTTTCCCTTGCTTGGCTTTTACCTTGAGATTCACATGGCAGAGATACTGCCACCACAAACTTAACTGTTTTTTTCCTGGTTAAGTAGATCATTGCTGTTAGCTTCAAATGACAGACTTGACACTAATGGAAACTACAACCTTCTGACAGATATTGACAACTTTCAGTCATCTGTCAAATGGTGACAGGGACTCATGGTCAGGATACCAAGTTGATAAGTGAAGTATATGAAAGAAATCCCCCAATACTCACTTTGCACAAAACCTACCTATTTGTAAAACAGAAATTCATTTTCCTGCCCTTTCACTCCTTGGTAGTGATGTTTCTGATTAGAAATACAGCTGCTTCTAGAACAGTAATACTGATTGAAGGAGGCAGAAAGAGTGAGCAACTTTAAGAAGTCTAGTGATGAGAAACTCTGATTTCCTGCCCTCTCAGCAGTCAGATAGGCTGTGCATATATTGCAAAAAAACAGGAAAAGGTCACCTAAGTGGAAAACAATGTGGTGAGTGTTACTTTGCGACTATCTTAGAGTGCTATAAAAAGACATAAGACAATATTAAATATGCATGGCCATTTGTGGTTGGAACAAATGTTTTTGAACACACTTCAGTACCTCACAAAGCACTGCATCGAAATCCCACTTAAAAGCTACCCTGAGTTCAGTTTGACCAGTCCTCAAGCATGCTTTTGTACAGAATGAAACAAAGCAGATAAACTCCCTAACGAGGTCTCTGACCAAGAAGTGTAGATGCACAAGCCTATGTGTGTTAAGGAATACAAATTTTGTTGGATCTTGTAGGGTCCAGGTTTACCAGATTATTCTCCCCTGTCAACTCAATGCATGGAAGTATTTGTCACATGAGTCTACAGTAGAATTCCTTTTCCTGCACAGACTTTGCCAAGCGTGACAATATTTACTAGATATTGAAGGACTTGCTCCAGTTCTACAAGCACAGGTCTAGTTCAGATTCAGAGAAACTGCATCTTCTCATATCACTGTTCCCCACAGATTACCACCAGATAACAGACTTTTCATAGTAACAAACCGAATGCACATTGTTGTCACTGATGAGAAGAAAGAACTGACCAACAGGAAAAATAAAATAGACCATACTGTGCTGAAGAAACAACAGAATACCTGTATTTTTCATTGGACTGACATACATTCATTCCTGGTTGAGAAAGAAACTTAGCTATTAGGACTTCTTTGTTAGAATGATGGCAGAAAACTTTGTGAATAACAGTTCTGACCCCTAACCTTTTCCAGTTTCCCCGACTTTGCTTCTCCTGACTGTGAACTGTTCTTTTGTTAGGCTTGGGGGTGTGTGTTTTGTTTTCAGTATTTTTCTGTTTATCTTACCTTCTCTTAGTCACTGTTTTCCTCTTAGGATTTTTAGTTGTGTGATACCTTCTGCTTCACTAATTTCTAGAGGTAAGCTGGTCTCTGAGTCAATCTCTCAGGTGGTTCTCAGACCCTCCTTTGCAGTCTAAATCCTTTCCAGCCACTTCCTGGGCTCTCTCCCACTTGCATTAATATGACCTGTTCACTTTTTGCTCCAGGATAAAGTTTGAAAACAAACATCTTCAAGTGGAGAGAAAACCACACTCAGCAGTGGTCTTGGGGAAAAAGCTCAAAACTAACTTCAGAAACATCAGGAAAGAGAGCCTATGGGAACATGCAGAAAAATAAGCTTATAGTAAGAGGAAGGGAGAGTAACTGAGTTGTATAGACAGTGGAAAGAATAAAATGATGCAATAAATCCAGAGGAAGGACTATATTAGAAGTTGTTGCTTTTCAAGAAGTTGATGCCAAGGTGTATTTTAAAATGAACAAGTTTGTCATCAAATGGGTGTGAGTCATCTTGCCTGAAGTAACTCATGGGTTCTTTCTCCCTCACTGCTACCTGAGAAGGTACAGTATATTCAACAGTCCTCCTGAGATACTGCATCAAACAGCATTTACTGAATTACAAAGGGTTTGGAAAGAGAAAAGTGTTATGGGGAGGTACAGCACATCTCAGAAAATACCAAGAGACTAAGAAGATAGCAAACACCTTGTTCCATGAACATTAATAATACAGGTGCTTGTTCTGTGGAAATCATTTTATGTCTCATGCCATTTCATCAAGGCAACAAAGCACTGTCTATGTGGGTGTTGAGGTACTCTGCAAATAACAGTTACGAACAAACTCATCTGCTGAATTTTCTCTCAACAGGTTTAATTCATTCATATGCAAATTAGATGCAAGTGACAATAAAACCTATTGCCTGCTTTGTAATCTTACAAGATTACAAAGAAATTATAACAAAGTATGTACAACTCTTATTTTTCAAGACAGATTGAATAAAAAATGGTGTTTATTCGTAGTTACATTCTGTTGTACGCATGCCTTGCACCTAAAACCAGGATTCTCCTACCAAACTGAAGAGAAAGGTCTATACTTGGCAGAGATGTGCTGATTGATCTGCCCTGGAAATCTGACTTACATTGTACCAGGGTCAGAGAGAATGTGTACACATGCAACAGGGGCACAGCACCCCGGACATGAAGGAGGGTGCAAAACAATCATGAAACTACTCTGGCTGTTCAGAGTTAGCACACAGATTTAACACATAGGCTGGGCAATAGAGGGATAGGAGTGATCTTGCCGGGCACAAAGTACTTTTTTTTAACCATTAAACAGGATGCTATTTCAAACAATATGAGAAAGGAATTACTATTGATGCATGCTTTTTGCATAATTATTCAGCTCCAGGTCAGGTAAACTTCTGATCCTTTCTTCAGGCATTGCTTTTTCCAGGTCTGTGGCTATGACACCTTCCCTCTCCAGTCATCTCCCTGCAGTTGAACTGTGTGTACTGCCACCCTTTAATCAGTTCCTGATTGCTCCATCCCCATGCAATCAGAGCAAAGGTTCAATAGGCCAGCAACTTCCAAAAGCCTTCTTAAAGCACACTGAAGATGCTTTGGCAGAGGAAAAAAAAAAACTAGCATAATGCAAAGGGAAAGAAAATAATATTAAGAGATTCTGCGTGAGTTTTTTTATCTGAAAGCAAACGGCTGTAATTTATATCCCCACCCTTTTAGGGTATATCCCCAAAAGAATTATTTCTAGATCCCCTAGTGAGTGTTTCCTACTGACACAACTTCACATTCTCTCCTAACCATTATCTCCTTCAAAATGAGCCGAACTGCCGTGTCACCTGAGCAGTTCTGATGAGATGTATATAACAGTTCATCTCCAGGTCTAGCTGTATAATGCTTGATTATGCTACTTCCAAACAAGTTCAATAAATACATCCATCTACCATTTAAAAACTCACTAGTAACATCACTCTTGTGAACTCCTAACTTGTAACTAAAAATTCATTGCAGACTGTGCTAGGAAACTCCCACATTTTTATAAGTTCACACAGGCACAAGAAAATCAGCTGTGCTCAGTTCTAGATTACATATATTTTCTTCATGAAAGCCATAACTGCAAACATGAGCAAAGTGTTCTCCCTTTCATGGGAGGAATATACACCTTGTTTCTTTTTTTCTTTTTTTCTGTCAATAAATAGACAAGACAGAGCCACTAGTAATTGCTCTAATATCTATCTTGTCATAATAATTCCAAATAGATGTCAAGCACAGCTGTGTCATCCCAACCTTCCCTTCTACAGCTGGTTAGGAAGTAGAGGCACTTCCAAGGTGAAAACACCTGAGGTTTCTCTTCCTCAGCACTTTTCTCTGTGCAAGAAAGCTGAAGTCCATTCTCCCTCTCTGGTGCCTGGAGGGAGAACGGAATTCAAGCAGCTAAAGAAAAGCGGGAGTTATTTTCAGTTGCTTGTTTCTGAAACAGGACCCAATGCTTCTCCTTGCTGTGAATCAAAACCACATGAACAACTTGCCAGTTCAGGGCTGGAGCAAGGCCTTCTGGCCTCCTCAAAATGAAAAAAAACGTCCTGTGGCAACAGTCAAATCATGTATCTTCAATGCTCAGAATTCAAATCCATTTCTAGGCAGGCATAAGTGCCTTGGGTCTGACTTTTTCTCATCTCTGCCTCTCAACATTTGAATGAAACATTGCACTGAAAGGCAAAATATGGCGTGTTCACCTAACAAGAGCATCGCTCCCTACCTGTCAATTGACTGCTAGGTTTGAGGGATGAAGGTATATTTCTATCCTCAAAAAGTGACTCATCTTCATGTAATGAAGAGTTGCAGTGCCCACAGGTCACACACATGGATCCCACAAGTGAGATGGAAAAGATTAATGAAGAGACAGCTGGTTTTATAGTTTTAAGTGCATGTATTGACTTTAAAAATAAAGATATTACATGCATTTATTAACCATTAGTTTCAAGTTGCATACATTACATCAGCTTGTGATTTCAGCTTATTAAAGATATAGAGGCGGGTTTGTCCTACAGTATGTAACCTTATACACTTCCTTTATGTATGAATGCATTTATTTTCTTCTTTTCAGTTTTTCCAAGTCACAACTGTACTCATTGAGCCTCTTTAAGTCATGCCATTTTTGATAAATAGCAAATTCCCAGTAAAAGCAGGAAGAGCTCTTTCTATCCTTCATTAGCATGGAAAGGCAGTTTACTTGCCAGCATCAGATACATACAACACTATCCACATTTCAAAGTAGGACATTGAAGACTGTCAATGTTGAGTTCAGTGTTTTCAAACTTCCCCGAAGTTTCTGGACTACCATAATGGAAGAGTTGAGATATATTGGAAATATTCAGAGCTACTAAACCAGACTGAGGGTAGTATATTGCTGTAAAGAAAAAAAATTGTTTCCTTTAAGCAACAGGGGAGCACACCACTCAACTGTTGCTACACAGCCCTTGCTCTGTACATAAGGTGCAGCATACTGGCTGGGGATCCCCAGAGTCTGGACAAGGATTAACGGGGGAAAGCAGCAGAAATACTTTTCTAACATCTCCTCTGGAGATGGACACTGGATTTAAAGACCCCACATCCTGACTCTCCAAGTGAAACATGGAACACATCACACTGCTAAGTAGTTTCCTTTCAGTGTAGGCCCAATCTAATCACAGCAGTTACGAGTAGCCCCATCTTTATTTGCTGTAACTATCCCTCACCACTTTGTAAAACATTGATTAAAATCCACTTGCAATGTTCATGCAAGATCCCTTGCTCATCAAAACACGGAACAGTTTAAGTACACATTAATAAACAGGTGCAATCTGAGATCACAGTTTGACATGTGAAATCCTGTTTATTGCAGTGGATTAGAAATGAGAAAGAGGTCAGGAGCATAAACACCTGCTTTTGAGTAGCCAGTTTTGGTGAGTTTTTCAATACTGTGTTTTGCCTCGTATAAACCTTAATCAAAGCTTCAGTATCCTGAATTTATTGTGTTCTGATTAAAAATATAGCAGCAAAAGTGACAGCATTTTAAGAAATGTCTGCTGATCCCACAACAAACTCATAGGGAAGCCCATATTCTCTGTGAGGCTAAGCAGAGCACCCCCAACTTGCCAGAACCTTCTGGGAACTGCCATTAATTTCTTTCCCTCCCTATGCACCTGATGGAGCCAGCACAGATCCACTCTAGGTGGCATGTGTTTGAAGGAAGCTTTCTGCTGCATCAGTGGCGGATGAGAATAAGCAAAAGCAGAGAAAACATCCCTTGTGTTATAAGAAAGCAAAAGCAGAAGAAAGACTATTTTTAGCAAGCACTCATTCGGACACTGACATGAGAACCTGTCGTTGCAAGATATGTAGTAATATGAATAGTACAGTTTGTTCCTTATCAGGCTTCATATTGTTTAATATCTGGATTTAAAAATAACATTTTCCAGCTTGTTTAGTCAGCTCTTGTCTTCCCAATTTTATCTGTCATTAATTACAATTGGAAGCAATAAAAGCCCAACAGCACAAAGAGCACTTTGCAGCAGCCAGACACACCTATTAACTGCATTCACCCTTCACTGTAAGGCTGCTGATGTCCAGCAGCTTGCTGTTCCACAGAAATGAGAAGTAAAACAGGTTAAAGTAGAATCAGTATCTTATCAATAAAAGTTGCAGCTTACCTTGTTAAGAAAGAAGGAACAGACATCCCTTTCTGATGTAATTTGCAGCAAGAAAAGGCAGTTTAGATGAAGCTACAGAATTACAATATGGACAACACAGCTAATCTGTGTTAGAATCATAGAATTGTTAAAGTTAGAAAAGACCTCTAAGATCATCAAGTCCAACCATTAACACAATACCAACATGCCTGTCTCTATGCAGCAGTCAATTCTCTTTTAACTATAGCAAACCAATTAAATTCAATTAATTTTTTGTGCAAGTATTAAAGACTTTAAATGCAAACACACCCCATCAGTTGCCACCCTTATTGGCTTTAGAAGTCTGTTTAGGAAGGTGCTGTTCCTGGGCTTGCCAGGTTTGCAAGCCAGATACAATGCATGCTCCAAATGTGGGACTTCAACGACCTTTACATTTGCTGGAAAAGTAGCACAGCAAGCTGTAGGCAATCCAGGATACTCCTGGAGAGCATTCAAGATAACTTCTTAACCCCTGTTTGAGGAGAGGCAATACTGGAACTGACTGTCACCAGTACAAGTGAGTTTATCAGTGACACCAAGATCAGAGGCGGTCTGGGCTTCAGTGATCATGCACTGGTGGAGTTCAAAGTCTTGAAAAATACAGGAGAGGTGAGGAGCATGGTCAGGACCCTAAATTTTGGAAAAGCAAAATCCCAGCTCTTCAAGGAGTTAGTCAGCAGGATGCCCCTGGGAAAGAGTCCTCAGGGACCAGGGAACAGAACAGAACAGAACTGGCAAATATTTAAGGATGTTTTCCATAAATCGCAAGGGCACCCAGTGCCCGATGTAGGAAATTGGGCAGGGAAGGGAAGAGACCTGCTGGTCAAACTGATGATCAAGAGGGAACTGCACAGGTCGTGCAAGCAGGGAAGGGTAACCTGGGAAGAGTATAGGGATACTGTCCAGTTTTGTAGGGATGGGGTCAGAAAGGCCAAGGTGCAGCTGGAGCTGAGCCTGGCAAGGGAAATAAAGACTAGCAAAAAGGGCTTCTACATGTATGTCAACCAAAAAAAGGAAGGTTAAAGAAGGTGTACCATCCCTGATATATGAAAATAGTGACCTTGTATCAATAGATGAGGATAAGGCTGAGGTGCTCACCCACATTTTTATCTCAGTCTTCACTTGCAACAGCTCTCCTCACCTCTCCTGGGTCAGTGGACAACCAGATGTGGACCAGTGGGGTAAAACCCCTCCCACTGTTGGGGAGGATGGGGTTCATGACCACTTGAGGAACCTGAACACATATAAATTCACAGGACCAGATGAAATGCATCCCTGAGTCCTGAGGGAATGGGCTGATCTGGTTGCCAAGCCACCCTCTGCAATATTTGAAGTCATGGCAATCAAACCCCCAAACTGCCCACATTACTCAAGGTGGATCCACACTGCAGGCATAAAAGATTCCACTGTGGCATGTATGGGTCAAACAGCCAGTGCCTTGGCATACTCATGATATTAGCAGCAAGCACAGATCAAACAGCCAGTGTTCTCATGCTCACTAGCTTGTTGAGACCTTGGAATCTTTACCAAGACCCATGAGGGAATAAGAGAAGAATTCATTAGACGGAAAATATGAAGATAAGGGGCACATGTGTGGTAAATAGTGGGTTGCACTCTATCACTGTAACTGGGATTTTTAGAGGTTGAAATTCACTGGGTTAGATGCTGACTGGGTACAGAAACACTCTGTAAGGTTTTGCATCAACTCAATAAACAATCTCGCTTGTCATCTCATGGTTGGTGTCCATGTCTCAATCGCTACAAATGGCATCCAACTTGAGAGGAACCCACACCTCTCCAGGCAGACACTGATACTCAGGGTCAGAATCACTGGGTAGAAACGATGGTAGTGACACCCAGTTGGATGAATTTAGGCCACTGTTGAGCCCTGAAGCAGTCTAGATGAGTAACACTTTAAACAAGGTGAGCATCCGGGAACTCAGGACTAGTGGGGTCTTTGATGTCCACAGAAAAGCAAAGTACACTTGATATCTTAAAATGAAGTTTGAAGAAACAGGATGTTTAGTGTACTGAGCAATGACTCAGGGTTTTGTTGAAATGGATACAGGATTGGGATACAGGTGTAGTTGTGACTCATGCAGCTGATATAGAAGTCTTTGATGCCATGGGAGTTAAATTGTGGGATGTGGCATCCATGGCATGCTAATCCTGTTATCTACCTGGAGGTTACTGATCGAATCATTAAAAAACTTAAGATCACACAAAGATTTGGTGGAACCATGAAAGATGAGTGCAGGACCATCAGCAACTGCTGACAATCCCTTTGATCTGGGTCCAGCAGACCCCAAGAGAACTTTGATTTATTTCCACCTGCAGCAGTGGGGTGACCTTAAACTGCTACAGACTTTTCCTGAGATTTGTTCACTGAAGGCTGGAGACTCAAAGAGCTATCAAAGAGGATGTACTAACTGCTCCACCACTGGCCCTGGGCTGAGGGTCAGCTGCCAGTCCACACAGTGCATGGCCAGACTTGCTTTCTGTAACTCAAGCGGCTTCAGCACTACAGAAGGGACTTAAACAGAACACAATAAGAAATGACTCAATTAACGGCATTAGTAGCAGTTCAATAATCAAGCCAGTTTAAATAATGTGATTTTACAACAGATGCGGCTTTTGGCCTATCAAACACTTATAAAGATACCGGATGTCAGAAAGCTGAAACAGGCATGACCCATTTATAGACAGACTGAAGGATGCACTTGACAAGCAGGTAGACAACTGAGCAGCTAACGACACCTTAAGTTTGCAGTCAGTGGTAGAAAATGCTAAGAAAGATATTGCGCAGTCTGAAAAATCCTACAATAGCAGGTGAGGTCATTCACCTATAAAGCACAGCTGACGGCTGCTGCCCTGACGGTAAAGTGGGACAGTTCTGTTCTGTTATAGATGTGGCAAGGAGAGACATTTTAAGAGAGACTGCCACATTCAATGCCAGGATAGAGGGCCTAAAATCTGCCCTCAGTGTGGAAAGGGTAAACATTTTGCCAGTTGGTGTAGATCAAAATAGGATAAGTACAGGAGAGTATTGTTGGGAAACCAGGAGCAGAGCACGGTTTAGAGGCGTGTGCTGACACAGATGCCTCCACGGCAAGCAGCAGCTCTCACCTCACAGCAAGATCCAGTGGCAGTGCTAGGATGGACGTGACCATCACCATCGCAGTAGTGATGCAATCATCCACAGTTCATACAATACCACTGAATGTAAAAGGATCACTGGGGGGTGGCTTTACTGCCTTGTTATTAGAATGATTATCAATAACTCATTTGGGAATCTTCATTTTACCTGGGGTCATAGATGCAGACTTTACCAGAATAATTCAAGCAAGGATATGAACATCATCTTCACTAGTATTAATACCAAACTATAGCCAGATAGCACAATTAGTTTTGTTCAAAGCAGCTGTGTTCCAAGCTGACTCTAGAGAGCATTGCTCACAAAGATTCGGGTCCATGGGTTTTGGGATATTGAAGGACTTTCTCATGGAAAATGGTCATGTGAACAATCCAGCCTGCGAGTCAATAGACTAAAAAGGTAACAAATAAAGGACAAAAAAAACCAATAGTAGAGAAAAGATTTATGTACTGGCCGTGTGTACTATGCCTTTTCTATAAAAGCTTCTGGTGCTCTGTAATAAATTGAACATTCGCTGATCATATTGATCTCTGCGTTTGATCCTGTGATCTCCTGTCAACACATGGGAATCCGTGAAACACATTGCATTTAGTCCTTACAAACTCAGCATCCTATGTTGTAGTGCACATTAAGTTTTTAAAAGGGGAAAAGTGAGAACATTTTAAAACGGCTGCAGTGTAACCTTTTGTTGTGCATATTCCACTAATCTTCTGGGGGAGAGATGTGTTAAGTGCAATGGGAATAGGCATTGGAATCATGAACGATGGGCATTTTTTATCAGGACTGCTGCAGGAAAGCACCCAACCATACTTTTAAGTTGTGAATCGGATACTTTGGTATGGGTCAAGCAGTCATCCCCATCTAGTGAAAAATTAGGTGCATTGCAAATGTTAGTGGAGAAGGAAATATATCAAGGACATACAGTCCCAACTAAAAGTCCTTGAAACACATCTGTATTTGTGATAAAAAAGAAATCTGGAAAATGGCATTCGTTACATTACTTTTCTAGATAAACTACAAGAGGCCTTAAATAAGCAGGCAGGTAATACTGCCACTAGATAAATTTTTCTTAAACAATTAGCCTTAGAGAATGCAAAAATGGACCTAGCGCACAGTTAATTGCACAATCACCTCTCACAAAGGTTGTTTGTTTTACTGGAATTGACTGATGCAGATTTTATGAGAGCAATATAAGTAATGGCTTGAACACCTATGCCTCCTCACTTTATACTAAAGGGCACTAGAATTACTTTGCTGACTTGTTTTCAAGCAATTGTACCCCATGCAGGAAATCACATATGGGGAGAAGGAGGCTTTGGCTCAACTGACCAGTCCATGATTCTAGGAACACAGAAATTACAAAAATTATGACCGACTATAACTTGCTAAGTATGACACTCACAGAGCAACAAAGAACAATATTTTACTGGAATTGAAATACTTGTTAGACAATTGATACAAGTCTTATTAGATAATGCATGTGCATACTTCAAGTGTTGCATGTGCCTAGTACCGTATATAGTTTAAATATCCATAACATTGAAAAATTGTGGATCCAATAGTGAACAACTAATGCTGTCATTATCAGCTACTCATGATGAACATTATATGGATATATTGAGCTAGCTTTGAAATGAGTGGTTGTGTGTGTTTAAAGCGCTTCAAACATTTGTAAGATTTACAGATTAGTTTTGATTAATCTTAGAAATATGTCTCTGGGATCTTTCAATCTCAAATGTCCACTAAACTAGCAAACAGGTAGATTTACCTGGGACTATTTGTAATGGAAGGCTGCAGAGGGTAAAATTTTAAAATACCTAACAAAACAAAACAAAAAAAAAAAAGAGAGAGAGAGAGAGGGGGGGGAAATGGAAAAAACCCACAGCAGCTGTGTGTGTGAGTGCCCCCTCTTCTCTTCCTTTCTCCCTGAATGTGAAGGTTTTTTTTTCTTTTCAGCTCTTTTGAAGAGCTGTCCAAAGGAGTTAACCGTGTTATCTCTCTAGTGGAATGCCAATTTGTGAGAACAGTCTGCGTCCCTTATCACATCAGCAACTGTTGGGCCCTGGTGCAGACAACGGTGAATGAGGTTTTAGCCAGATAATAATGAAAGTATAGTTTTAAATGAATAATGTAAACATAGCTGTAAGGTCCCAAAAATGAATATGGTAATGGCAATGCCCTCTGAGATTAAGAGACTGTAAAGTAATAGAAAGCCCAATTAATAAATTTTTTACAGTGTAGAACTAATAGTGGAATTATATGCAGTGGTAAAACTCTTTGAATGGCATCATAGACCCTATAATTTAGTTACAGATTCACAATGTGTAGCCAGAGTAGTGTACCGTATAGAAAGAGGATGGTTAAAACAGGTAAACAGCAAGTGCTTGTTTTAATGTTAAAGCAGTTATGGTTTCAAGTCACAACAAGAAAATCAGAATTTTCTGTGATGCACATTTGGAGCCACAAGTCACTTCCAGGATTTATAGCTGAAGGGAACAGAATAGCAGACTGACAGCAGGGGCAATGCAAGGCCCACTACCAAACATTATTCAACAAGTGTTAATGTCACATAATTTTATCACCAGTCTGCCAAGGCACTACATAGGCAGTCTAAAATTTCATTAGAATTAGCCTGGGATATTATAAAATATGCCCAGATTGTCAACAAATAACACCATTACAGCCTGGAGGAGACAACCCAAGGAGATTAAGTGCTTTACAAATTTGGCAAACAGATAGTAGTCGTGTGCCCAGATTTGGAAGATTGATATATATATATATTTTTCAATTGACATGTATTCTAATGCACTATGGGCAATAGCACATACAGGAGAATCTTAAAAGGAAGTAGTGAAGCATTTTGTCAAGTCATTTGTAGCCTTGGAAATTCTCACACAGGCAAAACCAGACAATGGGCCAGCATATGTAAGTGATGAACTTAAAAAAATTTTTCAAACCTGGGGAATAACATGTCACAGGTATACCATATTCTCCACAAGGGCAGGCAATAGTAGAATGAGCCCATCAGACACTAAAAAATATGTTGTTAAAACAAAAAGGGAGAATGAATGGTGAAACACCACAGAACAGATTAGGGAAAGCATTGTATGTATTGAATGACTTAAATGTGCGAGGGAATCAGGGAACAGAACTATCAGCAGCTCAACAAGGAAGGAGCCATGGTATTACTAAAACATATGGAGCCAGGCCTATGGGAAGGACCATATCAGTTAATCATGTGGGGTTGAGGATCTACTTGTGTTTCCACAGATCAAGGACCCAAGTAGATGCCAGTGCAATCTGTTTGCCTGTATTTAAGCAGAGAGGGTAAATATGATGAAGGTGATAGCAATCCTAATATGGACAGCAATAGTGCTGGGGTTGTATCAGCACTCATGGATGGGACAAGAAGTTTGAAGATGAACACTGGTTTAAAATTCTATTATAAAAGATTTTTAAGTGGGAAAATTTGTTTGGTGGATAAGGATAGACAAGCTGGCTAAAAGCTTTAATCAAAATCACTTTTCTTTTTATTAGTATATTTCTGTGTACCTGTAGTAAGATATTTCTATGCCTAATCATGTATTTATCATGTTTTCTGTGAAAAGTACAAGCAATTGATAGCCCTTTGAAGGCTGTGGTGATTGTAAACAAAGAAAGGGGAGATGTGGACATAAAAGATTCCACTGTTGCACATATGATAGGACAAGCGGCCAGTGCCTTAGCATACCCGTTATATTAGCAGCAAGCACAGAGCAAACAGCCAGTGTTCTCATGCTCACTAGCTTGTTGAGACCTTGGAATCTTTACCAAGACGCATGCGTTAATAACAAAAGAATTCATTAAGCAGAAAACATGAAGATAAGGGGCACATGTGTGGTAAAAAGCTGGTTGCACTCTATCACTGTAACTGAGATTCTTAGAGGTTGAAATTCACTGGGGTAGCTACTGACTGGGTACAGAAACACTATATAGGGTTTTGCATGCACTCAATAAAGCAATCTTGTTTGTCGTCTCATGGATGGTGTCCGTGCCTCAATCGCTACACCACACCAGTGCAGAGTGGAGCAGGACAATCACCTCCCTCAGCTGTCTGGCAATGCCATGTTTGATGCTCTCAAGGACACAGTTGCCCTCTTGGCTCTCAGGGTACACTGCTGGCTCATGTTCAACTTGCTTTTGACTAGAATCCTCAGATCCATTTCTGCAGGACTGCTCTCTAGACTCACTCCTCAGCCTGTATGGACAGACAAGGTTGTTGTGTCCAGGTTGCAGAGGTGATTCTCTGTGCCTTTACTCTGGTCTCATGAGACCCTACGTGGAATGTTGTGTCCAGTTCTGGAAACTCCAACCAAAGACGGCTATAAAAATTTTGGAACTGGTTCACTAGAAGGCCACGGAGATGATCAGAGAGCTGGAGCATCTCCCATACAAGGCCAGGCTTAGAGAGTTCGGGCTTGTACAGCCTGGAGAAGAGAAGGCCCCAAGACACCCTATAGCAACCTTCCAGTACATGAAAAGGCCTTACAAGAAAGCTGGGGAGAGACATTTTATAAGGGCATGCAGTGATAGGACTAGGGGGAATGTCTTTGAATTGGAAGAGTTAGATTAGACATTAGGAAAAAATTCTTCATGATGAGAGTGGTGAGGCATTGGCACAGGTTGCTCAGGGAAGCCGTGGATGCCCCATCCCTGGAGGTGTTCAAGGCCAGGTTGGATGGGGCCTTTAGCAGCCTGATCTAGTGGGAGGTGTCCCTGCCCATGGCAGGGGGAATGGATCTGAATGATTTTTATGATCCATTTCAACCCAAATTATTCTATAATCCTATGATTTTATAATTCAAGTAAGATTTTATAGCTTGAGAACATTCAAGGTCCCATGGATGAGAGTTTCCTGTCCCCAGGTGTTACAGGAGAGTATTTGGCATTGGTTTTAGCTGTTCTTAGCACTTCCTCACAAAAATGACAATTGTATCACTGAGGATCACTCTGACAGGCCCAATGGTGAAATGAAAGTTTGTGGGTTTCTGATGGATGATCCTCCAAAAGCAGGGACTGGATGTGTACAGAGAGCATCTAAGGACTCAGTGACAACACTTAGTGAAAGCCTCAGCCCTTTATGCACTGGTCCTCAGTGCCTCTCCCTTCTCTGCCATGCCAGACCTTGTGCCACCTCCTGGTCAACCTTCTCACATCTGTATTTTATATTGTTGCAGGAACAAGTTGTAAAAAAGATCTTAATGCCATTTCAGCAGTAACTTTATCTTCAAGATATCAGCTTGCATGACTAGCTGCATTTGTCTGATACCTTACTTCCAATTTATCTCATAAAAAACTATGTATAAATAACACTCAGCTTCAGGTTCATACCAACATCGTTTGTGTTTTGGCCCTTTTTGTGTAGGTGAAATTCATTCAAGTACAAACTTTAAACCTTACTCAAACAGTACTTCAGGGTATTTAGGGTCAAATAGGATCAGATAGAACAATGTTTACTTCAATGACAGGGCATACTAAGGCTAAAGGGAAGAATAAGGTACTTTCGCAACTAAATTTGTACATAGGAAAACATGCTGCCTGCATACAAAAAAACTAAGCAGAAGAGAGAAAAAGGAACCAGTGAGACTGGAAACTTAAGCTTTCACTATGATGCCATTATTCCTTTGAATTTAGTTTGATATCAAGCCAGACCTCAACAGTGCCTAATAATTTATGTCCCACATCAAGAGATGTCCATAATTCCTTCTCTGTAGGGAACAGAAAGTCTCCCAAACCAAAAATTTTTGGTTATGAAAAGCCAGTCCACCTCAGTGGTATAAACTGGTTAGGTAATGAAGGGTTCATTATCTGTTCAAAACATGAGATGCAGTATAATTTAGTCATGTACTATGTTTAATACAGCAGGATTAGTAACCTCCTTACTTAAGCCATTATTATGTAATTAAAAAAATCATCAGGGAAACATTTTCTTGAAGATTTTAAAGCCTGATCTCTTTCAAAATATAGGCTGGCTATCAAAGGAGGCTAACTGTAAAATTAAAGGGTAGACTACATGTGCCACTCTAATATTTTCAAATGCTGCAGTTCTCCACAATGACCTTTCTTTTGGCCTTGTGACTCTTGAAGGTTCTACAAAGGCCCTTCAATGGCAACAGACTTATCAAGAGCCTCTGGCCTGGACAGGTGCACACGCTCCTGGTTTGAAAATTGGTTGGATGTCCAAGGCCAGAGAGTCGTAGTAAATGGAGTTAACTCCAGCTGGAGGTCAGTTACAAGTGGGGTTCCCCAGGTCTCAGTGCTGGGTCCAGCCCTGTTCAATGTCTTTATCAACGACCTGGATGAAGGCATTGAGTGCTCCCTTAGCCAGTCTGCAGGCAACACTAAGCTGGGTGGAAGTGTGGATCTGCTGGAGAGTAATGAGGCTTCAAAGGGATCTGAACAGTCCAGATTGATGGGCTGAGACCAATGGGATAAGGTTTAACACGGCCAAATACCGGGTCCTGCACTTGGGGCACAACAACCCTATGCAGTGCTACAGTCTAGAAGTCTGGCTGGAAAGCTGCCTGGAGGAGAGGGGCCTGGGGGAGTTGGTTGACAGCCAGCTGAACATGAGCCAGCAGTGTGCCCAGGTGGCCAAGAAGGCCAATGGCATCTTGGCTTGTATCAGAAACAGCATGACCAGCAGGTGCAGGGAGGTTATTCTCCCTCTGTACTCGGCACTGATGAGACTGTTCCTTGAATACTGTGTTGAGTTCTGGGCCCCTCACCACAAGAAGGATGTTGAGGCCCTGGAGTGAGTCCAGAGGAGAGCAACAAAGCTGGTGATGGGGTTGGAGAACAAGTCTTATGAGAAGCGGCTGAGGGAGTTGGGGTTGTTTAACCTTGAGAAGAGGACTGAGAGGAGACCTCATTACTTTCTACAACTACCTGAAGGGAGGTTGTGGAAAAGAGGGAGCTGGCCTCTTCTCCCAGGTGACAGAGGACAGGACAAGAGGGAATGGCCTCAAGCTCCTCCAGGGGAGGTTCAGCCTGGACATTAGAAAAAAATTTTCATGGAAAGGGTCATTGGGTACTGGCAGAGGCTGCCGATGGAGGTGGTTGAGTCACCTTCTCTGGAGGGGTTTAAGGGACGGGTGGATGAGGTGCTGAGGGTCATAGTTTAGTGATTGATAGCAATGCTTGGACTCGATGATCCACTGGGTAATTCTATGATTTTAAGAGCAACAAAATCTTTCATGCTGGTTAGCTCTCTCCCAATTTATGTTTCTAACATTACTTAGAACCCTGGTCTTGCAAAATACTGGACTTCGATAGTTGCTTTCACAATTGTCTATCAACTTATAAAGGAAAACTAAATCTTCTTTAGCAGAAAGACTATACACTTAGCAGCTTGATCTGTAGCTCTCATGAAGAAAGTTCTGGTTTTCTCTATTATTTAGTAGTTGTTGTAAATACCTGTAACTGTACTTTATTTGCAAGAAAAGGGTCTCTACAGGGGAAACTCAAGCTCAGAGGAACGGGTGGCTCATTCTGATAAAAGATAGATTCCTGATGCAAAGCTCAATGGCTTGCAATGGCTCAGCTGCTTATTCAGAAGAAGCTTCCAAGTCTCTGATTACTTTGAATAATTGGCAACTATGATGAAATGCATCAAAGAATATGAAATATTCAGGGATTTTATTGCCTTTGGGATTTTTTTTACTAAACCCAGCAGTGACCCACATTCCTCATCAGATTTTGGTTTGCTTCTGTTGCCTGGGAGCTGGAATAACAATTGCAGTTGTTTGGTGCAGATCACATACCCTTTTACCCTGATCCCAGACAGCTATATAAGTCTGACACCTTGCAGGAGCATTTTCATAAACAGTGGGTAGGATAAGTATGCCAGTAACATTCTTTGGTTTTGCTCAGTATGTAGAGAAGAGCCAGTGATATTAAAATGAGCTTCCTTTAATTAATTTGCTCTGAATTGAATTTTGCATATTCCCCAGGCTTCCCAACATTTACATCTACAGATGGTTCATGTTTATTGTGCTGTTAAAAGACTTAAACAAGATTTTTATCTCTTCATCTTATGGAAATTTTACATAGAATGAAATACTAGATGAAAGGTTGTTGTCTTGCTTTTGCTGGACAGAAATTTTAATAGAGCATTTGAAGACTGCCCTAATTGTGCTTTGTTTTTCTCAGTATTTCATAAGGTGACAAGGTCACTCTGGCTTACAATGATGACAGGGACAGATCTACTCATATTCTATATCAAATTGTGATATCTAATTTGATCTCCATTCATCTTGGAAGGATGTAATTCAGCTCTGTGGCCCAATTATTCCTTTTGTGTGTGCCCTCCTTGAGGGCAATAGAGTGAGTTTTTTCAAGCTTCAAAGATTTTGACAGGGCTAAAGACTCACTTTAATAAGCAGAGTTTTCCGGGCTCTAAGATCTTAGGCAAAAGGCACCAACAAAGACATCCAAATTCAGGCAGAGATTATACTGTTAAAGAAAAAAGCAAAAGAGAAAAATTGGAGAGAGGGGCAATTGTTTTAAAAAGGGGTTGACTACCAAAAGCAAGCATGAAACTGTATTCCTTCCTCCTCATACCCTAATAAAAAAGCAATCAAACAAACATCCATAGCTTCACTTTCTCATTCCAGCCTCCCTGATAATTATGACTAAATAGCTGAACAGCTATGACCTGAATCCTGGTTTTGGAAAAATAAAATTCACGTACAGTGCAACACCTTTTAGGTAAAGATGTGTTTTCTGCTGGCTTATAAAGACAGTTGCTATCTTCTGTTAGCCAGGACTGACAGGGACCTACAACTTGATGGCACCAGATAGGTCTCTGCTTTGTTCTTAAGTCAAGTGAAAGGTCTAACATCAAATCCCCTGAAAGCGGACTATTACAGGATATGCTTTTCCTTGCATTTGCAGGTGATCAAAATAGCCCAAAGTGACTTCCTGTAACAGTGTACTTACATCAGCCATTTAAAATCCCAGAAATAGGTCAAGGATTATTACATTCCCCATTTTCTGCCAGCTACTGTCATTCCCACTAAGATCCATTATAGCAATTTAATTTCCATAAAGGACATTGTTAATTCAGCAGACATGCAAAGAAAAGTACAAAAAAATCTAACCTAAATGACGAAAGTTTTAGACAGGGCTTTCAAAGTGGTAAACCAGCATTTGTTAAAATATATATGTATAAACCCATCTTCAGTACTCAGAGCAGAGACAGTAAAGTGAGTCCTATATATCTTGACCAACAGATTTAGTGCCATCAAACATGTTTTGTAGCATTTTTATTCTGGTTTTTGGAAGTAATTGTATATGTAAATAAGACAGTTGTACTTAAACATTCAGGATTTCTCATCTTGGCTACCCTAATACCTTATTCATCTGTGAAGAACATGCTGCTTTTTATTAACAATTACTGTATTTAGCAGGATTCTTTCTCTTTTTAAAAAGAAAAGAGCAAGCCTGAACCAACCTGACTAAAACATTTGCTCAGAAACAGGAAATAATGTTTAAAATTAGCTTGACCTTTAGCTAAAAACATTTTGCAACTGGAGCAACATTTAAAACAAGGTTAGCCTGAAAGAGCCTGGTGGCTCAGAGATTGTTACTGTTTTCTTGTTGGGTACAGTTTCTCTGCACAGTTTTTGGGTGCTTTTTCCAACTGCTGCACCATAGCAGCTGTCAAGTAAGATCATCACGTGTGACAAACTGTACTTGTTTCCATAATGTCAATTATAATGGCTAGATGTGAGCTCTACTTCTACACTTTAATCTACCAGGCATTTACATCAGATTTGTTGACTTCTATATCTTTGGACTGTCTTGAAGTTAAGTGAATGTGTCTGTCTCTTCATATAACACTGTCTACCCTCCAATAATGAGAGTTCGCCTCCTGAAGCCTTTCTTGAATAAATAAACCTGTGGTCCACCTGCTTGTGATATTTTTGGTAGTTCCTGAATGCTTTGTGTTCCTGTGTTTTCAATTCTTCCTGTTTTCTTTCTCCCTTCCTATCATTGATTTTGTATCTCAGATAACAGCAAACATTTTAGCCTAGGAAACATCAGTTAGTGTCTCCTGTCAGAGAATTTTGCCTAGTGATATTTCACTCACCCCTAGTTAGCTTTTTCTTACCTGCTGGGTTTTGGTTGTTTTAGAAAGTCAACCACTGTTGATGCTTATTTCCTACCACTTGGATTTTTTCACATCTTGTTCTCTCTTTAATCGTTTAATTGTTCTTTCTACTAATCCTGCATTATTTCCAGTTTGATCTTTGCTGACTTCAGATTGAAACTTTTCACATCTTGCTTTTCTCTTCTATGCTAAAATAATGTGCTAGCATCAGCTGTCTGGTAGCCACATCTGCAGAGTGCTATTAAAGCATCTCTTAACACTCTCACTTCACAAGATAAATCAATTAGGCATCTGTCAGCTGTTTACAAAAAAAACATTCCTTTTTTTAGACAGTAAAGTCTTCTAACTCCAGAGCAGAAGAAGGATGTTAAGGATACAGGAAGACTGTATAAGGGAGACCCACGCGTACAAAATACTTTAGCAGCCTGAAAATGGAATAGCATCAGCAACCTACATTTTAGTATCCTTCTACCAAAGATTTCATTGTTCATTAAGACTCTATAAAAGATGATACACAGAGAGAAAGTGTCACCTTAAAATGCTTGATGTTAATACTTCGAAAGTCTGAGTTAGGAGTTATAATTAATATAATGACACTATCAACCACTAGAGGCCCTTCACGTCTAGGAGACTGGCTGAGCCAAGATGCTGTAGGATATCCCTCTGCTTCAATTTAGTGCACCCAGAGGAGAATTATTCAAATGATAAACCACCTAACTGAGAAGCAACACTCAGAGTATCCGTATTAGGCATCCCTGTCAGGATTTGGTCTCTTTTCAGCAACTGTGTTATTTAATAGTAATGTGTTATTTAGTTTTGATACTAAAAGTCTCTTTACTCAGACATGTGTTTTCATTCCCTTCTTTCCATCTTATTTTCTCAACTGCTTAAATTGCAGTATTGATGTTGATCTTTTATATTGGTTCTATTATTAGTGCTCAAGGCACCTTATCTGGAAAGTAGAAGGGGATTCTGGGACCCAGGTGGAAGCAGCAGCAGCAGCAGCAGGGCACGTACACAGGACTTCTGGACGTCCCTCAGTTCAAAAAAAGTAAATTAGGTTGGATCTGTCACAAAATGGAAACTCGGACCTGCAAATATTTACTGTGAGTGTTTAGACAGCACCATAAGAATAATTTGATAACTCTTACCAATTGTCTTGGAAAAGGAGATTCGCAGTGAATTACATTTATTTTTGTTACTGCTATGCCAGAGCTTCAATATCAATTAGGGTTTTGGTGTGCCAGATATTTATAAAATACTAGTGTATTGTCAGCGTATGATGCTGGTCTGACTTCCAACTCTAGATGGCAGAGCTTGAGATGTACTGATAAACTGAGAAGAGTGGCTGCCAGAATAAAAACAATTCTTTGCCTTGGAAAAAGACTAGTATATTCTGCAAATTTAGTTCATGAATGCCAGGAATGACACCCAGCCATCTGTGTAGTAATGGCCAGACACCTCTTTCACAACACACACAAGTGACAATAAAGAAAATGCATTCTCAGGTGTCAGCTGGTTGGGTTTTTTTGGGGGGTGAGGGTGGGGAGGGTTGGTAGCAATTAGTAATCACTGTTGTTGTCTTTAGTGTTGTAACAGTCACAAAGAAATTAAAAAAGTATCCCAACTAAAGGCTTTTTAAGACTGTAGTTAAGTGGTAGAGAAGTTCTTTCAAATGACTCACACCTTGCCCAGGATCAAAATAACCCTTTGAAATGACTCAGCAAAATTTTGAAAGCCTGATAAGGTCAGAAGAGTCCTTGAGCTACTCCGACCAACAATGAGAAGCAGAATAGCTCTGCAGTTATTGTAACTGTTGTAATATAAGAAGGAAGAAGTAATTTCTCACTGTCCTACCACGACCACAAAAGAAAGCAAATCCATGGGAAGGAAGGACACTCAGCTTCAGTAGGACAAGAAATGCATTCATTAATAACTCTCTAAAAAGTTGTGCTGAATCAACAATCATATTTGGGCTGGACAGATTGTGAGCTGTAAACAGCATGAAAACTCTGGAGGGACTGTTACAGGTTACAGTTAGTAACAAACAAAGTGTTCTGTGATGGAGGTATGCCCAGCTCTGTGTTTTCCTTTAGTCTATATTCCTTCTTTACACTTTTCAAAAGAATATATTTTAATAAGATATTTTCTTTTTACTTGGCTATTAGTGTGACACCAGCTGCTGGCTGATTTGCAAGGAAGACAAAAAAAATACTTTCTACTCTTGCGGGACAGAGCAGTAGGAAGAAAATAGAAATAGAAGAATGGATTACGACTTGCCCAGAAAAACCCATCAACTAAGCAGAAAGCAGATTGCAGTAATGAGGCATAACTTGAAGTTTTGGTGGGAGCAGAGCTGAAAAGGGCTGAAAAACTTCTGAAAAATACAAGAAGTGGAAAAAAAGTATAGCAGAGGATATCTATCAGCAATTTGATTTCACTGTTATATACATTTATCCAGGCCAGATCTTCCTTAATCTTTCTTTCTGCTTTATTATTCTTCCCTTTATATATAAGAAGCTGTGAAGGGGCAAGGAAAACATTTGTAAAATGTTTAAGCTGCTCTCAAATTTTTCTCCCAAATGAGCATAGTCGGACATAAGCTATAGAAAGGATATGAACAACTTGAATGACTACCAGCATGTGTGCCCCAGCCTTGTCTGATGGTACAAAGCCTATGGGCATTTAGTGCAGGTGCTGTGGCACATCAGCTTTAACAATCAGACACGGTATGATGTGAAACATATCGCAAGCTAAGAAATATTGGTGCCTGTACTGGAGCCAGTGAGTCCCCAAGGAGGTCCTGTGGTTTGTACTGCAGTGCAGGAAGGGCCAGCTCTGTGCTTTCTTCTAAGTTTCATCTCACTGTGACCTTCTGAGGGATGTTTTCCTGGAAAATCAAGTTGATGCGGCCTGATGAAAATTCAGGCCCCAGGGCAATGGAATGTACTATCTCATTTTTCCTGTGTCATGATAAAACCCATCTCAGTCTTGTCCCTGCTGGGAATTTCCACTGCAGGCAGATACCATGCTGTGAAAAGAAACCTGAGATAATATCTTTTTCCATCTAGGTCCTTATGGTCCTGTCCTGAGTGTATCTGTACAAGTCCAGCCTAGGGAAGAATGAACACTGCTTAAGGCTGTTTGAGTTCTTTGGACTCCGCGTTTTCAATACAAATTGAGGTATGGCTAGCCGTAATTCAGTTAGACCAAACTTGGAAACAGCACCTGATCTTTCACAGGTAACACCAAAGAGGCATGTCAGTGTTGGGCAGAAGAGGGAAAATTACAAATCTCACTGTGACAAAGATCTCCTAGAACAGAGGTGAGCAGTATCTGCTGGTAGATTTTAGTCATTCTCATTTTAGAGTTGATAACAGAAAGCTTTAGATAAGCGGGCACCTACCCCATTTTTTTTCATTTGTATGCCTAATCCCATATCGCTTAGATATAACTTGAAGAAAAGTAGCACTATTTCTTATACTCAGAGTCCTGTTCTTGTGACCTAGACAGTTTTCTCTAGATTCAGTGACGCTGCTAAGCAGATCCTAATAATTCATGAACTTAATGGATAGCCCTATTGTTAGATAACATCCAGTTTTGACAAAATCAGAGGATCACTAGAGGACACTGGATTTTTAATTAAATTTTCAACAGGAAAGTGTAACATTACTTTGAGATATTTTCTGCCCACAGAAATGGAAAAAATTTGCAGTTTCACAAAAATTAGAAGCTACTGACAACTTTCTTACAATGATGAGTATCTGGCAGTGTAGGGAGTAAGCTGTCAGTTCCATTTACTACAAGTGCATGACTAGCTGTAAGGCAGATTGACAATAGCTTCTTCACTTTTCATCCATTTTTTGCCATTGTAAAAGCAAAAGAAAACCAAAGGAGAAAAAAAAGAGAAAGAGTTTGATCATTACAAAGTGATTACTCTTTTATCCTGTTCTTGCCAGACTCTTTCTGGGCAACTCATGCTTTAGATTTATGCTTTCTGTGAAATCCATGGCTATGTGGAAGGAAGAAATGGAAAATCTTTCACTCAGAAGCTCACGGTTCTTATCTCTTGAAATTGCCACAGCTATTAGACTGGAAATTTGGCAGCTCATGTTAGGCTCTTCAACTTATGTTGATATCTTTATTTTAAAAGAATTTTTCATTACTTTAATACACTTTCCCCCAATACTCAAATGTATACAAGTTAACAATTACTGAGAATGGCTTGATATACAACTATATTCCTGCATTCAGTAACAAAACCAGTATGCCTAATCTTTGTTGATAAAACTATCATTTTAATTGAGCAGACTTTTAAGTACCAGTTAATGAAAAGTGAAATTAAGTAGGGCAAAGTCCCTAATGATCAACAGTGCCTCTTAAGTAAATGAAGTTGTGCTTGCTGTTGCTAGGATGCAAGCTGAAAAAAAAAAAAGGAACAGCCAGTGCTTTGAAAAATTGTATAAAAGGTGGTATGAAAAGGTTTTAAATTCCTTTAGCTTAAATGAATATAGGAATCTTTATATGTTTACTTAATATATATTATGTTTATATATTTAACTGTCTAAGTGTTTTGTCTTGCTAAAGTTATAGATTCTGGAGTTTTTGTTGTTTTGGTTTGTGAGCATATCCATTCTATTAAATGAAAAGTTCTTGATCAGTGTAAGGAAAACATGGGATTATGAGAAGAGAGCTGATTATCTTTGCCTTTCAAACTTTTTACATTTGCAGAGCACCTCAGCATAGTTCAGTGGATGAACAGACTGCCTTACGGAGAGTATAAGCCTCCTGTCAACTAAGTTTTTTAAAGTCACTTTTTTTCCAAAGGAAGTGGTTGAGACATCCTTGAGACTGAAAATCATGGACTAATTTTTCTGTTTCTATGGTCTTTTTCCCTGCTAAGTGAATTGGGCTAGAATGTGATTCATGTCCTTTCACACAATGTTTGTATTGCATTATTTTTTTGCTGAGTATTCCAGAGAAAATGGTATACACACAATTAATTTTCATCATAAGATTATTGTAACAAAGATCAGCTAGGGAAATGAGGAGAGGTATTTAGGGTAGCAGTCAGACTTAAGAATCTGATTCTCTTTTCCTTCAAAGTCTGTATGACTGGCTGCACTTGGTGTGTTACACTTGCAAATACTGATGTAAACAAGTACATACTGCGCAAAACTGCAAAAAAATGGCAGTCTTTACTACTGAATGAGATGACACCAGATGTAAGAGCATGGCCACTTTCAAGATGGACTTTTAGGACTTTTGGTGGGTAAAAATTATTTTTTAAAACCTGGGTACTGCAAAAACGACTGCCAGTGGTAAGAAGCGAGAGCAGCTTTCTAGTTTACTTTGTGGCCTGTTTGGACTTCTTGTTTATCTAGTTTAGAGAGCTAGAAGATTAAGGATAACATCAGGACTTCCAAGACACACAGGTACTTCTAGATTGCAAATATTCCCACGTATATAGTAAGTATAGATTTGAAATTCAAGTGCATCCCTAGAATTGCCTAAGGAGAAAAGTACACTTTAGAAAGTGTTAATTGCAAATGTTATCAAATAAGTAACTGCCACTTGAAAAAGAAAGGAATGGCCTTTGCAAGTAGTATGGTGTACACCTCTCTTCAGAAGACACAAGATCTAATGGTTCTGTGGGACATGCCGGGTACCTGATACATCTATATGTTTGAGCTACTCTCTCATTTGATTGAGTAATGTGCACAAATGAGTCTGTTAATTTTGCCTGTGCCTCTGCCATGGATTTCCTGGCTTTTCTTGCCATTAGAAAGGATTCAGGACTTTTCCTACATTTCACAGCTTGGATGGTTTGGCTAATTCAGCAACAGACCTAAAAAACTCAGAGGGTTACAAAGGATTCAAGCTGGGACAGAATCAAAAGACACTCAAATCTGAAGCTCAATTAGGAGAGAAGTGTATCAGAGTCTGTGGTCACAGGAAAGCTGAGGGAAGAAAGTAATAAATATGGAGAGCAGCGATATGCCTGTGTGGGAGGTCAAGCTGCAAGGGCAAGAATGAATGTTTTAATTAAATTAAGATAAAATCAAGAACTCAAAAGAATAAAGATAGTATGGAGGCTAGGAAAATTAGCATTTCGAAAGCTATTAAATTAATTGTAAGGAGGAAATTAAGATGAAAGAAAAATTTTAATAAGAGGTATTTAAGTTTCATTCTAAAGTTATTCCAAATTAAAAGAAAATAAAATCCATTACCTCCTCTGAAGATCAGGGACACATGCAATAGGAAGATGAAGTCTGTCAAAGTGGAATAAAAATAATAAACAGTATCAGTGTATGAAGAAGAGATACTGGATTAATGTGATCAACCATGACAAAAGGAAGGAGAGAATGTGGCCAGTACAGTCTGGATTTTAAAAGTTATTTGATTCAGTGCCTTACAAACTCTTAACAGAAAGAGCAGTGTAAGCTGAAAAAAACCCAACCTGTCTGCATATTTCTGCATAAATTACGGTGATCAGAGAGAGAACTGCCTGGATGAGGGTGTCTTTGCATCATGAGCATGGATGTATGAAAAGCACTCTCCTCCCAGAGTCTGTTAGGCCAAGCTGGATTTCAGTTCTTTATTAGTGATTGATCCAGAAGATGGATAGAGTAAGATTTTTAACAAGTACTATACTAGCAATGCTCTCTGTGCACATTTAAATTCCAGTAAGAAATTAATAAATCCAGAAAACATTTGCTAATAGATTTGTGAATAATCAATCTCCTAACTAAGGCTTCAATACAGAGGAGAAATGAGACACCAGACTCCCTGCAAGAGAAGAGATAGCAGAAAGCTACTTGTATACCAGGTTGTTGCAAAACTAGACAGTTAAAAACAAATTACGAAAAGTGAAAACCTAGGTAGCATAGTCTTAGCTAATAACTTAAAAGTACTTGCCTAGCTTAGTGTTTAATATAGTCACTTTAATATGTGCATGAAATTTTTGTATTAAGATTCCTTTCCTGTTCCCTTTTAGCTATAGCAACATTACTATCAGGCAGGACAGTAGAGAAGCAGTGCCAATTTATTCACAGGACATGGAAATGCACACAAAGCTGAGAACTCTGAACTCTTAAAATTGCATAGGATCTGGAGGACAAATTTAATGATCCAATGAAACAAGATTTTTATATGAAAAATTATAAATAAGAACTTTAGGTGAGATGTTAAGATCTAAAAGAGACAAGAAGATGCAAGTGATACAGATGTCCACCTCTCTGATTTCCATCTGTCTGTATAGCATGGGATGACGTGGGGGACATTCACTTGGGAACAACTATTGTAAGAAGGCAAGTTAAAAAGCTACCTGGGTGTATATTTAAAAGGTAATGTGGAGTCACAGTACCAATATTAATCTATTCATTATCTCCTAGTGAAGAACTCTGAATAATAGTATTAGGAAACACTCTGAAGTAAATATAAGGGAATATTTTGCTAGACAAGTATGTAACATGTGTACTTGAAAATTATGTGACAAGAGAAGGGTGCAAATTGTACAAAGATGCTGATAACGTTATTTAGTTGTCATTAGACCACAGTACTCTGAGGGTGCATTTTCAAGAGAAGAAGACTTTTTGAGTAGCTAAAATACAGTGAAGAGTAGCAAATACATAAAAATTGTTATGGAGACATCAGGCTTTAGTTTAGTAAGCATTTAATTTGAAGCAAAGCAAACTAGTTGGATAATGAGATTGAGACAAATATAATCAAAGGCTACGGGGAGTGTTTATTTTCCTTTCTGTGCATTCAGGGATTTGTATGCAGTAGTTAACTCCTGTGGAATCACAGAACGAGTTGGATATGAAAAGCAAATCCCTTGTGAAACCGATCCCCGTGGCTTCAAGAGGCAATCAACAGGAGTGGAGATACATTAATGCTGGAAATTTTTTCTGCAGTGTTTATTAGAAGTAAAAGAAAACAAGTCTTGAACCAATTAAAAAAAAAAAAAAAAAAAAAAAAAAAAGCTGTTCAGTAGCAAAGCCATGTTGACCCAATGAAAATTAGTGGGAAAACTACTGACTTTGGGGACTTGAAATGTACTGAAGGTTTTTAACACTTCAGCTGCTCATCTGAAGTAATTCTTTCATTAGTTCAAAAGCATAATTCTATGTGCTTTTTAATGCTCTTCATTAAGGGAATGATCTCTGCAACACAAAAAACATACGAAGAGAACTGAGGCATACGAACATCAAGGGACCAATTACACTAAAGGCATTTTCACAGTCATTAACAACAATAGTTACTACCCCAACAAATCTGGTCCAAAAAGTGTTCCCAGTGTCCTTACTACAATAGCCTCTGTTGACCAAATAACAAATAAATAACAGGAGGAAACAAAGCAAATTATTTTTAAAGTCCAGATAGCTTAGTCTAAAATGGGGAGTCATTGCTCCATTCCAGTATGGGAGACTAACCCTTACAACACTACAGTCAGTTTGCACATTGCAGACATCTGAATATTGTATTTAACTACACAGTCTGAAGCTGAGGGAAGGCTTAGATTATACAAGCCTATATAAGCCAATCACAGAATCACAGAGTAGTTTGAGTTGCAAGGAACACTTAAAATCTACCTTAAAGGTCCAACCCTGCTGCAGTAAGCGAGGACATCCTCAACTGGATCAGGTTGTTGAAAGCCCTGTCCAGCCTGACCTTGACTGTTTCCAGGGATAGCCATGCATCACATGTCTTGGCAACCTGTTCCAGTGTTTCACCACTGCATAGCCAAGACTATATAGCTTAGCCTACATAAACTAAGCATTCCTGCATCTTATATAGACAGGATTCTTTGAGTGGAAAGGTGCACACAAACTAAAGTGTCAAAGTCAGATTTGCCAACCAGTGTTACACAGCACCTGAGCATTGAGTTCAGGATCCCAGGGAAGAAGGAACAGAAGGCTGAAATAGCTGTATACCATGACAATAGCCAGTTCAGGCCTGATATCAGCCTTTACTAGGGTTCTGGGAAAGCACAGGCAGGAAAGAAATGTGCAGGATATAGACCATGTTTTAAAGTATCCTAAAACTCCTCAGTCCTCCTGTGGTCTGTCCATCAAGCTTAAACAATCACCAGTCTCCCTTTTTCAAATCAATTTTTATATAACAAATTACACTGATAGCACTGGCATGCTTATCACTGTGACGACTTGACTTGGACCTAAAATGAACACTTCTTTAATCACCTCTAATTATAATTTTAACCAAAATAATTCTAATTGAAGGGAAGTATAGGCTTTATTTATGTACCCAGTAATTAAATATTGCTCTATCTTAAATTGAAGCCAATGTAAATGATACAGTTAATGATATTGTCTTTGTTCAATTTATCTAAATGCCAGCCAATACACAGGAAATACTGTGTGTTACTTGTATAATTATTTTGAAAGATATGACTAATAGGCTTTTTACTAAACTAGGATAAACATTAATTTAAGTTCTGACCTTGACAGGATTTTTAATAGTTTGACCTTCTTGTCTTTAACCAGTTGAGGTTATAATGGATATATAAGATACCTATTCAGGAAAATGAGCTATGAACAGTTAAATGTTATGAATTGCTCTTTTTCACTTCTAATTTTAGAACAGATGCTGCCATCTAACGCAAAATAAATACAGCACAGCTGCTAATATTGTACAATAGAAAGTTGCCAACTCTGATCTCTGTTACTTAAATGGGTATCTGCAATACATAGATATGGAATACGAATGTAAATGAAAACCTCCACTGTGTCTGTTCCAAAAAATATATGGATGACACAGAGAAAATTCTCTCACATTGAAGATGCCTTCGGTGGTTAATTCTGGCTTTTCTTGGTGCTTTTGCCAAGAAACAACCGGAGGTGTTTATTAGGGAGAGATGACCTAGATGAAAAATACAAGGAAATTTTTCTCTAGATGACCTAGAGAAAAATACAAGGAAAGCATAGAGACCATACGGAGTTAAACAACATACAGGGGTAAAGCTGTAGGAGAAGAGTAGTCACTCCTTGTTTCTCTGTCAACTATGCTGCACTAGTAACTGTCCTTTATTTAACTAGATGCATTCCAGCTCTGAAGGGCAGAGCTAGGGACCTGGGAAGAGCAGACTACTTCAGAAAAAGAAGTATATGGTGGGTAAACAGATTTGTCTTCTTACAGAAAAGTGTTGTAAAGTAGAGGGTACTATTGAGAGTACTTGAGTTTGAATCCAGGATGGTTTTATATATGATGTGTGACACTTATAGACCAGGTTTGTTCTCAGTATCAGCTGGTCTTTTTTTTCCAGAGAGCATCAAAGGATCTTTTACAGAAGAATTCTGGGATGCTGAAAATTTTGTAGGATCTCTTCCCTCTTCTGTCAATATGTGCAAAGTGCTCACCAGCCCTTGGTAGAAATGTTTCCTGCATTTCTTGTATTATCTTCCCACCTCCCACCCTCATAATACCCTCAAACACAGTGGACTTCTGCATAAAGTCATTGCACAAAATTAGTTTTCCCTAAGTGTCCACAGTTAAATGAATTTCCAGTGCCTCATTTGCTCACATTGTTGATACATGTGTTTCTCATTCTCTTTTCTATTCAGAGCCTGGGCATCACAGGGTACTTTCCTAAGTTGTGGACGTAGCTCAGGTAAGCTTCTTAAAATCCTTCCTTGTAACAATTCTCTTTCTTTTGTTGCTACAAATCAAATAGAATATGCAGTAATTTTTTACAAAGAATAGGAGCATATGCCATCTCTGTGGTAAGCCTTGACTCTGAAGCCAGGAAAGGCAGTCTTTTGAATGCCATTTGGCATGGCTGACTCAAGAGCTGCAACATACATACAGTGTATTGATCAATACATCTGGTTTTCCTCTGTATAATTGAAGTTCCTGCTGGCTTTTGTCTTCACTTCCTGATGCACTGCTTTTAGAAAGCAACACTATGTTTATTACTTGTGTAAAACCAATTGTTCATGCAGTGAAGCTATTCCCATTTGAGAGGGACGTGCTGCAATGCTCAGAAAGCATCCATGATAGAATACACATGAATGTAGGTCTCGGACAGAAATGCATGTTCAGACTTATTACCAGAAAAAATGGAATCAAAAGGTTAAATGCATGGAAACCAAGTTTTCTGCCTAGTTACAGTCCAAACTTTTTGAGACTAGATCTTTCAAATAAAACAGAAAAAATACAGCTTTGTCGTCATGTTCCTTTAGCAAAAACAAAGGACATCCAGGACTGACAGATGACTTCTTTCTTCAGCTCAGTTCAAAGTAAGTCTTTGACCTGGCTTCTTGCAAGCTATTAGTGCTCAGAGGTGTGATGCCAAAAGATCCATGAAGGAAAGATACAGTTTGTTTCTCCACTGAGTGCATTTAAATTCCTCTTTACTAATGTCTGACACTGCAGCTCTCGCCACCCTAATATGTGTTTACAAAGCAGATGTCTTAACACCTTGCCCACATGTCCTTAACCAGAACGTTCATTGCTGCTGTTGGTTGACTGAACTGGTCATATATTTCAGTAGCTGCCATAGGGCTTTCTACATATTTTGCAAGTTCTAGAGCACTTGGGACAGACTATGCAAATAGGCTGATTCCCTTCCTGATTAGTTCCCGAATGCATCCTCAGTCTTGCATGCCATGAGTGCAGCCCTGGGATTCAGGCAAAATGAGTTAAACTGTGTTGCTATGACTGAATCTGCCTTTAGGTTCAGATGTTCCTGTTCAGTTATATTATTGAGATGTACAATTTTGCAATGAGAAAAAAGTAAGAGAAGGAAACACACATTCAAAATCTGGACATGGACATGTCTGGACATGGACATGGACTGCAACCCCATCCAGTCCTTTTTCAAATAGATGGTAAGATAGTGGCAGGTAATAGATATAGGATGTGGTGGTTTCTCTTAAACAGATGGAAAGCTCTCCTTTAATGGAAAATAAAGTTGACCTAATGTTAGGGGCTACTATTGGCTTCCTAGCATGATAATATATTGAGCATATAACAAGGAAGACAGTGAAGTGTGAAAGCATTTTACTTGGAAATAAGGAGTAAAATGGAGGCAAGCAATATGTCATCAGTCATGAATGGAATCTGCTGACCACTGACTGAACTTCTCTATTCCAGTGAAGAAATCATTAGCTGACTTCAGACAATGTTTATAAAGTTGATGTGACATTGAAGGCCAAGTTGGGATTCCTTTCTCAGTTTTGAATTTCAGCCCAAGATATCAGACTTGAGAGAAGGTGGGTGCCTCTAACCTAAAGCTAATGAGATGTACAGGGGATCAGAATCTCACAGAATTACATCCTCACATCTGAGCTCCAGTGGCTTATTCTTCATCTCCCTGATAAAACAGGATTGATGTCTGAGCAGTCCTGATGATTGGTGTTTTAAGTCCTTAGGCAGAATAGAAAATCAAGTAATGATTCTTTTTCTTCCTGAGTCATGCACAGCTAAGGGACCCAAAAATAGCAATTAGGTTGTTTCCTGCCACAACAGCCTCTTCTAACACAGCTGCAGAGTATTCATGGGAAGTGCTTGATAAAATCCCCATGATATCATTAGCAGCAACTGTGTTTCTATCTTGAAATCCTTATTAGTTGAGAAAAAAGCAAGCAAAATTAAATTATGTTAGAACTAGATGTGAATGTATTTATTACGACATTTGTTTTTATGTTTTTGACTTTTTTTACTTTAGTCTGTAGTTATTGTAGGAGAAACTTTCAAAAGAAAACCTTCTTAAGTGTGGCACTGTCACTGTCATTTCCACTAATTATTGGAAACTTTATGTTATAATTACTCTAAGGATGAATTACTCAGGTGAAAAATGAATGAACACAATACCTCTAGAATTCTCACTGACTGAGTATGTATTTACTGACAAAATGAGTAAGATTGTTTTTTTAGGAAACCAGCCTTTCACCAAGAGTAGGAGGAAAAAAACCAAACCAGCCTGCTTGGTCTAACAAACCCAGTTGTTTGTGGCTGCTGTTTTCCTTGGTTGTTCTTCAGAACTTAATATACTTGAATGTATTACATAGCATTTTCTACTGTGCTGTTTTAACAACTATTTTGGCAGTGCACAAATGATTTGACAGGAGGAACTGTGTCAAAATGCCTACCAGAGCAGTAGTCCGAGAATCCTTCTCTCTAGGTCATCCAATTGATCTGAGCTGTTGTCAGCACTGAGCCATCAATGTCATCCAATGACTATCCAGAACTGTGACACAGTAGATCATGGATCTGACAAAACTATGTTGTTTGCTGTGCTTAAGAATTTCCATGCTTGATAGAAACTAAAACATGCTCTTTTCTCCCATCAGAGCCTCTTCTTTTCTAGGACAGATCTTGTGATGAATGACACAGAAACACGCATATAGTAAAAGACCCACTCTTACTGAAGACAGAAAGTTTAGGATGATGTTTTGCCATGAACAGAAAGCTTGTTGCAAAAGCAATACATAAACAACATATTTAATCTGTAATTTAATCTGCTATTGAATTCTTCTTCATATATACACACAATTCCAAGCATGGGTTTTATGTAATTTCTATAGTGTGTTCATCATGATGCATACAGAATATTTTGGTCTTCCTCTTAAAATGGCTTGAAGACTCTTAAGTGTAAAGCCCATGTTTAGGAAACAACTGAACAGGCACTTTTAAGATTTTGAAATTTACACTTTGTACTGAGAACTGTGCAAGAAGATTTAATGTACTGCCATCTTCAGCTCCAGGACATGTAGGAAAGAGGAGATGGATGAAGTACCTGTTTGATCTCCGCAGACCTGGGTAAGGTTACTGCAGAGAATACAGTGTGCCATGCAATAGAAAATGAAAACATAATGAAAATTTTCCCTTTTCTATTTCAAGAAATGATTGCATGTACAATATGAGGATGCAGGGAATGTGATGGTGTATCCAGTGCTGTGACCTAGTAGCCATGGCAACAACAATGCAAAGACAGATTACCCCAGTCCTTGTTTCCATCATCATCAGAATTGTAGTGATTTACACTGGTCCCTTATACACAAAATAACAAGCCACATTTCAGCTTTGTATTATCATTTTAGTGGTTGCAAAGCTTAACAGAGAAAAGATCATCAATATCTTCTATTCTGAGAATTGAAAGAAAAAAGCAAACAAGCAATCAAACATCACCAACAGGAACCATTTACTTTTCACTCCCCACTGTGGCATCTCCAGTCCATGTATCAGCAACATGCTGTCATGTGGCCTGACATGTGAGTCTCAACTGTTGGGATTTTAAGGACGTGCAGAATCTGTGAAGGCCACAAACCAATGCATCTATATAGCAGTGATACATCTTAATCTGCTGCAGAGATAACAATTTCCATGGTTAAACCCACTATAATATTCTATGTAGTTTATCTGTCTTGTAGCCTGATGAGAAGTTCCCCCAGATATTTTTTTTTCAATGGGTGTATAACTGTGATTTGTGACTGGGAGAGATCTTGTCTGGTTTCAGCACCACAACTACTCTCAACAGAATTTATATTTTAATTGAAGAACGGCAATTTGTTAATTTATCCATACTTCTGGATGAAAAAATCCTTAGAACAGTCATTGGAAAGACATATTCCCAAGATCTTTATCAACATTTTCTTGTTCCCTACATCACCTTTTTATCTAGTCAAATAGAAAGATATCTTTTTTTTTTTTTTTTTTTTTTTTAAAAAAAGTCTAAGAAGGCAGACTTCAGCATTTATATTTTGCAAGCATAAACCAGACTTGCAAATATGACAGGTTGAGTCAGGGTGAACGACCTTTACAGCTTAGTAAAAGACCCGTGACTCTCTTATTTTAGTTTTCGCTGCATCCAAAGTCCAGTCATAGGATTAGTCCAAGTGGAATGCAGGAGTAAAAGAGAAATACTGTGCTGTAAAAGGTTAGGGAAAGAAAGCTATTTGACATTAAGGAAGAGAACTTGAGATAAAACATTGTCGAGATGTATTAATATTTCAAAATGGCTGGCATTTTGTACCTAACAAGAACCTTTATTTTCTTAAATCAAAACCTGAAAGTATTAGTATTATAAAAATTATAATAGAGGAACAATGATCGTTAGTTAACTCTCTTTGCCTTGTTATTAACCCTCTTAACTAAGGTTTCTTCTACTTCTGCATCTTATTTGTTAATTTTAAAGCATTGCCTACACTTTGAAAGCACATAAAATATTTGTTCAAAATGCATGCATTGAACTTGTGAAATAAAGGTGACATTGCATTTATATTCTTTTTACTCACGTAAGGCTGTAGTGGGCAACAGCTTTGTTGATGTGTCCATCATTCCAGAATTCATTCATCCAAAAAATCTCACTTGCACAGAAACTAGCTGTCTCATGGTGCCTTTGTTAATATCACATTTCTTACACTTAGTTCCCAGCACTGAAAGTTGTCCCTTACCTTTTGTGTACTTTAAAATCATTGTTTTGGGAAAAAACAAAACTGTGTTACAAAGATTGGAAAATGTTCTAAAATCACACTGTTCTACAACTAGAAAAGCCAGATTGACTGTACTAGGTATCTCACTAAAAGTATGCTCATTCTAGGTTAACTTCTGTGATGACATATGTCATTTCAATGATTATTTGCCATTGCCTAAGGAAAATCAGAATTCTCCTCTTTTCTCCTATCTTCTTCAAATAATACGAACCTGTGCTGTGCATTCAATGATAGAGTTTTGGTATAAACAAAAAAAAAACCACTCTTGTGAGTGTTAGCAAATGAAAATGAGATAGTATAATCAATATAGTCACTGAAAACCTGAACTGATGTTTATGATTGCTTCTGCTGATTCTATGCCTGGTTAAAAAAAATGGATATTTGACTAAACAGAGTCCCTTGTATGTTAGCACCCAGTGAAAATAGCTACTTCATGGAAATTAGGTAAAAAAGAGAGCTCTAAACACAGCATATTCCAAAAATATTAACATACTGTAAGCCAGTGATTACAAATCAACACAATTTCCTGCCCCATGAAAACTGTGTTCTGCATACAAGCATATTAAGAAGAATTGTCACAGCATGTCACTGGACTAGGATGCTTGGGGTGCAAAACTTAAGTTCTATCTAGCATAATATATTTAATTCTGGTGCATTTCTTTGTCATACCACCTCCCAAAGCTTCTGAAGAAGACAGAAAGAAACAGACCAAGTTACTGCCAGAAAAAAAAATAATAAAACCTGAGGAATTAAGAAAAAATCAGTACCATCTCTCAAGCCAACACACAAAGCAAAATCTCAGTGCTACTTCTTGTAGGCTTTTGCCTTTTAAAAAGTAAATGAAGAAACAGAAAATTGTTCATGCAGAGATGTTTACTTTAAAATTTCATCTCAAAAAAATAAAAGGATGGTTCAATGCTTAGGATATACGCCAATCTAAAAAGTAATTTTGGTTTTTGTTCTCCTTATAGTTCTCTGTATCAACATTTTAGGTGAGAGACTGCTTAGAGATTTCAATGCTAAGATCAATGCCAATATATGCAGGATCTCTGCCTTGGGATAAGCTTGGGAATCCAGTGTCTTTTAAGTCTTGTAATTCCTAATACAGTATCTGCAGTAAATCTCATTTAAAAGTATAATAGAATAATAAATCCAGAGTATCTGTGTTCTAAATTCTATAATCAAAAACATCTCCAAATATTTTAATCCACTGTTTCAAAGATCTGTTTAGCTAGGATTTAAAGTATAATGTGCTGTTTTCAGAAAGAAATGGATAGCTACTCATTCACCTGAAAGCAACAGCAAGAACAAAGCATATGCACAAAAAAACAAAATAATCAACACTTAGCATACTAATACACGCATGCAAATATACAAATGGCCTAAAACGTTTAGCAAGTTTATGATGGCTACATGCCTACATTAGCAGAAAGAGCAACATCCAGTGTTTCATGCAGAAAAGGATCAGCTGCAATAATGCATGATGGCATACATCATGTCTTTGAAAAACACCCTCTGCTTAATTTCTGTTTTCATGCTATAGTGCTGTGGGTTTAAATAGCTGAAAAAGAAGTTAAAAACCTGCAGAGCTAGAATGAAATTACTTCTGACATACATGCTACTCCATATTCTTTTCTCAATTATACAATTTGTCTAAGTCATAGCTCCTATAGATGTGATATGTTTTACATGATGCATAACACATATGTAGAACTGAGTAGTCCACAGGGTAGACTACTGTTTTCATGCTGCCTTGGACACCACAGCTGCCTTTGTGTGCTCTTTCCCCTCTAGATGGACAACATCCAGCTCTCAAATCTCAGGTTTATGTCTCCAGAGTTAGTCATCTCAGCCGCTTACACCTACAGTGCATCTTCACCCTTTCAGTAAAGGAGAACATGTAAAATCTTAAATCTGATGACAACACTGTTTATAAGTTTTCTTACCCTCTGTGGTCCTGTATGCTTGGCCCCCACAGTATGAACACTGCATTAAGGGACAGGATCATGGAAAAAGTGCCAAGGAAGGTCTTTAGAAAAATCTTGGTGAAGAACTAGAATGGCTGCCCAGGGAAGCAATGGAGTCATCATCCCTGGAGGTGTCCAAAGCACATGCAAACACGTGTGGACATATCCCTTTGGGGTATATTTTATCAGGTATGGTGGTGCTGGGATGATGGTTGGACTTGATGACCTTAGAGGTGTTTTGCAATCTTAACTACTCCATGATTCTGACAAAAAAAAAACAAACCAAAAAACCAAAAAAAAAAAAAAAAAAACAGCATTGGGGACACATGCAGAACATGTGGTGTTTTTTTACACGATTCACTGTCATTCCCTCACGACAACCTCAACAGTGCCATCAAAACTGAGTGCCACTGTCCAGAAGCCACTTGCCCTGTCCATGCCAGGCTGTGGCTGCCACACAGCAGCACGGCCTGGTGCCTGCTGCCATCTGTCCAAGGCTGGAGGAAATCCAGGTGAAGGGAGAAGGACAATGAGGTCAATAGGATGAGGGTTTAACACGGCCAAATGCCAGGTCCTGCACTTGGGGAACAAGAACCCCATGTGGTGCTAGAGATTAGAAGTCTGCCTGGAAAGCTGCCAGGAAGAGAGGGACCTGGGGGTGTTGGTTGACAGCTGACTGAACATGAGCCAGCAGTGTGCCCAGGTGGCCAAGAAGGTCAATGGCATCTTGGCTTGGATCAGGAACAGCATGACCAGGAGGTCCAGGGAGGTGATTTTCCCTCTGTACTCTGCAGTGGTGAGTCTGCTCCTTGAATCCTGTGTTCATTTCTGGGCCCCTCACCACAAGAAGGATGTTGAGGCCTTATGAGGAACTGCTGAGAGAGCTGGGGTTGTTTAGCCTGGAGAAGAGGAGGCTGAGAGGAGACCTCATTGCTCTCTACAACTACCTGAAAGGAGGTTGTGGAGAGGAGGGAGCTGGGCTCTTCTCCCAAGTTACAGGGGACAGGACAAAAGGGAAGAGCCTCAAGTTTCACCAAGGGAGGTTCAGCCTGGACATTAGGAAAACATTTTTCACAGAAAGGGTCATTAGGTACTGGCAGAGGCTGCCCAGGGAGGTGGTTGATTCACCTTCTCTGGAGGTGTCTAAGGGATGGGTGGACGAGGTGCTGAGGGGCGTGCTTTAGTGGAATGGTTGGACTCGATCATCCGGTGGGACTTTTTCAACCTGCTGACTCTATAGCTCTATGATAATGGCACGTGGTGAGGAGGAGAACTAACGGCACAGGTCGAGGCCATTACCGCACAACATAAGGGCCTCGCACAACCCGCATCGCCGGGCCCGGCTGCGGGGAACCAGACGCGAGGTAGGAGGGGCTGAGGCGCGGGTACCACGCCAGGGTACCGGTGTCCGACTGCCGCGCGCCACCAACCGACATCCCCCTCCACCATCTCCGCCCCCGCTTTCCGCCCCAGCGCAAGCGAACCACGCCGCCCAGCCCCGCGCAGCTCCGACCCGGCGGCGAGCAGCGGGACGGACTCGGCGCAGAGCACGCCAGGAGTTGTAGTCCTTTCCCACCTAACCTGGCGCGGGCGAGGACGGGGGAGTCGGGAGGGAAGAACTTCAGCTCCCGAGGCCGCGCGGGAGCAAGGGGCGGGGCCGGGGGCGGGGCGGGGACAGCTCCGGTGCTGATCTCGACGCGGGTTTGTCGGCAGAGCCGGGCAGGCGGCGGCGGGTGCGGGCGGGAGCGAGCGAGCGAGCGGCGGCGCAGCGAGAAGCGGGGGCCGCGCCCGGCCATGAGGCACGAAGCGCCCGTGCAGGTCGGTCCTTGGGCCGGAGCACAGAGAGCGGTGCGGGAGCCGCTCCACCTGGCAGCGGCGTGGCGGGGCTGCCGGGCCGGGCTGCGCTGGGCTCTGCCGGGCTCTGCCGCTCGAGGCCGGGGGCTGCCACAGGGGGCGGTCTTTGATGGGGTTGTGAGGGGCACGGCGTGTGTGTGTGTGTGTGTCTGTGGGCGTGTGAGGGGCACGGGGGGTGTGTGTGTGTGTGAGGGGTCGGACGTGTATGAGGGGCATGGGGTGTGTGAGGGGCACGGGGTGTTTGAAGGACCCAAGGGCTGCAAAGGGGACCTAAGTGTACGAGAGGCCTTGTCTGTGTGTGGAGGGGCCAGGGTGTATGTGTGAGTGTGACCTGGGGGATGTAAAGAGGTCCTGGGATGTTGTAAGATGGTCTGTGTGGGGGAGGTGGTCTAGATGTATGAAGGGCACAGTGTGTGTGCAATGGCGCTGAGGGGTGTGAGGGGCACAGGTGGTGTGAGGAAACCCAGGTGTGTTTGAGGGGTCCACATTGTGAGAGAGGCCTGGGGGATGTGTGAAGGGGGCCAGGGTGTTTGAGGGACCTAGAGGGTGTGAGGCAACCTGGGACTCAGGGGGTGTGTGCGGTGACGGGAGGGTATGCGAGAGCTTCTGGGAATGTGAGAGGGAATGTGGGTATGTGAAGGAGTGTGAGGGGGGCAAGGTGTTTGAAGGACCTGGTGTGTGTGTGTGAGGGAGCGTGGCATGTTTGTGAGGTGACATGGGTGTGTTTGAGGTGACCTGAGAGATCTGAGGGGTCAAGAGTGTGTGCAATAGGGAGCTCTGTGTGTGTGAGTGACATGGCAGAGGTGAAAGTGTCCCAGGGTGTGTAAAGGTGACCTCTGTGTGTGTGATGGGCCCGAGGTGGGTTGTGTCCTGGTGAGAGAGGTTCCTGGCAGGTGGTCTTGGTGCACAGGGCATGAGTGGGGACCCCTGTCCCCATGCAGCATGCCTTCCCAGACTGGGGGCAGCCAGAATGGGAGGTGGGGCAGCATGGCTGCCACCCTGACTATGGGTAGGTTTCAGGTCACATCTGGGTGATCTGAACAGTGTTCTGTAGATACTGCCCGTGGGGCGCTGGTGGTGGCTCCTCTGAGAAGGAATACATGTAAGTTGTTAGATGATGAGATCTAACAAGAGTCTTACCTGGATGTGCAGGAAGTTGGTACAGTATCTCCACCTATTTATGCAAGGAGTATTTATCCATCTGCAGCAGGGAGGAACGGCTCCTGGCTAGAAGGAATGGCATCTTTTAAGCAGTTTTTGTATGTGGAAAACTATAGCGTCCCTGCCCCTGAGCACTGGAGGAACAAATGCTATACAGGTACAGGTTATGCAGACTTTTTAGCAGTTCCTAGGCAGTTGGTTCAAACCAGTTTACACTGGTGAACTGTACTTCAGTTATTAATTAAAACCTATTTCATAATCTCGTCCAGGAACTCTCAGGGCCCCAGGCTATACGTTCAAATACACAACTGCTTCTTAATAGAATATTGGTCATATTAGCAGTGGATTGGTAACAATAAATCCTGCTTTTTTGTGCAGTCCAAAGAGTGCTTTTGCAGTCTGTGGTATAAGTTATGAACTGCAATTCTGTTAGCTAATGTTTTTTTTGTGCTGCATATCTACTCTGACATTAGTAGAATTTCAGCCTGGTCAGCATCCTTTTCAATATGCATGATCAAAACCAAATCTGAAATCTTAAGTTACATTAAAAGAGAGTTGGGTTTGTTTGACTTTTGACAGAAACTGATAATCTCATAAATCTTTTGCAGAGCTATTGCACAGATGTGACATGCTGAAACCTTTCAACCAAAAAGGTGTGCTAGAAATAAGCCAGTCTTCAGTAAGAATGTCTTTCCGTTTTCTGATTGGAGAACAGACACAGTTAGGATGCCTTTTAAAATGCCCAGTTCTGCACGCTCCATGCATATGTTGGAAACGTTTTTGTGATATTTGCAATTTATTTACACATAGTTATTGAGATCTTGAAGTTATATTTAGTATGTGTTCGCTCTGAAAAACATTTCCTTAATAGCAAATTTCGCTAGTAAAAAGTGACAATTACAGATTGGTCACTATTGCATTTGACACTTTGGATGCATGCTTAATTCACCAAGGTTGTTAGATATTTGTAGAAACAAAATGGTGGGACAACATCAAAGTAGAAAGGAAAGTTCATATATGTATATAAATAAAATGTACTTGATACATATCAGAGTACCTCCTTGGGTTTTTTATATGACTATCATTACAAACAGAATTATTGTTAAATATAATTGAATAAAAGAGAGCAGAAATTACAGCCTTAGTATAAAAAAAGAGATAACAGAGAGCTATCAAAACCTCCACAAGTGCTGCTTTTTCAAGGCTGGTGAGATGGTCAAGCAGCATCTATTTTTAAGTTGATCTCATCCAAAATTATAATCATAAGCATCTGCATTTTTCCAAGATGTAAAGTGCAGCCTGGCAAATGAGGTTTGTTTTTCACTTGTCATTTCTCAATACTTTTTTGTCTGTCTTCTACTTACATTATTGCCTGAATACTCAAATATTATTAAAATTTGCAGTAAAAGAGTATTCTTTTGTGTATTCTACTAGAGTCCTTTCATTTTCCAACATTAGGCTGGTAAGGTTGGTTGTTGTTGAAATGCGGTTTAGACCAGCTGAACTAATTGCTTGATTTATCTGTTTTAGCTATCTGATTTCCTATTACATGAAACGATGTAGTTGCCGCTGTGCACACAGCAGATTTATGCAGCAGTCTGTTACAGAGCTGTTCTCATCGTATTTCATCTCTGAATTGTAGAGCAGCAGAAAGAATGGTCAAGAGTATGTCTTTTGATCCTGACAAAAACTACTCAACAAATACGTAAGCATAATTGAAAAGCAAACAAAAAAGTTAAAATATTTAAGCAAGATGAGAAAAAGGGCCTGTACAGCATCACTGTCTTTCTCTATTTGTGAAATATTTTTTTCAATCGCAAGTTCACTCAATTTTTCTGTAGACAAAAATGGGCAAACATCCAGAAAGGCATCTGAAATGGTTCCTCTAGAGGAGTTACCCAGTGTAAAAATTTGCTGTTATCATCTGCTGTATGTAATTGGATCTGGGTCAGAGTTTGTGACTACTTTTAATTTTTCTGGCCATGTTTTCAAATAACGGATTTAAGTCTTAACAGTGGTTATGACCATTCAGGGGTTTTTGTTTTAGAAGTCAAGAGCAGTGAACTCTGAAACACAGAAGTCTGCATGGATTCGACATGTTCCTTTAAGAATTGTTTGGAATTAGTTGAAGTATTGGTGTAATTAAGCAGTTTCTTCCAAGTCTTTTGTAGTACTTCCAAATATGAGGATTCAATGGGAATTTCTCAGCGATTCATATACTGATTAACTTGCTGCAATTTTCACTCCTTATTTAACAGTAGCAAGCACATTTTCAACATACTTTTGCTTTGCCAAAATAAAGAAGCAAAGAATGTACTTTGGGTAACCTGTTCTTAGTGTTTACCAGAGCATATGGGCATTAATGGTGGCAGTTTGCAGAAAATGCTAAATCTCAGAGATCCTCTCTTTTACTTTTCAGGGCATCAGATCATTTCAAAGGTGGCTGAGGCCATAGAGGTGAAGGGAAACTAGGAAGTGGGAAGAATCTGTAAATAATCTGCATTGCCAGGGAAATAAATGAGAACGTTTTCTTCTTAGCTTTTTGTGTCTGGTTGTCACTGGCACTGGTTATATCCAGGCAAAATACGTTTATGACAGACGCACCCAAGTGCTATAGAGAATGGTGATAGTAAGCAAAAAGGCCGCTTCCAGATATTTAAGAGGTTATTATAAAATTATGATGATAAAAAGGCAAATCAAACCTATTAAAACAAGGAGTTGGTATGGCAGTTCATCCCTTATCAGTCAGCAAAATTCTTAGGTATGTCAGTCTTAGTTCAAATTAGAAGCACTGGAGTAGAAGAGCCTGCCAAGCCAGAGTCCATAGAGCAAGTTGCAGGCACTTTTTTGTTAACCAATCAAGCTGCATTTGGAATCAGTAGTCCCTTCTGTCTCGTAGTTATTTTCTAACCTCCAGCTCAAAGGCACTCAAGGCTTGAGTTTATGTTCAGTTCTTCATTTCCAATGATCTGCTCCAGTATACTTTAGCCCAAACAGTTCTTATTTCTTGACATTCTTGCTGGATCACTGTCTTAAAAAACAAGCACATGTTTTCCTCTTAATCTTCTTAACACTCAGTTTTCATAAAAGTGCTTGACCAGAATCATTATTAAGGGCATTTCACCAGTGCTTTAGACAGTGGCATTAGTAATTTCACTTAGTGTCTTGGTCTGATGTAGCTACTCTGGAAACTGTAACACTGCACAGTCTGTGCTAGTTTAATAACCCTGAGTGCTGCACTGAACAGGGCACAAAGCAGAGGGCTGGAGCCATCTTGTCTTCATTCCTTTTCCTGTACCCCAGTAAATACAAATTTACTTCTACTGGATTACCTGGTCCGAAGCAGCTTGTATTTTTTTCTTTTCAAAGTTGTACTAATTTGGTGACTTTTTGATGTTCTCTGTTAGGATTAACCTACTTAGGACTTTTTCTCTGATTTTACCCCTATCTGGAGAATGAGAATTTGCTGTACTGCCTAGAGTAGGAATTGGAATTACATTTCTTAAGCTACCTTTTTCACGGAGAAGGTAAACTTAAGTTTAAGAAAGACAAACCAGGAATAATGCCCTAGCTTACTACAAGTAGCTTCACCAGAATCTGTGTGCTAGAACCTTGCCAGAAAAGTTTTTTACTATACCTTGCATTCTGCTGTCCTGGGCAGCTGTCAGCACTGTGGTCACATTCATGTTACCTCTGCTGATATGAATCAAGCAGAACTTCTTTAAAACATAGACTTTAACCTCTGTGTGTCTACCCTCTATTCTCCAACTTGTCATTTCATGCCACTTATAATAAAAATTTGCATTTTTAAGTACACCTTCCAGGCTGGGTTATGATATTCCTACACATAATCTTGAATCTAACGTCATAATACTTTGAAACAGATAAGCTTCTCCTGCTGCTGCTAAATACATTGGTTTGCAAACTGTTCTCTGTGTGTGGCTGGCAGTCCATAAATTCAAAATAAGCATCTGGTGCATTGTCCACTGAACTCTGTTAATTCTTATTAACTGGTCAGTTAAAAATTAGATTATAAAGATTTGTAAGAACTGGCTGGTCTGCATCTGTGGGTACTGATGTATTTGTTGAGAGAATACCAGAAGTGAAAAAGGTTAAGCCACTTGCCCAGGATATAGTGAAGAAAAAAAAGTCACAGGGTACCTCTGAGGCACTAGGAATGAAATCCAATCTCTAGATTATAGGTCAGGAATTTTACCTAGAAAGTCATTCATTTCTTCATGACATGGGTTATATCATCATATATAGAAGGTAACGCTCTTGGTAACGTTTTGACTACTGTGATGCTGTAATGTGGTCTGCACATTAAAGATGCTTGCTGTGCATCCTACATACAGTCTGGTGAGTTACAAATATTGAATTTTCCTGATTACTACATTGTTTCAATATCCATTGAGTATGTTTGACTGATTATATTTTACAGAAAGCAAAAAGATTGCCTCACAAAAAGCTCTGTGTGTGAGGAACACTGTCTTTTTAGTAAAATAATGACTGGTATCAGTTTCTTTTTAGAATGTATATCTCTATACATTTCTGTGTAAACAAAGGAAGTGTTCCTCTTTGATACAACTATAAATTAGCTAATCCATGTCCATTTATACTTACTGTAGATAGAAACAATGCATTTTCCTGGGCTTGCTGTCAGTGTCTTCCTTTAAGACATGCCTGTTATTACAGTTATATACAGTTATTATAGTTTTTAAAAGAAAACAATGTATTTGTGAAGGGCAGAAAGGAATAAACCTCTCTATTTTCAATCCCAGCTTTTCTTGCCTTTGGCATCATATTTTCCAGGGGCAATTCATCCTGCAGTAGGCATCCAGAGTGGGATGCATATATAAGTGAAACATGAAGTGATGTGCAGGCTAGGGAGGTCATGATATGCTGCTTTGCTTAAGTATGAAAGCTGTTCAAATTAATTCTGTTGAAAAATGAGGTCCTGTGAGGCCATAAAGAGTAACATAGACAAGTATTTTGTTGTTACCATGAAGTTGGCAGGTAAGTGCATACTTTGTCAGATGACCCTGCCCTGTTTTAACCTGTTCTTTTGGGATTCAAGAAACAGATGAACATGGGAACTTAAAAGTACCTGGGTCTGATATAGAAAAATATGCTTAATAATTAAACACACCTATGCCCACAAATAATCCACATTTAAGGATTCCCTGTAGGCAGGGAAGCATACAAAGCCTTCTTTTATTTTTTCCCTGAACCACATTTAAGCTAAGGACATAGCTTCTCCTGGTTTTGACAAGGAGCAGGCATCTGAGACCCCTTTACCGCCCCTAGGAGAGCTTATAGCGGCTTACAGTACATGAAGGAGCTACAAAAAAGCTGGGGAGGGATTATTTATGAAGGCTTGTAGTGATAAGTCTATGGGCAATGGGTATAAATTGGAGAAGAGCAGATTTAGACTAGACATTAGGAAGAATTTGTTCACCATGAGAGTTGTGAGACACTGGCACAGGTTACCAAGGGAAGATGTGGACAGCCATGGAGGTGTTCAAGGCCAGGTTGTACGGGGCATTGGGCATCCTGATCTAGTTAGATGTCCCTGCCCATGGCAGGAGGGTTGGAACTATGTGATCTTTAAGGTCCCTTCCAATCCAAGCTATTCTATGATCATCTCAACATTCCCAAAGTGAGCGGTGGAGAAATTAGTCCTTTGCTATGTCTTTCCTCCACATTCTGCATACTGTATTAAGCTAACATACTTCTACCTCTGAAATAAAATCTGGCTGCAAATCTTTGTTCAATTTGCCTGTAATTCTGCCTCAAAAAATAAATCTTTAAAGCACAGTGAACATGTTGGGGTTTATTTTTATATTTTGCTTTAAGAACTTCTAAGGAAACTACTGCATTTGTAAATTTATCTAGAGGAGCACTGGAATTTCTTTGTGGGGAAAGTCTGTGTTTAAAACTATCCACAGGAAATGTATTCTTACTCAGGACAACTACATAATTTCCTAGTTTTAACAAGACTGTTATTAGAATACATGTTTCCTGATTTCTTTGCTCACCGAATCATATTGTTCCTGGGGTGTTAAGATGTAAAGGATCAATTTTGAGGCACATGGGTCTGGGGACAGCAAATGAAATAAAAGCTAAAACTTGTTTAAACCTTAAGTGAGTTGAAGAAACTACATAGAAGGCTTTCTGGGAGGTAAAATAATTAAAGAAAATTGTTGTTGTTATTATTATTATTATTATTAGTAGTAGTAGTAGTAGTAACCACCGGTTTCAGCTGCTGCATTACAGAGAGGAGCCAGAAGGGCAGTTGAAAAGGCTGCTGGGGAAAGTGTACACGTTATACACTGGCATCCCCAGCCACTACACAGTCTTTTGTCTGCTGGACTTCATTGGCTTGTTGTTGCAGACTGTACACAACATCAGCATACTCTTTACTAGTTCATAGCCACTTGTGATTGGACTGGTATTAGCAGCATTTGATTTTCTTTTTCTCATATACTAAGCAAAAATCCCCAGATAGTTGATAAAGTAAAGTAGAGTAGTGAAGATGGACAGGATTAGTTTCTGTCTTTTGCTACACAGTCAGAAATATGAACGATTATTGATGTGTATGCTTGGTAATATTTAGGAGTTTGGTCTAAAATGTCTTTGTTGCCTACCTGTGAAAAAAGTGAATAAGTATTTAGGCCAGTGCAAAAACTCAGGGTGCAAGCACACAGGTACTCAAGACTATATTTAATCAAGAACTTTAGTTAATATCAAATAAAAGGGTTATTCTGAAATCAAACGTTCTCTACTGCATTATTTATGAAATATAAATTTTACACTGAATTTTTGTCAAAAGCTGCTTCCATGGCTGCCTTCAGGGCTTTTGGTCCTGCTTCTATATACCCCTTCAGTAGCCCAAAGAAGCTGGCATAGTGTTACTTGTTTTACGAGACAGCAGAATTAGCTCAGGAAATTTGTGTAGTAATTGAAAGTCTGCTGAGCAGGTGTGTTAGCATGCAGCCTTCACCCTGGTTCCAGCTGTCCTCTCTGATTGCCCAATTTCACTCTAAGATATCTAAAAAAGCTTTGGTGTGAGGTATTTTTACATAAACATTTCTGTTATGATAGGAAGACTGTCTTTCTGTCTCAAATCATCGTGTAAATTGTTGCCTTCAATGTTGCTGAACTCTAAGAATTTAAAATCCTGCCAGGCTCACACAGTACTTGAGATTTTTTCTTAAAAGGCCTATTAGGTCAAATACTACCTAGTTCCAAGTTCCTTACTTTTGTCATCTATTTTTTGAGCATCTCGAGTAGAATTATGTGCAGGTTTCAAGTTAATCTCTGCAACTCTCCTGAAAGCCAGAAGTGTTTTTATAATGGGAATCCATGATCTTTGATGTCCCTAGTGCAAAATAAGCTTGCTATTTAGCAGTTATTTTGTAATCTGTGTTTATTCAGGTTTTATATGGATTAGGAATTGTATTTTGTGGACTCAAATTTGAAAACACTGGCTAGTAATACTTAGAGTGATGTTGTATTAACTCTGCAAATTAAAGGTGTACAGAATAGAACTGAACTAGAAAAAATAAAGACCATATTTCAGAAGTATCATAGAATAACCAGGTTGGAAGAGACCCACAGGATCATCAAGTCCAACCACTCCTATCAAACACTAAGCCATGCCCAAAGTATAATAATGATAGGATAACTGAGAACTGGTAAAGCCAAAATACTTCACATAAGGGTAAAGGCCTTACAAAAGACAGCAGGTTATTTACAGTAAATAAATGGATCGAGAATTTTATCAGATGTAAAACACATTAAGCTTTTGCTTGGAAATATACCTCCTGTGCCAAAATGAAGCATCAATCTTTTATTTCCTTCTCATATAAGTGACGCATCTTTGTCTTTATTCTCACTGTCTATTTAATTAATCACAACTTCTGAAGGTAGATCTTTTCAATGATCTATTCAAGAAAGTTCCTGGATTTTTTTATCTGTACCGTGTTGTTTACATCCTCTTTTGCAACTAGAGCTATTATCATGGGTACAAGACTCATAAAAAAAAGATTAACATCTGTGAACATCTTGAGTTCATTCACATACAGTATCAAAGACTCTAATAAAATCTAAATGTTTCCAGTTTTATATGATACAAGAGACAATAAACTATTTCTTTTTATTTCAAATTACAGATGGCATCTGCTCAAGATTCCAGATATGGCCAGAAAGATACATCTGACCAGAACTTTGATTACATGTTCAAACTGCTCATTATTGGCAACAGCAGTGTTGGGAAAACCTCCTTTTTGTTCCGATATGCTGATGATTCCTTTACATCTGCCTTTGTAAGCACAGTTGGGATCGATTTCAAAGTAAAAACGGTTTTCAAAAATGAAAAAAGAATTAAACTACAGATTTGGGTAAGCCAAAAATAATAATTCTATGAACTAAGCAAGCTGTAGCAGTTTGATAAATAGCATTTAAGCTACTATAGGTTTGCTTAGGATGTCATAAACTTTATATATTTTTGCATGTGTATTTATGTACATGTGGGATAGTAATTAAAAAAATATTAACTTATTTCCTTTTTATTTTTTCTGTCTTGAATAATGGAGTGTTGACAGTATTTTTAAGGTAATGAAGTACAGCAGAGCATATATTGTGAATTCAGTTGAAGAAATAACTTGAAGAAATAACACAGTTTGACACATATTGGTATCTGTGCAGCAAGGTATAAACAACTGTGCAATATGTAGGCCACTCAGACTGATACATACTATTAAAATGTACCTTGGAATACCAGTATCTGGTTTCTTAACACAGAAGTTATAAAATAATGTAGGAACTATGACAGTTGATGCAGAACAGGTCTTTGCCATCTTCCTTGGGTGTTTGAAGATTTTGAGCAATGTTTCCTTTGTGAGATACTCTTAACAGCATTATTAACTAAGATTTTCTCCTTTGTGCATGAATACAAGTACTAAAAATTTAGGTAATGATGGGAAGCCATTAAATCTGAGGAAACATTGAATCAAATACGACCAGTTCATCTAATGTGTTTTGAACAGCAGATAAATCGTTTCAATATTACACGAAGATGTATTTCCCAGAGTTTCCCAGGCTATTTCTCAGTAGTGTCTTTCTAGGTATGCTTCAGTCCTTGGTATCTCAAATCATTAGTTATTCTAGGCCCTCTAGAACTGGAACATTGATTCTTTTCCCTCTCAGCTTCACTACTTTCTAAGCTTAGATTCTTGATTCATTGTGAGTGTGACAGTATACTATGGAACTGAATGTCGTACACATACTTTCACTGCAATAACTTGCTGATTTCATTGTAAAACTAAAATGTTGGCCATCATGTGGCAATTCACATTGATATTACCTTATTATTTTTCATCATGGAGCAGTAAAATTGTGTTAAATTGTAGTCTTTACATAGTTCTTCTTTTAATCACCAGTATCCTCTACAATAGGTTTTATTGTCCATGTCCCTCCTAACAATAGCAGCTATGTTAGTTTACAATGTTGTGTTAATGTGATTAGGTTGACACCATTGTATTTCTCATAATGCCTCTCCAGAGCAGACTACAAATATGTGCTTGGTTCAAAGTAGGCCATTAATCTAAGTGTTTTCAGGGCTGCTGATGGCATAGAGAGGATGTAGCAGCCAGCAAAACAGACATTTGGTTGTTCTTAGCATGGCAGTAACATGCAGAGTCCTAATGGGCTCTGACAGTCCTTGCCTGAAAACACTTGCAGTTGAAATAAGTGAAACAAACACTAAGTTCCATGTCCTGTAGGGAAGAGAAAACAGAGCCTCAGAGCATGGAAGAGACCTTCCTAAGTCACCTAGCAGGACACAGAGGTAGAGACAGGACTTCAGGTCTTACTTTCATGCTAAAGCTTTTTACCCCAGCCAGTGCTTCATCTTTGTTAGGTATTGTTTTGTTTGTTTGGTTGGTTTTCTTTCAGTAGAATTTCAATGCCAGTTCTTAAAAGGCCTTTTTGTTGCCACATTGACTCTAAACAGCTCACTGTTGTTGTTTGCACTTCTTAGATGGAGTGTTCTACCTTGGAGCATTTTGTTGCAATTATGCTTTCTAGTAAATCTATTGACTGTTGCACCTCTGAGACCTTAAATGTTCTAGTGCACAAAATCTAAAATAGAGCACTATTACCCCATCTAGTAAGCTATATCAACCACCGTATCTTTTTAATATGCAATATCTGCATATGGAACATGTTTCATTTCAGTTTCTATTTCTCTAACCTTTAGTAGATGCTAGTTGTTTATATATAATCGATATAATATATACATAATGTAAATGTAAATGCAATTTATATAGCTTAAAGGCAACAGAGCAGAAGGAAGTATAAGATAATATATGTGTTCTGCTATTTGAAGTCTGAATGCAATTTCTCAGTGGGAAATGATACACCAGAAACGGTATAAAAATTCAGGAACAGTTACAGATGATACATGGGATGGTTTGTATTATTTCTTTGCGAATCACACTGCCAAAATGGTAACAAGTTATGATACTACAGTCCTTTATTGGAAAACACAAAACTGAAATCTTTAATACTTTTTGCCAGAAAAGCTACCTTGGGACCTATTCTGAGTGTAAAATATAGATGCATCTGTTATAAACAATACACATCTTATAAAATGACATGGCATATTTCTTGTATAGAACCAGGGCCCAGTCTTCAGTGCCAAAGATCTTCATAATGTAAAAGGCGTACTCAGTTCAGGTGGACTTCAATACAAAGAGCACGTGATATGCGATTCGTGAGACTGGCAATTTTTAGATATACATGCTTTTAAAAAATATCTAGCACTAGCTATTAAAATATTGATATGATATTATTATTTTATGTCTTTAAAAATCTTGAGGGTTTCAAACATGGGCTCTACACCTAACTCATAAAACAGATAGTGCCTCTCACTTCAGCTCCGTGGATGGAGGGCCCTGTGGTGGGATCCAGTGTTCTTACACTCATGCGCATCAAAATAGTTGCAAAGCCCTTGCCTCAGGTAGTTTGAAGAGCAAACTTGAGGGAAATGTCAGTCCTGCAACTGCAAATAGCATTAATTTCCACTGTTTTTCCAAATATTCCAATGGTCTTGTGAAAGCCTTCTCTAATATTAGGTCAAAGATTTTACTCTTTAAGGAAGTTCTTTGCTTTACAAAACTTTCCATTGCCTACCTCAACAATTTTACTGTATAGCTTTTCTTGCAGCGTAGAGATCAGGTCCCTGTGACCAGTTTAGCATGATATTTATCATAGCATTTGACATATTCTTTGACAAAGACTCCTGTTTTCAGTAAAATGATATATCTCTATTCAAAGGCAAAGATTAATTGGAAAGAGATGGTGGCATTTAGCATAATTAAAACTTTAAATAAGGCTTAGCTCTGTGTTTAAATGGAAATTTCCATGGGGATTCTTTAAGGGAACCTGAGCTTTTTTAAGACACTTGCTAGAATAATTTTCTACAGTGTATCTTCAGCAGCTTTCTTCATTGGACTCCTGGGAAATGCATCCTGCTGTTGTCTAGTCCAACAAATCATCATCCTGCCAGACCTAAAGTAATTGCATCTTCCCCTAATCGGTGACCAGCCAGTCTGGCATAGCATTTTTAAAGCTGCCTTTGTCTTCCACATCGTGATCTGCAAGGCACCAGCTTTTCCCACACAGGGAAGCATATACTAGTGGAAGAAGTGCCACAGACCAGCACTTACATGTGTGCAAGCATCATATTGATGCTATGGAGGCTCCTTAAAAAAATCATTATGAGAAAGGAAAGATGGAAAAAAAATTCATAGATGTGTACCTGGATAGATTGCAGGTAGTGCTTGAAGTGAGGAATCAGGGTGAGAAGGAAAAAGGTAATTAAATGATTTTTCTGTGATAAGCATCTGAACCAAGAACAGTAAACTTGGGCTAATGTTGAAAAACAAATAAGCTATGTTAATTGTTCAGGCTCAGTAAAATCTAGAGCAATCTGACAGTATACTTTATGAGGTGCAATTTATACTTACTAAGCTATCATTTTAAGAAGCAAGAAGAAGTCTATTTCTAAAATGAAATTAATGTTGACAGCAGTCTCTAAAGTGAAATTGGCTGTTCTTCCAGGTCCTATGAAAAATTTTAGTGCCACGTTTAAAGCATATATTTAGCTGTAGTGAATCTACAATGAAAAAAAGAGGAGCCCGTGCAGACTCTTCACTGCATTTTAATAAGTTTCATGTTGTAGATCAGAGCAATATATTGCACTCTTGCTGTGCAGTTGTTGCTTTGAAATCAGAGGACCAGAGCCTTGGAAGGAAACCATAATTTAAATACCATGAAAAGGGGAGTGTAGAAACAATATTTAAAGCTCACTTTTGCCTTCTCCTGCTGCTCAATGCCGGCTGTTTCCCTGTGCTGTATTAGAACAGCGTGAAGTCATTCTGAAATTACACTAGATTGAGAGAGGCACAAGTGACTGAAGGGGAATGGGGGTCACACAAAAGCAACTCATTTTTGTTTAACGCTGCCCAATTTGCATTATGATCTGGAAGTAACATTTAAGTGCATTTTGTAAGAACCTAGAGCCACAGGGGGCTCTGTGTCATGTCAGGATAGTGTTTGTCATGGTTAACACATTATGGACAGTGCAGACAACTTTTACATGTGAGATTATGACATCGAGCAAAACAGCATCCCTAAGGGATTTGTCTCTGCACCTAGATTGTTATTTCTTGGTCAGCTAAGAAAAATCAGGTAGGATATTCACTGCATTTTTTACTAGTAAAGAGGTGGCTTTTTCCACTTTTCTTTCTTTTCACTGTATTTGAAGGCTAATCTCCTTCAGTCTCTTCTGAATAAATCTATTGTTCTTCTGTAATCATCTAGGTGTTTTCTGATTTAACTGAGATTGGGTTTTTACTCACTGCTCACAAATTCTTTCCACAGTTTTTACCTGTTATGACTTTAATTGTTCATCAGTTGCAGTTTGAGAAATAAAGAGAATTCTACCTCAATGAATTCAGTCCACAACTCAGATTGCATTTGTCAATGGTTTAATTTAGCTAACTAAATGAGTTGTAAAATTACCATAGCACCTAGATAAAGAGAGTTCTTACTTTTCTGCCCATCAGGTTATTATTTAAGTGTATTTAGATGAAGAAAAAGGAATTTAGGTTTGTTATAAGAAATCAGTTGTTCTGTTCTGACTGCGAGAATGATACTTGGTGGACATTTTTGCCCAGTGTTGATTGGATCATACTGACTTCGGTCCACTTTGTTTGGGAATAAATCCAACCCTACGGAAAGGAATATGAAGTAACCTCTCACAGGAATTTCTGATTTTCCTTTCTAGGTGGTTTGGTCTGTCACACTGGCTAGCAAGTCCTATATTATTATTCAGCTTAACAAATCATTCTAGGATAAGCTGAGCTAAAAAAAGCCGAAAAGTATAATACTTTATAATTCTAGATTCACTTATAATTAGAACCTATATTTTGTGTAGTGTCCTGAAATCTTCTGGGACTGCTTATTTCTGACTTCCTCTCCAAAAGATATGCAAATTTTAGTCATCATACAAGGCTAAGAAGCAGTAATAAGTGCAGTACTTCAACTGTAATTTCTTTGGAGAAATGTGTGAATAGGGTTGCCAGATTTTAGTGGAGGTTATCACAACATGAAATGGCTTTGCCTACGCTGACTGTGAACTAGCAGTACCAGAGTGAAGCATGGAAGCATCCCAGCTGGCTGAATGTAGATGCAATATCATTTAATTGATATTGCAATTCATAATTAATACGAACAAAAGGAATCAAAGAAATCTGCTGGAGAAGGACTGGTTTAGTAATGAAAAGAAGGTTGGCCAAGGAAGTAACGACCAGCTGTCTTGAAAGAAGAAGACTTCAGACTTAGAATGTACTCTTGAGAAGTTTTAGGACTCAGGTAGTTAGTAAGCTTAATATATAGTAGGTGTATGCTAATAAAACTTGTTAGTGATGGGAAGTTAGATAATGTTACCAGTGGAGAAGAAGATCAGTATATCATACAGAAAATAAAATGGTTACTTTCAAGTGTCAGGTAATTGAAATGGCGTTTAATTTAACACTACTAAATTTGACGCCTTGGGAACAACCATAAGAAGTTATTTTATAAGCTAGAAGGTATTCAGTTAGCAACCTCTGAAGGAAGCCACAACCTGAGTGTATGAGAAAGTATTCCTACCAAATAGCCAATGAAAAATAATTAATACAGCTCTTGAATGGGACCAGAGGAAATGCGTCTGTTCTGTTGTCTAATGCACTGGAGATACTTCATATGAGAAAAGGAACTCAAACTGAAGACAGTTGCAGAAAACCCTGTTGTAATGAATGGGGGAAATAAAGGAAATAGAAGGAAACAAAAAAATGTGTTTTTTTTTACTTCAGAAAACAAAGGTAAGGCTAGTGTTTAGGTTTTTGATGAAGTAATTTTTTTAAAATAAATATACTTAGTTTTTTACAAACTGCGCAATTCTCCACTGAGAAACAGTTTGGACAGGGAAAATGGTTAGTGTCATTGACATGACACTAACATGCTGTTAGAAGAAACCTGTAACAAATCAACATGTTGTGTGCTGACTCTCTGGATGACAGATAGGCAGTCATGAATTGCCTTAGAAAATGTGTGGAGTTGGGCTTACAAATGGCACATGCACTCTTCTGAATGGTCCAGATTGCTCCCCCTCTAAACTTATTGTTCTTATTTAGGCTAAATTCCTTTCAGAATGTCTATCCATGCATGTGCAAAGAGTGCTTCTTTCACAGTACTCTGCTTCAGGAAGTTTAATGAAATGAAGGGGTCGGTGTCAGATTGTCATTAGTTGGCTGCATCCTATAAGATAGAGTTGACAGCAGGTAGGAAAAGTCATAACAGAAGCGTGACTTAAGGGCAATCAACAGGAAATCGATTTGGTCATTGGATATGATGAGAATAGCAGACAAAGAAACTCACTAAACAGCAGCTGAGTGTTAGCATGTCTCTTTGCCCTGTTGCAGGGAGTTCTGTCAAGGCAGAAGGGCAATAAAAAGATCGTGTACTGTCAAGGGGAGTTACCCTTGCTTTGGCTAGGAAGTAGAAAAGCTGAGAAAAACAGTATTGTGCTAATTTGGAGGGAAGAGAGAAAAAAACCAAAGGTTGAAGCATATATAAGGAGTCCTGTGAAAATGAGTGTCAGACCTGAAGCATGACATAATTAACAGCCTGAAGAATAAAAAGACCTTACAGGAGAATCGGATAGTCCAGTAGAAATGGCTCTACACTGAAGATAATGAATTCCATTATGATTGTACAGGAACAGGAGTTTTAAAAGCTAACAGCAAGAAGCAATGATAAAAGGTTGCATTTGTATGTAACATTCTTAATTGGACATAAGCTCTGGGGATTAAACCCATACGTATTTAAAGCTAAAGTTATCAATACTTCTTGCTTTACTTGAAAGGCTAAGACTACCTTTGGAAATGTCCTATTGTGACCCACTTGTTAGAAGCCTGGGCTATATGAGAGGAATAAGCCTGTGGTTTTAAAGGGATACAAAAATAAAAACTGGATTCCGTTCATACATTCTGTCAGTCCCATGAGTGTAGATAGTGAATGTATTTCCTTCCTGAAGGACATTGGACAGGCTAAAACTTTATATGAGTTAAGAGACGTCTGGGCAAATTTGTGTAAGACATACTCACTGACAGTATTTATAGACATAGAATTCCTTGCAGCTCAGAAAATTACAGAGCTACATGTGATCGGAAATAAGTGGAATGTTAAAAAAAAAAATTCACATATGTCCACTTTGCTGTTATAACTTCCCCTAAGCATTTAGTTATATACATGGTTACAGAAGATACCAACTAGAAATTAACAGGATCCAGCAAAGTAAGAGTTTTACTTTCCTGACCCTTACCACAAGGCTTTTGGAGAGTTGTCATATAGTAATATACAAGTAATGACAAAATAGGTTGTAGGTGAGGCATGAAACTACTGCAGTCTCCTAGTCTCATCATGGTGAAGGATGCATGGTAAGGAACTTGGGTAGATTCTAGGAAATCTTATGGCAATACTTGTGGTTTGATTCCCATTTTTAAAAGACCACTAAGAGGCTAAATTTGCTGTAATTATCTTGTAGGTCCTGATAGATTACATACTAGCTTCCTTTTACTAAATTATAAAATTTCTTGACTTCTTTTTAAACCTCAGATATCACAGTGTTTCTTTCTGAATTTCTTTTCAAATTCTAGACCCCAGTGCAGACCTTCTTAGCCAATCATGTTTGGGCCTGTGGTGTACTGTTGAACAGCCAGACATGGTCTGCCAGTTGGCTGCAGATTAAAAATCAAAATGCATTCTCAGACTTCTAAGCAAGGAAACAAAATGTGGTAAAATTAGTAGTTTATGTTATTAACCCAACCTATATTTGGCCAGAAAAAGAAGCCCAAAACCACTCTTGTGCAGTATCTCTGAAAAATAAGTAGCCTTGACTTAGAAAGCCTAATCTCCCCCCTGCAAACACAGGAATACTACTATCTCCTACCTGATTTGCAATAGCAATTGTCTCTTGAGCTCTTAGTTCCTTTTTCCTTCTTTGTATAAACTCTGGAGGTCACTCTGACCACAGCACAGCCTGTGGTACTTCATTCTTTGATATTTTCCATTTGGTATTACCAACTAGGCAGTTAAGTAGAATTGTATTATTTTCCTTTTCTTTATGTATAAAATAATAAGTATGTTCATCTTTTCAGGAGTAGGAGAATGGTTTTGGGCAATACTGGCTTAGTTTTGGATGAGAAGATCATTGTATTTTGCACATGTTCCAGAAAGATACTAGAGGCTGTCCCTGTTAGCAATGTTGGACATACATTCATCTAATACATATTTCTTGTCCCAGTGCAATTGCTGTGCAAAGCAAAGTTTCCAGCACACAGTGTTCTACCTCTCAAAGGATCTTAAACACAAAGCAATAACACAGCAGCACAACACGGGAGTCCTCACTTAGGAGAAATGGCCAATGTTTTTCCAAACCTTTTTAAGTTTGAGGGCTGGGTTGTTTGTTTTTTTTTTTTCCCCTTTATGCTTTTTACCTGATTAACTTCCATGTAGTACAGTGAGTACATGAAGAGTATGCAGTAGGTTTGCCTAATTTATAGCCCAGCTCCTGATAAACTCTGCAGAATGCCAAGGTAAATCTGGGTTGTTTCCCCCCTACGTACAGATCTTCTTAGGAAATAGGATTGTTCTGCAGATCAGGAGAATTTATTTCCTTCAGCTGTTTCTGATTATGTAGAAAGGAGCCTGTTTTAATGACTTTACCAAACATTACTTTTAACAGACTCAAATAAGTGTATGTGATTTGTGAGAACATATATCTTCAAGAGAAGCACTTATGTTTTACTACATCTCTTTCTTCTGAAAGCACGTATTTAAATCCACAGGTCCAGGCAGGGACACAGGGATATCATGTCTAATGTGTTTATAAGCAAGGCCTGTGTACAATGAATTTTAAAACCTGGAAGTTTCTATTATTTTATCCACTTTAAATAAATAGGTAGGGCCACCTACATAAAATATCCTAAGTATAGTAATGTAGGATTTGTTTTCTGACTGCCCTGTGGACTTTGCCAGTGATTTATGAAAAAAAGGTTTTTAATGCAGTTGAACGTTTCATAGGTTTTTATCATATAAGTTTTAGTAGTAGAACAATTCCTCCTCTATGGCAAACCACTTCAAAGTCTGAAATAACCAATGTTCAATTACTGTGATTCAGGCTCTTGGTTAACCCAAGTTATATCTCCAGGGCAGCCAGACTTCCAGCAGTTTGAAGATTAATATGTTCTGTTTTCTCTTTCTGGAAGGGATTTTCTGGTCTAGCTTTGAATAGGCTAGGGAGGAGAGAAATAAGTTTGACAACATTTAATGTCCTTGAAGGCTTTAATTTAACTGACTGACAGTCTTTCATGCAGAAAAGAATCACCAGTAAATCTAACTTAGTAGTTACCCTATAATTTGCATCTCTTGTACAAAAATATAGCTAAGCTCCTTAAAATGAAGTGAGGATTTAGGAAAGATTTTAGCTATATTATAGCATGGAAACAGATTAATTTGAAAACATAGTAAGTTCAAGATCTCGCAGTTTTATCAAGTGGTCTAATGTAGGAGTGTACTATGGCTCTATAACTGATGGTCAGAGTCTTTGTAAAATGATTTATTCCTCGCTAAAATTCCTCTCTTGGAGAAAATTCTGTATAAAATTTCTTTTTTTTTTTAAATGTGTGTTCTACTGAACTGAAAAGGGAAGAGGTAGGCCTAAAATATAGTAAAATAGATGCTTATATTGTAGATAGTTGAATTCTGCTCTTAACAGCTGTAAAACAAAGGATACCTTTGACAACAAAACAACCAGTACTTGAGAGATTGCTCATGGTTTTGTCATGGCTTTTAATAATTTTTCAAAAATCTGTATACTGTAAATTAATGACCACCAGAGCACTTTGAACAGGTTACATGTAGCATAGATGGTATTGAAGAGACAGACACCAACCGATGAGTCAGTGTTATACATGCAAAAGCCTCCTGTAACCAGAATCCATTACTGAGATTAATAACAGTAAGGCTTTTTTCTTAATGTTTTTATTATTATTTGGAGCCAGGTGCCTATGTTCTCATTCTGAATTTCACTGTCTGTGAAGAAAATAATTTGTAGAAGAAAAATTAAGATCAATATTACTAATCATTAGTCAGGAAATTTTATTGCTGAAAGACAACAACATGCCAACTTTATTTAATTTTTGAGAAAGGGGATGGGGATCAGAGTGTCCCATGGCAGAAATTTTAAAGAAAACAATAAAGCTTTCCAATCCCACTGTGTATGGATAGATGTTTGCATTCATTTTATGGAAAAATTGTTGTCTTTATTATTTGGTCTGATGTTTGAGACCAAATGATTATCTGAATTTTATTGTCATCTTGGATGTATCTTGGCAAATTCTGTAATATTCTAGAAAGTGTTTATACTTTTTGGTCCAGAAAATGTTGCTAAGACTATATTTATACAAAAAGTTGGAAAGTGAGAATAAAGCTTACATGGGGTTTTTTGTATTGAGGTTATTTTTTCCAGTTCTTCAAAAAACAGGTCATGATACCTGTTGCAGCCTAATAGATTTAAGATCATCTGTGCACTACAAATTGTTTCAAGAAGTGTTGTTTCTGATGGGTGCTTTCCATGAAGAAATAGATAAGATGTACTACCTTATCAGGCATTTCTGGTCATGATTTTTCATAAGCAAGGAGTACTTTTGTTACAGTCAGTGGCATAGTGCCTCATAGAGAGCTTGCTACGGATCTTGTGTGATACCTTAAGTTTTTTTAAATTTTTAAATGATTATTTTAAAAATTATTTTGAAGAGTTGTCTTCTTTCCCAAAATCTTTCACAAATGGGTGTATTTCCATGTTTGGAAAAGGATCACACAGATTTTTCCAATTACACATCGGCCAGGCAGCAAAAGTATTTCTGATTCAATAAATCATGATCAAGAAGGAACTTTAAAATGACCTGGCAAGAATTTCTGTGTTTTCTTCTATCTGTGGGAGTGAGTAATAATCTGTGCTTGATAACTATAGCTTAGGAAAAAGATATGTAATTAATAATCTCAGTGGCGTGTTCTGTTCACCAATACATTTAGTGATTTGCTTAAATTTGTCATAGAACACTGTGTAATGCCTACTGACATTCCTCTTTCTGTTAAGTAATTTAATTGTCCTTTATATTGTTCTATATTAGAAATCTTAAATAGTATTTTTGCCTAAAAACCTGGCATTTATCTTGAATACAAGCCAAAATTTTGCAGCATATGTCTTAAGTAAATGAGCTTTTTTCAGTCTGTAATGGGCTTTGGCACAAATCTGAACTTTCCTGTGTCTTTTCAAAATTATTTCTGCAGCTCTTCAGAGGGGAGAGTTATAACTCATTTCTGTGATTTAGCCTCCACACCAGTAAGCTGCCCACTTGCATGAAAATAATATGCTTGACTCTACCAGCCACAACTATTTGTTCAAGAAAAAATATGTTCTTTGTCTTTTTCCTCCCTCCTCCTGCCATGAACTTCCAGAATTATAGTCACTTGCAAGTGAACATCCTAATTCTCAGTCTTAGATCTCAGTTCTGCAATCTCTCTGTGAGTAATTCTCAGTCATGTGAATTAGAAACTTCAAATAAAGAGGTTATTCAGGCAGATAAAGAATGAAAGATGTGCTACATATTACTTACCCTTTAGAGGTCTGCAGCTGCAATCATTCAGCTTCAAACGTTACCATCAGCTTATCTCATTTGAGTCATAGTTAAATATATTTCTACCTAATAACAATTAATTCCCAGTGGCAGCTGCCTGTTCTCAAATTGCATTCTGTACCCAAGTGCCTGTAACACATGGAATTAATTATGACAGAGGGCCTGAAATGTTACTAGAATCCAACCACTAGCACACATTTATTAATTACATGCAAGGCTACCTGTGATCAGTAACATTGTCCAATTAGTATAGTCTGTGTAATATTGTGTCTGCATAGAGAAAAATCACAAGAATTAACATGAAGAAAGCATTTTCTTTCTACTCAGAAGAATGTCTAAGTGTCTTTAGAAACAGAAGAAAAGTTCGTATTGAAACCTTAAATTTCTAGAGTGTCTAGGTTTTGGTGGAATATCTAAAATATTGACTTTAGATGAATGCATATGCTCCTTTCATCTTGATACTGAGGTTTTGAGAAAGGAAAGAGAAGTAACATTAGATGAGGGGTGCACTTACAGACTCCAGAAACTTGCTGCTTTTCACAGCAAACTGTCACATCTTCAGGATCTTATCTATACATATATCACCTGTTCATGTAGAGTATGGCTAGCATGGGATGTTCTTTAGGCAGAAAAAGAGGTGGAGAAAGTCTGAATATCAGCTGGGTAGAGTGGAATAAGAGAGGATTAGGCCATACAGAGGAGAAGAAGTATGTGATGGCATTTTTTTCCCCTCTTAAAATATTTTCAAATATTAAAATGTGTCCTCTCTCATTCCTGTTGTTTCTATGAGTGCGTCATGCTACTTTAGATAGGGAGAGGATTTTTTCAGTCCTAAGCAGATACAAAACACGGAATCATGGCTTTTCCACTCATGCAATAAATATCAGTGAACCTCTTGTAATATCCTTGTAGATGCTGGGAACAGGCTTTTGTTAGTAAGGTGAATAACTACCTTCTCCACAACATTGTCAAAGCACAGAAGATTGTCACAACTTGTCTGGGATTACAGAGCAAAGCTGTCACTTCTCAGTTTTTCTCTCCATCTTTGACATAGTTTCCACTCATTGCCATTAATTTCCCAGAACATCTGTGAAGTAGTCAGCATATGGTCTTCCTATATGATAGCTAATGAGCTTATTAAAGGCTACAGCACAAATTTACAGTTGTGTGTGATTTTTGCTTTCCCTTACACTGGGCTTTTAATTACGTGCAAGCACTTTATGAAATAATTTGGCTTAATAACTGCAGTGTTATTCTCTAATGTTATTTGAAAGTAGGGAATTTAGTGGGCTTAGTAATTCCTAGTACTTAGCTCGACAGAGATATTTGATAACTTTTAATTAAAGCAACATTTCTTTCACATATAGTGAACAGGCTTGATGACTATCCTAAGAATAAACCGATTGATTCTGTAGATGTTTGATGTACCTAAACAGTATGTAGGTTTTGTGCTAACTCTTTGCATAGGGGTAAGTATCAGTCTTCATATTAGACAGCCTCATGTCAGAAGAACATCTACTACTTAAAGCATTTCTAGCTAAATTCCCAAAGATTTCCCATAGAATAGCAAAAGTTGCTGACCTGTTTTGTTCATACAATAAAAAAGAGAAATTTTCATGTCTGCCGTACTTGAGGAAAAGAGCAATTAGGAAACTGGAAAATATTGTTCTTACTTCAGATAACAGTAATTCTGCCTGCATGTTTTGCTTTGTTTTCATGTCTTTACCTACTGCTTTCTAAGAGTTCACAGTGAGCGATTCAGTTTAGTTTGACATGCTCGTTGTAAGCTAAACATAATATTTATTCCTCATGTTTTTTCTTCTTGAGAGTGAAACTCCACAATGGTAGGATTAAAGTGGAACTAGCAGCCCTAATCATTCCCTTTGGGTGGATTCTGAAAGTAGCTGATTTTGTCTGTTCAATTTTCATTAATTAGCTGTTAGAGTCCTCATTCTACTATTGCTTTGATCTTCATTGGGTCTCTGTGTTTAGATTTTTAAATAGAGAATCTAGCACAGATAAAAGGTCACAACCGTTCATTTTGAAATTGTCTCATTTTTTAAACACCTCTTTCTCTGTGTTTACTTTAAAGCTTGTCTGCCATTGGGATATGGAACAATAGTTGTGCGAACTGTGAGTTACAGAGGTGACTGTGTATTACCTTAAAGGAGGCAGCAACTGGTGCAACCTCAGTATGCAGGTGCATCCATGGAACTGGTGCCTTACGACATCTTTATGGTGCTCTTCAGATTGGGACAGCAATGTGCAGAGATTAGAGTGAAGCTGCTGACAGCTGGGAGAGAGTTATTTTTATCACTTGATGTTGAAAAATATCCCTTATGTATGGGGTAGATGAGAGACATATAGAAGAACCTATAGCATCACTATTTCCGTACAAACTTTCAGGACAGTCATTGTGGCATGAATGTCGCTGCTTATTTTGTCAGAGCAATTTAAGCTTATTCTGCCAGAGGAACATAGTATGTTCCTTACAGAAAAAATATGGTATTTGTGTGGTAATCCTGTCAAAACTAATCAATCTGGACAAGTAGATTATTATCTGTTCATTATTCATGCAGTGCTATGAACAGTTCGTGGTTACTAACCAGTTGTAAAATCTGTCCAGCTTTGCCTTTTCCAGACTTTTTCAAGGAATTTTAGTTACAGCTTCCTTATAGATTTTTTTTTTGTGTTTCCAAATTCTTTTATTAGTTGTCCAAGTATGAGGCAGATTTGGACTTCATTTTTCATTCTATGTAAAAAACACAGTTTTACATTAGTACACTAGATGACCAGCTAAGATAACTCTGTTATTTCTTTGGCTGTTGTGGAGCTAGCCTGATGGACCTCGCCATAGGATATAGTCCAGTAACAATTAAAATATCCCCTAGTATGCCTGAAAACAGTCTTCCATATTCCTGATTGCCTCTGAATAGTTCCAAAACTTGTGAACACTAAAGATGATAATTGCCTGTAATGGAGCAATGTGTATTCTTGAGAAAAGTAGCAGCTTCAGATGCAGATAGACTTTCTGAAGTGCCTTTTTATTTTAGGTGTAACTATTAGACTTGAGAAAAAGTCTCGTAATTGTCATGAAAAGAGTGGATATCTCACCAGTTCAAATTGCATTGACAAAGCCAGGACAAGATTAATTACACATTTTGATAAGCTACTGAAAGATCACATTTCTTGCATATATTTAAATTGCTGTACTTTGTGGCAAAATGTAGCAGTTATTTCAGCATTCATTGGTCAGGCTAACATTACAGTGTCAGATTCTGCATGCTGGCAGCCTTGAAACCACAGAGATGACTGCCCTAAACAGGATTACTGATGTGATTATTGTGGTGATGTATGTAATCATGAACAATTTTTTTTTGCATTGTAGCACAGGTGCTGCCCCAAGAGTAAGCACACATTGAAAGCAAAGAGTGTCTACCTTGAGCATATTCTTCATGAAGCCTGATTCATTGACATTGGCTCCAGAGAGGGGATGAATGTATTAACTGTGGAGTAAATTACAGGGATTCAGGACCAAAAGTAGTTACAGATGCATATTTGCTAATAGTTTTGTGTTATTTTGTAGAAACTTTCCAATCAAATTTCTGCTGAGGAATGTTTCTGAGGTTCTGCATAGAATTTCTGTATGTAATCAAAAAGTGGGAGAGTGCAAAGCAAGCAGTAGGTAGCTGGGTCTGTCACATCCCAAACAAGTCCTCACTCCTGGTGATGTGATTTCAGGTACTTGTAGAGTACCATGAGGTCTCCTCTCAGCCTCCTCTTCTCCAGGCTAAACAGCCTACTGGAGTAAGTTCAGCAGAGCGTCACCAAGACATTTACACAGTGAAGAGAGACTGAGGGAGCTGTGCTTGCTCAAGCCTGAAGGAGAGAAGGTTTCTGAGAGACGTCAGAGCAGCCTTTCTGTACCTAGAAGAAGGTATCAAGCTTAATATAAGGAAGAGATTTTCATCATAACAACAGTAAAGCAGTAAAATGGGTTGGTTTGTGAGCTTGTGCAATCTTATTTTTGTATCCAGCTGAATACAGCTCTAAGCAACCTGGTCTGATCTTATAGCTGATCCTGCATGGAGCTGAGGGCTGGGTTAGATGACCTTCCAAGGACCCCTCATCTCAAGTATTCTATGACCCTGTTATTAACCACAAAAGAGAACTGCATTATTCATCAATCTGCAGTCGTGATTTACTGCAAAATAGGTGCTGCATTGGTATTTAAATTTTTATCGTGCTTAGAATTTTGTAATAAATTTCTGTAAAACTACAAGTGCAATTATGCTCTAGTATCTTTGGTTTACTTCACTGTAATTTTTTTTCTGGTGTAGTTCTGTGGGCTGAGGATGGAAGTATTTAATTTTTTATTCAATTATTTATTTACATGTTCTCAGCTAACATCAAGAGTCCAGGAGTACCCTTATCTTGTATATAGCAGTGCTATATAGAGGGTGTTTCTTGCGCTACATTATAGGTATTTCAGCAGGTAAGCCCCTTGCTTTCTTATGTGCAGTACGCATGTAAAGGGACTTTGATATGGTATTTTTCTGCTGTAGAGTTCTGCAGTTTTCCAGGCTCAGAAATGTATTCTGGACAGGCCTCAATCCATAAGTGGCAAGTATTCCAAATATGTAGTGAAGCTAATGTTTCTAATTTACTATCAGCAGAAACATGCTGTAGGCATGTGATTTACTATTAAATCTTATTTATTTACTAATTACTAAGATTTACTATTAAATCTTATTTCTTGACTGATGCTGTCTGCTTTTCAAATAACTCATGTATTCTCAGTGACCTCCACTCTCTGGCTAACATCATCTCTTGAGGCTGAAAAATCAACTGCAAAATGGATTTGAATTCTTAAATAACTGTCCATGTGGTTCTGGCCCCTGCTTATAGAATCATAACATCGCAGAATTCACAGAAGGGAAAAAACCCGTAAGATCATCACCCTGTAAACCTAACACTGCTGAATCCACAACTGAACCATGTTTCTAAGCACCATAACTACACATCTTTTAAACACCCCAGGGATGGTCACTCCACCAGGTCTGTGGGCAGACTGATCCAATGTTTAAGAACTCTTTTAGTAAATAAATATTTCATAATACCTAATTTAAACCTCCATTGACACAACTTGAGGCCATTTCCTCTTGACCTGTCAAAGTATGCTTTCTTCTTGCATATTCATACAATAACGCATTGTTTTCATAGCAGTGACATTTCTTTCCCATGAAAAAAGAGTTTAAGGACATTTGTGGAAGAGGCAGTAAAGGGAAAGCAGAAGCAATTGCATTCCATTTGGGTTCAGTTTAACCTGTTGGTGAATAACTATTTTCACTATTGCTCCAAATCTGCTCCTCAATAATTAACAACTGAGAAAAGTCCTAATTTTTCAATTATTATATGGATATATTACAGAGTTGAGTACTAGCTCTGCATGTGCAGATGGGTATCTTCACTGTGACCTGTTACACTTTAGTTTCAATGGAAGAACACAGAATAACTCTACTGGAATATAAATGCCTGTGACAATGATCTTATAAAAAGCAGTTGCCTAGTCTGGCAGAAAGGAAAGTTAAAGTAATTATTGATGTCATGTGAGTGGCTGAGATGAGTGGGAAAAGATAAATCCTTAAGCTTCTCCGGATACCTGAGAAGGAAGGTCTCAGAGGTCAATTGGCATTTTTGTTAGCTTTAGTTTGCAAACTCATAAAACTGACAGGACCCGGGATTTGGATTTCCTAGCACTGGGCAGGAGCATATCCCAACACCTCTCATCTTCCTGACTTTTCTTGCTGAGAACTTTCTTCTTGCCACTCTACCTTGCCTCTTGACAGAAAAGCTGTATTCTGTGAAGGATGTGGAGGAAAGGAGTTAGTGTTGCTTCAATTCGGCATATTTAAGATTATTCTGAAGGAGCTGTATGCCTAATTGTATAACCTTGGTCCATCTATTTCTGTAAGCTTGAGGAGTCTTCCAAGAAATCCATGTATATATGAAAAACATTGCAATATCTTATAAGAAGCAAGTTAATGTTGTACAGAGTTAAAAACTTTAAATAGGATACATCAGCCTAGCTGTGCTATGTTTACAAACACAGACAAGTAATAGCAAAAAAACCCCTTGAAATGGCTAGGGTCTCTGGAAAAATAAAGAGGTGAACTCTCAACTTGAATGGCATAGGCAGGTGTTCTTTTTAGATACTGGCAGTTTCAGCAGACATGATCAATTCATCTTCAGCAAATGTTGGTTATTTGGTTTGAATCTGAACTTTTTTACTAAAAGGGAAATAAATCTCTTGAGTAAATGTTACGAGAATACTCAGATAAGAAATAAAACACTCAATGTGATGAGTGAAAACCTTCACACCAAGAATAGAGAAAAGGAGAGTCATGAACAAATCCAAGAAACAAGCTAATGTTAGGTGCACTTTCCAGCTCAGAAACATTTACTTATTTTATGGGTTTGAAATGCAATTATTTCCTATAAAAAGTTTGGAAGACAAAAAAATATGCTAAATAAAATAGGCTTCTATGTTTGCTTTTAATACAGTTCTCTTTCCACAATATCGAAAAGTACATATTTGTTCTAGACCAGAAAGAAAGCTGTCAATCAAATAACTCATAATAATTGTCTTAGGGATGGATTTTATATTTGAGGAAAACCATAATCTATCAAGTAACCCGATTTATTTTAGCCTATTTACTGGGCTCTACAAAGGAATTAATTCCAGACCTCTAGCTCAGGCTAACATCAAATCACAATACTTGGTGTGTTAGTGAAGTAACTATCCATCACAGGTAAGAAACCAATAGAAAGCTACACTAAATAATAATAAAATAATGAACATCTAGAAGTCTGCCTTCTGTACAAGTTGCTTTGGATGAACATGCTAGTCAATCTTTGCTAGAAATTTCTGGGAACTACAGTTTTGAACTTTGTACTTTTGAGAATTTGGGAAATATTACTCTGTGATATTGAAGGCTTGGAATCTTTGAAGAAAGAACATTAAATAAGACAGATTAGTTCATGGAGACTGTGTTGACAGAATCAATCAAATTTGAGTCTCGATATTTAGAAAAACCTATTGAATGACAGAAAAATATATTACCAGTTAAACCATTCAAGTAAAAGACCCATATTTATCCTAAGAAAGGCTCATGGATCAAGTCAGGTACAACTGTGATTAATACTAAAAAAGAATACTTTGCTTTATATTTTATGTTCAGAGTCCATTTTTTTTGTCTCGCTCTAGTAAAACTAGAAATAAAAATTACTCATGGAACTGTTTTGGGTTTTACTTAATAACTACATGTTCAATTTCCTGGTCTTTGAACTTAATTATGTTGTTTACTCTTTTAAAATAACACCATTTAAGGTAGTGAATTACACTGAAAAGGAAGCTGCAGGTACTGTATAGATCACTCAGTTTTCAACAAGAGAGGCATGTTCTGTGACAGCCTCTCTGTTTGAAAAATGCTGTTCCTTCAGCATGGTATTTAATTTTTCTGCCCAGTAATTCAAAGCTAATTCTTCACTAAGGCTGGAAGGGATTATTTAGCAGCTAATGGCCTTGAGAGCCTGTATGTCCTGACCTCAAAGTAGCAGAAAGTCGCAGATCTGTCACTGTGATGCACATCAGATCTCTGTGCAAGCCTGTCCCAGTAAAATTAACCACATTTCCTATAACTGTGGCTGAGTTTTGCATCTCTCCTTCATTTTATTTTTTTGTTTCTTGTTACATAAAGTGCTGTAAAATTATTTTCTGAAAGGCATTTTTCTTTAAGTGAGAGCATAATTTTTGGCAGAGATTTAGCACCAGGAATGCTTGGGTTATTGCTCACTTTGATCACTATTGACACAAATCAAATAGGTATTTTATGACTTATTCCTATTTCTCTAATTTGCCAGTGAGCTTCAACTCTGAAGTTAAAAAAAGTGTGGCTTTCAATGCTTGCCCAGAATTCACAGCTCAAATGACCAGTTAGAGTTCCAGGCCTGGTAGTTCAGGTCTTAGTAAGCAGTTAAAATCTTACTCTCGTTTTAAAGCCTTTTTTATTCTAAGTCAGTATTGCTGTCAAAAATCCAAGCTTTAATCTGCTTTTTTCCTGGTTAAATTAGGATTTCTGCTTTTATTTAAAAATGTCAATAGCCATGGTACATGTCAGATGTGGGGAAAATGTTGCCAATTTCGTATAGTGATTATGAAAGAAGTCTGTCCAGGGCTCACTGGCTGTCCTCCAGCATTCAGCTCCACTCATATGAATTTATTACACAGGATTTTTTTAATGTTTCTTTATAACACAGATATACAGCCTTTGCAATTTAGGGGTTTTATGCTGTCTTCTTCCTAGTCATTAAGACACAGATCCAATAAAGTGATTTAGAAGTGCCAATACCTTTTCTAGAGACCTAGTTCTCTGAGTAGAAATTATTTACCTAGATTAGACAACTGCTTTTCCTAGTCAGTACAGGTAGCAGAAAATGTAGGACCAGAAAAGCTAGATGATGCCTGTTGTGAAGGGCTGATATTTGTAATATAGCAGTAGGAAACATAGGGAATCATAGAATCTGAAATTTTGTAATCTTTAATTAGTTACATTCATGATACCAAGATTCACAGCATGAAACCATATGCTGGATTTAAGTGGCTTCTATGTTCTTCCTCTGTATGTTGAGTAACCAGTTTGTTCTTTGTCTGTTGGAGGTGTTGGTTGATAAAAAAATTTAGACAGGATAAGAGGAGTCAGTGCTCATTCATGCCAGGAGTTGAAGCCACTGTTATCTTAGTGGAAAAGGCCAGCCTGCAGGGTCTGGAGATAAGTTTTACTGTTCCATGTCTGTCTGTAGAAGATGGAAGTCTTCTCCTTCTCTGTCTGTATACCTCACTAAAGGAGCAATGTGAATTCCCGCAAGTCAGGCAGAAAAGATGTGCATTGTGTTTTTGGTACCTGAATTCTTCATCAGAAGCAAATAATTCACTAACATTTAGGACTGTAGCCTTGTAGTATGGAAAGATTGTAGTCAGTCTTTCTGCTGCCCACACTCTCCTGGGTGGAAAACTCGTTGGATGGCCAGGCCCAGAGAGTGGTGGTAAATGGTGTTAAATCCATCTGGAGGCCAGTGACAAGTGGGGTTCCCCAGGGCTCGGTGCTGGGTCTAGCCCCGTTCAACGTCTTTATCAATGACGTGGATGAAGGCATTGAGTTCACCCTTAGCAAGTTTTCAGGCGACACTAAGCTGGGTGGAAGGAGGCTCTGCAAAGAGATCTAAACAGGATGGACCGCTGGGCTGAGTCCAGTGGCATGAGGTTTAACTAGGCCAAATGCCGGATCCTGTACTTGGGGCACAACAACCCTAATTCAGTGCTACAGGCTTGGGGGAGACTGGCTGGAAAGCTGCCTAGAGTAGAGGGACCTGGGGGTGTTGGTTGACAGCTGACTGAACATGAACCAGCAGTGTATCCAGGTGGCCAAGAAGGCCAATGGCATCCTGGCTTGTATCAGAAATGGTGTGACCAGCAGGTCCAGGGAGGTGATTCTCCCTCTATACTCGGCACTGGTGAGACCGCTCCTTGAATCCTGTGTTGAGTTCTGGGCCCCTCACCACAAGAAGAATGTTGAGGCGCTGGAGCGAGTCTAGAGAAGAGCAATGAAGTTGGTGAAGGGGCTGGAGAACAGCCCTTATAAGAAGCAGCTAAGAGAGCTGGGGTTGTTTAGCCTGGAGAAGAGGAGGCTAAAGGGTGAACTTATTATTCTCTGCAACTACCTGAAAAGAGGTTGTAGAGAGGATGGTACTGGCCTCTTCTCCCTAGTGACAGGGTACAGGACAAGGGGCATGCCCTTTTGCTACACCAGGGGATGTTCCAACTAGACATCTGAAAGAAATATTTCACAGAAAGGGTCATCAGGCACTTGAACAGTCTGCCCAGGTTGGTGGTTGAGTCACCATCTCTGGAGGTGTTTACAAGATGAGTAGAAGAGGTGCTGAGGGTCATGGTTTAGTGATTGATAGGAATGCTTGTACTCAGTGATCCAAGAGGTCTTTTCCAACCTGGAGATTTCTATGATTCTGTGATCAAAGCTCCTGTCAGGATCAGGGGGAATCTAATCTCAGTAAAACAGTTCCCCACCCTAACTTTCTTCTGCTATCCATGGTTTGTATTTGATGAAAGGTTGTTTATGGTATTCACTGAATGTTGGAATGAATCTTGCAGTCTAGGATAATAATAATTGATGCCGAGTTTATAAAAGTAAATGACTTCCTACTGGTCTTTTCTGTCATTTTTCTAATTACCAAATGATTGTAGGATTCAAACTTTTATATAAAAGAGATGACTCCAACCCAACCATCATAATCCATTTTAGAAAATAATAGTAAATTTAGGGTTTATTTTAACTTTAAGAATCTGACTAATTCTAATGGCAGAGAACTGTCTGTATGTTTAAGAATGTGTGTAAGTCTTCTGCTGGATGCAGTGTTTGAGGCCAAAAAGAACTGGAACAACTCAAGAGATACTTGGCAATTTCTAGGTTTTAAAAGAGGAGTCATGGTCATGTATATAGAATAATAGAACAACCAGGTTAGAAGACACCCACCGGATCATCGAGTCCAACCATTCCTATCAAACACTAAACCAAGTCACTCAAGACCTCATCCACCCATGCCTTAAACACCTCCAGGGAAGGTGAATCAACCACCTCCCTGGGCAGCCTATTCCAATGCCCAATGACCCTTTCCGTGAAAAACTTCCTCCTAATCTCTAGCCTAAATCTCCCCTGGCAGAGCTTGAGGCCATTCCCTCTTGTCCTGTGCCCTGTCACCTGGGAGGAGAGCCCAGCTCCCTCCTCTCCACAACTTCTTTTCAGGTACTTGTAGAGAGCAATGAGGTCTCCTCTCAGACTCCTCCAGGCTAAACAACCCCAGCTATCTTAGCTGCTTCTCATAAGGCCTGTTCTCCAGCCCCTTCACCAGTGCAGAGTACAGAGAGAGAATAACCTCCCTGGACCTGCTGGTCACACCATTTCTGATACAAGCCAGGATGCCGTTGGCCTTCTTGGCCACCTGGGCACACTGCTGGCTCATGTTCAGTCACTGTCGACAAACACCCCCAGGTCCCTCTCCTCCAGGCAGCTTTCTAGACAGACTTCTCCTAGTCTGTAGCTCTGCATAGGGTTGTTGTGCCCCAAGTGCAGGACCTGGCATTTGGCTTTGTTGAACCTCATGCCGTTGGACACTGCCCAGTGGTCCAGCCTGTTTAGGTCCCTTTACAGAGCCTCCCTACCCTCCAGCAGATCCACTCTTCCACCCAGCTTAGTGTCATCTGCAAACTTGCTAAGGGTACACTCAATGTCTTCATCCAGGTCATTGATGAAGACATTGAACAGGGCTCGACCTAGCAGTGAGCCCTGGGGAACCCCACTTGTAACTGGCCTCCAACTGGATTTGACACCATTTACCACCACTCTCTGGGCCCGGCCATCCAACGAGTTTTCTACCCAGAAGAGTGTGAGCCTGTCCAGGCCAGAGGCTGACAGTTTCCGTAGCAGAATGTTGTGAGAAACTGTGTCAAAGGCTTTACTGAAGTCCAGGAAGATGCATCCACTACATTTCCCTTATCCAGGAGCCAAGTCACTTGGTCATAGAAGGCGATCAGGTTAGTTTAGCAAGACCTGCCTTTGGTAAACCCATTGTTGACTGGGCCTGATCACCCAGTTGTCTTGCATGTGCTTCGTGACAACACTCAAGATCACCTGTTCCATGACTTTCCCTGGCACTGAGGTCAGACTGACAGGCCTGGAGTTCCCTGGATCCTCCCTGCGACCCTTCTTGTAGATGGGCACAACATCAGTCAGCCTCCTGTCCAGTGGAACTTTCCCAGTCTTCCAGGATTGCTGGAAGATGATGGAAAGGGGTTTGGCCATTACATCCGCCAGCTCCCTCAATACCCTAGGGTGAATCCCATCTGGCCCCACAGACTTGTGGGTGTCCAGTTGGCCAAGCAGGGCTCTGACCACCTCCTCTTGGACTATGGGAACCTCATTTTGCTCCTCTAGTTCCAGGGTTTGTACACAGGGGAACAACTTTATTTACAATTAAAGACTGAGGCAAAGAAGGCATTAAGTACCTCAGCCTTTTCCTCATCCCCTGTCACTGTTGTTCCTTCTGCATCCAATAGGGCCTGTATGGTCTCCCTAGTCCTCCTTTTATTATTTATATATTTATAGAAAGATTTTTTTGTTATCTTTCACAGACTTTGCCAATCTGATTTCTAATTCAGCCTAAGCCCCTCTGATTTTTTCCCTACACAACCTCACTTCCCTCCTGTAGTCCACCCAAGAGGCCTGTCCCCTCTTCCAGAGCCTATAAACATTCCTCTTCTTCCTAATGTCACTTGAGATCTCTCTACTCAACCAAGCTGTTTTTTTCCCCTGCCAGCTTTTTTTCCAGAACACGGGGACGGCTTTCTCCTGAGCTGCTAGGATCTCCTTTTTGAATAGCTCCCAGTCCTCGTGGGCTCCCTTGCCCTTAAGTACTGTCTCCCAGGAGACTTTGCCAACCAGCCTTCTGAAGAGTTTGAAGTCTGCCCTCTGGAAATTTAATGCAACTGTCCTGCTAACCACCCTCTTCACTTCACCTAGAACAGAAAACCCTCTCATCTCGTGATCACTTAGTCCTAGGTGTCCTCCTACTGCCACATCCCCCACAAGGACTTCTCTGTTGACAAACAGCAAGTCCAGGAGGGCACTTTCCCTTGTTGGTTTATTCACCAGCTGTGCAAGGAAGTTGTCTTCCATGCACTCCAGGAACCTCCTAGACTGCTTCCTTTCTGCTCTATTGTACTTCCAGCAGCTGTCAGGGAGATTGAAGTCTCCCACAAGAACAAGTGGCATAGAGTTACCTTATGAAAGCAATAAACTCAGGAGTATGATTCAGAAATGCAAGTATACTAAGATACTGTAATTATTTCAGTGTCATATATTATTTACCAAAGAAAATAACATAAATCAGGTTCCCTGACAGTGCTACTCTTAACCTTTTTCACTGCAAAAGACGTGTTCATGGGTGGATGTGAATTTTTCCTCATGCAGTATCTGTCTCTGGCTGCTGCAGCTTGAATAGAAACCCCAGTAATCTTCTCACTAAATACAACATTGACCAGCATATTAACTGGAAATTGCATTATTAAACACCCAACCTGTGTTCTTTGATTCTCGATATAAAAAACATGAAAAGTATTTCTACCCTGATTTGATTAAATTATGGAATAAGTTCTCTCATTGTGCAGACATTACTGAAATATCATCAGCTGACAAAATGCTACTATGACTGACAAGACAGATTGACATTTGAAGAGGAGAACCTGAATAAAGAAAGATCAAAGTGAGAAGTGACACCAGAAAAGAGGTTTTTTTCTAATATACTTTTTAATATACTTGGGACATGGGTTGCAAATAATAATGTGAATTCTGGTCACTTCACATTTAAGCATGCTCAAAGACCACTGCCTTAAAGTAAGAAAAAGGAGGAAAATTTACTAGTACTGTTGATCAGTCAGCTCCCTGCAGGTTCCCAGGTATTTGTGTTTTATCCCACAGCAGATAGCTCAAGCATAAGTTGATTTTGCTAAATCTGAAGCTAAAGGGGTGGGGATGGAAGGAAGTAATTCTCTCCAAACATCTGCCATCACAAACAATTATTTTAGAAGACAAAACTCACTACTTGAACCTGGAAATTACATTCAGCTTTAGAAACACAGAAATGTGCTTTGGGTTTCAGATTCACCTTTATTGATGGGCAGAGACAAGAGATGATTGTGGGGAACATATAATTTTTCTCAAATTTTTTCCCTTTTAATCTTCAGTGTGATGAAAATGTGATCTGTATGGCACACAATTTTGGCTAAGATGCGTGTACCACAATCTTTTTTTTTGTACTACATTTTCTTTGATGTTGAGTACCATCAAAGTTACTGCTTGATAGAGAATTTACATGCCCTCCAAACTTATGAAAATCAAACTTCTGCCTATGCATGAGTTTTTGAGTCCTTCAGGTACCCAGTCCTCAAAACTGTGAATAAGGGCAGCTCAGTAGGACAGCATTACGTATTCAGAAGGCTGAGGAAGTAACTGAACCTGAAGAAACAGCAATGATTAACAGGATTTGAAGTCTAAAGGAAAGGAGGCTCAATTTTTTCCTTAGTTATAGCAAAAAATTAAACAAGCACATATAGTTCAATGAATTTCAGAATGGGGCAATCGAAAGTGAAGATTTAAGTACCTAAATGAATGAATGAAAATTTTCAGTAATTTACTCCCACTGACATTGGTTCGACCTGAACATATGCCTTCTTTCATAATGCAGGGTTGCGTTTATGCACTTCTATGTTTTATCTATACTAAATTAACTTCCAAGTACTTCCTGAAGAAAAATGAGACAGTTTTACTTTTTTTTCCCCCTTCTTTTTTTGAAGAGGCTATTTCAGTGTTAGCCCATGCCTAAAGCAGATACATTAGGAGCAAAACCAACTCAAGTATTTACGGAAACACTACGCAAACTGTTGACTCATCATCAGATATTATATAGCAGAAGTTCAAGTGGTTCCAGCATGGACACTTCATAATAAAATATTACTTGTGCTTGACAATGAAATATAAGGAAACAGATTCAGTCAATAACTAGTCAATACTTTAAAATCTCTAATTTAAGCAAAATCCTAATTACAAAACACTCTATTTAGTCTTTTCATATACTTAAGCATGATCTTAATCTCAGAGCAAAATGTAACTGAACTTGAAACAAGATTACTAACCATAAAAGTTATTTTCTGCTTTTGAATTATTTATTCAACTTAGCATATGCTTATCTAAAATAGAAAAAGTGGAGGTCAGTCACGCTGTATTTTTTCAAAACATTCTGTTAGTTTAGAAGTCTTTGGAAAGGCTGCTGAAAATAATGTTATTCATGATAATAATGTTTAGCAGAAAAATGTATAGCAATAAATCTATTATATTTAAATACATATACATAATAATTAAGTCCCTCCTTTAAAAAAACATATATACAGGTTCAAATATAAAATTGTTTGTTATATTTTATATAGGACAATTTAGGCTAAATCTTACCAAAAAGGGCGATAGGGGACAAATACAATGTCCAAGCAAGCTGGTATACTTTCAACCTGTGAGGTCCAAATAAATACAGTATCATGTATTATGATTAGGGCTATTGAAGTTTGAACTGACTGAGGTGTGGCATGAAGCATGGGCAAATGTATGGGTTGTGAGGCACCAGTGACACATGACTGATGATGTGAGATCATTCATATTCCATGATTCCAGTAAAAACTTGGGAAGTTCAAAACTGGGGGATTGGTTGTTCTTTTTTTTTTTTTTTTTTTAAAATTTAGTAAATAGTATTACAGAAGAAGACTAAAGCAAGAAAAATCTCTGCAGGCCATACTTTTTTCTTTCTTATTACTCAGTACAATGGTCATACTTTGCAGTTTAAACATGATGCATTGCTTTCTCTGTCTTCTCTCTGACTCTTCAAATTTCTTTTTGCACTAATAATCTATTTATTTCTCTCTATAGTGCCATGAAACAAGTAAGCTGAATACTTCCTAGGTAGAGCATTTGAAACACAAAATAGCTTGAGTGAAATGTTCCTGTATAGTGGCACAGAATATTAAATACAAAACCTCTTTTAACCATGTAACACAATGATTGACTGCAGAAAAAAAAATGTCTCCCACTATTGTGTTTACTTACGTTAATGCTAAAACATGTATAATGGGTGTTCCATTGGATTATATGACAAAATTTGATAGCATTAATTAAAATTAACTGACATAAAGCTAAGGACTGAATTTTAAGAAAGATACAGTAAAAAGTAGTTACTTCTGTAAATACAGATAAATTTTCCTAATGGGTATCTTGTATTCCTCTGCATTTTTATGTGACTAACTAGTCAGAATAACCTTATAAATTAGACCTATGTCATTAGGAACAAACAGCACGGTAATATCCTCTGTTATTTAGCATATAAAAACACATGCTGTGTTAATGCAACCAATAACCTTACATAAAACTTATTTCACGTAAGACAACTCTTGATTTTCAAAGAACTTTCAAGAATTAATCATGATGTCTATTTTTAATGAAAATAACGATCACATGAATTTGCTTTTTCTTAAGCAGAGACAGGGATCAGGACAGCTGCATATTTTTTAGGGGGAGTCACAGGCATGTGTTTAGATGAAAATCAACAGCATTGGTTACTCAAGCTGCTGAAAACTGAAAAGCTCAGCATGAAAGGCTTTATCTTCAGAAGATAATTGCCAACCACGGTAGTAAGCACGTTTTGCATTGTGAATTGTAGTGCTATCTGCAGAAAAGGAATCTGTTAACACCTCTCACTGCTGAGGCTTCCCTGTTCAGTTCCACTGCAGCACCGCAGGCTTTCAGGAGGAAGTTTCTCTGTTCATTCTCAGTGTCTGTTGTCCAAGCTGGCAGCCACCACTCACATATGACAATGCAGCATTTGTCAGTTGGATACTGCAGGTCTGTTTGTACACCACATGCCAGTGCTCTAAGGAAGAAAAACTGTCGACTACACAACACCAGAGTGCAATCAGCCTAAGCCTACTAGGTCTGGCAGTCCATCTATTCATTCACCCACACTACTGTATTTTCATCTGATTCTGTCTCCTGCGTCTACTTCCAGTGTGCATGGGGTAGCTCCCTTAGCTCAGACACAAGACCTTTAGACCTAACCCACTTAAGTCCTCTGCTATACTCCTCTGATACACTGCTTATAGTCAGCTTCTCATCTCCCGTAATCAACTGTTACAAACTGCTCTGTTACACTTCTGCTCAGTATTACACAGAACTACTTACAGCAAGAGTCGGGAAAGTGTCTGGAAAATGCAAAGAGCAGTATGAGCACTACTGCAAATAAAGAGCAATAACATAACTGTGATTCAGATGTTTTCTATGCAAAGTCATGTATCACAGGTAATATGAAGTAGTGCTCTGAAATTAATCTAATTGTGAATTGCATGCTGTTCTCAACCCCTACTGAAAGCTTTTAGAAGGCAATCTATAAATTAGATTTCTGGGTCTTGTAAGAATTGCTAGTTACAGGTCAGCTTTGAACAAATTAAGGAAGTAATTCAAAGCCTAAAAGTTTTGGAGCCAGATTCTTGGTCTTTCACAAATCACCTTTGTGTCACAAGACATCTGGATGCAGTAGTGGACTCCTGTACTGGAAAAAAAATACTTCCAGTACTTGATGTACCATCCTGTACCATTTATCATTTCTCCAGCTTTCCCTCTAACACAGAAACATCTTGAATAGGTTCATCTTAATGTGTTGAAGGTGACAAAAGAACTGACATGAAACACAGTGTTCTTTAATGATTCTGGCCAACTAACCACACTGTATAATACCCATTATTCCAAACTTAATTTACTGATCACAACAATCAAACCCAAGGAAAAGAAAACCTAAAATGATGGGGAATTCAAAGATGTCACCCGCAGTCACATGTTAAGGGATTCTTTAGTAGATCACGGAAAGTTAGAGGGCAAAGGAGTTAAAAGTGGAAGAAAGGAGAGTTAGGTGGAGACTCCTGCAAACACAATTCTTGATAATTCTGTGTTAGGGGAAGGAACAGTCTCCCTGAAAGGTATGAAGGGACCATGTTGCTAGTGAAGAAAAGATGGTGGCATTCACTTCTGGTGAAGTTCCTCAGAAAGCACCTGGTGTTTTTACAGCTAAGCCCTAGAATTTTAAAATGCCTACTTAAGCTATGATATATAAAGAAGTCCCAGAATTTCATCAGGTATCTTTGATGTCTGCCCCAGAAGACGGTATCTGTCACAATCAGATAAAAAGGATACAACAGTTACCGACAGATCACTGCACAAGGAGTCTTCCAGACAGCTCTGAAATTGGGAATATGCTGCCAGGACAGGAGGAAACTCTTTTACCACAGACCACACTGTAGTTCAGTACTTTTATTCTGCAGGTTTTGTAAAGATCTAAGCTATGCCTTTTACTAGTCTTCATGGAAGTTCTGAATGGAATTGAACTTCAGTCACAGCTGAACTCTTCCAGAAATATTGCATTTGTAGTTCCTTGCTTAAAACAGGTAAAATGTGGCTTTTTCCGTTGCAGATTGTCTCTTTTCCTTTTTATAGATAAGATTTAACCCATTTTTATGTTAAAAGTATAAGCTGATGTTAATTTTAATGAGTCTTTAAGCCTGTTTTGTAAACTCAAAATTCTGCACAGAAATACATTATTTTTTATACCTGAAAAGGTTTGAAATGTTATTAACATTTAATAGGAATATTCCTGTAATTTGTTCCAAATGAGAGAAACTTCACCATACATTTAAACACAGGGATTTATCACAATGAAAAGCATATATGGAGAGTTTCTGGCAAGAATGCTTGGGTTTATGGCTTTAAAAATTCCTTTCTACAATTCATTCATTTTTCTCCTAGAGTTGGAGAGTTACAAAACTATGCTTCTAAAAATGGCACAGAACAAAAATGTGCTAAGCTTGGTGTTGCCATGTGGAAAGAATTATATTCATAGCTGTCAATAGCTAAGAGGTGGACAAAGGTTTGCATAACAGTTGCAAATCAGTGGACGAAGGTTTGCATAACATTGCAACATGATGACACTATTATGCAGATTTGTTCAGTGCAATGAGCCATGAACATAGAGATATTATCAAAATGGCTTGTCAGACTGTTCTTAATCCATGGATCCCACCTCGTTCTGAGTAATAAGGGCAAGTTAGTTAAATATGAGTAATGAATATTAATAGAGAAAGCTGTCTTCAAAATGCAGAATAGGGTAGAATGAGAGGGAAGAAAGAAAGCTGAATGCTTATTATTCTTATTTTATGAATAACAAGTTCTAGAGAGAAGTATTTAATCCAAAATATTTATTTTTATGTGTGTGTATATATATATATATATATATATATATATATATATATATATATATAAAATAGAGAAATGGGAAGAGGAACGTGCTCTTGCACTCCAGTATATATCAGCGTTGATCGTTATATATGTGATAATACTCAGCTTGACTCTGAACTTCTATTATACATTCATTATACATTCATTTTTTTTCCTATCTCTGTTAAATGAAAGGCAAATGCCCTTAAAAAATGGTTGATGACCAAAGATGTAAAAACTTTAGTACAGCTGTAAAAAAAGCTTACCTAAACAAACTAAAACAAACACACCATAACATCCCATTTCCCTAAAAAAAAAACAACCAGCAGATTAAAAAAAAGCCCACACTAGTCTTAGGGGAAGAATACATCTATTTTAGACTACGCCGTGCTTTTGGATAGAAGAGGCAGTTCAAAGCAGTGGCAAATTGTAAATACCATTAACAGACACCAAGCCAAATACTGCAAGAATTGTTTAGTGCCTGCTTGGTCTATGGACGAAACAGGTCTGCTTCATTTTTTGCCCATTAGGCATAAGTCTTACAGCATTAAGTTTGACTCTCCTACAACCAATTCTTTTCTCACTGTATATATGACAACTGCTGTTTGTCTAGTGTCTAAATCACCAAGTACACTCCTGAAGCTTAAGGAGACTTTTTGTCTGAATCATAGAATCATAGAATAACCAGGTTGGAAGAGACCCACCGGATCATTGAGTCCAACCTGTCAAACACTAAACCACGCCCCTTAGCACCTCATCCACCCATCCCTGAAGCACCTCCACGGAAGGTGAATCAACCACATCCCTGGGCGGACCATTGCCTAATGAACGTTTCAGTGAAGAATTTTTTCCTAATATCTAGCTTAAATCTCCCCTGGTGGAGCTTGAGGCCATTCCCTCTTGTCCTGTCCCCTGTCACTAGGGAAAAGAGGCCAGGTCCCTCCACTCCACAACCTCTCTTCAGGTAGTTACAGAGAGCAATGAGAGGTCTCCCCTCAGTCTCTTCCAGGCTAAACAACCCCAGCTCTCTGCTGTTCAACATAAGACCTGTTCTCCAGCCCCTTCACCAGCCTCGTTGCTCTTCTCAGGACTCGCTCCAGAGCCTCAACATCCTTCTAGTGGTGAGGAGCCCAGAACTCAACACAGGATTCAAGGAGCAGTCTCACCAGTGCAGAGTACAGAGGGAGAATAACCTCCCTGTACCTGCTGGTCATGCTGTTTCTGATACAAGCCAGGATGCCATTGGCCTTGGCATAAATGCACTTCAGCTGAGCTTCCAAGCCTTCAGCCCTCTTAGAGGGAACAGAGTTCATTCCCAATTGCCTGGTAACTGGAGTAGCTTTTACCAGAGTGCCTGTATCTCCCTTAGCTACCCCTAGTGTGGTCTCCTCCACTTTCTGTGGGGTGATGTACTGGTGGTCCTCACCAGTACAACCTCTCTGAATCACTAGTGCCCCACATACAGGCTCACTCCTGTCTAGCCTTGTCTCAATCCCCTCCCCCTTCACATCTAGTTTAAAGCTCAATTTATGAGCTTAGCTAGATTTTTAGCAAGGGTTTTAGTCCTCCTAGGAGACACACAGACCCACGTGTCCCATCCTTAGCTACAGAGTCTGGGGGTGCATGAGCCACCCCATGACCAAAGAAGGCGAAGCCCCTCTCCCCACACCAGGCTCAGACCCAGGCATTAATCGAGTTCTTCTTCCTGACTTCCAACTCCTCTCTATTTAGCTTTGGGATGGAGCAGAGTACTCTTTGTGCCCTAGAGCCCTCCATCATTTTCCCAATGGCCCTGAAGGCCTTCTTGATGGCTTTGGTCTTCCTGCTTACTAAATCATCATTACCAGTTTGGACTACTATCAGAAGATAGTAGTCTGTCTTGTGGACCAGAGAAGGAAGTTTTCTGGCTACCTCTAACATTATTTTTATATCCCTTTCACTCAAAAGCAGGTTGTTCAGATCCTGTCACGCTTTGCCAGAATTCAGGGCCAGATGTCAGCATTCCACTATTATATTGGTTTTACTAAAAGTTTTATTCTTACTACAGTAATTGCAGACCATATTAAATGGATTTTGTTTTTTCACTATGCACTGGGACACATTTTTGATTTCTGACTACAAGGATTAATAAAAAAAATAGTTGCTGTTCTTGTACAATCATGGGACTCTGGGAGCAGGAGCTTAGAAAACAAAGTAAGACAAGACTCAGAATATCAGGTTTTTCCAGGACAGAAATACAGAGTGACAGATCATTCAAATGTGCTAGAAAATAAGTTTGAGGATTTACTTTTGCAAAGCTAAGTTGATTAGGTATACTTTGCAGACTGAACAGTTACTATTTTCAAGATTACTCTCAGAACCTTGGTTTCTCTGTTTTGTATTTTGAGACTTTCCAGCCCTATAAACTGTTAACTTCCTATATTCCACACAAACGTAAGCATCTCCTTGATGTCTGGGATAGGAAGCCTCACCGATATGGATTTATTGCTAGGGCAGTTCACTCTTATCTGCAGACAGGCTTCACTGGAAATGACCTGCAGCAAAATAAGATTTGGTTCAGTAGCAGTGGGCCCCTGCTTGAAATACCATCATATTTCCAACTATACATGTGTCTGACTGACAAATAAGCAGATAGACACTGACAAAACTTGTTGGAAAATCTTATCTCTTTTGTACAGATAGGCTGTATGCTTGCTATAGGCTATATTTTTCCTCTATCCCTCCCTGCTCTTCTCTCTAATATCACATCAAATAAGTGAAGCCACCAAAACATGTGGGAGTAAAACTGATTCCATAAAAGAAGCATGAAGAAATTGTTTTAATAATGACAGATGTTTCTTCTGCTAGGAAATTATTTTACTGAACCTTTCAAGGATACATTCACATCACTGACAAACTATGACCTACTGGGAAAGATCTGACCTGCAAATACGAGAATAGGCACAGACTTAGGGCAAGAGTCTTAATACCTTAATATTCAGTAATACCACCAGAAAATTTGGGAGCATTTCTGTTATTGCAGCTGTCCAACCTACAGACCACAGTTGGTATAGGCTTGGCCAGCTCGGAGCATAAGCAGAAAAAGTTAAGGTCTGCCTGGCCTTTTCCACAAAGACATAGCCTACCCTCCTGTGGCACCTGTTGGAGTATTCTACATTAGCTTTCCATCTTGGATCACTGAAAATATACCAAAACAGCAGCAGCTACAATCCAGAATGAACATAGTCCATAGATTTACCGAAGACCCTGTTTGGTTTCAGTAACTGACTTGGTTGTGTTTCTGATTCTAGAAGTGGTTTCTGATGTATGTAGAATCTCCATTTGTCAGTCTATTAAAGGGGAATGATACAGGCGTAAAGAGGGAGACCATATTTTTACCTTGTTCACAAGGCAATCCTACTAGCCCAAGAACCATTTCAGAAAACACACCAAATAAAGCAATATTTATCACTGGATTATCACTACTTATCATTTATCTTTCTCTTAGGAAGGCAAATTAAATAAAATTGTCTTATAAACTATTTCTTATCCAATCAAAAAAAAAATCTAAAATAATGACATTTAGAACTTTGAAATCTGATTAATGAAATAATGAACTTTCCTAGAATTGGACATTGCATATAAATGTAGTAACAGGTACATCCCTGCCCTTCATATTTTTTAATGGAAATAAGTAAAGCAAGCAGTAGGAGAAAGGGAAACTTTCATTTCCTGCTTTAAAGGCAATTTAATGAGCTACAGAGAATGAAAGACTGCTAACAAGGTTATTTTTTTGTTAGATATCCTCTTTATTTTAAAAGAACTGCCCTTTAGCTTTTACTTTGTTAGCACAGATCTGTGTTGGTCCTAAAGTTGATATGTACCCTGATGGCTTAAAATTGAAAGAGCAGAACAATTAGACTTTGACTTTTTTGTCAGGAAGCATTTTATCCAGGACATAAGATTTTACTTGTTGTCTCTGTCAAGTGGGGAAAGTAAAAGGCATAAGGAGATTCTTTTACACAACTCTCAGGTTGTTACATGACTTGAATCAGTGAATTATTCAGGATATTTGACAAAGGGCCATGCCTTTTCTGCATCTCTGCACCGTCACTTCATGACAGAATGGATGTGTCCCTCCTATTATGATCCAATGCAGAATTCTGCTTTTTCCTGTTATTCTGAGTTCTGATTAGTTTTATGAGTAGGATTGCAGAGTTGTACAATAACTTTTGTCACAGTTTTCTTTCCATTAAAAACAAATTGTTAATTTTTTTGTAACAAATTTTATTTGCTATTGTTTCAGGACACAGCAGGTCAGGAGAGATACAGAACAATTACCACGGCTTACTATCGGGGTGCAATGGGCTTCATTTTAATGTATGACATCACAAATGAAGAATCTTTCAATGCTGTGCAGGACTGGTATGTAAAACTTGGGATTCATATTAAATAGTACAAAGAACATTTGTTATCACTAACCTGCTGTGACAGTGTAATTTATTTTTGGAAATATATTTCCAAGTATGAGATCAAGTATTATTTCACCCAAATATATAGTGGGATTTGGGTACTGGGATTTGGGGGTTTTTTTGTTGAAAAACAATGAAAACTTTAAAATGCATTGTGTATAATTAATTGTAGCCACAGTGTTTTCCATGATTTCAGTTAATCTGTTATTTATATCGCAAATACAGAAACATGATAGTGTGGAGAGTAACTGCTAAGATACCAGAAAGTGGTTCCCTGTTTCATAGAAAGATAAGATTTGGGTTGGAAGGGTTCTTAAAAATCATTCTGTTCCAACTTCCCTGCCATTGGCAGAGACACCTTCCACTGGATTAGGTTGCTCAAAACCTCACCCAACCTGGCCTTGAAAACCTCCAGGGGTGGAACATACACAACTTCTCTGATCACCCACTGTCAGTGCCTTACCGCCCTCACAGTAAAGAAAATTCTTCCTAATGTCTAATCTTAATCTCCCCCCTTTCATCTTAAAGCCATCACTCCTCATTCTATCACTGCACTCCTTGATAAAGACCTCCTCCTTATCTTTCCTGTAAGCCCCCTTTAAGTACTGGAATGCTGCCATAAGGTCTCCCCAGAGCCTTTTTCACAGAAAAAACCGAGATATCACATGTGGAGGTTGTTTTTTAATTTAATTATTTTTTATCATATTGCTTTGAATTGTAGCTGGTTATGTATTCTTCTGCCAGTCTTTTGTGCCTCCGGTATAAAAATGATGAGCAAACTTAATCAGAACAGCTGAACCTAAAATGTCTAGTACTAACATTACCTTGCAGTTCATGAATGTCCAGATGTCTCTGTAAAGGTGTGTCATTTTAATCAGACATTGGTCAGTCAGGATCCAAATAATCTAAGACTTTTTTAAGTAAAGCCAACCCAAAAGGAAATCTAGAATTAATTTCAATGATATTTTCCTTTGTGAGTTATTTTTATATCTGAAAGCCTCCTAGCAGTTCTCTGAGTGATATGAATAGTATTTGTCATGAGTGTTCCATGTGCTTTCTTGTGTGCTGTTCCCATGGGAAAATTGTACATGAGAGAAGATTTTGTTCAGAGTGTGTGTAATTTGTTCAGGAAGTTTCTTTGGCTTTTTTTTTTATTTGTTTTAAGATAGGCAATACTATTTACTTTTTTTTTATGTTACTATTTAATTGGGGGTTTTTTTTACTAATTACTTTTTTTATTTAATTTTACTATTTACTTTTTTCCAGGGAGGCAAGGTCAGAAACATGTTTCACAATTAAAATGTGATCTGTGATGCCTGTTTCTAACAGGAATTGTTGCCTATCCTTAGAGTTCTCAAGTAAAAACTTTCAATCTTTCAAATTCTTATACTTGTTATTGTGGTATAAAGCGTTACTGAATCCACGGAGCACCTTCCCTCTCTCTATCTGGAGATTTTCCTGTTCTATGTATGTTAAGCCTGGTCTTTCACCGCTCTGAAAATAAGGACTGAGAACCCTAGCTTGATTCTGTTCTACAGTAAATGGAATTTTGGGTTGCCCAACATTTTCTGCCTAAGCACTAGGCATCCAGAGAAAAGGGTCAACTCCAGTATGTGCCGCCTTCTCCTCTTGATCAGTTATTTGTATGACTCTCCACCAAATTGCTCTTATGAGCTTGTCTTCTCATTTACTAGAGGATCAGTGAGCTTACATGACTAGTACATACTATATAACTAGCTTTTGGACAACTGAATTTATTTGAGAGGAGTCAAAAATTCTCAAAGGGGAAGATATCTTTACTCACTGTAACTTGTTATGCCAAAGGAATGTTCTCCAATTTTTTACAAGCTGGAGGCATCATACCGAGTTCTTGCTGTTACACATTTGTAAGTACTTCTCTGTTCTATAGTATGAAACAGAATCTCCTAACAAGAGGTAGCTGAAAGTGTTGTGCGTAAATTCTGCTGTTGAAGTTTAACTAAAACATGGAATCGAGTATGCCCAGCCTCCCAGCTGAACCTGCAGTTGTGACTGCCAGCAACACAGCATCCCAGGCCTGTCAGATAAAGCACTTTCTTTCTTTGCCTCTGCTGATACTATTGAAGCTGTGGTTAACTGGGTGATAATGCTTGTCTAGGACCAACTGTAATCTGCAAATCTCATTGTCCCATCTCTGAGCAAACCAGATGGCATACCATGTATTATCTAGTTTCCTCTAATACAAAGGTTCTTTACAGCAAGTGTAAATAGAGTACTTATTAGTTTTCCCACCTGTTTGTTTTCCAATCTCCTGTCTCCAGTATGACTGGCAATCTTTGTCTCTTGGTGGAAAGTAACTAAACCTCACACTAATTAAAAAAACACCAAAAAACCCCACAAAAAACCACTGTAAAATTATACAAGAAAATATTTTAAAACTATTATAGAGGTTGAAAAAATAGGTTTGTGAAATTTTTCCATCATTTTTAACCAAAAGCTGTACTAAGAGTTGGCAACTACTATAGAAATTTGGTGGATAAGAATGATTGTGTAATTATGTCCCAAAGAACTAGTGAGCAGTCATCTGCATGGTGAAAGTAGTGACGAGAGTCAGAGTGCCTCACTTGTCCGGATGAGACATGGGTTTGCTTGTTATTTTTCTTTTCAATTTCAGGAGCTTAATTGCTCCCCTGATGTTCTTCCCCTGCTTTATTTCTCCCATCTCATAGCTGATAACTGATTTTTATTAACCCATGATCCAATTTTGATAGTAATTACGAAACTGCATCTTGCTTCTGAATGTGAGAGAAGTCAAGGAAAATCCACATTTACAAGTGCTGCAGGAAAGCAAGCAGGGCTATCTGCATGCGTTTGTGTGTTTGTGAAAGATATGGGGGGGAAAAGGAGTGGCAGCTTTTAAGCCTCTCAGGGGCTTAAAATGCTTTTCTCTGTGAACATGAGCTTCTGAAGGCACTAGTGCCCTTTCAAGTATGTACACAATGGACCAAACCTAAGTTCAAATCACATCAGCTTCAGGGCTCAATTTGTGAAATGCACTGCAGTCAGGACAATCTAAAGGTGTCTTTTAGATTTGGATGAGAGAAGTTGGCTTAAAGTGTGTTGGGGTGATTCTTTAAAAGCAATTAGTTCAAATCAGTTGTACTCATGCTGAATGGCATGTTTTTCAACATGAAGTCTGGCTGAAATTTCTCCTTTATAATAACAGATGGATAGTCCTGTTTCCAGGCGTCATGCCTAGGTCAGCATGCAGCTACTCAGCTATGAGAAATTCTATATTTAATTTGACTATTAATGTTTTACTTTAAGAAAAAAAATCAATATCTATACTTCTATCTAAGCCTTTTAGAACTGATTCAACAGTTTATTAGCCAAGCATTTGTCCAGTACTCTGTGAGATTGAAAAAGTGTTGTCTAGAAGCTTAGTCAAATGAATTTAAGTCCCAATGAGTTTCAATCATACTGTGGACACTTCAAGAAAAATTCATATCTTATCTTCCCTAATTAAAAAGATTATAAGATTAAAAAGGCAATAGCAACAAGATTTGTAATCTAAATAGAGATTTTTTTTTTTTTTTTTTAGATACAGAGCTTTGCATCTGAAATCTTACATTCGTGCTTCTGATAGTTCTGGTGGATGTACACCCAGTTATACATTGCCTTTAGTCTCATCCAAAGGATGATGATAACTCTGCTAGCACTTGTGTACTGTAGTTGTTCATTTACTTCAGAATCTCTGCTCTCTATGGTACGTTCAGATGCCCGTGTGCTCTGAATAGCTGTGCTCCCTGGATGCTTCTGTACACGTTACAACAGATGCTATTTAAGTGAGCTTAGCTTGACAGATAGTGCAGACTGACCAACAAAACTGACAGGTCCTGAATAATTTTTTACCATCTGGATGGTTTTTTGTATCACCTGTAGACTTTATCAGCAGTTAGTCTAAAAGTTTTAAAACTTTAACAAAGTAATTGAAGAGTACTGCTCTTCCATTTCAGATCAGTACCTGAATGTGTTTTCTCTGAAGAAAATGCCATCACAACTGTTAGCAGTATTGTTCTTTATAGGTAGCATATTTTCAGAAGTTCACAAGGACCAACAGTTTCTGGTTTAATTCAGTGAGAGTGGATGCATATGTGCTGAAAATGTGGCTGCTAGCAGAAACAGCATATCAAACATGCTTTGACTTAGGTCTCATACAGACCTCTGCCCAGATTTTTGAGGCTGCATTTTCCGTGAGGATTTTTTCTTTCAGAAGTTCAGCTAATGATGCAAGTGTGAGGTGTGCACCTTGCAGTATTTTGATACATGTCGGTCATGCCACCCTAAAAAGATACAGGTTTTGGGAAGAGATCTATATAGTATGAATAGGAACCACTCATCATATTCTGCCTGGCTGAGGTCTAAATTAGAAACAGGAAGTAACAAAAAAGTCCCATTCTTCTTTCTGGACTTCAGTAAAGCCTTTGACACAGTTTCTCACAGCATTCTGCTACGGAAACTGTCAGCCTCTGGCCTGGACAGACGCACACTCTCCTGGGTAGAAAACTGGCTGGATGGCTGGGCCCAGAGAGTGGTGGTAAACGGTGTTAAGTCCAGCTGGAGGCCAGTGACAAGTGGTGTCCCCCAGGGCTCAGTGCTAGGTCAAGTCCTGTTCAATGTCTTCATCAATGACCTGGATGAGGGCATTGTGGGTACCCTTAGCAAGTTTGCAGATGACACTAAGCTGTGTGGAAGTGTGGATCTGCTGGAGGGTAGGGAGGCTCTGTAAAGGGACCTAAACAGGCTGGACTGCTGGGCAGTGTCCAACGGCATGAGGTTTATCAAGGCCAAATGCCTGGTCCTGCACTTGGGGCACAACAACCCTATGCAGAACTACAGACTGGGAGAAGCCTGGCTGGAAAACTGCCAGGAGGAGAGGGACCTGGGGGTGTTGGTCAACAGCCGACTGAACATGAGCCCAGGTGTGCCCAGGTGGCCAAGAAGGCCAATGGCATCCTGGCTTGTATCAGAAATGGTGTGACCAGCAGATCCAGGGAGGTGATTCTCCCTCTGTACTCAGCACTGGTGAGGCCACTCCTTGAATCCTGTGTTGAGTTCTGGGCCCCTCACCACAGGAAGGATGTTGAGGCTCTGGAGCAAGTCCAGAGAAGAGCGACGAGGCTGGTGAAGGGGCTGGAGAACAGACCCTATGAGGAGCGGCTGAGAGAGCTGGGGTTGTTTAGCCTGGAGAAGAGGAGGCTGAGAGGAGACCTCATTACTCTCTACAAGTACTTGAAAGGAGGTTGTAGAGAGGAGGGAGCTGGGCTCTTCTCCCAAGTGACAGGGGACAGGACGAGAGGGAATGACCTCAGGCTCCGCCAGGGGAGATTTAGGCTGGAGATTAGGAGGAGGTTTTTCACACAGAGGGTCATTGGGCATTGGAATAGGCTGCCCAGGGAGGTGGTTGATTCCCCTTCCCTGGAGGTGTTTAAGGCACGGGTGGATGAGGTATTGAGGGACTTGGTTTAGTGTTAGATAGTAATGGTTAGACTAGAAGATCCGATGGGTCCCTTCCAACCTGGTTGTTCTGTGATTCTGTTCTGAGTCTAATTTTCTTTAAAAATTCCCTGTCAATAAATCTGAAGGGGAAATAAGTCAATATTGAGAGTGGCTCCATCCCACTTCAATGCATATTTGTTTTAGTTCATTTATAATATCACAGTGGCTGCATTCATTATTCTTGTTATACTACCAACATCTATGTTAGCTACCCTATTCCATCATTACGTTTCACCAGGAGCTGTTATGGCCTCTTTCTTAGTGGTTCAGTCTACATGAATTGTTAGCTTTATGGCAGTGGTACCTGATGGTAGAAAGGAAAGGGTGAAGGCTTTGTCCTGTCTTTGCAAGTGTGTTGAGTTCTATAGAAGTGGTAGGAAAATAAATGCTTTTGAGTTTAAGTTTTTATAGATGCAACATTTCTAGATTTAAAATGGCTTAAGTGGAGTCAATGAACTATTTATAGTCAGATTATTTCTGATGCAATGTCTATGGCTAGGTGAGAAACAGCAGGAATGGGAACTATGTTCTAAAAGGCTCTAGGGGCCTCTGTGAGAAAAAAATGTTCATAGAAAGGGTCGTGGGGTGCTGGCAGGGGCAGCCTGGGGAGGGGCTTCAGTCCCCATCCCTGTAGGGGTTGAAAACACGGGTGGACGAAGTGCTGAGGGATGTGGGTTAATGGTGGATGGGTGTGGTTTGCCCCGGTGATCCAAGAGGCCTTTTCCAACCTAGTGATTCTATGAATTAATTGATAAGTTTTGCTGCAGCGAGTTTGTACACTTAATTATCATGTCATATTTTCACAGAAAGTGTCATTGGGCACTGGCAGAGGCTGCCCAGGGAGGGGGTTGAGTCGCCTTCCCTGGAGGGGTTTAAGGGATGGGTGGACGAGGTCCTGAGGGACATGGTTTATTGATTGACAGGAATGGTTGGATCAGTTATTCAGTGGGTCTCTTCCAACCTGGTGATTCTATGATTCTATGAAAAGCCTAAAGCTTTATGTTCTAGATTAAAACCCTGGACTTGAAACTTTGCTAAGTCAACAGAGAGCACATTTTATGTAGTTATTTACTCCCACTTCAAGTTACTTCACTGTACCTGAAGACATTGCCCTAGCTTCAGGTATTTGTATCGAAGTATCTTAATCATTGTCTGATGACTGCTGAGGGCATTGCTATGGAAGGCTTCCTTGTGCAAGAATTCAGAATTTGAGAATTCCAGGTTGCTGAAGTCTCAGATTCAGAGATGCTTCTTCAGGAGACACACAGGCTTGAAGGAACCTAAGAGGCTTTGAATTGCCACAGTTCTCAGACAATCTGTGTTTTGTAAGCCTCTCAAGGTCTACAAATCAGTTATTTCTGCATTTTTGGCTGAGGCCTGAAGAAACAGGGTGGACAGCATCCTACAAAAAACTTTTATTGTCCTTAGTCTTGAAAAATTAAAGAATTTCTTAAAAAAAAAAATTATTTTTTAATTAGGAAGGATTGTGGTTTCACATCATATTAAGAAATTCAGAGGCTCTTCCAGAAAATGTGCTTCTCTTTCCTCTTCTTCTCTTGCTTTTTTCCTGGTGTCAGTTAAACAACTCCTCCTTATCATTCTGCCCAAGCTCATCACCTTTGAGAGGGAATCAGCTGGCAGAAGGCAGATAAAATGCTTGTTTTATGAAGGAGACAGAGGCTTAAGAAACAGCAGAAAATTCGTGATTTAAAAAAACTCTATTGTCCTGAGTTTACCTGTATTTCTGTATTTCTGTATTTACAGAATTTACTACTAACCAACATACTCATTGTGCGTCCTTTCTCTGTGCCCATAACACATGGGAGATTATTATTGGATCTAGGCAAGGACAACAGAAGGGAAATGTAACCGTCAGGTGGGATCAGAGCACACCCTGAGCTGTGCAATATGAATTCAGCTATTACCAGAAATGTGGGGGTTTTTCCTATAACATGCATGGCTTGAATTAAATAGTTCAAGGAATCTTTTGTGATTGCTTTAAAGCTGTATGTTAAAGTAGTACATAAAATAGCTAATATGATACTATCAATCCAAGGTAGAATTCTGAATCAAGGCTTTAAAAATACAAGCATTCACTACAATATGGCATTTGACAGCTAGATCTACTGGATATACCAGGATATATATATATAGTACTAATTGTCATTCTGAAAACATTGTGGAAAAAATTGTTCTGTTTCTTCAACTCATTAGCCCTTTTTTCCTTTTAGCTTGTCCATAAGTTAGCAGCTATGGCGACAGTGCACTAGAAATTGTCTTTTCTGTGTTCTATCATGTACATTCTGCACTAAAAAGCATGATGGCATTTCTTGAATTGTCATTAAGAGAAAAAAAATTAAAATTGCAAAATACAAAATGCATGTTAATGGACAAATGCAAAATGTCCTCAAAGCAAATTAAGCCTATAAGGTTAGTGTCAGCACTGTTACATGCACTTCTGAAGGTCATATGTTCTAAAGGATATCTTCTTTTTGTTTCCACGTCAAAAATTTCAGTCTAATATTCATGTTCAGCACTTACTTGATCTATGGATAGGCTATTTTTCTTTTACCTCTCAAGTTATTTCTGTCATTTAAGAAAAATCCATTATTTCCTGTATTTCAGGGAACAAAGCTGGAAAGCGCTTACAGGCAAATTTGGCCTCTATCCTTCTTTGCCAAAACATTTGACCTGATGTGTCACGCAGTACGTGTGGTCCTGCTGCACAGAGTACAGACACAAGCCATGTCTGCCATTCCTCATGCATAACCTCAGGAGCTTTTTGCACTGGGGCTCTATCAGGACACGACTTGTATCTTTTCCATGGGTGATCCACACACAAACTGAGAGTTTCCCATGCAGCTGACTGTAACCTCCACACAGCAAAGCAGCTTAGAGCCAGCAGAAAAATATTCTGATGGAGCACGGCAATATTAAATATACTAAATTTGGCTTGATGTAGTCAGACAGCTAATCAGATTCCTTGGTTTTTGCCATAATTACACTGTTCAGCAAAGCAGGTGCTAGAAGTTGCACATTGATGGATAGCTCTATGTCACTCTCCTACTTAAAACATAAGAATGAAGTGCTTAAAAGGCAGAAATTTTCATCTGTGAAAAGAAGAGAGTGAGATTTAACGATTACTATTTCAAAATGAAATAGTTTGATGGATTTTTTCATTTGTGTCTCAGTCTTCTGCAAAACAGTTAAATGTAAGGGGGAAAAAAGACTGGTATTCTTTACAGACCTAACTACAGGAAACAACCACGTTTTACTATTTGAAATATTATAAGTGGTTTCAACTCATGAACTTTACATCTTTTACTTTTAATTTACACTGCTGGAAATACACAAAATTATACTAAACTTATTTGTACTTTTTCTTTTCGATTTTTATTCCTGTAAGAACTCAGGTCAGTGGCAAATTAGATTATTTTCCTAAACATAATATTTTTTCTCACTCAGAATAGTACCAAGATATTCATAAAACATTTATTCTTTATGGCACATGTGTTTTAAAATATTTAAAAAAACCCTCTGTATTCCAGGTCAGTTGGCTTAGACATTTTTTCACCCGTTGTTTGTTATGGAAGTCTTGATGTAGTAAACTGCACACAGAAAACTTAGGTCTCTGAGATGACATCTCATCTCTTCCCCTCAAAAGCCTGTCATCAGACTTTGGCTCGCAAATGACAAACTACATACTTTCCAGTTTCATGGACTCACTCTACCATTTTCCATAATGTTTCTCCCAGCATACAAAAAAATCCCCCCCAAACCCCTCCCCCCCAAAAAAAAAACCCCAAACAACCCACAAGAGTATCCCTGCATTCGAACTCAGGAGTGAGACATCCTCAGAGATGTGAGAAGCGGCGTGTCCTGCAACTGAATCTTCTCTTCCAAACTCCTCCCCACCTCCCCCCCCCCAAAAAAAAGCATCTATGATGGTAGGAAAGTGTTGCAAATGGAGTGTTTGGGGTTTTTTTAATTACAGTTTTCTATAATTTACAGCAGATGACTTGTAACAGGTCAACAAAAAATATTCAGTGTAATACAATGATTTATTGGCTGCTTCAAGTTTTGGATGTGCCAGAAAGTAGTGTATTACCCTTGCTGTCACTTGACATTGCCAAATAACATGGCTTTAGGTTTGCCCAGAAAACCGTCAGTGACAATAAAGAGCATATATCTGTTCTTATAAAGGCTCTTCCTGATAACATAACTGATATTAGGCTTAAGAGAACAGCCTGATGAAGATATTTTCTTATTTTTATCTTTCTACTAAATCCTGAATTTAAATATCCATATTACACATTGAAATTTATGCAAATCTTTATATAAGTGGTTTTGTCTTGAAATAGTAAACCTGTGATTTAAAAGTTCAAATTTCACTATAAAATGTTTTCAGTAGGTTTACTGGCAAAAACTTATTCACATTTTCTAGCAGCTAATCAGGAAAGACAGATGTTAATTTTTCATTACATTCTTCATTCTTACTTATTTTTATGCTCTTAAACCACAGAAAAAAAGTGCCACACTTTTATGGAACTCAAAATATCCATATGTGGTTCTTGGTCCTGTTGGCACTTACTCATTGCTTGCTCCTTTCATTTTGCTGTGGGATAAGCACTTCTGCAGAAGGTCCTACATCCCCCCAAACATCATTCACTACAGGCATGACACCTTCTTAGTTACTAGACATCCGGTTTCAGGGTGTTCATTCAACTGCCCTCATCTGCATCAAACCATATCAGTGCTGCCAGTGGAGAATCCAATCAGAAAAGGGAATAGTGCAGTCTGGGTAGTTTTATCTCAGGATGTTCCATGCCTTAGTTTTCCCTCAAACCTGGTACTGGGCAGCACCATCAAGGAACTGTTGATGGCACTCACCCATATTCTGCACAGTCACTAGTGGCTGAGCAAAGCTCTTCAGTGGAGCTTTTGTCAGTAAGATGCTTCAATTATTCACAAGCAAGATGAAGTGACCCTTGACTTTTACTGGATCTATGTGGCCTAGTGAGTTGTTTAAATAACTACCTTTTTTATTAATTTATTTTATTTTTTTCAGCTCACATGGTAGTTAATTAGTGTTGCTGTTCACCATAACTAGACATGACTTGTTGCAGCACCATGTATTGCAGCCTCTCTGTAAGCACCTGTTGCAGGCTGATAACTACATCATGACTGTGACTACAACTCCTTTACAACCATCATCCCTACAAATAAGGACTACAGATAATTGATCTGGGAATGAATTTCTTCTTGTTAGTACTCACCAGTAGTGAGGAAGGCTGCGTCACTCATTTCCTAGGCTCATTTTCCAATCTCAAAAACCTGGCAGTCAGTCCTGTCTGATATGAAACCACCAAAATCTTGTATTTTGGAAAAACTGACAAACTAGCAAATCCTGCCTGGCTACTATTTACATCTGACAAGACGAGGGGTCTGGCTTAACTCTAAACCCTATGCGTTAGTTCTGATTGCCAGAACCATATGTGGCAAAATTATCCTTTAGTTCATGAGTTTCTTCGCATTGCTCTTTACAATTACACAGCAATATGGTTTGTAGCTTGCTGTCTCTCAGCTGGTAACTGAACTGAACATCAATAATTAATAGTAATAGTGCAAATGTGACAGCGTGAACATAAACTTACTTTGTTGAACTGGAAATTTCACAGTGGACTATCCTTGCACAATTACTGAGCAATATAGGTACTCATCTATTCAGAGAACTGTTGTTAAACAGTTAAACCAGATTAACATCTAAAAGCTGTTGTGCTGAACTGCTACCCATTAAGTATACTATGCTAAGACAGTTGTAATGAGATTTTCAGTTTTGTCTGGATTTTTTTTTCCCAAACTATATGACACTTTTATTTTTCAAAAAAAAATCAGAAGATGATTCTGAGAGGCAAGTGATGAGCTGCTAGAGTTTATCAGCAAGATAAGCAAATTTAGGCATGGTAATTTAACTGTGTGCTGAAGGAGGTATCTTTTGTCTAGTCTGTCTTCTGATTTTGCCTGTAGCAAAAGAAACAAAACCTGGCATATTGTCACCAGCACACAATATTTATTTTTGTTAGTAATTGATGTCATAAAATCTTGCGGCAATGATAGTTTGGTTTTAGCTAAGCCGTAACTCATACACTCTTTATCTTCTTGTAACTGTTCGTGTTGACAAAGTTATGCTATTGCTCAGCATTTCCAAATAAAAGCTCTGCTGCTAACCAAAACTATGTGAGTCTTATCAGTGACTCAGTAATGCCCATAAACAGTTCCCACTCCCAGCTCAAGTTGCAAGTTTACTTTTCTCCATAGTCTAATGCTTTAAGTCTATTATTCTTAGCTTCAGAGGAATACCATGGGCCCTGCATCATAATCAAACCTTGAGATTTGCTGAAGGAGCTGCTCCTTTGGCGAATTTCAGATTTGCAGTTATCTTCTGTGGATTTGGATATAGGTCAGTAGCAGTTCTAAAGGCAGCAGTTCTATTCGCATGCTGCCTGGAGGTTAATCTGAAGGAGTTTAACTCGCTTTCCTCTCCCTGTTCAGCTTCCTCACCTGTGCTCACCTTGAGCTGTTTCCTAGCTCCTCTACTTTTGATTTCTCCTTTCCTCTGCATCTGATCTCAACACAGCTTGTTTAGAGTGTCAGGCACTGGCAGTTTTAAAGGAATGATAGCATGTGAGATATAGGCTGTATATAGGTGAGTACAAGCCCTCTGATCAAAGTGCCGCCAATATTCTTATACTGAAATCCAAACAGCAAAGTGACATGGCAAGGTGACCTGGTAGTAGTGGTTGTTTTCAAAGCATAACTTAATGCCATTTAGATTTGGCCTGCAGAGTGTCTTTCATCAGAGTATTGCTAGGCCTTGGCCATTAAAACTAAGACATTTGTAGTAAATGCTTAATAATGAATATTTTCAGTATTTTTTTTAAAAAAGAAGGTCTAGTTTTGTCAGTCTGATATATGCTTTGAGCCACTGCCAAATCCACATAAAGAAATCAGGTCATGAACAATGGAACTTTCAGAAATTTTGGTTTGAAGGAAGTCCTGAACAGTGACTTAAACCAGATCTTTAAACTGTTAAGGTGGTAGATTACAGCTGGTTGCCAGAGCAGATTACATAGTACTTGAAGAAATGTATATTTCCGCTTCTTAGGAAGCTCAGGGTACAGATATTTTCTGAACAGACTATGCCTAATACAAATTCTGCAGACCTCTATAAGTATTTACATGCTAGCTCTCTCTCATTGTTACAAAATCCCCAAAGTCACAGCCTCAAGAAGCAGTTTATGTCAGGAAATCTATTTTTATCAAATGCAGGTGTGACTGCTACCCCCTGCTCCTATCCACTGGTAATGTGGTTTGCATAACTAACACCATTTTGTAAGGCAAATGGCCGTTTTCCCTGACTGAGATGGTTATGTATTCATTCCCTTTCCCCTCATTATCAGGCCCTGAACGTCCTGTGAACCAAGCAGACAAAACAAACCAAGTTCTTGTCTCCTCCCTCCTGACCTCAGGGCCCCTGTGCACCAGGCTGATCAACCCCTCCTTGCTGGTCTTGGAGGACGCAGACACTCAGCCAACCAGGTGGTGGTGGTGACTCCTTCACAGAACAGGGAAGCGTAACAGCACACAGGGCACTGCCTATAAAACTGAGCAGCTCCAATTCTTAAGTAAGGAAACTGGACTGGAGCTGCTACTGGACAGTGAGACCCATGACCCCAGTGGCCAGGGATACCACCACCATTGTCTGCATGCCCAAGGACTGAGTGAGTGACTGGTTTTCTTTTATATGATTCTTGAGTCTATATTATGACTGTTATATTGATACAGCAAGCCATGTATTAAGAAATGACCCAATCTGCAGAGATTCTAAGTGATGAAGAATGGTATGTTAATTAAGTTAGAGTGTAAGTGGTTAGCAATCATTATTTAAGCTGTAGTGTAAACTCTTCATTATGCTACTTAGAGATTGTTCTACATTGATTCTACTTGTAGAAATCCCGTGCCATTCTAATCATAAATTCTATACTATACTAATCATAAGATTCTGTTAAGAAAATAAAGCTTTAATTTTAACTATGATTTAGTACTGTGATCATTCTGCCAAGGATCTCTAAAAGAACTTCTGTCCCCTTAGTGTCAGTTGACAGCATATTAAAGACAAATAAGCCTTTGTGAATTTCTAAGTTTATAAATGCACACTTATTGTAAAATGAAGAAAAAGAAGGGACTTCTATGTAGTGTTTGTTCATGTTTCCCACACTACAGGATGTTTTAGGGCCCTTCTCTTTCTGGACAGAAAGTAGGACAGAAGCTTGTCTTCTGTTTGAGCCAGGGTTTTGTGTGGTTTTTAAATAGGCTTTAGCAAAACACGTACTTCAACAGCATCTGATTTCTCCAGACATCATGTGATACTCTTGCACAACTGGCAGAGAAAACAGTGATCTTTGGAAGTCACAAGCTGCTATAAAACTCTCCAGAGAGACCATAGGTGCAACTTCCTTTCTGCTTTAATCCTCTTCTGTGCTGGATACTGAGCAATTGAGGACGATCTCAATGACTAAATATGTGGAATTGGGGAGGGGGATGTAGAAGGCCCTAAGTCTGTGCTTGACTCCTAGATATGCCAAGCAAAATGTGGAGAAGCAGGTGGTGCTACGTGTCAGGGACAACTGTGACCTTACTCCATCCTTTCTTCTTTCTTGCTCTCATTGGGATTTTAAAAAATGCAACTGAGATTTATTTCACTGATGAAATCACGAGTTATAGCTGCCTGATATTCACAACAGGGAAGTCTTTCAAAAGCTCTCCATTCCCCTCTACTTGTAGTAAACATGCTTTGCTGTGAGTTCACATACTCCAAGGGCAAGAATAAATCAATGTATTTCATCTTGAATTGCCTCATGTCACTTGCACTATAAGCCTCTATTTACAGTGTTTTATTCACAGCAAGTGAAAATAAAGTGCTGTATCAATTAAAACCCAATTGATAGGGAATGGCTCCCTTGCACAACCATAATACCAATAAAACTGGTTTCAGGCCCAGTTTGTCAGAAGCAGATCTGCATGATATCCCAAGTTTTTCTGTACCTACATTTTAAGCTGTGCCTTTCAGACTAAACCACAAAACTAGCATCTGTCATGTGATGTGGTTATTTTTCATCTTGCTGCTGGAGGGCAAAACCCTGTAGGATATCCATATGAACTGAACATAGGAAATTCACACTTAGCTATGTGTATGCATTAGCAGAAATAATAAGGTATCACTTCTGTATTATATTTTTAGATGGTCAAATTGGAATGAGCCATCTTAGCTTCTCTTCTTTTTTATGATAGTACAGTCTTTATAGTCTGCTTTTTGTTCCTGAGCTTTTAAACCACAAATACTCAACACTTTACATAGTAGTTAAAGTTATACTTCTAAGCAAATTTAAAGACATTTCCACCATTGGTTAAGGAAAATCAATATTGGTAGTCCATCTTAAATACAAACACATTCAGTTTTTACAGTCTTCACAAAGTTGTATTTTCTATGTGTGTGAGCAGTTTACAGAAAATAAAAAAATAAGCAAGAATGATCAGGAAATTTTGCCTCTAGCTGAAAATTCATCCAATGTGTATTAAAGGAGATTTATATTCTGAAAGTCATGGGTGTTTAAGATGACTTTTCAGTCTCCATGGAGACTCTGCACTGGGTAATTTACTGCAGTCAGAGCTTAGATATACAAACAAAAACATGGCCAGAGGGGAAGTCTGGGTTTATCTGAGGTTGTGGAAGGGTTTTTCATACTGTCTGCAACAATAAAAGTCTTCTGGATCCAGTGTATTATTAAGAAAACAAAACCATCTTTTCCTTGCATTTAAATTAAGATTTTAAAATTTAAAGTGTTATTTGTCTTCATTTTTTTCTCAAAAAGGAGAGAACTTCCAAGGCTTATCTTTTCCAGAAATCTGGGATATGTTGCAAGCTGTTTTATGAGACTATCTGAACTACAAGCCTTGAGCTGCAACTCAATTTGTTTTAATTCCAGTTCAATACTTAAACAATTCTCTCTTTCCCAGTAAAGTACTACGAGGAAAATCCAGTCAGAACTTATGATGGCTCTCCTGCCAATTTAATGTGAAACATCTTAGGAGACATAAGGGAACCTTATAAGGGCAAGGTGACAATAATGCAGCTCTCTTACAGAGACAAGAAGTGCTGTCCCACACAGCAAACAGGCAGTGCAGAAAGAAAGAGCCAGTGACCTGAAGCCCTGTCTCCCTTTTGACAAGGATGACAAAAATCCCAAATAGACAGGAAGGAGCTTTTTAGAGAAGAGGTCTAAAAAAGAAGTAGATCATCCAAATCAGACAAGGCGAAGCATAGGTGGTGATTATTTTGGAAAGTAGAAATATTTCTAGTAGAGTAGGATGGAAGGCTTATCATACGTCAAGTCAGCTTCTGCAGTAGGTGAAGGACAGCAGCTTTTGCTGAGAGGCAAAATCTTCCCAGTGGAAGTGGGGTCACAGGGCTGCCAAAGGTATCACAGGGACCTGCAGGTACTTTAATACACTGCTACTCAGAAGAAGCCAAGTGACTGATGGGCAATGAGGCAGCATGGATCATAGAATCATAGAATCATAGAATAATCAGGTTGTAAGAGACCCACTGGATAATCAAGTCCAACCATTCCCACCAATCTCTAAACCATGTCCCTCAGTACCTCATCCACCCACACCTTAAACATCTCCAGAGAAGGCGAGTCAACCACCTCCCTGGGCAGACCGTTCCATTGCCTAATGACCCTTTCTGTGAAAATTTTTTTCCTTATGTCAAGCCTGAACAGAGCCTGGTGGAGCTTGAGGCCATCCCCTCTTGTCCTGTCCCCTGTCAGTAGGGAGAAGAGGCCAGCTCCCCCCTCTCTACAATCTCTCTTCAGGTAGTTGTAAAGAGCAATAAGGTCTCCCCTCAGTCTCCTCTTCTCCAGGCTAAACAACTCCAGCTTTCTGAGCTGCTCCTTGTAAATCTTCTCTCCAGTCCCTTCAGCAGTTTCGTTGCACTTCTCTGGGCTCGCTCCAGAGCCTCAACATCCTTCTTGTAGCGAGGGGCCCAGAACTGAACACAGGATTCAAGGTCCGGTCTCACCAGTGCTCAGTACAGAGGGAGAATAACCTCCCTGGACCTGCTGGTCACACCATTTCTGTGCAAACCAGGATGCCATTGGCCTTCTTGGCTACCTGGGCACACTGCTGGCTCATGTTCAGTCGGCTGTCAACCAACACCCCCAGGTCCTTCTCCTCCTGGCAGTTTTCCAGCCAGACTTCTCCTAGTCTGTAGCTCTGCTTAGGGTTGTTGTGCCCCAAGTGCAGGACCCGGCATTTGGCCTTGTTAAACTTCATGCCATTGGTCTCAGCTCAGCAGACCAGCCTGTTCAGATCCCTTTGCAGAGCCTCCCTACCCTCCAGCAGATCAACACTTCCACACAGCTTAGAGTCATCTGCAAACTTGCAAAGGGAGCACTCAATGCCTTCATCCAGGTCGTTGACAAAGATATTGAACAGGGCTGGACCTAACACTGAGCCCTGGGGAACCCCACTTGTCACTGGCCTCCAGCTGGACTTTACACCATTTCCCACCACTCTCTGGGCCCAACCAGTTTTCCACCCAGGAGAGTGTGTCCCTGTCCAGGCCAGAGGCTAAAGGTTTCTGAAGCAGAATGCTGTGAGAAACTGTGTCAAAGTCTTCACTAAAGTCCAAGAAGACTACATCCACAGCCTTTCTCTCATCCAGGTGTCTCGTCACTTGGTCACAGAAGGAGATCAGGTTAGTTTGGCAAGACCTGCCTTTTGTGAACCCATGTTGACTGGGCCTGATCACCCGGTTCTCTTGTAAGTTCTTCATGATAGCACTCAAGATCACCTGTTCCATGACTTACCCTGATACTGAGGTCAGACTGACAGGCCTGTAGTTCCCCGGATCTGCCTTGTGCCCCTTCTTATAGATGGGCACAACATCAGCCAGCCTCAAGTCCAATGGATCTTTTCCAGTCTTCCAGAACTGTTGGAAGATGATGGAAAGGGATTTGGCAAGCACATCTACCAGTTCCCTCAAAACTCTTGGGTGGACTTCATCCAGCCCCATAGACTTGTGGACATCTTGCCTGGCAAACAAGTGTCTAACCACCTCCTCTTGGACTGTGGGAACCTCGTTCTGCAAACCCTGGGGTTGTGCACAGGGTTGGAGGAGCAGAATGAGGTTCCCATGATCCAACAGGAGGTGGTTAGAGACTCCACAGCTTGAAGACCTGTCTTCAGAATAAGCTTGGGGTGGAGTAGGAGGGCTCACACACTGCAAATCACTGTGGAAATGTTTCTGGAAGCTTGTCTTTATTTGGTATTTCTGCTATTGATCATTCTTTAATTTGTGCATCCCCTCGTGCTGATTTCTCTCCATAGTCTCCACTGCAGCACTTTAAAAGTAACTTCTCACCATTCTGTGTCTATCTTTCATATCCTGTACCCTATCCATTTTTGTTGGTGTTCTTAGTTTTTCTCCTGTGTTCAGAAGATGAGCATCTTGAGATTCATCTTCCAAAAATGGAGTTTATCCCCTCTTCACTTACCTAGTGAAAGTCTTAAATGGGGAAGGGAAAAGGCTTTTACTAGGAAGGATCATAGGATAACCATAGAATAACCAGACTGGAAGAGATCCACCGGATCATCAAGTCCAACCATTCCTATCAAAAGGAGAAAGCTGCAGACTGAGAACACTGCATAAAGTAAAAAGAGGTTTGTAAAATATATTTAAACAAGCCTTATGGTGGTTCTGTTTTCACTTAAGGTCTACCAGAGCCCACTTATGGATGTACGCTTATTGCTGGAAAGTCTCTGAAACAGCTCTCTTGGATTTTAGTCTGATTTTATGTATAAATCACTGAACTTGACTGTTCTGGCAGCTAAGGTTATCTTGAGAACAATGCAGCGAAAGGCTAAGTAGAGGTGTTTCAATATTGATCTGGTGTATTCATAGCGCAAAGCTGAACTGACCATCGTTTATACACAAAAGCATTTCCAGTAAAGGTGAGAATGCACTTCCAAGGCACACTTAGCTTAAAACAGCAGAGAACTGTGATGTCCAGGTAGTGATGGGATGGCTTAGAAAAGCACAATTGTCCCCACTTCTATAAGCAGTGTATTGTACAAATGCAGGTAATCATTCTCCCTGAGCATGGCTGCTACTCACATTGCTTTCTGAAGGAAGAATTTCAAGTATTAGAGTTCATCCCTTGAGTTAAAGAAGGGTGATGAAAATAAAGGCTTACATTAAATTACAGGGTAGGTTAAGAGGCTTCATATTTCCATGAAGTGTGCGAAATTGGAACAGCTGGACTCAGTCTCCCATGCTCCTCTGTCTTGTTATCATACACAGAAGGAGTGCGTACAGTTGGTTTTATGGCTTGCAGACCAAAACTGCCTCATATGGAGCCAGCTTATTCCCTAGCCATGGACAGATCTTGCTAGCCTTTGATTGTGCTTAGATAGTCAGACAGAACTGGGGGAGCATTCTGAAGTATAAAGTTGTGCTGTATTTGCGTGTTCGATTAAAATGTTACTGTAGAATCCCATAGATTATATGGGTCCCAATCACAGCTGTATTCCATGCAGATGTTTTTGCCTTTGTAAAGGCAGAGGTCTTCTGATGTGCAGCGGTATGTTGAAACTTGTTCATAGATTTCATTTTCTTTAATGAAGTTGCAGGCAGAAATGAATAAAAGTTAGGCTTTACAAGCTGCAAAATCTGTCAAGGCAAATTAAAATATAGTCTTATTTAGCAGAATACTTGAATCATTAGCTGTCTTACTCTATTGTGTATGTAAGCATCCAATTTGTTTCTCTATTTCCTGTGCTTATTCACCCTCTTAACAGCACTTTCTTGTAGTGTTGTCAACACTGATCTCTGCTAGACTTGGACTGACTTGGACTCTTTATATTGTTTTTATTAGGAATCACTGCTATAGCTATTAATTAAAAAATCCAGGAAATACAGTGTACTTTTCTTACATGGCAAGATTTGAGCAAAAAACCAAACTCAATACAGTGTACATGAAAATCCTAGGGGGTGGAAATGCTTTTAAACACAAGTGTTTGGATTCTTCTTTCAGCATTATTAAGTTAACCAGTCAATACAGATTTCATTACCTTTGAGATTTTTGTTTATCCTGAAGGCAATCGTACTTTCCTAGATATACGTAATTGAAAACTATTGATTCATTACATAAGTTGCTCTCCTTTTTGGTTTTTTTTTTCCTTTTTTACAGCCATCCTTGACTTCATAGACATCAGAACCTGATGCAGAGAGAGCTGACTGTTAAAAATCTGAGTTTAAATGTCTTTTGCTTTTTTTTTCAGCTGTAAATAAGGCCATCAAGGATGAAATCAGGAAATCATTCTTAATTAAGTGCCTGCAAAATATGAATATTTGGAGTATTGCTTATTTAATATTCAACAGTTAATTTACATTTTTTAACATTTCTTTTGATTACTATTTCCTGGGGATTTTTTTATTTTCTTTTACTATGTATTAATAAAAAAATCCCAATGAAACTAAGGGAGTGAATAGAGAGAATTTCTGTAAAGTATGTAAATTTTCTGTAAAGAATGTACTCCACCTCACTGTGGAGTACACAGTTTGCTGCTGAGCCTTGGCACTGAAGTCTGCTGGGAATGTCTGTTTTGTCTAGGATTTGCACAGGTGGGTAAAAATGCAAAAAGCATAAAGAAAATGAGGTGGAATCTCTTCTGTTAAATTAGGAGACTAAAAATTTTGCTGGGGTTTTTTTCTGTTTGTTCTCTGTGCACATAAAAGCATAAATTGGGATATTTGGGGAATGTACATTATTTCTTTGGGCATTGGCTTTTGGGGAGATTGCTATGGAATAAGAAAACAAGCATATGTACAAAATAAAAAGCCCAAGTAAATGGCTATAAGAAAGTGGGGGTTAAGAGTGTAAGTAGTGAGAACGATGCTTAAGAAGGATGGGAAAAAAATGGTAAAAATTGTTTGACTTTTTTGAAGAAAAATAATTGAGAAATAAAGTGGTTCTGATTGGTTTTAATCAGCTCAGCTGTACCAAGCTTCTTGGAACACCAGGGCCCTTGACATTGTCAGCAGACCTTGAGACTACTGTGAAGTGGGGTTCAAGAATATAAGCCTGTCAAGTTCTAAACTACCCTGTATGTATAAAACTGTGGATATGAAAAATGGACATAAGTGCACTGAAGCTGAGTTTGTTTCTTCCTCCAGACATTTATTGCTTTGTTAAGTTTTAGTTCATTGCAGTAGCTAATTCATAATATTCTTTTATTTAAACACAATGCTATGTATTCCTGTATCTGTAGCTTTATGATCAGATGGTAAATATAGTATAAACTACAAACAAGAAACATCAGAGTGCCCGTTGAGCAAAGCACATCCAGCAACTGGTGTCTTACACACATGAAAGAAGACACAGACACTGCATTTTAGGGTATCAAAATAAACTTAGAGGCAGTGTGGTGCTTCTCATGGTTATTAAAAGTATATTGTCAAAGTATTCCTTGAGCAATTTAAGGCTTAAAGTAGGTAATACATAGGTGAGCATTGATAGTGTTTAATTATTTGCACTACACTTCACACCAATTACAAATCAAGAATGCTTCGTTGTAATTTGCAAACATGTATGGCTGGTTTTTTTACCAAAACAAAACTATTTTTCAAAATTCAGAATTGAAAAATAGTTGGGTTTCCACTCCTCAGTTTAAGCAAGTGTACTGTTGATGAGTAGTGGGCCCAATTCTAATTTTCCTGCATACAATTCAACGAAATTTTTTGTGGTGCTGCTCTGTACTGAGCTACAACCAAACATAATGAAAACCTAGGGCAGAATAGAGTTACAAACACAAAAGAATTAACTCACAAGAGTTTTTTGTAATCTGTACCGATACACTGTTGACTGATGTTGGGAGAAAAGTGTTAATCTTCAACTAGAAAGAGTTAATTAGAATAATGGAAGGATGTGAGAATGAGGTCTGTACAATATATTATTTATACTTTTATGTCAATACATAACAGGAAAAGCAGACAATTTGACCTGGGGGGCATTATGAACTGTAAAGGGATTATGGCCTGATTGTTTACAGTTTGTCCAGATGAAATATTTTTATTATGGTCTGAACACAGTATACACTAAAGAAAGACCTAGAAATAAATGATTTTATAGCAATTTTTAGCTATGCTTTATCAGATATGTGCCCAAAATTTTAAAGACAAGTAGGTCTAAGTGTACAGGAAGAGAGCATGTCCTGTCTGACCAGTACTGGGTACATCATGAGCTGGACAAGTCTTGTTTCTCTGGCAAAACCAAGACAAAATAATTTACTCAGTCTGAGGATCTTCTCTCTTATCTCCAAAAGAGCTAAAGTAAGAACTGGAGGGAAAAATGTCAGAGTGAAGAAAATATCTTGTTCTTTCTTAAAACTGATAAGACTTTGTGGCTAAAGGGGTTCTGTCTCTTGCAAAGGACTTCATATTGCTTTGTTTCCTTGAGTAGAGGATACTCTTAAATCTTTTTTGATATTTTAAAATTTTTGGACCTTTTCCAAGGACAATGATGGCCAGTAATATCCCTTGTTTAAAAAAAAAAAGCCATATTACAATATCAAGAGCTGATACCTGAAACACAATGCTGAGTTTTATGAAAATTTAAAGAGAAATAAAAACTTGGCATTTGAAATGCTGCAAACATGTGACCTTTATTAAAGGTTATATTTACTTGCAAGGAACATACCCTACCACAAACTAATCCATCTGTTCTACCTGGAAATTGCTAAAAAAAAATAGTGGCTTCAGAAAAGATGATATGTGCTCATTTGAGCCTTAATGAATGGCTCAAAAAATCTCATTATCACTTCACTATGATGATGTGAACAAACTGTACATTAGGAATGCAGACCAATCCTGTTTTCACAGTATTGCTTGATACAGTTCTCAGTTGTTTTCTTCCTTCATTGGGTTCAGCTGAATTTCAGCCACTGAGGTTTTAGTTTTCTGTTCTTTCTATTCATTCCCAAGCATGGGCTTTCCATGATGCCAAGGAACAACGAGTAAATTCACTCAAAATAGTTCAGACCAGATGATAATTGGTATAGTCACCAGGCAACACTAACTGCTTCTAGGATTTGATGTCATGTCTCTGTGGCGCTGTGTTGCATTGTTGTCACTTAGACATCCAAACTGCTTAGGAGGATCCCTAAATTAGTAACACATGGTGCTGTACACATCCTCTCCATCTGTATTTGTGTATGTATACCATCCCTACATTAATGTTCCTTTCTGATTTTATTTTCCTGTACCCTGAAATTTAATAGGTTGTGATGAGAAAAATAGAATTATTTGAGCACAGTTATGCTGTAATTGTTAATGGTGTTTATTAACGCTAAGGTTTATAGCATTAAAGATCCTATTAGAATTGAATGTCAGTTGCAAAAATAAAAAAAAACCACAACAACAAAAAAATCCCAAAACATTTGGACCTGAGGTCATGGAAGGCAAAATAATGCCAAATATCTGCTAGAACTTTACTCTAGGTTTTTAAGTTCTGCAATAGGATGGGGATTGGCTTGTTTCCATAAACAGCTGTCAACCAATGTTTATTAAGAAGTTATATAAAGAAGATAATGTTGGCCAAAATAGTTTTATGTGTTAACAAGTACTTAAAATACATTGGAAATAATTTTTTTCAAGGAGATTATCAGAGCCTTCTACACTCTCTTTCTCACTTAAAGGCTTAGAAGTGTAGAGGAAAGAAAGCAACGCATTTAAGTAGCATATGCTTGGTGTTAATAGGAAGACCTTTTTCTATAAACTTTGCAAAAAAAATCCACCTTAAATCCATTCAAAACAATTGGAAATAGGTCAATACTGAGCATCTTGTTGTTTGATGAAAGAACTCAAACCTGTTTCCAAGGTAACCAATCCCATCCTTTATAAATCTCTGCCATGCTTCCACCTGTTCTGTGAAGCTGAATGCTTTTTTCATTTCCTGAGATATAATTTGAACTTTAACACACACATGTACACACACACCACATGCTGCGTCCTTTCCACTGAGACAAAGGAGACAACAAAAGTAAATAGGAGGTGGTTAATATTTAAACTGTTAATGCGGGTGTCTCAGTAGCACATTTTTAGAGGTATTGTAAGTGGTGCCAAGCAGCACTTGAACAAATAGCTCTTACAGAAAAAGCAGATTAATTTTGGATGAATTTCTGAGTACCTGAACCTCAGATCACTGTAGTCTCTTTTGTTCCCTACTCTTTCATACAGGCTAGGCAGGACATTGTATTTTATAGACAGTAATGAGGATGTGTTAATAGAGGTAAATTATATTCAATAATACCATTCAATGCATAAATTACTATCTTCTCTATTCCATTAGGTAGTAGTTGTTTCACACAGCTGATAATGGCATGTAAAGGCAAAATACCTTACAGTTCTCTTTGCACCCTCCATGCACTTCTACACACATTAAAATATTTTCTGTAAAAGGTCTGAAAGATCGTTCTTTTTTTTTCTTAATATTCTTTTTTTCTATGGAGACAGTAAGTCTTTTGGAGGGTTGGAACACAAAATCTATGGCAGGAGAGCACAGAAGAATACAGAATGGAGGGAGGCAGTGAAAAAAAGTCTGACGAAAATATCTTCTTTTATCAGGAAAAAGGCATTAACATGATACCTGATGTCCAATTATAATTTATTTTGCTTTTGGTTTACTTAAATATTGACCATGCAAGAAATTTAGAATTTCCCAAGGGTGTCTAAGAGTAAAATAAACCAAAATAATTGCTGCAAGATGGTAACTGTTCCTGCTCTGATTCAATAGATGTATCCAATCTGTAGCTTACTTTAAGACTTAATAAGTATATAAAATGAGATATTCTATGTGATAATCCAATAATAGTGCTGTAGATCTAGAAATATAATTTACTAGTATTAATCAAAGAATATTAACTGCCTTAAGTCATTCATTATATACTTCCAAGCAATCTGATACACACTTTTTGTTTAGCATTTGAAAATTTGATTTTTAATCTGAAAAGCTGTATCACTTAGATAAATCATCTTAATGAAATAGTCTACCTGTGGCAGACAGTATCTCAGATAAAAGAAATAAGTGATTCACCAAATAGAATTCTGCCAGGGCCTCTTCAACTATCTATAATGGAATACAGCATTGTTCATGCTTTACATTTAAACACCAAGGATCATCTTAAACTTCAGTGTGAGTGTGTGTTGCAATTAAGTGTTCTATTGACAGAATTAGAAGCAGAAAACCACTGTCATGAGTATTCTTCAAGGCTTGCAGTTGCTTTGGGGAACTCTTGCAAAGGTGACTTTGAGAAGCATTTCCTTCTCTAATTGAAGTTCTGCAGGGTGTCTGTGCAAGATGCACAGTTTAAGGAGAAGCAGTGAAATGGATTCGTGTTTCTTTGTGAAAAAGTCACGAGTTTTTCTCTAACTGCCTCTTCTGGAAAATGCAACAACCATCAAAAGCCACATCACAGTTCATTTCTGCCCACACCATCAGGAAAGTAAAATGCATCTTATATGCATAGGCTTATTTATTTTTAAAACATTTAAAATATTCCTTAAAGTTGTTGATCTAGCAGTATCCTCCTTAGGTCTTGTTTAATAGCTTTTAACATTTTAGTCACAATAGAATACCTATTAATGGTGTTATTTTTAAAAATCCTTGGTATCTTGAACATACAGAAGTTGCAGAACGTGTAATTCATGTTCAATAAATTCTTACTAGGGGTAGTTCTAGAGCTTTTCATTAAACATTTGTCTTGGTAGTAGCTCAGGTTACTAGTAGATTTCTTTTTATCTCTGACATCTCTTTACATTTCTAGTACAAAGTTGATATTCCCTATCTCTTCATATCTAGCATCTTCACCCTTCAGATGTGTGTAAATACAGATGATCATAGAATCATAGAATGGCTTGAGTTGGAAGGAACCTTAGAGTTCATCTAATTCCACTCCCTGCCATGGGCAGGGGCACCTCCCACTAGATCAGGGAATTCCTCTATGGTCTATATATACAGTGGAACGAACTGTCCTCTGCCGGGTCCTGGGTCTTTACTTTGACTATAGAAAGAGCCAAAGCAACAGACTCAGAGTGGATGTTTAATCTGAATCCTAGCCTTGCTATATTTTGCTTTCTACTTACAATTGCTCTCTGTTCCATGACAAAGTAAAAATATCATGACTGTTCAGGATCAATATATCAAGACATGGTATTTAACTAGCTAGCTTTAAAGGCATTCATTTAGTGACTGTTCATGGAGAAAGATATGTTGAATGGATTTGGAGGCACAGAGCAGTTTCACACGTTTTAACACACTTTGTTCTTGGGGTGTGGACACTTAATTCATGTCAAATAACTTCATTATATCTTATATTAGAATTTTACCATAGAGGGACTTTGATAGTCTAGGAGATTCAGAGGCTCATCGTATTTTCAAAGGTGGTGCTGTATTGCATGTAAAGGAATTTTCTCTAGAGTAGACTGTACATCTATAAAGCACAAAGAGAAATGCTGATATATGCCCAGATGACATTAATAAGAAGTGCAGCAAAATGATTTGCCATGGAGAAGGATATTCAGAACCACAGTAAGTCAAGCTTGTCAACTGCATCACTAAGAAAGATGTGGCATGAAATCAAAATGCTCCCTGTCAACAGGGGCTGTGGGAAGCCCAGAACAGTGTTTGGTTTGTAGATCTTTGATAGACATTCCACGTAAGACACTGTTACTGCTGTCATTTGCTCATGGGCTATCCAACTTGTCTCCAGCAGCGGTTAGTACTTTATTTTACTTTGTATTTTTTTTAAGTATCAGAGCACTCTTTTTATATTGTCTCTTGTACTCATTCTAAATTAAAAATGTAAGCCTTTAATATTTGTTTGCAAGTTTCTAAACCTCTGATATGTTTTATTTCTCTGGCTTATAATCCTTCTAATTTGCCCTGCAGTGTTGCATGCGAAGCAGAGCAAAACTCCTGAAGTTGCATACTATAATAGAATGAGTAAGCCTTATTCTTTATAACACTGCTTAACTCTGCCAAGAGCCAGATTTACCTTGCCTTTCTGTTATCTGTACTCAGTTTTTCATCACCGCGGCCCCAGACACCTTTTCTATAGAAACACTGTCTGGTCATTTATTTCAAAGTTCATATTTATGTGTTTTCTCTCATCTTCCATAAGGTAGCACTTTGCACTTATCCATGTTAAATTTCATCTTGTTGATTTCAAATTGCACCGTCACTTAATCCAGACCATGTAGAATTCTGATTCTGTTCTCTGAAACACTTACAACTGCTTCCCTCCAAGTTGGTGACTTCAGTTTCGATCAGTGTCTTCCTTATTCTGTCATCCAAGTCATTAACACAGAAGCAAACAGAAATTCATTGACAAACCAAGTTCAGAGTGCCTTTCTGTCTTGACAGTAAATAATTCAGAACTAATCTGAGAGCAGATATTAATTTTGCTCAGTTTCTCTTTCATGTATTTCCTTTACTTCCATATAGAAAATTCCTATTACATGCTAACCATAATAAAACCATGAGGATTCTCATTCAGGAGCAACTGAGACAGCCAATAAGGCCAATAGCATCCTGGCTTGGATCAGAAATGGCATGACCAGAAGGTACAGGGAGGTTATTCTCCCTCTGTACTCAGTACTGGTGAGACCGCACCTTGAATTCTGTGTTGAGTTTTGGGCCCCTCACCACAAGAAGGATGTTGAGGCTCTGGAGTGAGTCCAGAGAAGAGCAATGAAGCTGCTGAAGGGACTGGAGAAGAAGATTTACAAGGAGCAGCTGAGAAAGATGGGGTTGTTTAGCCTGGAGAAGAGACTGAAGGGAGACCTTATTGCTCTCTACAGCCACCTGAAGAGAGATTGTAGAGAGGAGGGAACTGGCCTTTTCTCCCTAGTGACAGGGGACAAGACAAGAGGGGATGGCTTCAAGCTCTGCCAGGCTCCGTTCAGGCTTGACATAAGGAAAAAATTTTTCACAGAAAGGGTCATTAGGCACTGGAACAGGCTGCCCAGGGAGGTGGTTGTCTTGTCTTCTCTGGAGATGTTTAAGGTGTGGGTGGATGAGGTACTGAGGGACATGGTTTAGAGATTGGTGGGAATGGTTGGACTCGATGATCCGGTGGGTCTCTTCCAACCTGATGATTCTATGAGTCTATGATTTTCTCTGTGCTTTGTCCTATGAACTTCTTATACCAAAGAAACCAGGAAACTGTTCAGGTATTAAATATTTATTTCCAGGCATTAAGTGGGATTATTGGTTTATAATTTCTCAGTTTCTGCTTTTACCTTTTTTTCTTTTTTTTTTTTTCTTTAATATATTCTGGGCTTTCTTGTATTTAATTTCTTGGGACCTACTCCTCAGGTATGAAAGGTAATCTCTAATAGGTTAGAGATTACTTAGTTTCCTTTATACCTTAAAAAGAATCAGGCTCTGCTTATGTGAATATTTCTAAAATTACCTGAACATTCATTAATATCTTTGCTATTTTGATATACATTTCTCTGCTATTATTAAACTTGCATTATGCATAAAACCAATCTTTATTTTAAAGGCTGAATAAGGTATCAAGTACAGGATATCAAACACTTGAACTTTGTCTGGCCAACACAACTCTTCCCTACTCAGTCAACAGATCTCTAATTCCTCTTATTTCCAGCTGATTTCTGATGGATATATAGAACTTCTTAGACTTTTTTTCATTTTATATTCGACCAAAATTGTGTGAGACATAACTCACTCCTTGTAAGAACTGGATTCCCACTGAACCAGAAGGATCCAGGTACTTCTAGCTTTTCTCCATGAAAAGCACCTTTCTAGTTATCACCAGTTACTTGAAGGCATTTCCACAAGTGCAGTTTCTGTGCATATGTGTTCTCCTATTTTTGGGGTACTCTGGAAAAGAAGTTGAGGAGCTAGACACTTTTATTAAGCTGCATCAGAATCCTCGTTTTCAGATTTCTGTCCACCTTAGCTGAGGAAACTTTCAAAATCACTCACATCAGGTTACAACTGAATGCAAATAACATCTGCTTTTATTGGTTCTAATAATGGACCTGGACGGAAGAAACAAGATTTTTAACTTTTTTCCTGAAGAAGGATATATGTGTCTGAAAGCATTATCATTTTCCCAGTTCTTCTACTTGGCCTAATAGGAGATATTACCTCCTTGGGAAAGCAGATGCTTTCCATACATAGCAGTTAGGAATTTTTTTTTACCTGGAGACTTCTCTGTCTCAGATTTTACTCTTCCTAGACAAAAAGATTTTCTGATGGAAAATGCTGGCATTTATAACTAAACTTTACTTAGAGTCCTCCAGGAGATGCAGACAGGTTTCATCTTTCCTTACAAAACAACATATTTACTGCAAACGTATTCAAAGAATGATCATAATACACTAAATTAAGGAGAAATATATCTTAAGAGATGCAAATGGTATTTGAGTGGACAAGGAACTCTGTACTGTATTTGATTGGTCAAATAACAACTATTAGAGTGACTGAGTCACCTCATCAGCTATTTTGCAAATCAGCATGCATTTTTTACTATAAAAGAATCTTATCCACTGAAGCTTATGTTTCATATTAGCAGATATTTTTCACAGAAAAGTATGAATGGGTTAAGTGTGTGTAATAAAACTGAATTTTTACTGAAACTAGACAAAAGGGTCTTCTTTATTCATAAATACTTGGGACAATGGTAAAACTTTGAAGTGACTGACTTCAAAGCCTCTTGCCAAGGATTTTTATAAAATACTGATGGCTAATGGGTGTGAGGAAGACAACAATGCTTTGACTAGTGGGTGTTGCTCACACTTTTGAACATTTTTCTGTAGGTCTGCATAGCTTTCAATCCATTTCTGGTTTAACAAAGAAAATTCAGCCAATATGCTGGAAAACTTTTACATGCCCATTGTGACAGACTTGAAGTTGATGCCATTGCCTTTCTTCATCCTGCGTAAGATCCTACCTAGCTTCTCTGTGTAAGAATGCCATAACCTAAACAAAAGTAATTTTGGAAAAAGACTGCATAGTTACATCAAAATACCTTAGGCTTCCTACTGAAGATATGTTTTATTTATATGCTTATCTGTTCCCTAGTTCCCTACGTAAGTAGCAGAATAACTTGTGGTGTTGAAAATGAAAAATGAAGGTCGGAGCAAATCCTTTAGTTTTATACAAAAATAAAACCCACAAATTTCCAGTATTCATAAGGAATGATACAAGTGTTGCTGTAAATGCAGTGGTCTAAAGACGTATGTAGAGAGTCAGCAGTATGCAAAATGCTAATTTTATTAAGCCATTCATTGTGTTTGAAAATCGCAGAGAAGTCTTTATATTGCCTCTAATTACTCTAAGTTCAAGGCACAGTAAAGACAGGATACAAACAGGTATGTTTAAAATACGTGACTGTGTTACAAGTATATATAAAGGGAAGGGTTGGCATGCTGAGAAAAAAAAACCATACTTTCTCCGCTTACTTTAATATTAGATCAAGTTACCTTCTCCTGCTATGTACTTTATTTGCTGCAAACTATCCTAAAAGTATTTTGGCACTGAACAAGTCCTTGCAGACAGGATTTCATTGCATTTCTCTAATGCCCATAGCTGTCTATATGAGACAGCTATAGAAAGCACTGAATAACTCCATGCCCTCTAGCTCTTACATCATGACAAGCTTTTCAAGCTGTACTTCCTAAGATCTTCAGAGAAAATCAGGATTGAGCTGTGTAGGGATTCAAAGGTTTTTAAGCAGCCTCTTCTACTAATCTACAAGGATTTGCAGACTTGTCCCTTCAGTGCTTTGTTTTTTTGTGAGAATTGCTTGGTTGTGGGAGGGTTAAAAACATCTATATCATCTACACTTGTCAGAAGGCCTTGATTTACTTAGTGCTGTACCCAAGCAGACATCTCCACCTTGTCTATGGCAATTGTTATTGGATTTAATGGAAAAAAATTAGATGTTAAGCATGAAAAATAGAATTTCACATAAAAGGCTGAGGTCTGCAAAAAGAATCTTTAATACTGCTTTGAGGCTTACAGTTTTGAAAGTCTTACCTGCTTTTCTCTTGATGTTTGGCTTCCATCTGCTACATAATAAATGCAGAAATTTTTTTATTTTTCTTTTTTATTTCCATCCATCAACTACAACAAACTGAATGAAGACTTTCAGCTTCTTGTGTTTATGTGCCCTTGTCTGGTAATAACTCTAGCTTGCATCTAGGACACCTGAAAGCCTAGAACAGGCCTTTGTCCAAGTATAAGGCACCTGTATTCTTCTCAGTTATTCAGTCCACTATGACACAAAAAATACTTTTCAGTACTTTTTACTTTCCACAATAAGTGAACAGTTTTTCAGAAATGACGTGCTTCTGTCCATGAAACTAGTCCATTTTTTCTAAATGAAAAATAAATGTAAATGAAGCCATCACTTGTTTAGGTACACAGGACACAGACAGTTCACACAACATAAAGTTCCAATTTCCATAGTGCACAGTATGCTTTTTCTTGAGGCTTGTATGTATCTCAAGACTCCCTGTAGAGTCAATGCAAACAAATGGGCACGTTTGTCTCATAATTTTTCTCATCCTTTGGCAGACTTCTAAAATGGTTTGTGTGATCCATGCTTTAAAAGTGCCTTTATGTTTCCAGTGAGGGAGTCAACACTGACTGACCTGCAGTCATGACACTTCAACTGTAAACATCTCAGGTTAGGTAAGGTGGAGTGTATTCTATGTATTCAAAGGCAGGAGACAGAGAAACAACCAAAAACCCAAAAGAAGGAAAACATGATGTGCTCCTCCAAGAAGATGCAAGGAGTTCTTTGTGCAGGGAGTTCTTTGGGGAAAATATTGGGTTTTATGAGTTTTAGGAACTGCCAGAAATATTGGTACCTACTATTTAGTTTGCATTGTGGCCTCAGGTTTAAGCACATTTTTTTTTTTTTATACATAAGAGAACTACATCAAAAATACGTGATAATCCACAAAAACTGAAAAATTAATAAGACAACAAAAATCCCCAGAAGAACCATGCCTACAAAATCCTAAATTCGGCTAATGACTTTGACCAAGAAGGAGTTTTTTAGTATTCTCCTCAACTGTGTGATGCCTGTAGCCAACATTTTGTTTCATTATTTAACTATTGAAGCATATTGAGCACTGATTTTCATTAAGCAGCTTGCAATGACACTTGACGTTTTCCCAAAGTGATTGTAGTTAATTTAGATTTCATTAGAGAAGATAAGTAGTACAGATTATCCCTTCTAATGTGCATGTTTTAAATTTTAGCAGCCATAACTCTGTATGTTCGTTTATATTCCCTCACTCCTTCAGAAATTTTTCTGTCGTCTTCCATCCTGACTGTCCTAACAGGGATTTGTCCATGTGTTTTCATTCAACTTTATTTTTCAGGATATTATTTTTACTATTTCACAAAAACTGGAGTTATTGCTGCTCCGTTTTAACCAAAGTAAATATTGGGGCTTGTTCCCTTTGTCTTATGTCTCTTACACAGTTCTTATATTATGATGATATTTATTATTTGTACTACACTGAACTACTTGTGTTTACTGCACAGACAACTGCAGTACTCTAAGATGTTACTTCCTTGCCTCACCCATCTGGTAGATTTGCACATAAAAACCCTGAAAGTACCATAAACGTCAAAGAGTTTATATCCTGGTTTTATTTTATAACCAAGGGCTCAGAATGCTATGTATTTGGCTTGGGGGACAGGGGGATATTTTATGATGCCTGTAAGGACCTTGTATCATTCTGTCATTATAGCAATAATTAAGGGTAACTTTAAAAATAGATTCATTGCACTTTCAGTATCATTCTTACTTTTTCCTTAGTTATTGCAGTTACCTGATATTCAGCCTTTAAAACAGCTCTTTCTCTGCAACGAGGTAATTTGTTGTATTATTCAGGTATATTTTCTTCATTTACAAATATGCATGCAGTGTCCTGTTCCCCTGAACATAGCAGTAGCAAATAGAAGCCAGAGATCTTTATATGTACCAGTCCACAAAATCCTCATGTCTTCCTCCTTCATCTGGGTCTGGTTTTGGTTTCCTCTCTTGTCTTTATTTTGGCCACAAAATTGAGACAGCACCAAACCAATACTGCATTGTAAACCCATGTGCTTTGCTTTGACCTGCTGTCTGGCTTAGTCCTTCAGCATTTCCTTAAACACGCAGCTCTTTTTGCTATCATCAAGTATGAAGGAGTGTGTGCCACACCCTTGTGTCAAATCACAGCACATGAATATATATAAAAAAAAAAAATTTAAATCCCTGAACCAAAAGAGTATGAGGAAAGCAGAAGTATAAGGAATATAGGCAGAAGGCAAGAAAAAGGAACACAAGATACCAGTGAAATGGTTACACTTAGTGCAATAACTTCATTCACAGCATCACAGCTGGTTACACATTAAAAAGAGACATAGATTGTCCCTCTGTGTAGAAACCCCGGAAATAGAAGAGCAAAATGAGGCTCCCATGATCCAAGAGGAGGTGGTCAGAGCCCTGCTTGGCCAACTGGACACCCACAAGTCTATGGGGCCAGATGGGATTCATCCTAGGGTTTTGAGGGAGCTGGCGGATGTATTGGCCAAACCCCTTTCCATCATCTTCCAGCAATCCTGGAAGACTGGGGAGGTACCACTGGACTGGAGGCTGGCTGATGTAGTGCCCATTTACAAGAAGGGTCGCAGGGAGGATCTGGGGAACTACAGGCCTGTCAGTCTGACCTCAGTGCCAGGGAAAGTCATGGAACAGGTGATCTTGAGTGCTGTCATGAAGCACATGCAAGAGAACTGGGGGATCTGGCCCAGTCAACATGGATTCACAAAAGGCAGGTCTTGCCAAACCAACCTGATTGCCTTCTATGACAGAGTGACTTGGCTGCTGGATGAGGGAAAGACTGTGGATGTGGTCTTTCTCGACTTCAGTAAAGCCTTTGACATAGTTTCTCACAGCGTTCTGCTACGGAAACTGTTAGCCTCTGGCCTGGACAGGTGCACACTCTCCTGGGTAGAAAACTGGCTGGATGACCGGACCCAGAGAGTGGTGGTAAATGGTGTAAAGTCCAGCTGGAGGCCAGTGACAAGTGGGGTTCCCCAGGGCTCAGTGCTAGGTCCAGCCCTGTTCAGTGTCTTCATCAACGACCTGGATGAGGGCATTGAGGATACCCTTAGCAAGTTTGCAGATGACACAAAGCTGTGTGGAAGTGTCAATCTGCTGGAGGGTAGGGAGGCTTTGCAAAGGGACCTAAACAGGCTGGACCGCTGGGCAGTGTCCAACGGCATGAGGTTTAACATGGCCAAATGCCGGGTCCTGCACTTGGGGCACAACAACCCTATGCAGAACTACAGACTGGGAGAAGCCTGGCTAGAAAACTGCCAGGAAGAGAAGGACCTGGGGGTGTTCGTTGACAGCCGACTGAACATGAGCCAGCAGTGTGCCCAGGTGGCCAAGAAGGCCAATGGCATCCTGGCTTGTATCAGAAACGGTGTGACCAACAGGTCCAGGGAGGTGATTCTCCCTCTGTACTCTGCAGTGGTGAGTCTGCTCCTTGAATCCTGTGTTCAGTTCTGGGCCCCTCAGCACAAGAAGGATGTTGAGGCTCTGGAGCAAGTCCAGAGAAGAGCAACGAGGCTGGTGAAGGGGCTGGAGAACAGGCCCTATGAGGAGCATCTGAGAGAGCTGGGGTTGTTTAGCCTGGAGAAGAGGAGTCTGAGAGGAGACCTCATTACTCTCTACAACTACCTGAAGGGGCAGGGGGTAACATCATGCTGCCTTTTATAAAGGACAGTCTGGGAGAATGTGTGGAGGTTACTATTAAAATAATGGAATGTGTTGTCCATTCAGGCTGGAGTTATCAGTAAAGCAGAGTTGAGATTTAGTGGCATCATGAAATATGGAGAACCGGGGACCAATGAGGATTTTTATACAGAAATGTTCATGCCAGAAGCAGAAATCTGAGATTTCAGAGAAAGAATAGTATATTTCTTCAATTTGTTTTCTTAGGTACAGAAAGAATGAGCCAGATTGTGTCAAGATTGCCTTAAAGTCAAATATGTGGATGCCTGCTGAGATCCAAATACCACACACTATGCAGGAGACCCTTAGGAAGCACTGAAAACGAGATGCTTGCAGTTTTTTTCATGGCTTGTGGACAAGTTCAGAAAGAGGGATGGTTTAGCGATTGCTTCCATTTAGTTTATCCATGAGAGGTCAAGTAGAGTATAGCTCTAACCATTCCGTGACTATTCTGCTTACTTAATATTCTGAAAATAGACTTCTAAATCCATATCAAGGCAATTGAAAAACCAATCCAGTTTAGTAGGACTTGACACCTGGATTCAAAGCTCAGGAGACTGTGACTCCAAATTTCAGTTGTCCTTTCTCTGAAAATTGTTATTGTCAACTTTGAAGTGCTACAGCACAAAGTACATTGCTAAAAAGCCATACCAAACCAAAAACCTGCTAGGGTGCTACAGTTAATATCTGTCAGTAGTTATGTAGCAATAATTCAGATTACAATTCAAAATACTTCTCTTGACCTCACTCAGAGTATTAAAAGTTGTGACGTGTTTTCTTTTCCTTTGTCGTCTCTAATCAAAAATATTAGACAACCTGCTCTTTACAGTGAGTCCTCAGGACCACCTGTGCCACCTTACTCCCTGCTGTGGATTTAGGTCAGCCGTAAGACTCTTACATTCAGAGTTAGAGCCTAGGTATCTTGACACTTGGAGACATATACTTACAGGACAGGCAATCCTGTCTGTTTCACCATGAGTTCCTTAGCTCTGCACATCTGGGGAAGCGTCTTGCCATCTTTTAGGGACAAGGATAGAGTGCCTTGCCCTCAGCTACGGTAGCATAGTGGAAGGTCTCTCTTTTCCTCCAGCCTTTATACCTGCATTAAAAAGTATTACCTATTCTTTTAAAAGCTCTGAATAAAGGTGAGGGAAGGAGACAGAGAAAGAGATCAATTTTGCATTACCTACTGTTTCTTTGCGTGACGATTTTATTACACATATCATTTATTTGATTGTTAGATATGCTTAAAGTGGGTGACCAGAAAGCTTTGAACTTCGCTGAAGTACAGAAAGCAAGCTGTTCATTTAATCAGCACATTTAATTCATCCTGTTTTGCATGCTGCGCCACACTGTCTTCTTTCCATATAAGGATTCTGTGGTATCTTCCTGCAGCACCCCTGCCTTTCTACTGAAAGCAGCCAAAGATGGCTTTGTGCATATTGCTTATCTATGCTATAGGCCCAACTGCTTTTCTACATGCAATGTAGCAGCTGCCTTCTTCTCATCTATCTCTTCTCTTCAGGTGAGTTTTTTATGTTGAAAGTGATTTTTTTAAACACTGACTGAGAGCATGTTTTAAATTTATCTTCCTTTTAAATATTTTTTTTGTACTGTCTGACCAAATGGGAAGTGAATCAGCAAACTGAATTTTGATTATATTAAGGATTTATATCATTTGTAGGTATCTTCTGCCTTTAGACATTTATTTTTGGTTAATATTTGTTATTCATCATATTTCTTTTTAAGCAGCCATTGTTTAGAATCCAATGATGCTTTCCTATTGCGTTGTAAAAACTGTAGAAAAACCTTCAAGGCAGAACTAAAGAGAGGGAGAAAAGATGTTCTAATTTAGCAATCATATTATGTTAACAAAAACAGAGTATATTCTGGACTTTAGTAAGATTAAGGCTATTTATTTTTTCTTTAAGGCTCACTCATACATGATATAATAATATGTAACATGCCATTTGCAAGAAATTATTAGGACCTTTTGTGTCCTTTTGGTGGTCTCTCTTTTTTTTTATCAGATTTAACTTCTTATTCCAAAGGACAGTGCAGCACTTCAGCCTTTAGATATTATCTGCTGCAAATGTTGGAAAAGGTACTTGATTATCTCATAGCATCTGTTCATGTGCACCCCACTTGACTTTACTGGACATGTTTCAGATAACTCATAATGTCTTTCACAGCAGCATCCTGTCTTCCATTCTAAGCCCTTCCCCTGCCAGAAGTCCAGGGGGTAGATAAAAATTGTTAATTAAATGATTGATATATTCAGTGTTGCTGGGACAGATGAGGGGGGAAAAGGGTATAGATTTAAACCCTGTTGTCCAAATTCTCTGCTTCTATGTGGAAGACTGAAACTATTGATGCTCAACTGGCAGTCATGGATAGCCATGGGAAGCAGTAGATCCATGGGATTAGTCCTGTTTCTCTGAAAGGTCTCTGGATGCTTACCATGGGCTCTGTGGCCCTCAAGAAAAGAAAACAGTTCAGTTATATTGCAGTTAGTTCTCCTTGTCCTCCCAAACCTCTGACATAAGACCTTCAAGTTGGCTTTGAATTGATGCATTCCTTTTCTTGGACTGTCTGTCTGAGGGGTAGGCATTGTTTATGACTGTGAACATAAGCCCTGATTAGACCGAACTACATGCTTAAATTTCACTTTTTAATGTTAATAGAGTACCACTTACCTTCTTTTTGCTGCTTTATAGGTTCCACTGGTAGTTCCCCAGTCTGAAAGTCCACAATCCACAGTACGAAACTCTACATTACTGAATACATCTGTGTCTGTGCATGGAGCTGTCAGTGAAGTCCTTGTGTTAGCTGACAATCTGGAGATTCCCAGTGTCTTGGGATCTTTAAAAGACCAATAGTCAGACCACAGTAAAATTTCTGGAGTTAAACACTAGCCACTAAAATTCCTTTTGAGACTCTGACCAGTCCCTAACCCAAAATAAGCTCAGAGCAGCACACTTGCTAAGAAGGCAATGAAAGCTAGCTAAAGTTTCTGAGATGTAAATGTTTTATAACCAGCAATTTCTTGCTGTAGTCAAACGAGGGATGTATAAATGAAGCCATGTTTGCTGTGACCTCCCATTCAGCTGCAAACAACAGAGGCCTCACTTTCAAATGTTGCTCTGCAGAATTTAGCTTTAGTGAAATTCAGGAATTTTCCTAAATGAAAGCAACCATGGCTTCTCTTCACCGTGGAACTTGGTGGTTAATACCATCAGGCTTTTCAGATGCATCACTCCCTCCTTTTAACCTTTCATAGATCTGCTGATAAGCATAGGAAACGCATGGTTAACCCCCAAATAGTCAAATGTGGGGCCACTCACAAACAAATGATCAGATGAGGAATTACCCCTCCAGCAGACTTTCCAGTAGAACTTCCTGAGTTAACATCCAGCACAAGTGAGTGAGGCTGTTTGTAACACTTGGGCTTCTGGTTCCCTGCATATACAAGCAGCAGCATTGATTTGCCTTTTGTTCTCAGGAGTCTTACCTTTCCTAGAAAGTAATGAATGCTGAGATTCTGTATAGCAAATTGAAGCTTTAGAAACATTGGGTAGAGTCACTTCATCTTCAGCAGTGATCATAGAGTCAATATAGCTGGACTAAGCACATGGGAAGAAATTAGGTTTGTTATCCTCAGTATGTTCTGTTTGGTTTTCTCTTCATTTTTTCCCTTATGTCTTTTTTTGTGGTAGTGGGGTTTGTTCTTACATCTCCTGTTTAAAAAAAAAAAAAAGGAGAAAACCCAGAAAGCTTGACTTCTCTTTGAATACATGTTGTTATATTTGAATGTGTTTAGTTGCTATTTTACAGCTCTTTCTAGACAGAATTAGTTAAGTGGCTCATGCAGAGCTCAGTGCTGCGGCATTTAGGATTCTCACAAGTTTTTACAGATTACAAGTGACCCACAGAATCACATTTTCCTTAATTAAGTTGAAGAGTCCTTACCAGTACCTGGTCTGTGGTAACTGCACAGATTACCACACTTGTACTCACTGTTCTTCTGTCTCCAGGCTGCGATCTCTAAGGATGAGAAAAAGGCAAAGCTGGGCCTGCAACTTACTCCGAGGTCAGGATGGTATCCATATGATTTCCACATGACAGAGGAATGCCACGTTGGCATTTCTCATCTGCTTAGCCTAGGAAATGTGCCCAGACATCTTCAGAGTTCTTATGTCGACCCATCATGGTGTTTTCCTTACTGCCCTGATGATGGCTTAGCCTGAAACTGTATGAAGGAATATGAGAAGCATAAGAAAGATAAGAGGCCTTGTGCTCCTTCTGAAAAAATGATCAGATGGTGGAGACTGTAAAGGAAAAGTGGAAAGGAAGCTAAATGACAGGAGGTGGTTACTGTCTTGCCCCAGACTATGACCCTTCTACAGTTTTGTGATACACACAGAGATGTACTTGGCTGTTCTCAGAGCCTGCCACAAGATAAGTCCTGTTTTCTCCTCTTGAGTTATAGGTAGTGAACATGCCTTAGGGGATCAGCCTTTGTTGGTGAACATAATACAATGAGCTCTGGCAGGGGGGAGCTGGTAAAGTCAAAAAGACTGGTAATGACTCTGTTAAGTTATGTTAATGAAGATGGGGGTGGGAGTTTGCAAGCTAGCAACAAAGTTATGTGGATTGGGCAGTTGCCAAGGAAGGCTGGTTGCTTGGGCAGAAGTGACCAATCAATGTATACCTCATGTTTGGCCTGCTTGGTCTATATAAACAGCAAGTTAACCCATAATAAAGACCTGCATCTGAAATCATATTTGATATGTCGTGAAGTTCACTTGCCGCTGCCACGTTAGCCTTGGCTAGAATTTTTTCATAACAAGAAAGCTTATATAAAGCTTGTATAATAAGTTCATTAGCTAAAGTATCTCCTGAGTGTTATAGTTCTGCAGAAATCTTTCTTTGGTATAAGTATGCTTGGCTGTTTGCTATTTAGTATCTGTGAAGTGAAGGTGTATGGGAAATTTCCACCCGATACTGTTATTCTGTAGACAAATCTTGTAGTGTGCTAATGAGTTCTGTAACCTTGGAGACCTGACAACATCCAAAGCTGTGGGTGAAACTCCTCAGAATAAGTTTAGCTGATACAATGCAGACATCCATATCCAAATGAAACACATGAGGATCCTTTCTATTCAATGACAAGAAAAGAAACTTTTTGCTTATTAGTCATCTGATTCTAAAGTAGTTGTCTTAAATGGACCAGATGAATTCCATCCATAAAGACTTCTTCCAGCCCATCTGTGTCAAAACTGTGAAGAGTTGTGACTATAAACCTGTCTAACTCTGCCAAGAGAAATTTCTAATAGGTATAAGGTTACATAGGCAAAAGTTTTACTGCTTTGTTTTGATTTTCTGTGGACTAGAGTTGGCATGGTAGTTTATTACATTCTAGGGCAAAATAAGTTTTGTTAAAATAGTTACATCCACACTGAAAACACTTCCTGGTAAAGCAGTCATTTTATCTACTTCATGTTTTTTAAAGACCTGCTGTCCAATTCATTCAGTCACACATACATACTTGTTTGTAATTTGGGGCTTTCATTTCTGGAACAGTGCATCGGAAATGTTCTATTCTCTTGATTTTTTTGTACTTCACTCTGTCAATCTGGGGATACCGAATAATTGCACCAATGAACTTTTGATTTTGTAGTGCTTGTCCTTAAAAGCTTTCCATCCAAAGATTATCGTCTATCTAAGCACCTGTCTAATGAACACACTTATGCCCTCTGAGAGGGGTCTCTTCCTGATGAAGCCAGTGACAAAGTTTGAGGTTGTAGAGAGGAGGGAGCTGGCCTCTTCTCCCAAGTGACAGGGGACAGGACAAGAGGGAATGGCCTCAAGCTCCGCCAGGGGAGATTTAGGCTAGACATTAGGAGGAAGTTTTTCATAGAAAGGGTCATTGGGTATTGGAACAGGCTGCCGAGGGATGTGACTGATTCACCTTCCCTGGAGGTGTTTAAGGCATGGGTAGATGACGTACTGAGGGGCATGGTTTAGTGTTTGATGGGAGTGGTTGAACTCGATGATCCCATGGGTCTCTTCCAACCTGGTGGTGATTCTATGACTCTAAAGTGTCCATAAGGCAATTCAAAGCACTTCTTCTTTATTACTAAGGAGAAGCTGTAACCTTTCAAGTATGTTAGCTAGCATGGTATAAGCAATATGCTTTAAAGTGCTCACATGCAGGTTGAGATAGACTTTAATTTATGAAAGCTCAGCAGGAATTTTAGGAGAGGTGAGGCCATATCATATTGAAATGCCACTGTGTTCTGTTTTCAGAAGTGCTTGAAAGTTTTAAATGCAATCTCCAATTTTATTACTAAAAAGTTGTAATCATACCTGCATATGTTGTTGACAGCTTCCACCACACTCAGGATTTCCTTTCAACTTTGGGTAATGCCTCCCATCATCCTCTGTGAGTCAGCAGAAACAAACCTGCAGTGTACTGGTTTGCTGAGTTCAAATTTGGAAGGAGCTGGTGGATGTGCTGGCCAAACTCCTTTCCATCGTCTTCCAGCAGTCCTGACTGACTAGGGAAGTTCCACTGGACTGGAGGCTGGCTGATGTAGTGCCCATCTACAAGAAGGGTTGCAGGGAGGATCCAGGAAACTACAGGCCTGTCAGTCTGACCTCAGTGCCAGGGAAAGTCATGGAACAGGTGAACTTGAGTGCTATCATGAAGCACATGCAAGAGAAATGGGTGATCAGGCCCAGTCAACATGGGTTCATGAAAGTCAGGTCTTGCCAAACTAAACTGCTTTCTGTGACAAAGTGACTCCCCTACTGTATGAGGGAAAGGCTCTGGATGTACCTTCTTGGACTTCAGTAAAACCTTTAGCACAGTTTCTCACAGCATTCTGCTACAGAAACTGTCAGCCTCTGGCCTGGACAGGCACACACTCTCCTGGGTGGAAAACCGGTTGGAGAGAGTGGTGGTAAATGGTGTTAAGTCCAGCTGGAGGCCAGTGACAAGTGGGGTTCCCCAGGGCTCAGTGCTAGTTCCGGTCCTGTTCAATGTCTTCATCAATGACTTGGATGAAGGCATTGAGTGTACCCTTAGCAAGTTTGCAGATGACACTAAGCTGTGTGGATCTGCTGGAGGGTAGGGAGGCTCTGCAAAGGGATCTAAACAGGCTGGACCACTGGGCTGAGTCCAATGACATAAGGTTTAACACGCCAAATGCCAGGTCCTACACTTGGGGCACAATAACCCTATGCAGTGCTACAGACTAGGAGAAGTCTGGCTGGAAAGCTACCTGGAGGAGAAGGACCTGGGGGTGTTGGTTGACAGCCAACTGAACATGAGCCAGCAGTGTGCCCAGGTGGCCAAGAAGGCCAATGGCATCCTGGCTTGTATCAGAAACGGTGTGACCAGCAGGTGCAGGGAGGTTATTCTCCCTCTGTACTGAGCACTGGTGAGACTGGACCTTGAATCCTGTGTTCAGTTCTGGGTCCCTCATCACAAGAAGGATATTGAGGCTTTGGAGCATGTTCAGAGAAGAGCAACAAAGCTGGTGAAGGGACTGTAGAGCTGGGGTTGTTTATCCTGGAGAAGAGGAGGCTGAGGGGAGACCTTATTGCTCTCTACAACTACCTGAAAGGAGGTTGTGGAGAGGAGGGAGCTGGCCTCTTCTCCCAAGTAACAGGGGACAGAGGGAATGACCTCAAGCTCTGTGACTGGAGGTTCAGGCTGGACATCAGGAAAAAAATTTTCACAGAAAGGGTCACTGGGCACTGGCAGAGGCTGCCCAGGGAGGCGATTGAGTCACTTTCCCTGGAAGTGTTTAAAAGACAGGTGGATGAAGTGCTGAGGGACATGGTTTGATAGGAATGGTTGGACTCAATAATCCAGTGGGTGTTTCCCAATCTAGTGATTCTGTAATGCCTCCCACCATCCTCTGTGAGTCAGCAGAAAGATATCTGTGGTGCACTGGTTCACCAAGTTTGCCTCCCTGTAGACAGCCAAATGTTTTTTCCTGTTGTCTCTAGCTCCTGGTAGCCCTCACAAAATGAATTTTGATCAGCGGTATTGTAAAAGCAAAGGCTGACTGGATTGATTAAAAATTCACCTTTAAGGCCTCAAAGAAAAAAAAGAACCATACAATTATACATGTCGTACTCATCTGATTATTTTTTATCTGATTATTATAATGATGACATTAAGGTAGGTTCCATTTTGCCAGTTCTGTCTCAAGTGTTTGCAAAAATAGATGAAAACTAGGGCACAGGTATTCCAACTCCACATTTCAGACCTCAGATCTCTTGTGCTTGCATGTGTACAGCCACACAGGGAAACAACTTCCAAAGAGGAATTGGAGCAAAGCCACGATGATAGAATCACGTTTTTATGCCCAGGGTTCAAGTATAGCTCTGAATGTTTCTTTTGATCTGCTTCTAGAAGATAGCAAGATAAGTAACTTTAAAGGCATAATACTGATAGGATTCATACGAGTTCTGGTATAAAATGTGCTGTTACGCAAATAACATAACCTTGATGTTTTAGTATAACAATGCTATCTGTCTTATCAACAAGAAATAAAATGACTCACATGGTAGCCCTGACACATGGCTTGCAAGTTGTATGAGTCCTTAATGAGGATAGTCCATGATAATTTATCACAGGTGTTTTCAATGACCTAGTAAGCTTTCTCAGTGATTAAAATTAGGCTTGATTGGTTTAACTCCTTCATTAAAACATTAACAAAGGCATTCCAGAATGCAATTTATGTGCATATAAGATTGATTTGTTAATAAGGGCATTTATGCACAATAGAAAATGAGAAAAATGGAAGCTGATACAGTAAAACCCCAAACCAGTGAATCTGAGAAGCAAGAGAATCTTGGACGGCATTCCTGATGAAACAGGCAGAAAGGAGTTAATAGGCACAAATCTGAACAAATTTTATAATGAGATATGACTGTTAATTTTCAGTGTCAATCCAGAATTCCAGAAAATTGTTTAATAAAGTCCCTAAAATATGGATGTTTTGTTACCAGATAGTTGCCATATATATTGCAAATATTAATCTGAATTTACTATTTAAAATGCTATTTAAAATTTAAAAAAAAAAGAAAAGAAAATAACTCTGTGTGGCCCAGGTAAATTATAGCTACAGAACTATCAATGTTGTTAAAAACTGAAAGAATTTGACTGTGCCTATAAAAACTTTGCTGTTTCACAACGGCATTGCTTTGCAGCTGCTTAGTGGGGCTGAAGGCAAGAGTCTAACAGATAATCCCAGAAGTGCAAGAGAGGCTCTTTGTCAGTGCAATTAAATCTAGGATTAAGGGAATATTTTTGGTGCAGTGAAGGGGAAAGTATTGGGTACAAGCATGTAGGACAAAAAGGACTTGCTCAGTATCAGTATTGCTTGAGTAACTATCATTTATTATTATTATTATCCTCAGGACATCACTGTAAGAAACAAAGATAGCAAATATGAGGACACATACAACTGCATCTGTATCTGTTTCCATATACACATGAAAATGGCAAGCAAAAACTATATTTTTGAGTGACAGCAAATTGCTCATTTACTTAGAAGTGTAATATACTCAAACAGATGCTGTAGTTACTTCAGTACTCCTTTATTTCACAGTTATCTTTTTCACATACCAGAGTTAGGATCAGCTCTATTTATTAGGGGCATTACTCAGAGTGCCAGTGACAATCTGTGCAATCAACATAAACTGGTGATTAACAGCATCATTTATTTGGAAGCATCTGGAACATGAAACAGTGGGGATAGCCAGAAGATGTGCAAGTGGAGACTGTATTTTGCTTCTTATTGTTTCCATGAATATTATTTTCCCATAAATACTTTTTTCCATCTTCTTTCAACCCCTTATTTTTGATGATTGTGTGGATTGTGTATGTGTAATAGTAGCCTTGAAGGATGATAATTTAATGGCAGGTTTCTCAGTGGGGAGAAAATTTAAATGTACAGCCTTCTGTCTGTGTGGTGAGCTGCTAAATCATTTCCCACAGCATGACACAGCTTGTGGCATTTTATGTGACGTAAAAACATTAATGTGTGACATTACTGTGTCCTATTGTGAAAAATGTGCTATATAAATTGGTCTGCTCACAATTAAACCTTGTTGTAGGAGAGGATTTTGTACCCCATGAATAGTAATTAAATATTGAAATGTATTTGAAACTATTTTATCATGACACAAAATACAAAAAAGTTGGAAAACCTTTCTGCCCTTAGCGTCTAACACAGTTTTTGTTATCACTTCTCCACTGTGTGTGTAAATATCTGTTCAACTTTTCTGAACAAAAACATGAAGAAGTACATACTACTCATCAGAAAAGTAAAGAAATACAGTTGACTTCAACAGAGAATTTACTGTCTTATATTAATTCTGCACACCTTCAGCCAAAGTTAGTCTTACCCAGGAGTCTTTTGGGAGCTTCCATACGAGTACACTGTCCTCTGCCTCCATGACATAAAAGCCTCTAAGATGTGCAGTGTCAGGGTGACTTACTGTGTGTGGGGACCTTAGTCTGCCTAAGACTGTTCTTGGACTTCCTGCTCGCTGTTTCAGTGCCAGCTGCAGTGTACTGGCTCTGCAGGTACAGGAACATACCTCACATAGTGGACCTTTTTTCCTAAAGAAATGACCATCAGAGCTCATGCATAGGAGGTATTGGGGAGGAGGGACACAGAATATGATACTAACTTAAAGTTTTTTTTAATACTAGCTTAAACTTTTTTTAATGTGTTTGGTTTGTTTGATTTTTTTAATGTAGTAAGTGCATAATTGGTCTCCTGCTACACTGGTACTGAAACATAGTTTCAAGGTGTATTTGGCAGCTGGGAAAAAAAGCAGGACACGATCATAGTGGCAGAGAAGAAAAAATTCAGGACAACTGCAACCTGATTAATACAAATTAAGTAAATTATGTATATCCTGCAGGCTTCTGGTGCTTCATTGTAACTCAGACTAGAGGGACATATGTAAGAATTACAGATTTAACTGGAAAGCCTTTTGCTCACAATATATTAATTTGATTCTATATAACGTTGTTGAATGGATTTACATTTTAGTGTCAGAAAGTGAAAGTAATCTTCTGACAACAGATACTTGGCACTCCTAGTTTAAACAACACAGTACAGAAAAGGCACCAAATACAACCATGGACTATTAAGAAAATTATTTCAATATTGCATTAAAAATGTAATGTAATTCAATAAATTAGTCATCAGAGTATTCTGCATGGAAGGCATTTCCTTGTGCAAAGTAAGAACAGATAGAAATGGTTGTTTATAAAGAAAGAACATTCTGATTAGTGATTAGTCTATCTATATGATGCCTACCTCCCATCTTAGGTACCACATAGAATTACATATTATAATCAATGCCGTGTCAGTTCTTAATGCATTGTGTTAAATGCTGTCCCAGGGCACTCCCAAGAGGAGATGTTATTGAGCAAACATATACTTTTGCATTTGCTTGCTGGCAAAGCTAAATTTATTTTCCTTAAAGTAGGCGCAGTTCCTACCAGAACATTGAAAATCTGTGATAATGTGGGTAATGTTCATTTTGACTAGCCTTCTGGCTGAAAATGAACCAGAAATCTGTCAGTGTCACAACTGTCATGCAGCTTCTGCATCATCAATTTATCTTCCTTCAAGGGAAGGTTAAACATGTAACCTTTCATTTCCTGATGTAAACTGTTTGGCTCTGCACAAGAAAGATAAAGCCTGTCAGAAGGAAGTGTTGAGTCATTGGTATTCTGGTTTCTCTGGTGTCATCTTATTTCACAATCATAAGGCATTTTTCAGTTCATTTGCCCTTCAATCAAGACAGAAAACATAATGTTTTTTAAACAATAACTGACACATCAAATAGGGTCAGTTCTGACCAATATTCATATATATCCTAGTGTTTTGCAAGTGTAAAGGGATTGGCATATCCCATGCTATTACATCCAGTTCTCCTCAGACCCTTTACCTTTACTGCTTTGTGATACTAAGAATTGAAGAAACTTACTCAGTTCCCCTTCTTTGCCTGCCTCCATCCATGCTTAATACTCCTATGTTGCTGGGACATTTCTGTCATATATTATAAGCACTTCCAGTCAGTAGGTGCTGTTGTCATCACTTTAAATAAGCGTCCTAAATTCAGTATATGTCACCTGTTCTGAAAAGAAGTGGAGATACTAGGATATCCACTAGATTTAACTTTGCTCAGAATCTTGCAGAGTTCATTTACAGGGGTTTAAACTACACTTAAATATGGAGGGCGATAATATTAGACTTGCCTGAGACAAGCAAATCATAGAATCATTAGCTTAGAAAAGACCTTAGAGGTCAACTCCAACCATACCTGTCTACTACTAAATCATGTCCCCAAGCACCTTACCTACTTGCTTCTTAAAAAGCTTCAGGGATGGTGACTTAACCACCTCCCTGGGCAGCCTCTGCCAATGCTTGGTAACCCTTTCTGTGAAGAGATTTTTCCTAATGTCCAATCTAAGCTTCCCTGATGCACCTTAAGGTCATTCCCTCTTGTCCTATCACATATCACTTGGTGAAGAGACCAACACTCACGTCTCTGTAACCTCCTTTTAGGTCCTTGTAGAGAGCAATGAGGTCTCCCCTCAGCCTCCTCTTCTCCAGGCTAAACAACCCCAGTTCCCTCAGACACTCCTCACAGGACTTGTTTTCCAGCCCATTCACCAGTTTGTTTGCTCTTCTCTAGACACGCTTCAGGACCTCAGTGTCCTTCTCATATGAGGGGCCCAAAGCTGAACAACAGTACTCAAGGTGCGGCCTTACCAGTGCAGAGTTCAGGGGGAGAATCACTTCTGTTATCTGCTGGCCACATCATTTTTGATACAAGCAAAGATGCTGTTGGCCTTCTTGGCCACTTGAGCACACTGTTGAGTCATGTTCAGTTGGCAGTCAACTAAGGCGTCCGGGTCTTTCTCTGCCAGGCAGCTTTCAAGCCATTCTTCTTCCAGCCTGTAGTGCTGCATGGGGCTTTTATGTCCCAAGTGCAGAACACCTCTGCACTTGGCCTTGTTACATCTCATCATATTTGCCTCAGCCCATTTATCCAGATGTTCAGATCTCTTTGGAGAGACTCCCTGCCTTCCAACAGATTGGCATTTCCTCTGAATTTAGTGCCATCCACAAACTTGCTGAGGGTGTATTCAATCCTCTCATCCAAGCTATTAATAAAGATATTGAACAGGACTGGACCCATCACCAAGCCCTGGGGAACACCACTTGTTACCAGCCTCCAGCTAGATTTAACTCCATCTACCACAACTCTTTGGCCCAGCCATCGAGCTGGTTTTTAACCCAGCAGAGGGTGCGCCTGTAGAGACCAAAGGAAGACAGTTTCTCAAGTAGGATACTGTGAGATACTGTCTCAAAGACTTTACTAAAGTCCAGGTATGCTATATCTGCAGCCTTTCTCCTATCCATCAAGCAGTTGTATGAGTCATCCTACCACATTTCTGTGAGAGGAATTATATCATAGTCCTCGTGTCTTACAATAGCTTCTAGCTCCTCTTGTTTATTGCCCAGGCTGCGTGCATTACTGTAGATGCACTTCAGATGGGCTGTTGATCCTGCTACCCTTCTAAGTGAAACATTCTTAATTCCTAAGCAACTGCTCTCTGAATTATCTAACCCTTCTGTGGTGCCATTTGAAGTGCTATTCCTCGCTTCCTGTGAGCTGGCAGACCAAGGGTCCTTGCCAGCGCATCATTACTCAGAAACTGAACTGTCATTCCCAGGCTTTTTTCAATCAAGCCTGGTTATGTCCCACTTCCCCTTCCCATATAGGTTAAAGCTCTGTACATAAACCCTGTTATTTTCTTGGTGAGTACCCTTTTGTCCCTGGGGGACAGGTGTACCCCATCCTTTAATAGAAAACCTGGTGATTTGCCCATCAACCCATGATCAAACAACCCAAAGTTTTCCTTCTTACAACAGCTTTGGCACCAGTTATTTATTTCCTGGCCCTTCCTAATCTTTCCCTCATCATTGCCAGTAGTAGGAATGATAGAAGAAAACAGCTTGTGCCCCTGAACGCTTCACCATACTTTCCAGGGCCCTAAAATCCCTTTTAATTACAATTACATATCTTCTTGAGATTCAGTTATTACCTAATTGGAAAACCAACCATGGATAATAATCCATGGGCCTGTAGTTTACTCACCACATCTGTAACTGAGGCTCCAGGAAGTCAGCAAACTTCCCTTTGTAATGGGTCCAGTCTGCTGACTGGTCCTTCTGTTCCCTTTAGAACAGAGCCCCCTATGATGATAACCCACCTTTTCTTCTTATCAGAGGCTGTTTTAATGCAAGGTGCATTGCATCTTAATGTAGGGAACATTTCTAGGCTGAAGGGGTGACATGGCAAGGTTAGAGGGACAGGGTGCTGGTGAGGGCCCTCAACCTGTCTCTGAGTCATGCTAGGTACACCAGAGGAAAGTTAAAATTGTACAGATCTGAGCTAGGGAGTTTTGAGGTAACAGGAGGCAAGAGGTAAGCACCACTGAAACACCTCAAAAGAATTAAGAGGTGTCCCTGTAAGAAGGTGAAAGGGCCGACAGCCCAGCTGAAATGCCTCTACACCAATGCATACAGCATGGGCAGCAAACAGGAGGTGCTGGCAGCATTGTGCAAGAGGAGAACTATGGTATAGCTACCATCAGTGAAATATGATGGGATGCCCTGCACAGCTGTAGTACTGCTATGGATGGCTACAAACTCTTCAGAACAGGTGTAGGCAAGGAAGGAGAGACAATGGGGTAACTATATATTAGGGAGTGTTTAGATTTTCTAGAGTTTAATGATGGTAACAATGGGGTTGAGAGGTTATAGTTAAGAATCAGAGGGAAGGCCAACAAGGCTGTTACAGACCACCAAACCTGGATGAAGAGACAGGATTATGCTATAAGCAGCTGGGAGAAGCCATGCAATCACTAAGCCTTGTCCTCGTGGTGGATTGCAATCTACTAGATGTCTGCTGAAAATACAATACAATGGATGAGGAAAAGGCTGATGTACTTAATGACTTCATCACCTCAATCTTTAATAGCAAGACCAGCTGTTCCCTGAGTACCCATCCCCCTGAGCTGGAAGACATGGAACAGAATGGAGCTCCCATAATACAAGACGAAATAGGGATGTGTTACATGACTTAGACACACAGAAGTCTATGGGACCAGATGAGATCCACCTGAGAGTACTGCAGGAGCTGGTGGAAATATTCACCAAGTGACTTCCCATCATTTATCAGGAGATCTGGCTAACTGGGGAGGTCCTGCTTAACTGGACATTAGCAAATGGGATGCCCATGTACAAGAAGGACTTGAAGGAGGATCCAGGAAACCGCAGGCCTGTCAGGCTGACCTTGGTGCTGCAGAACATTATGGAGCAGATTATCTTCCATGCCATCACACAGCACTTACAGGATAACCAAATGATCAGGCCCAGTCAGCATGGGTTTAGGAAAGACAGATCCTGTCTGACTGACCTGATCTCCTTCTGTGACAAGGCAACACATTTAGCAGATGAGGACAATACTGTGGTTGTTGTCTACGTAGACTTTAGTAAAGCCTTTAACACCCATTTCCCACAGCATTATCCTGGAAAAACTGGTTGCTCGTAGCCTGGACAGGCATACCCTTCAATGGGTAAAAAACTCACTGGATGGCTGGGACCAGAGAATTGTGGTGAATGGAGTTCAATCCAATTGGCAGACAAATAGCATTCCCCAGGACTCAGTTTTGCCAGTTCTGTTTAAGATCTTTATCAATTATCTGGACAAGTGCATTGAGTGCTCCCTCAAATTTGCAGGCAACACCAAGTGGAGTGTTGATCTGCAGGAGGAAAGGATGGCACTATGGAGGGATCTGAACAGGCAGATTGATGGGCCAAGGTCAGTTGTATGAGTTTTAAGAAGACCAAGTGCTGAATCTTGCACCTGGGCCACAACAACCTTAGGCAATGCTGCAGGCTTGGGGATGAATGGCTGGTAAACTACCCATCAGAAAAGGACCTGGAGGTGTTGGTCAACAGCCCAAAGAATATAAGCCAACAGTGTGCCCAAGTGGCCAAGAAGGCCAACAGCATCCTCGCTTTAATCAGGCTAGCAGGAATAGGGAAGTGATTGTCTCCCTGTTTATAGAACTGGTGAGGCCACATCTCAAGTAGTGTGATTAGTTTTGGGCCTCATTACAAGAAAGATATTGAAGTCCTGGAGCGTGTCCAATGGGTGACAAAGCAGGTGAACGAGCAGGAGAACAAGTTTTACAAGAAGCAGCTGAGGGAACTGGGGCAGTTTAACCTAAAGAAAAAGAGGCTGAGGGGAGGAGACCTTATCACTATCTACATGTGAAAGGAGGCTGTAATGAGGCAGGTGTTGATGTCTGCTCCTGAGCAACAAGTGATAAAACAAGAGGAAATGGCATCAAGTTACCCTAAGGGAGGTTTATACTGAATACTAGGAAATATTACTTCACTGAAAGGCTTGTCAAGTACTGGAACAGGCTACCCTTGGAAGTTGTTGAGTCACTGTCCCTGGAGATGTTTAAAAGATGTGTAGATGTGGTGCTTAGGGACATGGTTTAGTGGTGGACTAGTCATTTAGGCTTATGGTTGGACTTAATGATGGATGATCTTAAAGGTCTTTTGCAATCTGAATGTTTCTGTGATTCTACATTATTACTAACTATCTTTAGAATAGTCCTACTATGCCAGTAATGATGACCACAAAAAGTCTAGTATTCAAGTGCTCTTGGACCTTCTCATTTTAGCTCAGAGTCCTCCAAATCTTTAACCTTAGCACTGCCTTCATAATCCCAGTCAGAAGGTAGAGTTGGGGTTTTTGTTTGGTAAATTCATACATTTTGGATGGCTTGTCTCTCAATGACAATCAATTATTTACTATAAAACTGATGAAAAGCCTGAGGCCACCTCTCTCCCTGCCCTTCCTGCAACAGGGTCTGAGCACCAAGTACATGGTAGCTGGTATTAAGCCAGCTTCAAAATGGCTTTCAAGATTGAGCATTGCCATAATTAATTTGGATTAATTAGAAACCTCAGTCATTTGAAAGGTCGTATATGCGAGGAACAGTAAAATTTCTTTTTTACATGACCTTTGTGTTGGCTTTTGTGGAGAACTGTGAGAATCAAAATCTTTAGGAGTCATTAGGGAAATGTATGTCTAGAAGATGTTGAGGCTCTGGAGTGAGTCCAGAGAAGAGCAACGAAGCTGGTGAAGGGACTGGAGAACAGACCCTATGAGAAACAGCTGAGAGAGCTGGGGTTGTTTAGTCTGGAGAAGAGGAGGCTGAGAGGAGACCTCATTGTTCTCTACAACTGCCTGAAGGGAGGTTGTGGAGAGGAGGGAGCTGGCCTCTTCTCCCAAGTGACAGGGGACAGGACAAGAGGGAATGGCCTCAGGCTCCGCCAGGGGAGATTTAGGCTGGAGATTAGGAGGAAGTGTTTCACAGAAAGGGTCATTGGGCACTGGAAAAGGCTGCCCAGGAGGTGGTTGATTCACCTTCCCTAGAGGTGTTTAAGACATGGGTGGATGAGGTCCTGAGGGACATGGTTTAGTGTTTGATAGGAATGGTTGAACTTGATGATCCAGTGGGTCTCTTCCAACCTGGTGATTCTATGATTCTAAGACAACACAACAGTGATAAGCCAATTAAATTCTTTGAATCCAAGCTCCTACTGATGTGAGGTTGAGTGAGGATGTATTTGACTGATTTTCACAGTCAGCTGCATTTTTGCACTAGAGTCTTTTGCAAAACATGAGCCTTTGAATTGTTATCTAGGACAAGATTTCTTCTCTTGATGCTTAAAAAATTCTTTATAACTAAAATATTAGATAAGATAACCAGATAAAACGTCTAGAATAGCATAAAGCATTTTTGGTAATGAGAAGCATTTGAATGCACAAGGTTTGTAGTTCATGGAATGAAAAGTCAAGTCTGGCTACAGTAAAATGAAGGAGTTTACATTCTTTAAGCAAAGAAACTCATGTAAGGTTCTGAAGCTCAATTCTGCAAAAGAAAAATGAATGAATTCTTTTTGCACTGATGTGACAATGTTTCCTCAGGTTCTATTTCTGCATTGGATAGATTTCTAATATTTCACCTGTGATGAATACCCAAGTAATTCCTTCTGAATAGCTTAGTATTTTTACTCTATATTTTGCCTGTGAAATGTTTTCAATGCCTGCTGACATAAGGGGAACAAATTGACCCCCAACTCATAACTGTTCAAAGCTAAGCTTTTTTTAGAGTCTTTAATGTACTAACATCCTCTTACATTTGAGATACTAGTATTTGCTAAGTTGCTATGGTGGCATAAGTAGTTCTGGTTGAAAATAATAATAATTCTGTTTTGCTGAACCACAAATTCCTGAAGAATTCAGCATGGTTCCAAAAGAACATTTCTACCAAAATGAATGCACAGTGTCCTCTTCGCTGAGCAATTATATCTTTAGTAAAATGTAGGAATGGTCACACTACCTTAGTAGTGCCTATGCAAATTACTATAAAACAGATTTGAAATAACACAATGTCCATTTCTTGAAGGACAGATTAGGGCAGGCCTAAGGGAGCAATCTGTAGCACAACACGTGTGGGGCTTGCTTCAGCTTCTTTTTGGTCATTCTGATGAAGTAAAACAATTCAAAAGGCAGTGTGATTTTTCCCTTTATATTCCTTTGCCTGGCACAGCAAACGCATCACACATGGCTTACAGGTGTGTTGGCTCATGCAGGAGGGTCTGGGCCTAGGGAAATGGCATTGGACCCAGGGCTACAAAGATAGCTTTTGCCATGTGCATCCCTCCGGTCTTGCAGTAAGCAAAGCCAGCTGAGGAGATTTGAACCATTTTCTGTCTTTCAGTGGAAGTGGTTGTTGGACTACATAATGGACTTTTTTTCTTGCCTGAAACATTTTGCATACAGGGATCTGTATATGTAGTTACTCATCTGTTAACAGCTGTTTTAATACAGTTAACAGCTGTGTTACAAGAAAGGGTCACTAGTGAACTTGACATCCACACAGCTCAGTTTCCAAAACACTTAGGTGACAGATTTTTGAAGCTATTTCATTTTTTTTCTCACAGAGACTTAGGACCTTGATACACAGCAGGTTTCCCTTCCAGGGTGCCTTCTCCTAAATGTGTAGTTAAGCAGATTAGTTCTTGTTCCAGTGCAGTTTTCTTGAACACCCTGTGTTGTCCAAGGACAGAGAAAGAGAGAGAGAAAGAGAGAGAGAGAGAGAGGTGCTCTGATCATATTGGGACAGCAGACATATTAATATCCTACGAAGTGCTTGACTCAGAACCTAAAACTAGACAGTCATAAAGCCAAGGCAAGTGGAAGTGCTTAGAGTAAGCTTGCTGCACCATGTGTTGCCTTCAAAGGCAGGTACTGTTATCACTTAGAAGGTGGAAGCCAGCAGCATTGCTCCTCGCTAACCCTGGAGCAGGTCTGAGTATCATCAAAATGGTTGGACTCAATGATCTGATGGGTACCTTCCAACCTGGTCGTTCTATGATTCTATGAAAATGTGGTAGTCAATCAACAACTGACCGATGTGACAAGTAAGCTTATAAGCTGCCCATTAACAAGATTGCATTTAAATTGCAGAAGAGGGCGTTGCAGGGTAATCTGTTTCACCACCTGCACACAAGGTGTTCAATACTACAGTTCAGCTGCAGTCATGGTTAGGGTTTGTGTAATTTAAACAGAAGGTAAACTGAAGTTCAAGCTCAGCCCCTGCCCATGGTTTGACACACTATGTAAATGTGGCTGTTGTCCTGCTAGGTCAAAGGCCTATAGTGAACATGCTGGAGAAAAACAAGAAAAGGAAGACAGTGTCTTTGAAGTTTTGCAGATAAATTTAGATCTTGATTTTAAAAGGTGAAAGATAAAAAATGTATAAGCTTTTGATTTTATTTTAAAGCTCTGGGTTTATTTCATGAGGTTTTCATTAAAATGTGAAAATATTTTTTTTAATTGCATGGGAGAAAGTGTCACCACTTCTTTATAAAAATATAGGAAGAATGCTGGTGGCAGGAGGAAATATTAAGAGACTGGCTTGTTTTAACAAGCAAAAGTGAAATCTGTGTTGATATTATTCCTGTAATAATAATTCCTGACAGATAATCCTTAGTTGATTTGAAATACAGAATTAAACGGAATTATGTTACTCTAGATGCCAAATCAGTATTATCTTTTTTTTTTTTTAATCTTGTTGCAGTTCCGTTTGAAATTTATTTAAGGGGAATTTGCTTTGCTTTGACTTCTCTCTCTCTGTCTCTTTTTTAAGGTCAACTCAAATCAAAACCTACTCTTGGGATAATGCCCAGGTTATCTTGGTCGGTAACAAATGTGACATGGAGGATGAGCGAGTAATCTTCACCGAGAGAGGCAAAAATTTAGCAGAGCAACTTGGTAAGAAATGACAAAAGCTTCATGATTGCTTCTGAGAATGCACAAAGTAGTGTTACTATTTGCTGCAGTGCTTAGAGTGAAACGTTTGTAATATACTCACTGTAAAATAGCAGCCATACACCACATCCCTTTTGTTCTGCAGGCTCAGGTCTAAACTGTCGTTATCAATATCACTAATACCATAACATCATTAGAATGGACATATGTCCAAGGACGACTGTAGGCATAGCTGTGACATGTCTGTCATCTGAAAGTGGCCACAAGACCAGTGCTGGCTTGGAGACTGACTTAGTCTAGAGACTTATCTGATAAAACATTCCTAATACTGTTCCTTAGAAAGGAAGTACATTATGGCCTTTGTGGTAAGCAACATCAGTAAACCAAGAAGGAAATGAGAGATTGAAGAAATAACTTACTCAAAATGTGAACTAGACCTTTTTGCAAGTTGAAGACATTTGGGTTATGATTTCCAATAGCAATAATCCAAAACAGAAAGGCACCATTACCCAACTCCCTCTACTAACCATTTGACTACTGTACTTCTACACAGCTATAAGTAGCAGGAAATTCTGTTTCATAAAGTCACCCTTCAGGAGGCAAATTTTGTCCTCACAGAAAATTACAGAGCATGAACATCCCTGTTCTTTCTGTTTCTGCCCGGTGGTGATATTCTTTCATCCACAGCATGTTTTTGAGGTAACACTGGTGGAACTGTAATGGAAAATCTCCACAGTGTTAACATAATACTAGTCCTGAATTTGTTTTTTCCTTCAAATGTGCTGATCTCTTCAGAGCATGCTCAGCAGATGTGTAAATCAAACCCTAGCATCATTGGAGTTCAGTTTCTGTGCTGTACTGGGAAAGCGTTTGTTTATTTTTAAAAGGAAAGACTCAGTCTTGTGAACATGTGTGTAACTAAAATCTCCTCCTTACCATTCATATATAGTTGTTTAGTTAGAGTAACTATATGGGAAACAGAGATGGTGGCATTTCACAGTATACCACCTATGCTGGATTTAGTCCCATGCTGCTGCTTCTTAACTAATGTACAGAATCATAGAATCACCAGGTTGGAAGAAACCCACCGGATCATTGAATCCAACCATTCCTATCAAACACTAAACCATGTCCCTCAGGACCTCATCTACCTGTGCCTTAAACACCTGCAAGGAAGGTGAATCAACCACCTCCCGGGGCAGCCTGTACATCTAGCCTCTACAGCCCCTTCACCAGCTTTGTTGCTCTTCTCTGGACTCACTCCAGAGCCTCAACATTCTTCTTGTGGTGAGGGACCCAGAACTGAATACAGGATCTGAGAAGCGGTCTCACCAGAGCCAAGTACAGAGGGAGAATCACCTCCCTGGACCTGCTGGTCACACCGTTTCTGATCCAAGCCAGGATGCCATTGGCCTTCTTGGCCACCTGGCCACACTGCTGGCTCATGTTCAGTCGCTGTCAACCAACACCCCCAGGTCCCTCTCCTCCAGGCAGCTTTCCAGCCAAACTTCTCCCAGTCTGTAGCTGCATAGGGTTGTTGTGCCCTAAGTGCAGGACCCAGCATTTGACCATGTTAAACTTCATGCCATTGGACTCAGCCCAGTGGTCCAGCCTGCTTAGATCCCTTTGCAGAACCTCCCTACCCTCCAGCAGATCAACATTATCGCTCAGCTTAATGTCATCTGCAAACTTACTAAGGGTCCACTGAATGCTTTCATAGCTCACTGACTGAATTTTTTTTTTAATAATTTTTCAAACTGTACAGTTGCTTATCCTGGTAAATACTTTCATCAAAATTGCATATCTTCCTATCATATATGTCTAAACAAGCATTACATTTATGTAAAAACACTCCTAGAAAGTACAAATTAAAAAATGGCCATAAATTAGTCCTGGAAAGTTGTCAGAAAAGGTTTAACACCACAAAAATTTCCAGTATCTGAGAAGAACTGAATTTCTAAAACTGTTTGCAACAAACGAAAAATGGTTTGAGTTACCATTGTACCTCTTTAACAGAAGATATTTTTCTTTGCAGAAATACTTGTCATATTAGATATATATTCCTATAATGTTTTCCCAGCCCAGTGGTCCAGCCTGCTTAGATCCCTTTGCAGAACCTCCCTACCCTCCAGCAGATCAACATTATCGCTCAGCTTAATGTCATCTGCAAACTTACTAAGGGTCCACTGAATGCTTTCATAGCTCACTGACTGAATTTTTTTTTTAATAATTTTTCAAACTGTACAGTTGCTTATCCTGGTAAATACTTTCATCAAAATTGCATATCTTCCTATCATATATGTCTAAACAAGCATTACATTTATGTAAAAACACTCCTAGAAAGTACAAATTAAAAAATGGCCATAAATTAGTCCTGGAAAGTTGTCAGAAAAGGTTTAACACCACAAAAATTTCCAGTATCTGAGAAGAACTGAATTTCTAAAACTGTTTGCAACAAACGAAAAATGGTTTGAGTTACCATTGTACCTCTTTAACAGAAGATATTTTTCTTTGCAGAAATACTTGTCATATTAGATATATATTCCTATAATGTTTTCCCTCTGTAAGCATTGCTCATATTTATTCACTTTAATAGGAGTTAATGTGTTTCAGTGGAGACATAGATCCAAAATATGTAACTGCATACTCTTACACAAAATTAGACCAGGCAAAAAAACCCATGGTAATAAATTTAAATTTACAGTGTAGCATTTGAAGATATATATTTTTAAGTCACATAACTAATCTGAACTGGGATTTAGAATTCAGTCTTTATAGAACCAGATTATCCTCTATTCCCATCTTTATCTATTGTGAGGTTTTCTTTTCTCAGATATACATCTTGTGACTATCTCAAGAGCAGATTATTTTATTGGCTAAATTGTGGCTCTGATCCAGTGTCACTTACTATACTCAGACTGCACACAAATGTTTACACGTTTTCTGTATAGCTGCAATCAGCATTAAATCTGCTTTGAGATTGTGGGAGGTGGTGTTAGGAAAAGTGGCATGAGCTTCCCTGAATTTTAGGAAGTACTCTGGCTATGTTGGCCAGTTTGATGGGCACGACTTGTGTCAGACATTTGGGACTGTCTTTTCTTTCTGTACCAATGAGTTGATAACGTCTCTTGCAGGCAAGTTTTAAAAATAACAATATAGATTTTTGTGTACAGCAAGACATTTTAGACTGTGGGTCCTTTGAATGCCATGATCTGCAACGTTGATTACAGCCGCAATTACAAGCAAGAGCAACACAAGTGCTGTACAAAGAACATGTTGTGAAACAGTCTGTTCTTAAGTGTGGTTTTATTTTCAGCCCTGTTTTATTTGAAATCACTGAGAAAATGAATACATGTACATTTTGAGCTAGGTTTTCAGAAGATCTAAAAGAGCACTGGGCATTTAGCTCTCTGGGAAATGCAGCGTCCTGTTGAGAATAGTGTTATCAGAAAATTGTGCCTTTTTTTGTGGCTACTGACCTCTTTGAAATGTGTGGCCTTCAGTTTTATTAATGAGATGTAATCAATCATTTCTTTCAATCTCAGTGCTGACATATTTCTCAAGCATACCCCAAACAAAGTGGTTTAGATCAACCATCACTAGGTTTCATTACATATGAAGGTCTGGCTAAACTAGTCAAGCATCCTGTGGTAGCTCCAAGTACCTCTTTCATAACACTAACAGAAGTTCTCAAACGAGAGATGGTTAAAAAAAGCAAATCTGACCTTGAAGGGACATTAACAAAATTTTATGAAGACAATTTATCTCATTTCCTTTTATTTTAGAAGTATATTGATAATGACATAGGGCGTCACACTGGCTATACCTCCACAGATCACAGCTGCAAGAAGTGACAACTTATCTACAATACTAACCAAAAGTAGGTACCTTGTGAAAAGTATAAAAGGCCGGGCATACAGTGATACTTACCCGGGCCATAGAAAATAATATTTGTGGGTCTTGTGAATCAAAGGCAGTATCTTTATATTCAGTAGTCCTTCCAGGATTCTTTTTTCCATGGACTTCTCCAATAGTGTCTTTGAAAACATTTAAAATCTTACCATCCAGAATATCCTTTAAGTATGTGCTGTTCATTTGACTTATCTGCTTCTGCTTTGAATTGGCCATTTGCTAGTTTTATATGAACATTACCTGGTCTGTAACACCATGGCTTTCAGGGACCTTTTTCTTCAGGATGAAATTCCCTGACTGTTTCATCATTCCATGCACAAAGTCTATTTTGCACTTCCTTGTCATCCTATTCTGTACTTTCTGTAAGTCATACTTCCTTTTTTTTTTTTCAGAAATTAGTTCATGGTTGTTTTAACACACTAGCATCATTAGAAGTGTAATGTTAGAATGAGACAAAACCAGACAGTATTCAGCTGAATCATGTGACTTTACCTCACAGGAGATACTATACTAGAAAAATATAGAAATATGACAAACCAGCCAGTAGAGAGAACCAATTAATATATTGTTAATATTGACACAGTAATCACAGCAAACACATTTAAACAAGTTTATTCATTAATCACTACCAAAAAAGGTGTGGAACATAATGCTTATGCTATTTTGTCTCTTCATGAATGTTTGCTCTGAGCACTAGGTGTTGAGTAAAATCACAGCATATTGAGCACTTACATGCTTTGAAGCATTTTATTACAAAAGGCTTGGAAATCCTTACAAGCAAAATCCATGCAGACTTGGCAGCTCAATTCCTTACACAGCTTTTCTGACGTATTCATCTCATGCGTCTCAGTTGAGTTCAAAGCATCATACATTCATAAGAGTTTGCTGTCACTTGTTAGAACAGAAATAAAAACAATGAACAGAGCTTTGGATAGACTCTGAGTAACTGCACATGCAAATGGACAGCTGCGTATGTAGTTTGACATATAGTTTCTCCATTAATCTATGACATTTAGCTGTGCGTGCAAATTAGGTATATAATTTTTTATGTGTTGTTTGGTTGCTCATGTGCTTCTGTACAACTCTTATTTGCCACGTGTGTGCTATAAATTATTTCAACAGTCATTAGTTCTTAATTGCAAATACTGCCATTGCAGAGTGTACAACATCTTTAAGACCCAGGCCCCTAAGGTTGCTGCAAGACTACAATCCTGCCATAAGTCCAAACTTTGCCTGTTGTGCTCATGCTGCACCAGGTAATAGGGGGGTGCTGCAAGATCAGCCTCAAATATTTGGCCACATTTTCTGTTAGTACTTGTTTATAAGGTCCATTTTTGGCTCAGATGCTTAAGGCTTTGGTAAATACAGTTTTTGAATCATAGAATCAACCCCTCAAGAGATGGTGGGAAGAGAGTTTGCTAGTGAAGACTAAGGCAAAGAAGTTGTTGAGTACTTCAGCCTCCTCATCTGCTGTTGTTGACAGCTCGGCAGTCTGACTCATCAGTGTAGGTACATTCTCCTTGACCTTTCTTTTCTGACTTACATCCCTATTGAAACCCTTGTTATTCTTTCCATCACTTGCCAAGTTCAGCTCCAGCCATGCCTTAGCCTTCCTGGCCCCAACCCTACACAACTGGGCAGTGTCCCTATGCTCCTCCCGGGATGCCTAACCCTGCTTCCACTGCCTGTGCCATTCCTTCTTGCCCTTTAGTTGGACCCACAGGTGTCAACTCAGCCATGCTGATCTCTTACTTTTCTTGCCAGCCTGAACATGCCTTAGGGTGTACTAACCTGCTTACTAAATGTGTACTGGAACACTGTCTCTCCCTGAAGCCAGCAAGAGATGTCATAAAACAAATCAAAGCAGGTCTTTTCTAGATGAGCTCTCACATTCCTTTCCTCATGCTGCATTCAGAGCATGTGCAAAGGGCTTTGAATGCTACATAGCCCACAGGTTGTAGTCGTTTTACCCCTCAGATTTTAAAATAGATTTTGTTTTACTTATTTTGGGGTCATTTTCTCCTCTCCATCCTTTCCAATCTCATCTCTCTGGGGCCATTTCTACCTCCAAGTCTTTATTTTCTTTTTTTTCTTTCTTTCCTTCCCTTTGATTCCCAGTGCTTTGAAAATAAATTCCATGAAAAACAAGGAGAAATTTTCTCACTTCAAACAAAAATCAGCTTGCCTTGCCAATTTTGTTTTCATTTTGTTCTTGGCTCAGACATATATGTAAATTATGGTTGTGCTGGAGAGATGACAGAAACCTGATTGGAGGTTGATTAGATTTCGTCAAATTAAACTCATTTAACACACCAGCAAGCCTGGAAGTGGAGTGTTTGTCAGTATCATGTGCTTATACAGGGTGCAATTCAGCATCCTGCCCTTCTATGTGATCTGACCAAGCCTGCAAGTCCAGGTCTGCTGCTGAGAAGGAACAGGAACACAACTGGTTTATGAATCCTGCCAAGGCTGGGGCACAAGACAGTAGCTCCCCAGCTACTTGAATGAACCTTCACTTGCCTTGGGGTATGAGTCCTGAAGGGTAATGTGTACATTAGGTATCTGTGCATACTGGGGGTATTAGGCATCTGTGAATTTAGGCAGCAGCTGAAGAGGCTTTTTTATGTCTGTAATTTTGGCATCTAAATGAAGAATCAAGCGGGACTTGGCACCTTAGCACATAGCTAGCTAGAACAGAAAGTTCTGGTTTGCCTCCATGGCTGGCTGGAGGCTGCGGTGCAGCAGGCAGGATCACCGGGAGCTTCAAGTGCATGGACACATGGTTGTGTCTAACTTTGTGCTAAAAATCAAAATAATAGTGTTGCACTGGAACATGCCTAATCATATTTCCATCCTTCAGTGGGTTTTAGATCTTTATAAAGGGCAGGTGTTAGTGCCAGAGGAAGGAGGCAGACTGACAGCACACGGGAACACCAGTCTTCTGTTTAGTTACAACATACACAGGGTATTCACAGAGAAACTCAAGGCTCCTGTCCTCAGAACTTTTTTTTTTACAGGGAAGGAAATGCCAACCTGCCATTGCTGTCTGCACCTGGAGCTGGGTTACAGGGGTTACAGGAAAGTTACTTAATAACAATTAGAAGGAAGGGATTGTGTTTGCTCAACAAATGTCTTATGTAAAAGACTGAAAATATTTCTTTACCAGGAATGTAATATATTGCCCAAATGCACTAATTTAAAGGTTGTCTGGAAGCCATGATTTAAATCAGTACAACTGGAATTTATATGGAAATCTTTTGTTCTGAAAGACTAGAAGAGGTGGTGCTTGCTAAGGCATTACTAGGAAATGCCCCTCTAGTCTGTCCATTTTGTCACAGCCGAGAGTCTTTCTTCAGCTTTATTTTTAAATAAGCCTTGCCACCCTGAAAGCTGGATAGATGTCTTAGCATTTCTGTAAACAATCTTTACACTTTCTCTATCTGAATGGTCCTAAAGCACTTCTATTTGCTGAAGTATTGAAGTCAAGTTTCAGAGGTCAATATTGTTTTAATACTTTTCTAAACAAGATCCAGCCCTTGGGCATGTTTGGGCCACAGAAGTCCCATCCAACTAGTCCACAAAGCAGAGCACAGCGTAAACAAATCTGCTGCTGGACTTGCAAGTGTAGGATATACTTTGAAGAACAGTAATGGTTAGAAGCTAGTTTCAGCCTAGTTTCCTAGGAAGAATGACCTTTGCAATGATAACATGCACCTGTCTGTCTTTACACTGTCAAGAGCAGCACTAAGAATCACAGTTCAAATGTGTATTCTTCAAGGAAGGATAGGTATTGTGGGAATAAACCCTTGAGGACATTTGTTTAACTTAATATCAGGGGTAGTAAATGGAATTGTCTTGGTTTTGCAACCAGGAGATTTTCATGGTCAGCTGGTGAAACATCAACATATCTTTTTTTACTGTGGAATTGTGCCTAAAGTTTGCAGCTAATGTGTCCTTTAATGTCACATTTTCTCAGGAAGATCATAAAATCATAAATGGTTTGGATTGGAAGGGACCTTAGAGTTCCAACCCTGCCTCCCCCATGAGCAGGGACATCTCCCAGCACATCAGGCTGTTTAAGGCCCCATCCAACCTGGCCTTGAACAATTCCAGGGAGGGGGTATCCACAGCTTCCCCAGGCAACATGTTCCAGTGTCTCACCACCCTTGTCACCATGAATTTCTTCCTAATGTCTAATCTGAATCTTTCTCTTTCCAATTTAAAACCATTCCGCCTTGTACTATCACTACAGGCCCTTGTAAAAAGTCCCTCTCCAGCTTTCTTCTAGCCCCCTTCATTTACTGGAAGGCCACTATAAGATCTCCTTGGAGCCTTCACTTCTCCTGGCTGAACAAGCTCAACTCTCTCAGCCCATCCTCATAGCAGAGGTGCTCCAGCCCTGTGATCCTCTTCGTGGCCCTCCTCTGAACCCAATCTAACAGTTCCATAGCCTTCTTATGTTAGGGACTCCAGAACTGGACACAATACTCCATATGGATCCTGACAAAAATGGAGTAAAGGGGCAGAATCACCTCTGTCAACCTGCTGGTCATGCTTCTTTTGATGCAGGCCAAGAACAGTTGGCCTTCTGGTCAGCAAGCTTACATTGCGAGTTCATGTTGAGCTTCTCATCAATCAGCACTCCCAAGTCCTTCTCCACAGGTCTGGTCTCAAATCACTTCATACCCCATCCTGTATTGAAACCACAGATGGCCCCAATCCAGGTGTAGGACCTTGCACTTGGCCATGTTGAACCTTATGAGGTTCACACTGGCCATATCTACAGCTTGTCCAGGTCTCTCTGAATGGTGTCTCGTCCTTCCAGTGTGACATTAGCACAATTCAACTTAGTGTCATTTACAAGCTTTCTGAGGGTGCAGTTGGTATAGAATCATAAAATAGAATCACCAGGTTGGAAAAGACCCACTGGATCATCAAGTTCAACCATTCCCATCAAAAACTAAACCAGGCCCCTCAGTGACTTGTCCACCCATCCCTTAAACACCTCCAGGGAAGGTGAATCAACCACCTCCCTGGGCAGTCTGTTCCAGTGCCCAGTGACCCTTTCTGTGAAGAATTTTTTCGTAATGTCCTGCCTAAATCTCCCCTGGCAGAGCTTAAGGCCATTCCCTCTTGTCCTGTCCCCTGTCACTTTGGAGAAGAGGCCAGCTCCCTCCTCTCCACAACCTCCCTTCAGGCAGTTGTAGAGAGCAATGAGGTCTCCTCTCAGCCTCCTCTTCTCCAGGCTAAACAACCCCAGCTCTCTCAGCCGTTCCTTGTAAGACCTGTTCTCCAGCCCCCTTACCAGCTTTGTTGCTCTTCTCTGGACTTGCTCCAGAACCTCAGCATCCTTCCCGTGGTGAGGGGCCCAGAACTGAACAAAGTATTCAAGGAGAAATCACTGTCTATGTCATTAATGAAAACATTAAACAGCACTGATCCAGGTATGGACTCCTGAGGGTCACAGTTCTCCATCTGGACATCAAGCCGTTGACCACCACTCTCTGAATGTGACCATCCAACCAATTCCTTACCCACTGAACAGTCCATCCATCAAATCCTTATCTTTCCAATTTAGATAGAAGGATGTTATGGGAGACTGTGTCAAAGACTTTACAAAAGTCCAGAGAGATCACATCTGTTGGTTTTCCCACATCCACTGCTGTGGCCACCTTATCATAGAAAGCCACCAGGTTGGTCAGGCAGGACTTGCCCATGCTGAGGCCATACTGACTGTCTCAAATCTCCTCCCTGACCTCCATGGGCTTTAGCATAGTTTCTGGGAGGATCTCTTCCATGATCTTCTCAGGCACCAAGATGAGGCTGACAAATGACAGATCATTCTTCCTACTGCATATAGCTCACCTTTCTTTCTTTTTTTTATTCTTAATTTTTTGAAAGCAGGCATAAATGAGTGTTAATGAGCATTGATTAAGGAACCTCTACAGAGCCAGGGCAAGCAAAGAGGCTGCAAAGTTGGTAATTCAGTCTGTTCATGTATTTCTGAGAGGTTATCTAAACTCTTCTGTGTGCATCATAGCTCAGCAGGTAAACAAAAGCAACATTCTGGTGTCCTGGCTGGCCTCTGCTGCTGTTGTGCTCTGTGGGGGCTGCAAAGAGCTCGCCAGCTTTCTTTGAGTCAATGCTATTGGAAGAGAGCAGAAAATAGAGAGACTTAGCTTAAGGACAGCAAAGGAAAAACTGAATTAAACACAAAAGACACATTTAAATTAGAACATCCTGATGCGTGTTCCACACAAATTGTTCATATAATCACATAGCACTTGGATATTCTGGATTTTTCTCCTTTTCAGCTCTGTTCTGACTTACCTACCCACTTGCCTCTTGGGCTTTGTCCTATCTTTGCAGCAATCTGCTCTCTCCAGTCTCATCCACATCAGCAGTGCAGATCATCACAGGTGGTAGGTACATGATGTTCTTTGAGTTCAGCTGTCCTGAGTGTCACTGGAGAGTTGCCTCACTTCAGGCTTATACTCATATGGAAAACCTTTTCTATCTATTAATAAAAAGCAGTGAAAAAACCCTGAAGGAAGTATTAAAAGGCATAGATCAGAGGCCCGCATACACAGGCATTTTAGAAGCTTAGAGTCTCTAAGCACTCTTAATAAAATAAACGCAAGATGAGTCAGAAGGAGAGGTCATGAGGAAAAAAAGTGTATAAAATATTCCCTAACAAAATGGAAAACAACCAGAGTTCATGTATTTATGCCAGACACCCTCTGCTAGGAAAAAAATGTTCCCTATCTCTTTGAAAGTGTTCCCCAAACAGTTTCTATTAAAAAAAAATAAAATTCACCAATCTAATTTATTGGGATATTTTACACAAAGTAACACTTGTGTGAGGAACTGGCTCTCCTGCTCAGTTCAGTTGCTGTCTGGATGGCAACAGGAACCTCTGTTACAAGGGTCTTTTCAATGGTGTCATCAGCCACTTCAGATGATACTGGGGAGGTCCTGGATCACCAAGGCAATTCAAGACTAAGTTCGTGGCGTGCATACAGAGGCATAGCCTAATATGCAGGTACACCACTCCTGTGACTACAGTTCCCTTATTATATCAGAAATGTACCTGAAAATGCATAGATTTCACCACACCTGTAACATCTATTTTTATTTTATATGAACTTTATATGTTTGTGCTTGAGTACTCTATAAACCCCTTTATGGAAAATAAGTGCCTGTAATTTTTTCACTGTGTTCTTATGCAGAAGATCCTCACCATGGTAGTGGGTCTTTTTTCTAGATGCATTTTACAGTCTTTCCTGACATTGGTCTCCTGTCTTCTTTGTGAGTCTTTTTCTTTCACTTTCTGCTTTTCTCTGTCTGGATATCTTACCTTCCTGTCATAGCTGCCATTTCTTGATCATCTCACGTGCCAGTTATTCCATCTTCTTATATGTAAAAATTGCTTCCCTCAGAAATGTCCTTAACATTCATTCATCTTCCTGGCATTAGCTCATTGTCCCTCAACCCTTCCATTCTCTGGTTCCTCTTTGGAATGCCTGCTTTCTTCCTACTTCCCATGGAGCAGGTACTAACAGTTGTGGAAGGATCTGACTGCGTAGCTGTGCTAGAGTTGCATTTGGGTTTCAACACAAAGCACTTGAGGCTCTTCCTCCAGTCTCCAAGTGATCTTAATAGTCCTCACCTGCATGGAGCTCTGCAGAAGAGCTGAAGCTGCACCAAGTGAGGCTGCACTGGCTTTCCCAATTTTTTTCTCCCCTTAGTTTAGCATAAATGAGACAGGTAAGCCAAGCTCAACTAAACCAATGTCATGTAGACTCAAATCTCCCCATATATAATTTCTGTAGGCAGTCTTTTCATATGCAGTTTTCCTACTTTTCAGAGAAATATGGAAAGGAAAAGTTTTCAGGGCAATATATACTCATTCCTATGATGTTTTCTGTACACGTCTTGCCAATATTAATAGAAGTTGTATGATCAAATCCCTGTACAGTATTTTTTCCTCTTATTACCACTACTTATGAACACTAAATTTGGCCTGTGTTTAGCTCCTATGCATTTAAACAATTTAGCACTTTGTGACATTTCAGCCCAAGGCAGGTTATGAATATTAAAGATATGAAGAAAATTGAGAACAGCGAGTTAAGTTTTTGCACTGGTTTGCACACTGGGGTATCATGCGAAGGTAAATATAATTATCTGCTGTAATTCTAGGCCAATATTCAAACATGCTAAAGCTACATGCTAAACTCTAATAAGACTGAATGTGCACATTACCTCCTGTTTAGGTGGTATATTGAAAACATAGTACTAATGTGATCAAAGTAGTTGCATTTTAATTTCAAGTGGCCTTTTGCAACAGAAGATTAACCCATTCACTAGAAAACACACACAGCATTAAAAATTAAAGAAAATACAAAAAGATATTTCATCCACTTCTGGTGAGAGTTTCAGGTAATTGACATTTTCTCACTGGGATTTTTCTCATAATTAAACATAGTGATAACTGTGCATTATTATTCAAATTTAATTAGAGAGAACCAAAATAGTTGTGCAAAGGCTAAGCCATTTCTGTAAAATTACTAGTAGAATAGACACTTATGGGCTGTCTTAGCATGAGGTAGTGGAAAGACAGAAAAAGGAGAGTTTTTAATTACCAGGGAACCTTCAGGTGAGCAATATGGTAACTGTGGGAAAAAGTGGAGCATGAGTGGAAAGGCTTGACAAGGAAACAAAAAGATTAATATTTTGCAAAGGAAGGAAGTCCCAGTGCTGGCAGAAGCCTGCTAGACTGCAGGATGATCGGCGAGTTGCAAACCTGGCCCATACAGAGGTGGCAAACATGGGAGATGAAATATGGAACAGAAGGAGGAAGAGATGACAGCTTAAGAAAGCTGTCTCTGCTCCATAAAGGCTTCCAATATCCCTTCAGGGTTAAGGAGAGCTGTGATTTTTGCCTTTGAAGTAGTCATTGGGAATAGACAGAAAAAAAATATCCTTCTATATAAATTAATTAAGGAAGTTCTTCTTTATGCACATTTCTGTATTGTTTTATTCATTTGATTTGTGGGATTGTGAGTCTCTTTGGTCCCGTGGATTCACCTCTAAATTAAGTAGATATCAAAATGCAAAAATCTTTGCTTATCTTGCTTAGTTTTTTATCTGCTTATTTCCAAACACAGTTGTCTATTTTGACACCTGTGTAACAATACATTGGAAGTGGTTGTTTACAGCTGAATAATGCTCAGAGGAACATAATAGAGATGAAGCAGTAAATTATTCCTTCCCAACAGCTGGATGTACAGAACATTTTTAAAACAGTAATGCTTTCAAACTGGTGTAATTTTTAAAATTGTTTTAAAGTAGAATTTGTCTAAGGGAATGTGTTTGGTGTAGTCCTGCTTTTATCTGGCTCTGCATAAAGCAAATAGCACTAGTGTACATATTCTGATCGTGTTAGAATTTTAATTGCTCCTGCAATGTCACTCATATGCACACTCTCACATGTTTGCTTTCTAAGTGTCTTTGTGTTCTTCCTTGCCCAAGAGAAGTTTCTGCATTTATTGGAGATACTGGAATATGCATCAAACATAAATGTGTTGTTTATTTTCCTAGGATTTGAATTTTTTGAAACAAGTGCCAAGGACAACATTAATGTCAAGCAGACATTTGAGCGACTCGTGGATATCATCTGTGACAAAATGTCAGAAAGTCTGGAGACTGATCCCACCATCGCTGCCAGCAAGCAGAACACACGGCTAAAGGACACCCCTCCTCCACAGCAGCCCAACTGTGGCTGTTAATGCAGCTTTCAGCAAAGGCAGCTCCACCGTGTTCTGTTGCCAACAGAGTGCTTATGAATGGTCTATATGCCTTTACTTATACTATCTCATTAACTTATTTTGGAGAAAGTGGGGGATTTTTTTTACATCAGCAGCTAGTCAAATATGCATATGGAGTTGGAGAGGTTACTAGTTTGAAAGGACGATTCACTCTTTAGTGTCTGGCTTTTGCATGCACGATGACTATTAGTTTCTCTTTTCTTTTTACTGTTTTACATTACACTTATATCAGCTGGTGCCACGTCCTCAGACCACATTTGCCTAGAACTGACTCTTTGATTTTTTAGTTTCAAATTATACAGTTGAATCCTTAGGGTAGCAGCCGATGGGTTATAGAATAAGCTCTCTAATGCCACTTATGTTTCCTCCTGACTGAAAATCTATTTAGAAATATTCCTCTAGTGAGCCAGTCCTTCATTCTGTCCAGATTATTTGTATAAGGGAAACTTCCTGGAACGTATTGCCTTGGTAGATAAATCTACATTCATTATGTTACACATCATGGTTGACTGGAAATTGCAGAATTTAGAAAGGGATTAGATCCTGGACCCAAAGCCACCAAACTTCCCTGTGAGTTTTCAACTGATGTGAGTATTCATTGCAGACCCTTAGAATTATAAAGTACTCCATCTTGTTTGCATAGCTAGTATGTTTACCTTTCCACAGGAGCTACACGTCTGTCTTAATACATGTCTGAAACTGGATTTAATTTCTCAGTCCACCATTACAGACATCCCAGTAGCACTAGCCCCAGTAGTGGTGGGCTGACTAGCTCTTTCCATTTGTACCTGCATGAGATATTAAATGCACAGTTCTATATTAGCCCTGACGGAGCCAAATTCATTATGCTTAGTTGTTCATAGACAAAAACGTGTCTTGTCTTGTTGCTGTCAAATCTGCATAATTAAGTTTTCAGGAATTTTGCCTCTCATCCAGTCCCTGAGAGAACCATCATCACACTGGCTACATATGCCTGTTATTTTACTCAGACCTATTAGAGAAGGGCTGCCAGTGTCAGTGAACTCGAGTTTCACTTCATTTTCATTTTGACAAGGATATATATTCTGACAAGACAATCAGAATTTCACAAGATTTTTTAAAACTTTAGGAGTAATAAAAAATTGTCAGTGTCTCTAATGTTAGGCTGAATATATTAATAAGATCCACAAAAGGCCGTGATGATAGCAGAATAAAGTGCAAATTCTTTTTTACTAAAGTGTTTGAAACAGTCATATTTGAGAGTTTTTTAAAGTAATCCTCTAGTAATTGGTGGCAGTTTCTTACATTTATGCTCTGGAGTACTTTGTATAACTGCTTTACTTGCATCACAGTGGTCTTTTTTAACTAAATGGCATAACTGAAGAAGCGTTAACTGTTTTCTTGATCCACTTAAACAGAAATTAGGATAAGGCTGACATTTCTTAAACTGTCTGCAATGGGAAAACGTGGAAGACAAGTTAAAAAACAAAAGTAACACAAGGTACTGCAAACTGCTGAAAGCTGCAAAGAAACCCTTCTACACACATTACTTTTTTTGAAGGTAATTTATACAACTCCTGAAACACATTAAGAGAAAATAGCTACTTTTTAAATAATTTTTATTAAATAACCTACACAAACTTTGACACAGTGAAAAATACTTCCAAAGAAAGCATATAGTCACATATCATATGGATATGTCATCAGGGCACATAACTGAATAAATGTTCTTTCTTCAGTTTGAGTCTTTAAACCACGTCTGTTCCTCTGTTCCGTTAGCTAGTTTACTTAAGCACTTGTTTTCCTAGTAGCCATGGAGGCTGCACTTGCCTTTGTTTACTGCCATGAAGAGAAAGTGCTGACCTTTTGGGGGCCAGTGAGAACCCAGGTGGAAGAGGAATGTGCTATCTCAGCCATAAACCTGCCTTTCTCCAAGAGTGAGTCTTTTCGCTCCCCTATCTAAGGCAGCATGTTGACGGCTTCCCTGAGAGACTTTTGTTAATACCTCTTATCCAACTAGATGCCAACTGCTTTGGAAAAATAAGTGATAAGGAGCTGAGGAAGCATTGTGTGAGATGGTGGGCATTTTTCTACCCTTTACTTGATAGTTGCAGTTATGCCTGCTGGAGAAAAGGGTGCAGGGAAGCCTTGAGATTGCAATCCACTTCAACCTTCAAGTCCTTTGGAAACTGTTTAGGCTGTATTATTGGTCTAAGCCATCTGAAACAAAGCAAGGAGAGAGGAGGGCATAGTCAAATCTTGCGTGAGCTTGGGCATGTACTGGATCATGCAGCATGACTGCAAGTGCAAGTATTCTTTGAGCCTTGCTCTGGGATGCTTGCTGCAAAATGTTGGTCTCCCGTGCATGTTATAACAAGGAAAAAGGACTCCCGGATGCCCCTTGCTACAGCCACACCTTAAGCTTGTACTCCGTTGCAATGAATTCCATACTCTCCCTGCCTCTTTATGATCATGTAGACTCAAATCAGTGATGATTATACATTATTAACATTATATCTTTTTAAACGAATTGAATGATAGATAAGTAGTTCTTTACTTAAATAGAGTGAATTAATTAATTTTAATTTTGTATTAAGAGTCTGGGCAGAGGAGTAACAGCAAAATTAAAGACTCTCTCCTTCGTATTTCTGAGACAATAAACCTCCCAGGCCTCCAGTGTGTCTGACAGTCTGCATGGGATGAGGTGGACTGAGGGATGCAGCTGTCAGAGAAACACTGTTCATTAAACTGCCAGCCTTGTGTTTTAAGTGCTCATCTGAAATACAGCAGTGGAACCAGTCGGTATATAAAAACTCCTAGAATCTTTGTATTGACACTCAAGCATTGTCATGGAGTTTAGAATTAGTCAGATAGAATTTTAAAGTGTTTACATCAAATCCTTCCAGATTTTCAAAAGCAGACTGGATAAAGCCCTAGGTAGACTTCTTGGACCTCTTAGCTGACCCTGTTTTGAGCCAGAGGTTGACCTACTGGTGTACCATCAAACCTATTTCATCCTATAATCCCGTCCTCTGAAACTGCAAATGTGTAGATTTTCAGGTAGACTTTTCTTGACAATCAGGGTTACCTACTGTTGGAAAAATAGGCTTTGATTTTCCAGCATAGGTTGGCTTTTGCAGCCACATGTTTCATAGCAATATTGAGTCTTCTGCTATGAAGTTTGGTCACATTTAGATCAAAAGCATCATGATCTCAGTAACTTTCTCAGTAGGAACCTGGCTATTGTAGAGAGACAAAAAAGACAGAAAACCATTTGAGAAGTAACTTCTTATGCTTTTTCCAAACATTCTAAACATTTAGTTTGAATTCTGAAGGAACTAGTAGGACTGGAATTTTCATTCTATTTGTAATTATTCCTTGGCCTGTTCATAGGGTAGGATAACCAAAAGCAGCCTTTGTCAATCTAGTTTGACTCCTTCAATATAGTTTAGCTTCTATTGATTTATGTGATAGAACTGCAATTTTCTTAAATTCATGTAGAGTTAGCCTGATCACTTTTGGAAATCCCATCCCAATCTGATCAAGGCAAACATTTAGAGAATCAGTGGCTCATTCTTCACAAATATCCAGTAGTGACTGATGATGAGTTCTAGGAGGAGACAAGCAGGATTTGGTTAGATCCTTGATATATCCACAGGTGTAGATTCTCATCATGATTCTTGGTGAAAAAGTGCTCACGTACTGTACTGATTTGTTTTCACTCTCAACACAGAAACAGGACTGAATGTCATGGAGCCACATTGGTCTAGCCACAGATAGCCCCTTCAGCTGAGATTTGGGCCACTTAGTGAGATGCAGCAGTGGAAACACAGAGCCCATTAAATTTCTGAGGGATTAGACGTCTTTGGGCAGAGGCTCTGGAGGTCCATAGTGTCAGCTGAACCCATTTTCCAGGTTATCTAGACTAAAGCTTTTAGCAGCAGGCTAATCCTGTGCATGGGTAATGCACCAGCCTTATCATGCTCTGACAGTGTCTTGCTTGCTGCCTGTTCAAACTAGCACTCAGAAAATGTCTTGGGAGGACACAGGAGCACAGAATGTGACTGATTCCTGCAGTGTCTCCTGGCACTGACCTGTTGAATCAATAGTAAGCCCTGCTGGGTTGAACCTTCAGATGCATATTTTTGATTCTGATAAAAGCTCTTGTTCACAGCATGGCTAACTTAATAGTGTATAATGGGGTTTTTTTGTTCTTGTTACTTTGTTTATTTAGAGTTGTTTGTTTGGTGTTTGAAATATAAATGAGTTAATCTGATTTTCTCTCAAAAAAAAATACTCTTTCCTCTGAACAGCTCTGTACATGACTGTTACCTGAAACTGTTTGTTCCTTTGTGCTTATACTTAATGTAATGCCTAGAGAAACTACCTGAGTAACTATATCTATGTGGCCTTTCCAGAGCACCAGTCTGAAAGATTAAGTTTTCTTCTTAGTCAGCTTGGCTCTGTATATTCAGCTGTACCATCTGCACCTTCTTTATTTTAGGAACAAAGTGCTATTTCAGGGTGCACAAAATCTGGTAGTGTTTGATCCTAACTTTGAGAATGCTTTAAGTCTGCCATTTTTAGGAAAAAAACCTGTGGTACAAATTCTACATATAATGATGATGCCTTCATTTCTTCAACAGCAGATAAATGATGCTGTATTGGCATTCCAAATGAAGCCCCTGTCCCAGATTCCACACCCTTCCCAACTACTCTTTTCTATATTTGCTTATAAAACGCTAGTTTTATTGCTTGCATTTTAAGACCATCAACCAAATTGCTGTTCTACTGATGTATAGATTCCTCCTTGGCCTATTTCACATAGAAAGACACAGAGTGTATTACCCTAGTTCTTTAGGATGACATATTCAGTGATGTGAGACCATGAGTATGTAAATCCTCATAGACAAACCCTTGGGGGATGTAAAGTAACGTGTCTTCATTTGTGCCAACAGAGGAGTGAGTAGTGTTTATTTATACCATTTTATCCATACAAAGAGTCTCAATCCATACATTGATTCCAGATTATCCAGGGTTTGTCATTTGTCAAATCTCCTTTAAAGAGGAAACTTGTTTCGATTATTTGACTATTTCTACCAATTTTTCTTTATTAAGGGGTAAATGTAGTGTATCTTTACAATCAAAAAAAAATTAACTTGTTTTTTAATTTATGGAGGTTCATTGTAGCAGAAATTTAACTACCCATGCATAGTATACACATAAACACTGCAGTACATCTTTGACACTTGTTGAGTTCTTACTGTTACTTGCTCATGTTCAATGTAGCCTTCCTTAAATAATACAGGGGGATTTATCTGTAAAATCTTACTGGCACCAGAAGTGAGCTGGATTACATTTACAAACCACAAGTTTATTATCCATGGTTCCAGAAATTGTGGATGGCTTGTCATTTGTAGAATAAGGCACCTGTTATTTGATTCGATGTGAAACAAAAGCCCTAATCTTCCAATAACTTCAGGATCATGCATAACAAGCAGAAATGAAAGCTAGAGATTGCTTACCACTTCTGGTGATAAATTTCCTCGAGTAATTCTGACATGTACCTGCAACTAGTGTTAAATGAAGTGTTAGTGCTGTAACTCCTGTTTAGTATTTTGTCAGTAATGTCAGGTGTGTCGTGGCTCAGTTTGACTGTCAGAATATGTAACCTATATTCTAGTGTTTGTGGAATTCAAATGTCTTAAATGTTGCATGAAAATATGTTAAAAATATGTTTTCTATTTTTGAATACCTCAAAACTGAGGAATCATGGGCCAATAAGTGCAATATTTAATTCTTTACTCAGTGTATATAAACTTGAGTGAAAGAGAGAATTGTCCTGTATGTGTGATAAGCTGTTGATGATGCCTGTGTGGCTTAAGATTTCCAGTAGATGTACCTGTCTTGTAGTAAAATTTATATAGTAAACACTTTATCAGTGTAGTGTAAGAATATTCTTAAGTCTTTTAAACTATTTTTCACGTATGAGACAATAGTAAAAGATATTTGTATGTTTATTGCAAGTGCATGTCAATTTTACTTCTAGAGTTTTGAGTGTCCTTTTTGAAAATCATCATGTTATACCAACATTAGTTGGACAGCGCTTTCAGTCTGAACATGCTTGTAATCATTTCTAAACTATCTGCCTATATTTTTAAAGCATGTTTTCTAGAAATATTAAAAGAACATCCTAGAGCTCAGCAGTTATGACGAGTTATTTATTCTTAAAGGATCAATTATGTGCTCTCTCTGCCTGCATCATATATTATCATGCAGGCATGTTTTCTTCAATCTGAAGTAGTTAACCCACAGTATGTACCTGAAATATTGAATAGGATTACCCATTACTCTTGTGGGTGATTCAGAAAATGTCAGTTGGTGCCCCGAGTTAACGTGTTTGGGAGCAGGAGGAAGGCCACAGTCAAAACAGTCCAGCACAGTGAGAGCATGGTAAACTTAATCACTTCAGTCACTTGCTTCTTAACTTTTCCATGTCCTAAAGATGGAAGATATGTCCTTAAATATATTGACCCAGACTCTTCGCTCAGCTGTTACATGGCCCTCAATGCTTAATATTTCAATTTTATCAGTAAAGCTAAAGTTTAAATGGAAACAAAACACAGCCTAGAATCTAACCATTAAATTAAAAGAAGACATTCAATCATTTCTTACCTTTCCTGTTATCCTTGCATATTTCTAATAATTCTAAGCATACAGGCAAGGCAATCATTGTACAGCAGCATCCTTGGCTTCATTTGGGACCATGAACCCTGAATCAGTGATCTGCCATGGGTTCCCAGCTGGGTCCATGGAATTTTATTCTGTTTGTTCTCCCTACATCTCTGGTTTCAAAGGAACATGTCATCCACCTTCGAGCTTTACTAAATAGAGATGGGTTGCTGAGTCTGTGCCAAAGTGGGTAAGTGGTTCTGGTGAACATTTTTCATAACAAATTATTTTTTTTACTACCACATTAAAAAATACATGGGTAGATGTTTGTTTCCTCAGATGCTTTTCTTTTTTTTTTTTTTGTGACAATGTATAACACTGATTTAGGTTTGGGTTGTGGTTTTTTGTTTTTTTTTTTTTAAATTAGCATGATCTGAACAAGAAAATCTAAGGCCTACTGGAAACAAGAAATCCAGGTTTCCTTTCCCATGTCATCAAACAGTTTTCCTGAGAAAGGAAAGTACCTAGATTGTAATATGTATCTCAGGACAGTACTTGCAGTGACATAAGCAGGCCTTAAAATTCTTCCTGTTTTTATAACTTCTGCCGTGCAAAAACCTGCAAAATTATACAGATCAGAGTGAGATGAAAATGTATATGGAGAGAAATTTGGGCTTACTTAATGAAAAAAAGGAAATTCTTGCTATCTTTATAGCTGAGCAGCAGACAAAGTAACAGTCACAATGCCAGGTACCACTTAAATGCAGATATACAGAGTGCTACAGAGCTGAGGATGCTTTAACTAAACCTTTTATTGCTAAGACTGTTCAAGGACTGGCAGTTAATTTTAACTAGGGTTTTTATCATTCCTGATAGACATGTGATTACGTACACAAAGATAAATGCTTACCCTAAAAATATGTAGCTCTTCGGGCTCCCTTAAGCTAATTTTCTTGCTGATTTTTTCTTGAAGAAAAGTTGAAGTACTTGCTTAGTATACATTTGTGCGGAGGATCAGACGCAATCTCTCCCTCCTCCTCTGACTCCTACTGCAATATAGTTACTGTGGTTCTTAAAGGTATGTTAGTTTAAAAATGCTGCTGGGTGACAAACTTTGTGAATCTTCTGCATTCAGTCATGGGATCTCTGGCCTGAACGTGAAGTACCAGTTTTATCCAAGTGCAGACTTTATTTCTATGTGGATGTAGAGACCATGTGTATTCCATTGGATATTCTGTTTCTATGTGACTTCTGTATACCAAGTGGATTTTGTTTGCTTAATTTTTTGTTGGACTTTTTTTTTTTCTTTTGCAATTACAATAAATATTCAAGAGACTATATTCATGAATATCTCTGTTGCGGCGACATGGTCTTACCCCCTCCTCCCTCTGTTTATTTCCTTTCGCTTACCAAAACTGGGAGAGAATTACTTCGATTTTGACAAAATAGTGGGCAGTGATACCATATCTGCAATAATTTATTTCATTAATATCCTTTTAGTAGCACTGGTGAGTCATAGTTCTGTCTGGAACCTGCAGGATTCACTGGATACTTTCCCCTAGCAGGCTGTAGGATTAGCCGTTTCCCTACCAAAACCACACTGTAGTCTCAGGCCATACACTGATCTGTTATAATGGGGCAGGTTTTCTGTTTGATGTTTCACTGTAAAAATTGTTAAGCAATGTGTATGCCTTCTTGGCACATTAGTTGGTCATGTAATCTTAGTCCAAATGAGCCACCTTAATTTTGATGGCTGGTATTTGACATTAATTGTGGAGTATCACTGTCCAGATATTCCTTCCATACATCCTGCTGATTTGAATCCTACTGTGGCTCCTGAATTGATCTTTCCTCTGTATATGTCCTAATCTTGAATCCGTCTGTTACACAGGTCACAGTGTCTATGTCCCCCAGTTCCTGTTCGCAGAAGTCCACCTGTGAACCCCATCAGCAGATGTTCCTTCTCCTACTTCCACTGTGTTTCAATCAAGTCCATAAGTTTTGTCCTGTATATTTACATCTCATGTGCAGGGTAAACACTACCTGATTAATGCCCTAGTTCTCACTCTACACTAAGTGCTTCCTAGGTTATTTCTTGAGATCCCATAACTCTAGGCATTTTTGTGCTGAGGGATCTGTCTGTGAAGCTTACTGCTCTCATCCAAAGAGCTTCTTTTTCTCACATTGACCCTTCTCATTGAATCACCTCCAAGAATGAAAATCCCTCATTTCTCCTAGCTACAAGCAATCACAGTGTCTTCTCAACCCACCCTCCTCATGCCACTGCTCTCTCAGATTTGCCTTAATGTACTTACTCTGCCCATTATGGCGAGTAGAATTAAAGAGAATGAGGGGTAAGATGGGCAGGATAACAGCAAAGGAACAGGTAACTTCTGATGGATACTTTAGAATGAGAAATTTTTTTTATTGTTCTTATTTTTAAGTTGTTCGGACTCAACATATAGAACTAGATAAGTGGAAATCACAAAATATCTGTCCTAACAACAGGTATTTCTTGATCAAGAAAATTAATTTTTGGTCAGAAGGCTGAAGACAGAGTTTGTAACTGCCAAAGAATGTGATCAAAAAAGATGCTGGGAAGGGAAGATATAAAGTGGCACAGAAAAGACTACTGACTTAAAGTAAGAAAGAGCAGAAAGACAAAATGTCCCAGTGAAGTAAGAGTGGAGGACTTTGCAATATGATACACCAAAATCAAGAAAGAAAATCTATGGCCTTATGGTCAACTGAAGGGACTCTGCAAGTTCCTGAGAAAATGGAGGTACTTAAGAGGGAGGAGGGTTAGTTGGTTGGGTTTTTTTTACAGATCTGTGCCACTCTTGAGCTGTGAAGTGAAAAACAAAGGTGCCTTCATGTATTAAGTGCTTTAATATATGTGCATTTGTTTGCACTTATACAAGATTCTGAATGATGAAGCTGTAAGCCAGAATTTATTCAGCTTAACTGATTGACATCAGGAAAACATGTGCTTTAAACTACAGTTAGTTTGGATCATCAGTGGCAGGCACAGGCAATGGGAAGGTATGAGGTCCTGTCTTCTGTCATGTCCTAACCAGAGGCCTGGGACCTGCTCCCAGTGCTCCACTGAGGCTCAAGAAACTGGAGGTACAGGAGGGATGTCTGGATGAGGAGACTCAGCAGCCCAGTGAGTGAACTCAGGCAGCAAACCACAGTAGTGAGATGGAAAACAAGACCAAAGGTCATTCCAACTGTAGTTAAAAGGTATGAAAGGGCCAAAGCCCACTCAAACATCCTGTTGTTGGAATGATAAAAAACATTTTACTGAGGAGTTAGAAAGTCTAGTATTACACACTTCACTTCCTTACAGTTGCCCCAGGCAGGATACGTGCAGCATCACCTAAGCAGGTGTATCGACCGGGTCAAGGGAGGAGTTAAAATATGGGTTCGTTTTGTCTGTGTGGCGATCTGGAGAACAAAGGGTTACTCCCAGGATGAATATCAAACCGTATTTATTTCCAAAAGGCACAATGAGCCCAGGTACCCAGCCCCACTGCAAGCAGTCACGCACGCTGTGAGGTCAGGGGAAGAGGTAGGGAGAATTAGAGAAAAAGATAGAAAGAGAGCAATACAGGTTGTATCACCACATGGTCCAGGCTGCTCCGGGTCCAAGTCTGCGTTTCAGTCCCAGCTCGGCAGGCGCCTCAGTCTTGGCACGGCAGTGGGCCTGGGCAGGAGCCCTCAGGGTTCTTGAGCACGGCGCCCCTGGGGTCCACACTGGCCCGGGCTGTGTGGCGACCACCCTGGCCAGCCACGTAGCGGATACAACCTGTATTGCTCTCTTTCTATCTTTTTCTCTAATTCTCCCTACCTCTTCCCCTGACCTCACGGCGTGCGTGACTGTTTGCACTGGGGCTGTGTACCTGGGCTCGTTGTGCCTTTTGGAAATAAATACTGTTTGATATTCAACCTGGGAGTAACCCTTTGTTCTCCGGATTGCCACACAGACAAAACAAACCCATATTTTTCCTCCTCCCTTGACCATGTCGAGGCAGCAGGAACCCACTTTCCTGAGGAGATACTGCCTTTACCTCATGTCTAAGCAAATACAAGGAGTGACCTTGTCCAGACAAACTGTCATCTTTAATGACACAGTGCAGCTAGCCCAGTGCAGCTGGCTAGGCACAGAAAGAAGCAGGTTCATAGCAGAACAGCCTTGCTGTGTGGCCCATGCTGGGTTTTCAGAGGCCCCAGGAAGCGCGTAAGCATTTGTTCCAAATCAGTGCCTGTGGTTAGAAAATAAGTCTATGAATAGCCGTAAAACATCTAGGGGTGCCACACAGGATATCTGCCTCTCAACAGGTTCTTGAGGTTTTAAAACTTACACAAAGTTTTAGGAATGAGGTAGCCATTTTTTTTAAAGCCTGCCCTGCTTTTCTTTCGAGATGTACATTAGGAGCAAAGCTAGATAAAGCATGTCTTCATTTTAGTGTTTTCTTTACTACTTAGCCAAGTAGAAAAGCTTAGCCCCTGACTCAATCAGTACTAGGTCCTTTGCAGGTCAGCAACACAATGCATACTGCTTGCACTGCTCCAAGAGCCGCCCAGCTATGCTTGCCCTGCAGCAGCAAGGTGGTGTCAGCTCAGGCAACATCTGCTGATTATCTCAGGTGGAACTTGCCTTTGAGCCAACTCTTTTATTTCTGTTGGGTAACAACATCAGAAATTGTGTAGAAAATAAAGCCCATTCCAAATGTCAGTTTCTCTCCTTGGTAACTAACAATAGAAAGGCAAATTTTCCAACATCTTGCCTTCATGAGGGCACAGAACTGTCCACATGCCACCTGGTACAGCAGAAAAACACTAAGGTTTTACTTTAAAGTCAACGGGCAACAAATGCTACTCTGTACCTATGCAGGATAAAAACATCTGCTAAACATACTCTGTTAACCTCCTAGGAAATGGAGATGCTCTGCCAGGATGGTGGCACTTGGTGGCTGTTACAAGTCTACAGGAAATCACTTGGACTAGGGCACATGAAGGATTTCAGACACAACCTTTTGTTTCACAAATTCCATGCTTTTGGTCCATAGGCTGTTTGCTAGCTGCTTTTATCATATGGATTCTTTCCATACCATGATATTAGAGAACATAATCACCTGGGTCCAGGATGAGAAATTCTGTCTGGAAATATCCTGATTCCCCTTCCATTTTTTTCCCCACTAATTTTTTTTCTGAAAAGTAGGCATAGAGATTCCTGAAATATAAAACTGAGGATTTTTCCTGTTGCATTAGCAGATATACAATTAGATTTGAGAAGGAGCCAGAAAGATAACCTGCTAAGGCTTCTCTTTTGCATCACTAATCTCAGCTGAAGGTAATTCACACCTGCACAGACCCATAATGTAGAAATTACTAATTCAGCATCACAGGTGTTTGGCAACTGCTACCAAAGGAAAACAGTGAAATCACAGAACTACGTTTTGGAAATATGCTAGCAACAGACTTCTCCCCCTGTATTGAGCTCACTGGTGGGTTAACCACATAAGTTTGGACCCACGGACTTTGTGTCCCAATGCTAGGCAAAGAGATGCTATTCACCACTCACACCACTTATATCCAAAGAGAAACTGATCTTTCGGTGCTGGGATTCTGGGAAGCATGTCTTACTTCTTGAAAATGAGGTCAGAAGAACCATTTGCTATACCAGGAATGGTGCAGACAAATGCTGCACTCAGATAATAAGCCACGGTTAATTGTGTATAATGATGATGAGAGATAAGCCACAGCATGAAAGGCAGCTGGGCCTGGATGGTTTTGATGACCATGCAAAGCCACTTGCAAATATGAGCAACAGAAACTATGATGTGGGCACCCTCTTTCTCGGCCATGTGTTTGCCTTCAGTGACCCTTCGTCATCCAGCCATGAGGTTTCTGACCATTGCATTTATTTGGAAGGTGCTACTGCAGCCCAGCAAGTGGAAAGTCACACAGCCCAGCCTAATGCTTCCATCTCATATACTAAAAGAAGACACAGGGCAGATGAAAGAGGAGGGTCCACAAGAGCTGCACAAATTTGTGCTGTAAAAGCAATACACTTCAGTATTAATTAATTCATGGAGAGCAATTAATAATTACTTTCTCTTCAGATTAATGTTAATAAATCAGTAATGACCTACTCCTTTTGTCCATGTTATAGGCCCCAGGGCTTCTGGCAAGATAGGGCCCTGATGGGTGCAGTTGGTAAAGCTTGCCATGAGTTTTACATCCTGGGCTGTGCATTCCTGGGTACAGAGATCACATGGGTGTTCACTAGGACCTCCCATTGCAGCCCCACACTGCTGCAATCAGCATGGATATTCCTCAGATTATTTGTATTATTTCAGCATGACTTTCAACAGCCCTGTGCTGACAGGAAAATCTTGCTTTCCCTCTTCTGCCCCTGTAATTTTCTTTGCATTGAAATGAAAATCAAATGCCGGAAATGTCTTTTAACTGACTATCACTTCTGGTTTTACTGCAGGAACCAGCCTTTGTGTTACACAACACTCCATACATGTGCTACTGGGTCAAATCCCTCCCAGCTCCCCATCACCCAGGTCTTTTCTTTTTTGGTTTGTTTTTTTTTTGTGGTTTTTTTTTTTTTTTTTTTGTTCCCCAGGCCTCGTGGGAAGGAGCAGTGGGTGCCTTTCTGCTGTGGAGTTTATAATTGCATTAGATAGCCCTCTAATGTGTGTGTGCTGCAAACGCACCTTGCTGTGCACTGCAGTCACCAGGCAGGGCCTGCTCCTTGTCTCTGACACCTTCCAGGCAGCAAGGGGCGACACAGACACACAAGAGGAGAAAATTAACCCTTTTGTATTAAATTGCTTAGAAGAAAGCAGTTGAGAACAATCTGGATCAGCAATGACTTTTCTGACAGTGCCTCCTGACAGTACGTGCAGGATGATGGATTGCTGCAGATCTTTTCCTTCACACTAAGGAGATCTGTTTGTCAAAGAGGTTATTGTTATTTATCACTTTTTGATTTGTTATGGGTATTACTGTGATCATCGGAACATCCATCTACCTCCTCAATTACTCTTCACCTACCTGACTGGAAGCCATTAACAAAGAGGAAACTGATCCCATCCAACAACAACTTCGACCATAAAAACTGTGTTTTCTAGGAAGATCACAAGGATCTGGACCCAGAGAAATCAGGGGAGAGAGCAGAGACTCAGAAATACACAGGGCTAGGTGAGCACCAGAGCTGAGCCTTGGCACAGCCACGAGGTAAGATGGAAAGCAGCAGCTTTGAGGTATGTGGCTAGAGCTGGGCAGTAGCAGAGAGATGGCAGGGGAGGTGGCAGGGCAGGTAGACCTGTGGGAAGAGTGGTTAAACACCAGGACAGGAGAACATGGGCTTCAGGGAATACATGATAAAGAGAGAAAATTAAGCAATCTGGGGAATATGAAGAGGAGGAAAGAGATAGAAGAGGTGGCAGAATGCCCCGCTGATGTGAAGCAAGAGTGGGGTCTCACCACAGAACTGCCAAGGACACCCACACAACTGCAAGTGGCTCTGAAGGCAAGTCTCACATTGAGGTGTTTACAGGCACTGGAAGGGCTGCATGATTTTTTTCAGCATCTGTGTCTAAAATTCTTCCCTTAAGACATGACATGTTTTTGTTTGATTTAAAATAAGGACAAAACAAGCCAAAATGCACTACAAAGGATAGCTCTGGGGAATAAACAGTCTGAACTTTTGTTCAGTGAAGAAGTTTCTTTCTTAAAATGGTAGAATTTTTGTTTCACAGCACAGTCTTGGGAGTTTTGTCATCAGCTTTCATGGGAAGAAGCTTCTGGTTTTAACCAGCTATTCAGCCTGGTAGATAGATTAAGCTGCCCCATTGTGCCTGCTTTTCCCACCAAAATCATCTCTGAAGTTGAATGTTATGCCCAAGCACCAAGCCCCATCGTTCACTGCAAGCCACAGTGCCTCACAGTTCCTCAGTACGGGGGTGGGTCAAGAGGACACGACAAGGATGATTGGATGGCTGCAGCACCTTCCATATGAGGACAGTCTGAGGAAGCTGAGATTGTTCAGCCTGGAGAAGAGAAGGCTCTGATGAGTCCATATAGTGACCTTCCAGTACCTGAAGGGGCTACAGGAAAGCTGTGGAGGAATTGTTTACAAAGGCTTGTGGTGGCAGGACTATGACGGAGGAAATGGGACATCACACAGAGACCGAGTGAGCCAGTTTATTGAAGTTCACAACAATTAATTACGCGATTAATACAGGCTATTGTTTAGCAAGCTGATTCAACAATCCTTCTTTAGCAACAAGTAATCAATTTGTTATATGAATTTTATGCTTTTCCATGAGAAACAGCTATGTGAGTATTCTAGCTCACAGCTCGATAGACTACAAAGTAACAATTCAAGGTCTACCAAGGGAGAGGAGACCTCATTACTCTCTACAACTACCTGAAGGGAGGTTGTAGAGAGGAGGGAGCTGGCCTCTTCTCCCAAGTGACAGGGGACAGAACAAGAGGGAATGGCCTCAAGCTCTGCCAGGGGAGATTTAGGCTGGAGATTAGGAGGAAATTTTTCACACAGAGGGTCATTGGGTACTGGCAGAGGCTGCTGATGGAGGTGGTTGAGTCACCTTCCCTGGAGGTGTTTAAGGCACGGGTGGATGAGGTCTTGAGGGACTTGGTTTAGCGTTTGATAGGAATGGTTGGACTAGAAGATCCGATGGGTCCCTTCCAACCTGGTTGTTCTATGATTCTATGAAAGAAAAGTTACTAGTGAGAAACAAGAGAAGCATTACAGTAGAACAATCGCTTAATGTTGTTAAAGGAAACTTTGAGCCTGTATAAACATTTGTATTCCTGGTGCCTACCTGGGAAACTATGCATACAAAGTTGCAAAGCTGCGTTTGCAAAGCTGAGAAACTTTATGCTAAGATTCCTTCATTTCATATAGCATAAGCTGTTTTGTGCTTGGAGATGCTCACTAAATGGCCTCTGGCTTGTAACCACCCATCAATGATGAGGGTGGTGAGGCCCTGGCACAGGTTGCCCAGTGAAGCTGTGGCTGCCCCATCCCTGGAGGTGTTCAAGGCCAGGTTGGATGGGTCCTTGGGGACCCTGATCTTGTGGGAGGTGTCCCTGCCCATGGCAGGGAGGTTGGAACTGGATGATCTTTAAGGTCCCTTCCAAACCAAACTATTCTATGATTTTATGATTCAATGGGGCAGCGGCACCTTCCCCAGGCAACCTGTGCCAGTGCCTCATCACAGAATCATAGAACAATCAGGTTGGAAGGGACCCATTGGATCTTCTAGTCCAACCATTCCTATCAAACGCTCAATCAAGTCCCTCAAGACCTCATCCACCCGTGCCTTAAACACCTCCAGGGAAGGTGACTCAACCACCTCCCTGGGCAGCCTATTCCAATGCCCAATGACCCTCTGTGTGAAAAACTTCCTCCTAATCACTCTCATAATGAAGAAATTACTCCTAATGTCTAGTCTAAATTTGCCCCTCTTCGATTTATACTCAGTGCCCCTAGTCCTGTCACTACAGGCCTTTATTAAAAGGTGCTCAAAAGCCACTGTCCGGATGAGAACAGGATTTCAGTGAGATTCAGAGAGTGCACAGCGCACTCTGCGGACCGAGGGCCGGATCCTTGACACCCCTCCCCGCGGCCCCTCCGCACAGCGGTGAGCGACGGCCCCCGGGATTCTGTGATTATACCCGATGAAAGCTCGGCCTGACCGAACCCTGTCCCCGGCGCAGCCCTGCGGGTCCCAGCTCACGCTTTGAGCCGCTCGGACGGCAGAGGGAGCGCCGGCGCCGCCGCTCGCCCTGCTCCGAACACCCTCCTCCCGCACCGCCCTCCGCCGCACCCTCTTCCCCATCCATCCCCGTTTCCCTCTTCTCCCTCTTTTTGCCCCTTTTCCCCTTCTCCCCCCTTCTCTTTCTTCTCCCCCTTCTCCTCCTCCTCCCCTTCTTCCCTTTCTCCCTCTTCTTCTCTTTCATAGAATAACCAGGTTGGAAGAGACCCGTCGGATCATCAAGTCCAACCATTCCTATTTTTCCTCTTTCTCCTTCTCCTCCCCGTTTCCCCTTTTCTTTTCCCCCTTCTCCTCCTTCTCCCCTTTCTCCCCCTCCTCCCCTTCTCCCCGTCCTCTTTCTTCCCCTTCTGCTCCTCCTCCCCTTTCTCCCCCTTCTCCTCTTTCTCCCCCTTCTCCCCCTTCTCCCCCTTCTCCCCCTTCTCCTCCTTCTCCTCTTTCTCCTCTTTCTCCCCTTCTTCTCCTTCTCCCCTTCTCCTCCTTCTCCTCTTTCTCCCCCTTCTTCTCCTTCTCCCCCTCCTCCCCTTCTCCCCGTCCTCTTTCTTCCCCTTCTGCTCTTCCTCCCATTTCTCCCCTTTTCCCCCCTTCTCCTCCTTCTCCCCTTCTCCTCCTTCTCCCCCTTCTCCTCCTTCTCCTCTTTCTCTCTCTTCTTCTCCTTCTCCCCCTTCTCCTCTTTCTCCCTCTTCTCCTCCTTCTCCCCTTCTCCTCCTCCTCCTTCTCCCCACCTCCTCTTTCTTCCCCTTTTCCACCCTTTTTGCCCTTCTCCCCTCTTCACGCCCTCTCTTTCCCCCCCCCAACCCCCCCCCACCTCCGGCTCTCTCCCTCCTGCTGCTCTCGCTCCCGTGGCCTCGCCTCTCCTCTTGGGGTACAACCAGGGTTGCACTGCCCCTTTTACACTTTCTTTGTGTAATTCCCTTCAGCTTTCCTTTACACGTGCGTACAGCTCTGTTTTTATTCTCTCTCTCTCTCTCTTTTTTTTTTTTTTTACTTTCCAGGACCAGAGGGAAAATGTCTGTCTCCTCCATGACAGGAATTAGTGTCCACTCTTGGCCACGATGTGGCGACAAGGGCTTTTTTTTATTTTTTTTTTTTTTATTTATTTTTTTTTTTAGCTCTGTGCCGTTTGCTCAATCGTTGCAGATATCCGTATCTGCTACCTCTTACCTCACCGGATCCAAGCGTGGGAAAGATTTCTTCTCCAGTCCGTCCCTTTCCCCTTTTCCCATGTGGACCCCATCCTGCTGTACCCACAGCACACATTTTGACGGCATCTGCTGACGCTTTTCAACTCTGTCTTTAATTATAGATTTCAATATTGTCATTCTTCTAATTTCCCGAACCATGAGTCTGTGTCCAGGAAAGCTGTGAGATAGGCGCCTAAAAGCTGTATAATATATTGGCTTCATCCCTTCTATTGTCTGGCGCATTGGGTTTTTTTGTCTGTACTCCAAGTGTATATGAGCTGCCTATTTAGTCAGTATGAGTTGCTTCTTAGGTGAAGGAAGAAGAAGCAAGAGAGAGAAATAGTTCACACAAGTCAGCTCTCTCACATACTTATATAAATGTGGTCAAACATGTTCTCCCACCATTCTTTGTGGGCATCTCAATCTCTGTGTTCAACATCCATACCATAGGGCTCCATTGGCTCCTGACGCCTCCTGTGTCGTCAGCCTTGCACTGACCACCCAGAGAAAGCTAGAAATTCCCTGGAGAATGAGTGCTGAAAGACTCTTTAATTGTTTTCTATCAGCTTTAAAACAAGAATTTATGTTTCCCAACCTGAAACATTTCAGCACTGACAAGCTTAGAGGCTTAGTTAAGCTTCTACATTTTTTCAGAGAGCAAGGTTACTTGTGCGTTTCCCAACAATTCCAGGTGGGCTCAAAGGGCCATCCAAACAGGCTTTCCTGCCCAGGTGCTGCAGTCCAGCCAGAAGTAGGAAGCACTGCTGCATTGGACCTTCAGGAGCCTGGGCACAGGGCTGGCAAGCAGAGAAAGCTTCCTGCCGACAGCAGCAGAGAGGGGAAATAAATAGTTCTAATGTGGGCTCAGCACACAGGGTGCGCTGTTTCTGTAGGCAGAGGTTTCAGATTTATCCACCCATATCTTACTTCCCCCCTGACCCCAGGGACAGGATTGGGGCAGAGTAGTTCCAGTGGGGAGTTGGGAAAATCCTTTTCCCAGTTCCTAGTAGGATAATCCATCTCACTCTCCAGTGAAGAAAGTATATTGACATGCTTGATATTTGACATGAGAGTGTCAATCCAGTACCTGAAGGGGAACTTCCACTACCTGAAGGGGCTACAAGAAAGCTGGGATGGGCCTGTTTACAAAGGTTTGTAATGATAGGACTGGGGCAATGGCTATAAACTGGAGAGAGGCAGAATTAGGCTAGACATAAGGAAGAAATTCTTCACTGTGAGAGTGGTGAGGCACTAGCCTAGGCTGCCCAATGAAGTTGAGGCTGCCCCATCCCTGGAAGTGTTTAAGGTCAGGTTTTATGGGGCACTGGGCAACCTGGTCTGGTGGGAGGTGTCCCTGTCATGGGCAGAGGGGTTGGAACTGGATGATCTCTAAGGTTCCCTCCAACCCAAACTATTCTCTGACTCTACAATGCCATGGGAAGGGGTTTTACCAAGATAGCAGAGCAATGGATCTTTACACTGTGCATAGAAGATGCCCTTTAGTGAGCTGCAAAAAAAGATCCCTCGGTACCTTCACTTTGCCACATAGCAGACATGTGCTGCAAGAGACTACAGTCTGCAAAAAACTTGTATCCCACTGCTAATACACCTGACACTGGGTTCACACTAGGGCACACTTAAAACCATAGCCCAAAGACTGACTTGTGAGAATGCTCAAAAAATGTTTACATTTTCCAAACGTATATTAGGAAGTTTAGGTTGGAAAAGACATTCAAGATCATTGAGTCCAACCCTTAATCTAGTACTGCCAACTCCTCCACTAAGTCATGTCCCTAAGCACCACATCTATACATCTTTTTAATACCTCCTGGGATGGTGATTCAGCCATTTATCTGGGCAGACTGTTCTAGCGGCTGACAACCTTATCTGTGATGATTTCCTAATATTGAACCTAAAGCTCCTCTGGCACAACCTCATGCTGTTTCCTCATGTTCTATCACTCATTACTTTGGAGAAGAGACCAACAGCTGTCTCTTACAGAGGTAAGCTTATAAAACTGAATTTTAAAGGCTGCCAGACCCACTAGTGCAACAGTAGGAATACCAAATGCGTTTCTTATCAACTTGTCACTCAGGAGAAGCAGCCTCACCTGACTTGTGGTCCTCCACTTGGACAGTACAGTGCATGGAGGTGTGGGTTGGTCAGGGAAAAATCTGTCCCACTCTGCACAGAGCAGAGGCAATGTATGTCTCAGTCCTCCCCATCCTTTCATCTACCTGCAAAATTGGGGCCACCAGATTTGGAGGCATTGGGCTGTTTTTTACATTAAGTGGAGGTTTAAAGCTTTGAGAGAGAGAGCAGAGGTGACTGCTAATACTCAGCTGACCTCCTTAAGTATTAGGGGAGCCTGCCCCATTCCTGTATAGCAGAAGAGGCTGCTTCTTTCCTCACATCCTCTGCATCTAAAATATTGCATCATACAGATCCAGCCTGTCCAACCAGAAGGGAAGGTGAGAAAATGACCAACTCAGACTGATGATGCTTTATGCTCCTGCCTTTTTCAGGGGGCCACATGGGTCCCCCAACTCCACTTCCATGGCATTGGCAAGGCCAGGAGCCACGAACACAAAGGAGCCTTTCATGTCATGTGTGGTGTTGTCCCCTCTTAACCTCTGTTGAAGACAGCACAGAAACGTTTCTCACCAGGGACACACACAGGGCATAAATTCCAGTGCTGCTTTATGAATCTGGAAAGGATGCTGACCTAATTTCTGAAGGGTTTGGGGGGAGGAACATGTGCTTTTGCCCTTTGTGTGCCAAAGTAGCTGGGAGGGACAGCCAGTGAAAAGGGCATTGCCAATGCTAGTACTCAAAAATGTGCTTATGGATGGAAAAAGAAAGGGAGGATTTCTATGTGAAATCTATTAAAGCTATGGGTTTCTCCCTCCAGTCTTCCCCATCACTTCTTATTTAAAGATGTGATTCCTTTTGTATACATTTTTCCCCCAAGGGAGACGGCCTGGCTCAGCCCACAGCCACATATAGCTCTGCCAATGACTGGCTCTGCCAATGACTGGCTCTGCCAGGGATGTGCTCCCAGATCTCAGCATTGTGCCTTAATATGCCTGCAGCAAGCAATTAGGAGAAATAGTCCAGCTCTAATTTATATAGCAATGGCAGTGATGATTGCCCACAAGAGCCTTAAGCATTTAAAACAGGAAAAGCAAAATCCAGAAATAGCAGCAAGACAGAGCAACTCACTTCAGGCATGAGTCCGCTGTGCAGTGCCTTTTCCTGGGATGGGCTGCAACGTCCACCCAAGGGACTTGCTGTGTCCATTTTCACCCTCTGATGTCCCTGCTTTACATTGGCCATCAATTGTTTATAGTACCATTCAAGGCTTTATCTCTGAATGGTGTTCCTGAGGGAGAGAGAGCTGTGTTATAAACCCCCCACTTCCCTGGTAGACCAAGAATGGCCTAGGAAATCTTATCCCTGCTCTCAGCTCTGTCCTGGTTCTGCCTCCCCTGCAGTTTCCACCTGCTCTCAGTTTCTCAGCTTAAAATAAGACTGACTGGCAGGGCCCAAGGAAGCAGAGACGGGCTTCATTGCAGAGTGGAATGGAGGAGGTCCTGGGTGTCAGACAGGGAAAGACACTCGCAAGCATAAGAGGTAGCATGGCAAAGGTTGCAAACTTAAACCTTGCTGAGAGATGAGGCAGTGAACAGAGCCATTTATGAAGTGCCTCAGGGAAGGAAAGAGCATGTGAGAATTAGGAAGTATCAGCTACAGGGCAGGTTGTGAAAGTCTGCAGATAGTGAGTGAAAAGTGCAAACAATAGGAAAAGCTGGAACAGAAAACATGGGAGCTGCCTGAGACTATGAAGAACATCTTATTTTTTATAGGCACCTCTGTAGTTGGTCCTTTTTGAAGAAGAGAAGATGCTGCCCTGTTGAATTTCTGCAAAGGAAAACAGCTTTTGCAGGGTGGAGAGAATGAGGTGATAATTGCGTGATTTGTGGCCATCCCCTGTCATGTTCTGCATATACATTTGACAAGGAACGTTGGAAATGTGCTGAATGTGGCTAACTTGATAGTCATGACAACAGAACAGCCCCCAGAGACAGCACCAATGCCATCATGAGGTCATTTGCCCCCCTGCTGCCTACCCTAACACTGGGTGAAGGTTGCTTTTATCTAGGTGTAGGAGCTGAGGTGGCCCAGAAGTGACTTTGCACACAACTCTGCTGCAGGATCCAGCAATCCCAAGGAGCTGGAGGACCATGAAGGTGGTTACCATATCTACACCAGGAGTGTATTCATCTACCAGAACGTCTCTGCTGAGGCATGGAAGGCACAGATAAATTCATATACAGTGTTCAGATGATGGTCCATCCCACAGAAACCTTGACTAAGGGGAAGAGCTTTACAGGATGAGAGAGACATTTCCTGTCATTTGTGTGGAAAATCCTTTCCTTGGGCCTATGGGTTCTTACTGCTAACTCTCTTGAATTCCTTTAAAGCTAGATCACACACTGATATACTGAGGAAATGAAACAAATTGTCTTGGACTTGCCACGAGCTAATGCTGATTGCTGTGCCGAAACTTTCCAGTTCTTGATACTCAAACCCAAACAGTTTCGCCTCACAGCACACCACTTCCCTCAGATAGTGTCTTCTCGATAGAGTTTCAAGAGAACATTGTCTCATGACAAGTAGGTTGTAACTCTGTGATAAGACTAATTTCAAATATCTGCTTGAAATCCTATAACTATTCTAAAGTCTCTTTAGCTCTCTAATACCTAGGATGAAGCATATTTTATATTTTTTGGAGGTTAAAGTTTTAACTGTATTATAGCCACTGGCATTTATCAATAAACACCATTTTTTTCCATTTTAAAACAAGAGGAACTTGTAGATTTTCATTGAAAATAGCTGTGGTTTTGCTATCAGTTATCATGATGACTGTCTCTGGAGCAAGTTCACAGCATGTAACATTTTCATCTTTCAGTAAAGCAAAAAAGCCTCCCAAAAGAGACAACCTCCTCTCTGCCGTACTCCTCTGTTTCATCAAACACTTTTCGTATGGTCTCAATGGAAACAGAATTCGCTAGAAAAAGCAATTTTTAACATAACCCAATGAAATATTTGTTAAATGTCAAGCACTTCCCAAATTTTTTACATTACTACATGACTAGTTAGTTGAGTTGTTTTTTTAATAATAGTTTTGAATCAGCAGAGCAACACAAATGAAGTCTGCTGTCATTATGTGCTAACAAAGGTTGCCATGTCCCTGCAAAAAGGTCAGAATCTGCACAAAAAGAAGAGAAATGCAGCAGCTTATATAGATAGAGCTGTTCAACGCAAGACAACAGCAATTATCTAACACAGCATAACACACTGGTAAGTGCATATTAAATGTGTGAAGTCTGATTCACTGTTCATGCTCACATTAAACAAGAAGTTATCAATAGAACTCCAAAATTACCTACTGCAGAGTTACCTGTTCATAGTGTCTGGTTTTCAGAAAGGATCTTTTAGTGCTGCTGCATGTAGAATGGACGTCAGACTGTGCTGGTCAGTACATGTACTGCTTTTCAGGATATGGTCATGTTACAATAGTTATACTACAAAATCCTTATTCACTCACATGCTGAAGATTACTCTCTTGTCTATTTATATGTATTGAGACCTGTGGGTGTACTTAGGGGCATCTTTGTTTAAGATTTAGGAAACTAGATGTGCACAGCAGAGAGGGAAGAGGATCAAAATCCGAGCTCTGAGGAAGAAGTATTACAAAAGTCTGTGCAAAACCAAAGAGAGATGCATAGAGACACCAACACAGATGGTTTAGAAGTGATCAGATTTGGTTTTCCTTGGTTTGGAGGGGCTTGAGCAATAGTCAGGAATAACTGGCAGAAAGAATTTGTGTTCTTCTCACTCCTGTGCTTATTGAGAGTCTTCAGCTACTCCTGACTTACCAAAGATATTGGTATCAGGTCGGCAGCTGTCCAGACATGTGCCCATGCACCATAATTTCATAGAAGGCAGAAGCTATGCGAAGCCTGATACTGTCTCTCTGCTCAACCAGAAGCAATCATGTTGGTATTACTTTTCAAAGACCAGCTGGATGTATCAACTCTCTTCTGTCATATAGCACAGGAGAAGGTACCTGCACCTTCCACTTCCTTCCCCACGTCCACATGCACCAAAGTATTATCTCCATATTCTTCACTGTGTCCTTCCTGAGCTCCAGTGGGTCTTTCTAGAAACCTATAGCCCATATTATCATCATGCTATTACTTATGGTCCTAAAAGATCCACTCTATTCCCTGCATAAGTACTCTGTCAAATGTAGGGAGGATGCAGACCATGCTCATATATTCCTTATACAAATAAACCCTTGTATAATCATGTACCACCAAGCAGCACCATGACAGAGGTACTGATTGATTCCTCACTCAGCAAGGAAACATGGACATTTTCACAAAGTAGATATGTCAGGTGGGATTTCTTAATCACCAGTAGCATCCTTGTGCCCTTGGTCAAATACACCATGACTTTCCTGGCTTCCAGCTCAGATGGGACTTGTGAATACAAGTGATTCCAAGCGCTGAAGCTGTCAGGTTACATGATGTAATAACTGCAATCCTCAGAGCCTTCAAGTGGATAAGTAAACAACAAGGGAGCTGGGGATTTTGGCTTTTCTCAGCTGAATGACACTGAAGTTGAAACCACAAAGAATTCCTGCCTCCACTTCTGGTATCTATAGCATTTCTGTCACCACAACTGACAGTTTTCTCCCCACCAGATCATGTCACTGGTTTTCACCAGTGGGTTCACATGTTGTCTGGTTCATATGTGACATGCTAACTAGTATTCACATTTAAAATACGCATTTATGAGTCACCTGCCAAGGGCATCAAGTAATACTCTTAAAACCCCTGAATCATTTCCCCTGATGCAATCATTCTCAAGTAGTCCAAAAATGCTGCACGTTCCTGGAGCAGTGAAGCCTGGTTTAAACACAAGCAAGCATGTCTGACCATGGCTCAGGGTGATTTTATTTTCCTTCAGGCTTAGAACTTCAACCAGTACCTCTGGAAGCACAAGTCAGATTTCAGGGCAATATGCCCAGCTTTCTACTGCTGCCTGCTAGGCTGGAAAACCTCACATGTTTTCCTGCTGCAGGAGCTGCTAAAAGCTGGAGATATCAGGAAAGGGAGAGGGGGAGGAAAAAACCCCATCACATGCCTGCAAACGTGCAAATTTTTTTCCACCATTTGGTGAAATACTTCTGGCTTTCAGCTTTTTTCACATGGAGAGATGTCAGAGCACACATTTTCAGTATTCAGAGAAAAAGATTTTGTCAATTAATTTACTGCTGTCAGCTTCCTGAAAACAAGCAAACAACAGTTTTGCATGGCAGACATTTAAAACTCTCCATGTTTCTATGGAGTCCTACATAGCTTCATAAGGAAGAAAAAGCATTTTTTAGGTACATAACTATTTCTACATGCATTCTCTGAGATCTGCATAGCAAGATTTTTTACTTTAATTTGATTGAATTAGATGAGGATCAGGTGGCACGACCATGCCTTCACACAACATGATGCTGGTTGTATTGGAGAGGACTCAATAGAGGTAATGAGCCAACATTATATCACTCACTTTCTAGTTCCTGTTGTTTTCATTAGGAGACCTCATGTACAAGGCGTATTTATGAATCCAGTCACAAGACAGCTATATGAAATTTGCAACTGTGTGGGGGATCTAGGAAGACCAGTGCTTCACTTTTAAGCAGTGTTTTGAACAGCTTAGAAGCTTGCACTCATTTGTGGGAAGAATCAACTCCATCCTTGATAGCAATCAGAAGTGAAACCACTGTGCACACAGTTGCTTACAGTGGTCTTGCCACATGAGAGCACAGATTTGGCCCTGAATATAGCCTCCCTGGGAATTTGGTAAGGATGTCAGCTTGAACTCCCCATTCTGTTCCCTACTTCATGAATGTGCTGGGTGGGGGACAGGGTGCAGACCAAGCTAGAGAGCTCAAGCTTTTGCTGAATATTGAGGAAAATGAGTATGTCAGACCAAAACATTTGCTTTCTTATGCTTGTTCACAGCATCAAGCCATGCAGAGAGTGGGGGCTAAGGTATATGTGTCATCTTGAATATTGTGTCCAGTCACCTTGAATATTGTGTCCAGTTCTGGGCCCCTCACCACAAGAAGGATGTTGAGGCTCTGGAGCAAGTCCAGAGAAGAGCGACGAGGCTGGTGAAGGGGCTGGAGAACAGGCCTTATAAGGAATGACTGAGAGAGCTGGGGTTGTTTAGCCTGGAGAAGAGGAGGCTGAGAGGAGACCTCATTACTCTCTACAACTACCTGAAAGGTGGTTGTAGAGAGAAGGGAGCTGGCCTCTTCTCCCAAGTGACAGGGGACAGGACGAGAGGGAATGGCCTCAAGCTCCACCAGGGTAGGTTTAGGCTGGAAATTAGGAGGAGGTTTTTCACGCAGAGGGTCATTGGGCATTGGACTAGGCTGCCCAGGGAGGTGGTTGAGTCACCTTCCCTGGAGGTGTTTAAGACACGGGTGGATGAGGTCTTGAGGGACTTGGTTTAGTGTTAGATAGGAATGGTTGGACTAGAAGATGCAATGGGTCCCTTCCAACCTGGTTGTTCTGTGATTCTGATTCTGTGATCTTCATCCCTTTACCTCATTCCCTTCCCCGCAAAAATTTGAAGTGCTGCAAGAGTTAAGTTGTTAACAAAACACCCTCTGGCAAAATTTTGCTTTCATAACAAGATATCTTTTGTGTGGCTGAATGAAAAACCTGGCTAAAAGAAACCCTGCTAGGGGAAGGGAAGTCTGAGACTGCTGTGGGAAAGGGGCTTGTCAAGTCAGGCAAAGGATGTCAGTCCAGAAGACTACACCTTGGGAATAAGCTTTTCCCCACTGCACAAGAGATCTAGGTCTGATCAGAATCAAGGGACCTGGACATCAGTGACCCAAGGGAAAGTTCTGCCACAGTCATACTGAATACCCTATGCTGCAGAAAAATGGGGCAAAGGGATGCTGTAGTTCTGGCTTGGACAGTATGTCCTAGGTCCTGCTGCTTTAATAGGTATTGCAAAAAATAACCTGAGAGTCCAGCATGACCCAGTGCAGGCTAGCAAAGCTATCCATGCTTGCCTTGCCCTGAGAATGCTACTTCTCTTCACAGGTATCATTAGATTTCACAGTGAGGAAGAAGGAAAATGAACACTATCTTATTTTTCTTTCTATAGAAACCCGTAATTTCATAAGCCCCTTTTTATGCCCCCCTTTATTGTGAAACTACATATAATTTCCCAGAAGGTACAAGTGAGAAAAGAGTGTGGGAGATAGCAGTTGTCACTTTACATGGCTTGGCATTATCTCATCCCTTGTGCATCAGGGGACCCATTGGAGGCAGGAATAGCAGGTGAATCATATGCATGTGTCTGTGCTTTTGTACATCCCTGCTTCAGGTAGCGTATTCACTCATCGCATTTTATGTGTCATACCAAGTGCGGTATTTGTCAAGGCTGAATCCACCTGAGTCTTGCTATCGGTGTGGGATCCCTATGTTCAAAATCTGCTTCCCTCATTTGTCAAGTTGAGCTCTCTGCAAACCAATCAGTGCCTGGAAATGTGTGCTTGCTGCCAGGGCTGGGTACAAAGCAGAGAGGTTCTGAATGGGACAGTTCTCTGAAATGGTGAGGCCCTAAGTCATGTGCTTGCAGGTCTGTATGGCTGCATCAGTGACGCTGAAGGGCAGATGCTATGCTGTGCATTGTCCTGGGAGACGCATCTGCACTGGCACGGCTGTGGCTCACCACACACACATGCCCTCCAAGAGCTTGTTCAGTGATTGGTGCTGCATAATTCTCATCCTATTATGTGGACTCCAATTTAGGTCAGCAAACATGCTTTGTAGTAGCTGAGACAGGCTGCAGGGAGGACAGCCATTTAGGTCATTGCTTTTCTACATCCCTAAAAGAAAATATGTCTTACTGTCCCCACCACCTCCATTTTGCTTTTGTCGCCAGTGTAGGAGAAAGAGTCCTTTCAGACACACATGGGATTTCCCAAGGAGTGTCCTGCTCTGTGTCAGGTGTCTTGCTGTAGAGTGAGTCATGAGTGTCCTGGAGATCTGACGGTGTGATCTCTGCTGGCTTGGCAACTCCCTGCTCATTTCAGCAGTGGAGAACAGCATGCTATTTTCATTACTGTCTCTAATTAAATTCTGGGAGGATATCCAGGACCAGCACTAAGGCACCCAGCCTTAATTTGGCTACTAGCACATGTTTTTCCATGTTACGGGAAGGAACCCAAGCTACAGAGGAAATTCCTTTGATTGGGAGATCCCTCCATGAGATAGGGTAAACCCATGGGCTGAGGAAGCCAGCTTGCACAATGCCTTTCTCTCTCTTTCACTTCACCAGTGCCTTGTAGGGAACCCCTGACTTGCAAGAGACAGAGACTCCTGTCAGAGCCTACTGCCCTGCTTCCAGGCCAGCCAGTGTCCCAGGTCTCCATTTTCTGCTCAAAATGTTCCTGTGAAATGATCTCTGTAGTTACTCTGTTGGTCACACCTACATTTTGTCTTGGTGTCCACATGAAGTTACATTTTGCCAGGCCAGAGGATACCCACCTCCCCTGCCCCAGCACTTCTAGGGAAGCCAAGAGACCTGCCTTCATGATCACATACCTGGTGCCAGTGGTCCTGCCTAGATAGCCCATGGTAATACATTGTGTTGACACGAACATCTCTTCTTTTCCCAAAATATGACCCTTGAACTCCTTCTAGTTGTGGTCATCTCTCTAAATACATTGTGAGGAGAGGTAGGATCAAGTAGGGCTTTGGCACATAGTCCAAGTTATATAATCTTAGATTTGACAAGTATCTTTGCAGTTAGTGGTAAACCTCTATCACTTTTCCCGGCACATGAAAATAGCAATAATACAGGCAGGGTGTGTTCTTGTTGACAGTATACGCATGCATCTCAGAGTATGGGCTTGAAGCCAGATTTTATCCCTCTTCAAGTGGATCACCACCTTTTTGTGTACTTAGAACTAATCTAGGCAAGTTTTGACACTGCTGGAGCCTCCTTGAACCTTCTTGTAGTTACACCAGGGCACACTTAAGCTGTATTTTCCTTTTTTGTTTCTACTTTTCTCCTAAGCTGACATCTACTAAGACCAGTTCAGGTTTTACCTCCATATGTTTTTCTTCTGGTTGCATTCCTCCAGGTAGCAGAGAAGGCTAATGGGTTATCCAGTACAAGTTGTTGTTGTTATACCGATGGGTTACAGCCACATGCTCAGTACACAGCAGAGAGCCTGTGTATGTGCATAGTGAACTGTCTCATCTGTCCTGTACAGAGATGTCTACAGCATCAGTGCAAATGCAGTTACACTCATCTGGGTGGGTTGAAACATGTCATGAGAGCACAGCATTTATGCTAGGTTGGCTTCTATATTCTCTAATGAGCATCATCTCTCCCGTTTGAGAGGCTGCCTGCCCCTTTCTTCTACAGACAGGGAAGACAGGGAAGGGGAAAGGCAACAAAACATTAGTCAATTAAGTGCACATTTCCACGTCTTTGCACAAATCCACCTTTAGTGGCAGTATCATCATCGATACTGGGCTTTGCGTTGGAAGGGTTGAGTCATGGGCAATATTCCTGTCAGATAAATCTGCTGTGGGAGAGGTACCTCCTCCGTGGGTACTGCAGGTAGGTCAGCTATGCCATATGCTCAGTAACAACTTCATCCAGAGTCACCAGAGTGAACCTTGCACCTCCTATTACCTAGTGTAAGCTAGCTTATGCTGTGTTAGGAGAATGATGGGGTCAAAATAATTTTGCATAAATGTTGCTAGACTTTATTTCTAATGCAGCATCAAAGATACACTTTATATTTGGAAATACTTGCTATTGGATGATGTTTACCAGGAAGGAATGTCTGAGGAGGACATTTATGGGAGGCTGAGCACCACATGGAGAATAAGTTTGTTATGAAACTGTTTACCTACATCACTTCCTATAGGTATCATTTCCAAGCAACATAATATGGTAGAGCTGAGTTACCCCATCCTGGCAACAGCAAAAAGAGCAGAATGACATCCTTTGCAGTGCTGAACCAAGGAAATGGTAAGTGTGAGAGTGTCAAGGTGATAACACATGAAGTACAAAGAAAGAAACCTCATGGGACCAGGGAAAATGAGAGCAATTGAATGCCCTGGCTTGAAAGAAAAGAACCCTTGTGTGCAGCAAACTGGGAGAGTGCAGGGAGAAACTGAGAGGTAAGGTGTGAGAAGTGATAATGAAATGTGATAAATATGATGAGCTGCAATTAAGATACAGTTGACAAGTGGGTTAGTTCTTCAGAGCTGTCAGAGAAGTGGGTTTGGAGGGAGGCAGCCTCCCCAGCACTCCCATCTCCTTCTGACCACCCAGAGACTGAATGCTGTTTGAGGGAAGGGATTTTGTTACATTCTAGCTACTGGAAGGGGAAGTGATATTTAATCGGTTTCTCAGTGCCTAATAGGAAAAAGAGTGAAGATTGGATGTAACGTGTTTGAGGGGAGAAAGCTAGAAAAGTGCATATGCTGCTAACAAAGCCACAGTGACAGCCCTTTGCACTCTATTCTCAGTATTGGCCTGGTGGTCTAGAAATAAACAAACAAACCCTCTTATTAAAAGTGCTGCAGCTAACGTGTTGTTTAAGCCAAAAAGGGTTGGAGTAAACAAGGTTTTGAGCAGCAGTGCTGGCTGGCAGTGAGTCACTTTACCACAGATGTTGTAGCAAGCTTCAGGTTTTTATGAGGTCCTTACTGACATCCAAGAAACTTACTGACCATTGCAGATGAACATAGGATTAACCAACTTTCATCTTTTGACTCATTCATTGGTTTTAAAGATGGCCCTGTCAAAAATTACTGTCAATGACTTTGTCATGAACAAAACCCAGATGTAAACAACAAAGGAGGACTGCAAATCGGTTCTGGTTTTATCAGAGGACACTCTCTACTCTCTCTCTTTTCAGGGATTTTTTTTTAATGGAAAGAAACAGATGAGACAATTTTATTACTCACTCTGGTCTGCACAACCATCTTCTGTGACTCCATGGCCAGCTCACTTCTCCTGCTGCTAAGGTGAACACACAAGCAACAGGGCTATGAGCTTGCTCTGTTCATCTCAACTGAGTGTTAAATTCAAAGCCTATTTTTATTAATAATAGGCCATTACCTGATTGATCATTGAGACTTTCCTGACCACCCTAATATGGAGCGTATGAAATAGTTCTAAAGTCTCGGCAGAGTCAGTTTTGTTGCATCATTTCACCATGGCTCTGTTGTTGTGAGACATTTTAAGGAATGTCTGAGCTGTGATCCAAGGAACATCTTGGCTTGTACATTCATGTGTGTGTGTGTTTAGCTACTTAATTGTCTCGATTCTTGCTTCTAAGGTGCATGCACTTTGCTGCTTGTGTCAGAGCAAGAGGGATTCTGGCCTAGTACTGTGCTTATCCTCCAGCTCTCTCCCCAATCACAGCAGATCTGGAAGAGCAAGACCAGCCACAGCAGTGCATAGTCCCTTGCTATTTGCATGACTGGCACATATGTGTTCAGTTAAAGTCTGCAGGCCCTGCACGTGTCAATGAACATTTAGATGTTTCTTTTGTTGACACTTTGGCAAGAGAAGTTCTCTCTTACAGACAGTCTGACCAGATGGTTACTCTTGATTATATTTTTTACCACAATTACATCATATCTTTCACTGATAGAAACATAATAAGCTTTCCTAAGGTTCTTCTTTCAGAAGCTCACTAAGCAATAGTGATTTCTGTACTATAAAAGCATTTTGGAAAACCTTAACTCACAGACATGTACAATGAACTCCATGCTGAAGTAGAGCTTGTTAGCTGATGTCAAACACCAACCCAACACTTTGACGTGGCGTATTGCTCAATGTAAGCAGACATTAACTTTCCCATGTATTAGAGATAGTCTACTTTGTTCTTGTGAGAAGAGATGATAAAATAAGTTGTAGAGGGACTAAAATAGGATTCAAATCCGCTATGCTCACAATTAAGCTGCTCACCAGTGAAGTTCTCCAAGGCCTGATTTACTCTACATAAGATGTATTACAGACATTCCTCCAAGGACTTTATTCCATTGATGTCCCCAGACTGTGACAGCAAGCTGTGACTCCTCTCCCTCAATGCTTGCTGGACACGGAGCTTTACCCCTACACTGAAGGTGCTTCCATATCTTATCACCCCCTGTGCTCAGATAAAATAATCACTGCAAAATAATACCTCAGGCAAGATTATGCCCCCCTACACCACCCTACCCCTACCCACAAAAGATGCTCAAGTGGGGATTGCGAGTCAGGCAAGCAGCAGAATCATACACCTTCACCGAACAGGTCCAGGAAGCTGCAGGGTGCCAGGAACTGGGCAGCTGTAACCTGCCTCATGAACAAACTCAGGCTTTTTTAGCTGTTGGTTAAGGGATCCTCAGGGGCCCTATACTTCACTCTCCTCTGCCCCCTCCAGAGAGCAGACTTCGAACTCTTTAGAAGGCTAGTTGGTAAAGTCTCCTGGGAGACAGTACTTGAGGGCAAGGGAGCCCATGAGGGCTGGGAGCTCTTCAAAAAAGGAGATCCTGGCAGCTCAGGAGAAAGCCATCCCCGTGTTCTGGAAAAAAGGCCGGCAGGGGAAAAAATGAGCTTGGTTGAATAGAGAAATCTTGAGTGAAATTAGGAAGAAAAGGAATATTTATAGGCTCTGGAAGAGGGGACAGGCCTCTTGGGTGGACTACAGGAGGGAAGCGAGGCTCTGTAGGGAAAAAATCAGAGGGGCTAAGGCTCAACTAGAGATCAGATTGGCTAAGTCTGTAAAAGACAACAAAAAATCTTTCTATAAATATATAAACAATAAAAGGAGGACAAGGGAGACCATACAGTCCCTTTTGGACACAGAGGGAACAACAGTGAAAGGGGATGAGGAGAAGGCTGAGGTACTTAATGCCTTCTTTGCTTCGGTTTTAATTGTAAAGAAAACTGTTCCCTCTGTGTACAAACCCTGGAAATAGAGGAGCAATGCGAGGCTCCCATAGTCCAAGAGGAGGTGGTCAGAGCCCTGCTTGGCCAGCTGGACACCCACAAGTCCATGGGACCAGATGGGATTCATCCTAGGGTTTTGAGGGAGCTGGCAGATGTATTGGCCAAACCCCTTTCCATCATCTTCTAGCAGTCCTGGAAGACTGAGGAGGTACCTCTGGACTGGAGGCTGGCTGATGTAGTTCCCATTTACAAGAAGGGTAGCAGGGAGGATCCGGGGAACTACAGGCCAGTCAGTCTGACCTCAGTGCCAGGGAAAGTCATGGAACAGGTGATGTTGAGTGCTATCATGAAGCACTTACAAGAGAACCAGGTGATCAGGCCCAGTCAACATAGGTTTACGAGAGGCAGGTCCTGCCAAACCAACCTGATCGCCTTCTATGACAAAGTCACTCGGCTGCTGGATGAGGGAAGGGCTGTGGATGTGGTCTTTCTGGACTTCAGTAAAGCCTTTGACACAGTTTCTCACAGCATTCTGCTACGGAAACTGTCAGCCTCTGGCCTGGACAGGTGCACACTCTCCTGGGTAGAAAACTGGTTGGATGGCCGGGCCCAGAGAGTGGTAGGAAATGGTGTTAAGTCCAGCTGGAGGCCAGTGACAAGTGGGGTTCCCCAGGGCTCAGTGCTGGGTCCAACCCTGTTCAATGTCTTCATCAACAACCTGGATGAGGGCATTGAGGGTACCCTTAGCCAGTCTGCAGATGACACTAAGCTGTGTGGAAGTGTGGATCTGCTGGAGGGTAGGGAGGTTCTGCAAAGGGACCTAAACAGGCTGGACTGCTGGGCTGAGTCTAATTGGATGAGGTTTAACACGGCCAAATGTTGGGTCCTGCACTTGGGGCACAACAACCCTATGCAAAGCTACAGACTGGGAGAAGCCTGGCTGGAAAACTGCCAGGAGGAGAGGGACCTGGGGGTGTTGGTCGACAGCCAACTGAACATGAGCCAGCAGTGTGCCCAGGTGGCCAAGAAGGCCAATGGTATCCTAGCTTGTATCAGAAAGGGTGTGACCAGCAGGTCCAGGGAGGTGATTCTCCCTCTGTACTCAGCACTGGTGAGATCGCTCCTTGAATCCTGTGTTGAGTTCTGGGCCCCTCACCACAGGAAGGATGTTGAGGCTCTGGAGCAATTCCAGAGAAGAGCGACGAGGCTGGTGAAGGGGCTGGAGAACAGAACCTATGAGGAGTGCCTGAGAGAGCTGGGGTTGTTTAGCCTGGAGAAGAGGAGGCTGAGAGGAGACCTCTTTACTCTCTACAAGTACCTGAAAGGAGGTTGTGGAAAGGAGGGAGCTGGCCTCTTCTCCCAAGTGACAGGGGACAGGACGAGAGGGAATGGCCTCAAGCTCCACCTGGGGAGATTTAGGCTGAAGATTAGGAGGAGGTTTTTCACACAGAGGGTCATTGGGCATTGGAATAGGCTGCCCAGGGAGGTGGTTGAGTCACCTTCCCTGGAGGTGTTTAAGGCACGGGTGGATGAGGTCTTGAGGGACTTGGTTTAGTGTTTGCTAGGAATGGTTGGACTAGAAGATCCGATGGGTCCCTTCCAACCTGGTTGTTCTATGATTCTATGATTCTAAACATGGCTATGTTGCTCTGCAAGTCTTGCCACAGATGTCAAGGTTGTGTTTTCTATTGTGCCCGTTTCCTCCTCCTTCGCCTTGGATGGCGCAGTCATCTACAACTGTTTGCTGCAGAAAGAGGCACAGATTTTGTTTACTTCTCTTACAAACTCAGCCATTCTCTATGGAGCTTTCTTGTAGGAGTGTCTGTGTGCATCTGCAGATGTACTTTCCCCTTTGGCTGTGACAGAAGACAATGCGGCTGAGCCCTGCTTCCCCACTGTATTAATTATTAATGAAGCTGAACACTGGAGCAGTTCAGCTGAAGCAGCACAAAGGAGAAAAGAGTGATTCATACCAGCTCTTGCTGATGCTTTCAGAATAATTTTCTAGATTTCCAGTGAGCCACAATTAAATCCCCCATCCCTTTTCCTCCCCTGGTTTTTAAATCAGGCAAAAAACTGTGCTCTGTTAAGTCTATTTATCAGAGGCAAAGTGCATATGATTCCATCAGGCTTTGTACAAACAGCAATACCTGAAATGAAGCATGACATTTTGGGTCTGAAGATTGTTTCAGGGTGTTTTTTTCACCTGTTGTTCTATTTTTTAATACTATGCTGCCTTACACTGAAATGAATATGTGGAGATCACTCTGTGCCCAAAGCAGCACTTCCCATCTGCCATGTACAAAATACCATTGTGGCAGGTGATGGTGAGGGGCCAAGCTGCTCCCCATAGCACCACGCTGGCAGCACAGTAGCAGATTTTGTGGCCCAGGGTCTCAGTGAAGTGAGTAGTATCCCTGCTGCAAGGGTCCCCATGGGTACATAACCTATCCTCAGAAAATGATGGGAACCCTCTGCCTGCTAATGGATAGCTACTGAACGGGGAAAGGGAGTCACTGGGATTTCATGCCTTTTCTCCCTGAATCCAGTACAGCAGAGGAAATCTTGTGTACCTCTGCAAGGATACCTTTGGATAAAAGGAACCCAAGCCAGTGGATGTTCCCCAGGAAAAATAAAGCTGCTTTTAGTGCTGCTATGGGATGCTGTGACTGACCACAGTGAAAGGTACAGAGCTCTGGAGAGGGACAGCACAAAATTGCCCAAGAGTACTTAAAAATAAACTTCCAGACTTTTAAGGTTGGCTGAGGGTAAGCAAGAGTACAGGTAGCTCAAAATGTCACTTTGCTAGCCATGCCACACTCTACCTGACCCCACACACTACCATTGCACTCAATTGTGATTTTCCCCTCTCACCAAGCACCAAGCCCTAAGCATTTTTCCAGTCCATCAACCTACGAGAGAAACAACGTGCTCTGTCACCCAGTCTTCCAACTACTTGGCAGCTTGTGCAAACAGCCCATCTGGAGCAGGTAAGTTCCAGCACGGCTGCCTCAGCTGTTCCATGGTGAAACAGCACTGGGGCCTAGCTGCAACCCTGGCTGGCAGAGCGTGAAGACCAGCAAACCTAGCAAAGCAGAAAGCCTGAGGTTTGAAGCCACCTGAGCCAGATATGAGGGCTGAATGGGATCACAACAACATGTTGTAAAAGGACATCCCTACTCTTCTCTCTGGACAGCTGCAGGTCAGTGAGAAGCTCTGGCAGATATCAATATTTATGCTGGTGGGGCTTTCACAGGGAATTTTGGTGGGGAAATAGGGACAATGCTATCAAATACTTTTATTAAAGTATGAGCTAAAGAGTTGCTTTGCCTACCTTCAGGGGACAAAACCCCAAACATGAGTAGTTCAGTTATGAGTCCTACTGCTGAAGTCTGTTTCACTTTTGACAGTCAAATGGATAAATAGTCTGAATACTAACAGTGCTCATTGATACGAGTCACTGACTATGGATGAGAGCACTAGGAGACAACCTGAGCCTTGTTACTTCTGTTGCTCTGCTGGGGACACTGCCCAGCATCACATCTGCTCTGGCCTTGCAGTGCTGTTGAGCATTGCAGGTCAGAGGCTGCAGTTTGCTACAAACAGCATAGCACCATACTCTCATTTTGGGAATCTGGATTTAAATTTACAGACTGTTCCTTCTCTTGTTGGCCAACCTCAAGCATGGGAGCAGTGATGCTCCAGGGCAGACCACAGGAACACAGCAAAGGGCAAAGTTTTGCACAGGGCAAAACACAGGATCCTCCCCAGCATGGTTGCTGTCAGCACCACCAGGGAGACTTTTGGGGATGTACTTCAGCTTCAGGGCACTGCTGGTTCTCTGGGGGACCCAACCCTCTGATGACTTCAGAGCAGATGGCACCCAAACCTGTGTACTGCACCTAGCAATGAGCAGTTACTCCGAATGTGTTTGGGCAGGTCTGCAATAGCACTGCATGAGGAAGAGGGTAAGTGTGCAATTCAAAACACCCATGTGTAACAGCCTCAGATCACAGGCTTGGGATTTTTTTGGTTGAGGTTTGTAGCTCTGTAATCCTTTCTAGAGAAGCAATGTATCTGTGGTTGAGCCATTCCTTGAGGGAGGCTTTGCTCCTCAGTTTCCTCCCAATATCCCCTTTATGTCCTCAGTTGCTTCCAGACCCTCCACAGCCTTTCAGCATGGCGACCCAGGTGCCTACTGTACTACGTGACTTTGGAAATTAGAGGATGCAGTAGAAGGTTGCATCTTTGCTAAGAAGTATCATAACCCTGGGCCAGATTGCTTTAATATCTGTATCAAATATTTTCCTGGTTTTCACTGAATTTCCTTGAAAAGCTTCCCCCTTTAATTTCATAACCTGTGTGTTTCCCTGTGGGTTTTGTACTTCAGACAATCCCAGACAGACCATTTTTTGATCAGTTTCAATGAGATCTCATTAGCTAATTGCACCTGCAGTGGTTTCAGCATGGTGACACCCAGAAAGCAAGAAACTGGGAGAAGGAGCAGAGCCATCCTTCCATTGTTTGTGGCGAGTGTCTAAGTACTAAGTGCAGGAGGGAGGCTATGCAGGTCCCGAATAGGAGATGTAACTGCCTTCCTGAGTGATGGGGGAAGAGCAGTGTGTGAAGCACAAGCTCCAGAGCTGGTGAGGCCATCAGAGTGTAAAGTTATTTGATGTATGTGGAAGTGAAAGACATGTGTTTGAAAATGTGCACAGACATCTGTGCACATAGCCCAGTCACAGCACAAGAGCTAAAAGCAGGAGCCTGCCTTCATGGACTGCACTCACCTCTTCCTCAACAACTGCATCTTCTCCCATGGCTAGACACAGATGCCTTGACCAACACAGTGAACCAACAGAGTAAAACTCAGCTGCCTGATATTGAGAGGAGAAGGCAACCCAAACCCAAACATATTTTAGGGTAACATGGAAGTATGTGTTATGTGGGACAATGAGAACATCAAGTTTCTCTAAAAGCACCCTCGCCTCCGTTATGGTTAGGATATTGTGATTTTATAGAGAAATTTCAGCTGCGTGAAGAACAGGTGCAGCTCTGATCATAACAAAGGCATGCAACTGGCATGGAAATGGCCATTGTGGTCAAATTGTGTGTTCTGCCTCACTGACATGAAGAACAGAGCATTGCTTTCAGGTAATGCAGCCATTCTTTGTGACCACACTGCGAAGAGAAAATGGTAGGCAAGATGGATCACAGTTGCTGCTTGAGCAGCCAGGATGTAAATGTCCACATTAGCTGAACTTTGCTCATTATAATATAATTTAATGTAATTAACACACCTCCTAACATGCCCATCCACCCTCTTCATGCCTTTGAGGCAAAACACTCCCCAAACCACTCCCACTGGGCATGCACAGTTAATATCTAGAGCTATGCCTTTCAGCTTGAAGTGGGAGCTTTATGTGCCAGTCAGAAGAGGAAAAATATGTGATTAAAGTCACTCAAGCTCCACTGAAACTCTACCCAAAGGTGCAAGCTATTCTGAAAATGAAAACAAAAGGGAAAATTGTAGGGAAGACCTAATCAAATCTTTCTGGGATCAGTGAATGGGCTGAATATTATCTTACTTTCCAATGGAGATGTCATTGCATAAGACCTTTGTATTAGTCATGCTGCATTTTAACATCAAGCCAGCTATTAATACCCCTCTATATTTGGGGTTTCACTGCATATTCTTTACCTGCATCTTTGTTTTCTCTGTACTTGGTATTATTTAAGATGTATTTTCACAAACAGTACTTTATCACTAGAGACTACGAAAACTTTATCCTATCAAAAATTGTTATAATCAATTTAAGTTGTGTACAAGTTCCTGGAAACTTTATTTCCTCTATGCAATTCCAGTGGGCAGGATAAATTGTAAAGTAGTTGAGGCAGATGCCTTACAATGAAAGATTTGTCTCAGTGACATTGCCAGCACAACACAAGGGATTTGTCCCAGTGACAAACTTTACTAACTGGCATCAGAGATTAGAGATTTACTTAGGGATGCTGCCTACCTGGATCTAGTAGTACGGAAAAATTGATTTGTCCTTATGATACTGACTATATGATTCAGCCAGAGCGGTCATTTTTACTGCTGTGGGCCTTAACAAGTTGGACTAATCACAGAATTTTGTTCCTGCGTGACTGTCAAAGTGGTCCAGATAGATTGGTAAGATTTGCCCCCCTTGTACTCTCCCATACTCAGACTTAAATCATGACAGGTTAGAGACAGAAGCAGACCAGCCCAGTCCTTTTAGATGCCCTCGCTTCACTGACTGCCCACGTGATGAAGGCTGTACTCATCAAAGAAATGAGGGTAGGCATAAGTACAATTACATCCTGTTTTCTCTGTTCAGCTGAGGAAAACTGGGCCATTGCTATGCTTCTAATGCAGGGTGATACACAACCACTGCTGTGAACAGCACACTGTGATGGTCAGAGCACTGCAGCCCCATCTTCCCTCCCAACAATAGAATTAGGACGTACATGACTGTCAGCATCACTGAATCCAGTGGGGTCATTTCCCCCATTACAAGCATGTGGGGAAGGAGCTGAACAATGTAGAAGGTTAAATGAGAATATCAGCTTAGACTGGAGACTGTTATTAGAAGCAAAGTCAGAGGGCTTTTTGTCTGTAAGGAAAATACTTTGCTATTGTCCAATAAATAGCCCTACTGATTTATGGCTTGAAAATTACTGTAATAGAAAAATCCCTTCTAAAGAATACCTCCTTCTCCTTTGCCCTCACACCTCCACACCATCTTTTGCTTGAAGGACCATCCTGTTCCCAGGAAAAGCTACAGCAAAGTGAATTACACATATCATTAAATACCCTTAAGGGTAGGAGCTGTGGCATTAAGTAGTGTGTGTGTCTCTCGGCACACAGAGTACATTGCTCACAGTAACAATGATGTTTCCCTAGGTCCTGGTCCCCAGTGAGATGCCTGCAAGCACAAAAAGTGAATGAAACCAGTTGATGGAGTTGTTGTGTCCTGCAGCCTGAATTTGTCACAGGTCAGCTTCCAGTGATTTGGCTACCTTGCCAGCAGTTGGCTTTGCCTATTAAAAAAAAAGAAAGACTGAGGGACTATCACATTTCTGTCCTCACATGACCAAACCATATCTTAATCTTCTCTTGGATAAATTAAATAGTTCATATTCCTTGAATCTTGCTAGGCAGCAGGATTCCAGGTTGTTAACTTATTTTTCCATTGCATTATTTTTCCCCCCCTCAAACTGCATCTCTAACTTGAAAACCATGATTCCAGTAACACCCTTAGCAACACTCAGGGTTGCTTCTTCTCATTTACTGCTTCTCAAGCATTCTTTAGGCCATTTAAAGGCAAGGCATTTCTCTATGGCTACCATCAGCACAGCCTCATCAGACCCACACATTGTATCACTGTCTCCTTGATAGTTTCTCACCTGATAGCCTCTCAGCCTTTATCTGCAGATACATGTGGTTATTAGAGATATCTCCTCTGCAACTTATGGGGTAGAAAGAGAGAGAGAGAAAAAGCCTTGGCTCTGAAACAGGGCTAGGGCTGCTTCTTCGTTCACTACAAGATTTGTCTTTGTGATAAATGCAATAATTACATACATTCAATTTCAGTCCTCCACAGAGCATCACTGTTCTCATTCCACATCACAGCAAAAATCCTAAAACCATAAACTGCTTTATGTGGGACCTTGTAGCATACCGAGGTACCAGCAGACATACACAGCTGGCTAGATTATAAAGGCAGCTCTACATCAGCTGGTGGTGCTCTTTTCATCAGAGGATGGGCACCGCTCACAGTCACTATACACAAGCGATTCCTTGTACCCTTGATAGGTTTTGCATCAGTTTTCAACCAACACTGGAGTTTAGGAGGTCTAGCCCTAGAGGTGGCCAGGACAGCCAGCGTAAGCTACTAACCACAGTCTGAGAATGTAGCGGGTTATGCAAAGCTTTTAGGTTGGTCAATGCTGCAGTCAGACAAGGTTTTGAAAAGATGAGTTAATAAGAGAAGGAGTATTCAAATACTAGAAGTTACCTAAGTTTTTCAGCCACCTTTAACTGTCTTTCTCTAGCCTCACATAATAATGGCTTATAGGAATTTGCCAGAGGCTAAGTCCTATACAAGAAATAGCAACTGTACTTTGATGACTACATGCACTTTCTTTTCCAGCTTTCTTCTGATGAACAATGGTCTTTACTGCCTATTGGAGATGATGATAGTGTAGGAATCTAAACTCCATCAGTGCTGGAGGAGGACAGGTTAATGGCTGATAGAAACAAGAAGTTCAGTGTTTGGAGGTAACCATGCAATAACGTGACTGCTGAGTTTCTGATTTGCATTTGATGTCTTCACAGCTCATCAGCATTAGACAGTGCTCTCTAAGGCCACAAGCCTGTATCTTATGCCTATTGCTCTCACTAAAGGACGTCTATCCAGGTATGATGTCACAGAATTACTAGGTTGGGAAGAACACACTGGGTCATTGACTCCCACCATTCCCACCAATCACTAAACCATGTCCCTCGGCACCTCATTCACCCGTCTTTTAAACACCTGCAGGGACGGTGAATCAACCACCTCCCTGGGCAGCCTCTGCCAGTGACCAATGACTTTTTCTGTGAATTTTTTTCCTGATATCTAGCCTGAATCTCCCCTGGCAGATCCTGAGGCCATTCCCTCTTGTTCTGCCCCTGTCACTTGGGAGAAGAGGCCAGCTCCCTCCTCTCTACGGCCTCCTTTCAGGTAGTTGTAGAGAGCAATGAGGTCTCCACTCAGCCTCCTCTTCTCCAGGCTAAACAACCCCAGCTCTATAGAATCACTAGGTTGGAAAGGACCCACTGAATCATTGAGTCCAACCATTCATGTCTTCCTCCCCCTTCACCCAATCCGAGGGTTTGTTTAGCAGACTGTCATCACACATTTTCAGTCTCCAAAGTTGCACTAAACTTTAATGCCAAGGACCTCAAAATATTTGCTTTGTGAGAAGGAAATAAAATACAACTTTTTACCTGGGGGAATTATGACAGAAACAGACTCAGTTCCCTTAATGCCTATATCCAAGCCACTGGATTGCTTTTGACAAGATGAGATTATTTTAGTTGGAGTGTTTCTCTCTGCCCTGGTTTTGCTTCCAGTTTGCCATTCCAATTTCTGTTTTGACTTCCTATCCCTCTTTATTCCTTTTGCAGATTTCTAAACCAGTTTGACAGGATGAAGCTGAACTAAATTGAACTAACTAATATATTTGTACTTCACTGTTGTTTTTTGGAGGACTGGGGGTGGGGAGGAGAGAGGAGGAGGTTTGTGGCTGTTTGTTTTGGGGTTTTGTTGTTGTTGTGTGGTTTTTGTGTTTGTTTCCTTCCCTGCCCCCCAAAATGAGCTAAATTATTCACAGATGGTAGAGAAATTGGGCACGTCACAGGTAAACACTATGTGTGCTAGTGAGTATGGCTTTTATTTCCAATGCAGCAGAAAGATCAAGTAAACGAAGCCAGAGCTATTCAGACTATTTTCCTCATTAGGAAACAGAGGAGTCATTTGTTCAAAACTACATTCAACTCCCACAGCAGCAGCTGGCTGCAGTGAAACAGGACATCCATTTCAGCTCTGCTCTGAAACTTGTCTGTTCTGACACATTACTGCCATGCACAGAGTGACCAAAGTGCTGCCAGAGGATGCAGGAAGAAGTGGGTTAATCCTGTCAGCATCAGGCTCACCATGTGCACAGCTGTGGTATCTCAGCGTCTTACCGAAAATGTCCTAGTAGTGCCAAGAATATGGGACTCCTGCTTCCCTTCATAATAGCCACAATGTATGCAAACCATTTTCCCATCAGGCGGCTGGGAATGTGTGAGAATGAGCCTAGCAAGGACGACCAGCATCATCTGGTTTATCCTCCCCACTGTGCTCAGTGCAGCACCCTTCATCTTCCCAGTACAGCACTTACTAACCTCTTCTGCCATCAACGAATGACTAAAAAGGAGTCCTAAGGATTGGATTGCAAAACTAACTTCAAACCCAAAGAATGGGGACCATTAAAACCACATTTCTTTTTCAAGACAACAGTGGTCATTTATGAACTTTATTTTAAAAAGCAATTTATTTTTATCATCCATTTAGAGGAGAGATTGTCTAGTCACTATTTAGCTATGGCACTATTTTCTTTGTGACATCTCAACACATTTCTTCTCTGGGCAATATGCAGGTGAAGTTTTACTCACTCAGGATAGGCTGCTTTTGCTAATGGAGCCAGCGGTAACATTTCCCGAAAATAATATTAAATGCTTTTCTAAATAACTGCATAAAATACCACATTTGATTGACTTTTCCGATTTGCCCCCACATTTATTTTGTATTACTTATGCAAAACAGTACGATGACAAAAATATGGTAATCAAATTATTTTGGATATACACTTTCTCTTACGATGTCACTACTATCAGATGTATGTAAAACAAAATTCACTTGCAAAAGAAAATCAAATACAGTAACTAGGCAGAATCAACCCATGCTTTTATTTCCATTGCATATAAAATTTCATATGAAGGTATTGATGTACAGTACTATCCCATAGGCTGTAAGAGAGGCTAAGAAACCAGTGAAAGAATAGTCATGTGCAATGTTCACACAAGTTACCACTCTCAAGACATACCCAAAGGAAAAATCAAATTAAACAAAAAATTTGTTCAGGATTTCTGTTGTTACACTGTCCCTTTTACACCATTTAAAACAAAAGCAATCGATATCCTTTGGACCAGGGCTGCTAAAATCTACAGTTTGTGTCAAAAAGGAGGCTCTGTTTTTCCTTGAAAAAGAATCTCTCCTTTCACAAAGAAGTCGCATGCTACAAGGGCTGGGCACTGCTGGAATGGAGGAGAGGTATTTACCTTGCTCTGGAAAATTCATGGATATCAGCTCTACGTAGTCTGCAGCAACAAGACAAGTCAAACAGCAAGAGATGCTCAGTCCAACCTGCAAACCTAATACTAGTGTCATTAAAAGATCTAAAGGTTTACCACTCTCCTGTAGATCTAGTGCATTATGCTATACACAACTGTACAAAGCCTAAGATACATCTATATAAAATAAAACTTTGGCTGCTTATAACACTAATATTGGCATTGGAAAGCATTTCCAAAATTAAGGTTGTCTTTTCCACTTACACAGTCATAATTCGCACTGCTAAATAAAGAAGAGATATTACAGACAATTATAAAAGTGTTTGAGTAATACCCTTTTAATAACAAATATTCCATTTCCCAATATGCGTTAAAAATCAAACACTTATTAGAGATGCTTTCCAAAGCTGTTTCAGTGCAATTCAGTACTGAAATACAGCAACATTTTTTTCAGGAGCAAAAAAATGGCTGTAATAATCCCCAATGACAGCTTGTAAAAAGATAATCAGAGAGGCAATACAAGTATATTGCCAGAAATCTGGAAAAGCTTGAACTTCCAGTAGGGTTATGAATGAAAGCTTATTGTATTATCATGCATATTAGCTCTTATGAGTATCCCCATCAGTTAAAAACTAAAAATATGGTAGGAATGCCCAGCCCTAGACCCACAGCTACCTTACTTTCAAATGCAGCAAAACAGAAGAAAATATTGTTTAAAGTTAAGGCACAGCCCTGGGACCAAAGACCTGCAGCTTTTTTTTTTTTTTTTTATTGATATATCTTTATGTATTTTATACTTTTCTTGAATCCTCCATAAACAAGCTCTAAGGTGACACAAGACTATATTACAGGAGAAAAATGTACAAGGAATATGTATACACAATAATCATTCTCTCACCAAGAGTTTCCAAATATAGCAACACCACCCAGACAAGGATGATGTTATAAGAACTGATAATTTACAATTAACATTACAGTATGTACATTACAATAAATACATGGTTGTAAACAGAGACAAACAAGACTGTGTTACAGATAAGGTCATTTGGTGAGAAAAATGATGGCACAAATAAAATAAATAATGCTTGCTCTTGAAAAGAACTGTCAAAGCTTTCTCTGCAAAATCCATTTCATTCAAGCTTTTTAAACTTCTGAATGCTATTTGTTCTACCTATTCTTTATAATTTTTTAATAATGACACAAAACAATTTAAGGATTCAAATACAGCATTATTGAATACAGTAACTTGCAAGCTAAAGTGTACTGTTATAAGCAAGGTGAATTTTTTTCCCCAAGTCAATACCCACTCACGGCATTTCTTATGGCAAAATACTCAAAACACATAAAGCCACTTGTAAGTTGTACTGTTTTAAAGCAGTGTGCGATGCTAAAACACACTTTGGCAAAAGAGGAAAAAAAAAAAAGATTGTACAGTGCATTATATCCCTGGCTCTAAGAAATTACTTAATTTTCTGTTATTTGATTGTCCACATGTATGGGTGTATATCTCTCAATATGGTGTTACTCTTCATTTACTTTCAATTAGTGCAGATACAAACCCTTTACAGATCCCTTTTGGTTATTTTGTAATTTATATTGCTTTTCCATTATTAAGATTCCAGGCACTCTTGGGGACTGAAAGGAATTTTAGATTGATCACTTTCAGGAAAAAATGATGAAAAATAAATAAATAAAAGACCAAAACCCCGAAAAAAAGCATGAGTTCTCTTCATTCTCTTCCCTCCTTCAGCATTTTCTGTGCTAAGGCCCTGCAAAGACTAAAGGTAGAGAGAACTATGACCTGGATACAGAAGAATGCAAAATGCATTTAAAAGCTGAATTATAACCAAGTGTTTGAAAACAAGTTTCTATTCTAGATCTCAGACTTAAAACCCCCCTTGTACTCACATCTGAAAACTTACTACAAAATGCATCCAAAGGGGAACTAATGGCTGTTGCTATCTTTTCTTTTTGATAAAAAAAACCATCTTGGCATTGTCATTTTACCAGAATTTTACAGAATGGGAATCTGCTAGCTTCCCTAGGCAATGATTTCCCATCTTCTACATTTAAAAGTACAGTTTTAATGAAGAGCAAAGTGGTGTAAATAAAATTCCTCCTTCTTTCATGTGGCCAAACAAGAAGACTGGAAAATGACAAATGCGAACTCCTACCTCCCTTTAACTTTCCAAGTTACAGAAGCTTTCAGTACCAAACTGAAAAGCAGGATTCCCTCAGCAGAACCTGTATAATGGATGAAAAGATCTGAGATTGAAATAATGTGGAGTAAACTACAACTCTCATGATACATTGCTCAATTAATTAAAAACATAAAAATAAAAACTGACCTGGCTCTTCTTGCAACAAAGACATGGAAAAAAATTACGCTAATCATTATTTTTGTCATACACATTTCAGATTAGCAAACAGTTTAACTAGATATCTGACACAGATAAAAAAAAAGTATTAGGAGTCAAAATTAGAAATACTATTGTAACGCTCTTCTCTCTCAGAAATATTCCATATATTGTATTGTCCTGTTCTGATTTACCGGTCTGTAGCTCCCAGTCAAAAGTAGTCTGGAAGCCATAGTTTAGAGAGATGAATTCTACTATTATAGAAGAAAAGCTGCTACTGTATTAACATGACAATTTGTTACCTTTTAAAGGCTCTAGTCCTGCAAATATCCATCCTGGTGGTCCCAGTTGGGACCCTTTCTTGTATGAAAACAGAACTAGCAGGATCAGGCCACTACGAGGGCAAAAGCATGATCAAAGTTCCTCAAATACATTTGAGAAAATTGTGTTGAAAAACAAACAAGCATAAAAGCCATCATTCTGAAAGTTTTATGAACATAATTGATATTGGATGGAACTCACTATTATATATAAAATTCTAATAGACTTTTACAGCTCAATATTACCATTCTAAGGTGCAAAAAAGAAAGGAAAGAAAAAAAAATCTAGAAGTATTATCCAGTGTAGCACAGATTTGTACTGAAAACTTGCAAGTTACTCTTTGGGAAAAAAATAACCAGTGGCAGATGAAGTCTGAAAGTGTTTTTCATTAAATATAATACCTTGGAACATTTAATAATAAAAGAACGCTCTACAAAAGATCTCTCTTACATATTATACAAAACACAGAGGTTAGTGCAACCAACTGGGTCACACTTTTTTCAGTCGCGTATCAGGAAGACTTGAAATTAGAAAATTATGCAATTTCCACAGCTCATCTTCCTATTCGTAACAGAATCATGTTGTGTCCCGTCATTTATGTGCATTTGTATTCCAGTAGGAACCTCAGTTTATTTTCTTTTTCCTCTCACGATGAACATTATCCAATGGTTTACTTGTGAAATACAATGAATTCAAAAACTATCAAAGCATACCAGCATTTGTTTGGCAGGTGGTACTCCTCTGAAAACATTTCCTTTATTTAATGAAATCTGTCAAATGGTGCGCTTATTAAAATGTAGTTTATGGATTTTATCCCCTCTGCTTTCTGATGCCATGGAGGTGAAAATTCTGGTTACAATATTCCTGAGTGCCACACTGAGTCATCAAGGTCAGCTGAGATCAACAAACATCCTAGCAGATGACAATGAGCAGTGACCATGGTTGTAGCCTGTGACATACACTTTGGAAACCATAACCTAATAAAATCAAAACAAAACAGAACCAAAAAAAAAAAAAAAAAAAAAAAAAGAAGCAAAAGAAAGAAAGAGGAAAAGAAAGGGAGAGGGCAAGACTGAAAGAGGCTGCATTCTCATTGTTATGTGTCAGGAGAATGGTCTTCTACCACACAAGGTTCTGCCTGGTTCTCCTCCTCTTCTACTTCTTCCCCAACTTGCTCATCAAGAGGAATTTCAGTGGACTCTGAATCCTGGGTGCAAAGTGTCTTGGAGTCACTGCAGCTGGTGTCTTCTTCTACTTGGCTTCCACTGTCCTTTTCAGTGTCTGACTCTCCATCTTCCTCCAATGTTAGTTCAAACTGGAATTTTTCAGTTTGGCCTTGTCTACCTTCTTCCTGGTCATCAGGTGCAGGAGAAGGGCTTTGAGGGATTGTGCTCTGGTACCATTCTCGATTGTCCTCCAGTGTATCCAAGATATCCTGGGCATCAGGGTGAACAAGATCTGCCCAAGTCTCCCACAGTGGATGAACAATGTAGTCTATAAAGCCCACCTGTTTCAAATACAAAATTAGGATGAGCTTTTATTCACAAAGAAATAAATAACTGTGCCTATAAACTGCACAAATTATGAGAGATATAATGCTAGTAAGAGATACTAGATACACTACCCTTAAAGATGGAGTAAGGAGGGTCTTTTAGATTTCAAAAGTCTGATTCAGAATATTGGATAAGGACTTGGAAAGGGTTTGTTTTCAAATGAACTCTTCATTCCAAACAACTCTGCCAACTCTAGCGAGTCAAATAGCTGCTTTATATTTAATTCTGCTTTTGAAGGAAACCCTAATGAGCAGTCGTACAACACTCTTCAACATGTACGCATCATTACAGATCATAACAGAGATGGAATCCCATCAGCAAACACTCTGCAATACGTTGCTTTCACAGTAAAAATCTCAGCTGCCTTCACTTACTGCTCAGGAGTTGAATTAATTAACTAGTAGGAAAAGATAAATTAGTGCATTCAGGAATTAATCACAACACAGCTATTGACCATCCTTTTCCGTTAAAATGTCTTCCTGAATTATTTCATTGCCTATTAAAGTCAATTACCTGTGATTTTTCTACAGATGCATTGTGCTTATCACACATGGGACTTATCTCCATTCCTCTCTCTCTTTCTCGATCTCCCTGACGGAAAAATTCCTCCATTATTCTGTCTGTCCACTGGCGGTAAAGATGGAGTGGCTTGGTTGGATTGCTTAGATCTGCACAGTGCACCATATTCTGAAGAACCTAAAACAGATTGAACAATTGAGGTGTTATTACACTGGAGAAAATCTGACCCTTTTCCATTTACACATTTGATGACAGTAAAACAGAATCTTGAAAATAAATATAGTGCAAGATTTCTTCTAAACAGCAAAGACTTATGTGCTTGAGTATTTTTGACACTTGAAGTAACAGCCACGAGTTATACACTTCTTCTGCTTCTACTTGTATTAGGGACAGAAAAGTCTTTTTAGAGGAAGACCAATTAGGTGCTTATAATTTGAAGGGAAGGTCAAAGCCTCATTTAGTCTAGAAGTACTCTAGCACATTGTTACTCACTCAGAGTCACTTGGTACCTAATAGACTAAGTCTTACATGGAAAACATAAGAGGGAGTAGAGGGAAGGTAATGAATGAGTCACAGTGTGAGAATGGACAGCTGAGCTAATTCATGCTGTAGAATGGGTTTGCCAATCTTATTAAAGGTGTAAGTTAATACAAGTGATCATTTGCAGATGAATCTTCTTACCTGAATCCTGTCTGAATAGTTATCAAGAAGTAGGACACCAGAACTGGTCACTTTTTTGGTTTCAACCATAGTTTTTAAATCAGCCAGTAGATTCATATGCTTAGACATGTCTGTTGCAAGTACCTTGAAACAAACAAATAAATGAATACTACATAAATGATTCTACTGATTTTTATAAAACTCTTCGAACAGATGAACCAGTGGTTTTGGGGGGAACCCTTAACTTCTGTGTTCCAGTAGAAGTCTGAGTACTGTATGTCACTAGTGTCCAAAATAGCAAGTTCAAATTTTGCATATTTTAACATGACAAAATGACTGTTCAGAATTGTTCAGAATAATCGGATCAGCCTAATTTCATCATCAGTTCAGTAGCAAATTTCTAACTGTGGTAGTGAAACAGCATACATGTCAGTAGAGAAACAATGTGAAGTAGGATTGTATACCATCTAAAAAGGTTTAGATGGTTACTGAAATGGAAAAGAACAAACTATTCCTATTTGGATGAGAGACAATAAAAATCTGAACTTTTACTTCAATGGTTATAGGTCTAATGACATGTAATGTATCACAAAATGCTTCTGCACTTTATTATTAAATTTGATAGTGCTATGGAAGAGGGAATCAAGCAGAACTCACAATGTCAATGACCATTTTCCTCAACGATTGTCTCTGTTTTTTGGTCAAATTCTGGAAAATGTCACAATTTTCTTCTTGCAGCAGCTTGAAACCCACAGCTAAGTGATGATTCTCCAGTACTGATGAGTCATTGTACATCAAGGCAAGTTCAGAATCTGCAATAACAATCACAGAACAGAACATTACTAAAGCCTGTGCTTCTATCAAATCGCTTAAGATTTTTCTAATTCATTACATTCATAACAAAATTATAGATGAACTTTTAGAAACAGAGTTCCTGTAGTTCATACAGTATCAGAAGTTGTAGAATTCATGACTGAACATCTTAACAAATCAAGGCAAAGTATGATGAGGAAATAAAGAAAACACTTTGCAGTGAATCAAGTACACGTGCCTGGAGTGGCAATTCAGAAAAGATTCAGGAAGATACTTTTCAGAATAAATTTTCATAGATGCATGAGGTCTCATGGAAAATAACATATGCATAAACACACCTAAACTAAAAGATAATCTGATATTTTCTCTTCTAATGCCTCCAATCACATCTACTAAAATTCCACTGTTTAAGTCAAGTTGCAGCTATCCAGAGTCAGACTAGAAATACAGAGCTAAGGCTTTGCTGTAGGTCAGGCCACAAGCACAACTGATGATTTCAAATTAAGTTCTGCAGTTACCTAAGGCACTCAGATACCTAGCCAATTAGGACAACTGGATATTTTGAGAGGAGGTTGTCAACAGTTATACTTCTGGTCTGTTTCCTTAGAAGGTCATGTGGCTTGAAAATGGAAGCAGTGGCCTTGCCTACTGCCTCATATTTGTGGTCAATGCCTGATGACATAATGCTATATACTCTCCAACAGAAGTATTCTTAACGCAGTCATTCCATATGGCTTAGAATAAAATACGCCTTCCTAGCATTGCCTGTGCTGAAGTGCATATGTAAGATATTAATTTGTCTGCCTAGACCTGCTGAACAGCCTGCCCTGATGAATAAAACCAGTTCTGACTACCTCTCAAAAGCTTCAGATTCCAGCTGGGGATATTGCACAGTCAGCCTGCATATTCAAGACAGCTTGCATGTGAATCTATCATAAAACTCAAATAATTTTATGCCATCACAGTTGCCACGTGCAATATTAACTTCTATTTATTACAGCTGTTCTACCCTAAATCTAATCCTAAACCCTTCTACTATTTGTCCTTTTTATCTTCTTTTACAGTAGTTTTGTTTTAAAATTCCTCTGGCTCAGTAGGGTGCCTATAAAAACTCTACTTTTCAGATTTCATTAGTCTCATTATCCATTCTCATGCTGTCTTCCACTCCTGTCTTGAATGCATCAATCTTTTAAATCTGGAAGCCCTTCCTCTACCTTTCCTTATCCCTAAGGCAGGCAAACTGCAATGGCAAAAGGAAAAAGAAAGTGAATTTGTCAAATGTCTTTCACAGAACACTTGCAAAACTTGCCTATTATTTTTCTTACAAAGAATATAGTACCAATTCATTTTTCTTTCAAACAGTTTTCTGATGAACTGCAGAACACTGAAAGTTGTCAAAACAATTTGGAAGGGCTGTGCTCAACTTTGTAATAGAAGAAGAAATAGAAGAAAGCTCCCCCCGGTAACCTTTGTAACACATGACAAGCTTCAGGATTTTTTTGTCTGAAGGACATTGTTAACAATGATCAAATGCACCTCCTCTGACAGTAATACAATCCTCACTTGTTTGTTCCTCAATAGCATTCAAAGGGGAACAGATTTTTAGATAAAAAACATCTGTATAAATATACTGTAAATCCTTAAGCAGGGAAATAACATTCTGAAACACCATGTGACTAATGAGCCAAACTATCACAAATATGTACACTCATTAAGTAACTGTAAGTCCGTTATCCTTTTTTAAAACTCTTGTACTTCGCAGTGAAATGATAATACATTGTAAGGTTCCCTGCGAAACAAAAATAGGTGGAAGCGAATTATATTCTAGAGGTTAGGAAAATCTAGGATTTAAGAAACCTAAATTACATGAACTTAATCTCTGCCTGTGTTGCTCCAGTTTCTTCTCTGTACACAGAACAATCTGAAAGGAATGAAATCTTTTTGTTTCCTTCAGTCTGTTATGTAATTGATATAGAAGCCTTCTCGATCAAAACCTGACTTGAGAGAATCATGACATTTCTTCTAAACCACTAAATAAGCAGCAGCAGAATGACCCCTAACTTAGCTGAATTTCCAACTGTCTGTCTAGAAATGAAAGCTTTATGTACCACCACTGATCTCTTCTCCCAACCAGTCATCCTGCATAAACTTGAACAACTTGGCAGTTTCCCTGTAGGACCTCAGATCCACTAATATATCCTAATTTTCAATATCTGAAACAAACAAATATAAAATTTACTTATACATGGCTACTCTTAAGAAGTTAGGTATTACATGCATTTTTGTGTGCACAGCTTGATTCACTCTCTTCCTATACAGTCCACAGTGCTGAACTGTACTGGTTACCAATAAAGCACCAAAAATCAATTCCAATCTTCTTCCATGCAGATGAGTCATTAAATTGAATTTCACTACAGGGCAGCCCTCAGGCCAATAAGGCAAATGAAATTAGAAGTAGGCTAAGCTGGAGTGGAGGCTTAACTTGAACGTACAGCAATAATGATTCAGAAGAGGAGCTCCCTTCTTCAAATTATACCGCAGATTTGGGGTCACATTATATTAGGTCCAGAGTAACAGATTCATCCAAGTGCAGGAATGACAATATCTATAAATGTGCAACCAGATGGGTCAAATACACAGATGCTGGTAGGTTGCTATTTCTGTAGCTTTTTCTTCTTCAGTGTTTGGATTATTAGTATTAATTTGACTTTTGAACTTCTGGCTCAGTTATTGTAAGAGGAGAAATTGTCATGTGGCACATGGAACTTGCACTGTGCTACAATGTGCTACCCACTTCAAGAATACTGAAATGAAATCAAAGCAGGTTGCACTGGGGCCACAAGCCATGCAGCAAATGGGTCATGATTGGGTTGAATGAAGCTAATAATTTTTCTTCTACTAGAAGATTAAATAGGGTGAGAGGTTGATGCTATACCACAGAGAAGAGCCCTCAGAAATGAAGAACAAGGACACTGGGTTTCAAATTTGGAGATGGCATTTGGGATTCATTTTATTATGCCTTTAAAAAAAAAAAAAGAGGTTTGCCACAGTCTGCAGGGACAGGCTGAGAAAATCCAAACCAAGTGGCATGAGTATACAGAGATCAGAAACCAAGTAAAGCCAGAGAGTGACAGAGAGGGGCTGGTCAGTCTATTTAATATAAGAAAATTGCTTTCTAAATTCTTAAAAAATGTATGGCTATCCTTGGTCGTACCATATGCCAACAGTACAAAGTCATACACTGTCGTTTTCCTTTCTTGCTTTTCATTTCATCTTATTTAATTTTCATTCTGTAACTTCATTTATTTAATGTGAACCAACAATTTTCCAGGACAGAATACACCCCGAACATTGAAACAGTACCAGGATGTTGATGTCTTAGTAGTCCTTGCTAGACAGTACTATGTGTTCTTATTTCTAAACTTAAAAGAAATGCAAAATAATATCCAGTTTAAAATACAAACACCTATGTATTTGCAGATAGAAGCAAGCAAGGAATACATTGTGTATTTTTCAGGTACAATGTGCAGATCTTGCAGTAAATTTCTGAAACAGCCACTTAACATTAGACTTACTTGTGTTGATAAGAAACTGGTTTGAAACCCCAGGATGATCTACATCATGTATTGCACTGGCAAAAATCGCTGCAAGAATCTCCAGATCTGTGAACACTGCCTAGAAAATCATGAAACAGAAATGGCAATTGCTGATCAACGAAAATGTGTTTTCCATAAAAACAGTTCTACTTTGAATCTAGATCTGAACTGGCAAAAGGTATTTGAAATGTATCAGGGATCTCAAGAGATTTTACACAGAGACTACAACAACTTTTTGTAAAATTATCAGATTATGTATAATTGTATAAAGATTTCAATTCTGCCCAAAGTAAAATGATCCGTACTTCACCCTGACAGCTGAAGTTTTTCCAGCTTTGTTACACTGTTAAGTACAGGATTCTAGCCTACAGCACAAATTTAGTTAAAAATTTCAGTCCAAATTCTACATTCTGCCCCATACTTGAAAGGCACACACCTCCTAAATGATGCTAAAAGAAATTGCGGCAGACAAGGCATGTTACTTAACATTTACTGATTTTTTTCTTTCATATGAAATTATCAGGAAGGTAGGAAGAGAGGACTGTAATGGATTGGGCATGTGACTGAGCCTAGTTCCTTATTGACACCAACACCTAGATTATGTAACTGCTTTAATAACTGATCAAGATCAGCCCAGAACTGTGTAAGTCAGCAGTCAGAAAGCATTGCTATTTTGCTGACAGAGAATAAGGTCATGAAAAACAGTGGATCTAGGAAAAAACCCAAAATGCTGCTGACAACCAGATCTGCTATTTGAAGCCAATGGTGATGCAAGAATGTAATCTGATCTTGCTTACTGAGATAAAGGAAATCTATCCCAAGAGAATTCCTGAGTCCTTAAGGACTGAGACCTACTAACAGTCTTGTGGTTCACTTATTGCTCTCTTAATGAGAAGGTAAAGCAGTAGCCGTTAGTAACATGAAAGATTTGTCATTATGAAAAGAAGGCAAAATGCAGCCCTCCTTGGAAATAAGGACAATTTTTTTTAACTATTAAAATTTTAACTGCTTCAACAATTCACTGGGATATATATCAGTGCTTGCTACACTAAGACCTGAATTGTGCTTCAAAAAAGGGGAAGTGCTTCTACTTCCTTCTACTTCAGAGATTTTAAGTATTTTTGTCAAGGTAATTCTTCAGAAAAGAATACATTGTTTTTTTCCCAAACAATTTTGAAACATATATGAAAAAAATGAGATAGTGAAAATTTAGTACATGTTCCAGCCTGCGTTTAGGAACAGAATGAATGTGGACATGGGGAAAAACAGTAACTGACCCTACTGAGGGAATCCCATTTAACTGTGGTCAGTGAGAATCACACATGGGAAATAATGTCAGAACAGGATACAGAATTAACAATAAGGTGGTGAAAACAAGTTATGCATCATGTTATAATGAAAATGTTTACAATATCAGAAATCTGCAAATATAAAAAAATACTTAAAAGAAAAAGATGTGACATTTTCTGCACAATATTTCAATATTTATATGTAAATAAGCTTTGATCCTCTCAAAATATCTTTGAAAGAGCACAATTTACGAAAGAAATGTTAATATTTACTTTAATATTAAAGAGTTTGGTTTCTGCAGTATTTATTAGTTTTCAAGAGTCTTAGTTTGTGCCTTTCTCTCATGCCTGTCTCTTTCCCACTTTAGTGTGGTTTACCTCTAACGCTGGGGTTGACAGCAGGACATGGGTTGACTGAACAACATCTGCAGCATGTATGTTATTGTGATATGCCACATCTGCATGGTAATGGTCTTCTAGGGTCAACAAGTAAGTTATTAAAGTGTCCACTGGAATCTTAAATGTTTTTAACAAGTCCCGTTCCTAGAAGAGGAAAAAGAGACAATTACAATTACAAAGCACAGAAACACATCTGATATAAGCAAAAAGCAGCAAGTCTGATGCTACTTGCCTGAAAAATGGTGTGCATGATGACTGTCAAAGGTCTGTTTCCAGATAACTCCGCTACTCTGAAAACCTGAAGGCCCCATTTGTTCACATCTTCTAGTTCCTAGAGCAGAATCAAGCAAAACACACATTGCAACCTAGCACACAAACTCCATTAATTTTTGACTGAAACAGCTACAAACACCAGACCTGCGAAGACTCAAACTTTGACACTGTGAAATTTATAAGCTACACTCTGAAAGGGGGAAAACCACTGCTATTAGTAGTGATGCTATTAATGCTTGTGATATTTGAAATTGCAGTTACCAAGTTTTCAGATTTTAATTCACTAAGGAGGAATGACTGCCTCTTAAGCGGATTGCTCCAGAGGGAAAAAAGCTATGGTATCTTGAATGAGCTGAAATGACACAGCTCACTATCTCACTGCCCAGTGACAACAGAGTTCAGCAAGGAGGAAGCCTTTAGAGAGCTGTGGTTCAGCTGCTGTCTCCTTGGTTCTCAGAAACACTCTTCAAATAAAGGGGGAGACTCCTGAAAACATAACGATAAGCATATTTCAAAATGAAAAACTCTAAGATTAAACAAATATTTACTTTATGCTAGCTTTAGATAACTGCCAATTGGTTAGCTGCTGATGCAAAAGTCACAGGAAATGTCACTGAAAACAAAACCACAAATGATGTATGTGGAGTGATACAGCTAAAGACAGGACCTGGAAAGATAGTTCTAACGCTATACACCAGTAGTGCATTTTCAAAAAACATAAGGTTACTATATATTTTCATTCCCATGACGGCATATGAGATGTTTATTCTTCATTTATCAGATATTATTCATGCATAAGCAGCTTTATTAATGCATATACAAATACTTGTTTGTATTTCCTGTCCTGATGAAATCCTGTTTACTGTGGAAATTAACCCTTATAGGCTGGTTCTGATTTTACTTGTTATTCTTCCACTTCACCAAATGTATGTTATTTCAAGCAAGACTAGCATCTGGGGCTATAAGCAAAGGATGGAATACTGACAAGTCCACCCTCTATTTTAATTCTGCAGTTTATATTCAAGGATTTGCATATTCTCTACCTTGGCAAGAACATCTTCTTGGTCTGTTTTAACTCCAAATCTGGGAATACTGGAATTAGTTAGGCTGGAGCTGTGCATCAGTTTTTTGACTCCACTGATCTGCGACATAGGCCTCTTCTTCTTCTCTTTCTCTTTCTGTGTCGGAGAAGGGATTTCAACTTCATGTTGTTTGTCTTCAAAAGAACAATGAAAAAGAGAATTATTTCCAAAGGAAATACAAATAGTTTTGTCCATTTCACTGTTGAGTTGCATTTTATGGATACTGTAACTCTTAACACAACTTCTTTCTTTTTACGTTTGAAGATTTTGCAACAGATACATCATATCCAGTAAAAACACCAAAAGATAAACATAAACCTATCCCTCAATATAAGCAGATCCATATTTCACAAATTGCCTCAGTATTTCTTAATTGCCTTTAAATGAGACTTGTGGCTATGGATTTCTACTTTTCCTGAATCCCTACTGCTGTGCAGGATCAATCCTTCAATTATAAAAGTATTTTTACAATTGAACAGAAATACAAAATTTCATTTTGCAAGAAAATTAAACATTTCTTCTTTTACAGGAAAAAAACCCGCTTCTCTGAAACTGTATTTAAAACCCAATCAACAGGGCATCTCATGTAAACCTCTACAAACATTTAAACAGTTAAGACTCTGTACAACTCAGAAAACATTTTGGCAGTCACATCCTAAGCACTTTGGATGCAGAGGCAGTTTGCATCAGCAATGCAGTGCATTTCTGCATCACCCAACTGGAGTTACTAACTCTGACAAAAGAACATCTTTGCTAAAACCTAAATATTTTCCTGTGGACTTTTACCTCACCAACACATATGCCAACAAAACTTTCGACAAGGATTAAACTGAGAGTAAAATTAAACATACAGGCCATTACCAGCTGATAGAAACAGCATGGAGATGTTGAGAATTGTAGACATCTCTGGTTCCCAAATAAACCAAAATTAGTGCAACAAAGGACTCTCTTGCCAAGACTCCCTCCAAATTATCTCCTCTTTCCTGAAATATATCTGCATCTTTTCTAGCTCTCAAGGAACCTTGCCAGCAAAACCAGGAAAATCCAGAACATCTGTTCTAAAACAGAAGCCTACATAAAATTATAATTTAAAAAACACCTTAGAAAAAATATTTTTTTTAAATTGATCCTTTCAAACATGTTTGTTCTTCTCTTCCTGCAACAGTCATTTTCAATAAAACATTGAAACTAGATAAGTATAGCAAGTCCCTTCTAATTCCCATTCTGTTATTGTGTTTGCTGCTTGAACCACTGTTTTCCATTTTTTTTTAATTACCCTTGAGCAGCCACATTTACTGGACACCTCAAATTCCAAACAAATTATAGCAAAGAGACTGTGGAAATGTCACCAAGTTTTAGCCTGTGGCACCAAGTTCCCTAGCTGCCTCCACCATACTTCACCACTCTCCTCATATGGACAACAAAGAAGAGGGGGAGGCAGAGTACAGCGGCTCTTGACTTGTGCAAGTCGACAACAGATGAGGAGCAGTGACTCGTGTTTGTGCCTTGATGTTTATGGTTTTGGTCATATGCACAAAGTTTAGACTCATCAAAGGGAGGTCTGTAAGTCGAACTGTCAGAGTAACTCAAGTGAAAGGAAGAGTCTGTCTGTATGACTTTAGATCTCTGCAGAATTCCATGGGACTGCCTCTGCTTTTGTAACTCTAAGTACACAGGGCTCATGTGCCCATCTGAACATGCAGAAAAGACAGCTTGCCATTTTCACCCTGATTGTGCTATGCTTATTGGCAAGTTCTCTTACATTTTATGTTCATAGTAAAAGAGGTTAACAGCTCTGAAAAATAAAAGCCTTACATACTATTAAATCTAATCCAGTAGCTGTAACTATTTCTTTGTTGTACTTAAAAATAATTTCATATGTGTCTCACGGCCCAAGAATTAGGAGAACAGAACAACCTGTTTTCTCATTACATTTTCCTAACTTTCAAATGTGAGAAAATCTGTAGATGTCCAGGAGATTGATTATGTATAATTAACTAGAAAAATTAATATTTTCTATGGAGAGAATGCCTTTCCTCTTCACATTGTTGCTCAGAACTCATGTACTTAGACTGAGTATTTTTAAAATTCTCTATTTAAGCAATAATTCTGTTGAGGTATTCTGAGATGAGATATTTTGCCCGCTGTATTCCTCTTCTACCTACCTAATAATTTTACCTTCTAATTTAAAATATCCTAGGTTTTCATGCAGCCACAAAACGATATCCACAGCTCAGTAATTCAGGACTGATGGCCTTTCCTGCTTCTTTCCACTCAAGACTCACATCTCATGTGAAAGGCTGACAGATACATTTCCTTCCCCTGCCAAAATGAGCCTTACATGTTAAGTAAAAGCTGATCTCAGTCTTTTCAGTCTAAGTGGGTCATCTTCTCAGGCAACTGAACGTTGTGACTTTCAGGGCTCCTGAAGCTGTGCAGTATTGCTTCTCCATGACAGAAGCTCCCTTTCTTATTGTCTGAAACCTGCTGTGCCACAGTGCTCAGGCACACTACTAAAATCATGGATAAAATGAACAGACACATTAAGTGATCCATTTAGGATACAGTGACAATAAGGATTAAAGGTATTTTTAAAATATTGTTTCTTTCAAAAAGCACAAAAAGCACCAGCTGCGACATCTCACACAACCAAAACAAGACATATCTTAAGATGTGTGACTGGCACTTTTTAAAGTAATTGTTATCCTAATTTAGATGCATTCAGCTGTGCCTCCCCTTCTGCACACAGTCTTTATGAACCAATGATATTTTGCTCAAACCACCTTTACCTTCATGTTTATTGCCAACAGCATGGAACAAAATTTTAATAATTTTCACCAGTTTCAACAACAAAAAAATACACTTAGTTCTGCAAAGCCATAAAAGAGGAACCACGCTCTTTGTACTATTGTGTTGCACTTCTTTTAATGCTCACATGCCTCCATGCAAGCTCCTGAGTCACACCAATTCTCTTGGCAGTACTCTGTTCAGATGTTGATTTAGTCATATTCATCTGCCTGCTCCAGTGCAGGCAGGGAATACCAAAGCATCAGAATGCTACAAGATTTGATGAGGTTACTTGTGCTTGCGTGCTTCCAGCACAATGAAAGCTCTTTGCAGTCACTTTCATAAGGGACACAGAGTAGAATAATTATTTTTAAAATATTAATTCATTACATATCCATTTCTTAATACAGTAGCAAGGTAGTAGCTGTAATGTCATCTGAAAATATGTTTATGAATATTTATCTGTAATTACATGCAAAAGGAAACCACATAGAGAAATCAAATGAGGAAATGGATCTAACATGATCCCTCTGCTAGAACAGTAAACAATAAGATACTAATCATAGAGTTTCTGAAAACAGAAATGAATATGGAAAGCCACTTGCTTTTAAGCTCTATCACAGCCCAGAAAGAGATAAAAAAAAACAAAAGGCAAAAAAATTCACTCCGATTATAGTCTTACCTAAGAATGTGTTTGATATATATTCTGAGACTTGATTGCCTGACCTACTCATTTCAGATAGGTGGGTGAGCTCCCGGTTGAGCATTCTCTTAAACTGGAAAACAAAACAAAGCCAAAACAGTGCAAAGTTAGCAATCAAAATCTATTTTAGTTGAAATGTGAAAATACAGTCAACTTATAGCTGTGAAATGGATATGACATTAAGAATACATACTAAACTAGGATAGGTATGAAAGCAACAAAGTTGTAATGTACTACCCTACTAACTTACTTGTGGGCTGCATAGCATAATTCTTTACCTTCTGAAATACACCGTAGTAATTAAGTTGCTAAGGCACAGCATCCTACTGGTAGCTAAAAAGAGATATTTATACACACAAGTAATTAATAATACTGTCTTTTTAATGTTACAATTTTACTTTGGGGAGAAAATACAAATGTATTTACGTAGGATCCCATCTCTACTAGGGTTTTCTTATATGGAACGCCTATTTCTGCATGTTTTGCCGTTCATTTATGTTCCATCTCATCATTCATCTACTTAAATATATTCAATAGCACTCCTCTAAACAATCATAACACCTTACTGGTTTTCTACACAGAGGTAGGTGGTGTTATCTTCGACTTAAAATTATTCTCCATCAACCTAATGACTTGACTATTCCACAGACTTAGAAAATTATCAGTATCTGTATGTAACACAGGAGTAAAAAACAGATGTTTGTGGAAACACCTTTGTTATCCTCCTAAACTAGAAATTCACTCTAGGCACTTTATAGGATAGAACTGGTTAGTAACATTCCACAAAATATGTAATTGATTAGGTACTCATCACTGAGCCTTTCTTGATTCCTTCTAGACTCCAGAATTAAATGGTATCTCGTGGCACTGAGTTTGTCAGGTTAATTGCATAATACAGCTCTAGCTATCTTATGTGCATTTTTATGGACTACAGCTCTGCTCTGTTATTATCAACAAATAGAATTCAGCAATATTTATTAGCAATTTAAACAACTCTTGCCAATGTAAAATAGCATCTGTCAGTACTGAATTTTGCCTCCCATTGTGCCATTCTTCCATTTTTCTGTTCAGATTTCTCAGCCATATTTTCTCTTAATGAAGCCAAATAATTTATGCCATTTTCAGAATTATCTTTCACCCTGTTCACCCAGATACGACTATTTATTACATCAAGCAATAGCTACCCTTAGTACACATCCCTGTAAACATTCCTCTATGTTGAGACCTCATGATTTATTTTTTTAATCAAGATAAAGCATTGGTCTAAATTTCAACCATCTCCTTTCCATCTCACTGTAACCATCAAAGCCTCTTTTTCAAAGGGGTTTTGCATAGTGAAAGGTGTTTTCTTCACAACATCTAAGTCATCAATTATTGAATGGCTCACAGTGTGCCAAATAAAAATCACCTTTAATGTAACACTCTAGCCGCTGCATTTTCCTGCCATCTTGATATGTCATCAATTCACAAAGTTCCTGCTACAGAGACTGAATCCTACTTTAGTCATAAGCCAAAGGGTCAGCTTTGATCTCAGACATAGCCATTTACTAGCAAGTCCTGAATGTATTTATGAAAATTAGAATAATATTGCAAATATAGTTATATATGGTACGAACTACAGGGCTTTATATTCTGCACAAAACCAGTATAAATCCGCTTCATGAGTTCTGATGTTTGTCACCAATATCAAATGTAAAAAAAAACCCTCGGGCTTGCCAAGCACTAAAGTGACTGGTCCAAAAATCCTTAAGAGTATTTTTATAAGTCTTTCTTTAAAATTTTGACACACACTTAAGTTGTATTTGCATGTTTTTTTCTTCTCTACACAGAAAAAAATGAAACTCAATACTGAAGGTAAAAAGTGAAGATGTCATAGAACAGTTTGCTTCCAGATAGTATCCAGAAACTGCTGTTTTATATTAAATATTTTGAATAGGAATATTAATAAAATGTCAGAACTTGACAAAATCACATTAACTTCTGGGCCTGTTACTGGGTCTGTTATCAGGTCTGTTATTACTCCAGTATTCTCTTCCTTAATTTAATCCAGCTAGTTCATCAGATCGCAACTAACAGGTCCTTGTCTGTCCTGTTGTTTCCCAGTGAACCTGTTTAGATAATGCCCAACTTTGCAATGCTGCTTTTGCTGCAGAGCAACATTACTTGGTCATGTTCTGCAACTGGGAAAAATACCATCTACCCAGTGCTGGTATGTACTCTTCAGGATCTCTCCTTAAAAATTTCCCAGCTTTGAAAAGAGAATCTATTGGTGCTTGCTGGCACTGTTTTTTCTGCATCTATCTGACACAACACAGTAAAGACTTTTTTCCCTCCAAATAATAAGTTTAATTGCAGGGAGTAGGTAGGGAGAAAGTTTACTATTCTACTCTGGGAATCATCTCGTGGACTTATAGAGTAAATGTTAAGAGTTTCCAACTGAATATTTATTGTACGGATGTTCACAACAAATGGAAGGTATATGGCAATCTCTTCTAATATTATGTTCCCCTTGAGTTCGATGCATATCTGCCATCACCCCATAAGTAACTAGAACATAAAAGGTCAGCTGTCATCATGAAAGCTGCAGAACAGTCTGTGTGTTGCTGCCGAATATGGGTGTATAGCAAAACAAGTTCCCCAGCTTCTGCAACAGAAATTAAGTGAAACATTTGGCACTGAACAACTGTAGCAGTGCGATTTCCTCATGCTCTTTCACATGTTGCTGATGCCACAGCAACAAGATTTCAATTGACATTTATTCTGAAACCATCTGGACTAAGCAGTTCAGAGAACTGTTTTGATTTTCCATTTATATGACAAAGCCTTACAACTGTCATCCACATTGAAACAGATGAATATCAAGACCATACGCAGAGAGCAGTTGTTGGTGCATAATAATAATGCTCCTTAAGAAAACATACAAGAGAAATGAACAATGGTCAAGATGTTCAGACTTTTTTTTTATTATACCATGTTTCAGTATATCTGCATGTTACTTAATTTTCTAATGCTTAATAACTTGCTCTTTGAGGGAAAAATATCTATTATCTAAGAAAAAAACCCAAACAAAATCCCAAAGCCCCAACTTTTTCCTGATTTCTCAAAGTTTTCATTTGGGCCCAAGCACACACATGCAGTAGCTGCTTCAAACAGTGTCAACTTTCCAGGTACTTACCATACCTCTGCACTACTGCTTAGCAACGAAACTTTGTCTAATCCTTATGTGGCCTCCAACAGATTCTACCTTAAATTAGAGAAGTTTGTTGCACCTCTGAGTCAACACTGTTTTAGTCATGCAGCAGATGCCTCCTAAGTCCTTGAAACTTGGCTTGACTGTCCACACTCTCACCACTTGTCCTTTTACAAGTATTTAGCACTTTATTCAAATCAAATAACATGAAACCACCTTGCCACTGATTGTAAATGTTAAAGGATAGTATTTTAAATAACAACTCAACAAATCTGAATATCATATAATTTTCTAGTTAAAGAAAATCAACCATAACATATAAAAATCACTGATTAGTAACAAACATTTGCATCATACACTAACTATGATATTAGCTCAATATGGGGAGGAAACAGATTTTTGGCTGACCTATTTGTCTATCAATTGCATTGTATTCTTCCTCAGAAAGAAAGATTTGCATATATTAAGACTAGGCATTGTTAGGTTAGAAAAATGAAACATATATATATCACTTTGGAATATCACATCCCTTGATTATATTTTAGGAAACTTTGCCTGGAAATGGACGGGCTATAAAATGTCTATTAAGTCAGTTAGACAGTTCTCCACTACTGAATACTAATGTCACAACAACACAGCAGTAGGTATTGTCTGATAAAAAAAATCCTAAAAGTATTTCCTTAAGTGGATTTTTAAAAATTTGCTTTGTTTCTATTGACTTGAATGTTTTTATTTTACTCTCAGCATGGGAGAGGAGCTTACAACACAAAACCAGGCACTACATTCAAATACCATTAAAAATCTCCCAAAGCGACAACAGTGATTGTATACCCTTGCCTCCCTTTAAAAACCTACTAGAATGAGAACTATAATACACAAAAATACATATGCATATGTCGAAGAGACAAGAACAGTTTCCTAAGTAGTGATCGCTTCCAAAGACAAGGTTACAAACAATGGATTGAGTTTGGTAGTTGAAGGCTTATTGGACTGAAGCCCAGCATGTGCATATCTCTGCATTTATGTTACTGCTGTTAACCTAGGATACATATGGGATTTGGGGAAAAAAAAAAAAAAGATACTTCTCTGATGTCAGGAAAAGTATAGAGAAAAACTTAGACAAATTTTTGAAGTAACTGTGTTGCCAGAGGGCAACCAGAGCACTAATATAATTTTGGGAAGACACCGATAGTAGGAAGAAGCTTCAAAGGCAAGGAGAAGATCCAGCTATTCATATATTCGTGATCATGAAAAGGTTTGGGCTGCATGCTTGACATACATGGGTTTTATTGATTACACTTTACAACTTTTTTTTTTTTTCATAACATTCTTGACTCAATAACATAAAGCTTAAGCAAATATGCAGCCTGCAGTTAGTTGTGCTGGGAGAGGAAGCATTCCGAGCCACCCCTGGTGCAGATGACATATCCTGGGAGTGCTTCTTCCACCCAGACTTTGTATTCCTGAAAGGTGATCTGATGCATCCCAAGGACTGTAAAGAGGCCTCCACTACAATCTTTGGCATCACCACAGAAGGTGAAACTAGGACTAGAAGGCAGTCCCTGGACCAAAAGGCCCCATCCTACCTGTTCTTCAGTTTGAGTGTTATTCACTACATGTATTCCATGTCCAGTGAAGGCTGGAAATAAAATGCCTGAGCGCATCTCGAGCCTTTTTATTGCACTGGTTTCCAAAACCACATGGCAACAGATTCCAGTTCCAACCTTTCTGGCTGCCTCTTTTCCTGGTAACTGGCTTCTAAAAGCTTACATGAAAAGAATACATCCATGGAACACACATTCCATGCTTGGAACATGAAACTCATGTTGCTTTATTGTGTTTCTGAAATATCTATCAATATTATTTTAATTTGAAATGCCTTGTATTCTACAAGAAACAAGAAAAGGAAATTAAATAAGCCAGCCGTATAAATTAGTGTAAGGCATCTGTTCCTATATTGCTTAATAATGCAAAACGATCTTTTATTTTAGCAGCATTCTTAATACATAATCAGAATTCTTAATAACAAAAGACTGGGCTTGAATGTGTTTAATTCATATCAAGGTCATGCATTCATTTTTATACATAAGCTATACTGAGGTACATATCTCTGAGCCTGGCATTGTGATAGTGGTGCTCACTGTTTCAATGAAAGATACTCAATGAAACCAAGGAGAAATAGTACACCTGACAGCCATTCTCCAAAATGTAATTAACAGGGATAATAAAGTATAACCTGAAGCATACATAAATTATTATGTATAGTAAGGGACATAACCATATTCAATGAACTTGGATATTAACATGTTTGGTTCTTCCTTAGAATTTCATAAATACCCTAAATAATTTTATTTTGAATGTCATAGAAGACCGATATCCTTTGCCTCTCTTCACATTTTTCCTATAACGTATACACTACAAACTCAAAAAGCACTGTATTAAAATTGTGCTCAGGTATTATTTAGCTTCTTAACTAAAATCTATTGTCTATACATATGTCCTGACAGAGGACGTTTTTGCCCCCTCCTCTCCCCCACCTTAGCTTATCAATTACAGCTACCATACTCTCTGCTGAACTTTAATGAGCAAAAAAATCTATCCATTTTAAAGGCTAAACAGGACGAGTCAGCAATTTTTGAAGACTGGTGACTGACTTTTAAACAAGATAGCAGTTGCATGGAAATGCAGGAAATACTTCAAAGTAAATTACAAATAAATACCTCATTCTTAGATGAATGGAAAGTGATTTCATCATGTTTTTGGTAAACAAGAAAGGAATCCTCCTAGCTAGCATAACAGCATCCAATTTCTTCACAGATGACTGATCAAAATCCTTGAGGATATACTGAAACAATTCTGCTTTAAGAGAGAATGGTCACAGTGACCTAATCGGACACAATGACCTAATGAGGGTTTTACTTCTCTATTAAAAAAAAAAATCCATGAAAAAACTAGGTATTAATACAATTAAGCATAAGAGAATCAGTGATGTTAGAATATAATGCTTGTTTTATTTTAGTAATTTAATTCAGCACTTTCATTAATTAATTGAGGAGAAACCAGAATGTTCTTTAAAATAGGATGATTTGGAACACTTACTGTATGTCAAGCTTAGTATGATGTTTCCTTTTCCTTTTTTGACACACTTGATAACAATTGTAAGGGCAACATAATTTTTTTTTTAAATTCAAACATTTAAGTATGGTTAAAACAAAGCCCAGATGTGGTTTAGAAACAAGTGAATTGCAGCTCTGCATGTTGACAGGCATATTGATTCAATTCCCTGGTACAAAACTTTTTGATAAAAGAGATAAAAGATTATTTCATTCAATTTTCTAGCAGCATTGCAGTTTCAGTTGAGTTCAAAGCTGCTTTATGTAATAATGTAGATCAATATTGGGAGATGATTTCCAATATTTTAATCAATAAGCTTTCATACACACAGAGGCAACCAAAATGCTGCTGGAACATACTGTTGATAATTTCACATTTCTTCAGCTTTTAAAGCCAGTATGAGTCATGCATTCACCCATTACCCTCAGCCTCTTTACTCATGCTATCTTCTATTGCATGGTATCTCAGCCTTGAGGATTTTTTTCCCCCCACCTTTTAATGCCTAGAAACACAGTTGTGTAGCAATCTTTTTTAAAAAAGAACACATAGCTGTTCTGAATTTATTTGGCTTTAGACTTGGTATGATTATCCACCAAAGCAACATCATTTTTAAAGTCCCAGCACAGTTTCTAAGGAAGACTATACTGTGCAATTCATTCCCATTGCTGAACAAAGGCTTGCTTTTCTGATTTTTTTTTTCACTTTATATTCACATTATTTATAGCCACATCACCCACAAATACCCATGTTATCCAGTGATCATGCAATCATGCACCACAAATCAAGGTTCTTAAAAGCTAAAACAAAATCCTACCTTTATGTAGCCCCAAGAAACTGAGAGTAAATAGTTTGCCTCAGGCATTTTTGATTTTTATTTTCCTATACTACCAGTCTAAGCTAATCAGTCCTTTGCTATCTGATACTGCAAAAGATTTCCAAGAAGATAGATTCTTTTTCTTTTCCTCTCCTAATTCTTTTTGCTGATCTTCACATTCTCAGCAACTGTGTGGACAGGAGGCATAATGAAATTAAATCCAATTGCATGGTCTTCTGATTGTATATACTGCCATTTGTAAAACTCCAGGCATTCAGAGGCAACGTTGAAAAGACATATTGCACGAGCTGAAGAAATATCTGAAGAGCTAGGGATGTGCATATTTCCTCAACACCAGGGCTTAATGAATAATGTATGTCAAGATGCTCAGCTGCTAGAAAGACTTGCTCTATCAACAGCTACCAAATAAGGACCTGAAGGGGAAGCCACAAACTGTGACAGTAATCCCTCCCATACAGCCTAACTAGCAGCCAATCCTGTGTCCCCCTAAAAGATATAAATCCAAGGAGCTGGCGACATGATGTACAGTAATTTCCCATTGGCCAGAGCCAAAGACTCTCCTGGGCATGGGGTATTTCTATTTTTTTCGTTTGTTTTTACAGCAAATGCCATTTAATAATGGCATCCCTGCCTGCAGCATTCACATGCCATTCAAAATTAATTGGGTTGTGGTCTCCCCATTTCAGTACATTTAGCAGCTCTCTTCTATGGATGCACCATCCGAAGAGTTAAAATTAGCATTATGTACATTCATATGCACTGCATAGCAGTTTTAATTTTTCATATGGAAGTATATTTTGAGGATTTTTTTCTGAAGGAAAAAACCAACAGAAGCAGAGCTATCAGGTTTCTTGAGCAGTCTGTGATGTACTGCAACAATAAAAATGTTTTTGGCTTTTATGTCAACTAGATTAAAAACTGATGTACTTAGACCACTGGGCAGACTGCCAGTTTCTACTGCTTTTTTAAAAATTTATTTTAAGAGATAAAAGCAGTTATTAAAAATAAAGCAAGATATGTGTCTTGCAATTCCAAGTGTTAAGTTTCCATGGGGAAGTCAGAAGTGAGATAACATGCCCTCAAATTTCAAATTCTCACAGTATTTATTCAACTTGTGCTCTTTCTGCCTTGGTAGATTAGTATAATCAATTACAGCTGTACATCATAAGTGAAAGCGATTAATTGAAAGAGGAGTGTGTCAGTGAGCTGACTCAGATCATTAAAGAAAATATCCCATCATCTGCCATTCAGAGACCAAAACTTGAAAGGAGGAATGCATTATCTTGCCCCACTCTGTGCAAGGCATATGCTCTTCTGCAGCAAATCTCTGAGTCTTTGTTGTATCAAAAGAAGGGTGAGTTTCCCAATAATACAACAGGGAAATGTCTAAGGACAATTAAATGAGGTGCAGCATTCAGCCTAACCCCACACTGCTGATTCACTGGAGGAGGTTGACTGACAATAGCCATAAAGGAGGTTTTGGCTGAAGTAGTTTCTACTTCCCTGGGTGATGCTACACAGCCATGTCAGCAACGCTAAGTGCTTGAGGAAAGAACTGAACCTGCAAAAATCAATAGGGAAAAATGTGTTATTAACAAATTTTTTTGTTACAGGAGAGAAATGTACAGCGATGTGACAACTGCATACAGTCAATAGATCATCTAGCACTTAATGTATTCTCATATGGAAAGCATATTGTCTTCCTTAAGATAGATAACAAAAAAACCCCTATATGAACAAACATATTATTAATACATTTTCTGTATAATGCACACAGTTGTATCTGTCTTGGACCCAAGCAGGTAGGTCAAATATAAAGAACCACATTTTGAAAGCAGACCTGGATTCCTAGAGATTCATCAAAACATTAAAATAGCCAAAAAAAGGTATTTCTGGGAAACATTTATCCTGATTCTTCCAGCTCACTTTTATCATACTGAATATAAAGCTTGCCTGCATCTGCATTGCATTGTTTTCTGATCACCCACAAGAAAGCACTGCTGCCACCTACCCAGAATTGACACTCCCTTCAGGAGGCAATTTCAATAATGACTTGGGACATGATAAAGTAACAGCCATTACACTTCTGGCTACTTAATAAGGGAAGCATGTGAGTATGAAAGATTGATTGCAATAGGCAGTACAAACACACACTGGAAAGCAGAGTTTTTAAATCACTTCTCTTACTTTGTCACTTTAAAGTCTAGTTCCTCCTTAAAGCAATTTATTAATGACTACCTCCAAAAGCACAGAATTTTTTTCAGATAAGAAACACTTAGCATAGGTGCTATGTAAATTAGACTAGTTGTTTAGCATGTATTAAAAACATATTCCTTGAATTTTTTAATCCCCACCAACGTATGAGACAGGCACATCCTTCTCAACATGGGAAGCTGTGGTTGACCCATCCCTGGAGGTGTTCAAGGCCAGGCTGTTTGGGGCCTTGGGCAGTCTTATCTAGTGGGACATATCCCTGCCCACTGCACAGGTTTTGGAACTAGACGATCTTTAAGGTTCCTTCCAATCCAAACTATTCTATGATTCCATAAGATATACTGAACTACAGTTTATTGAACGATGGTATTTACAGAGCTATTACCTAGATAATTTTCATGTTAAACCATGAAAGAAAACCATTTTCCTCCAATCTTCATATATGTCAGAACAATTTATTCTAGCTATATGCTATCTATGCTAATTATAGGAAATATCACTGGATATTGACACCTCAATACTAATTTTTATGATTTCTCTAAGACCCACAGCCTGAACCTCATGAAACTACCAACTGCTGCAATAAAATTTTCTAGTACAACTTCACTGACTCAAAAAACATCCTCTCTGACTTCAGCTGCATGTAAAACTATGACCTTTGAAATTTATAGTTGGTAAATTCACACCAGCACTAATTTACAGTGATTATTTTGGCTGATTTTCATCCTCCAATTCCCAGGTTAGAATTTGTGAATAATTCATTTTAGAAGAGGCTACAATGGATCAATGAGTGCATAGTGGATACCTGCCACGTACAACTAAATACCTACAGTAATTCAAGATAAGAAAAAGAGAAGTTAAGAGATAAGCGGAAATTCAGCAGCATGAAAGGGAAATTCTTATTTTCACACATACACCCCCATGATGATAAAACATGGGTGAAGAATGAAATAATGACATCTTTCTACAATGGTTCCAATCATGCAAAGAATATTGAAATGAGAAAGTTACAATTTGAAATAAGAGCAACTGAGTAATAAAATAATTTGGAAAAAAAGTTTTTAATGAGCACTGTTGTATGTTTGAATTAAGAATCAAGACAGCGACCGTGGAAGGCAAAAAGATAACAAAGTCCCTTAATAATCACAGGAGATGCTAGCCGTTATTTAACCAACAAGTCTAGACAACCTTCTCTGCAGGAGTCATAGAATGATATGGAGAGATTCCAGGAGCTGTGACCTTCAGCTTTTGTAAATTTTTGAAAGACTGACAAAAATGTTAGCTTTTTGTCAATTAAAATTTGCAAGTAGGATGGTTGGGTAACTTCAGGCCACTTCATGAAACACTAGTCCTGAGTAAAATGATGGAAAAGCTAAAATACACATACTCTAGGCATTTGCTTGATAAAGAACTAAGATACAGGCATGTAATTAATGCCAGTCAATAACTGTTTTATGTCTCTGAACATATAATAATCTTAGATTGATGAAGGACATTTGATTTGGTATAACATTCTGCAAAATTGGCACTCTCGGTGCTGAAAGAGGACATATTAAATAAGAACCTGATTATTGATCCATTTCTAACAACCATCAACAGGCTCTGCAAGACTGGGCACTATTTTATGGTACTTAGCTTCTTCATCAGTGATCTGGAATTAAATCACTACTATGAAAGCTTCTGGAGAACAGAAAAATTAGGGTGGAAAGACATGAGTTACGAGGATATGGAAGTAACCAACAGGAGCCTTAATTGTTTAGTGGGCTGGCACTATTTGTGTAAACCACAGCTCCTGGAATTTAACTACCAGCATATCCAGCAATAAGCAACACGGTCTATCAGTACAAAATGGTGGACTACACTGAAGAAAGCAGAAACCCTGAAGAGTTAGAGTCACAACGGGATATCTCATAGTGATACTGTGACTCCCAAAAATCTTCATCACTTGTGATGGTAAATAAAGAGAGAGATACTCTAAACACACCATTCTGGTGACTCCAGTGATAGTATGGCTGTATACACTATTCTGTCTTCCTTTTCCTAAATGTGCACATGTGCAGAATGTATGAAAAAGATCAGAAATATTATTCAGGGGATAGAGAAAATGCTTTGTAATAAAATAAAAACTCAGGGTGATTAATGTAAAAAAAGAATATGTCTACTGTGTAGAACCACAACAAAGAGGGCATATAGCATATCGGACCCCATCTGATAGCACCCAAAAACCCAACAAAAAGCAATGGAAGTCAGCTGAAACTACTTCAAACCAGTTGAAACCACCTGAAACTATGAGTAAGACATGTGGATTAACAACAAGAATTATTAAATTAGCATACGCCAGCAGGGAAGTGTAGATTCTCTGCTGCTTGGTATCTTCAAATGAAGAAAAGCGGTCTGTTTTAGAAAATACTTTTAATCAAACACAATTCATATTAGTCAAGTAAAAAGAAAAAAAAAGCAGTGAGTTCAATACTTCTGCAGTCATGTGCAAATTACCTATCTGAGACACAGGAGAACTAGTAATACATTTGGCCCCATGAGTCTACAAGAATTCTGTCTATTGTAGACGCTCATTCTAGAAATTCTATCTTCTAAATAACTTGAATTACAATGGCTGTTGGCTTTGTAAGTCACCTCAAATGTTCTTCTTATAATCGAAGCAGCAATATCTACCTCTAGGCAAACTTCTGGATCTGTCAGCACTCAAACTATTTCTTGGTTTTCTATAAAGCTCTGTTCCATTGCTGCAGTCAGAAAATAAAATAGTATTAGCCTGTATTTTTATTGTCCTTCAACAAGAACGTGAATAATGTAAATACTAGGTTGCTCTTTTTTAAATCATTTGAATGCATACAAAGGTAACACCGATTTCACCCGTATTAGTGAGGTTTTCATCTTTCTATTAATCTGTAAGATCGATGATCACAACTTGCCAGAAGGATCTATACAGTCTGTAAACCACTGTAAAGCATACAGGCTACAGACTTCAGGAAAACAAGACACTCAAGGAAGCTTGTTTTTCCCTAGATCCAGGATAGGCTTTCTGATAAAGAAACACATTATTGACAAGGACAAGGAAGAAAATTACATCCTCAGCAGCCTGGGATAAACCTTAATAGTCTGAAATAAAGCATCTGTGTTCCTTTCCTATTTCTGTTAGTAAACAAATATTCCTTATGGTTCAGTCAACCGGAAAATAAGATGGCAATGTTTCATTCTTGAGTAAAATAATAGCAAGAAGGCTGAAGGGCTACTTTGTTGATTCAATAGCTGTGCTTTTGAGCAGTCCGAGGAGACTTACAACATTGGTCTTTCCTTCCACAGGTCACTAATGGGTAATATGGAAGCTCCAAAAGAAACGTGTTTAGCTTTGAGGACAGGAGAACAGTACTTTTTAATTCTCAGCTGTAATCCCTGGATTAACTATAAAGCTGCACTAGGAACCTTCAGAGAGATGTCTGAGCATCAATCCTAAATACAAGTTTGCTGAATGTACTGCATATTGTCTAGCACGCAGCAAAAAGTAAAACAAAGAGGAAAACAGCTAAACACATCATAGATTTTAGTTTTCAGGGTCATATGCATTACAAACAGGAACAGATAGCCAGAACATACCTCATGAGCTAACTGAGAAACATGTCCGAAAATACTAAAAATCACTTCTAGGCCGACGCTCCACATACCAGCAACAGTTGCCTATGTGAAATTCAATTCCTACTGGTCACAAACACAACACTGTTTTTGCAGCATTAGCCAGCTCTGTCTGGCATTTATGCTGGCATGCACCTTTAGCAGAAAGCCTCACCACAAAATGGAAAGTCTGCTCAGTGCTCGGAGACCACTGCAGCAAAGAATAGTCATTTCATCCAGCAAGCAAAGGTGCGTGGATAAACTTAACAGAGCTAAAAAACAGAACTAGTCTGAAGGAAGCAGAAGGGACAAGGACTCTCTGAATCAACTAGCTGAATCAACTAGCCTCACATTTCCCTGGCTTCCACCTAATATTCCCTGATTGGAAAGTGAGAAAATGCAGGACTTTACAAATATAAAGATTTGTGACTTGTTCTAGCTGCAACAATCTGATGCCACATATCAAGTGAGTAGCAGGACTGACGATAAAGTTGGATCGTACACTGATACAAGAAGAAATGAACTCTGCTGGTGTCTGAGAAGTGATGGCCATAAATGGAACAAATTCCTAACTCTTCTGAAGGACTCTCAACTTTGAGGATCCTAACTGTAGCATAATTATGCTGCTTTAAAAAGGCTTTCTTGGCAGCCTCCTGCTTGTCAGAATTACATTCATTGAATACAGCGGATTAGCCTAAGCTATATAATTTCATAGATTCCTTTATTTGGGAATACATAATTCTCATGCATCAAGTATAAGAATACAGAGCAGTCTGTGACAACCTTCTTCAGAACTATTACAGGGGAAACGCATAATAAAAACCAGGAGCTGAATTGTTTAGTAAAGAGTTAGGCTCCTTTATTCTTTCTTTTTTTTAAAAAAGGACTTTCTAGTAAAATATATAATTCATGTTTGTATTTACTGCCCTCTAGTGATAATACAAGCATTAGCTGTGAATAAATAGGAACACACTAAAACTTTTTTAGACCAGAAACCTTACAATGTGGTTCACTAATTTTTACCCATGCCACAGCAGGTTTTCTCTACAACTGCACTATTTTCAACAGACACTCCTGAAGGACTGCACAAACAACAAAAATTATATCCTATTTCAAACTATATTTTAGGAACCACTGGCAATCTTTTAAGATACAATATTCACCTACAGTTTGCTTGCACGAATTCTACATAATGACAGAGCATACTATGTATGTAATAGCTTCTACAAAAAAAATTCCAACCAACCTCCTGCAGCATATGAAGCCTAATGCCTACACACATTTTGCTGTTTAGAATATTCTGTTATATATTTATTTCCCCCAAGTCAATGCAGTCAAAATGATGTGAATTACAAAAAAAGCCACAGTTAAAAGCTAATTTAATCAGAGGAATATGGATCAGAGTGTGAAAAAAGCTGCAGTTATGACAGCAGATTTGAGGAGGCGGTTGTCCTCACAGAAAGCAATGATGAATAGCTCAAGTGGTTACTGCTCTACCCCACTGGGCAACTGACAGAATCAAAGCATAGCCAACAGTCTCAAGGTTTCGGCCACTGTGAACACTACCTGATATGAACAGAAGGCTTTCCAAGTTTTGCCCTAAAAACAACACTAAAGAAAGTACTTTATCTTTACTTTGAGAGAGAGAGAAGGAGAGAGATAAAAACACATTAGGTATCATGTTTTTATGTATGCGTTAATACATATTGACAGCATGCTGGTTCAGACATACAATAAGATTCATCTGTATCATAGCGGAGAAGTTCTGAAGCAACAGTCCAGATTTATTTATACCTCTGGTCTGGAAATGCTTCAAGTAAAGATCCTAGGTTAACGCAATGTTTTTTTAAAATAATGCTTAAATTATCTCAATATTAGTGTAAATACCTACTCCACTCAGTTAATTCATGGTATCAGCACATTTTTTAACTGATAGTAAACTGTTTTGCTCAAAGTTTTGCTCTTTATCTATAAAATGTCCTGGCACACAGATCAAGCATGTGCTCAGCTTGCACTGGACATGAGCTTAGGGAACCTGGAGCAATTGTGAGACTTCTTATTATTTTTCATATCTACTCAATATACAAAAATCCATCATATTTATGCAAGTTACTTTAATGGCACACTTCTCTTGTTATTACTTCTCCAATAAATTTTGCAGGGAACAATCTATAACAAGTCTTTCAAAACAGCTCTGGAAGAAGCCACAAAACACCACCACGAGAGGGCCCAAATCTGGACTCTTTACTAATGATTCATTCCCTTACAAAACCTTGGCAGCAGGTTTTGTTTTTTTTTTCTTTTGGATTCTTGTATTTTATAGGCGGTATAATTTGGAAGAGTGGAAAATAAAATAGAAATTATATAACTATCACTTCAGATCCAGCACTCTCCCCAATACCTGTCACATGAGCTACTCGGGCTTTGCTGTGACCAAATCTCAAAACCAAATAGTTCCAACACTCTATCAGAAGATCCACTCTCTGCCCTTCCAGTCCTCTCTTGGAAGAGCAGAAACATGACCTGTTGCATGTGGAAAGGTAGAAAAAATCATTCTCCCTCCCTTAGTGCTTATATTATGTAAACTGTATATACATGGTAATTTATACAGGACACTCAGGTGGTTATAACAATTCCCAAAAAACAACAAGACAAAAGGAAAAGACGTGAGTTCTCCCTTAAAATCGTATCCGGAGATGGCAGAGCAACTAACTCTCAGTCACATCTTTGCCTCCATTTTTTCTTAGAGACTGTATTTGGGGAGGATCTGCCACTACCATTTCTAGTCTCTCTCCTCACTTTTTTCTATTACACACATCCATTGCTATATTGGGAGCAGTGATGACCAAACAGCCAAAGCACTGCTACCATCATCACTCCTTCCCTTAATCTGCAAACAAGAACACATCCTGCCTCTCCACCTTCTCCAGGCAAGGCATAGTGAGAAACCCAGGTGGAAATCTCAGTCTCAGGTCTAGGCACACAATTTAGTCTATACCATATTTTGAGTTTTATTGAGCTGCCACTTCTTTGTCATGCTTTGCATATGGACATTTTCCAAACAACATAATGACACCCACTCCGATTCCCAAGCACAGCCCAGCCAAGGACATTTTGTCAGGGCAACTAATATATAAAATGAGCAAGTTTTGCTCTAAGTGTAGTCTCAGGGCTGCTCCTATGCTCCTCAACAGTAAGCTCCTATGCTTTACAGACACTTTAAAATGCTTCTCAAGGAATTAAAAATAACCTAACCAGAAAGATCAGTGTTATTTAGTACATGTATCTCCTTTACGTGGTTATCTCTACTTCAGCCCAGCTACACAGAGATTTTCCAAAGGCATTTAAGGAAAGTGTTAGAGGTACTGCAAAAACATAACACTTCAATAACACACCTAAAATTCTGCAATACCAATATGGAAGGAGTACTACTGTTAAAAAATATTGTACTATGGAGATAAATGCGCTTTTAGCTCCAGCTAAACAGAAATGCCCTGTGGCACAGGAATTCCAACAACCTGTATGTGCTACTCCAGTTACGGCAACTGCAGATGCCTTTTCTACACCTTATTTGCATAAGTAAGTTTTACAAGCTATATTAGCATTGATGTTCCATAAATATATTGCTATTACAAGATAAGGACATAGTGAATTTAAATCTTTTCCAAAGTAACTTGTGCTAAGTCCATAAAGGTATTCTCACTAGTGAAACCATAGAGGTGATTTCTTCGAATATCATAATGCTCTTCTGCAAATAAATACTTTTGTCATTTAAGTATTGTGAAAAAAGCAACAGGATTTTTTTTTTCTAAAATAATCTGTAGGAAACCCCAACATTTCCCTTCCTACTGAATGGAGAAGATTTGGCTTTAAACATACATGACACTGTTTTTTTCTCCTTTTCCCATCTAGTTAACATTTGCCTAGTTAACACTGGCAGACACATCTGTCAGGCAGAGTGTATAAAAAACACAAGTGAAAAATACCAGGTAGTCACCAGTTTGCAAGGAGTACTACTACACTCACAACTTGATCACCCTACAGATCTCTTGCAACTCTCAAGCTGTTACAAAGCAACAATTTGAAGATATCTAGAAAGAAAATCTTCTGCACTTTCCCCCACCTTTTCTGCTTTAGGAGGTTTTTTTTTTTTTTCCCTTCAACAACAGTGTCAATTTGGGCTAAGTATCTGAATAATGTATTCATATTTTTTAATATATACATATATGCATACTGCATGTAAATACCCCACAAATGACATATCCACTGTAGCACAGCCACAAAAGAGGTATGTACCCACATTATGCATTTGTGCAGACAGCCATGTCTAGAAAATGTGCACAGAGGAACCATATTTCACTCACAGAGCTGTGATGGTACTCTCACCCCAAGACCGATACAGACATACCAGCAAGAATTGAGCTTTGTGGGTATTGCTTATTTCATGCAGAAAACTGGCTTGCTATGTAAGGACAAAACCCAGCTTCACTGATATAGCTGGATAAATCTTACTTCTCCTGTAACGTGACATTCTTATTTTAATGAGGTGTTCCTACTGTAGACCTGGCCAAGCACATGCTTTAACAGTTCATCAGAAATCTTCCTGAATGGTTGCCATTTCACACTAAAATAAACGAGTCTTTTAATCATCTTTTTAAAAGCTACAGTAATGCACAACATATATACTGTTCTTCGGAAAAAGCAAAAATTAAATATGGCATTTTTTCTAATTCTAATATATTTTAAAAAGAAACATGAACTAAATTATTTCTTATTTTTCCTAGTCTGTCCTAAATGCCATTGCTTGGTTTACAAAATAAAAAGACAGAAGGTAAAAGCCATCCTATGAAAAAAGCAATGACACTACAGACAAAATCAGAAAACTATGGACTGCGAAGTAACGACTAACACTGCAGCAAGCTCAGTACAGCTCTGACAGAAATACACCTAAGCAAGTGCCTGTAAATCATCAACAGCAGATATCAACATTTTGAAAGCAAGTTCTTTCATGCAATTTTGTTGGTTCAGGATCCAGTTCTTATTAGACCATAGCTATTGCACTTCTAACTAAAGAGCATGTGATAGTGTAATTGTTCTTTCAAGGGAATATCTCAGCAAGGGTCATTCACCAACTAATATGCAAAGTGTCCTTCATACATTTCATTTGATTGTTTATTTAGATGCTCGAGATCTAAGTAAATTCACAAAAAATTGTACAGAACACAAGAAGGACTTGATCTCATCCATTCCACCCCTGTCTCATGCATTCAGGGAAACACAAAAATGCAATGATGCTTCTACTGTCTAAGTGAGCATTTTGCCCTCATGCCTCTAGGTCAAATTAAGCAAACAAGCACGAAACCCAGGTGGTTTCCAGTCCCACAGTCAGGTGTACCATGAGGCTGGGTTTATGGGTACACCAGAGAGATGGAGACAAGATAACAAAATCAGGCCAATACAGGTCTGTAGTTTCCTGACTGCACACTTATTACCGCTGTGATTTAAACCCATCTTACAAGAGAGTTCAGTACCTGCATGAAGAAGGTTGTGATACATTCGTGTTTCCTTACTCTCTGTCTATCAATACCAGTAATTTGCCTCTAATCCTACACAGAGATCTGAACGTCTTTTTAGGCACTGACTTGTGTCACAGTGACAATGTGTGGTGGGGTGCTGCTGTGTTTGAATCATGCACAGCTATTGCTCTGCTCTCTTATCTAGTGCTCAGTTTTGCCAGCGAAGGATGCCTGCACATGTGGCTGGGGTTTGGCAGGTTCAGATCAGGCCGTGTTGGGGAGGTGCTGGCTGAGTGCTGGTAAGGACAAGTGACGCACCCACACCTGACAGAGAACACTCCTTGCTGCCCCATGCCAACATGCATGGCTGGCTTTGGGTTTGGCAACAGCACAAGGGAGCAGAGTGAGCCTCCAGACTGTGAAAGCAGTGTCTCAGCTGGGCAGCAACCAACAGCTGAGAGGCAGTTGAACAAAAGGACTGTTAGCACACTTCATCTCTATCTACTGGAGTTTCTCCATAGCTCATTGCAATGTAGGCAGGAAGGAATATACAAAGAACTAGACTGGCTGAGGAAAGCATGCTCCTGGAAATAAAAAGCATCAGCAACAATGACTGAGGATCAGGAGATGCAACAGATAGCCTGTTTCTTCAATGAGTGTAGACCTGCAGCGTCATTCTACCCTGACAAAATTTTGCTCCATCTCAGTCCACACTGAATTGTTGCAAGACAGGGGCATTAACTGAGAACCGCTCTTGTGCTATAAGGCTCACATACCCTCCAGACTAGAGCTGGTTCTCATCTAACCAGCTCAGAGCCCATGGGCTATGCCAGGAGCCCTCCACAACACAGCTGGTTTAGCACTAACTTTTATTTAAGGTAGGTACAGGGAGCTACTGAAGATAACTCCTAAAACTATTAGTTTCCAACACCGGCTAATCACAACAGCCGACAGGATTTTGTATGAGCCCTTTCACCTTTCCTATTGCAAAATAAACGTAACAAATATCAATAAAGCACCAAAGTTATCTCAAGTCACACAAAACAAAGGAATATAAATTTATGTATTTCTCATTGACTTTGTAGAAATGGATTTCAGGTAATAAGAACTCCTTTGATAATATTCCACTTCTTTTTCATGCCCAAAACATTATTACATTATGCACAACTGCTTGTTCAAATGTAGGAAGCATTTCTATTGTAACTTCTGTAGGAGAATGAGTAGTATGGAATACATAAATAAATAAAAGTTTACTTGCCACAACAGTGTACTCACCCCTCACCAACTCTCTCAGTGGGTTGCTCTCGAGCATCCCGTTTGTGACAGAGAACCAATAAATTAATATTTACATGGAAACAATTTTATTGTTAAATGCCCAAATGTGGCTTATACTTATTTAGCAAGTTCCAGTATGTACTGTGAACCCATACATAAATCACCTTCTGTAGATATTGCTTTTATTCATGGCTTAAATAGTGAATATTTTGTATGTAACAATAGTTAAGTGTAAATTAATTCTTAATTAAATAATAAGAGTAGATTAATAATATGCTTTACCTTCAATTATTTAGGTCATTTATGAACTCATAGCAAAACATTAAAGATAATTTCATTTGAAATGTAAAAATCTGTTTAATCAATGATAACCCACCATCACTTATTTTCTTTCCCGAACCCTAAACTGTAATAAATTTCGCCATTCATGCAAATTTTTAAATCAAAGGCAGACTAAAAAATCATGAAAATAACATCACAGTCAGAAACTAATCAGGCTCCACTTACAGTAGATTGAGATATATTCTCTGATGAACTTGCAATACAGATAAAACTACACAGACATTATTCAAACAACATATTATCTATTAACTTTTCATAATTAATAAGTATTTTATCAAGAAAAAAGGCTTTTTCATATTTCAGTCCTCTTAAATATATATTAAGTCTCTATAAAAATCAACACTAGTTTGAAAAACATCTTAAAATCAAATAAAACCAATAAGCTCTAAATAAATATGGCATCATCTTCATCTTTGAGTTGCATTTTTATCAGTTAAAATAAAAGCTGTTAAAATTTGGCTGGGTTTTGCCCATATACACACTTACATGCAATGTTTGGAGCAGCTGGAAAAGCTCTGAGCAGTGCGTGAAACACTGGAGACACCTCAGCAGATGCAGAAAGACATCCGGCTATCCTTTTACGTGGGGGCTCACACACATGGACAAGCCCATTTTTGCCACGACAAGGATAGAAACATTAAAAAGGCTCAGAGTCTGCAACCAATTAAATTTCCTCCAGCCTTCCAAAGCCCCTGCCTTAACAACTGATTCTACCAACTCTTTATCAAAGAGATAACAATGCTAAATAAAACTGGCTATGGGCTCGATCCATAGCCTGATAAAGAAATTTAAAGACTCTCATTAGCTGCAGCAGGCATTAGATCAAGTCTTAGCTGAATCCGAACAAACTGTTCAAATGCATTAGACAATGGGAACAATGCTCTAGTACCACCATCCAGCCCCCCCAATGTCATACTTTTGTTCAATCTCCAAATCAAAGAACAAAACTGAAAGGGTGTAACAAGTGTAGCTCATCTACATAGGACTCTACAGTAAACTACAGAGCTCATACCTTGTCTAAGAAAAATTCTATTACAAATTAGATAGGATGTAACATTTGATAACTTCAGTGAATTTTAAAAGTTAATTTTCATACTCACTTCACAAGATAGATATGCCTATTCCATTAATTACTGCTCAATTTACAGATACCTGGGCAAAAAGCATATTCCTACCTTTTATAAACCAAACATGTTGCTGATTTTGACTGTTTTCTCAGTACGCATTAGGTGACGTGAATTCCCAATATCGCCCAGCCCACCGAAAGCACAACACATACTTTTCCTGACTAGAACAAACATTTGCCTTGTCTATTGTTCAATGTACTGCTATATTAATCACCTCATATTAAAATAACAGTATAAATACATAAAGTCCTTGTCTGTATTAGAACATTTTCCAAGAGCAAAAGGACTATGAAGCAAAGCTGAGCTATTCATCCAAGTTTGCAAACATACTCCTTGAAGTCCCTTGGTAGTCAAAATGTACAAGTCAGAATGGATCTTATCACTTCCAATGCTACCACTTACAAACCTGTGAGCAAGCCACCTGGCAGACGCAGCCCAGGTCAGCCTGACTTGCCATTCAATGAAGCAACATGCATCAGCAAAGGCAAGAAATCATTGCCGGGAAAGACGTGGGGTGAAAAGACAGATAGGGGAACAGATAGATCTGTGTAAAGTGCACTATTTCACAACAGTCAAGACACTGTAGAAGAAACCAAAAAAAAAAAAAAACACCAAAACCAAAACAAAACCAAAACCCAGATGACTCCTCCCCTCAAGAGCAATTAAGGCATGGTTTCACACTTAGGCACATTGTTTCACCGACAGGGTGTAACAAGATCTAAGACCAACACCTGTCCTCTCACCCTCCACTTAAGTCAATCAGGCTGCTTTAGTTTTCTATGACAAGTACATTTTTCAAGCCCTGATAATAACTGCAATAACAAACCAAAAACCCCTATGTACATCAGCACACCTTAATTTATATCACATCTGTAAGATCTAAAATACAATACACGAGTACAGGAATCGAATCTACCTGGAAAGAAAAAAAAAAAGAAAACTCACCACAATACAGTTACAAAATTCTTTTTCTTCCTGCAGTTCTACTTTATGCCAACAACACAGTTTTTTGTACCGTTATATAATTCCTACATCCAATCTATCTTTCACACCTCTGTGAAACAAAGATCAGGCTACAGAAGTATATTCCTACCAAAGAAAAATGATTACTTAAATTTTAGCCTCCCCAATACCAAGATTTGTTTCTGCAGTTTCCCAGAGCACTTTGTATTTTTGTATTTAAAATTCAGTAATTTGATTTTAAAAATCAAGTTCTGTGTGCAGGGACGTGCTGAAAGCTGTGCTAGAAATACCAAGCTCTGACTACATATCAACCAACTGCATCATCTTCACAGTGATGAGCTTTAAGAGCTCTCCTATAATAAAGCCTCTGAAACCTTTTCAGTAACAACCAAAAAAACAGCTGCAGAAAACCCCTCCCAGTTAGAAAATGTACATTTTCTTTTTTTACTGATGCTAAGAAAAGAGGAAAAATCAACTAATTACCAAATTATGAAATGCAATCTTACCTGGGTCCAGTATTCAGACATACAAAACTTTGGCCATGCTTCACAGTACAAGAAAAACACAGTCATTTTACTGAGAAATCTGAGTTCTGGGCTTTAAAGTCTATGCATCCAAAGAGATAGTCTGTTATTTGTCAAATAATTAATCACATTAATATTTCTCAGGAGTAAATGTGCTTATAGATTTTCCAGCTAAAGTTTTCATTGCAAGTGAAAAATAATTTCATTTTAAAGACACCCTTACATACTTAATTTCAGATTTTGGGGTTTTTTTGTAAGCTGTCTTCTTGCAAAGTAGTGTGTTTCAGAAAACCTCTGACGTGCATATACAGAATAGCTTTGTAAATCCAGCAAAGATACTTTCCGGTTTCTTGTTAAGCCACACTAGCCTGCACTTACTCCAAAATGGCACCCTCATCTCTGCTTGTTGCTATGGCCACATCATACGTCAGGCTTGCACTTTTTTTTTCCAGCCCTGTTTGTTTATGACAGGCCTAGGTGCTTCCTATTATGGTGCCTGCATCAGCACAGCGTGCATTCGCAGCAGCAGTGCGAGCTGGCAGCTGCTGCCAAGGTGATCAGCATGCAGCAAAGTACAGAGATGCTGAGGAATCCGAGCACGTTCCGTGCAACACTGCACACAAGGGTTACTCTGAGATATGATACATGGCATGCAAATCATGCACCCAGATTTGGCTGAAGAACTCCTTTTAACTCTAGTTTACTGTGGCAGCAAAAGCTAAACATGTGTAAGCTAAGGCTAAGAAGGGAGAATCATAGTGAATCACATGTTTAGAAAGCAAAATTAATACTGTATTTTGCAAGGTCTGAAGTCCCTTGTTTCTAAGATGCTGCTCTTGAGCATCAAATATGCAAGCATTTTAATTCATAAAACAGAAGCACAGTAAAAAACTTCTTTACAAACCTGTTCATCATTAACTTTCAAAGGTAATCCTAGTATTTTATAGCTTATTTTATTAATTTCAGCTACTAAAACAAAAACATTTTGTTTGTTTCACATGTACTTTTGGGGAATGTCCCTTTACACGTGGGAAAATGTGGTCAAAACTAAAGGTAGTGTAACTCTCACACTACTCATGCATCACTTGTAATATCTCAGGGCTTACTCACCATACAGTAGGAAACAAAGTCACCAATGTCATGTTAGTGGCAATAAAGCTTACCAACAATAGTCAAAGATTCACAATACTGCTGACATATCCAAGAACTTGAACCACATGCAGATTCAGCAGTAGTAAAGCTTAGAACCCAGTCATTATCCTTCAAACTCATTTGCAGAAGCACACAGCGAAGCAAAATTTTTTCCATCTATCCACTTAGTGTTTCTCTTCCAATAATTTGACTTATGCTAATTAAAATATCAGTATTATTAGTTGTTTTGCTCTTGGCCATTAGAACTCTTACAAAACTGTTCATTCTGAATAGCAACAATACAGTTTATGAAAACAATAGTATCTCAGCTGGTAGTGTGAGACTGTCTGCAATTCTGAGTAAAAGTATTGCACTAAGGCTGTAAAGTCAACCTTGGTCACAGGAAGATCAATAACCTGGTTTAAATACGACAACACCTACCTAAACAGGTCCTTTAAAACATGTAATACGTAAACTAATTCAGTTAAAACCCCACACCATTATACCCATCAAACAGCACTCCTGGCCTTATGTACCTAGGAAATACTGCTGATGTAGAGGAATGGTTACAATATTGCACTTAACTATTTCTTGTAAGGTACAGCTGTTTATTCCAGAATAAAGTGAACACTCATTTTGTTTGTATTGCTTTATACAACTTTGAAAAACCTGCTTGTAAATTTTTTGGAAAAAAACCCAAACTTCAGGTAAAACCAAAAAGCCACTGGTTAGTATGAACTAACTGTGAACACAGGCAAGTGAAAGCTACCATTAACATACGTTAAGTTAGAGGGAGAGAATGATGGAGAAGCTTAAACACCAGCCTGGACTAGTGCACATTAAAGTAATTGCTATCTCATTAACATTTGGGACAATTGCATTCTGATGTTCAGGAAACCTGCTAATGAATTATCTTTTTAACTGAATACCTAACTTACAGGTGAATGCATGCAATGTAGAGCACTGCCTCTGAGCTATGCTTCCAGACTTGGAGCACCAGAAATACTTCTTAATTACTGCAGCTTAGCTCCCCAACCTACAAAACAGATCTATAAATTGAGTGACATCAATGTCATGGTACAACACTGTAGCACAGTGCAGGCAATATTTTTAAACATAACTTGTGTAAGTATAAGAAGGTGAAAAAGGACCTCAGATGTATGTGCTTCACAGGTAAAATTATAACTCAGATATTGATGTTACATATTTTATATTATGGGCTGGCTTAAACAGATCCATAACCTATTTCCATACTTCTACAAATTAGAAACTATCCTTGACTAGGAAAGATGAACTACTACTATGCAAAACTACATAGATAAATATTTTAATTGCAGCTGTGGTATTTCTTATCTATAAGAACAAAATCAAATTTAACTAGAACGCCCACTTGCAGTCAACTTTCTTTTGTCCTCTTTGTTTTCCCTTCCCAAACAAAACCAATTTAAAAAAGTGTAAACTCATAGCAATTATGAGCAGAGTGTTTAGTTAAACATTATCTTGATGAGGGATCTTATAGAAGCATTAAGTCAGCTCTGTTTCATTACCTGATTCTGTATTAGTAGGTTACAACTTAATTAACAGAAGTAGCAAGTTGTTTAAATTTTATTTGTAGATGACCTAGTAAACAGATCCCGCACATCAGCTTGAATCAGCGTTGCTCTGCAGCTCTATTTCCACACTGGGAGTGGGCAAGCAGGGTCAACGACAGCCCAGAACCTGCCCTGGCACAGCATTGTCTCCTTTGGCTGGAGACTCAGAAGCAGCAGTCCCCACTGCAGCTCAGCTCTTCCACTAGACACGGAACAGAGTAGCCATGGCGAGCTGCAGCTGATATGCTCACAGGTGAACCCCAGCTCAACAGGCAGGTGCTGGCCACCACTTTGCTCACATGGTTTCAAGGCAAAATGGGTAGCATCACTTTCTGTCATGCCTTTACTTGTCTACATTCAGTTTTGAAGCTACCTCGGGGACTGGCTACAAGTTAACTGGTATCAATTTCCATCTTGTTATGCTTTAGTTAACAAAAAATTAATACATCAGAACAGGACATATTCATCTGCAATACACATTTTTATTTTAAGTCTCCTAAACGTGGCAAGTTTCAGTAGATGATAACAAAATACCTACTAATGTATCCAAAACAAGAGAAAAACTTCTTAGCTCAGCTTCTTTATGAGGCAAAGGCTGAACTTACATTTCAGCAAACATCACATTTATTGTGCCAAAACTTTATATAATAGCAGAAGCTGTTTCTTACTGGAAACATAATATGTATTAAAAGGAAAATAAAGAAGAAAATAAAGTGAATGGCCAATGCTTTCCAAGATGCCTTATATCTTAGTTTAAGCCTGATTACAGCAGCATGCTACTATAAACACAATACAGAACTTCTTGGCACTAAATACTGTCACAACGAACTATAAGTATTAGAGAATTATTATGCCTTTCACTAGCCATGAATTCCACACGTCTATTATTAAGCAAGAAGTTATGAACCACACATGTCCATGAAGCCTTTTCCAAGTAAAACCTTTGAAAAAAATCAGTATTTTTTCTAAGTACCCCCAAATGGCACATTGATGTTTATATTTTAACTTTAAACAATTCAACTGCTCAAAAAAGTCATAATTTCCAAAACCTCTGTTATAGTAGTTGAACATAAAGTTATTTTCCTGCATCAAGTTCAGTTATTTACTCCACAACATTCTGCCTATATTATTCTGTGACACTATACCAAAAGGAAAGAATCTTTCAACTGTGACATTTCCTATAATTAAAGAGGCTACAAAAAGGGCTGTTTGTGTGCTGGCATGGACCATTTGCTTACATTTATGGAAAAAAACTATCAAATTATTAGTGACTGGAAAGCTATGCAATACTAGAAGCGACTAAAAAGCTAAAAATCATAACAACCATCTGAGAGCCATCACTCCTCTTATGTAGTCTTCAGAGCCTCCATGACTTTTCAGGAAGTAGCAAATGAGAGATCCAGAAATCAATTATGTTTTCCTAAAATTTTAAGTAAAGACTGAATCTGTGAGATTAAGGGTTCCTAACTTGTTTTGGAACCTTTAAATGGCTGCGTTCTATCAACCATTATGGGTCAGTTCTAGGCTCCATTTTGCTTGCACAGAACAGGACAACCTGTGTGGTGTACTTGTTTTTGAGAAGAGTTCTAACAGGCAGCAGAATGGGCTCATCCCACCACACAATTAAGATGGTTCCAAATCACAAACGCCTGCTTATCATGGCCCAGAGAGGTGAATGCTTGCTGTCACATACCCACCGCAAAGAGAAGGGGATGCTGACAATTTAGACACCTTCAGAATCATCTGCTCACTTCTTTCTTAGCAATAGACCTGCAGCTCTACCATATCACCAAAGCCTCCACTTACTATCCACAGAGAACAGGAGGAACACGGCATTTCATGACTTTTTTCATTTGGTCGTGACCAGATAGCCTCCCTGGAAGCAGCATGTCTGTGCACAGCAGAAATTCAGCCACTGCTGAACTGCTCCATCCATTAGTTTCTGAAAAGATGGAAGTTTTCTTAAATGATGGGTGTGGAGGGGTGGTTGGTGCAGCCATCCACACAGGAACAAGTTTCACCCACTATCTTGTTGCAGTACGTCCTTGTGCCACACAGCCAGCAAAGTGCTATCTCCTTGTTATATGTATACATACCCCTCACTCATCACTGTTTAGCCAAGGGTACATCTGCTGCTCTCTGGAAGGATAAGTGATATTAAATGGGAGCAAGTAAGACTATGCACATGGAACCAAACTCCAACCCAGAGGTCTTAAAATCCTTATGGACTGGCTTCAGTGCATGGAAAGAAAGGCGTGTGCCTGTGGAGGCAGTTCTTCCGTACTGCCACTCCTATTTTCCTCTTCTCTTGTTATGAGAAAAAAAAAAAAAAGAGAAATGTGGAAAAATATTCATTAATTCAAATTTGGGCTCGTTACTTTAACAGTATCCTTTTCCTACATCACTGTATCAACCAAAACCCTTAATGAATAACAAATTTCCTCATGCTGCACTCAAGCTTTTCTTGCTAACAGCTACCCCTCAATTGCAATCTTCATCAGAAACAGAACCCTAAAGAGCTAACCAAACCCCTAGATTTTCTTAGAAAGATCTGGGAACACAAGAACCAGTTAAACTATCATGCCAACCAGCCATGTGTGATGGCATTGCCAGGCATTATATAAGAGAACTGTCACACAACAAACTCCCCAAGTTTGTCATCTGGACCCAAGCTCTTTAAATTCAAGAAGAAAACAGAGGTTTGCCTGTTCTGCAAAAGTTAGTCAGGACAATGACAAATCTCTTTTCTACTGTTATTTATTATTTATTAATTTATTAATTTATTAATTTATTAATTCCAGCACGTATTTTTCACATGCAATAGCTGAAACCCAAGAGAATGGTTGATGTTTAAATCATCTTAAACGGATATGACAACATTATCCTGCTCTTTAATTGGAAACAGGTCACTCTAATCAGGGACGATAACAGAATACTATGCAATTTTACTCTGGCTGAGCTTCCACTTTTGCAATAAGTATTGCAAAAAATTGCTTTTATGTGCTTTTACATGCAAAATGTAGTTTCTGAAGACAAGGTCCTAACACTGCTAAGGTCAGTAGCAAGAATTCCAAAAAGACAACAGCAAAAACTGGTCTGTTAGTAGAAGATTGAGTTAGTGGCATGAGCATGTTTATTAGCCTACCTAGGCTCCTACAAAATTACTGACCACCACAGCACTGCAGCTTTACCACACAATAAGACATAGATGAAACAGATGCACAAACTAAACCTGGAGTCAGAGCCTCTTGTCAGCTCCATATATTCTGGGCATGGGGGAACCAGAGAGCTGCTGTCAACCTGCTTCTCTATCCTATGGCCAGTGCTGGTAAAGAGATGCCAAGAACCTTCTGGCCACACTCCTCTCCTCAGTAAGAGTCACACAGGAATGAAAGCATCGGGGCTGACCCATGCCTCTGGGAAAACTCCACGGAAGTTAACACTTGTTTTTAAAGCACGTTAGGGAATTTATATATGGGCCATTATTTGAACTAAGCAATAAGTTTAGCCTCATGCTTTTTCTAAATTTTATATTACTCAGCTTCCCACTGCCTGTGTGATTCTTTTCCACTGTAAAGGAGGAAAGGACAATCACTTTTTAGCAGCATGAAAATGTGATTTATAAAACAGTTCAAATTGGCAAGGGACTTAAGGAGACAATGTTAAAAAAAAAGAGAAACTGGACAGATTTCCAGTTGTTTCTGATGCTTTCAAATGTTTACATTAGATTTTTACAGGCAGGTAATCTTTTAAAATAAACTACCATTAATATTACTGTTTAATTTAAGTGTACATAACGAGTGACAACTATAGGACCATAAACAAACCAAAATCCTGCTAACATTTGTGGTGAATGTCACATTACCACAGTCTCTGTAAGTTAGTTGGTTGGTAACACTGATACTTTGTGTACTTTCAAAACACTCAAAAATCTCAGAAAGGCTTTTTAAACTAGTAACTATCTGTAAATAGACTACTGCTTTAATCTCTGAGCATTTGCATATACTGGTATGTAAACTGGACAACTATAAGATAATCAATGCTTAATAGCAGTTTCATAGTTTACATAGTCAAACTAAAAGAAATCTAAATCCTCTTCACTTTGATACCTAAAAAAGGTTCCTAGAGAAAAGGCATTCACTGAAGTTTGCAGTGGGAAAGAAATGCCCAGTTAATAAGTTTTTCCAAACCACTGTCAGCAGATCTTGTAAAAACTCTGTCATCTGCAGTAGACTTAAAATTGAAACAAAAGTAGTGTGAATTAAAACTTCTTTCAGTGTCTAAATTCAGACAATCAGACACACAAAAGCAACACACTAAAGATGTCTGCAAAATCATCACTACAGAAGTGAAAATGCACTTTTGCATATCAGTTTCATTTTAAGTATTCCTCCACATTTGACTAATCTACAAGTAATGGTGTCTAGCAGAAGGTGGTTGCTACATCTTTTTTTTTTTTCACATTCCTGATTTATTTATTGTCTGCCACAGAGTAACTCTCATATCCAGAATCACAGGCTTCAGGTAGATATTGCCAAACTGCATAGTGGAAGAAGATCATTCTCCCAGAGAACTCAAAATCTATTAATTCTTGCTTTAATTTTGTTTGACAGGAAAAGAAGAGGGGTTTGTTAGAAAAAAAACCAAAACAAATCCCCCCCACTCCGTTCCTCAAAAAAACCCCTCCATCCTGGTTAAAAAGATCATTTACTTGTACAAATACATCAAAATGTACCCGTCTCTAAAGTTAGAAATAACAGATAGCAAGCTAGCATCCACCTAAGAACTTTGTTTTTCAACAGATACTACTCACAATTCACTTAGAAACTGATTAGGTTTAGCATATGTGAAAATCAGAACAGTTCGATAGAGGCAACTAATTATGCCTTAGAATCCTATCTTTAGTGACTGAAACTGGTGAACTATTTCCTAAAATGAACTTATTTCTATTCAAGTAAGCATCATGCAGAAGAACATAACAACAGAGTCACAGTCCACTGACATCAGCCAATACTAATGGCATATGGTATAGAAAACCAGAAATAGGTCCCCAGAAATGAAAAAAAATTCCAAATTTAAGATGCTTCTTATTTGTTTTCTAGTTTTGGAGCATTTCAAGACTTTACAGGGTTTCTAGAGGATTATGGGGATGATAAACTTCCTGTGCTTTTAAAAACAGTTGGGATTCTCTTGTTAGTAAACAATTCCAGAAGCTGGTCATTTAAGAAAACATCACGTACTGTAAGATTTGTAATAACATCATGACAAATGGCAATATTTTTACATACTATGTCCTTTCAAAATCAGATTTATTTATGAACTACGCCTATGGATGCATCACAGATTTATCAATCAGTTACTTAATGTACAATACCTCCAGGCACTTGGAGATCTGCTTATTACAGGGGTGGCTGGGAAATAGGACATCACTTGGATATTGCAGTCATCCTAGTGTAACTTTAGCAGCCAAGCATTATGGTTGGCTTCCTACAGAGCCAACTTGCAGCTCATTTTCAATGCTTTTGGAGTTACATTTACTGCCACAACTTGCTGGGGCTCATCCAGAAATTGGGGAGAGCAACTCCATGCCTATTGTTTCAAGAAAGGGAAAAGGAGGATCTTTGCATCCATGTCACCCCTCTTTCAGTCATCCAAGCATGTGAGCTGGCACATCATCGACTACTGCTTATTAAGCACAAGGGGCATCTAAACAAAATAAATACCCTTGGATTGGTAAGTGACACAAGTTCCACAGGGGTATTACTGACAGTAAGGGTATTCCACATAGATGCATTCAATGGTTCTGAGTAATAGCTCACTGCACACAGAATAAATGAACATCAACACTCACTCCCTGTCCTACTTCAGCCATTCAAGACAAACAATGCAGTTTCCTCTTTGAACTTTTTTCCTCTACTACTGTAGCCTTTGCACGATGGGCAGTACCTTTTACCTGGTGCAGTGCCACCCCTTACATCTTGCCCATCTTCTCATAAATAAGGAAAAGTAACAGTGATGACAATGCTGTTATACATGCACAAAAAAAAGGAGGGAAATAAATAAGAGAAGCACCTGAGAGTCTAGGGAAAAAAACCCAATCAATCTTGCAGCCTAATTCTTCAATAAACAAACCCAGAGAAAGGGGAAAAGGGAAACAGTGAAAAACTGTTCTGTACCAACAATGTTCCTTTTCCCATTTTTTCACATCCAATTTTATAGGACTTAGTTTTGGGACTGAGAACTGGACACACTTGAATATTCATTGCTGTACTGATGTCTATGACCTCAGCCTTGAGAGAAGTTTCACTATAAACTAAAATGGCTTAATTTACCTATATGCCTCATTGAGATGTCAAAATTTGCAGTTGTATTGCAAATGAAGAGGCTGTATAAATGCTGGTTGCATTTTAATAATCAGAAATAAAACAATTCTTCAGAGAAATCCACTACACACCTAAAATTAAAATCCTTCTGCACTATATTTTAACACATTATTATTAAGGCCTCCTGGTTTACAGTCAAGATTGCTCACATTATGCTGAATGGCACCAATTTACTTGTTTAAATTTTCTTTAAGAAAGAAAAAAACCCAACATTTGAAGATGTCACAGATCTCTATACATGGGCTGTAGACTTCCTAGAAAGGGGGTAAAAAGTTTCCCTTAAGAACTTAGTGTGACCTGCAAAACCTAACAGCAGCTATTCCTTCCCAATACAGTAATAATACTGTAACATGAAACAGTAAGTAGCAGTAAAGTCCTTTAGACATGCATATCCATATTTGATAGATCAAGTAGACTGAGGCAATACATTACTACAACATAAAAATTTCAGTTTTGATGTAAAGCTTGGCATGATTCTTACTGACCTTCAGATTACCTAGAAGAACTAGGCTTAACTAGGCTTACTGGGTATCCTGCATCAATCCTTTGTCTGCATGATCATATTGGGAACAAGATGAAAAACTTTTTCTGAATCACATTTTCCTTTTCATTTGAATAAATACATGTGAAGAATGTTTATCCTGTAATCTATGGCAAATTACTCTAACTCGTTCAAACAAATACAAACATGACATAGTATCAGATGTAGCACCTTAGTGTTTACTTAAAGATGCAAAGCAGTTGTCACATTTTATTTTGAAAACAGATCCTCTTTAGGTAAAAATCTGAAAATACTTGGCAAAGCTTAAAATGCATTGCTTCACAGTTAATATTATCTTATTCTAAAATCAGCCTGTCCTCATTGCTCCTAAAATATACTGCACATCCTATCTGTTTTAGGGGGGTAATAAATAAATACTTGAAGAAAGTCCAGGATATTGTGAAAGAGTGGCTACACAGGCATCGAAAGTCAGGGAATCAATAAGTGTTTAAACTTGTTAGCAAGGAAAATATCAGGTCCTAGGTGTCAGCCTGATCTTAGTTCCTTTGAAAAAAAATGTTACCAGATTCAAAATAGGCAAAACCAGATTCTTAAACTCTTGACTCTCTATCTTGTCGGCACATGTGCAATAAGCTCCCAATAATGAGATCTTTCAGCTGGCAGTAAAACCGGTAAACGCAGTTTGGAGAATATGGCAATATCAGACAAATAATTCTTAAAACAGATTTAAGAGTCTGCTAAGAGTCTCCAAAACCAAGAAGAATACAAGGGATATTATATTATGAACTGTAGAGAAGAATAAAGACTTCAAATTTTACACTTGGGATGAGCTAAGCATGGACTTAACAGTCAGTAAGAAACAAAAAGTATTTTGTAAGGGCTGACAAAGCAAGACGGTAGAATTTTAAGAAGGCATAAGCTGAGCCAAAACCAGTCATTATTTTCTGACATCCAAAAACCCTAATTACAACTAGAAGGGTTAAAAGGTGGCAAAATACAGATCATCAGCTGCTTTAGCAGACACGGGATGTAAATCCAGGCTGTTTAATTAAAACTTTCTTCCAGCCTACGTAATTAAAACTTTTTTCTCCCTCATTGTATGTATAGCTACCCAAATACGCAGTTGATGACAAACATTTGCTAAAGAAAGATTCCAATTTACTAGTGCTGCTTTAAACATTAACTCCAGAAACGTAGTTAGATATTGTTTGCAAACAAAAACCATGAGAGGAAGCAATACTCATGAATGGAGCATGTGTAAACTCTATTTCAAACTGCAAAACTGACACACAGAGATCAAATACCAGCACATGATCCCCAGCTAACATGCATCCTCAGCTTCCAGGAAAGGTACAGTCTTACAGACTCACCACTGGATCTGTCTATTGCGATGCCCCCTCTGTTCTGAGTATATTCTTCAATAACAGATCATATTGCAAGAAGCGTTAGTGTTAGCATTTACAAATAAGATTCATCCTGCAGTTTCCCTGGAATCAAGAGCTACCTTCATCACCTTTCCACGTTACCTTCTAAGCTATTTTCCAGGGAAGATCCCTAGTTTGTAATGGGATGCTGTGAAAAGAATGAGCAACTATAAAGAAGTTATTAACAGCAGCAAAAAGCAATCTCTTTTTGTCTCTGAGAGACGCACAGGGGAACACTGTGGCTTTCCCGGACCTGCCTCACTCCAGCAAGTTGTCCCGAACTTCAGGGAGGCGGCAGAGGAGCCGCAGCAGCAGGTTTCCCGCATCCCAGCGCGCTCCCCGCAGCCGGGGGCCCTACCTTGTTCGAGGCCATTTCGCTGACGGAGTGCCTGGTCTGCAGGGTCTCCAGCTGGTCGAGGCACCAGTCCAGCTCCTCCAAGGTCTCGCTGGCCAGTTTCTGGTAGGCCTCCTCTGCGAAGAGACAGGGAAAGGCGCACTGAGTTGGCGAGCGCTTCGCGGGGGCTACCGGCGAGCTCCATCCCGCTCGCCGGCGCCTCCGCCTCATGCCGCCAGCCCCGGCTCTGCCCCCTCCGCGAGGCTCCGGGGAGCGACAACTTTCCACCGCCCCGTCCCTCCTCGCCTGCCTCCCCCCAGCCCCGCGGGCAGCCCCAAGCTCCGCGGCGGCGGAAAAGCCGCGCCCGGCGGGCGGCGGTGAATCAGCGCGGCCCCCGCCCTGCCTGTTCTCGCAAGTTGCGCGCCCCGCAGGGAGACCCGCGGAACCGGGACCCCTCCGGGACGGGGACCCCGCGGGACGGGGACCCCTCCGGGACGGGGACCCAGCGACGGGAGCTCCTCCGGGACGGGGACCCCGCGATCGGAGCTCCTCCGGGACGGGGACCCGCGGCGGGAGCCCCGCAAGAGGAGCGCACCCACCGGCCGCGCTCCGTCTTCTCTCCCGTCTTCTCTCCCCTACCCGGCGGGGTACCATGAGCGTATTGTTTATAAAATGCGGGGAAGATGTAAGAACACGTGGAAGTGCTCGGTGTGATGACGAGCCGGCGCAGCGCCGGCACTTGAGCGGGTGTTCAAATCGCTGCAGGAGTGCTTGTTTGAGCCCCAAAGCGTGAGTGCACGCTCGGGAGCATGTGAGGGGGCCTGCACACACACGCCTCGGCTATAAGAGAAGAGCAGGCTGACAAAATCTTGGGAACTGGACCCAGCAACCCACTGTGGGGAAATTGATACGGTAATGGCATGGAAGGTTACGACTGAACCAAGATTTTTCTGTGTCACGTTGGTCCTAACTGTCTCAAGCTTAAGTTTCACTTGCAGGAAGGACGACGTTCCCTTCTTCAATAACTTGCCAACAGCAGGAGATCTGTTGGTACGCAAGCAGTTAGAGAAAAATAATACCAAGTCTAGGGTGTGAGCCTCACCTACAAAGCCTGGCTATTTTTTTTTCCAATGTAGATCAGGAGAGGAGAATGCTTTTCCACACTGAGCTAGAACCTGAGTGAGTATTAGCCCGGGCATGCTGTCTTGCAAACAGCGTATCTGAAACATCAAGTTTTGAAACTCCTGGCATGCATGCTTCTGCATCAGTTATGTGCAAACATAACTCCCAGAGAAGAGAAATGTTTGTTCAGTGGGCTTGTTATTCCCACCTAAACATCGCCCTTAACTTGTTTCACATCAAAATTAATCTTATTTTCAAAATGTCAGACAAGCAAAAAAAATCAGGCAGACAAATCAATTAAAACCCCTTTTTAAATAAAACACCCCATCATGGACTACTGCCAAATGGCTCTGTACATTACTGCTCATCATTTAGGATATTAGATGTGTATCTTTTTACATTTCAGAACACATGCTCAAAACCTTCAGGTTCCTTCACCACTGTTAAACTTTGCATACTTGCAGCCATTGCAAAAAACACAATTTTGCATAATGTTCACTCAACTCTGGAAAAAGGCAATGCAAGAAGAAATAGTTTGGATTGAGATTAACTGGCAGAACCATTAAAAAAAAACTTTTGTAGTGCCTGCTGTTATCATGATTAACCTGCCACTACCGGCAAACACACTAATCCACACTCCACAAAAACCATCCCCATTGAATTGTAAACACTGTCTTTCAGTGTCATACTTACTACAAGTGCTATCTGATCCAAAAGAATTCCCCTGGCAAATAAAGTTGGGTTTTTCCAGCCCGTTTATCCATCAAAAGAGAATCTGTGACATTCTGCAACACAGCAGACATCACAGCTCACTAGTTCTTGAACATGACTGGTTTACTGACCTAACAGTGTAGATTTCATCAACATCACTACTAGAAATAGAAATAACTGTATTTATAAATGCTTGGAAGTTTACTGTGTTAAATGCTTTTGATGAAGCGGAGATGTGGTTAATATATGCATAGTTATCTGATGACCTTACACAATGATTTCATTGAGGGTGAAATGCATAATGAGGTGAGGTAAAATGAATCCGTATGACGCTAATTTGTTACTAGCCTGCAGCCTGCCCTTCAGTGAAAAAAATCATATATTGGGAAAGTTTTGGTTTTCTTCACAAGTAAACACCATCCCTTCTAATACATATGGGAGCAAGAGGTTAAGTTTTTCTGAGAAGTATGAGAACAAAAAAATACACTTGATGGATATCATATTTAGGTAGAAGTAATAAAATGGTCAGTTTGTTATATGAATAGATATTATCACCAGCACCACACATTCAGGAATCTTTACTATCTACCTTCCCAGCACAAAGCACATCAGAAAACAGAATCCAACACTCACAAGTCCCATTACCTTTATGATGCTTCTCACGATCTGTCATTTCAGACTCCCCCACTGTAAGAGTTTTTGACTGCCGTGGGGACCTGACCACTCAGACTAAGTAAACTTCTGATGGTCAACACTGGGCTAAAGACTTGCTGGACTCAACACCTCCTGCCAGTTCTCAGATCACAGAGCTGTCAGGCTTGCCCTGACAGTTTAAATAGAAATAAAAGAGCTTCTCGATGGTGACAAAGTACCCATCAAACAAGCACCTTGTTCCTGCAGCTCTGAAGGGCAGAACAACCATAGAAAAGCTTTCTTCTAAACAGCACTGAAGCTCTAAATTTAGCCCACACTTTTGTTGTTATACAATGTGGTGGGAAATGTTGTCGAGGTTAACAGCTTTTCAAGTATAACACCCCATCACCTCTAAGAATAAAAAAAAAATAATTATCAGCCACACAGCTTTGACAGCCTCACAACACAGTTCCTGACCTCTGTGTTACCTCCAAGGTAGCATCCTGTAATTATTCCCAGCCAGGACTCACCTACTTGCCATTTTTTTTTGATATAGGCACATGATCAAGCTCCCACCACCTCCACCTCCCCCCTCAGATGATGAAGTCCTAAAGCAGATTGACTTCTGTAAATGAGAGGAATTTTGAAATTTCAAATGCTCTTTTTATGTCTCCTAAGGCTTTAACAAGAAGGAGAGAAATACAGTTTAACATCATTTGCTTTAGCAATTTGCATGTTATTTTGTATAGGCTCTTAGAAAAAAGGGAAGTGAGCAAAGGTTCTCTTTAGAGTTCATAAATTACTATGAACAATTCCACATCTAGCTTTCAGTCCAGTATATTAAAAAAAAGGTCTATTAGAAAGAAAAGCTCAGCTATAACATTTTGCACTGCACTATTCTGTCTGTTTTTGCAGGAGACTTGATTCTTAGCACAGCTTCTAACACAACACCAGAGACAGCTGCGCTTGTATTCACATCCTCATTCAGGACAATATTCTGTTCAAAATTTTCAAAGGGGAAAATTACTATGTGACAATACTTAGGAAGAGTGTGCACGTTACGTAACAGTTTGCCATGATTTTCCTGTACCATGTCCTACTATTCCTAGTGAATAACAAGCAGTACTAGACTTTTCTACTATCACTCTAATGTATTTGTACTAAACTTTATGGTACTTTAAGGAATTCCATCACAGCAGAAGGAATAGGTAAGTACAGATTCTTCACAGTTGTCCTATCAAGATTGTCCAAGTGATGCGAAAAGGCTGGAAAAGATTTGACTGAGCAAACACAGTCCAGGGCTTTGACCACTGTGTTGCCTTAAAATGGGAATGTCTTGAAGGCAAGAGAAGGTGACTGCCAAGCAGTGGCATGATCCAGATAGGCTCAGCATGTGTATTGCCTTTTGGGAGTGCAGGTAGCTGGAAGAAGCTCTGGAAACCTCCAGGCTACTCTAAATGAAGATGAGCTGAAGATCTACTGTAAGACTCTGACCCTGGACATTTTCCCAAAATTTTCTGGCTTTTGACTCTTCTACCTAGTGTAAGCTTGAGGTAACAAAATTTCTGGGCAAGAGTTTAAGTTTCTCTTACTACTACAGCATTTCAGAAGAATCCTCTGAGATGCAAAGTAGGATTGTTTTCTGTAAAGGAGGATATTCATACTCACAGCCTTAACTGATGGCCTATATATTGAAGTGACTGACATTTTAGTCAGTGTTGGCACCTTCTATTAAACATAGTCACTGATACAGCATAGAGATAGCATCTGTTTTACATATGAAAAAAAATTGGTTTTAGGTTTTACTAAGAGAATCATAAATATTGGGACTTAAAAGTATATCTTTGAAGAGTGTTCATATGTCTTACTGATGATAAAATGTAATTATGAAATATATTTTTGTTTAACATCTAAAAATTTGCAGACATTAAACCCCCCCCCCCCCCCCTTCACCCCCCCAATCACAAGTAAAGCAAAATACTCTTGAACAGATTTTGGAATGAGCATTTGGGAAGACATCCCAGCTGCAGCAGATTTCTTGGTAATTATTTTGATGGTCCCACTCTGAACACTCACTTTCTTCCATGTCAGGAATCTCTCCAAGTTTCCACTCCAGTGAAGAAGAATCCTTTGTATCATTTAGTAGCCTTATGCATAGAAGGACTGTGTCCAAATGACCAGGACTAGTTTTCTGTCAGGAAGAGATGATCTTCCCCTATGTACTGCTTTATACAGTGCCAGTAGCACAAGCCTTAGGCTACAGGAAATGCCTTATCTCCCTGAACAGAGAATGTAGTAATTTCCAGGAAATAAGAGCAGGAAAATGATAAGTCCAATTATGCACAAGTTGTCAAAATACTTGATACTTATATTATAAAAAAGAACCATACAAAGAAGTACACAAACAAAACACATGTAAAATTAAGATCTAGTTAAAAATGTGTAGGGTTTTTCCCCAAACATTTTATATTTTTCTCATGGTGTCAGACAAATCTACATATGCCTTATGACAAACTTGCTGTACCCTACGACTGTATTTCAAGGGCAAAGGTATGAACAACATCTGTTTATATTTTTACAAAATCAGGTAATAAAAAGGGTGCAGAAACCTAAGAAGTAGTTATCAAGCTCTTGGAATAGGCCTATTATAGTTAGTTCAGAGAAAATAAGGCACTTCTGACTCTTATAAATATAGAAGAACTATATCAATAGGCTCTCACTATTCAATTCAGTCTCACTCTACAGGGATGGTGATGTTACTTATGCTGGTTTCCTCTCTTTTTTTTCTGTCAAACATTTGGTCTACTTCTTAGAAAAAGCTTTGGAATGAAGTTACTCATACTGACATAATTTGTTCTAAAGTCGAGAAGCATTTTTGTATTAAGTATTTGCAAATTCATCCTAAGAAACAGTCTTACAATGCCAGAGTGGTACAGCAGACTATCAGAAAAATATCTTTAATTGAAGCCAAGCAGGAAAACACATTCAGTACGTACAGCATATTTAAATCATTTACTACTTTAATGACAGGGCACATCAAAGTGTTTGCAGTATGAATGTTTTTATCCACTCTTTGCTCTTATCAAACATCTAACAAGGCCAAATGAACATTCTTATGTTACCACACATTCCCTACCCAGTGCTCCCTTCCTCTCTGATTGCTTTGCAAAGGACTAATACATTCCTTACTCCACTGCCTGTAAGAATCGGCTGGAAGGACCACTGCAACTCACTCACTGGTGAAAAGAATAAATCCTTCCATCAGGCAATCAACCTTGCTCAAAATAAAGAGAAAGCTCTTGATTTTGAAGAAGTGAAATGTCCTTTGCATGCATTTCTATTACTTTCTTTTAACGAACAAACTGCATTTTGAGAAAAGGTCTGTTTCTTTTTTAAATCTCTCTTTTTTTTTATTCCTTTCCCCAACAGCTGTAATTATGTTGACTGTGTTCTTTGAGGCTTGTGGGCAAGGAGTTTGGTAATGGATTCTTTGTTCAAGTTGTTTGCTTATCCTATTTCTTTTATCATACAAAAAATATCTTTCCTAGGTGAGAGGATGTATCCATCCTCAAGATAAGTTCCCCATATAGTTGTGAAACAGTTTGTTTCTGAGGAGGACACTGCTGTTATTTCAATATGATGAGAGAAGTTAGAGATTTTCAAAGCAGAACAGAATTAGAGGCAATGGCCACGAGCTGAAAAACAGGAGGCTCCTGAACAGCAAGAAACACTTTTCACTGTGACAGTGACTCAGCACAGGTTGCCCATAGAGGCTGTGGAATCTCCATGTTTGGACATACTCAGAAACCCTCTGGACATGGTCCTGGGGAAGCAGCTCTAGGTGGCCCTGTTTGAGCAGGAGGATTGGACCAGATGACCTCTAGAGGCCCCTTCTGGACTCAACGATTCTGTGGTTTAATTAGTGGTTGAAAAAATAAAAGACATTTTGGGAAAAAATGGGTGGTTCAAATAACACACCGTCATGTTTGCTGTTCTGTCATCTCTGACCATAGCAGAGGGATCAAAAAATATTACATTGTCTCCATCAGGATTTTGCTGAAAAGCTAAACTCCTATGCATTATTCTGGGCATTGTGATGAAAACAAAAAGTACAAATTACTACATTTATGTGTGTAGAACTTTGCTGTTAAAAATACCTACTAAAATTTTTGTTTTCCTACTTTCTTAGAACATATGACCACAACACAAATAATAGTTCAAGTTTGTTTTTTTTTTTTCCCAAAAAACTTATAATTACGAAACCTCAACTTCACTTTTAAGGAGATTACTGCTGGCTTCATCTGACTTATCAATAGCTTCAAGACCCAGCAACTCTATTCCGTCACAAAATCCCTATGACCAACTACAACTTGTTTAGATCAAGCTGAAATGTGAAAGTTGGGAGTCCCATCTGGGGAAGAATTTCAGGATACCTGTTTGGTTTTGAGAGCTCATCTAAAACTTTACAAATATAAATTCAGAAATCACTGCAGAATAAAATAAAAATAAAGATACCTGTAAGTACCAGAACTAACAAAGTCTGCTTCCCTAAGCATTTGTGTCTCCCGGTTGATTTGACTTCTGAACTTCATAACACCCAATGGTCCAGCTGATCTCACATTAAAAATTTATAAATGCCAAAGTTTAGAAAAAGCTTCAGCTGGTCTTCGCTAAAAAAACCTCAATAGAATTCCTGATGTGAGGTAAGCTAAACAAAACTTTCCAGTAGTTGTGGATTTCATATTTGCTTTTCTCCATCTAGATCCTCTGGTGTCTAACAAGAAGTGGGTTGGGTGTTTTTTGTTTCTTAAAAGACAGTCTTCATAGGATCCTCTATAAGTTGCCCGTATTTATATAGTTTAACAAATTTCATAAATTACTGCTACTTCACTACTAGATTTAACTAACAGTAGTCAATGATTTCAAAAGTTAATAGGTGACTGTTAGTAACACATACATATCTCCTTAGGAAAGCCCTCTAGAAACACCTTTAGTGTTCTTCGTAGTAATTCTTATTTGAACCAAATTTGCATGATATCCATAAAGTAAACTAAATAAATGGATAGCAAGAGAGAGCAGCTGGAGGCTTTATCTCAGGGCCATGGAGATTGCAGGAGAGAAAAAAGTCTCGTCCTTGCCCCAGACGGGTAGTGGAAAGCCTGCTCTCCTTCCAGCAATGCAGAAGGAGAAATAGAAGAACTTGCAACTTCATTCATCTTCATCCCTGAACGCAGCAGAAAGAGCAGTATCAGGAATGAATTTCCCTCCTTCCCTTTTATGAAACTTCTTCTGTTCACTTTCAATTAGCTGTTGTATATTTATATGGTATACATGGGCCACACTTTCACACTCTTCCCTACACTAAGAAACCATACAACCAATAAATATCACTTTTAGCTTCAATACTTACTTAGTTTTTAATGCTTCCTTCTCAGGTCAAGTGATGTCCGAATCAGCCTTTGGGCCAGCAGCATACTCTGTATCACTGGACTTATGTGCCTCACTAAAAATTATGTAAAAATGTGAAGTTCCTGTCTGAAGGGATAGTCTTGAGGGATTATTCCCGTTGAGTATGTGCTGAATCAGATGGTCACTCTATTGAATGTACAGATCATCTTCTATGTCTCCTATAAAGCTCTGCACTTATCTCTGACATTGCTGAAGAAGTGAATCACAGAATCACTAGGCTAGAAAAGACCCACAGGATCATCGAGTCATAAATAATCTTTTTTTTTTTTTTCCCCTACAAATTACATGACTAAGGAGATAAATGAAAGTTAGTTTGGTTTCAGTATGACAATTCTAACAGAAGCTTTACTGTTATCGTAAATATTTTTATTATTTCTTTTGTTTCAGTGTCACTGATATTTTCAAAACATTACTATAATAGTGCCTAAGAGCCCCATTCAGGATTAGGTATCATTAAATAACAGATGGTGCCAATACGTCAGATCTGTGGGTTTCTCCCTTAGTTTTTAGGCACACTCACTTCATATTTATGCTGTTTTTAAGATAATACTGTTTCCACTGGTTTGACTTTTGGCTTTTGCAGAGGATAACAAACACTCTTTTGGAAGTCTGATATACCTCACTATCACTACAGTTATGTCACAGGTAAAAACTGTACAGTTTAAACCGAATGAACTGTGTTAGTCACACAATTTCTTTACACTGGACAATGAGTCAGTCATCATTTCTGTTACACTTGTGTGTCATAGTGCCTGAGAAAATTATCCCAGAGGCTGCTAACCTTCGAGCTGACACTGTAAGTATCAGTCACTGTGGCCATGAAAAGGCCAGGCTGGGAGATGGTTTGTTTTGGATGACAGGTAGGCAACGGACAAACGTCATCCAGCAAAACCACAAGATAGCTAAACCTGCTCCTCCATGCGTCAAGTTGAAAAGTCGACAAACACTGTGTCAGTCTTTCCTTTACAACAAATTTCAGCTATTTCACAATATTCATTAACAGTTCATTTCCCTGAAGCCCACAGTAAGATTTTTTTCCCCTCATATTTTCTTTCAGAAACCCTGCGCCAAACATTCAGCATTGATTTGATTTACGTGGTGGCACACTCTCATATTAACTGATAACCTCTCTCTAATTTTTAGGTAGATCAAATAAAAAAGATCAGGAGTAATAACAGAAGGATTCTGGTGAGCTACATTCCTGGCTATACCAGCATGGACTATTGCAGTTGCCAGCAAGTCCTTGACAGCAGTGCTGTGCAGCGCTCTCAGTTTTTAAAGCAACTTTAAAAGGGCTACTATTACATTTTGGAAGAGGAGCAAATTGCATTTCTTTTTAAACAAATAATAATAGTGTTGAATCTAATAAGAATTTGAATTCCTACACTTTTCATACAGTAGGAATGGATTAACAAATCATATTTAAATTATATTCATCTACATTATGCTTATTTTGCTCAACACCAATGCACAAGAGTAGAGACATGACATTCAGAGGTTGTTACTACACAGCACAATCGATAACAAGAAGCTATATGGATTATAGGGCCCACCTGAAGCTACAAAAGCAGTTCAGCCCTAAATGTTTTTTCTAGGCAAGCCAGATATGCCTATAAACACCAGCTTCATATCTTGGCAAATATATCTTGAACTGTCAGCGAGTCATGTGACTGACTACTAACTATCGTAGTGTAGTGTTGATTTAGAGGAAATATGACCAGCTCATAATTTAGTAGTACCTTCTATCGTTCCTGAATGCACTGTGTTGGTGTGACCCAATATGACTCTACACTTCCTGCGAGGCGTGAAAAATTTAAAACTTCTGGTAAAATATTTTATTTGGCTTGGTAAAGTATGCTTAATCATGAGTTCAAACTAGTTTCAAAAGCTGTGGTTGTTTCTTCATAGCATTTTAGCTAATTTTAAATTAACTAGATTTATGTGTAGTTTGATAAAGCAAGTGACAATGAGCACAGGTAAATAAACACTGGCTTTTTTTGTTTCTTTTTTTTTTTCAAACTCTATTTAGCAACTTTCCATGTTATTGAAGGTTCACTATGGTATGGTGTTCACACAGGAAGCTTTAATACAGCTCTGCTTACTTAATTCTTGCTTAGGAACAAGAGAAGTTCATATAACAACAGGAAAAAACCTCAAAAAAGACACAGGATGGCAGACAGCTCTCAAAAGTAAGCAATGCCAGTGACTGCTACACAGGTTTTCGCAAGCCCATGTTTATGTACCTTCGTTGATATTTTTGTGTTTTGTAATATTTGCTAATGAACAAAAGTTTTAGTTCACTACTATTTTTTAAATATTTTTCACATATATATATCTTCAAATATGTAATTAGTTTTTTCCATGCTAGTTATATTTTCATAAATCCCTATAATGTATAATAAACATTGTTATGTACCTCAGCACATCTGGCCTTCTAAAAACTGTCAAATTGCCAGGTACTCAGACACAGGCCATGGAGAAATGTCCTCTTCCACTTCAGCCCAAATCTGCTCAGTAGTAGCTCCTTGCTATAAATTACTAATGTCAACACATTTTTTGGTAGAAAAGATTTAAGAGAAACAAGTAGAGGTAAGACAGCTCAAGCTGTTTAAATAGCTGATCTAAGCTAAATCAGCTGATTTTCTATGGAGCGTGCACAGACATTACTTCACTGTGAAACAAATCTGGGTAGTAACTTTTAGCAGCCTCTAAAGTAGTAACCTCTCTGTGATGAGAAGCTGGAAGAGGGCATCTGCCTACAGCATTAAATCATGATATTTCCCTAAAAACCCAAAAGAAAACAAAATAAGACCTCTGGTGCTTCTCAGTTCTCAAGCGTCAAGACTGGAGCATGAGAGCAACTATGGTCATGACTCTATTTCTTCAACAGAAAAGCAGTTACTTCTCACAAGCTGACACTATGAACATTCATAGCATTACTACAAAGTTGTTCTTGCAAGCCATAACATTTTTTATATATATGCTTCATTGTACAGCTATTTATTAGGAATCAATAAAAGCATTTTCTCTCTTGCATAATTGATCTATACTGCTAGAACCATTCTGAGTTACATCTCAGACTGCAAGAAAAAAATGAGCACCTTTTATCTTTTCAACAGAATTACTTTAGAAATTAGAAAATATTTTTTTGTTTCATACACCACCTCTATGAGCCAGAAAATAAATATGAAACCCAGGAAACTAAAACTTTCTGAGAATCCGTCTATATGCCAATCCTTTGACTACAGGTAAAGATACATACTATGTTAGTATAGAAGAGTGGAAGTGATTCACAAAATACTTTTGGTTTTGAATGTCTCTCTATGTTTAGACTTTTTAGTCAACTTCAAAGAAACCTAGGAGAGGTGCACAGACTTCAAACTACTAGATTCTGGCAAGTTTCTTGAAAATAAGTCACCAGCAAAAGGGAAAATCTATACTGAGTGAAGTAATGTAGAGTGTGCTCACTGTATTTGTAGAGCATAGTTAAGCTACAAAGGAGACAGGGATATCTAGTGGTAGGAAAAACTTCCACTGGAAGTTGTATCTTGGTACAAACAAGGGAATCTAACAGTCAGAAATAAAATCATAGGAAATCAAGCATCACTAAAACTACTGCTTGCAGGTCTGTTTTCTTAAAAAAAATCTGATTAAAGTGTTTTCATGCACTCTTTGGAGTTTGTAAAATGTTGTTTTAAGAATTCTGGACAGTTTTTTTCATTTTTGCAAATGAAATCTATAAGAGTTATGAATTACATTTCTTTTTCTTTCTTCCATTTTATAAAATCCAGTTTCAATGTCATACATGGATGTGCCTACTTCTGTGACAAGATTAGCCATAGTGGTGATACACACATGGAAGGCTTTAATCTGAGCTCTCACATAGACTTCTGTCACAAGAGAAGGAAGGCAGTTAGAAGAGAAAGTGATTTTTTATTTACAAGCCAATCAAACATAGTAAAGGTAAACATGAGAAAATACAGGACACCGCAACAGCATTTTTATTTTCATGAGGAAAGTAATTCCTAAGCAGATATGGTATTTTCTCAATGTATTAATGCATTTATTGTCAGAGATTTGCATTTATAATACAACTGAATTCTTTCAAGTCATAGATATTAGAAAATGCAGGAGTTGGCTGTGCGTCCAATACAAAACTCACTAAGCCATTTCTGTGGTTTTGCTGCTGAGAAGCCAGTAACCAGTGATAAAGATCAGACGATATAGGCATTGTATGAAATATAGCCTTTATATTAAAAAAGAAACCCAAATACCTAATTCAGATCCTAATTTAAGGTATGAATGAAGCTTCTAAAAGAATCTTCTAATCTGACCAAAAAAAAAGTTAAATAAATTGTAAACGCATACTTCTAGTTTTTAGAAGAGCTGTAGATGGCAAAGGGGAGTCACTGGCCCCACTATGCCTCTCCTAACAATTACTGACAGGCTACTGGTGGAGTGTCACCCTTATCCTTGGCAGTCCTTGCTTCAGTCCCACAAGTGTAAAACAAAATAATGCAAAGTTTGTATCTGTTATGTTTCTAAGAATGGACCAAAAATACTTAGCAGAGAACAATTTAAAAGACAGAGAACCTCTAGTAAGGAAAAATCAAAGTGGAAATAGAAAAAACCCCAACATGATGTAAAAAATAAAACAAAATTTAACCATGGAAGTAATATTTTTTTTTAAAGAAGGAAAAAAAAATAACAGTTTTAGTCCTGGTAACAAAATTCACATGTAGGCTTCAGCATTTCCAATGACTGCAGTTTAAAATAAAAATAAAATGTCTTGAGTTCTGGCAGTCAAAACTCTGTCCTCCAACAATCAGAGCATGAAAAGGTGAATGGAATGGAGCTCGTATCCACATCACTGATGAAATTAGCTATGCAAGAGAAACGTTAGTCTTTCAAATTTTGTCAGGGAACAACATGCATATTTAACTATTTTTTGTTAAAATGCAGGTATTGAAAGCAAAGATAAAAACAAATTTTCAACTATATATAAAATTTAAACTGTATAAATAAAACTTAAAACATTTAAAATTATGCATCGTATTTTAGGACCTTTAAACTTGGGCAAAACTGCACTACTGCTAATTGTTTTTTGAGGAGAAAGATATTGAAAAAACTAGAAGAGGAAAGTGGTAGTTTAAAACTGGCTATTGAGTGAGCTAACAGATACTGTTTAATAGGAGATATAGACACTGTGAAAGAACTGATGAAGAAGAAACACAAAAGGTGTGAATGATATTCTTCCAGAAAGAGGCAAATGCAAGTAACCTCCAGTGAGGAAAACACAAACTTTTGGTATCCTTTTAATTGCAAAGGAAGCTCATGCAATACAGGAAACAGAAATCAGCAGTCACTGTATCTCTAAAAGAGGAAGTGGAAATTCCAAGGAATAACTGTGGAATTCTTAATTTCCACCTGTTTAGGGGGCTACCTGTGCAGTAAAGAATTCTTGCTAATGCTCCTTAAAAATAAGTATCTGCTGGTCTTGTTGGCAGCACACATACCAATCTTCCAGTATACACTAGAGGCAGGCCACCCAGGCAAGGGATTCAAAATACCAAATATAGACGATGATGAATATTTTGTTTGATTGTGTTCGAAGGTATTGATGTAGATGATGGAATTCAGTTAAGTATATATACAATAATTGAAGAAGAATAAGACTAGCTATAAAAAGAGATATACAACTTGGCCAGATACCTGAATGAGACAATGAATTTTCCAAAAGGGAAGCAGAAGAAAAAAGGGGTAAACAGTCAGTAGATCATAAAACTTTTCAACAAAAAAAGAACAGCACTTTAAGCCCCAGCTCCAGTGAAGTTTTGCGAAGTCCCACTGATTGCAAAAGACCACAATTTCACTGAAGAGACACTCTTTCGAGCTGGCTGGAGTGAGAACAGGAGTAACATAAAGAGGTGGGAAAAATGACAATGCTGGTTGTGTTTTCTTTCTTTTAGGATTTGAAAAATAAGCTGCTACTACATTACTATCTGTTTACACCTCAAATGACCTTTTTTTTCCATAAGGATTTCCAACAACTGTCATCCAACATGCAACTAATGCTATCTCTAGACAGATATAACTCTTTTTTTTCCCCTGAAAGATTTTAAGAAATTACTACTTTAAAGGCTGCTTTGGGGAAACTTCCCAAGAGAAATACAGTCTACAGTGCACATTACTGTGTAGAGCTGCTTCTTGTACCATCTGGGAAATTGCACATCATACCTTTGTGGGGAGTTTCACACTTTTGACATTCAAAATTGATTATTTCAAAAGGAATGTTTACTTAGTAGAAACAAACTTGTAGCAAGCTAGTACAAGTAAAGCAGCTGAACCTTCTGCCATAAGTAATACTAGAACAGGCTTTGATTATTAGGTAAACTCTCTTAACCTCTGAGACATAACTAATGTAACACTGTAAATCACATCTTCATCTTAATGGATTTTGTAACCTGTTTTAACCTTAAACATAGAACAATGTTCTGCTGTAAATTCCATTTGGTCTAACAAGAAGAACAACATTGTTTTTTTAAGGCAAGAAAAGTATCTTATACTCATGGGTGTAGTTTTAACACCTTATCCTCTAAAACACAGTAACTCTCTGCAATGGAAAATACAGAAAACTAAGGGGCTGCATCTTAGCCAGTAGGTAGGTCTCAGTGATTTTAACAGTTGCACATTGATTTACTGCAGCTGAGAATGTGACCCATAGCTTGCGCTTGTTTACACAAATGTAGTAAAACACACAAAGACAACTAAGAAAGAAGCAAAATGAGCAAGAAGCTAACTAAATATGGAAATTTAGTTGGGTAAACATGACAAGAAAGGTGTTCCTGTGAGATGAGTGGTCAAGGTAATGAAATGTTAAAGACAAAACTGAGTGTTTCATATGACCTGTAAAGTTATCTCATAATAACACGAATCTTAAAATCATTCATTGTTAACACAAAATGGGTTTCATTAAGAAATAACAAAATATTGGTGGCTTTTAAGAGGAATCATAATCTCTTTTTTCAAACTATGTGATTATTTCCTCAGGAAATAATTTACTTCACAATTTTTTTTTTAAAATAAAACCAAGCAAGAAGATCAGGGCAGGGAATCAGTTTCCAAAGTAGATTACTCCATGGTTGAGTGCTGGCTGCACCAGCTTGTGTCTCAACTTAAATGAGGCTGCAATTTTGAATTAAAAAAAACCCCAAACAACAAAACCAAAAACCTATGTCTTGTGTATACCAAGCCCTAAGATATTAGAAATGTAAAGATTTGACTTCTTGTCTTGTGAAAAAAACATGCACTAGATCATGTAGTGATTTCCCCTCTCTGTGAGATGAGTACAACCGTTGTGCTGGGGTACACCTAATCCACAACCTTATATTGTGGTTTTGGCATGTCAGGATGTGCAACTGGGAAGGACAGACAGCAATTCTGCTAACAGCTTGGTAGAAGCCGGGACCTTGGTTCAGCACTGATGGCTCTGCTTGTCAGATGCAGGTGGGCAGCGAACTGCAGCTCAGACTGTCCTGGTACATCTGGAATTATATGATGGCAGAGACTGTGGCAATGTGAAGTGTGTTGAGGAACTCATGGTAGGAAGGTAGGTCCATTGTATAAAATCAGACAATCTGATTTCCTCCTTTGGTCAAGCTCATGTGAAGCCAGAGCACATGCATCATTCAGTCAGAAGAGTTGTGGTTTTTCTCCTTCCTACTAGAGGTATTTCTCCTACAAAATTTCTGTCCCGTAAAACTCTGAGGACAATTCTTAACTTCTTTTCAAGTCAGGAATTTAATGACAAAATAAAGCTAAGTAGGAAGACTGCAGTGGAACCACTGTCATTTGCCTTGTTCAGAGGCTGGTCTAATTTGTAACATGGCAAAATAATAATTTTAAAAATCAATCTTTTTCTATTGAAGCTTTGTTTTGAAACTATAGCTACTTTGAAACTATCAGCTACCTTGTGCTAGATCAACTTTGTTAGTCTACCATTGCCAATAAACACAATAACACTTGAATGCCAAAGAAATGAAAAGTGCAGGATCAAAGGGATAGTTCCACACTACTGGTTCCTGGTGGTAATGCAGGCATAGGTTATTCTGTCCTTGCTCTGATGACTACAGTCATTGTTAGCCATCTGCGTACTACCCTTCCTTTGGGGACACATAGTGATGTAGACCAGAGGGCCAGAGTTATTAAAAATAATTTGGCAATACCCAGTTATTTGTAACCTGGCTAAGTTCTCTCTGGTTCTCTCTCTCTAAGTTGTCTTTATTCTGTGCCTTTATTAATGACAGCATTGGCACAGATGAGATGACCCCAGGGAACAAAAGAATGGCTTGATGCTGGCACTGTGGCCAAGGTATATGGACATGCAGTCTCAGTGGAACAACCATCTACCAGTAAAACATAATTTCACTAGAATTTAACAATACATTTTTTTACCAATAACATACTAGCGAAAATAATTTTGTTTACAGGCTTGCAAAAAAACCAAAAAAAAGGTTCAGATCAAAGTACAATTCTACACTTCCAGCAAAATGTACAACATTAGGGGAACAGTTGCCCTTGGCAGCCAGAGGAATAGTTTTCTAATAAATGGAAACTGGTCAGCCCCGGCGTTACAAAATTAGCCGTACTCAGATTAATTCTTAAAATGCTGACTCTTTAAGGCAGATGCCAATAGATGTCTATATTGGTACTTCATAGGTGACATAGATTAGAAAATTGTCAGTTTTGACAGTGTATAGGTGAAGACCTAAGTAGTTTAAAGTCTTTGAGCTCTTAACAACTAGGAGAAATAAACTCATCATTTCACGTAGAAGGAGAAAATCACCACACAGACTAAAAGAATATGCATGGATCAAGAGTGGCAAAAGTATGTAAAAAGTTTTTGAGGACAAGACAAATTCAACTGACCAGAGAACTCTAATATCTGTACATGTTACAGATCACAAATCTGAACTGGCACAAGCCTGCTTTGAGGACGTTGCCCGAGTTTAAATAAATAGCATGCATATTGGGATCTAATAATCCTTACAATCTAGCAATCCACACAGTGTGCCACAACTATTCTTGCCATCAACCTTCATGTGCCAACAAGCAGATTTTTAGGTTTAACAGAAAGTCACAAGAATGACTGGTAGAATACAACAATTGTTAGAAAAGCAAATGGAAAGAAAAAGTCCTTGGATTAATTTCCATCTATTGCAAAGACACCCAATACCATTCCTGGAAATGACAATCCCTTTCTTGAGTGCTGCATGTAGGTTGTTTAATAAACATATAAGGACCCAGCCAACAGGAAACTTGCCACTGCAGACTAATGAAATGCTTTGAACTACAGGCAATATGCACACCCAAATTACAAACTGCGATACGCACAATATTGGAGCTGTTCCACAATGCAATTATTCTTGGCAAGCATCCTCATTATGCCTTCCAGCTCCCTATCATTCACATGTGGAGTAGAGCCACATCAAAAGAACCCAGCCATAAATTCTGTAAGTTCTTACAGATGAAGAGCAAGTGGAAAAAATATTCAACCTTTTAGAGTATGTAAGATTTCAAACAGAGCAGCCATTCATCTGCTCAGAGGTTTTATGAGTGTAGCTCTTTCCAAGGAAGAATAACTAAAAATTCAGCTTAGATAAACTTATGATGCTTATTAGCCTAATAACAACATGGTGGTACCCTATAAAAAAAATAAAGTGAGGCAATGGGAAATATGAATTAAATGAAAAAAAAAAAATCTAAATTCTTACGGACTTTTCTGTTGCATTTTATATAGAACGTTGCCAGGTGTCAGCTGGATTAATTAAACATATTATAAAAATTCACATGAAATTCACAACTGAACTGGAGGTTACTGCAGAAAACTTCACTAAGAGACAGTCCATGACCTAAAATATCCATATTCCAACAGACAGAGAAGCATAGTGGGGCAAAATGAGTCGCTCAGGCTTATACTGCATACCTTGTTTGTCCCTCATCTGTGAAGAGAAGTTGGGCTTCTGAAGTGCATTCCAGAATTCCACCTAGGAATCATACTACCCCAGAAGTGATTCAAAATGGATCACAGGTACAGTACTACTTTCAAAATCTTCTATTTTCCTTCATAAAACAAGAATTATTTGGGGGCACAATTTGACTTGCAGCCTCAGTTATACAAGAATTATTTTGGGGCAAAATTTTACTTGCAGATCAAGTTAGTATGGTAGTGATGATAAGCTCTGGGAGTAAATAAAGGACATCTAACTCAAATGTTTTATAACACTGTACAACCAAGGGCTGTGATACTTGAACAACAGTCTGCAGCGTACCCAAAAGTTCAAAGTGTTATGCTTGGGAAGGGAGCAAGTGTTCCATTTATATCTGTTACAATAAACAAGTTGATGCAGTTGAGGCATCAGGGGAATCAAATTAAGGAACTGAGATCTGCTTGCTTATCATAAGAAAAACTTCCCTGTCAGCAAAACAGTTATGTGGGAGAAGGAATTCCTGAAAGAAGAGAATGTGAGAAGATATGTAAACTCTATAGCTTTCATAAGGAATATAATACACTTGTTGGGCTGCCTGTGTGGTAACAAAGGACACAGCTTGATGATATAAATATGAATTGAGGCTTAAAATAGAGTCATCAGCCAGCAGTCCTACATCAGGCCTGAAACAATGTGAAGTTTGGGCAAAGAAAAGACACACTTTGTTGCCACATAGATAATTTTAAATGGGAGAGTGGAATTAGTTTTGCCAGAAAATAAAACTTATTATTAGGAAAGCAAGAACATCAAGATTGTAACTAACCCAACAAAACCCCTCAGGTGTTTCCGTTATGGAGCCAATTGTGACACAAAAGTTAGATGCTGAAAGAAAAGCATTCCTAAAGGAAGTTTATTCTCTTATTAAAGGAAGCTTATTATTTCACGGATAAATCTGAAGTACAAGAAAACAGACAGTCAAATTTCTCACCTATGTAATATTTCCTAAGTTCTAAATTATTGTTTTGTGACACCCGAATTAAACTTACTTCAGCAAAACTCCTAATATTTGCTAACACCTGGTTTTATGTTTTAAAATAAAACTATACTATTATAATGTAAGCAGTCACTGGCTGTTGGATAGTGTTCAAGAGCACATTGAACTCAACAGTGAAGCACGTAGCCTAACCTGAGGTTTTTCTTGGAACTGGGGACCGCATTCAGCTAACGCACCACAAATGTAGCTCCTATCAGCTGAAACTAGTCCTGAACCAAATAATTTGAGATATGAAATTTTAGTATGCTATTAAAAGTTCTGAAATTATTCAGTCCTAACACACACTAGGGCACAGGAAAAACACATTCCAGAGGATCAGTAATTCATATTTCAAATGTCTTGATGGGCAACTGATACCCAAACCAAAAAGGCAGTCATGGGGCAGCACAGAACCGCTGTACTTGACATCATAATTCCCACAGATGACTGCAGCAACAGGATATGTCCTTAGATCCTCACACTTGCCAATGTCCTGAAGGAAGACTAAGATTAATCTTCCTGGACTCTCATAATTCAGATTACTTCTATTTACTATTTTAGGTGATCAAATAATTCAGCTGGTTTAACAATAATTTCTTTTTATTACTAAAGAGAAGTCACAGCTGTAATTGCTTCAGAAATTCAGCAGCAAGTTTAGGATTCTCTTACTACATTTTCATCCAGCTAATTACATAGACCATTAGTTTATACTACCTATATGTAAAGTGAATGGATTTCATTGTACTTTGCAAATCCACACTGAGAAGCAATGCACGATCTGCTAAGATTAGCATTTTTATTACTATGAATACGCCAGTATTATGACACTCGGTTGAAGTCTCTAATACACAGAAACATTCAGAACCACTCACCTAAATTCACCCCATCTGCAGCAACAGTGCGTGAAGCTAGCTAGTGGTGACACACTGGAGAAGAATCAACCCTTGCTCCACACTGTCATTTAAAGATCGGATACCAGAAAGTGTGCACCTGCATGCACAAATTCAAGAGTCTGACCTGTACGTCTTACTAAGGAAACAAACCTCCCTTACAGTAAATACCTAATTACAAATCCCCATAAATGTTACAAATCTCCATAAATATCCATGAGTAATGTATTTCTGAGTTTAATTTCTCCTTTGCCTTCATTATAAGTATCTTTTTTAAAAGGATTTTAATTTCCAGTATTTAACCTTTCTTTTGATGAAAGATATCTTTTTGATGACAGATGTATATTCTCACCAAAGAGGTACAAACTATTATTCAAGTTCCTGCACTCGAGTCACACCATGCACAAATGGTAAGGCTTTCACAGAAGACTATTTCTGCTTGTTTATTTGTTAAGCAGAGTACAATTAAACAGAGAGAAACCGTAGCATGGATGCACTTTTCTGAATCCACATGGTGCCTCCTTCGCTCTCTGAAAGATTCCTAGTAAACCTGTGTATACTGCAGTGTAATTAAAATTGAAAATCCCACAACAACTATTATGACACTAACAAAGTAAAGAATAATGTCAGCCAACATCCTTTGGTAAGCAAGTTGAAACAGTAAGGGAGAAGATATATATAATGTCAATAGACTTCAAAAACAGTGCCAATTTCAAACATAAACAGATGTAAAGCACTAGCAATAAAATTTAAATTGGTGGTTTGCAACGATGTCATCTAGCAGTCTGATGTCAGGCGTGAAGAAACAAGGTACAAGCAGCGGAGCGAAGCACATTTGTTCAAAGTCCACGAGAAAGGACTGTGTTTTCCCCATACTATTAAATTAAAACAAAATAAAACAAAACAAAATCAAATAAAAGCAGTACCCAGAGCAGGATGCTTATTAATTTTTAAAAAGCTCAAAGTAGCACTGTTTTCAAATATTTCTTCTTTTTTCTTCTACTTTGTCTATTGGAACTTGCGGACACCAAGAGACTTTTTTGTTACAGTTTACTAAGTCCCATGCACATAATGTTAATGCAACAAAGAGATATGTATTTTATGTTTTGTTTCAGTTTCATGTTTTATTTTCAGATACAGTACATAGAAAAACAGAGCTGTTCATTATTTTATTACCAAGTTAAACAGAAATGTGAATTTTAAAAAACTTTCTTTAACAGCCTTAGTGGATGCCTAACAATTTTTCACTATTGGAACACTTTCTAAGCTATTCAACTATCATACTGAAAATACTTATGAGACCAGTGTACTATGCTTTCACACTCTTGCTATTATTTCTCTTACTGGAAATTTGAACAAATTACTAGATATTCTAGTATTCTACCACTACTAGAAGCCAAAAATAAAACTTGCAGTTTTTATTCTTACTGTTTTCTTGAATTCAGGGTGAGCACCATTTAATGACAGCACAGCTCTGTTTGTTATTAATCTTTAAATTAAGTGAGCAAAGAACCTTAACTTGTACGATCGACATGGGCTTTCTAATTTTCCTCAAGATATTGCCTAGAAGACTATAGATATAATCATTTATATCAATTAAGTGCAACTCACTCCAGGCTTTAAAACCTGCTGCTTTTGCTTCTTATGTTGTTAGCATTGATTTTCAGAATCTAATAGTTCAAGGTTGCACAGGCAAATTTGGAAAACAAATAGCTCCTGTAATGAACATGTGTTAACCTGTTCAGAGAACATCTAAAGCACATAACTTGCCAACTTTACCTTCCTTCTGTCAGTAAGAGAGCTGCAAAAAATCAATGCAATTGCAGTAGAAGTAACAAGAGCATCATTAAGGTACAAAGTCACATGCTTATTTGATGCTGCTTAGAAACTATTTCAGAGCTTGAGAAAGAAACCCAGAAGGTACTGCATGGCAGCAGTATCTGGTAAACAGAGGTGTCAGCTCATATGACCCAAATGATGACTTCCATCAAGATAGTAGGAAACATAACGGATGTAAAACTCTAGGAAAATAGGCAGATAGGCCTGAACTCTGCAACTTGTTCAGTCTCCGTATGTTGATGTTATTCATGATGCTTCCTCTTCTGACTACTTCTTGAGGATGCCAAAAATAAGCTATTTACATTAGGTTTTAAGGACTTTATGAACTGTCCCCTCCCGAGCTTATTCCTCATTCAGCCATGAGACATCATTTTGTTTAACTGATCAGGTCACTATACCTTTAAACTGACACAACTGTAGCAGTTCTCCTATCTCACTTTCACACATGCACAATCTTGCCTATATATTAGCAAAACTGCCTAATAATTTCATTGAAACTGTGCCCCTAAATTCTCCACTGCTGTGATGCATCCAAAACCTTGCTAAGGACGAGACTGCTGCTGTCTTGGGTGTATTGCATTGCATGACAAATAACACATATTTTTTCCCCCTCACTTCCATCATTTTATTCTTTTTTTTCTGAATCTACCAATCTCTAGCCTTCTGTGTTTACATCATAAATAAAAACCTTTCTGAGATATAGACCACCAGCTAAAGCTTATCAGTACAAGCCCTAGCCCTACCCTACCTAGGCCTGTGGCTACTTCATGGTACAGCAGTACTGACAACGAAACAACAAAGAAATGTTGATATTTTCCTTCAGACTGGACTGGACATAGACATAGTCTCTAACCCAGTAAACAAGGCTGGTTTCTCACTGTTAAATCAGTGATGGCAACACTCAATAAAATCAGAGTGCAGGCATCTTCAGAAATACTGAAAAAAACCCCATTTAAAAAACTGTATCATAAACTGCAATTTGCAAATTCTTTTAATACTAAAGTATATACTAGACTTCAGACTTCAGGCAGTATCAGTGAGTTCTGACCCTTCAACAATTAATCAGATGACAAAAAGACAACAGCCTAACATCTTCGATTTTTTGACATGTTCACACAGAAAGCCCAACTTACCTCATTCCCCCATTTACTGAGGGCAACTATTCAACATTCAGATTTAAAAATAAATCATATAGGACAGTTTATTAAGTGCTAGCCGAGTTCTAGATTTTCAAATCCACACAGGAAGGAACTGGTGGAGGAAACAATGTATAAAAAAAAAGTGCCCATTATTTGCCATAGATGACGATAACAATAACCTTTTTCTATTGTATATTTTTTAAATAATATGCAAATTTTTCACTTTAGATGAAACTGTTTTCCTAAAAAATCTGATTCTGAAGGGCCATGGAACAGGATTATGCTGTTGCCTTCCAAAACAACAATGATACCAAGAGAGGAAAAAATCCAGGACGCTTGCAAGAGTCACCAGCAGCAGGAAAGATGCTCTGCAAACTTCCCTGAAGTGCCTCTGCTGCATGTGCTGCACAGAATGGCAACAGCTGCATGCAGCGGCTCAGGCTGGCATCAGTGGACCTCCAAATGCCACACGGAAGGACCAGTCTGATCAATGTTGGTTAACTAGTACCAGGAAACACAGTCAGGCCACTGCTTCTGTGACACAAACTTTTATTCCAGTCTGTATTTCCTGGGTACATCCATTAGGCTGCACGATGCCCACTAACTTGTATACTTATAATGTACTCTTAATCTGCAACTTTATCGCTGGGGTACATTTTATTACACAAAGAGATGCAAATAGAACCACTCTTATTCCTGGTAGCTCTTAAACCTTTATAATATTCATTAAAATATATGCCTACATTACGATGTTTTGAGTAAATATCAGAAATATGAAAGATTAAAACTAATAATGAACTAATGTTTTGCTATCTACTTCAGTAATGCACAAACAATACATGGTTAACATTACAGATCAAGGGAGAGTCACTCTAGTCTTATTTCAAGTCTTATTTCTAGTCTTATTTCAAGAACAGATCAATTACAATAAAACTACTGTAGTAATTAATGTACATTGCGATACTTCTCATACGAACTAAGGGTTTTAGATGGTGAATGAAATTATGTCATGCACCAAATAAAGGACTACGGGTGATACTACTTGTTTTGTCCTTAGCTGAGATAATTCATGGAACAGAATATCTGTATGCAGGAAAACTGTCAATAAGCATTTTAGGCAAATTCCTTTGTAGAAATACAGAAGGTATGACATACTTAATCTCTTTTTTTATATATACATATGTCTTGTTTCCAAGAGAGATTACTGAGCAAACAGGTGTAATATTCATGCAGCAGAAGATACATGGGTTAGCTGAAAAAAGCTATAAAAATAAGTAGGAAAATGAAACAGGAGCTAAGCAAGTTCGGCGTGTTTTACAATGGGTCATGTATCCTCAGCAAACAGGGGCATTCTGATTTCAAAGCAAACACTGCTCTCTGCGAAACTGCTTAAGAAGTGTTTCATTTAAGTGAATTCACCCCTATATCCATAAGGCTATGGAAACTTAGTCACTTAAGCAGCAATCAGTTATAATCCAGGCATAGACTGTCACAGCTAAGACATGCACAGATTGTCTCTTTTAGCTAAATTTTCTAGACATTTCATAACACATCCACTTTTCATTCTGTAAATAGGAACTGTTTCACATCGTTAACACGTGGATTTTCAGAGGTCACAGTGACACATCCAAAGTCAACAGAGAGAAAGGAACGAACGCAGAGTTGAAAGATCCTCTAAGCAGATTGCTGACCCGAGGCTTAGGACAAAAAGAGGTTTATTGATCGCGTGTGTTGATGCTTTAAACAAGGGAAATGTGCCTCTTTCCTGACACTATTGCTGTACAGTACCCTAATTATTGTCTTCCAGGTAGTCTTGAAGGACAGAATTCTCGTTCATTAAACAGCCTCCCAAAATCTTTAAAAATGCACAATACCCCTATGTGTCCTTATGTACATGACTGTACGTCAGCCCTGCCTAGAACCAAAAACTAATTCAGTGAAACTACTGACAGTATCCCACTAGAAGCCTATTTTTAAGCATGTATTGTGGGGGAAGATAGGACAGAATTGCCCAGCAGCAAAAAAGGGATAAAACCATAAGTAAGACCAAATTGAACAGCTATAGATTTGATGAAGTTAAGTCAAAGATGTTAAGATTTGCTTGCAGATAGAAAAACACATTTGAGTTTGATTTGACACTTACTTTACATAGAAATAATTGGCAGCTCTGGCAACTTCATGAGGATACTGATGAGTTAGTGAATATTTGTATACAGAAAATAGAAAATTACTTCTGCTGTGTGTCAAACTGCATCAGTCTCAACCTTAGCAACCACAGAATTTACAGGAGCATCTCAAACTTCTCTCTCTCTCATAAAGATCTAAGTAGATACAAAATACAGTCCATCAGTAATCTCATAGATTACTAATGCTGTAAAACTAGGTTGCAAAACACACCAGCAAGAGCGTTCAGACCCTTTGTTCCTTCTTTCACAAGGAAAAAGCTGCTGTCTGGCCTGCCAGCACAGCTTTAACAGCACAGGCAGATGCAGCAAGGGGGAGCAATGGTGGGGAAGTAGCAGCTGCCTGGCCTTGGTCTCTGCCAGGAGCCATGGGCCATGGCTACGCTTTTCACAATCACATTGCCATTCCTCTTCAGAAAGTGCCAGGACCTTGAATCCTAGCAGTCTGGAAGAATTTGTCTTTGGAGAGAAGAACCACCTGGTATCAATGCCACATTTTTGTTCTGCAAATCTGCTCATCGCACATATTTTAAACAAAGCCTGGTTTAACTAGGGTCATAGACTAGGTTGGGTTAGAAGGGACCTTAAAAATCACCCAGTTGCAAATTGGGTGCAATGGGCAGGCACACATCCTACCAGGTCAGGCTGCCCAAGGCCCATCCAGCCTAGCCTTAGAATCACAGAAACACCAAGCTGGAAAGAACCCACTAGATCATTGAGTCCAACCATTCCTATCAATCACTAAACCATGCCCCTCAGCACCTTGTCCACCATCTCAAGCACCTCTGGGGATGGTAATTCAACCACTTCCCCGGGCAGCCTGTTCCAATGGCCCTTTCTGTTAATTTTTTTTCCTGATGTCCAGCCTGAAACTCCTCTGGCGGAGCTTGAGGCCATCCCCTCTTGTCCCATCCCCTATCACTTGGGAGAAGAAACCAGCTCCCTCCTCTCCACAACTTCCTTTCATGTAGTTGTAGAGAGCAATAAGGTCTCCTCTCAGACTTCAATAAAAAGGAAAACAAGTCCAGTCGTAAGACTTCTTCTTCAGCCCTTTCACCAGCTTTGTTGCTCTTCTCTGGACTTGCTCCAGAGCCTCAACATCCTTCTTGTGGTGAGGGGCCCAGAAATGAACACAGAACTTGAACACTGCCGGGGATGGTGCAGCCACAGCTTCGCTGGGCAACCAGCGCCAGGGCCTCAGCACTCTCATAATGAAGAAATTCCTCCTTCTGTCTAAGCCTACGCCCCTCCAGTTCACACCCGCTCCCCCCGTCCCAATCGCCACCAACGGCATCGCGGCCCGACCCGGGGGCAGCGCCCCCCCACCCCACACCCCGGCGCTGACGTCAATGCCGCCCTTATCGCGCCACCCGCGACAGCAGCCGCGGCCCATGAAGGCCGCAGGGCGGAGCCGCCGCCGGAGCCGCCGCGAGGGGCGCCTCTTGCCGGGCGCAGAGGCTCCCGAGGATCGATAGGTTCCGTGCTATTTCGTGCCACGCGCAGCATCTTTATGTTAGAATCGCAGGACAGTTCTGGGCTGGGAGGGACCTTGAGGATCATCCAGTTCCACCCACCCGCATCGTGCGCAGGGACACCGCGCGCTGGATCGGGCTGCGCAAAGCCTCGTCCGACCTGGCCTTGGGCATCTCCAGGGATGGGGCAGCTGTGACTTCTCCGGGCAACCTGTTCCACTGCTTTCGCCACCCTTACAGTAAAAAACAGAATCACAGAATCACAGAACAACCAGGTTGGAAGGGACCCATCAGATCTTCTAGTCCAACCATTCCTATCTAACACTAAACCAAGTCCCTCAAAGACCTCATCCACCCGTGTCTTAAACACCTCCAGGGAAGGGGAATCAACCACCTCCCTGGGCAGCCTATTCCAATGCCCAATCACCCTTTCTGTGAAAAACTTCGTCCTAATCTCCAGCCTAAATCTCCCCTGGCGGAGCTTGAGGCCATTCCCTCTTGTCCTGTCCCCTGTCACTTGGGAGAAGAGGCCAGCTCCCTCCTCTCTACAACCTCCTTTCAGGTACTTGTAGAGAGTAATGAGGTCTCCTCTCAGCCTCCTCTTCTCGAGGCTAAACAAGACAAAACAAACAAACAAAAAACAAAAAAAACCTCCAAACCCCAAAATCTTACCAGTATCTCATCTAAATCTCTTTCTGCTTAAAAGCATTACACCTTGTCCTGTTGCTGCACTCCCTGATATAAACCCCTCCCCGGCTTTCCTGTAGACCCCCCTTAAACACTGTACGGATGCTATAAAGTCTCCCAGGAGCTCTCTCTAGACTCTAGATGCCTGATTGACAGGACAAGAGGGAATGGCCTCAAGCTCTGGCAGGTGAGATTTAGACTGGACATTAAGAAAAGTTTTCACAGAAAGGGTCATTGGGCATTGAAACAGGCTGCCCAGAGAGATGGTTGATTCACCTTCCCTGGAGGTGTTTAAAGCACGGGTGGACGAGGTCCTGAGGGACACAGTTTAGTGTTTGATAGGAATGGTTGAACTCCATGATCCGGTGGGTCTCTTCCAACCTGGTTATTCTACAATTCTATGATTGTCTCAGCTTGTCCACTTGTGAGAGGTGCTCCAGTCTTCTGATCATCTTCAGGGCCTTAACTCTCAACTTGCTCTAGCATATCCTTTTCCATGGTGTAATACGCAATTGCAATAGGGAGGGAAAGACCTGGTGCCTTACAGTTTCTGTTTGCACCATAGGTAGTTACTTGAGAAATACTATTCCTTCTGGAGCTTTTCAGCTGCATGGATCTGACACTGAATGTCAGGCACAACACTGAAAACCTCATAGAAAAAGCAGGCATTTACAGTGCAGGTGGTGCATCTGACAATGGGGGGGTCCAGGCTGCAGATAATGCAGACGGGATGTGACATCAAACTGCAGACACTGTGTTGCAGAAGACAAAAGGACAAAGACTGCCTGAGATTTTTATGAGATTAAATCCATTCGAAGCCTGAGCTGGTGGGAAAACTGAGGAGAAGGGGGGACAGTGATTGGTTGGTCAGGCTGGTTTGGTGATGCTGTCTAACTGAATTGACACTAATCTGCAGCATTCATGTGTTTAATTGCTCACAGGATGTAGCATGACAGTTTAGTTACACCTCACAACCAGTTCATCTGATGGTTAGTTCTTTTCACCACCTGTTACTGCAAATGGCCCAAAAGGTTTGGCCTTCCTCTTCTGTCTGTGCTTCTACTATATATCCATGTGGTTTTACATTGTATGTATATACACACACCTACCCTAAGCATACTAGGTATACCAAACTGAACAAACTGAAATTTACAAAATTATTGCAGTTTATATCCTTGATTATAAAGCAAAATTTCCTCTGGAATAAAATATATTAGCATCATTTAAGCCCTACCTTTTCTATATGGGGGTATCAGACCCTAGATTGTTTCTCTTATTGCATGCACATGCTAACAGAGTTTGCCCACCTATACACTGTTACCATGTATCAGGTGAAGCAGTAAGGTGGCTCTGCCCCCCAAGAAATCAGTGTCAAATCACATTCAGCCCTGGGAAAAAAACCAGTTAAAACTCCATTACTTTCCAAAATAATTACAGCTGTTGGCCCTGTGTATGAATCTGGCCCACAAAATGGTAAGTAGCACCTCAATGGCTTTGTACAGACAAAGTGTGACAGACTAAAGAGCTGGAGACACAGCTCCTGCTCATGAGAGTTTCTGCACTATTGCACTTGTAATACCTATACTTCTCAGATACTGTTGTTTCTTTTGTTTTGAAAAGCTTTTCTTCAAATGGATGGCTATGCACAGGTAATGGAATAGAAAAATGATATGGAAACTGTACTTGTTCCTCTTCCTGTGCAGTAAGCACATCATTCATTTCAGATACCTGATTTTTCAATTACAGGAAGTAATTTCAACAGAAGCCAATAAGGACTTAAACAGGTTGATCTATAAGAGACATGAGTGGAAATCTAGAAAAATTTTCTTAATCTGATAATCATGTACTATTCCTGGCCATAGTGGCAGGTGTCCTTAGCAAAAATGGAAGCAAATCTAAGAGAGAGAATAGAAAAACAGAGCCTGTCCCATATCCACATTATTAAAAATACGTGATCCTTTTTCAGATGATCAGACATGTTACAGACACATCCTGCTGCATTAACAGGATCAAGCCACAGTTGGCTTTTGCTGAAAAAGGACTGGAAAGCCTATGTTAAAATGGTTTGTGGCAACCAAGTGTAACCCATTCCCAGACAACACCCTACAGCCAGGACTGAATTCCTTATTTTCTTAAAATTGGCCCATTTTTGTCATTAGTCTTCCAGATGCAGCAATAGATGTGCAAATACAGACCTCCCATCAGATTTGTCAATGACTTGTACAAGACTGAATGGCAAATTGTGTCAGGACTCCCATCATACATACCACTTAAGTAGTAAGGTGAAAATCCAGTGAAAGCAAAGCTAAGAAATTAAATCTAGGCCAGGTCTGAAATAGCTCCATCAAATCCTGCTCACCAAGGTGGTTGTTTCAATTTCTGGCTGGACAGTCAATCCAAGAACAGCAACTGAGATGTGAAATAGAACCCAGTTCCCTAGTCATTAAAATATATTTTTTTAAGACATGTTTAGTCTTCAGGCATATTGGCCAGCAAAGAACCTTAGAAAAAAATTTTTCCTTAATTTTGTTTATATTAAATGCAATATAAAGCATCCATTTGAACTGGCAGCTTTGAATGGGGACCTTTATGCCCAAAAGGCCATCACTACAGCTTATGATGAACTCAAGAGTCTCCAGTACCAGGAAAATACTATTTTGCTCTTTGTTTGTATGCATTTTGAAAGAAATTCAAATGTTATTGTGAGATCTCTAAGTTTATAAAAAAACCCCAAGTCTAATTGTGTAACTGTTTAAAATGGGATAAGAATTCTATTTGTCTCATATGTAGATTCCAGTTAAGAACATCAATATAATAGCAAAGCCTGAATTAAAAGAATTTAAAAAATATATACAATCCAAATGATTTTGACATTTATGAAGATATTCTAAGACCATCTGAAAAGATTATAAAATTGGCCTTTCTTGTTAGTGTATTTTAAAATAATAGTTTTCAATGCTTTTCTGAGTCTAGCATGAAGGTATTAGAACATTATTGACTATTGTGTAAGATACCTTCTTATACAAAGTTGCTGTATATACTGTATCAGGATGGGTATCAATACATTAAAAAATAGAAAAGTAGAAGTCAAGCAGTTTGAAAGTTAGAAGCCAGATATTTTTTCCCCAGGTTTAGTAGCCAGATAGGTATTTTCTCAAGTGTAATTTTTAGCTGAATATTTTTGATACATCCAACTAGCAGATACATCCAACATACACAATTATAGCCACTGAGCCATGCTTTTTGCCTGATGAGTAGCCTAGAAATTCCATTCCCATTACAGTTGAGATGGGCAACAGTTTGTTGTGCTAACATTTCCATTTCACAGGAGAGCTTGACATTTATTCTCAGCTACACATTTCATTGTATAAGAAACAGTGAAGCTTTTTTTTTTCTTTTTTTTTTTTTTTTTCCATTACATGAGTTTCTATAATGGCAAGAAATGGAAATTGCAGTCTTAAAATATGCCCAGATAGATGTCGCGGACATGTAAGTATCATGAATTAACACTCTTCCAATGTAGAAAGCCTTTACAGAAAAATATGTTAAGCAGAACCATTTTTTTCCCTGCCCTTTTAAGATCAATTCCTGCTTCCTGCCTTAGCTAACAGAACAGAATGTATGGAGAGAATTAATTTAACAACACTTATCTCCTGAATCCTCTTCCTCTGCTAAACAACTTCACATGCTAAAACAACTGATGAGACATGGGATGCTATCTTCTCTATGAAACAGGTCATGCTTTAATTTACTATGCCAACTACATAGACTAAAGATTTTTTTAATGAACTGATTGCCATCTGGTAACAGTCCACCCTTTAGCAACATAACACAGAGTCAAGTTTGAGAATTACTAGAAGCAATCCTGTATAATAGGAGAGTGGCTAGCTTGGACTTTACACATGCAGAATGTTTTGCTTAAAGTTACATTGCTGCTTCAGCCATCATAGCATGAGCAGATATAGATAAAGCAGCCTTAGTCTGGTAGCCATGAAGCTGTGAGCTTTAGACTGGGATTTTACTAATACTAGGCTCTTCCTCATGTGGATGAAATGCACAGTTGTCAACTTCTTTCCTGTTGGTAATGGCTAACTACATATAGTGAACTAAAGGATATAGATATGTCTTGCAGTCTTCATTTGCAAGGCTTCTTTAGAATGTGCTGGGGAAGCTACACTGAAGTATCAATGCTAGCTTCCAAATAAACTTGTCTAAGCATTGCCAGATGATGAGATAATCAGTAACTTGGACAATAAAATGGTAATCTGCTGAAACACTGTAACTGGGAATATTTGAGCTAGTGTAAAAAAATCCATTATTTTTCCTATTGTAGGATTTTAAAGGCACTTAATAATTCTGTATTTAGGAATGGTGAAACTACAGTGCTGGCATAAGCTACTCACAAAGCAAAAAAAAAAATGTTGTAAGTTTATTATCCCAGGGATAAAAACATTGCTTGATAACAGTTCTGAAAGAATTTAAAAGCCTAGTGTGATGAATGTTGATTTGAGAAATATTGCTATTTAGTAGACTAAATAGTATGGAAGCATAACTGAATCTTGTATTATAAGTGAATGTGTAAAGGTGCCTGGGTCCTGTCTTGCTCTCAAAAATGCTGATACACAATCTATTTTGTCAAGTTTTTCCATATAGGTCTAGAATTGTTCTAATCTCACTACATGTCTGCATACAGAGATTTTTGTTTGTTTGTTTTTGCAGCCACCGCTGTTGTTTTGTAGAAGAAAAATAATAAAGATTTAAATCAGAGAAAACAGATCAGATTAAAAGTCAAATCATGAGAGGTATAAAAGAAAAAACTGAATGAAAGGCAAATATACATAAGGAGAAGACTGTAAGCCAAGGATTTTCTTCATTTTAAGGGAAAAAATTGAAGGAAAAACCAACAAGAAATTAAGAAGGAGCAAACATTTAATTTTTGTACTTTAGCTTAATAGAAGCCTTTTCTGCCCTCTGCAACTTACTGAACAAATGTAAAAAGTGACATTAAATCTGTAATAAATACAGGTAACTGTTTCAAGTTTTTATCTTACTTCTTGCCTTCCTCATGCTATTCCAGAGTAGCATTATCACACCATACAGATAAACTCCCTCTATGTCTCTCTGCAACTGGATTTTTAAATGGCTGATCACCATATTGTCATAGTATCTCACAGATATTAATGGATTTGTCCTCACAATAAGGTAGGCACTCTGAGAGAGAAAGCCACAAATATATGTGTCGTCATATAAGAAAGCTTAGAATGAATTCACTATGTGAGTCTTAGACCAGTGCCATGTCCATATAGCCAGCTTCTGAAGGCAGCTTGTTTTGCAGCCAGAGGCTTTACTGCTATTTGCCATAAACAATTTCTTACACAACCACGCCAGAGCAGTTTCAGGACCATGGAGTCCTGCTCAAACTGCAGAACTCCCATCTGTGCACTATTCAGCTTGTTGCTGTTTTGACAAAATTGTCCAAGCTTTCCTTAGCCAGTCTTACGTATGTGAACCCCAATGACTTATCCAAAAAAAGCTGCAAATCGTGAAAATGTCTTCCAAGTCCCTTGGCTGTGTTGTCCTGTTGGAAATCTTACTCTGCATCTTGCACCTTTTTCCCAATAAGAAGACTGAAAGGTTTCCAAAACAGCAGCAGAACAGTATGTGTAAAGTGAAAAATAACTTGCATGATAATGTCTAGTTAGTGGTTTTGAAGACAGTTAACCACTTCTTGTATTACATTTTGAAATGCAGATAATAAGCACTGTAAATCATCACGTAGTTTTCAACAAGTCAGGTCACTTATGACATACAGTCCTTTTCTCAAGAAGAGGAAGATGAAACTATTTACCTCAATGATCTGCTCTCCAAGTTACACATTTGGGATGACAACATTATTGTTTGTTTCAGTTTTTAATACTTTGTTTATACTCACAGTGCACAGGAGTCTTTAGAGTTAAATCTTACTTTGGACCTTGTCGGTCTAAGAATTGCAGGTCTTCTTAGCTACAATCTTTGGTAAGAGTTGATGGGAGACTGTTTTGTTTTCCTCTTTTCTAAGAGACATGAACTTGCTGTGTTGTGCATATGAGTTTCATGTCTGAATGTTACATCTGGATAGTGATCTCCTGCACTTTGATATGCAAGACTTTTTCACATCTATGAGAAAAGGGCAGCTAAATCTTTAAAATTAACCACTCTTGTTTCAGAAGGAAATCCACTTGGGACAAAAAAAGTTGGAAGGCAGTAAAAAAGATATTTTGGAGATATGAAAGCTGAGTGTGTACTTTTGCATTTTAAATGTTGCTCAGGTAGATGAAGGAAATGAGCATCTATGTAACATTTTGTGTAATTTTCATTTCTTTTGAAGTATTTTTGAAAGACTCTAAAACCCAAGTCTGATTAATCTGTTTTACTGAGATTCCAGTAAAATTAGTTTTGTTGTATGAACCCTATTGTGCTATTTTAATCTAAAGTTTCATTTTCAGCAATTCAAATTGCCACTTTCTGGGGATTAGATCATGACAACAGGATTAAAGGTAAAGTCATGGGTTCATATACTTCTACACAGTTCCTTTATTTCTTTAACAAATGTGGCTATTGTCAAATATGTTAATCTGTGTAACTTTTTTTTCAATAGCAACAAATCATCTAAGGCAACACATCCATATCTCCAGAAACTTGTTTAAACCCAGCAGTAACCTTTTGTGGTAGTGTTGCTTAAGTGAATTTGAGGTTCCAGGTAATCCCACCATTTGCTGCTTAAGTCTATGCTTGCAGCAGCCCATTAATTTGTTTTCAGACAAGTATTTGAATAGCTGTATAATAAATCAACTCTCAAACTATAAAATAAAATAGAGAAAAAACAATACAGGTTATTTTTCAATCTGCTGGGTTCCTTGGTTTTTTCACTTTGTGTCTGCACAGACAACTTGATAGCATATTGCATTGAGTGGTGAGAGGAAAGAAATGAGTGTTAGTGTTGAGGAATTACATAAACTGATCCTTTTGCCCAAAAATACATTTTGGACCACAGCCTAAGTCCCATTGAAATCTATGGGACTTAAATACATGCCGTGAGTTTTCTAACAGAAGGCTTAAAGTAATTAAATCATAAGCAATTGAAAAGAAGAGTGGTGAATTTTTAGACCAATTGAATTGACATTTAAGGATGTCTCTCAACTGAGCAGCTGAAAATAAAGCAGAATGAGTCTGTTTATCAGTGTGTGAGGCAGACTTGGATAAATCATGCAGAACACAAGAAAGTCAAGTGGCTTTCTTTGATTGAAGTCCCAGCTATGAAAGAAAGATGTTCCCACTTGTTGCTAACACTTCTACAGGAAGTGTAGACAGAAAGTCTGTAGATTTTCAGAAAAAAAGGGCTTCTGAGGAGTATGAAAATTAAGTACAGATACTGCACCTGCTTCTTTCAATTGATTACATTTTCTATACGCCTTACAGAGTTTAAATGGCAGGCCTGACTACTTTTAAATAAGAATTTAACTCATAGCTGCTTCATACCATCAATGTCTCCAAAGAAAATTCTATCAATCTAATTCTAGGAGCACTTTTTCAGGCATAATAAAAAAAAAAAGTTTGATTTAAAATGTCCCTTTGTATGATCACTTTTTATCCGTGTTTTAAAAACTGAGAAATTTAGAATCATAAAATCATAGAACAACCAGGTTGGAAGGGACCCATCAGATCTTCTAGTCCAACCATTCCTACCAAACACTAAACCAAGTCCCCCAAGACGTCATCCACCCATGCCTTACACACCTCCAGGGAAGGTGACTCAACCACCTCCCTGGGCAACCTATTCCAATAAGGTCATTGCAGTAGCAGTCAACATCTTGACATATTTCCTTTGGAAGGCAGCATCTAATATTTGTGAGGGAAAGATAGATATTTTGTAGTGGGGGTTTTTTTCTGGATGCAGTTGTTACTTTGAGTTGAAGAAGTATAGCTAATATGAAAACTTTTGCTATATTTAGATTTTATTCCATGAAATGGAATACCAATTTCAACTTTTTTTTATTTTGCAAAAGGAAGTATGACTCTACTAAACATGTTCTAACCTAGCTCTGTAGGACTGACCTGTGCTTGGAAGGAATGCCTGTAATACTGACCTCTCACAGAGGGTCTATCAGTAAATCCATGTATAGTATGAGGTAGAAATACCCAATTATTTTAACAACCCATCTTCAAAGAGGGTCTTGGAAAAGCTGTGCTGTTTTGGTAGCCTGTATTTTATAGACAAGACTAACATCATCTTCAGAGAAAGATTTCAAGGTAGAAGTGGCAAGTATTTCAACACACCAAGTCTTACCACAAACATATATTATTTATTGAAGCAACACTTATTCCTTTGAGCATCAATTCTGTGTTCCAGTAGGTATATTTAGACAACAACATTTGTGAAACAGAATTGTGCCTTTTTTCTTTTTGGAATATGTACTAAAGCTGCAAGGATCCTTTGTATTCCTAGTGTCTTCTCCCACTATGGCTCATAACCTCATCACATCATACTGTCTCCTGTATCTCCTGTAGAACAAATGATACAAACAGGGAAGGTGTTGAGATATGGAACTCAAGGGGGTATAAATCTGCAAGAAGTCTAGATCTGCACTAGACCAAAGAAGAGTATTGCAGTCAACAGTTCATAGGTGCTACAGCTTTGGGTTTTACTCAGCAAAACAAAGCCTTGCAGACTTTATCTTCAGAATCTGCAGGAGCAAGGAAGTCACATTTTTGTTTCACAGTATCATACAGTTAAAATCTATAGCTTATAAGCAACATGCTTACATATATTTCCAAGTAGCAGAAGCCTGTGAGAACTACGTGGTTTTACCACCTGATTATTGCTTTCCTGTGCAAAAGGCATATGTGTTGTATGTATATCAGCTGGTTGCTCTTTCTCTGAAAACAGTGTCTTGAACTGCAAAGACATAGATTGCTTTAGGACTAATCTCCTTTCTCTTACAGATTCTCAGATTGAAGATTGAATGGGTACTGACAAGGTTCAAACTTTTTATCTGATACGCCCCAAAGGTTTTGTGATTCACATAAAAACAAACCAACTGAAAAAAACACAGGAGCCCTGGAGAAGAAAAGTATTCTTCTTCCTGGGCTTTTTATTCTACCTATCTTTGCACTTCTTGAATTAAAGACTAATTAGTCGATGGTTCCTACAATATGACAACTAAGTAAGCCACTAGCATATGACTTACTTAACAGAAGGGAAATTTTTAAATGACTGCTAATGTAGTAGTCACTCTGTAATACACTTTTTATTTATTTCCTGTTTTGTTATCATAGAAATAAATTATCTAGTGGAAAAATTCACTCATTCAGTTGTAATCCTACCTTGTTTATTATTAAGGAAAGAAACCTCTTATTCTGGTGATTTAAGGAAGACTACCTTAATTTATTGTCTGTTATCTTTACTTTTTATCTGGCTTACAAGTTTGACTTCATACCTAATTTACACTTTCAACGATAAAGATCAGTTGCATAAATTAATTTAAAATACTACATGCAGAAAGAATAATGAATTAGATCAGCAATTTGCTACTAGTAGTTGAATGTAAATATTTGGGAATAATTTTTAATATTTAGCATCAGCTATAACTACATGCATGTAGCCACAGCTGCATCATTAATTCAAAATTTCTTCATAATGGGGATAAAACCAAGGCATTCCTGGTACAATAAAGTCTGCTCCTACACAAGATGGTGAATCTTCTTAATTGTGAGCTGATTAAAGACTATGGCAAAAACCACCAAAGATTTCCAGTTCTATTAACAGAAAGCAAAAGTCATGGAGCTCTGCAAACCTGCCTGAGTACTACAGTTTGGATTTGGTTAGGAAATTTTAAAGAAGTCATACCTCAATACTCTTAACAACTGAAAGCTCTCCAGTAAGAACTACTAGCTCTTTCAGTGTTTCCTGTCATTTCCACTGAAGTCTCAGAAGCAAGTCTGGTAAATTCATTGCACCTTTTCCCTGGCTGGTTTCTGATAGGAAATGCCTTACAGTAGTTGGGAGCATGTTAGGCTGCCCACTGATGGTGTCTCTTATGAATAGAGACACCACATTAATATCTGTTGAGTGACTCTCAAGGTCTTGCTGGGCACATGGAGGCGGTCAGCCTCTGCAGCGACATTTGGATGGTTGGAGACCCATGCCTGTCTCCCCTGACTATAAAGAAAACCTGTGGCTGTTCATAGGGATTTGACATACTGAGCCAGGCAACTGGAAGCATGAAAAGCATTTTTCAGAAAAGTATGTCTGAATGACTAAGAAGAGCCTGAGAGTTATATCCACGCTGATCAGTTACTTCCATACTTTCCAGTTCCCACCACCAGAGGTCTTCTGGGGTGAGTCACTTAACACAGGAAAAAAAAGGTCTTTCTGCATGAAGGTGTTAGAACTCCTGACCTGAGAGAAGAAGCCTGAGTTTTAGGACTTTCTGATTCTTGATTTTTTTGATCCCAGTTCCTGAAAAAGGTACAGTAGACACAAGCTGATTTTTCTACTGCAAGACGTGGAATTATTCCTTCCAGCTGAAGATGAGTCACTTTGCAGAATGTAATGCAAAATGCATGAGGTCAGAGAGAGAATAAGCAAAAAGAAGACTGTCCCTGTTGTCAGGTGATGAGGTCATTTCTGGAGAAGATGTTGTGCAGGGGCAGATCCTGAGTACTACTCCTAAAGGTATTTTTTTTCCTTTTATCTGAGCACAGAAAACAGACTATGTGGAGAGACCTGCAAAACGTACTAGGCCACAAAAGAAGAACTGTCATTCTTGCTTCCCTCTAGGATTGTCTGATTGTGTCTGCTGCCTGATTCACTGCTTTGTTCAGACTCTCTATTCAGGAGCCTGCATATAACAGAAGCAGAACTTGGGCAATTTAATGGGTGATCACAAGGTAGCCTGTAATTTTTAAATGGATACTCAGGAAAGTCAATAGGCTTTAATCAAGCAGTTTATTGGTAACCTGTTAATGGAAAAGAGATCTACTTTCAAATATATCATTTCCAGTGGACAGAAGATACTGTATCACTGACCAAAGATGTCAGAAGCTGGGTGAAGTGTGAAAAGAATGTGCACTCAGGCTGCATTCAGTGGTCATACCAGAAACCAGACCTGCAGTTTTATTTATTTTCTATATTCATCAGCCAACAGGCTGCACTTGTAACAGGAATGAGAAAAATTACTTAGCTAAGTCCTGTTTTTCTTTCTGATTCTTTTCACCTCAGTCTCACAAACCAAACCAGCTTTCATGCTTTTCAGTTTTTCTGTTGTAACCAGTACGGTAAATACAGCCTGAGGTACAGTTCTTAACTACCAGTGACCGTAAGTGACACAGCTGGGCTGAAAGGAGAAGAGGAAGAACATGAAGCTTGCCATCTTGTCTCTTTCCAGTAAAATGGATTGTTCAGGTGAAATGGTGATATAGGAACCTTTACTGATGCAGGAAAATATGAAACCAATTTAAAGGTAAGAAGCAAAAATCTGTGTTGGTGTGCCTATCAAATTATTGATGTGGAGATTGATAATGCTCTCATGTTTTCTTCTTAAAATGATTCTAACTCCAAAATGTGTGAGTTTATTTTGAGATCAAGGCTATACTACACTGCATTCCTAATGAATAGTAACCTGAAGTGCTGGATGAAGCTTACAAGCAGTGGTAAGTACTCTACTACCTTTCAGTCTGTCTATGCTTCCACAACCTTACCATTTTTCCACCCAAACAGACTGTTAAGAATTTTAAAATCATACATAAGGGCCAAGTGTGGTACTCTACACACTGCAAAACAAAACCACAGTTATTTTCTAATGCTTGATTCAGATGGTTAGTTTCAATTACATGGAGATTGTTGCCAGGAATGATTTAAACTATAATTGCTCTTTGTTTAAACTACTTTGCTGTTTTACCAAAGCTTAAACATTTGATTATGAGGTATCAGTACTGAAGCGCAAAACAAAAGGTGCACATAATACTGAGGAAAATTCATCTTTTCAATATGTGTGTTAATTTTCATTTTCAAATAAACGATCATTTTGTAATTAGTACAGTCAGGGCAAGTCATTGTTTAAATTATCTAGATGATCCTGAAAACTGTTTAGTTTCTCATACTTTCACTCTATAGAAAATCTGGGTACTTTCATAATTTTTTATGGTACTGTGCTGTAATCAAATGTAGACAGCATTCTATTTTGTGCTTTGGTTTTATTCACTTCCTTGAATGTGAGGTGATATATGAACAGCTTATGTTGTCAAAGCCACGTCAGTCCTCTTCCTGCTGTTCTGCTTCAAGAAAGTTAATTGCTGAACTTAAAGAACCCTAGATAAAGACGTCATTCGGAATCTCTCATTTAATTAGAAAAGTTTTGCACCATCAATTAAAGGTCTACAAATCATGATGGGGAAAGCATTCAGTATACCTTCACAGGCATTTCCTGTCAATAACAACCTCTTCCCTAAACCAAGGTAGAGGACTGAACTGGGGGCACAAGTACTGCGCCCTCTAAAAGGGGAATACAATTTAATACTTGTCTTTACAAATTACCCATTTTAGGCACGTATTTTTCCATTATAGCCCACAACAATGCTGCACAAAGTGTTACACAGAGAGCTAGTTTTTCACATAAAATAAGCAAATACAGCCTCCATTTATGAATATCAAATGCCACAAACACTGTGTGCAATGAAAGAAACTTCTAGTTCACTGCTGAAGGTGACGAAGTGATTAGGGGAGGAGCAGTCTCCTATCCCTCTGATTCACAAACTGATCGTTTCATATGTTGTTTACTGTGGGCAGGAGATGTATGAATGAATTTACGTTTGAATGTAAATTGTGCTCTGTACCTTCTCACAAAGCACTGTGGTTTTGTTTTTATTACGGATAAGAAGGTTGTAAATGAGATAAGTCTCCTTTAAGCTATCATGACATAGATAAGGCCTGTAATGATTAACTGAAGTACTCACTGTAAATCTTGCTGTTTTACAAATCTGTTTCATTAATGGAAAATAGTATTTAAAATATAGAATTAATAGAACACCAATATACAAGCCTTTTAAAGTAGTGATGGGGGTTTGATTCAACTCCAAGGAAGCTGATGATGGTCAATCCTTTTTTCAGAACTTTTGTTGGAAAATTTTGAGCTCATTCTGCAGACATAACAGTTGAAACTAGCATCTGCATTGCTTATTTGTTACTAAACTACATGGACCACCTGGAGGGATTTCACTGGAAGCTAAATCTGTAATTGCTCTGGATTGCACAATATAAATTTGTTTGGTTTTATCTGTTATCTAAATTCATAGAATACCACAATATTTTGGTTTGGAAGGGACATACAGGTCATCTAGTTCCAACCCCCTGCCATGGGCAGGGGCATCTTCCACTAGATCAGGTTGCTGAAAGCCTCATCCCACTTGGCCTTGAGCACCTCCAGGGAAGGGGCATCCACAATTTCTCTGGCAACCTTTTTCAGAGTCTCACCACCCTCACAGTAAAGAATTTTTTCCTAATATCCAACAGAAATCTACTGTCTTTCTGTTTAAAACTGTACTCCCTAATAAAAAGTCCCTCCCCATCTTTCCAGTGGGTAGTCTTTAGGTACTGGAAGGACTGGAGCCTTTACTCTTTCCCTGGCTAAACAAGCCCAACTCTCTCAGCTTGTTCTCAGGGGAGGTGCTCCAGTCTATCATTTTCTCGGCCTTCCTCTGGACCAGCTCAGCAGAATCATGTCTTTCATATGCCAAGAGCCTCAGAACAGAAGCAGTACTCCAGATGGAGTCTCACCAGAGCAGAGCAGAAGGGCAGAATCACTTTTCTTGTCATGCTGCCTTTGCTTCTTTTGATACAGCCTTGGATTTGATTGCCTTTCTGGGTTGCTGCTACATATTGGCAGCTCATATTCAGTTTTTCATCCACCAATATCACCAACACCTTCTCTGCAGAGCTGCTCTCAATCCACTCATTATCCAGCCTGTGATTGGACATTGGGGATGTTTGGAATTACTCTGATCCAGGCCCAGGACTGTGCACTTTATTTTGTTGAACTTCATGAAGTTTGCATAGGCCCACGTCACTAGCCTGTCAGGGTTCTTCTGGATGACATCCCTTCCCCCTAGATCATGAACCACAGCACTTAGCCTGGTGTTATCCACAAACATGCTGAAGGTTCACTCAATGCCATTGTCGATGGCCCTGACAAAGGTTAAGTAATCCTGGTTCCAGTATGGACCCACATCCTAGAATATTAATTGTCCTTGTGTGATGGCTCAGTGTTTGCCATAACCCAACAAGATAAACAGTTTCTTTCTGCTCTTGAGATAGGATTAAGGAACGTGGTTAACTCTCCCTCTGAAGTCTCTAATATTTTAACTTAAATCATGACAGCACACTCAATTCCACTGACCGTGTTCCAAATAAAGAGGTTAAGTAGTATTGGTTCCAATACAAACGCACATCCTAGCACCCTGAACAACTGAAAGGTTGGGTTTCTGCGACTTAGGGTCTTAACTCTACTTTTTACCATCTTGTACCCCTCAAGATTGAGAATTCCACCAGGGCTAGGTCACCAGTCCAGGCTACCTCCAGTCTTGATTCCTCTGATAAATTCTTGAACATTAGTAAGCAAAAGGTCCAGCAATGCCTGGTCCTCAGTACACGCTTGTAGTTTTCTGGACTGCTTTGAGTTCACTGTGTCACTTTTCCAACAGAAGTCCAGGTGGCTTTTGGAATCAGGACCTATGAGAATGATGTTTCCTGCAGTTGAAGAACAAATTCTTCATTATCTCTTTCTTCTTGATCAGGTAGACTGTAGTAAAAACTAACTACAAGGTTTCCTTTGTCGGCTTGTTTTCTAATTTTTATTGATAAACTCTTAACCTGTACACTGCTGCTCTTCAACAATGACTCCATGCAAGCAATTGTTCCACCTTTCCTTACATGCTTGCCCCTTCTGAATACTTCATAGTCATCGGTCATAGCATTCCAATGGTGCAATTCATCCCAATCTGTGACAACAATCCTCATTCTGTGATAGCAATCAATTTGTAGTTTTCCACGTAGACAGCACCTTGTGGACTCTCCTTTATTTGTTTCCTATGTTAGGTGTATTGTTACAGGGGCACTTCAGCCGGGCTACCTAATTTTCTTGTGTTTCGTTTCACAGGGATTAGTTGCTTCCTAATGCCTCAGCGGTTCCTGGCTTTTCTCTAGTGCCTACAACTTCATTCCTTTCCCTGACTAAATCTTAAAGCCCTAGGTCCAGCCAGCGTATGGCCCAGGGCACTCTTGGTTACACTTGGTCAATTGAGTTCCACCAGCTATCCATGGGCGCAGATTCTCAAAGGTACGCCCAAGACAGCAGAAGCCAAGACACTGAACACGGCACCAACTATGAAACTAGTCACTCACCTGTTCAATTAGTCTCCTTTTTCTCAAAGTCCCTTCTCTGATTTGGGGAACAACACCTGTGCTCCCAATCCCTTTAATATTTTACCAAGAGATATAAGGTCTCTTGATTTTTCTGAATTGCCTCATAGCAGCATCATTTGATCCTGCTTGGACGACTAGGAACAGGTGGTAGTCCACAGGCTTTACCAGGCTCAGGAGCCCCTCTGTGATGGATATGAGCTCCTAGCAGGCAGCAAACTTCTCTAGAGATATTGTCTGGGTGACAAATGGGTGCTTCAGTGCCTCATAGCAAGGAATCTTCAATTACTAACACCCAATGTACTTTTCTGGTGACACTAGTTCTAATGAAGTTCTACATGGTCAGACCACCTTTGCATAGTTGGTGTTTCCTGGGTCTTGCCTTTTACTGACTTTCTCTTCATCTTCAAGGCCACTTCCTCAGAAAATTCCTCCAGCAGGGCACACTTTGCATCCATGACATCCACCTCTGCCTTTGGCCACTAGGGGGCTTCTAGGTTCTAGAGCTCCATGCAGCCTGGGTTCCAGCAGTTCTTTGGGGAGGTCGGTCTGAGTTTTGGTGTCCCCACAGAAAAGTTTTGTTACTCCCACCTGGGTTTCAGTCACAGCTTTGCAGCAGGTGGAAACCACTTTGTTTTAACAGTAGGCTACCTCTGACTGGTTCTCAGTAGTGAGCCATTTTCTAAAGGGGATTCTCCCATGTACCCTTCTGACCGAAGTGCTGTGCAAACTGAACTGCACATCACAAAAAGTATGCTGGTCCATAATGCAACTTCTCAAATATTTGAAAGTATAACTTCTTTTCTCAAACTGATGCTTGACATCAATATTCATACTAGAATGTATAACATAAATGTGAATTGGAGTTTAGTCTAAAAAGATAATAGAATGGAGTACTTTCTTGGTTCAGATGTATCTTAGACTTTATCTGCAATTGCAATATTGCCACACATCAAAATAAACCTGTTCAAGACAGGACTGTACACTATTTATACCGGTCATTTAATTTTTAATCTTCCTTCCATCTCAACCATCTGTTTCTGCTGTCCTTTGAGTATGTACAGCCCTGAGATCAGTACCCTGTGTTTACTGGAAAACTGAAGAAGGATGCAGACTACAAATAAAATTCAATATTTTATAACAACAGCTTGATGAAAAATGCACAAAGCCTTTTGAAACTCCATCCCACATGAAGGACTAATGATCTTCTAATTGTGTTCTTATTTTATGTATTAATACAAACTTTGAATTGATTAGTCCAAGTAGGAGATTATAGACCACTGTTAAATTATGGTAAAATATATATTTTTTCTGTCAAAAAATATGTTTCCTTTTTCCTTAGCATTCTTCTTAGCAGTTTAATAAAAAATAGAATATCAGGCCTGGCTTATGAATTTGTAAGAGTCCCTTCACATTTAAAGGCAGAAGCTGAGCTGGAGAGAAATAAAAAAAAAATTATACTTATTTATCTGGTTGATAGTGACAGATAGCACTTGCTTGTATATGTGCTACAGGTATCTTTCAAAAAACACATTTTCAGAACTCCATTGATACGAACGGCTAAATATTGGCATATAGCCTTACACATAGTTTTCTTTTAGATCATCAGTTCATTTCTCTTGTTCTACTACTCTTCACATAGCATAAACTCCACACTGAACAGCACAATGTGATATTTTGAAGGGAACACTTGTAATTATGGCTGTGTTCACATAGTTCACATTAAGGGGAATTTCAAAAGCATTCTCAGAAGTTAAAAGGAAACATATAACTAACTCTTAGTAAGAATTTTGGGCCTAAATGCCAGTATTGAGCATGTTCCCCTAGGAATTAAATTGAGTTGAACTGGCATTTTTGTGACAGTGACTTTTGTGCATATGAAGCACTTGCAGTGTTTGAATTCAACAACTGGTAATGTATTCAGTTAATGTGCCACAAGTCTGCAGATACAAATCTGCTGATTTCTCAAACAGCAGATAGCATTTACCACAGGCTGAAATATGTGAAAATGCTACAAATCACAGTCACTCTTGAAAATGTGGTACTTTTGTGGTCTGTGGTATTTACCCTGAAATTAAAATAATTGTCTGAGCTAAATTGTATTAAGTAAAAATATCCATAGATGTATGGGTATAGGCAACATTACAAAGAACAAAATATTTACATATCATTCAATATACTCCACAAAGAACAAAGGCAATTTTGTTAAAAAACATCCCCTTTAAAGCCAGGGTGTCAGGTTTCTTCAGTGCTTGAAGAAAGCACCCTTCACTCAATAAATCTGAGTGAGGAGTTTAGAACATTTTACCTTGCCCCTGTCAAAGGTTTGGCAGTGCCATTTACCACAGGAATATTTTTCTGTAATAAGATAAAAATATATTCAGTGAGCAAATTAAGCAAGACTAGGAAGTTCTCAATACAGATGTAATCCTGCTGACTAAATCTAGAGAACTATTCTGAGTTAAAAAAATCAAAGACTCTCTATTTTTTAAAGCCTCTTTCCACAGTAATTAGTATCCTTTCAGTTGCTTATATGCACTCACAAGCTAGGGGCAAGTATCACAGTATTGCATGAATTAATCTCTATAAGGCATGCATTTTTGCTTTTTTTTTTTTGCCTACTCATGTTTGCATGTATACTTTATCCCCTGCTGTGCTCTGCTAGAATCCCAGACACCGGAAAGGATAAAAGGCATTTGCAATTTTGAGGACATCTCCATGCAGTGATATACTGTACAGTCCTGTCAGGCCCTGGGAGAATCAGGAGAGTATGTAACACTTCAACTTTTAAACTTTTGAACAGTTTAAAGCATACCAAGAACATCATTACTTCTTACTGAACAAGGATTTATTCTATCTTAATTCCATCCTGTTACTCAACAAAATTTTTCACTTACAGAACTGATATGAACTAGAGATACACTTACATAAGAGGTATACAGACACAGTCTGTTATTCCTAATGCCATGTGACCTAGTAATTTTTGTCTATAACCTTTGTTTTTTCCTGTAACGTCCAGCTGCTTTTATTTAGGAAGAGTTTTGTCTATATGAATGTAGGTGTTTAGCCTAGCATCATGATATTTGTTTAAGTGTAACGTACTCAAAGACAGGAGGCCAATCTTAATTATTTCATTAATTAATGTTTAGTTATTAAATAATGATGGATTATACTTTCAATGTAATAAAATCTCTAGCAAGAGATGGGTAGATCCCATTGCACAACCATAGATTTAATTGGGAAACCTGAAGTTAATAAAAACAAACAATGAAATGTGATGGACAAAGCCCATGAAAAGCATACAAGAAATTCTATTTAATTAGCAGAATATTGATTTATGCTGGATTTAAGATGCAGAGCCATGCATGTGAAGAGTGTAACTCAAGTCTAACAGAAACAATAAAACATAGAGTAGCAAATTTAATTCAGTTAGATTTATAACTTCATAATGTTTGCAAATAATTTATTTCTCTGTCACCATCATTTTTGTATGGATGACAAAATCTGAAAGGGTCTACCTGTTTGTTTGGATTAGATGTTGATGCAAAATCGTGGTATAAATAACCTTAAGAAGCATGATTTTGGAATGATTATTTACTTTATGATTAAATTAAATTAAATTACTTTTTTGTTACATACAGAAGTCCTCGAAGGTCTTTTGGCACTGCATTTGTACTATAGGGGGGCCACTTACATGGTCTACATTTAAATTCACTTTTATGATTTAGGTATTATGTATAATGTATGTATACGTATGAATTGGACCCTGTGTCTATGATTTCATGGTAACTAAAACTTGCCAGTTAATCAGTAGTTACCATAGAATTCTGAGGCTCATAAACTCATTCTTTTGGACAAACATGCCTCCTTCTGCATGCAGAATCTTTGCATGTAAAACCAGCTGCCAGATCAAGTTTGTAAAATGTCATTAGTGGACAGAGAAATCATAAGATCTGCTATCTGTTTTAAATGTGACACATATAAAGAAAGACCTTTTATGGTTCCTTCCTAATTAAAAATTATTCTGATTTAGAAATACAGATACGAGAACTCGAATAATTAAGATATCTAATGTTGGATCACTTTTTTATCAGCTGAAAACTGAAACTTGCAAGATTAATTATTGAGTCACAACTAGCTTCATTTTTTTGAACACAAAACATTATTTATAATTGACTGGTTGTTATTAAAAGAATTGCTATCAACTTGAAACAAAACATGTTACTGCCTGGAAATATGACTCATAGTGAGAGGAACCCCTCTTCTGGCTAAAGCACAGAACACCACACATGGAAACACAGTCCAGCAAATGGGGACTTCTGCCAGGCTGGTCCCAACCGTGAGAGGTGGCACTTTTAGGGAGCAACTGTTCTCCCTTTAAAGAAGGCATTGTAACATAAGTCAGTTTGCTTGTCTCCTTATTCATACTGTCTGTAAGACAACTTTAAAGAGCCTTGACAAAATAGATACATTGTAGATACCTGAAAAACTAAGAAAAATGTCATCTAAGTCTGTTGTTAAATGAAGAGCTCCCACTTCCTACCATCTGATTTGTGTGCAAAAGAAACATGGCACGCTATAGTGTAGTTGGCTGATGTGGAAGATCAACTATGCCTTTGCAATTTCCTACCTTCTATTAACATAGTTTCCAAAAGGGATTCATGTGGATGTATTGAATAGAACAAATTATATTTTTATCATCAATTTCTACATATTCACACTAAAAACTCAGAGCAAATCTTATGGCCACTGTCGTTGCTGTTGATTCTAAGAATTTAAACATTTGATTCCTATGCTGCTTTACTTCTCAGTTACACTGTATGTTACTTGTGTGCTATTGCATATTCCACATTTAAGCCTCAGGGCGAGTTCTTAAAATAGTGGATGGGAGATTTTTGCTCTTGATATTTTAGAAACTTAGCTTTACCAACACCCGTTTTGTCTATCCCTTGGTGTTTTCCTGGCCATGCCGTTCTCAGATTTCTTGTCATGGAGCATGCTGAACAATACACCAGAAAGTTAGAGCCCTATCGTATAATCTAGATCACTCAAATAACAACCTCATTGAGAACTGATCAACAGCATAATACACTAGATGTCTGGAAGGTAGTTATCACTAAACGATGTCAATGCTAAACCACAAACATACACTTAAGAAGGAGAGTTTTATTTTGCTAAGTTTCCTGGAAAGAGTCTTTGGGAAGACTCTAGTAACTAAAGAACGGTTCAGAAGAAAGAAGAAGTGTTCACAGAAAGAAGAAGTGTAGGAAAAGACACTACTGCAGAAGATATAAGGAAAATAGCAAGGGTAGATCTGCGCAAGCTACATTTCAAATGTTCTCCAGAAAAATTCAAAAGCTTACTAGAATCTGAAAGGTCAGTCATTCCAGGAAGAGTAGGAAAATTGTTTGTAATTTATCTTCCTTCTTGGCATAGTGCTGTAGTACAACATGCTTTACTCGGATTTTATATGCCCCAAGAAAGCACCTGTGCATACTTATGTGCTTATGCCTTGAAATTTGTTGCTATGGAGATACCACAACCAGTCTTTGACTAAGAATGGGCAAACTCATTCAGGGACAATAGTATCCAGCTTCAATCTCCATTCAACAGTCAAAATGAATTGTAGCCATTTTCATGCTTTATAGTGGCTTAATATCTTTCCTGTATCATTGAAGTATTTTAGCCACTTCTACCCAGTATACACAGGCCCCAGCTCATCCAGTTGAATGCATAATTTGGGCACAACATTTTCAGCAGCATCTCTTAAAACACAGATTTATCTAAATTAGATTAAATTATCCTTACTATTATTTACATTCTCTTCCTTCTTTTTAATTTCCGGGCATAGAAGCATTTTCTAGGTTAATTGCAGCACTGACTGCACCACCTTCCTTCTAACATCAAAACCTTAGATGATTTATTACTTCTGACATATATAGTTCACTCTGAGGATTAAATGAATAGAAGCCTTCATATTGAGGGGAATTTAAAAAGTGCAATAACATCTTCCAGTTGAGCGTGTCTTGTGTCCTGCTGTCTGAGCATCTTCCCCAGCTTCACCAGCCAGAGAAAAGAGGCTGACTGCAGGCAAACAAATGGGAGAGGATATATAGTAGGCTTGCTGTATGCTAACATGTATGCATATCTTCTCTTCTGGCTATCTCATTCTTTTTTACTGAAGGGACTTTCTAAAGTTAGTCCCATGGAACCAAAGAAAGAGTCCTATTTTCCAGTATTTTTATCTCTAGTTAAGATAACAGACTTCTGAATGACTATGTTGTATGAGACAAAGTCCACAGTTAAAAACAGGTGTAACATCTATCAATAACTGAAATGTCTCATGGAGAGTAATTTGAAACCCATGTCCAATATTACCTCTTACAGGAATACAGTGAAAAAGAATTATGATTACAATTGATCTAAGCATTTATCTGTCTCATCTTCCTATTTGCTTAATTACCTTAAATTTAAATACGGTTGAGGAACATTTTTAACTGTGTATTTCTGTTTATAGAATACAGGTTTAAAGATTTATCTCTCTGTTCCCTGGTAAGCCTGACACACAAATGCTCAAATTACATGATGAGTTCCTAAGAGAATAAAATTATTTGGAACTGTCAAGATTTTGTCTTTTTGAGGTAAACAAGGATATTGTGTAAGGCTAGATGAAAAACACTAACAATGTTAACACACTTCAGAACGTAAAGTCAGAAACTATTGAACATGACAAAGCCACACTTCTCCTCAAAAGTGCTGAAGTACCATTTCTTCCTTCAGTTACAAATCTATTACACAATTGAAAACATAAGAGCTATTTTGAAAATTCTGGAAACATTAAGTTTTTCGTTTAAATGATAAATTGTCTGTTTAGTAAGTGTCTGTATATTTTCATCAAGAGGCAAAGCAAATGCTCATTCACTCTGCCAGAACACCATAGAGAATGTAACTACCTGGAAAATTACACAGTGTAAGAACACATGGATTAACCTGATGTAAAAAGTATGAGATCAAATAAAGTGTGTTCCCGGAAAGATGTCCAAGACGAACTTGCTATAATAACAACAATCAAAACTGCCTCAGGGTAAAATTTTCAAGTGTTCATGTAACTTACAATGCCAGGTTAATGCTTCTTCAGAAATAAGTGTCTTTTACAAAGGAATTGTTTTTCTCTCACACACGCAAAAGCATTATAGAAAAAGAATTTACCATCCTCAATCAGAAAAGTCAGTTCTGAAAATTTCTTCTAATTCCCTAAGGGACTGTAGTGTGAAGACTTTGTCTTGATATAACTGCAGAACTCCATGTCTCAAAAGAAAGATCGATGCATTTCTCATAATAGTTCTTTCTACTACATTTCATTGCAAAAGGCTGTGGATGTGGTCTTCTTGGACTTTAGTAAAGCCTTTGACACAGTTTCTCGTAGCATTCTGCTTCAGAAACTGTCAACCTCTGGACTGGACAAGCATACACTCTCCTGCGTAGAAAACTGGTTGGCTGACTGGGCCCAGAGAATGGTGGGAAATGGAGTTAACTCCAGCTGGAGGCTAGTTACAAGTGGGGTTCCCCAGGCCTCAGTGCTGGATCCAGCCCTGTTCAATGTCTTCATCAATGACCTGGATGAAGGCATTGAGTGCTCCCTTAGCAAGTTTGCAGATGACACTAAGCTGGGTGGAAGTATTGATCTAGGGAAGCTCTGCAAAGAGATCAAAACAGGCAGGACTAAAAGGTAGAGTCCAATGGCATGAGGGTTAACACGGCCAAATGCTGGGTCCTGCACTTGGGGCACAACAACCCCAAGCAGTGCTACAGACTGGGAGAAGTCTATCTAGAAAGCTGCCTTGAGGAGAAGGACCTGGGGGTGTTTGTTGACAGCAACTGAATATGAGCCAGCAGTGTGCCCAGGTGGCCAAGAAGGCCAATTGCATCTTGGCTTGTATCAGAAATGGTGTGACCAGCAGGTCCACGGAGGTTATTCTCCCTCTATACTTGGCACTGGTGAGACTACTCCTTGACTACTGTGTACAGTTCTGGGCCCCTCACCACAAGAAGGATGTTGAGGCTCTGGAGCGAGTTCAGAGAAGAGCAAGGAAGCTGGTAAAGGTGCAGGAGAACAGGCCTTATCAGGAATGGCTGAGAGAGCTGGAGTTGTTTAGCCTAGAGAAGCGGGGGCTGGGGGGAGACCTTATTGCTCTCTACAACTGCCTGAAGGAATGTTGTGGCGAGGAGGGAGCTGGCCTCTTCTCCCAAGGTACAGGGGACGGGACAAGAGGGAATGGCCTCAAGTTCCGCCAGGGGAGATTCAGGGTCGACATAAGGATAAAATTCTTCACTGAAAGGGTCACTAGACACTGGAACAGGCTTCCCAGGGAGGTGGTTGACTCGCTCTCACTGAAGGTGTTTAAGGTGCAGGTGGATGAGGTACTGAGGGGTACGGTTTAGAGATTGGTGGGAATGGTTGGATTCGATGATCTGGTGGATCTCTTCCAACCTGGTGATTCTATGGTTCTATGAAAACATTATTAATGAAGGTGATCAGGACATGGTCACACACTGGTGTATGAGGGCAATGAAAAAATTGAGGAAAGAACTTCAATTAAAATGAGGATAATAAGACAGAAATCAGAAACCTAACACGATAGCCTGTAACTCAAATGCTCTTTGATAAAACAAATAGAAGGATATGAAATAATATAAGGTTATTATAATAAAATGAAGTTTTCAGTGAGACTAAATTTTTTTTATATGTAAATATTAAATTTGGAAACCCATGATGGTTTTACAGAGGAATTTTAGCCATACTAATTCTTACCTGTTATAGTTGCTTTGTTAATAGATGGTTGGTTACACATTGGTGATCTTCTGCTTAAAAGAAAAGAGAAAAAAAAGCTGTAAACCGATAAACTCAAAGATGACTTAATCCTTTAGCGATATAATAGAAAATAAATTTCGTTGGGAAATTATCTGGGACTGGAATACCCTAGTATTAACTTCCCCTGCACCCCCAAGGAAAATAAACCACTTTGAAGAGATATTACTTTCCCAGAAATCTCTCTGCAGCTTATACCTAGCTTGCAGTTTGATTTTTTTTACATAGTTATAATTATGAATTATATATAATTATGAATTATAAATAATTATAACATGGCTTGCACTTCCTACATTCTCTGACCTGAAACACTTTTTTAAAATAATCATTTTTCACTCTATTATTTTGCATATGCATTTCACACATTATTTGGCATATTCCTCTAACAACAATCTTAAGGGCAAATAGCTCAGTGCTTTACCCACTGAAACGAAGCAGAAGTTGCTAGAGTGACACAGCTACTGAAGAATGTGTGGATGACTGGAAGCAGGGGCCACATAGGGTCTACATACCCCAATCAAAAAGATAGGAAATAGTTTTAATGGCACTGCATTTGCAGTGATAGGCAGCTGTCTTTGGAATGGTAGTTTTCTAAGTTCTAGAGAGCGCATTTTGGGTGAGGGAAATGACTCTACTACAAAATTTGCCAGTGTAACTAACAATGTTAACTGTGGTGCTGCAATACAGTTGGAGAAAGATCATATTTATAATGTCTCATTGAAACTACTGTGGTTACATAGCATGTCATTATCTTGCATAAAGTAGTTAGAGTTATAAGTTCAGATCATCTGAGTAGCTCACAATGAGTGTAGTTGTCTGCTCACTTTGGTTCACTTGCAAGACTCAGACTCTGCCTGAATGATGATCTTTGAATGATCTTTGACATAGGACTAATTTAATGAAAATTATATAAACTGTACAAAACCACTTCAAGCTTATACAAGGACAGCAACACAAGTGCAATTAATAGGCAAGGGGGGCTGTTGTCTCAGCTATCAAGTACAGCATCTTTAAGGGATTGTTAATCTCATCCACATGCTTAATGCAGGTTTGGTGGCAGTGACTTCATGAAATTTGTAAACATCTATTTATTAGTTTATGTTTTAAAAGTATGACTGCAAAATGTTCATTAGCAAAAAATTGACACTCACTTGCTGGGTGCCCGATCTTGTAAATTGGTTAATGCAGCGAAGTTATTCCGTACAGTACGCAGGCTGGCCAGCACCTGGAACAGACAAAATGGTTTCACTCTAAATTTCTGCACAGGTGAGACTGTTATCTCTGCTCCACTGTGCTGAAAGAAAAAGCAAGGGACATTACAAAACAACTCTGAAAGGCTTCCAGGGTTGGTTTTTATAAAGCCCTTGACCATTACTTAACAGTAACATGTTTGTATGACAAGAACAAGAGGGTTTTGGTTTTTTCTTTTTTTTTCTTATAAGGAACTCATTATTTAAAGACAACCTTACTTGAAGAGGAGGAAAACTTTTCACAGAATACTACTTGGTTCTTTCAAATGACCACAGAAGTATTCATGTTTGGGAGATAATAATCCATTCAAGCCTAACACTTCATGCATAAGAAACAATGACAGAATTTTCCATTTGCAGTTGAGACCCCCCCCAAACCCCAAAGGACAAAGAGAATGAAATTGTGTGAGGTGCCAAGAAAAATAAATGTGACTCCTTTAAGGGGCACAGTTGCTTCAGAGGCTTGGTGTAGAAGGTCAGAATAAGAGGAAGGTATCACCTGAGCAGGTGGGAAATGTCTTTACAAACACACTGGGAAAGACTTCATATAGATGAACTACTTCCTTTCTGGACCTAATGTCACGCAAGACAGCAGCGAGTGGAGGTAGTAATGGCACGTCTCCTTGTTATAAGTGGCACAGGTACTCTCTTCTGAAAGCAGCTGGATAAATGCAACAAATTTTGTATTGTAAAGATAGTAAGATGCACCCCTACAACTAGGGAGAGACAGTTCAGGTGATGCCAGAAAGGAACCATGAGTTATTTGGAACCAGACTGGGAACAGGAGGAGGCAGCAACACTTATCAATGTTGTGTCTTTGCAGGAGTTGCCCATTGTTGATTCTCAGCCCAGACTGGGCTGATTCCCTGGTGAACCTGTCCTAAGAATAACAAAGACAGGAATGGGAATTTGAGTTCCAGAGGTCTGAGTACAGGAGGACAAAACTCTCATTTCATAGACCTTTAAGGCTGAAGAGTTTAGTTAAACCTTGTAGCAGAAAGAAAATATTCAGTAGGAAACAATGACTGGCACTGATAAGGCTAGGTAAGTAACTACCAAATGAGTTAAGATAATAAAATAAAAATTAAGATAATAAAAATACATTTGTTGCCTAATTAGAAAGTATTAATTTCATTATGTTTTCCTTTTGAAAGATCAGGGGCAAACTCACATAGTTTACATTCAGCATGGAATAAAAATAATTATATATGCCATCAAATCTGCAAGCCCAGGGTACAGTGACACTAACAAATGTTGGTTTTAAATGTTGGATATACACAGGTGGAAACCAGACATGAACTGAAATGAGGGGGAAAGAAGATCATAGAGTTCAAAACAGAGCTCAAAAGTTCAAAAATGAATACATAAATTACAAAGAAAAACTGCCAAAATGTGAAAATACTGTAAAAGGAAAGGGTGAGTTAAAGGTGAGTTAAAGGTGGAAGGAGCAGGAAAGCATAAACGGAAAAAAGTTTGGCCTATTAAGGTAAGACACATTTTAGTGACTGCAGTCCATTCTCATTTCTCTTTAGTCAGTCTGCCTGGGCTCAATTTATGTGTCTCAGGACACTGAGACAGCTTGAATGTGTTAGTATTATCGGAGAAACACATCTATGTGCCTCCCAGAGCTGTAGTAAATTTTCCTGGGTGAGAGATTCTTCTCATTAAGCCCTAGTGGGCTCAAATTTGCTCTGTAATCAGGTGCACTAACTGGGGCATGAACAAAGGTAGTGAAGTAACATCTCAGTGACTGATCTCAGGTACAGCCATGTTTATTAGCTCTGCCTCTGCTGAACTGCAATGAATGACTGTACCTGCTGTGCAGTGCTGAGTTTCAGAATGGTTAGTAGGCTAGGCATGATGCCATGTAAAAATATGAACCTAGCTGAGGTATGTATTGGATCTGAAATAACTTTTATTAGGACATTTAGCACCTAGGGTGCTGGGTGCACCTAGAGCGTATAGAGCTGCAAGATTGCACAGGGGTACTTATGAGTGGAGGCTAATAAGCCTTGCTCGACCCATGCTTGGGTCCCTGAAGAGCTACAAGGGAGCCTCTCTACCGTAACAATCATTATACACATTGACCAGATTTTTCCACTATCTGAGATGTTACGAATCTCTCCTTTATCAGAAAGCGGAGAGTTGACTGTTTGCTCTGTATGTCCTTCTGTTTGTTCTTCTGGCAGTTGAGTTAGTTGTTTTGTAGGTCCAGAGTGAAATGTCCAGCACCTGCTGAGCATGCCAGCTGCACACACAACAGTTTCTACAACTGCAAGGTGCCCCCATGTGTGTAGTAATGAATGTGAAAGTGAGAGCAGAAACTTTGGCCATTGGCTATAGTGGAGATAACCAACTTGATTTATTCTATCATTGTATTAATATTTATAAGTCTATTATATTATAGTATAGGTACATAAACTAGTATTTTTTTCATTATGATGTGCTTTAAGTGACAGTTTCTCTGTCCACAGAGGTACCACTTGTGCTTAATGTGTTTAGAGTCAGATTAGTGAGCAAAAAGCAACCAGTCACCTGCAAATCTCTCCAGATTTAATCCCTAAATAGATATTATTTTCAAAATCAAGATATATACAAAAAATGCAAGTGAATTTTTTAAAAATCATTTTTTAAAAATAAAAAGCCTACAGAATTGGTCCTTAAATTGAAAAACTTAGTTATTCCATGAATAATTGAATTACAGCAGTTGCTGTATATACAATATAGGAAAGTGCAACTAAAAATATTCTTCGGAAAGATCTTTTAATTTTAGCTTACAAAACTCCACTCTGCTAAAAAAATTGTAAATTATCTTGTCCTGGGTCCAGATTCTGTATGGTGGATGCCGTATGCCACCCTGCCTCCAGTTAACGAATGTGGCCATGCTACCATGGTGATGTGCTGAATAGTTAATTGAAATGCTAAAATTGGAACTATTACCACCAGGTGGCTCATGATCAGATGAAACAAGCCTCCCAATCAATTGAAGAAAATGTGGACAGTTTGAAATAACTGTAATATGTGTTCAACATGACACGATCTACTGCCATCAGGAAGCCCTGAATGAATTTAAATGGTGCTTTGGCTATTTGTAAGACAAAAATGCTTCCACATAATGAAATATTGCTGTAGGAAGACATTAAAAGGGCGGTTTGTATAGTGTGTATAGTCTACACATTTGACATTGTGTAAACATTTGAAAATGGGTAGACATAGACATTCAACCATGTGGAGATGTAGATGTTTGTGTAGATAAAGTGTTTCTACAAATATATCAATAACAAGGAGATTCATGGAGAATCTCCATCCTTTACTAGGTGCAGGGGGAACAGTAGTGACAAAGGATGAGGATAAGGGTGAGGTACTTAATGACTTCTTTTCCTCAGTCTTTAGTAGTAAGGTAAGATGTTTTCTGGATACTCATTCTCCTGAGGCAGAAGACAGGGAGGGAGAGTAGGACAAAGCTCCAATGATCCAAGAGGAAATGGTTAGAGACCTGTTTGGCTGGTTAAATATTCTCAAGCCTGTGGGGACAGATGGGATATCCATCCAAGGAATATCCCAGCTCCCAAAGGAGCTGGCGGAGGTGCTTGTCAAACCTCTTTCCATCATTTACCAGCAGTCCTGGCTGATTGGGGAAGTTCTCCTTGCAAATATTACGCCCATTCACGAGGAGGATCCAGAGAACTACAGATCTGTCAGAGTAACCTCAGTGCCAGAGAAAGTCATGGAGCAGATCATCTTGATTGCTATCACACAGCACAAACTGGGCAACAGGGTGATCGGGCCCAGTGAGCACGAGTTTGTGAAAGGCAGGTCCTTCCTGCCAAACAATCCTGATCTTTTCCTATTACAAAGTTACCTGCTTAATGGATGAAGGAAAGGCTATGGATGTATCGTACCTGGACTTCAGTAAAGCCTTTGACATCATTTCTCACAGTGTTCTGCTTGAGAAACCGGTTACCACTGGCCTAGACAGTCGCACCCTCTGCTGGGTTAAAAACTGGCTGGATGGCCCAGAGAGTGGTGGTGAATGGAGCTAAATCCAACTGGAGGTTGGTAACAAATGGTGTCCCCAATGTTTCAGTGCTGGGTCCAGTCCTGTTTGATATCTGGATGTGGGAATTTAGTGCACCCTTAGCAAGTTTGTGGATGACACTATGCTGGGAGGAAGTGTTGATCTGCTGGAGGGTAGGGAGTCTCCAAAGGGATCTAAACAGGCTGGATTGATGGTGGAGGCCAATGTGATGAGGTTTAACAAGACCATGTGCCAAGTCCTGCACTTGGGACACAACAACAGTGAACATGCTTGGGGAAGAGTGGCTTGAAAGCTGCCTGGCAGAGAATGACCTGAGGATCTTGGTCAGCAGTGGTTGAACGTGAGCCAGCAGTATGCCCAAGTGGCCAAGAAAGCCAATGGCATCTTGGCTTGTATTGGAAACAGTGTGGCCAGCAGGACCAGTGAAGTGATTCTCCCTCTGTACTCAGCACTGGTGAGACTGCACCTCAAATCCTGTGTTCAGTTCTGGGCCCCTTGCTACAAGAAAGATATTGAGGTGCTGGAGCGTGTCTAGAGAAGAACAATAAAGCTGGTAAACAAGTAGGAGAACAAATCTTACAAGCAGTAGCTTGAGAAAACTGGGACTGTTTAGTCTAGAGAAAAGGAAGCTGAGAGGAGACCATATCACTCTCTACAACTGCCTAAAAGGAGGTTGTAGTGAGGTGCATATTCAGACTGAAGTTGGAACCTACCTTGTTATTTGGGACTGCCATGTGACTCAGTCTTTCTCCTTCTACTCACTTTCAATCAGGTCAAGCTCTAGATTTATTTTTGCCAGCTGTAGTTACACTGAATTAACTTTTATTCCTGTCTACTACAGGATAAAACCTATCATCATGAGTTCAAGGTGTATCAATATTAACTTTTCATACATGATAAAGAGAACTCTTTGGCTAAAAATTGTGGCATCCCAATCTACATGTTATGGAGTTTTGCACTGGTGTTTTATAAAACAGAATGAACCTGAATGGAAAAAATCAAACAAATAGAACAGTTTTGTAAAGGAACATAAGTATTCTCTGTAAAACTTATCTTGCATCTAAAAATTACCTTATATTGAATGCATAAGCGATGTTAAAAAGCGAGAAATTGTGCTTATAAAAAGCAGAATACCACAGAACACAGATTTGTCTTCTTCACAACCTTTACAGTATTTGAAAAGAAATCAGCCAAAGGGTTTAATCATGTTGTTGCATTTCAACTTTTCAGATAATCAAAAAGCATTAATAATAGAGGTATAGATAACAGACTGGGAAGTGTATGACTTTCTGTTTAGACAGTTTTTTCCTGTTGCAAGCAAACAAATCTTATATCATCTTAACAATGGAAACCAAGTGGTCTGGCCATTTGACCTTTAAATTGCAAAATGTATGAGAAACACGGCAAAATTGCGCCTACCTGAGCAAATGGTGTCACAATCAAGTCATCTCCATGTCTGAAAAATGAGTAGAGATGCAAGTTAGGTATTACTGAAAACTTATCTGACTGCTTTAACAGAAACAAGATCAGGTATTAGCATGCATTGTAGGTAACTCCAGTTTTATTCTTCAGGAGTTACTTGCTAACACTGCTTTATGTATCCTTTGAAAAATATGCATCAACTTAATTATTGCCCAGCTGCCTGGCATGTCTTTTGAAAGGCTAATGAACCAGCTGGTTTCTGCACTGCAGGTTGGAGTTGGGACTTCCCACCAAGGAACCACCTGCAAAGATTTCATCCCAAATGATTGAGGTGAAAATACTTCCAAAACTGACCCCATTGAGGGCTACCAGCAGGTCTGTAAGCACTGGAACTGCAGATAGCTGGCCGTGCATCACAGACCAATGAAAACCTAGTAAAACTTTCAAATTAACTCATACCTCTGCAACTATAGGAGGTGTGACCAAGTGTATGCTGTTGCTGTGGCAACCTCACCCACACCATGGGCTGACATATGGGCACGCTGCTGGGATCATGCAGTGTAGGGGAGAAGAGAGGAAGGAAAGAGGGTTTCCTTCGCCTCAGCACCAAAAGCAGCCACTTGAAATGGCTTCAAAATAAACACAGTTTTGTAAATACAAGTAGGCTGAAGGGCTGTTGATCTTAAGAGCAGCATCTGTAGCACCGAGGATATGGAGTCAGAACTCTCAAGGGGACCACAGAAATAGAGAAGAAGTGGAGTTTTCAGTTATCATACTCAGTATATGGCAGTACTCAAGATGAAAAGAAATTTTCCATAGACAAAGGTCCAGTATGACTCCATTCTAATTATCCAGTGTTTTTCTGTGACGAGTTACAAGTTGCAGCTTTCAGCAGAAATTGCCACTGCTTTCATGCCATTTTAATGTTATTTAAGTTTAAGTATAAAATATGAGTATTTAACAATGGATTTCAGTCTATGAAAATCTAGTCAGAAAAAGTCTTTCTAATAAGTGGAGATGTACTATTTGTGTTTGAGTTGCTGTATCATCATTCTTAAAATTTAATTAATATCCACAAGGCAGTAATGTTTTTGCAGGTATTGAAAGAACCAAATAAAAAAAAAAAACAGTAAGTGCAACCAGAGAGCCTGTAAAGATGAAACAAAACTCCCCAATATTCAAGATTATCATAATGCCTAGTATCTGTGTAGCTGTTTTTATTACAATTTCTTTTATACCTGTCAGTTGAAATGACAAAATAGATTTTTACAGAGCCTGTGGAAGAAATCTTTGCAGGAGTGCTTGGAATAAAGTGCTGCTTCATATGAAACCACAGTCCCATTCTGTCTGGAAAGCATATAAGCTTGATCCTCACACCAAACTGGAAGAAACATGGCACCATGGGAGGAACTCACAGGCTTTAATCCAACTGGTTATTATAGACATCATGAGTCAGCCAAGGGTATTAACAGAAGAGTAATGATTTAGTACATCTTCATGTTTTCACTGTGTCATTAAAACATCAGGAAATGCCCTACACTATCACTTCTGATGAGGATTGCCTAATGAATTATACAGATACACAATGGCTTCAACAAGAGATAAACCACATGCATCTTTCCCTTTTTTCTCCTGTTCTCCACTTAAATGGCCATACTGTGAATATGTATGCTACCACATTTCTAGAAAAATTATACTCTTTGTTTTCAAATTCTGTGAAATGGTATTGTCAGCTGTATGACAGGCTTACCTGTTCCTCAGTAAAATTTGTCATTTCTTCCCTTTTATAAAGAATATTTTTACTATTTGTGTATAGCTACTGCATTTTCTCTTCTGACACTCAAAAGAGGCACATCTATGTAGAGCAAGGAATCCTGTGTTAGTCATCAGAATGACTTCTGCAAAGATGGAAGAGCCTAAAGCCTCAAGTAAATTATGTGCCAGTCTTCTTCACGCCTACTCACTTTATCTGTTACTCAGATTGTTTAGGCATAAAGCAAAAAAAGCATTGAGCAAATTATTAGAAATGACTGTGTTTCCTAAGCACTCAAATTCTGCTCAGAAACTATATCTAAAATCAATCTGAAACCCCATTTTTTAACTGATCTTGTTTAATTCCCACATTTGGAAATGATAAAGGGACTAAATACTGGAGGTAAAAAGTTGTACAAGTAGAAGCAAGACTGGACAAAGAACTAAATATTAAATTATTTCTACCTGTAGATAAGCCAGTTAAGAGTAGAGCTAGTTCTTTCTAGCATCACAAGCATCTGTCAGTGGCAAACAATGCCTACCATATGACAAAAACACACAGCATAGTAATCAGTGCTTCAAATCACCAGGCAACTGCTACAGCATAGTTATTAACTGTCAAAGTGTAGATTGGCAAAGTAATGAAAATAGGAAGGCCTTTTTTTTCACCATCTCCTGTGGGCCTCCACACTGAAGCTGTTACTTCCTTACCCTACCTCCCATTCAGTGCTCCCGTTTGCCACTCCTTCAATGCTGAGATACTTCTAAGAGTCAAGAAGTAGATGTTTCTGGTCTTTCTACCCTGAAGGGTTTTCTTTTTTCCCCCTTTTCAATAGAATGGCATGGTCTCACTCCTCTAATTTTCAAACTTCACTTTACTTGAGCTCTTGCTGCACTGCATTTCATTGGAGAAGACCAACAAAATAATGCAGGTTCTTAGTTTTTTGAGGAAACAATATTAAATATTAATTTAATGCATTGGAATCAACTCAGGATTTAATTTTCATTTTTCAAATGTCCTGTATGTCAAGAGAAACAATTCTAGAAATTGTCATTATTTTGGTGGAAGAGTGATGCGAAAGTACAGATACCCACAGCTTTTGTAAAGCAGTTTAGCACGCACCAAACCCACTTGAGTAGAAAAGAAATTGCATAGTGTGATGAGTAATCTTTAATACCCATTGGGTCAGGAAATCTGGAAAAGGTGAGAGTGCTCAAAAAGGGAGCAGACACGTCTAAAGTGGTTGTGTTATTTTTTGTACAGAAGAGCAAGAACGTATGATTCAATCAAAGTGCCATTGATCCACAGTGTACTGTGGTGTAGTAAACACTACAATGTATGAGTGTCCTGCTGTTTTCTTTGCAGATGATGCAGAAGTGGATAGATGATTCTGTCTGGATTCTGGACAGGATAGTGCCACACATCTATATACAGAAGCAGCAAGAGGGAGTGTAAACCCTGTGCAATATATCACAATCTTCTAAATATAGACAGAGCTGTTAACCTTTAAGGTTAGACAAAATAGTTCACATCAGTGTTAGATTCTGTTAACCAGAATGCCTGCCATACTTATTCACATCTTCATTTTTCAAAGGAAAGACAGATTTGAAAGCAGAGTAATTTTCACATTGTTTCAAAATTTAAAATGATCGAATCCACCACCACAAAGAAAGACTGCTAGAGCACACAACAGTCCACATGAGACAAATTGGTATTACACAAAACACAGGCCAAATTTCCATTAGTAGACTAAAGATTATATAACCCAATGCAAGATATTTATCAAATTAAAGTGATGAAGCCTGGTCTTCTTCTGTATTTTGCTTCATTACCTTTTCTAAGGGAAATAATTGAGCTCACCCCATATATACTATGATTGTCCCCAGCCCTGGAGAAGAAATTGCTGTGATCTTAGATGAACATGTTCAGTTGAATATTGCAAAATAAAAAATACAAAAATTTTGCCTCCTTTCCTCAAGACTAGCATTAATTAATCCTTTCTACCCCAAATAGAGGACAATAACTTTGCTCCTACTAAAAAGAAACTTAGAGATGCATCCATGGACAGATGGAGAGGCTAGCAGGAAGGATAACACATGGATAGAAAGGAGGACTGTGTAACATGTACCTTTCTTAATTAAGTTGGGATAATTTAATATAATAATCTAATAAGGGGAGTAGCTAGAAAGACATTCTGCAGACACACTAGGGTACAGTTAAAAAACAGTGGGTGTTTTCTTAATGTGGTCACAAAAAATGTCAATATATCCATTGAAGAGCAGTGAGTACCAGACCTTAAAGAACACTAGAAATTTGAGTCTACACTTGCTGGTGTGGTGCTCCACAGGGAAGGTTCTGAATAAGGTTTGTGTTTTTAAAGGCCATAGTAAACTAAGATTAAAACTTTCTAGACACATGTGACAAATATTAAGTAAGAGACCTTGAGGACTTATCTTGCACAGGGGAGACAGGAACAGGATAAGAGCTCTATCTAAATGGAGGGAAATGCACAAAATTTATTTATACCAATTTGACACATACATTTTAAAGGACAAGATGTAGTCAAAATAAAATTCCTAGTTAATCTTGAAACAATTTTTATAGCATAAATTATAAGACTAGTGGAAAGAACCTTGACACCTAGTATCAGTTTAAAGCATGATCATACCGGTTTGCCCCACTCCTCCATTTGAATGAAAAACTCATTTATCTCCCCAAGATAAGTACTGGCTGAGAATCCTGGTCAGTCTTTAAACTCATCTGGCATAGTCTGTGTTGGATTCTCTGGATACAGACTTGGGATACAGCCTATTTGAAAGAATAAATCTGCCAACAGACTTCAAAAAAGTCCCAGGGGACAGTGGCTGTCAGAAATTGACTCCATTCTCACAGAGTTGGTTGTTTGGGGCCTTTTTTTTGTCAATATAGAAACATAGCAAACCTAAAAACAAGGGAAAATCCATACTGTCTACACACAATGTACAAAATTTATACAAAAGTGGTCTTCTATTTGAATCTGAAAATTTACTGCAACCTCCTTTTTCAGTGTCAACATCTAAATTTGGAGTAAACACGATAGCGACTCATTTTTGTACACAAACTGATTAGGCCTACTGTCCAATAACATGCTATAAATACAGCTTTGATGAGACATTCTTGTTATGCTTGCATATACCCCGGAACACAAATACACCACATACAAAAACACAAATGGAGAGTGTAGAGTAAGATGATCATTCACTCTAATTGCTAGGAATTTTTTTTTTCTACACCAATGATATTTTATAGGTGAAGACAAATAAATGCACAAGAAAGGAATTAGTTATGGTGAAAATATGCATACTGCATATATTCAGATTTTAGCACCAATGAAATCTGATTCTAGATTGCAGTCTGATCCAGTAATGGCAACATCACACAATGACACTAGCCAGTAAAAGCTTTGTTCTAAGGACAGTGAGCAGATGGAGTATCTGGCTGCTCCACATAGCTTCTACTTTATCATCATCTGCATTTGGAGGACCCAAATGGCTTATTTGGTAACACTGATTTTGTGGAGTCAGAAATGACAGCATTCCCAGTTAGTTTATATTGCAGGAATAATGCTTAAATTACATAATCTCAATTTCTAAAGTCTTTGAAAACAATTTTCTAGCTCTAATATGAGATAGACCAGGCCTGGCTCCAAAAGCTAAGGCTGAGGATAAGAGGCACCTCTCAATGTTGTGCCCACATTATGGGATGGGATAGAAAATGGCTTACAGCTTTTCCAGAGAGTCAGTGGGTTGTCAGTTATTTGTATCTCATTGAAAGGCTGAGTGCCATTTGGGGGATGATCTGGCATCTCAGGTAGGAGCTAGAGACTACAACACTGCGGGTAGGCTGGGATTTAGTGTTGCAAGAGAAAGCAATTGAAATTGTTGATCGAGTCACGAGCTAGAGGAGGGGGTTGTTTTTCCCAGAACATTTCTTTATTTCTGGGAACATGTACCTTAAAGGATTTTTACGAAAAGCTACTTGAAACCACTTGTTCTATCACACAGTAGACAGAAATTAGACCTTGAATGAAGCAGACTCTTGTAAGCTATTGTCTGAGAGTTTATGAACACCACATTTTCCTGTAACACCGTGCAATTATGTCCTCCTGATACTTCTTTCTAATACAGCGATAAAGCTTGTCCTAATTAGTCAGAAGTATTCCTGTAATATAGGGAGTTCTGGAGAGTTCAATCTACTTAATTTCAATTGAGCTTAACCAGATTGAAGAGGATCAGCTCAGAAAAGACACAGGCCCTGAGAAGTCCATTATTCTAGGCAAAAGAAAGGTCGGTTATAGCAGTTCCCCTTGGGATATCAAGTTAGACTTGTGAAGACATGCCAAAGGGCAGAACCTTTCTTCCAGGAGAAGTCTCACTAGTAAATACTGCAGACGTGTTTCCAAACATCCTGATTAACTTCATATGGAGCACAAATCTAGTTAGTCCACTATGGCATATTAAAGAAGAATCATAGAATGGTTTGAGTTGTAGGTGACCTTAAAGATCATCCAGTTCCAGCCCCCCTGCCATGGGCAGGGACATCTCCCAGCAGATCAGGCTGCCCAAGGTCCCATCCAACCTGGACTTGAACACCTCCAGGGATGGGGCATCCACAGCTTCCCTGGGCAACCTGTGCTACTGCCTCATCACATTTGTCATGAAGAATTTCTTCCTTCTGTCTAAACCTTCCCCTTCCCAATTTATAGCCATTCCCCCTAGTCCTATCACTACAAACCTTTGTAAACAGTTCCTCCATAGCTTTCTAGTAGCCCCCTTCATGTACTGGAAGGTCACTATAAGGTCTCCTCAGAGCTTTCTCTTCTCTAGGCTGAACAAGCTCAACTCTCACAGCCTGTCCTCATATGGAAGGTGCTCCAGCCCTCTGATCATCTTTGTAGCCTCCTCTGGACCTGTTCCAACAGTTCCATATCCTTCTTACGTTTAGGATTCCAGAACTGGACACAGTACTCCAGCTGAGGTCTCCCAAGAACAGAATAGAGGGGCAGAATCACCTCCCTCAACCTGCTGGCCATGTTGCTTTTGATGCAGCCCAAGCAAAGTCTTTTGATGCAGCTAAAGAAAACAATACTCGTCTGCCTTATGATCAGAGATCCAAAAGGCAGCTCAAAACAAATGTAGATTATTACATATGGCTAATACACTCCAAGGTATGCCATGCATTTCCAGTTATAATGGGTATTTTGTACAAGTAAGTACTTTTATTTTTCATGTTGACTTTTCAGCATCTTGAGTCCTGAAGATACACTTCATTAGGTTTAAAAAAGCTTTTCAATACTTGAGTCCACTCTTTTGAAGTCATCAGTGTTAGGTTACACAAATCACAATCTTTCTTCCAATTGAACTACACTAGGTCACAAGGTGAGGAGGTCTCTCAAAACTTGGAAAAATATCCATTACAGACTAAAGAATTAGAAAGGAACAGTAAATATCAAAATTTTTTAAAATCAGTATTTTCAGATTTAGTCTAGGCAGTATCAGGAAGTATTACACAGTTACTTTACTGTGCATTACGAGTGTCATACCACAGTATCTGTGCTTTCGAGCAGACTACTATCAAGAGACTTGGCTGGGGGATAAGGACAGTTAACTGTGCCTCAGTGATGGTGATCTGAACCAAGATCCATTGAATCCAGAAGCTTCATTCAGGATTGTTGGATAGGCTGGAATCAGAGTCAGATGACTAACTCAAAGAATGGAAAGTATTACATTTTTTCCTCATTCCATATAATATGCTACGGGAATAATATCCAGCTTCTTCCTTCTCCCTTGAAAGTATCATAGCACTTTGAGAACAGTTCAAGGAAGAGCAAGGCCTCATGTGTTAGACACAACTACTTATTTGCTCAGAAAGTTTAAATATTTTCCAAAAAGACTGCACTCAGACATCTGACCTGAGTCATCTGCCTGAAGAAATAATGGCAGTACTGATGCAATATGCCATCACAGAAAGATGCCAGCATTGTGTGTAAGACATGAAAACATAGTGGGGAACTCAAGAAATCACCTGTATCATATTTCCTCAAACAGCCACCAAACTTCAATGCTTTAAACCTACCATAATGGAGCAGACCATTTAGAAGACAGATTAATAATGGTGAACAAATCTGAGTAACTGGCCTGCATTAAGTCTGAGACAGAAGTATTCAGTCCTAGAAAGAAAGAGAGCATAGACTTGCCAGAGATTTTCAATGGCAGAGGTGGTTTTCCTTCTAAAACCAGAAGGCAGTCTGCCTGGGAGCCATGGAGGTGACGGCAAGAAAAAAGAAGCTAATGCAGTGCAGGGGTTTGGGTTATGCATTGAAGGAGGGGTTGGATTAAACTAGAAGATGTAGGACTTTGAGCAAGAAAAAAGTTTAAGCTAATCAGAAGAGTCCTGGCCTATTCAACAGTGCCATTGTTGAGCTGTTCATAAAACAGAAATCATTTAGCTCTAAGCAGGGCTGTAAAACAAACAAGCATTAGTGACAAAAGGAGAGGTTTGTTTTCTGCTCAAGTTAGAGAAAATTAATGAGGAGGTGTGCACCTATGACTCGAAGCAATCAAGTTAGTGCAGCTTAATGAGTTTCTATTAATCAGTTTTGATTGTATTAGATGACATAAATAAAATCTTAGCTTGTTGCAAATAAAAATAAAATTCATTGCCTTGAACTGTTTTATGCAGCAGACATTTGGTTGCTTGCTGTATGCTTAAGTGTTGAGAACTGATATGATTGTGTTACTTCTGAAGAATAAGAATATATGACTTCCCATGTGAATCTCCTGATGCAGGCTGCAAGATTTCCTCTCTAAAAGAAAAGTGAGCAGAGTTGCTAAGAACAGCACCTCCTCCATGTAACTTCCTAGCCTGAACGAGCTTGCTCTCAAGCCACCATATGAAGATTGTATCAGATTCAAGGTTTAGAAAAAAGGATACCCTAACCGAATTCAAAGGCCCATAAATGTATATGCCATTTTGTTTCAAAGAGTAGTTATTTCCAGAAGAGGGGAAAAAAAGCCTGACACATTAAACTGTTTGAAGGGGAAGTGATGTGTTTAGAACTAGAAGTTATATTTGGAAAATGGTTAGGCTTTAGCACTTGGACACAAATCCAGTAATGAGTCTGTAGTGCCTGAACAGAAGATAAAATCAACTTACGTTTTATCAAAAAAAATCCTGATTCAACAACCGTATAAAGGCATATTAGAACCCCTTAGGATCTCCTGAATAAAAAGCAGATCAAAATAAGCCTTCTCAATGCAAAAATATTATCTTTTTGTTTACAACATAACTGATTTCCTAATCACTGAATGAAGTTACTGCAGACTTATTTAAATTTAAGCAAACTGGACATTACTGAGCTTTTTGTTATGGATTCCATTTGTAGAATAACCCAAGGAACTGGAAAGGACAGAGTGGACTTGTTTCAAATTGGGGGGGTTAATATTACTCAAAAAATTATACATGACTTAGTAACTATTTAATTTAATTTAAGCTGCAACTTGAGTACTTCTTCAATTTAAAAGACCTTAAGAGCAAAAAAGCAAAACCCAATAAAGCAAAACTTTGGCATCTTTTTCCTAAAGCCACGTGAGTACTTTTATCTCCAAGCATAAGTTAATATCTCAAGGTATTTAATAGATTTTTTTCATTAAAAATTGTTTCTAAGCTCAAACACACACTGAAAATGCATCTTAAGAGATTTTTTTTAAAGAGACTGCACTTGGAAATTTAACTGGCTCTTTTCAGCCAGTAATATCTGTGTTATATATATCTGTGTTCTGAGAAAAGAATCTGATAAGACAAGGAATTTCAACAGCAGTTTATCTGGAAAAGAAGACAGTTATTTGTTAAACTGAAGTGCAATTACTCTGCTCAGTAACTGCATATCTTTACTGCCTTCCTAGAACCTTGACCTGAAACTTTCAGGGAAAAGGCTTTTTCTCTCATAACTTCAGATGCATACTCACAGTATTTTCTTAAAAAGTCCAGGTATTCTTGGATCAGATACAGGAGAATAAGGTATATCACTAGTAATCTGGCTTCCTGTTCTGGATGAGAAAACATGCTCATTTCATGATTTTATTGGTATATTAAAGCCTTGCGTGAACCTCATCAACTGTCCAGACTTGCCCTCTTTGTCAGCCATTATTTTAAAGTATATTCCCCTTAAGAATCTAATCCAGATTGAATACAGTGCAGTTTTTTTCAAAAGCTGAGCAGAAACGTGCAAGTTTGCCTTAAAAATTATCTTCTCCGGCAGCTGTTCCACGTGCCAGCTTAAGAGATACTTCTGCCAGTTTGCAGCTTCAGATCAGAACTAGTTCTGCCAATCACTGCCAAGTCAGGGAACACCTTGCCTTGGAATTTTCCTTTATTTAAAGTAAATTTTGGAACCAGAATAATTCTGTTATTCTTTATGCTTTGCAAAATTGCAGATTGTTGTGGCTTTATTTTAGAAAAAAAATACTCACACAAATAATTGGGGTTTTTTTGGTAAATGTAGAGCCAGATTTTACAGACATGTTTAAATACAGTCTGCAAAGCAGCGCAACCTGTAGGAGACAGCAGAATAATGATGTAATTATAGGGGGGGAAAATGGGCTAAATTGCATCCTCTTGACATTTGGTTTACCGGGGCATCAGCAGAGGGATGCTACTGCCAGCAGAAGGCATTGGGAGAACAGAAGTAGGCTGGCTTGTCTGGGGAACGAGTGCACTGGTGGCCGTCAGGCTATTTAGCAGATCACCAGGCCAAAGACCCTTCAGTTCCCTACTGTAGTGTTCCCTTGCTGGGTTCTGTTGCTTGAAAGATGGAAGCAAGTTTTAATAGAAATAACAGGTTTTCTGTAATTATACTAATTAAAGTTTATATTGATATTCACCTCATCAAGGAAACAGTGCTAAGTCTCTCTAGAAAAGCCCATGAAGCTCCCCATACCAGTTGCTTTTTTACTTAAGTTCAGTTGGCCAAATCCTGGAAGGACTGAGATGTTACCGCCAAGCTGTGTTCTATGATGCAAAGGTAGACTTAAGCAGTGCTTATTGTAACATACTTTGTCCCCTAAATACATCCAGAAGACACATTGGAGCTTGGACAGACTAATGTAGGGAGAGTGTCTTGGTTCTCTGGCCTGGTCTGCCACACTCTGGTCTGCTTCTTCAGGATCACAGGGCAACTACACACACTTTTCTCCTGTTAGAGACGGTTAAAACATGGGCTCTGCCCTTGCTAATGGACTACTTATTGGCTTCTTCGTAGTGTTCATGAAAGTGCTAATGATTTCACTGAAGAATCCCTTTTTTAACCTTGTTAGAGACTTGCTTTATGCTAAAGTGGAGATTCTCTAAAAATTCAGTCTTATGCTATTGGATTAATCAGAGCAGTGATCCCTTAACAAGAAAGACAAAACGTGCTAACCACTGTTTATGTCTGCATCTGCAAGCTCTAAGCAGCAACAGCAATGCAAGGAGGTATTGGATAATCCAACCACTTCTGCAAGACATCTACATTCAGAACTCCCTGCCTGATGCCTACAAACATAAACCTGACAGTACTTCCACTACAACACTGATCATTTCTTTCATCTTTCAGCTAGATTCTGTTTCCTTTTTTCTCCAGAGATGGACCTTTGATACTGGAGACATTGTTTTTCTTTCAATTTTCCATTCCTTATTCTCCTCTTTAAAATTCCTTTCCTGTCTGTCATCACAGATCCTGCTCCTCAGTTCCTCATTCTGGCTCACTGAACCTCAGTGGCTTGCTCATTCATTTCCTTTCTCTGGCACATCCTCATCTCTCTGCTGGAAATCCCATAGCTAAACTTCACAGTGCATCTATGCACTTCTGCCTTGGACACTACATCTTCCTGTGTAAACCACCTGCCTCTTCCATGCACAACCATGAATATCTTACTTCTTCGCATCATCTCCACGTTCTGCCTTTTTCCCCCTCTAGTTCTTCCAAGAGACAACTGAAAAATACTTTACTGGCATCCACTTGTTTTTAAAATCTTTTCCTTTCTTCCCATGAAGTTGCTTTATCTGCCTCTTTCAGTGCCATAACTGCGCCCACATTTTTGCAGTAAACTTTTTGCATCTGAGCAGCCATGAACTCATCCTGCACCTTCTTCTTTTCCTAGGCTCATCTGACTCCTTACTCTAACATACTTTAGTGTCTCTGATTTAAAAAAAAAAAAAAAAACACAAAAAAACCCCAAAAAACAACTTCCCTCCTCCCTCTTCTCTGTCCTTGTTTCAATTACATGCCATCTCTATTCACTGAATTAAACTCTCTTTGGTTGCTCTCTGAGGTTTACTACTTTGGCCATAACAACTCACATTGTACCTTCTTCTGGGGATACTGTCTCACTGTATTAGTCTCTTGGTTATCATCTTATGCTTTGACTTTCAGTTGTTTGTGGCAAAGCCCATATTTTCATCTTGCATTTGTAAAGAACTGAGCATGACTGTGTTCCCTTACTGGTCTCGAGCTCTGGGATGCTGCAGGAGCACAAGTAGCAAATAATGGCAGAATGATGAATTCAGTATTTCAGCACTGCCATCCACTGGCTGTATTTGATCACAACACTCTGTATTTGACAAGTCTTGAAGTTTTGTTTTTGTTTCATGTGCTGCAACTGAAGTGGAATGTATTATTGTAAACACATTAGTTGTGACTAATGGAAATACCAGAAATCTTTATATTTCTTCCAAATAAAAGATGCAGGCCTTTTGCTTTCTATTTTGTTTTACAAAGTGAAATACTGAGAATGGTAACTCAAGAATCAGAGGATTCTAGCTTAAACTGTTATGCACAATTAACTGATCTGCATTACATGAGTGGTTTATATGTTTTGCAATGTATTTTGTTCCAGCTCAAGAAACATGCAATACTTAAAATTAAGCATGTAGATAGATAAAAAAGGTAAGCAGAATAAATTGGGTATTAACTTAAGTTTGCAAATTTTCCCTGACAACTCTTCTAGCCTTCACCTAGTTTAAGAACATCCTAAGATGGAGTGGTTTGTTTATCTTAATAACCTTAAGTGGGTTTCCTTTCCATAAGTATATCCAGTGTCACCTTGAACCCATGCAAAAAGTGCTTTGTTGTATTCCTTCCTGATTTTTGACCCCTGCTATGCTGTCTACATTTTCAATGTCCTCTCTTTCAGCCTTGGGGATCTTTTCTTTCATTTCTGTGAAATAATCAAGCTTAGTATAATCAGTCTTACTGCCATATCATTAATATTTCATGATTAAAACAACATGCCTTTTAAATTTTCTGATGTGCTCCTACCCTAAAGAGTGGCAGGAATATTTACCTTCTCAGTATAACAGCTCCTCTGGGACAGGAGATTGTGAAAATTAACCCAGATGTGAGGTCCAATAAATTTTACATGCAAGTGTGTCTTAAAAAATTTTGAAAGGAAGAAGAGATACAAATATACAAAGGAAAAAGTGTGCTCAGTGTTTCAGTAATTCAATCATTTACCTAATTTACTGCCAAGTGTTGAAATGTTACTCAGAATTCTAGGAAACAGAGAAGTGGATTATGAGTTCGAGGATGGAGCACTAATTGAATTCTTAATTGAAATTACTTGTCTAGGTAACATTGCGACCCGGATTGCCCCCAAACATCAAAGTCTTTCCAAATGGTATCCTGGCACAAACGCAACAGTAAAAGCTCAACTCTGTGTATTTAAAAGAAAGGATTTCTTTTATAGGAAGAGTTGTTGGAAGGGGGTCACTGTTTGCAGATGAAATGCATTTTTCCTCATGACAAGGGAAGATGGATTCATCTTCCTCTAATTTACTTTGCCTCAACTGAGACTGGTCAAGCTGGGCACAAAGCTTAGTAAATACTTCAAGTTACAGGGCTTAACTAAGGCATGGGCATTACACGACCCTCCCTATAACAGCATTAATTTTCCTCATCCTAACACTTACATAGGAAGACAGCTATAATTAGATGGACTAATCAACATTTCTAATAATGTTATGTAAAATGAAAATAGGAGTGTGCAATTATAATGACTGCAAGTATCAGATAAAATTTTACTCATACAATCATAGAAAAACAACTTTGTGATCACTGAGTCCAAGAGAACCTGTCCACTACTAAACTATATCCCTGAGCACTTCATCTACCTGTCTATTAAATACCTCAAAGCATGGTGACTCAACCACCTCCCTGGGCAGCCTGTTCCAGTAACTAAAAATCCTTTCAATGAATAAATTTTTCATAAAGTATAATCTCAACCTTCCCTAACACAACTTGAGGCCATTCCCTCTCATCCTGTTGCCTATCACTTGGGAGAAGAGACCAACACCCACCTCTTTTCAGATACTTGTAGACAGTGATAAGGTTTCCTCTCACTCCTTTTCTCTGGCTAAACAACCCCAGTTCCCTCAGCTGCTCCTAGTAAGATTTGTTCTCTTGCCCCTTCACCAGCTTCACTGCCCTTCTCTGAACAAGCTCCAGAACCTCAATTCCTTCTTGTAGTAAGGGGCCAAAATCTGAACACAGGATTTGAGGTGAGGCCTCACCAATGCCAAGTACAGGGGCTCAATCACTCCCCTGGTCCTGTTGGCCACACTGTTTCTCATACAGGCCAAGGTGTCCTTGGCATTCTTGGCCACCTGGACACATTGCTGATTCATATTTATGCACTGTCAACCAGCACACCCAGGTCCTACTCTGCCAGGCATACAACCCTTTGTTGTGTGTACTGACTGCTGTTTTTTAAAGAGTGTATTGATTGGGGTTTACCTTCTTAAAAAGCACCGTCTATATTCAATCTGGATTTTCAGTGGGTTAGACTTCCTTGCCTGCTGCAGGACTCCTATAAGCCTGGTACTTTATTTTAGCAATTTGTAACTGAACCCTTAACACCTTCTTGGCAGTAAAATTTGAGGCAGATAAGGCAAACAAACAAACAAAAATTAATTGTTCTTAACTTCTACTACTTACAAGTGACTACAAGTTAGAAATTTAACATGTTTTTTCGTGTTTTATAAATAGAGATTTGCATCTGACTTCCACTACCCATGTAAATTGAGGTCTCTATATATGAAAAGTATGATCCACTAGCAGAAAAGACATAGATCACAGAAGAATAGTGAGAGATGATAGAATAACTTTACAAAGGTCTGTTGTTAAAATCTTTTCATTTAGTTAAAAGGATATTTGAAATATGTTTTTGTCATGCTGTCATTTATTAATTTCTGCCAGCTGGTAAATCTTTTCACTAAAAGACTGAAAACACCTGGTGACAATGAATGGAATCTTTTTCTTAAGAACACGAAAAGTACAAATTGAGTTTGTATTGCCTTTCCTGAAAAAAAAAATTAATAGCTAGGAAACCAGAATTCTCCTTATTATTTTATTAATTATTCTGTCAAAGCTAAACCCATCAAGTACATCCTAATGGTATCCTTGCTTTCAGAAAACTTCAGAAACAAGTAAAAGCTTCATTAAAGAAATAAATAATTACCCATTACTTCATCAGCATAATTAATTGCTGTCTTTGATTTTTAAAAAAATGTCTTCTGGATGGAAAAATATTAAGATAGAGGTCAAAACACAGTCTAAAAGTATTTTACAATGTACTTACATATCACTGGCAATGGAGGAGTTCCTGGACATGGACTTTGGAGAAAGGTCATAGTCGCTGTCTGACCGGTAAAGGAAAGACTCCCTACGCTGACTGTGGACAAAATTTGCCTGAAGAATTAGCCCTGATCCAGGGCTTGTCATGGGATCCAAGGGACTTCGTCCTGATGATGTACCATTGTCTACATCGAAACTGTAAAAACGAAGGAAAAAAATATTTATGCCATTGACAAACTTATAATTAGGTAATTACTTCTTGATAATAATATGGAAATTATGACCTAGTCAAGTCTACTGCTAAGCCAAAAATCAAGGCTCACAACAAATGTTACATTTAATTAAATTCTAAATTGCTGAGAGCCAAAAAGAACAAGTCTAAAGGAAAAGAACCTTGGTAGAGAAACAAAACACTATTAGTAATACAGGAAGCCTTATGCTTCTCTGTATGTAGAGAATCTCTGAGCTCTGTATCTTGGGAGACATGATTTTTCATTTTCAGCCCCATTTCTCCTGACCTGGATCCTCATTAGTGTTTCTCACACTGTTCAGACAGTTGAGGGCTCTATTCTTATTGAGTACTCAACTTTACTATTTTATTACTACCTAAATATTTCAAGAATATTTTTTTGGGATGGAGATGTATGTGCATGCTTGACTATGTTTGCACACATTAAAGTTCCCATTTTACAACCGCATTGAAGAAAATAGTTCTTTGGTCACTGCTAAGCAGCGTTGACTTCTGTGGCCTTTTGTTTCTTTGAATTACACAGTTGAGATTCAGCATTCTAGCTTTTGTATTTTGTTTTAAAAGTGGTAAAAGGCTTAACATTCCTAGGAAAAGCTGTGTCATGAGAGGGAGAAGTCTGAGAAGAGAGAAAGAAACAGGAGAGATGAGATGCTCTTTCAGATAGTCCATGACACTTCCACAAAGGGCTCTGAAAATCAGTACATGTATGACAATCTACAATCAATTAGAAAGTATTGCAGGATGGGCAATGCTGGTAGGATGTGCTCATGGCAACCTATGTTGCTTAGCAGCCCCACAGCTGCATCTAGTACCACATGGAGTAATTTTGGAATATGTTGTGGTATGCAATTTCAGAGGTCACATATGTATGGATTAGAAAGATTATGTCTCCACCTGATGGGATGGAGCACATTTTATCCAGTCAGAAGTGGAAGAAGATGGCTTTTGTTTCTCTGGTTGATTGTGTCTCTAAATCCAAAAATTGCTTTTGTAGCATAGAAGGAAAGGAGTGCACAAGACCTTGACTTATATCTACTTGGACTCATTTGCCACACTAATGGAAACTTTTATAATACTGCTAAAGCATTGAGGAATGAGGGTTGAATAGAGAATCTTTCACAAGATTTTTTAAATGTGGTTAAGTGCATCATAATATGGTTAAGCATCATAATATCTATTTGTAATGAACACATCTAAACTACTCATTTTGAAAATATTATTCATGTGAGGGACACCCACAGGTTTTCAGTTATATGTAATGACAACAGAACAGAAAATATCCAGTACGTCTCAGCTGTTGATTAGACTTCAGCTTGGTGCAAGTGTCACAGGAGGTATATGCTGCTCTCTGCAATAGCTTGTTTGTTTCTGTTATCTACCATTGACCTGAGGTTACAATGAAGGACTCACTTTAACGTTTTCCTGAAGTGACAGCATTTCCATGGCCTGTTTTGCTTTGTTAAATGAATTAATCAAAGAAATATATATTGCCTATTTTGGCAGAGTTGCACATTGCCTGGCAGATAATGGACCTTGACTTCATCTTTAATTTTACTATTTCATTGTTACTTTGCATATATCCCTGGACCTGTAAGCTCGCTGCTGCTCTAAGACTACAGTATTATTTTTTACTCACCTTTTACACCCTGAATGTAGAAAAGAAAAAAAATTCAATAAAAGTATTCAGAAAATGTTATTAAACAAATTTCAAGAAAGCTTAGTGATTTAATCCTCTGTTCACTGTCAGTAAATCCTCACAGACAGAGTTCTTTCCAAATTTCCTTTCTTTTGATTATGCCTGAATATTTTGAATGTGTCTTCAAATGAGCTACATCATGAATCTCAAACTAGTGAAGCTTCATCAGTAATACATCAAATAAGAGTTCTGCCATGAGCCTGATGGGTGATTCTGGACAACACAAATCTCCTCTGTGGATTTCATTTTCACCTATTCATTGTAGCTTTGTGTGAAATACTAACAAATAAAGAAACCTCAAAAAATATTTGAATGGGCAGAATAGCATACTACAGTAAAACACACTTTGCAGCTAATAGTGCTGTAAGTTAATAACCACACTGTCATTACTACTGGTGTGAATACTTGTACACTAACAATCAGTAGTGTTGGAGTTAGAATTTCTGAATATTCCAGGAACACAAAATATTCACAATGCCAACAAAGGTTATGAAACATCTGTGAGCTCATCATATATGAATTTCTCAACACTTCCATTTCATTGTCTAAACAAAATAGGGATTTTTTTTTCTTTAAACAGCTGGAAAAACCCACAGACCCCTAAACAATTATTGAGAGCAACCCTGTCGATTGAGAGCAGCCCTGCGTAGAATGTCTTGGGGATGCTAGTCAACCATATCCTGGGCTGCATTGAAAGAAGCATGGTCAGCAGGTCAAGGGAGGGGATTCTGCCCCTCTATTCCATTCTTGTGAGGACCTAGCTCAAGTATTGTGTCCAGTTCTGGAATTCTCAGCATAAGAAGGATATGGAGCTGTTGGAATTGGTCCAGAGGAGGCTACAAAGATGATCAGAGGGTGGGAGCACCTTCCATATAAGGACAGGCTGTGAGAGTTGAGCTTGTTCAGCCTGGAGAAGAGAAAGCTCTGAGGAGACCTTATAGTGACCTTCCAGTACATGAAGGGGCTACTAGAAAGCTGGTCACGGACTGTTTACAAAGTCATGTAGTGATAGGACTTAGGGGGAATGGCTTTAAACTGGCGAGGGGCAGATTTAGACTAGACATAAGGAAGAATTTATTCACTATGAGAGTGGTGAGACACTGGCACAGGTTGCCTAGTCAAGTTGTGGTTGCCCCAACCCTGGAGGTGTTCAAGGCCAGGCTGGATGGAGCCCTGGGCAGCCTGGTCAGATGGGATGGAACTGGATGATCTGTAAGGGTCCCTTCCAACCCAAGCTATTCTGTTGATCTGCAATTCTATAACACACAGTCTATATGTTTTAGTTTTCTACTGAGTGTTGGCGGGCAGATATTTCATGGAGTTTTAGGTAAAATACTAACTTATACGACGGCAGTATAGTTTCAAAGATATATGTTTTTTGAAAGTTATAAACCAAAATTTAAAAATGGGATAGAAATAAGTGAGGATAAATATAAGTTTGTCTCACAGCAGGAAAATTTTGAATAAAGAGTGACTATGAAATTGATTTCTTTAACAGTGGACTTAGTTATTAAACTGATTAAAATGTATTTTATTTGATTATAGGAATGTATGACTGTGTTTGCAGATGTTTTTAATTTTCTTCACTGACCTTTTGTGGGCAGGATATGAGTATTTTATTAGCATCTTTACTTGTCCCAATCAGAAACTAAGTCAGGCTGCTATGAATGACTTCAGATTACAACGTAGTGGGATTTTAATATTTAAAAGTCTATTAAATAAAGTTGCAGTTTCATCACCTGGGAGGGGCCTTGTGGTTTGCATCACCAGTAACCACAAGTATGTGCAAGACTTGTATACAGCTGTTGTGATAGGAATTTTATCTTGTGATACTGTGTTGTGTCCACTAGATGGATGTCAAAAGTAATGAAAGGGATTCAAATATATCAGGTAGGAATTGGCTGATACTGATCAAGGAAAATGTCTTTTATGTAATATGCATGAAGAAAAAGTTCAGCTTTACAGTTAAAGAGGGACTGTGAATACAGCATTTGTTTGCCAGAAATATGTGTCTATATTAAAAAACAAATTCTGAAGTGCTACAGCAGTGAAATATCATGTTTAGCTCTTACCAAGACATTCGCAAACATTTTCAGATACAAAAGCTTGTAGAAACCAAAATGAAAAAATGTGTTATTACACTGAAAATAACGTTAATTGTTTCTTTTGTCGAATCACAAGTTAATTGCAAGAAATGGTGCTGCTCATCACACAGAATCAAATGAAGAGAGAATCAGAATGGGGAAGTGAAGACTTTTAAACAAGTTATTTGTTCCTTCATGCTGCATACACTGAAATAGGATACCCACAAAATAGGATAGATTCTTTATTTTCCCTGGACAGAACCTGCACAAAGTTGGCTGTGGTTGCCTCATATTTATCTTTCCATATCTTTCCACTCCTACTAACTTTTAAGCCATAGCGAGAATACGCTGTGAACTAAAAAGTGCACATTCAGTGACAACCTCAAACTTACTCTCTCCCTATCGTGCTCCTGAGCCTCTTTGCACTTTTGTTGGAGGATCATCTTTGAAAAGGAAAAAGGACCATGGCAGCTGTTACTGACGGCACAGGAACCATTTTGCTACAATTTCACAGGCAGAAAGAGGCCATTTAAAGACAATATTTTCAATTGTTGTTCTGCAGCCAGCTTCAGGCGCTTTGCAAACTGAAGCTGCTTTTAGTGACGGAAGCATTTGGCACAGAACACATCACAGAATTTTCTGTGTTCAAAAAGCTTTGCTCCAACTGCAGAGTTGCCAAAGCTATGAAAAGACAGTGCTAATTCAGCAACTTCAGTGTCTGTATTTTGACAAGATGTTTTATGACATTGGCAGATACTGTTTATCCTCAAAGCCTGCCATATTCAGTGTTCAGTGATGACAAACATGACATGAGACAAAAGTTTAGCCTTTTTTCCTTTTTTGGCTAACATGGAGAGTTGTAGAAAAAGGCCACAGTGTGTCTGTCTCTAGGATTGTTTAGTATAAACGGCCAGGGTAGGAGAAGCTCTTTCCCTCTCAGACAGGATGTAGCAGGCAGAATGTAGAGTGTTCTTAGACCTCGTGTGCATTAATGAACGTGTATCCTGGAGACCTGTGTCTTTCAAATCAAAGCAGGACAGTTTGAAGTAATGGATTTATTCTGAATTACTTATGCATTAGATTATGAGGACCTCAGTTACTGTGGAAATCATGCTCCTTGGGACACAATTCTCAAAATAAACAGAAACTCCTGAAATACTACATCAGTAAAAAGCATTTCTGTAACACTGATTCTGTTATATTGATTTTACAGCTCTCAGCCAAAGAAGGAAGTGCAAGGAATAAATGAAGGTAGAGACAAAACCCTCTTCCTCTGAAAGATATTAGCTAATAAGGGCTGAATTGACATTGAAGCACTGTTTTACTTTACATATTAAACATATTCACTGAAGATGCTGCATTCAGCTGTAAATCACTCCAAAATTTGCTAATTTACCAAATAACCGTCTTAATTTGTGAAATACTGATTTTTTAACACACTTTACAGTCATTAACTAGACTGGCCAAGCACTTTAATTATGTCTTTATGACTTCTCTTGGGCATTTTTATTGTTTATTAATCAACTAAGAATTACATTGAGCCAACAGTTGACTTGGGCATCCTCTTTTTTTCCATAGTTATGTTATGTTTAATAAAGAGAGAACTTTTCTTTATCACAAAGAAGCAAATAGTCAGCAACCAGTCACAGCCATCGGCTCTCACTGGACTTTAGATGTTAAATAGGTTAATTTGCAACAACAGAAAGAAATCCTGTAAAAATACAATTAATTTCTATAACTGATTAGGAGGCCTAAAATTTATTTCTTATATTATTTCTCTGCTCAGGACCTTACAAAATGTTTCCTTTCTGAAAGTGCCTACCCAAAGCCTACCCAGATAGACCACATCTAGTTTTCTCCTCCTTTTTTTTTCTGTTTCTTCTGCTATGCCCAGTAAAAACTAGAGATATCATTGACATGAGGGGAAAGAAAAGAGAAATATTTATAATGTCATTTTAGGAATATCATATCAACTCTCTACAGCTGAAGAAAAAATATTGGTTATATGTGACCTGATATTTTTATTTTCTGTGTAGCAACACTGACAAATTTTTTTTGCCTTCCATTGCTTAAAAATATGTTCAGTGAATTGCAAGCAAATGATCTTAAAAGAAGCATATGATCTAAATTTGAATATTCTAGTACCACTGGAGAATTCAAGCCAGCTATCTACTTGTGGCTTTGGGTTTCCAGTTAAGCGATTCAGCAAGCAAGCCCTATGATTAACTCCATTTTTAGAAGTGGTGTGGATAGATTTTCCACTATCAAAACTGTAAGCAAAAGAAGAAAATGTCACATTTCATTAAATTTGCTTTTAGCAGCAGAACTTGGCTTTTGCTCTTGGTGTAACCGTTTTTGGAAACGTACAGAGAGCAATAGGCTTAATACTAATATTAAAAACCCAGATAGCAAGTAAATAGAACATAGGAAGAACAAAAAAATACACTGAAGCAAAAACTTTTCTAAGGAAAATTTTTCTGCTCAAACACATTAGCAAAGGAACTTCAACTATGTATTTCAGCTTCTGTTTCATTATTTTCTATCAAGTGTCTCAGGAACTGCAGCTGATCTCCCTAAACAGAGAGTTTCACATTTTTTTAGGAAGTTTTCAAGCAAGGAGTTTCCTGTGACAACTATTCCATATGTTTTGGTGTTTTGCTTAGAATAGTCTTCTTGTACTCAATTCAAGGTCTACTTTTCATAATGTCCCCTCATTATTATTAATTATATCTCAGTGGTCTATGCATTTAGTACACAAGCCTTTGTTGCACCTACTATAGGAATTTGCTTGTGCTGATCAGCCATACCGGGATACTTTCTGTGATTCTTTTATTCTTTCCTTGGAAGAAATGCATCATCTCTCGCCCAGCATTTTTTATTTTCTGAACTTGACTCCTGCAAGTGAACATCTTCCTAATAATGTGATGTTCAGATAAGACCTCTTGTCTTGTTACACAAATTTTACATTATAATGTTGCTTTGAAGCTGAAATGGCTGTCTTATTTAAGTATAATAAAACCACAAACAAACAATGCAAAAGAAATCAAATATAAAGAATTTCCAAGAAATGTGGTAATCTATTCAGACTTCTTCTAGGTATAAGCCACTTTGTATGGTTTTTCTGATCTAATAATCCTACTGGAACTAGCATCCTCATTTTTAGGTAGCAAAAAAGGCCGCTAAGACAATAATAGTTTTCCCCAAAGAAAAATCTATTGCAGGTTGATGTCTGAATAAGGATATTTGCAGAAAATAGTGAAGAATTGGAACTGTTTTGGGCAGCCTCAGGTAAAGAAGGCTAAAAGAACTACTTAATCCAGATATGAGAATGAATATGCAGCAAATTCAGTGGTGCTCCCAAGGAGGTCTCCCTAGCTACCCACTGCCTCAAACTGTGGTGGTCAGTGCCACTGCATTTCTAGGACTGCAGTCTTAGAAAGACTGATGGTTCTTCAGGTTATTTTTGTTATTATTTAATTACAATCTCTTCTTCACCATTCACTTAAACCATTCTGGGTTTTTTTATGCACTTATTTTCCATAAGGTCACTTTTCTCTGGACTTTAAATATGAAAGTACCTTCGAAGTATTTTTTTACCAAATTTCTTCAAGAAATTCTAGAACAACACAGATTTTCCTTCCTGAGTTAGTTTTGACACAATGATCCCCATTTCCTTTTCTGCAGCTCTACTGGCTAAGCAGTATCTAGACACTGGGATAGAGATCCAACTTGTGGTGAGTGTGACCATATAGCATGTATTTGCTGTTATTCATATTGCTATTAGTTTTCTTTTCTTTTATATGATTTCAAAAGCATTTCAGAATGTTTATCTAGCAATTCATAAAATTATGCAAACCATCCATCAATCATGCCAGCTAATCCTAATTAAGATGGAGCTGCCCTAAGGTATCAGCAGAACATCTTTCTTTCAGAAAAAAAAAAGAAAAAAGAAAAAGACTGTAAAATCATAGTTGAGAAGAAGACTGCTGCCAGAGAAGGAAACTCCAATTTGCTGGAAAAAAAAGAGCCTTCTTTTTCTGTGAATTCAGTCAGATGTCATTGTTAAAAGTGGCCAAATTACTTAAAAATTCCTTCTGAATTAGCAGTGTGGTGAAGTGAGTATGTAGGCAAAGAGAAAGCTCCGCAGGCCTGTAATATTTAAATCTACACCCTACAGTACTTATGAAAGCATGCAGAATCCAGAAAAAAATGTGTCCATTATTATAAATAGCACTAACACTGGTGTGCATTGAGAGGCTTCCAGGCAAACACATCTTTCTGAAGAATCATTGTGTACAGCCACAATGATTATAAACACTTGGTGCAGTCACAAGAGATATGGTTACAAGTACCCTGAGCCTAGTGGTAGAGATCTTCAGCAGAGTGCCACAGTCAGAAGCTTACAAGAAATAAGCAGTTGTGGTTACTTCTAGCTACTGTCCTACCCCAGAGAATGCAGTACAGAAGGAGCTCCAAAGATCCAGGACGTGCAATCATCACAAGAGAAGTTTGCATCCCTAAGCATCATACAGCTCACAATTGTTAAGTCTCTTGCACAACTCATCTTAAGCCAATCTGTCTTTAAAAAGAGTCTTCCAGAAAATATATAAGGACTGTGGCAAAAAAGTCCAAAGACAACAAGGTCTATATCCCAAACTCTAAGAACAATGTACATGGAAGACGGTTTGCTTTCTCAGTACCATGTGCACAAATAAATCAATTTCTATGAGAAATTAAGACCAGCTCCAGAGAAGAGTGGACAGGAGATAGCTGGATAAGATCTTGGAGTTATCTCTTTAGGCAAAAAAATTGTCTTCCAGTGTTGCTCAAGATTCCCTACGCCAGTGAAAGTTCCCTAAAAAGCAGACATGATTATATTTGACAAATACACTTTTTTCTTACATTGTTGTAGAATTCCTCTAATTGCAATAAAAAATTTCTGGCAATATATTGCATAAGAATTTCCCTTCCACAAGAATTCTTGTTGGGATATGTTAGCAGAACTTATCACTTATACTATGGCATATGTTGATTAAAGTTTAAAAGCTCTAAGTATTAAGAGCTTCAGAGCTCCAAATTTTGACACTTTGATTTTTCAAAATTGTTTCATTGAAATGCTCTCCAGTTCTTTAAATATCAATTCTTTACATTCTGGGTATTTGGATGTTTTTTTCTTTTTTTATTTACATTTTTTATTGTTATATTTTGTATTGCATTTTCATAGTTAGTTTACCAGATTTCCCAAATCTCTTGTTGCTTATAGTCCCCTAGACTTCTATTAAATGTATGAAGGTCCACTTCATGATTTGGGTTCTGGAAATTCTTGCTACAGTTTTGCCACATACAAGCAACAGCCTTTAAAGGGAAATTAAAAGGTCGGGAGCTTGCCTTGGAAGGGTGCTGGAGACTGGAATATTTTGAGAGTATGCACTCATACTGTACTTTATTTTATACTGATCTTAGACTCTGTGTACACTCAATGAATACCTGGTACATCAAGAAAGATAATTCTTGTCACTAGTTCAAATTATAATCCATATCTATAATAACAGAACATGCACTGCTTATTTTTCTTGATTTGTATTATATATTTTAATGCTATATTGTATTATTATAATGCCTAATACCATCACCTAAGAGGGCTGACTTACGCTTTGCATTGTAAGGCTGTTTTGTTTTTATCATTACTAAATCCTGTCCAGCAGTGCTATAATTCTGCTTCCAATTGCTTTTTGAGGGAAAATTGATCAACAGTTGATGAGAAAGTGGCAGAGAAAGGTATATTTTTTCATATTTAAAAAAAACCTGGACACTGTTTTGTGAGATATTCTAGTGACTTGCATTTTACAGCAGAGATGTGGAATCTAGCTACGTGATGCAAATCTATTTTTTGCTTCTTCTGTTGAACATCATAAATTTCAAAAAGTTATAAGCTTAGGTATCCCTTAAGTCAGTCACCTCATGTATTGTATTATTGAAAAATAGCTAGTGATACTATATTACTTTTTAAAAATCTCCTGCCTTACAGAAGGTCTAGGAGAGCTGTGAGGAAGCCTCTATGACTGGGATATTATCTCATTCACTCCAGAAAGTGGATACTGCATCAGGCAAAGGACTGCAGAAGGGTGAGAGTGCTTTTGTCATCAGGAGCTGGAAATATGATTTGCACAAGCTGCAGAGCACCTGATACTGAACTAGTCATTTAATTATAGATCACTAATTATGTGCTTCTTTACTCTTCTTATTAACTTCTGAAAGGCTATTGCCTGAGCGATGTGGGCATCAGCACTTACAAATACAAATTAATTCAGAACATCTGAGAAGCTACTTGATGGATCAAAGATCCATCAGGTCCATTATCTCTCTTTAGTAGTGTCCAAAGTAATTATTAATGGAATAGAGTAAGAAAAAGTGAGTAGAAGTGGTACATCACCAGTGCATTGCAGCCCTTCAGCACTGTCTCCCCTTTTGTGAAACCTATGCTCTGAAAATGAGTTGTACTATGATAAAAACCCCCAAAGTCCTCATTTTTGATACTCAGCTTAGGGACTACTTTGAACTTAATCTTGTTTTAATTCTTCATATGACAAGTATATTACTTCCTCATTTCACGAGTGCCACAAAATTTAATTCAATCACTTCTGAGAAGCAGTGATGGATACCATAGACAAGCCAATCGAAGCACTGTAACTGCTTTTCCAACAGGTCTGAAAAGCAGATTGTCAATAAAGCATGTGGCCTTATAAAGAGCAGCAAGAAAACAGTAAAATATCAAAAATCTCTTAATCTAATTGCATTCAATCTGTGCAGTCAGTAAACTAAAACCAGTATGTAATCACATGGCTAAAGTCTTTACCAAATGATTTATGCACAGATCTAGGTCAGGGTCTGATATTTCAGACTTAAAATGCAGAGTTGCAGATTTGCTTTCTAGTGGTTAATATACAGACAAACAAGACTGTCCCATTTTTGTTACAATGCATGTTTGATTAACCTCATACTCATCACAGTTCAAGATCATTGGCACATCTCATTCATAGCCTCATTATGATTAACTACTACCATAATGTAAGTACATTCTCAATAAAAGCCCTTGTATGAAATTTGTTAGTCACTGTAGGATCCCTCTTGCATACATGACTGTTCTGAAAGCAAAAGCTATAGAGCTTTGAATAAAGTGCTCTAAACAACAGAGAACATATTATGAGAAGAAAGATTACTATACAGATTATGCAGGTCTCGTTTGGTAAAATATCTCAATAAGCAGAAGCCTATGGGTTTTCAGGAACTATTCACAAGTTAACTAGAAACAAGAGAAAACCAAAACACTATCTGCTACAGTCTTCAAATGCCACACACAGAGCTAAGCATGTCTCACCAAAGAAATGAGTCTCTCTCTGTGGAGGAATGTGGTAACAGAAATATTAGTTTATATTCTACTTGCAAGTGGACATGTTTGCCAGAATTAAACAAACTTGGAAGCAGATTTTATGTAGTGGGCTCTGAAACTGGAACTGAAACCCCCCCCACTTTTTATAAACGTGGACAAAACTGTTAAAAAACTACCATGTTTTGCAAAATAAATTGAAGCATTTTCCTCACACACAATATCAGTGTTTTCCTAAAATTAGCAATGCAGCCTGCCCTATACAGAAATATTTATCTATAGAACTACTAATACATTCAAGGACAGCTCAGGCTTCTGTCATCAGTTACAGAATCATCTGTAAACACAAGCCAATTCCAGGGAATGAACTTTGTGCTCCACTTCTCGTTAGGAGTTTGGGAGGGGAGGAGACTCATTGCTTACTGCCGTGCTCGTCCATCAACCACCCTCCCTTCTGGAAACACTCCTCTGCTGCCATTCTCCGTCAGGCAAAATATGCTCTCTTTCCTCGTCCTTTCTGCAAGCCCTTCATCTAACAGCTGTTTAAACAACTCAACACAACGTGAAGCTTGGTCAAATAGTTAAAAATTGGAATACAGAGTTGCTTAGGATAAAACAACTGAAATGCCGTCTGTTTACAAATAGAAAAAAACCCCACAATATAAATCAAATGCATATATTCTACCTTTGAACTAGGTTATTGTAAGAAATCTGTAAACACACAGCATCAGTAACAAAATCATAAGATCATCTTACTGACACAGAGGGGGATGCACTTCTGAGGTTGAAAAGCTGTTTGGACAAGATTAAAAGCTATGATGGCTTTACAAAATGTCATTTCCTAGTTATTAATTTCCAGGAATGGAAACTCTAGAAAGAAAAATACATTGCTTTGCAGCTGTGAATGCCTTGCTTGCCAAAAAAGCAAATGCAATCACTATCTGTGAATCAAAGGGTAGCACTGCTGATAAATATGAGTAAGGACTTCATGGAAATGTAGGCCTGTAGAGCTGAAAGATGGATTCATTTGGAAGGGCTATCTGTGCATGTGCACAAGAGCAAGCACATCAGTTATAAACAGTCTGGTACCAATAGGACCTGTCATGGAAAAGGTCCATGTCTATTATTTCATAATCTAATTCATACAGAGGTTTATACTGAAGAATAAAGACAGAGATGAAGTCAGGGAAACATCATTGTTTTCCAGTCAGGAGAGAAACGAATTACAATAGTTCCTGACGCACATCCAATTCCTCTTTTCCGCCCTGTGCTGTAGAAAAAGCACAGTCAGGTCTGACTTCTTTAGAATCTTTGGGAAAAAAAAAAAGTGAAACAATGTGTATTAAAGGGTAAATAAACCTCCCAAAAATTAGAGAATAAAGGAAGAGGAGCCAGAATAGGGCCGAGAAGGAAAAGCTATCCAAACCTAATGGACTGTTGCTCTAAACTGGCATTTCCTTAATTTATAGTATAGAGTTTCTTCCATTCAACTAAACATAAAATTTGTTCCCAAGTAAATGAGATGCCAGAAATAACCCATTCAGAGTCTGTTTGAAATAGCAGTCGCTACTGTGTGAATTGTTTAGCATCCAGGTGGTTAACTGATTAGCACAAAATAATAAGAGTAATAGGAAATTAAATTATTATAGAATTATGGGATATTTCAGCTCCAGAATTCAGTTATTGTTTTAAGACTACAGTAAAGTAGAACTGAAGGACACAGGAAGATAACTTGGGACTCATTTGGAAGCATTAGCAGCACCTTCCTAAATATCCCTTTCAGCCTAGCGGCCTAGGACTTGTTTTTTTGGCACTAGCAAGGGATCCCTTCAGGACCTTAGTTCCATTTCCAGCCCAAAGGGTCTTAGAGAGTTGTGGGTTTTTTTGTGTTTTTTTTTCCCCTTCTCCTTTACTGACCTTCTTGGGGTAATTCTGCATGTGTTCCTGTTTCATAGCCAAAAAAGTATGTAAGAACTAAGGACCAGGAACTACAAGAGACTTATCTGGCTTCTACTATTGAAAAAACATCTGCTGATGAGTATAACCAGAACATCTATCAGCAGATGTGCTCATGTTACTGTTGTTCTTTTGCAACTTGACATTTTCATTTGTTGTAAATTTTCATTTGTTGTAAGTGAACATGTTGTTTCATCACTATTGTGTCTGTCAGATCTAGCTTAAACAGCGGGCTTACATTCTTTCTGCAAGTGCAGGCCCACTAACTTTTAACTATTCATCTTTATTTCATCATATTTCTGTCTAAAAATGGTGCTATACCAGCTGAACACTTTTTTTTAATGCAGTTTCAGACTTATCAGACTAAAAATGATGAAAAACTTTATAGCAGTACTGGATGAGATCTATCTAGCACTTGTGAAACTGCAGTTCAGTCTATCAGACATCCTTCCTCTATATTTCCTTTTTCCTATGTGCATTGGAACCACAGCAGATAAAGGTATTATCATACCATCTTCATGCAAAGCATGAAAAGTAAATATACACAGGAATCAAGAATAAGAAGTAAACACACAAAACAAAAAGATGGGGCTTGTTTTCTAAAAAGTTGCCAACATCTTTTGGCAAAACTTGAAAAAATGTTTGTTTATAGATCACACAGGAAGGATTTAAAGCACAGATTTCCAGATGTCTGAACATGAGGAAAGGCTTCCCAGCAGTCCACAGGGAGGCAGCTCAGAGGAATGCTGAGAGCACCTGCCTTTGTAAAGATGTCACTCCTGAATTTCTGAATGACCCTTTAGACCAGACTGTTTCCTCCACCAACTACGTAAGCATTTTAAAAACAAATAAAAGAGCTTTTCCTCATATTTTGACACTTTGAATTAAAATTTACAGCTTTTTCTGTCATCATTAAATCTTTCAGTTTTATATGTGAGAGCCAAGAATTTCAAATGACAAAGACAAGAGAAAGACTAAGACAAAGAGGGTCACTTAAGGTGTGATGCACTTCATTTGGTCATGTAACCAGAAAGTGTATAGGCTTTGTGACACTGTGCCTTCTCATATTAAATATGAAGAAACACAAGCTGTGAGGGCTACATCATATTTTTAGCACATTGGACATGGTTGGGAAATACAGAGACATAAAAGACAAAGTTTCAAGTCATAGTATACAAGATATGCAGTATGTTATGACTAGACACACATATGTCCAGAAAGCACCCTTGTGCAAATTTACAGGCATCATGCATCAGAAGTGCAAATAAAGTGAAAGGATTAGGCTATATTTGTGATACAGCAGTAAGGCTGTCAAACAGTGTACCAGAGGCTGAACAAGGAAAGATGAAAGCTGTAATAACTCAATTATGCAATTGCTCAGTTTTAGCAGTATAAATACCTATTTTATATCTGGAAGTCTTGAGGGCAAAGACTGAAATCAAATAGATATTTTTTTCATGAAATTAAATTAACACTATAAAAATAACTGTTCTGTTGCAGTCATGCAAAGGCCAATTTTCACGACGTTTGAATGGGGAGAAGTATTTGAAAGTTACTAGGAAGGAAGATTTAAATGCAATTAAGGAGTACAGAAAAAGCAAAAAAGTAAAAACGGGGACACTAAAAGTAAACTAACTATGGAGTTGGACACCAAACAATAAGGGAAATGTATAGGAGTATGACAAGAAGAGAACAGATGCTGGCTAAATCAAGGAAACATCACATATCAAATGACAGCACCGCTCACAAGCTTCAAATCACTAAAAGAGGGAAAATTCTGAGACAATAAAGATGATTATGAATATACAGCTCTAAGAAGAGAGATGCTTTTATGTAACTGATCTGCTGCAGGAGATGCCTCAGGGCAGCAGCAACCAAGAAGCTTTTGTAGCTATTAGCTGTTTTTTATTCTAAATACACCTCCTGGAAAGACTTTCCTTAAAGTGCTTGCTGGAATCTGCCCTGGTGTTTGCGTGTGTGGATGTTGGCAGTACCTAGAAGATTCAGTACAACACCATATAGTCATTGGGGTCTGGAAAGCAGCATAGCCATGTCATCATGGTGGAGGGTTGACTGGCCTCGGTACAGTATCATCCTACCACCTCCTAGTGCAGCACACCTGGCACCAACATGGAAGCCTTTGCCATGTGTTCTCTTGTACTTGACAGAGGTGGCATCTATATCCCTCTTTATTTGAAATATCATAAGGCTATATTTTATATTGCAATTTGTTTCAAGGCGCTATATAATTACAAATAGGAATTCTTCAAAATCTTGATCATTAAAAAAAAAAATTCACTTAAACTGAAATTTTTCACCTCCCATAGTACTAATTCTAACACTAATGCTAACATTAATACTAATACTAGGACCATTTTCATAATTATCAAAAGAAGCCTCTTTATTCTACTGATATGATAATTGATTTGGATATTAATTTTAAATTATTAAATTGAAACAAAGCATAACAAAACTACTGAAATTAAATCTTCCAGTTGATCTGTGCTGAATTTATTTTCGGATCACTTGACAAAAACTGACAGTTACTCATACTTCTGAAGCAATCTTCTTTTTTTAATGCTTAACGCTTTCTGAGAAAGGAAAAGTCTTTCTTTAATATCTGTACAGAAAAGTATTTTTTACTTAGTGCATGAAGTTCTGAATATGTTAAATATCACCCTCAGAAAAAATACATTTAAGCCATGAGTTCCTCTCTGTGCTTCTTGAATACTCAAACCAGAAATTAGATCAACTTTCTCCCATTTAGCTTCTAAAGCTGTGCACTGTTCTGTCATTTTATACATAAAATGTTCAAAATGTTTCATAATTATTGATAAAAAGAATATTTAAAAGGTCATATAAAACTATAGTCATTTCATGCATATATTTAGATCATACACACACATATCTGTGTAGTATCACCAACATCAACAAATAAAGTACAGAAATCAAATTAGTTGTTTTGTAAAGTGAGTTAAGAAACATGCTCTGGTGCGTACCAGTCTGAACCTACCAAAGCTGAAGTCTGATGGAAATCTCAGTCATGAGGTCGAGTCATTTGTGCTGCCATCAGAATGATGACATCACTTCTTAGTGATTTCACACAAGAAAATTGACCACACTTTGAGCACAAGGTTCTTTCAATATTACATTCAGCCTCAGCATTTGGTTTATTCTTGCTGGTGTGTTCCAAAATCTTGTATTTCATCCTGGACTTCTCTTGTTATATACAAATATTTTCCTGTTTATTATAAAAGAATGCTACATCTACTAAATATTAAAGTATGCATTCAGCATAAGCTAAGCTAGTTGCATTAGAAAGAATTAATCTGGTTTAATGTGCACACTGCAGGTGCCCATATACAACAAGTTAGATTCCATTCCTATGTATTATTTATATTCAGTGGAGCTTTTGTTGATAACATCAGTGACATCAAGAGCACATCTCCTCCTGAGGAAGATACCTAAATTAGATGATGTAAGTCATACCCTGAAAACAAGTATTTCTTGGTTACTAGTTCAGGTATGGCAGGCATCTGTCTTTAGGTGAGCTGAATCCTGTCTGTTATGCCTTACAGTGTAATAACGCATCTCAGGAAATTGTGCTAGAGGAAAGGTGCCCTTTTTCTTGAAATTAAAAAAAAATGCAACCAACTAGTTCTGCCATGGTATAGTGGAAGGGAACAAATGGCAGAAGATTTCTATTGAGGCACCTCAAACAGTGATGCAGATTTGGGCAACCTCCTGTCCTCAGTTGAGCCAGCTGTACACGGGTTTTTAGTCATCCAGGCTGAGCTGCCTAGTAATCATAGACTAGTAGAACGACTTCAGTTGGAAGGGACCTTAAACATCACCTAATTCCAACCCTGCCCCTGCGGGGTTTCACTAGACTTCACTAGATCAGGTTGTCCAAAGACTCATACAAAATGGCTTCAGACAACTCCAGGGATGGGGCACACCTTTGGGCAACCCGATCCAGTGCTTTGCCACCCTCACAGTAAAAAATTCTCCCTATCTAAACTACATCTACTCACTTTCAGCTCCCTATGAAGTTTGCTTGCCTGCCTCTCCCTTACATTATGCAAGTGATAGACACTGAAATGCCTCATCTTCACTGGCCTCATGGTCCAGTTATAGATGAATGGAACTTTGTCCAAGACCTGATAATCCACAAATGTGCACAGGGAGGAGATGTGAGAACAAATTGTACTGTAAAGACAAGATTAAATCTTCAGGAAAATTGAGAGTGGATTTTTTGTACACTATAGTGAGTGGCAGAGAACTACATTGTGTGCTTGCATGCGGTAGGGAAAGAATATTATGTCTGCTTTTTCTGCATGCAGCTAGAAAGAGAACATCTAGTAGGATGTGTCCTTTCTTTGCTGAAGTCAAACTTTGCCATTTGTTTTGCTTGGCATGTTTTACAATGTTTTTGTTTGGTTTTTTTTTAAAAAAATCTGTTATTTCAAGCTGCAATTCTTATCACCGTCATGTTACAGTAAATGTATTTTACACTGGCAATTCTATTCTGCTATAAAAAAGTGCAGAGATGAGACCATGCCAAAAGATTTTACTGGTAGGAAAAAACAGTATAAGTTTGTCTAAAATCACGTTCTCAACTTGAAATGGCAGTCAAGAAATAGCAAACAAGGCATCATCAAAAAAAGTACTAAGAAAAAAAAGAAAAAAACAGGCATAAATTTACCACTAAATAAAAATAAAAACCCTTGGTGTGTTTACATCTTGAGGAATGTGTGTGGTCTGGTCTCTATATTTCAAGGACACAGTGGTGTTTGAGGAAAAACAATGGCAGCAAAAATGATCAACTGATGGAACAGCAACCTTTCCAGGAAAATCTAAGGCTACAACTCATCAGTTTCTACAGCAAAATCCTGAGGAAGTTATGACTGAACTTCACAAAATCACGATGTTGGTGGATAAAGTTAATGCAGGATCTTTCAATAAATGCCACAATGACAGAACTACGGGACATTTTTTTTGAAAACAGCAAGACAAAACTTTAAAGGACAGTGAAGAAAGTGCTTTCCTGCATAGTCTGAAATGTTGTCAGAAGGCTGTGGTGCAAATCCATAGGCAACATGTCCTTAGACATACTCTAAAGGCAAGGATGAAACCTATAATGTTCCTAATACAACAGTAGTAAATGGTGAGCAATATTATAGGAATGGATTGAAGAAACTGGATAGGTTTCCATAGTCTTCTGCTGCTGCAGGTGAAGACAGAATACTAGGTTAGATAGACCCAGTATGACTGGTATTTTGTTAGAAAATAGAATATTTGATCACCTCAAATGCCACCCTTAATTTACTAGAGAAACAGCAATTTTTCCCATTTCATTTTGTAAGGAAAACATGTTAATGTATTGCACTCTAGAAAACTGCAGTTCTGACTATGCAGGCTTCCTCATTAGCACTGACACTGACAGAATAAATAAAGGCACATATAATACCTTGAATTTCTATGATTTCAGGTCCATAGTGCTTATGGAAGGCTGTTTATCTAAATGAAGTCACTTACGAATTCCATGAAAGTCGGCCTTCATGCAGGAGAGGTCAGGTCCAGCCTGCAGGCTTTGTTGACCATACAGAAATCCCCTGATTTTGCATATGATATTTGGTACTTCAGTGTCTCCATGACTTTGGACACTGTGTACTTTGCACTGAACTTTCCCAATGGATTGTACTCAACATCTTCAACTACTACAAGTGTAATTGAAAATTATGCAAGGTCCCAACCCTCTTTTCAAGATTAACTTCTTAAACTATGGTAACAGTGGACAGGTAATACTGCCAACAACAAAACCAGGCACTTGCCTCCCACAAAAAAATCGTAATACCAGAAAGGAAAAAGGATTCATCCAGTACAGGAATAAAAACATTAGCTCTTCCAACAGCCAAGTTGTATGCTGTTACTATTTGTCACAATTTTATTTACATACTGTCTCTACCCTGTAGATAAAGACTCCTTCAAGGATTACCCTGTTTTTCCTCTTGATCTCCCCAGCACTGGGATTCACAGTCTGAAAATCACCAGTTACTTCAAACATGTCTGGTGCCTGTAACCTAGAGGTACACCATTCATTCACTAGCATTTATTACATATATTCATTATATTTATGCTGACAATAGGTTTGCTAGCACCAAGCAGTAACCAAGGAATGGAATTGGTTCAGGATGGCCAGTTCCTACGCAGTGTGAGCTAGTCACAGCTTCCTCCTGCCAGACATGGGTGCCAATAGACCAGGTTACGCTCGTGGCACAGTTACTTTGTGGTAACGTTAAGGCAGGAAGCCTATGCACGTATCTCAGGTCAGCACAACTGGGCATTTTTCTGTCATAGCTCTTCTATGAAAACAACACTGTTCACCGATGTCAGGCTACAAGGATTTTCTTGTCTCCATTCAGTGTTTTATTTAGTATCCCTATTGTGATCTACATATTAAGGGTAGAATCATGAAAAGCTCATCCAGTACATCAGTTTTGTTCCACTTATCTAAATATCTTATAGACTAAGAAAGTCATACTTGACAATATCCTTCAGCAATTTCCAATCTACCAAGATTTATGATATCCCAGACAAGCAATATCACACACTTCTGGAGCTAAATAAGAATAGATGTATCGTTCTACAGCATACCACAGATAGACTCATCAAAGGTCTCTGCTTTCGTGTGCACTAGTGAGGCTGGGATGTATCTTTTGCAGATCAGCTAACCCTAAGTTTCAGAAAACAGGAAAGCCCTAACTGGCATACGTTACAAAAAATAAATAAAGGCAGAAGAAGGCAAACCCACAAAGTAAATGGGTAACTATCAACTCTAGACACACCACACAGGAAGGACTGTGCCGAAAAACCTGACAATACTCCTGCAGCTTATTAGCTTTTTGGGCTAACTATCTGTATCAAGGAGGGAAAAAAACCCAATCAAGACAAAAACCCCAAGTCCATCCAGTTCTAAAACCTGATCAGCTGCATCTTTTCCAACCGGTAAGCTATTGTCTAACAAACCTGGCTGATTGCTTGACTTGCCATCATTTCCTCTTTTAAACTTTTGAAATCTTAACTCAGTTCTTCCAAAATAGAATTTTTTTCTAAGTTCAACATTTTCCTTCATCATTACAAAAGAGAAAAATCCCCACCAAAACAGCAGCCTGACATTTTCTTTGAACATGGCTGCTCTACTGTTCAGTGGCAAAAAGTCAAGAAAGTGGAGTCATATTCTTATTTAAATGCATGTACTCTTGTTTCAGCTGAGGTTTTACCTTACAGTGAGTTTCCTGACTACCTTGTTATTTCTTCTCAGAAATAACAAGACAAATCAACCGTCTTCACTGAAAAGTCTATATCATCATTTATCTTCTCCTAGACTATTACCCGGAAGCATTCTGATTCGCAGCTATACTTCATAATCACATCCTTAAGATAGGAATGAGTAGGAATGAGCTGAGCAGCATTAACAAAACAGATGATAATCCTTAAATAAGTCACCTTCTTATTCTGTATAAATACCAGCCATCTGCTTTTATTTCAGTCACTCTAACACCAAGATAAATTTTCTAAGGTGGTTTCTAAAGTGGTTTGCCTACAAATCCTGATGTCATGCTAAGCAGTAGCTAGTCCCAAACAAAATTACTTTGTAAGGGGTAACATCATCACAGCCTGGGTTCACCTGCATCTCCTCAAAGGTAGCTAGTGCACCTTCAAATGCTACCAGTGGCTGATACACTTTGGACAATACTGATACTGAAAAGAATATCATGCTTTTACCACATATCCTGCAGTTATAGCATATTATGGACAGTGCGTGATACTGATTTAAAGGAAGCAAAAGCACAGGTTTCTCTGCCTTGTTTTTTCTGCATGTTGATAACCTGGTTTCTGGTCTTCATGGTAACTGTGTTCTCATGGGAAACTGAAGTGCAAGGATATCCTGGGACCATTCTACTCAAACCCTTGCAAGAGCAATATCCATGCCCCAGAACTGTGTCACACAGTTCCTGTGCTCCAAAGACCTACAACCCTCCTGTGGCTTTTCTTCTCACATTCTCCCATCTTGTCCTTCCTCCGAGTCACCCTGTTCCTCCAACACACAGCAAGATTGCTATGTTGCCAGATAAAGAAAGGAAAATTGCATACCTTCCTGCCTTCTGGCCTGAACATACATCAGTACTCCTGACTTATCACGTTACTTGTCCCTAAACATTTCGATGCTGTGTAATACTGCAGTGAGACTGTAGCGTTGCTGTTCTGCCCCAGAGAACTGCAGGGTGTGGAGCTGACCCACAGGGACACATCCACAGACTGCTGGTCATTAAGAACACCAACAAAAGCCATGCAGCTGCTTTGGAAATCCGTCCTGCTCAGGCCCACCATGCAGGCTGCTTGGCTGGGCAGTGTGGGTAGGGTGAACTGGCCTGGGCTGCCACCTTCCTGGAGGCGGCTGGGACCTGAGCTCTGTGAGAGGCAGCCAGCAGCTCCTTCCCTTTTCCTCCTCCCTCTACACTCCAGTTTCCCTCTGCTCTCTTGGGGCAGGGCTTGCTTGGCTTCCATCCACGTTGCCAGAGAACAGCGTGTACCTTGTCTAGTCAGCCTCCAAGGATCAACCTGAGAGCCACCTCGGAGCTCAGGTAGTGTTTCCAAATGTCAGGGCAACAGAGAATTCCCAGTTCACAATCAGCAGAATGGGTGCTCTCACCTACCAGAGCAAGGTTACAACCAAAGGCATTGGGAACAAAACAGAGACAGGCAGGTATTTTAGACAGAATAACTGGTAGTAAAATTAGCCTTCTTATATCAGCTGCAATGATTTTTTCTTCAAAATGTTTTTTTTGTTTGGTTTTTTTTTTTTTTTTTTTTTTAGTAAGAGTCAATGGAAGCAGTAAAAAAGTAATAATTGAAAAGCAGAAGAATCAATCAGAGATATTGATTTATTTGCACAGTTGTACTTAATAATTAAGGTACCTATATTTTAACCTCTACCTTGGAGACAGCCTGCATGATGCAACAGTTCAGTTATACACAGCTCACCAACATTGTATTACTTAATTAATTATTTTAAAACAATTTTTATAAAGCTATAGCACAACTTATCGGAGTTATTTCATCAGAACACTTCCTTAACATTCTCCAAGAACAAATGGGGACCACAGTTTATCTTGAGTAGTGTAGTTATTCAATTTTCTTTTAATACAAATTGGTTTTATTAAAGGATTAACTGGAAAAAAATTACTAACTGCTATAATGGTAGTACTGACATAGCTTTAACTCAGAACTGAGACTATTCAAAATGTAAAGTTTTTAATAGGTTAATATTTAATTCACTTGATATCTTTCCTCACAAAGAAATGTATTTAGTGACTAGTCTATACCACAGTAAATCATCAACCATTTATTTCTATAAGTAATGCTATGTCTTAAAATACATCATTTTATACCAGTTAAATATACCCCTGAACAATTAGTCTATTACATGTCCATTAAAATGATAGTGGTTTTATTAAATACACAGCAAAGAAAAGAATGTGGGAGACATGAAAACAGAAAATGTATTTCACATACCTAATAGAAAAGTGTTCTGTTGATGTTACTAGGCTATATAAAGTATAAAGATATCACAAGGAAAATTAAAAAAAAGTTCAAAGACAGAATTTTGCTGATTGCTAACTGAAAAAATCTGCAAGAAAATCATACACATAGGTCACTATTACAGTCTGCTACAACTCCTATAAGTATCTGAGAGGAGGGCAAACACATGAAGCATAACACAGCACAGTCCCACACATGTTAATATGAAGTCTGTCTCCTCTCAGGACAATTATACATGTAAGTATCCCAAAATAACCCACGCAAACTATAGCTTCATTTTACTTTTCAGCCTCCAGAACTGAAAGTTCTCAAAGTTATAATATAACTTTATATTGTAACTTATGCCTGAAATAAATCTGCTGAAGATTTTTAGAAGGTATCTGTAAGTGCAAGGACTATTAAATGTGGAAAAACACACGTAACAGAAAAAAAAAAGTATGTAATTGTTTCTCAATAAAAATATACTACACACAGTATTGTACAAGGAAAAACTAAATAATTTTGATTCTTACTATTAACTGTGAAACTCAAAAGCTAAACATCTTCAATACCCACACAAAATCTATCAATTCAATATTAAACAGTGTGGCTTTCTTGGGACATGTCTGTGTGTCATAATAGGAAAGGGAGCTTGAAAGAAACAAACCAAACACATTACCACATTGCATCGGCAGTCCTTAAGGAGCTGGTAGATCGGGATCTTGGCTTCATAACAATGCTCATTTTGAAAAATTCCTTCAGTATTTCTAGCAGTCAAATATCAGTAGTCCTTACAGAGATCATTCTCAAAGTATTTCATTTCAAAGTGTTTTTTTTAAAAAAAAAAAAAAATCCCCTGCTTCTTTAAACCCTTGATGTCTGACTCCTGTAATAGTCCAGGCTGCAAAGGAAGAATTCTAACACGCTGCAACTCCTTCCTTTTTCATGCTGAATTTACTCCAGCACTGTGCTGTTCGGAAATGACAGTGCTTTTCTCTTCTGTCTTGCATTGCCCTGGGAGGAACTAGTCTATTTTGAATCTATTCTCCTTGCAGGTCACATGGGAATGAAGGCAGCTGAAAAGAGTCTCTCTCTTTCTTGCAGTTTGATAACAACAGGTTTAAAGGTCAATCACATTTAAAACAAAACAATAAAAAAACCCAAACACTAAACAAAACAAAAAACCCTCCCATTACTGATGGATAACAAATGAATGGAAAATATTAAGGTAAGTTACAGTAATATTAGTAAGTTTGCAGGGAATTTCCACTTAGAGACGTGCTAGATTAATTAGTCTCTGTGGAGTAAAGCAAGGAAGAAAGATTCTGCATTCTAAGTTAACTAAAAGTCTTACCTAGAAATGTAATTCCTCCTTCTCTTTTTCTCCTAACCCTTGCCTAGATACTGTGAGTAAATACTATTGTCTAACATCACAAAATAGAAAGTATTCCCTTTCTGAAAGACATTCAAAACACTGTGGGGAAGTTAAGTGAAAATAAAACTCCTTGTTGACTGTTCAAGTCAAACACACATACAGACAGCTATTGTTATAAATCACTGAAGGACAAAATATCTCAGTTAAAGAACTCTAACATGACGTCGTATCTACTGTACTGAAGAAAGAGATCTTTTCCTCTTACAATAAATACATTAATAGTTTATGCATTCAAACAAATTTTTATTTATAATTGCTAGCCAAAAACTTATAATAAAAGCTTAGAAAGTTAATTCCTTTAAGGAAATAGTAGTGTAAGCATATGTGGCAATTTAAGCATTAGAAGAGGAAGAAAGCACAGAGACCTGGATATGGCATTTAAATTATAAATGTTGAATTATCTCTGAACTGCATTAGAATTGTTTTTAAACTGAGAAAGCAAGCTTATTGCTCCACAACTGGTTACATATATAATAGCCATTGCTTTGTACAGTCTTTGCAAGTGGTAATGCAGCTAGGTTAATAGTGAAAGCAAGCACTAAAAATTGTATTAATAAAATTTATACAGACTTGGCAAATAGAAGGAAAACCTGTCAAACAGGCTCTGCACTAAAATGCCCCAAAAATCATCAAAAAGGAATGTGTGTAAAGCTCTCAGGAACCTTTGCACTTCTTTTCATAACTGTACAATAAAAAGCATTACCAACTGCATTGCGTATCAACAGGAAAGATCCTAACTGCCCTGGAGGCCTATGCCAGTCATCTGAATATAAAGTGCTACACAACAGCAGAAGGAATTTTAATAAGGTTTCTCAGTAAGCAGTCTGTTTTTCATGTGTTCTGGCACATATCCTCCAAATATCACCGAACAGTTAATGCGGGACCTTTTCTAAGAGTCCTGTGGAATCATAGAAGTTAACCTCACAGAGTGGAAAAAGCATCTGTGATAAATTTAGCTCAAAGGGTCATACAGTCATGGGACATTTATTAACAGTTGGGTCTGTCCCTGTGCAGGTCACACATCTATAGAAGTGAGTATAAATCAGGCACCATGTTGTGAAACTTTTATTCCTTAAACAGATGGAATAGGTCATAAAGAAGAATAAAAATTACATGAAATAGAAATGCTAAGCTATTTCAAAATAGCTGGCCACTTAAGTTTGCCTGCTTATTTATATTGATAAATATTAACATTATCCCTATATCAATGAAGAACACAAAATAGAAGAGAATACAGCTTTTGACTATATGTTTTCAGCATACTGGAAGGGATTGCTCAAGTATTACGTCCATTAGATGCTGCCTCTCACATATAATTAATACAATAACTAGATATAGAATGCAGTATCTTCATATAATAAGTATTGCTATATAAATACACCATAGTTACAAGTACTTAGATAATTACGGTAGTCTTTCAATGCCAATTCAATGACGAAAAAAAATCTGATGCAGATCACCAACAGAGGTAAATACTAAACCCTATTGCCAACATGCTTTCTTTTTTGGTACCCTTTATCAGCCTGTCAGGTTCAGACCAGGTGCTATATGAACCACATATTAATTAGCAACCAGAAGACTAGGACTGTATTTCAAGCAGTCAACATAGACCCTGTCCTCAGAAGCATAGACTTCCAGCAAATGGAAATGTGGGAAAGTATTTTTGTAAAGAACACAGAGACTTGATAGTATAAGAAAGACTAACCTTTGCTGTAAGAGTTTCTAACAAAACTGGTAGACCAACTTCAACAGTTAGCAGTAGCTTCTCATTCACCCATAAAATCTGTTGCACCACCATTAACATCAATGGCAGTTTTATTTATCTAAGACTGAAATAAGGATAAAAGCATACCGGTTCACTGTGCTCACAGAAGATAACAAAGCATTTATTTTAGGCCCCTAGTCTTGGTATGGGGTTAAATAATAGAAGTCTCCTCATAATCTGAAGAATTAAGACAAATTAAGAGAAATCAAGACAATAAAGAAACGGCCATTCCATTCTGATAGCAATGAAAAATTGTGATATCAGTTAACTAATTGTTAGAATAACCAGTAAGAAGCCATCAGCAAGAAAAGTAAATGAAACTTCTCAAAGGCATAAGACAGTATCAGATCCAACTTCTTCATAATAGCTGATTTACATATTAGAAGATGGAAATGTATCTATGTTAATTGCAAGCATCCTTTTTTATCAGAATAATATTTTATGAGTAAGAGGTATGGCATTTTATGTTACTAAATCCAAAATGCCAATACGTAAATTATGAGTAGAGTAAAGTCCTGTTTAAAGTACTGTAAAGAAGATAAAGTGTACACTACATGTTATAAAAAGATGTGCTCAGTTTTACAGATGCACATATAATATACATAGTACATAAATGTAATAATTTATTTGAGACAAATGCAACAGGCACTTGTAGCACTGGATTTGCACATGTCAATCTGTACCTCCAAAAAAAGTAATATTTCTTTTCCTTTTTGGAAAATGGCAGAAATAAAGGCTCTTGAATGGATCTCTTATTGCCGTGCCATCACCATTATGGTAAGTGTTTGCTTCATAATAAGAATAAGGAAGAAAATATTTTAAATTAATGAAAACAATAAAAGCTGGAACGATTCAGTAGTGCTAAATACACTAATAATAAAAGCGGCAAGAACAGCAATGGTATTTTTTTCTGCGTCTATCTGTAAACTGAGGCTTCGGCTGTATAGTTAAGTTGTCTAAGGAAGAAAAGATACAGAATTAGAGCACCAATAATAAAATATGTGCAGGATTCAACCTGCTTTCAGAATGCTTGCATGTTAGTTACTCATCTTCAAATCAGTAACTAATTGAATTAAAGCAGTCTTACACTGAACAAAATTTAAAATTAAAATTCATTGGGAAAGTCATGGTGTAGGGAATGAGGCGCTGGTCAGACTGTTCTGTTCATGGAGTATCTTTGTCTTGAGAGTATGGAAACTCTCCTTAAATGTTCTGAGTTTTGGCTTCCTCATTTCTGAAACAGATGTAATGGACATTATGCTGGTTGAAAAGCACATGGAATTCAAGGGGCTGAAAATATGCAATAGTTGCCAGGTTATTATTGTTGGTTTTATATGAGCTGAAGAAATAAATGCAGTCTTCATTTTTAAGACAAAGTGAAAGCCCCTATAGGCTGGTAAGACTCCAGTTTAACATTTTAAGTTAAACCTACAAGACCTGATACCACTTTGATTGTTTACTGGGTTGAAAAAAAATCAGGAATTTCTAGCAAATATGCATTGCTTTAGGGCACGTAGGGACACTGGCAATATATCAAGAGAAACAGAATACTGGAAGCCTAATGTCAAGCCTTAACAGGTAAAGAATGACTGGGCTTTTAAGTATGTTATTTGGAATGTGCTTTTGCAAATGAAAGGTATACAACAAGCAGCTGCTTCTTGAGTTGCAGTCTCAGTTTTACCATAAATTTATTTCAGTTATCTCTAAAAACTTGGATCTGAGTTCTTTCACTCAGGACTATCCTCAGCGTTGCTTAGCTACTGTTGCATTTGGTCTTGTGTACACTTTGAATCTTTACTTTTTTTTAATTTACCCTTGCCATTTGAGATATTTATATAAAATACAGTTTTCGATATACAAAGAATATGCACTGAGACACAAACCCAACCTTTCTAATCTCTAGAAGCATATAATTCACAATAGAAAACACTCCCTCACAAACTAAGTGCCATACCAGTTAGTTTTGCTAAACTGTGAGTTGCAGTTCATCCTAGTTCATCTGCAGCGCTAGTTTATCTTCTTATGTCATGTATTGCAGAACAAGAATGAAGGACAGAAAAGATTAACAAGATGTCCTACATTACCTGCATGAATGGGCTTGAGAACTAATAATGCAGGTTCAGAAGAGACATCTTTCAATAATAAATATTAGCAAGAGAATTAGGAAAGGAAATTTTTGACCCATCAGAAGATTTAACCTCTTCTCACTATAGCAAATTATTTTTGCAGTGTATTGAGGAAATGCTGGGAAATTAAACTCTGCTGTTCACTTCTAGGAAACAGCATATTCCCTTTTGATTGGAGCAACTTTATCAAAAAAGGAAAAAGATATATACAACTGCACAACTGAAATAACAGAAAAGTCTAATAATAATTACGGCTTAGAATTCTTAAGACTGGAGAAAGGCAAACTAAAGGGCATACAAGAAATACAACATATGTCATTAATGTTTCTTTTCATTTACATTTAACTGCCTGGATCAAGCTACCTGACTTATGAATAAATACGGTTTATTTGCTCAGTTATAACAGTGTAAATACAGTAACTATGTGCTCTACAAAGGCTCTACCTAGACTCACCTGTGCAAAACTCCTCACAGGTAGCATGGCAAAGTGGCCCTTGTGTAAGTATACCCTATTCTGCCATGATGCCTTGTCTGAGGATATTTTGTCTTGGTGCCCTTTGAAACTGCCCAGATGCTGCTGCCTCAGCTGTACCGTAAACAGCAAGTGAAACATATCATGAAAAGACGCCTTACAGTGCCTTAGTCCCTCACATAGCAAAGCTACATCCTTGATATATTCTTGGCTTAAAAAATGTCCCTGTACCTTTTTTTCTGGCCCGAGTTTTACTTGATTCAGTCATGTATGCAGTTAGAGATGAGCAAATTCGACAACAACCAACTATTGCTGATCCACATACACTCAGCTGAAGAAACAAAGCTTTATCAGAATAGACCTAGTTACTGTGTAAATCTGGTTTTCTCTCTTCTTTTAAAAAAGACATAAAAATCCCCCTGGATATTCAACCATATCTCTAGTTATAAAACTATAAAAATATGCTTTGTATTATAAAAACACAGTCTTTTTGTAAGCTTTAGATGGATGTCCTGCAATAATAAGAGCACTAATTACACTTCTAAAGGGAAAACCTATTGATGTTTCCATTAGGCCTTCTGTTTCTCAACTATTTGCTCTACAGGAGCCTGGACTACAATTTCTTAGCTAAACAGCTGCTTAAAAAATAAACATTGGTGACTTGTACTTGTCAGCACAGAGTTCAGCAGTAGCTATGTTTTCCAAGGTCAACCGTTTTGGCCCCCCAAAAGGTAAAGACTAACAGTTTACTCTTTTATTAATGAAGTAGTGACTTCTGGTAAAACCAGGAGAAAACTCTATTCCTTTAAAAATATTTTATAAGTAGGGCTGGCCCTGGACAAAGTTACTGTTAAATATCAGGCTTACTATTTTAAGAATAATGATATTTTGTAGGATATATTGTCTTTCATCCTCATCCTTTTCAGAAGAATTGCACAGTGCTGCTGTATATCATTCAAAATGCACAAGTGGGAGATTAAGGAGAGACATCTGGAAGACACTTGGGATACTACCATTTCACGAAGACTACATACGTATTTCCAGAATATAAATTATATTACCATTTCAAGAAAAGAAACCTTTTATAGATATATATATATACAGCCTGAAAATTTAAACACACACTTAAATTTTAAGTATGTAAGCTAACCTTATATATTATAGCACTTTCCTGCCCACCTCCCCCCCTTTATCTTGTGTAGAACAAAAATCTGCCATTAACATCAAAGGTGTATTCTAAAATGAATATGTCACATTTTTCTTTTTGGAAGCAGTGAAACAATCAATGTTTATTATTAGAAATTCTTTCTGAAAACAAATCTGACGTAGGGTATTTACATCATTATAAGAGCATAGTTTTCTACAAAATGGAAGGGTGGATTTTCCCATGCTTATCAATGGAAACTTGGCATCCACAGGTATTGGGCCATGACCTGAATGAGTCAGACATGGATAAGGCTCTTGTTTGGTAGAATGACATCATCCATACTTATAAGTCCTTCAGAAAACTGAAGGAAGTAAAATTGAATTAATGATTTATTAATTATGCTACCAAACCTTTCTTGAAGAATAACTACACCTCTAGGCCATTTGTGTTTCAGAAAATCCCCTTGAATTTGTATAAAATGTATATGTATTTATTTTCAAGGTATGAAAAACTTCTAGGACTTATTCTAGTTGGCACAGGGAGAAGAGAGAAAAAACCCCAAGCATTTTAAGTGGACACTCAGAAGTATGAAATTGTCTTGATTTTCAACACAAAATTGTCAAACTCAAAACTGCAACTAAAAGAAAAAAAACTGTTTAAGAATGTGGCAACTTATTGGAAAGCCTTCTATGAGCAGAAATGAAGGTTAAATTGAGAGTACATTATTTGCCATGAATTATTTACTGACAGCTAAATAAGGCATACCAAGAAAAGAATTTTCTCACTAGCCTTGAGCTGTTGGAAGGTTTGGTTGCTGATTTAAACTGGTCAGCTAGGCTGTTGCTATAGAGAGCTCTGATAGCTAGTTGCTGGGGTAGTCTATTTCCATGATTCAAACATCTATTTTAAGATAGAACTGTTCCTCACAGCTGTCTGTCTTTCTGTGGACTAAGGCTGCCTGCTTCATTTACATCAGAAACCTAGACTGGAGAATTCGTGATGTACTTGATAAATCTTAGGGTACCAACCTAAAAACTTCAAGCTTCCATAACATTTTTTTTGCCTCTATACTTACTTCTAGGAGTTGAACTGAATGTAGATAGGATTACACATTTTGCCTTTCTAGAAATGTAAATGTCAAAATATTTTCATATTTGGCCTCACATGTTTTCATATCTGGATCGCGTGAGAGATTAACAGTGCCAAGAAATCACCTCCTCAGCCCATAATTAATGTAGAGACTATCAAGGTGGGAAAACCTACACCTCTGACTTCTCACCCTTTTCTCCCCAGAAGGGAAAAAAAGCAAAATGATAAAAGGAATAAATACATACATACAAACATGCACAAATATGTATTACACCATCGATGCCTACCACTTAAAACTACTGTAAGACCAACTTCTTCTGAATACCTAGACAACTGGAAGGGGACACACAGTGTGTTCTCATGTTCACTGACTCTAAATTTCTGCCCCATTTAGGGCTAATTTATTACTTCTCTCGCTTCTTTATTTAGTTTTTATCTCTCTGATGTTTACCTTATTAGACAATGTACCAGGCATAAGAAAAGCATGTCACAGAATAAATCACTACAAAACTGACAGCTACACTCACTGTTAAATACCTCCAGAGATGATGATAGCCAGAAACTTCATGTTGTTCTGGATGTACAAATCACATAAATTGGGTGCAAGCATTTCAGTATTGCCAGTACAGTGCCACATTGGACATGGAAAATGTGCATCTTTCCTCTTCGGCCTTCTACAGGTAAAACAGATACTTTGGGTATCATCAGATTCCTGGAAATATGTCAGCATATGATATGTTTCCAAAGAGACATATTTATATGTGGGACACCAATACTGAAACAAGAAATTTTTTTCTTGATAATGAGTGTTTTACTTCCATGTACTCTAATGACAGCCACCTAATATAGCAAACCAATCTTTTCTCTTTTCTTGATTCTCCCCTTCAGTATTTGATTAACAAAGTTATGGCTTTTTTTTTAACCACGGAAAGCAATCCAACTAATATCCTTCTCAACATTTGCTGCTGTGTTACACGCAGAAGAAAGAATCTTTCAAAAATGAGGAAAGGCAAGTTTCCTCTTTCTTGACTTAGGTTTTTATTTTTGAAATAGTGTTCATCAGCCTTGTAACATCAGATTTCCTACAAAAAAACCAATGTGCAGTTGCAATAGGAATTCCTACCTATTTACTTACCTTCTGTGATCAACATGTTTAAATGTTCATTAATGATGTGTTTATAGACTCAATAAGTTGGAAAAGGCCTTTGATTTCATTCAAACCCAACTATACCTGTCCAATACTAAACCATATCCCTAAGCACTTCATCTACCCATCTTTTAAATACCTACAGGGATAGTGACTCAACCATCTCCCATGCAGCCTGTTCCAGTGCCTGATAACCCTTTTGAAGAAACTCTTTCCTAACGTCTAATCTGAACTTTCCCTGCTGCAATTTGAGGCCATTCCCTCTCGTCCTATTGCCTATCACTTGCGAGAAGAGACCAACACCCACCTAGCTACAACCTCCTTTCAGGTGGTTGCAGGCAGTTATAAGGTCTCCCTTCAGCCTCCTTTTTTCTAGGCTAAACAACCCTAGTGCCCTCAGCCACTCCTCATAAGACTTGGTCATCTGCCTGCTCACTGGTTTTGTCACCCTTCTCTGGACACTCTCCAGGACCTCAATGTCTTTCTTATAGCGAGGGGCCCAAAACCAAACACAGTATTTGAGGTGTGGTCTCAGCAATACCAAGTACAGGGACACAATCTCTCCCCTGGTCCCGCTGGTCACGCTGTTTCTGATACAAGCCAGGATGCCATTGGCTTTCTTGGCCACCTAGACACACTGCTGGCTCATATTCAGCCAGCTGTCAACCAACACATGCAAGTCCTTATCTGCAGGCATCAAATAATTTTCAAAACCAAAAGCAGTTCAAATCAGTTAAGGGACTTGGACTTAACTTATTGCTTTTATTAGAAGAAGTACCTCTAAAGGAGTACTGATAATCTGGTACCAACTTTGTATCTTTCTAAAGTTTTAGGTTTTGAACCATAAGAAAACTTAAATGTTAAATTGTCACTTTCAAGAAATAGAAAAGTTTTCTCTCCACTCTTCTATGAATCAAATAATTTATTGAAAGTAACTTTTCCCCTTAATAATTTTTCCTTTAGAGGAATATAGTGTTTTCAATGAACATCAACTTTGTCATGTTAGCTTTTTAGAAAGGTTAGATTTACATATTCTTCAGGAGAAGAGTTACAGGTTCATGGTTGTTACCTGCTAAAATATAATTTATTTATGTCTCAGTTGTAAACACAAAAGCTAAAAAATTATACATAATCATGAGGTTTGTCCTCTAAATATCTGTAATTGAGTCCATCTAAACCTCACAGATTTTCAGTATTTAATTTGCTCTTATATCAATCAATGCTTCAAATTACATCCTCCTGGCCAAGTTTTATTTTCATTCTCCTTGAGCTCTCACAGATTTTGAAGCCAGAAACTACTGCTTGATTCTAAAAATTCGTTCACATCATCATTCTCTTATCTTATATTTCAACTCTGCTGCCCAACTGAAATAATTTTCTTCTCTCAGTTCCCCTCACATCTTCTGCGAAGGAAATTCCTTAGTCCTCTGCCCTGGACATCTCCTTTCTTATCTGCTATCTTAAATAGTTTTAAACACTAGGTTTATGTTGAGGAGCCATGATGTAGCCTTCTGTATTAAATTCTTACCTCATTTTGCCTAGCAATGCTTTCCATAGAATCTTCTGATGTTCCCAGGCAAGCAAAATATTGAAAGTGATCTTTAAATAAGTATTATTTCATGTGCTTTTCTGTCACATGACTAGCACTCTCAATTATCCATGCTTTCCTAAATAGATTTCAGCCTTGATCCTTCATTTTGGTAAAGCCAGCCTTGCTATAGCTAAGCATCATTCCTTCTGCTTGGGAAAAGTGTCCAGGAATTACTCTGTCCAGAGCCGCAAAACATCAGGTATTTTCTATCTGTTCAGCATTGGACTGGTCAATAGGACCGCCAGGTTTTCTGGCTCAGTACTTCAACATATGATTCCATTTGCATGTTCCCATGTGTGACCTCTTCTTGTATGAAACTTTTATTTTCTACAGAAATTCTATCCTCTTTTCCTTAAAACATTTTCAACCTTACTGTATCTATTAGTTTCTCAAACAGTTGACTTAAGTCTGACAATAAAAACTGCCTAAACCGGCAACTTTTTTGCTTATTTCTCAAGCATTTTATGCTTTACATGGCAACCTTTTGTTCAGGAAAAAAGACCCCAGCAAATTTCATATCCCCTCAACCTTCTCTTTTGAATTACTCCTCAAAAGATGCTCATCCTAGAACAGGTAGAGAACAGCCATGTCTGACAATGGCTAGAGAATAACAACTCAAACTTCTATTTTTCATCAGTTTGAATAAAATCCAGGCTTCCTACTTCTGTAGATTTACAGTAACACCACCTACATTTTATAGTGTGTACCTCTTTCCCAAATACAGTTTTTCAAGTTCCTTCTTATTACTGCCACATATTTCTCACAAAAATTATGATCTCCAAGGAAGAGTATGTCTATGCTGCACTCTGAATCTCTTCTGCACATACCTGAAACTGGAGAATACTCAAGAAATTCAGAAAAAGATATGCAAATACTAAATTAATTTTAAATTTTGATACTCTTGTGCTGAAGCAGGTCACAGATACGGTGCAAAACTGTTTGACAGTATAAATAATGCCCTTGTGCCAATAGAGATTTGTAGTATGTTGTATTGGGAATGTTTATTTTATGATTTTATAGAAATATACTGTAAAAATAAATCTAACCTGCAGTAGTAATTATTTGAAACCATGTAATTCAAGCAGCATGTATAACAAAGTCCTTGCTGTTGGTTGCTTTAAAGACTGTCTAGGCTGCATGTCAATGGGTTTGCATGTAAATGAGGGGAAAAAAGTCAGTCTTTTCATTCTACTGTCAGTATTTTACATGTAAATTTTGTTTGGTTTCTGTTACTAGTCCAAGGGAAAGTTAAAAACCAAGACATACTGGGTTGCAAAGACCACTCTGATACATACTTATTCTCTTTTCATTCACATGTTAAATTAAGTACAAAAGTGCTACAAAAAAGTTATTTCTGTAAGAATGTGTGAAAGTTTAAATGAAAATAATTGATTAATTTATAGAAAATTTCAAAAATATTTAGATGCACAAATATTTCAATAGTACATTTTTTCTTTTATATTAATGCAAAAATTTAAGGAACCAGAAACCTATACTATATTTCTCATTGCAAACACTGTTAAAGACTAGTCCTGGCATTAAATGTTGGCCATAACAATATCTTCTAAAATGTTCCATGTCCATAGGAACATATTTCATAACTATTATCCAAACTTGAGCTATGATTCAAAATACACAGGCAGTTTAACAAATCTCAGCAAGAGGCACATTTCTGATTACGGTATTTGAAGTTATAAAATGTTGAAATTTATCTCTGCTGTTTAAGCAACTTAAAAAGAAATGCAGTTGTACAAAGTCATGTCCAACCGATCAACACCCAGATAAGGTGACATTTAAGAGGAGAAAAATTGACTGAGACTTTTATGTCCTTTTGTTTCTCTCCATCATGTTCTATTATTTTGGACAAGAACACAAATAAATGATTCACTTCTGCATTTTACAGCTGAAAAAAGGTCTTAGCATAGAAACCATTTCTCAGTTAGAATGTCATTGTTACAATACCAAAGATAAGCTACTAGGACACTTTGCCTAAAAAGTTCTAAATCTAATACATTTTGTGCTGATTGCAGTTGAAAAACTATGACTTCTTCAATGCTTATTTGAAATTCTATTTAAAAGTGTCAATGAACTTAATAATTTTATTAACATATGAAGCTTAGTATCCTAATTTTTCTTGTCCAAAGAAATTCCTCCAAACAGTGCATTGGAAGTTCTCCTAACACATGGTTTGCATCTGCACTGTTTTTCCTTCTAGCATAAGAGCTTCCTCACTCAAGCCCCTGCTGATGACTTTCTTTACAACCGTTGGTCAGATGCTTCAAAAAGTCATCATTTTAAAGAAAGCACTGTGCAGAAAACTTTCTTCTGAAATGGCTTATACAGAAGGAGATGATAACAACCACTAATTCTGGCAATATTTTTTCTCAGAAAAGCACCTAAGAAAAATAAAGGTTCAAGAATCTTTCTAAACTTTAATGAATTTTCAATTATCTAGAGAAGGAGAATAGCATAGAAACAGAAAAAAAAAATTATTTTAACTCAAGCAAATTAGCAAACCAGTTAAAAGCCAGAATTGCTAAAATTATAACTGGAGTCCTTAGCTCTGGAGTTCATAAAGGACTCATGTCCTTCTTTATAAGGATACGTACATTTTTTTAATGCAGGAGACACAGATTCCCAGCGAATGGAGTAGTAAGTTCTGTGGCTGCCTTGCCTGACAGGCATGTCAGACTGCACACTGCTGGAGACTAAGAGGTCTCAGGGAGGAATACTGCACTCTCGGGAAAAGTACCTTCAGTTCTACTTATTCACAACCTTTTTAGGGATGACCATGTAGTTCCAAAATGTGGGCCAGCTGCTCTTTGTACCAAAACAATCTCTGCTCATAACTGCTGAAAGAACAATGATGTCAGAGAAGGATTATTTTCACTTTTTTGAAATAAAACAGGGCAAGATCTGAGACTATTCTATTAGGATCTGATTCCAAGTTTTCAAAATGGAGATACTGACAATGAAATCTGCAGTACCAAAAAAATCCAGTTTAAACGTGTTGATTTTATAAGTTTGTTACACAAGATATATCTAGAGAAGTCAGGTTTGCAGAAGAAGGTATCTTTCAAAAACTGAGTTGAAAGTACTAGAAAAAAAAGGAACAAAGTTCGTGTATACAATCCTTCCACCTAAATCCAGGATTTAGAACCAAATGTGTTCTTACTTTAATCTAATTCTGTTCATTAATTTTACTTAGAGAAAAAAAAAATGCAGTACCTGTAAAGTAGAAAGGGATGCTAAAAAGGGAATAAATAGCAGATCCATAAAGAATGAGAGAAACAGCATCTATGGAATAGAAGGTAGCCAGTGGGTGGATGGAGAAAAGATAAGACTGAAAAAAAATGTGTCTCTGTAGCTTCTGTTAATTTTAGTGTCCCGTAAAATGACAACTTTTAATTCCCAGGCTTGCCTTTTGAAGAAATTTCTGTGTATGCTTTCTGTGTCACACTGAAGGATGAGATAGATCATGGCTGGTGTTGTTTCTGACCTTCCTCCTTTCCTTCAAAAAGATGATATTCAGTTGCTGAACTTGTGTATTTTGACTCACATGGTGTATATTACACTGATTACAAGCAAATGTTGGATCTACGGATTTTGATATTTCTTTTGTGAAAGATATTGCTTGTGGTGGCTTTAGAGATCCATTTACCTTTTTAACATATTAAAACATTAAAACTTGGCTTGTGGGCCTAAGAATTTTTCCTTTATTGCTGGTCAGATTCTTATGATTTTGTTTTGTTTTCCAAGGATGACATTTAAAATAGGCCTCTTAGTATACTAAGATAGAGGAAAGAATGAGAAAGAAACATGCATTGGACTATTAGAGAAGCATGAGTTATTTCCCTGACACAAAGCTCTCTTCAGCTTTTATCAGCAACTTAATAAAAATCTTAATTAAAAAAATACCATTGAATAGTTAAATCACTGTTCTAAACAACCTTAAGGCTTCTCCTACAGTACAGTCATCCTTTTATCCTTTACATATCCTGGTTTTTATCCAGTTTTAGGTTGACTATGACACTTATTTTATCTTATATCTATTGCAATATATAGTATTTAAACCCAAATTAATAACTTGAGGTTTTTCCTCCTGGGAATTTACCCCCAGATTCATGGAACTCACGTTAGAGGAAAAAATGAAGCACAGGAAAATACAACAGTAAATTGCGTGCTTATTTACATTGGTAGAAAAAACACCACAATGTTTTTTAAAAGTCACTTTGCAGGAAGTGTAGTATAGAAATCTCACCTAAAAAAATGCCCTATGTTTTTATTTAAAAATATGAGAACTATAGCCAGTAAAAAATGAACAAAATAATGAAGAATGAAACAAACCATTTTCAGCTTAATTAACCAGGTTTGCATTAGGGTGAACAATGGGGCCCCCTCTTCTCATCTCAGGTACATATCTTTGTTCATGTGTGCTCTGTTGTCACTTTCCCTCAGAACATATGAAAGTTAGAAATACGTTGATATCCATACTTGCATGTAATTCATTTGAATTTCATTCAAAACTATTGTCAAAATCTCTTGTAGTCCAGGTATTTTCCTAGGTGTTAATCGATCTGTATTCTTTATTATTCTATGGTCCTTTCCTGAGACTCATCTCAGCAAGATAGGTTCAGTTTAGTTTAGTTAACCTAATTTCTCATGTTTCTTGGAAAGCATTTTTTCCTCTGTAAATTTGCTGGTATAGTTAGCAAGAATATGAACTATCTCATCTGCCTAGACATTAGGAGGAAGTTTTTCACAGAAAGGGTCATTGGGCATTGGAACAGGCTGCCCAGGGAGGCGGTTGATTCACGTTCCCTGGAGGTTTTTAAGGCACGGGTAGACGAGGACCTGAGGGACGTGGTTTAGTGTTTGATGGGAATGGTTGGACTTGATGATCTGATGGGTCTCTTCCAACCTGGTGATTCTATGATTAATTTTTTTTTCTGAGCGCTATTTCATAATTTGTTACTACTTTCATGCAAAACATGCAAATCTCAGATCAAACAGATGAGAAAGAGTCATTTCCTGAAAATGTTTCCCTGTACTTTGGTCTCTCTAACACAATGGACAGTAATAGCAGTATACTACAGAAGACTGCAGGATTTTCTGCAGTTACTAATTTCTTATTGAGCATCTCAGTCAATAGGTATTATGATGCTACTGTATAACATAATACATTATTACCATAACTCCTAAAGCAGCTCTTTTGAGAGAAGTGTCTGTGCCTGCAAACTCAAAGAGGTGGGATAAACAAGCTCATTTCTAACTGAAACAGCATGTACTTGGAATCAGTTTTATTCTTTTCCTTTTATAGTAATAGAGTGTATGACATCTAACAGTGAGTTAATTGTTCCAGGATCAGAAAAATATATCATACCAAGAAGAAATGTTACCTAAACTCTTTAGAAGTATCATATAGACTAATATTTACAATGAATTGCTAATAACATCCTTTTCTGTTCTTTATCAAAGTTTAGAAGCTCTCAAAATGCTGCTTCATTAGACAGCTCTGCAGCGTACTAAACAGTTTTCACTGACATTCTCTGAGTGGTTTTTTTTCCAATCCTCCTTCATTTGAATTTATATTAGCTACTATAAACTAAAATCAAAGTGACAAAATAATTCAAAAAGAAAGGTCCTAATTATGAAATATCTTCTTGGTCAAAGATCAACTGTTTCTTGAAAGGGTATAGAGAGTGCAAATATAGCAAATCTCTTTCTCAGTGAAGAATGCACAGCTTTTCCAGGATTGTCTGCTCCTTTCTTTATATCTTAAAATAGTGCCATTGTACAGCTGGGAAATCTGCATCTTGAAAGCATCAGGGAAGAAGAGGCTGCTGAGTTTTGCATGCTAATTGCAGCCTAAGTGAAGTCCTTAAACTAATACATAACAACTTTCTACTTTGAAATTCACAGCAGCAGTACACCAAAGAGCAGGGCATAAGGAGGAGCAGTCTGGGTCACATTTACACCCTCTGTGTTGTGAAAAGTAAAATTTTAGATACATGTTGACTCAGTGTGACTGTCAAAGTCATGTTACTGTGCCATGCAAACCTCTCAAATTTATTTCCAGTCTCTTAGACTATGGTGTTTTCCTTAAAGCTCCTATAGTCCAGCTATTAGATGAAAATCTAAAACTGTATCTTCAGAAAGATCCTGGCTTTTCTGGTTGAAGAACTTGAGGACAAAACCAAAAACACTTCTTAAACAAACTCTTGCAATTCTCCAAGGCACAATTAGAAACAGATGGAGTTGCCTGTACTGTAATAAAATCAAGCAGAATATAATATAATCTGGTAGAAAACTGTGAACTGTATTTTAGCGGAGCAGAAATGGACTAAATCCTTCTTGGAGGCTACTGTGAAGCACCTGAACAGTGGGTAACAAACTTCTCCATGTAAGTATTTTGCCCCTTTACATTCTGCTCCAGGAGACATTAGTGTTATGGACAATAGCTTTGTCCTGTCAGATAGTCCCAGTTCACCATCTGGAAAAATTCTTGGGCTGTTTTTTATATGGTGTAGTTACAACCAAGGCAAAATCAGTATCCTGATGTGCCACTTACCAAAACCAGCAAAGCTAGCACCAGTGAATCTAGCACTAGAGACCATCAAGCTACCTCAAGAAGTACTTTCACTTCAAAGTTTTACAGAAATGTACATTTCTGACATTCAGCATGGATAAGACAATCATATCATTGTATGTGTATAACAGACACTACCTAGATCACTACATTTTTCCATTTAAATTGTGTATGGATTTGTGGGCTAATATTTCATCTATTAAGAGTCCAGACTGAAAAGTATGCACAGCATAATGAAACTTTTATCTTTCTAGCAGGAATGGCCAAGGAAGAAGATTCATGACAGCAAAACTTAAGCCCATGGAGGATCACAGTTATCTGTTTCTCTGCATGTGAGGAGGCAGTTTTATCTGCATCTTGAAACAGAATTTTAATGAGATCACACTACATTTTGCTATTGGCCCCAAATATGAATTATTATACCATCTGTGCTAGATCATTAATATACTTTTCTATAAGCAGTATTATTTTGGCATTAAAATGTGCTCCTGCTTGTATAGTAAAAACATTCTGGTTAGAATTCCTTCTGTTTTCTATGATCCTGAGCAAAGTTTATTAGAAAACAGAACTACATGTATTTTTATGCCAACTTTGGATAAGTCTCAAAATATGCCATGTGCTGTGTCGTGTGGGAAAAATCTTAAACTGAGACCATAGCCAAGAGGAAACAAGGAACAAATACAATTTGCAACTTACACAGTCATTAAGAGTGCATGATTCCCTCATTAAAAGAACCATCTGGATACTCAGGTTAACATTAAGAAATTATACCAATGTTTTTTTGTTTCCTTTCTATTTGAAGTAGAAAAATACCTGCCAAAAATTATTATTTTGCTTCAGAAAGCTAAGATAAAAGTATAATGTAAACTTCTTTCTTATTCTTAGGCTACACTTCTGTTCAGGAATGGATTACTTTGAGACATCTCACAGCAAATTCATTGGAGCATTTTCCACATACAATGTTTATAAGATGCATGCTTTCCTTTTCTGACACCACTAAAAGAATAACTCAGTGGATTTCACTTCTGCTGTTTTACAAACATACCTTAGGTTGCAAATTATCAGTTTTTTGACTGCATAGTCCCTGGTCCAATGGAGTGCAAATGATGTTGAAACATTTGGCTTGACTTCCAAAGCTGATACAAAACAGATGTACGCGGTTGCTTAAAACAGCTGACCTCTGCTTTTCCCATGTAATGTTTGCATGACTGTACTCTCTTCCATTTTCTTTTTATTTTACAATTAAAAGGAACAAAAAGCAAGAAAAAATTATATAATTTGATGGCTATGTAGAATCTGAAATATATTTCACACATTTAGGAAAACCAAATAAGCATCAGTGTCATATAACTTAAGATTAAAAACTGCATCACTTGTGTATTGCTACATGATCTTCTACCTTATGTGAGAGCTGTCTGAGCAGCAGATCATGTACCATATGCAATATTTGAATTGGCAGTTGTGAATTTCATGTATTGCCACATTTCAGTTTATCAGACGGAGAAGAGAACTTAAAATTGGACAAAAGAAACTAGAGTGTTCATTTGAAAGAACATCCAAACCATAAAACAAAATAACCAACCCTGATGTACTGTTCTCTAGGCAGGCATTGCCCTTTGGAAAAGATGAAATCCTCACCCATCCATCTGTCCTCCTAGTGCTTTGTACAAATGAAATGGTCGTACACAGCAGTAGAGAATTCACCAATTAAACAATTGGCAAACATTCCCTTGGGATGTGAACTCCCTATATTTTCTCTGCAGACTGACATAAGCCAAATATAATTCCTGAAAAAGCAAGAGGAAAGTAAATCATTAAAAAGCATCAGCCTCCTAAGTGCTTTTGTTTGATGCTAATGCTTCCATAGAAGCTTACAAGGGCTGCAGGTACATAGCTGTGTCAGGGAATAGCCTGGTGAAGGAAAAGGTATCTCCAGGTGAAGTGTCATGAGACATTGAAATATCTGGTATGGCTCACTTTCCAGCAACTGCAGATTAAATTGGATTCACAGGGTAACTCATAGGGTATATTAGAGTAATACATATGTAGCTCAAGCTGGATTCGTTTTGTTTTTCCTTCTTTTAGATTTGGCTTTTTGTTTCACCTACATCTGTTGTAGCCAAGAAAATACAAGGCCTCTCATTCTCCATCTGGAGGCAATTGTGTCCCATTTAAGAAGTTCTGCTTTCCTCCATTTTAAGTTTTTTCACTAAATAACTTCAGCTAGTTCTAACAGGAGTCTATCTGATCCTGCTTCGAGAGACAATAGACATTCTTAGGCTTTGCTGTTCTTTGTTCTGCTGTGTTATTTTGCTTTTACAACTGCAACAGAAATTTGTACTAAAGCCTGTGAAAGATAAACCACTAAAAAGCCAAGTATTGACTGGAAATGTAGCAAAGGTAAAATAAATAAAGGAAAGCCAAGTTCATGTGGACAAACAATAAAGTAAGTACTGTGTATTCAGCTTCTTCCTGGCAAACATCTCATGGTTTGCTCACTTAAATATAGGATATACTCACACACACTTATGTCTGTGTGTGTGCATAATGCGTGTGTGTGTATAATGCGTGTGTGTGTGTATATATATATATGTTTATATATGATGTGTTTATAATGGCCAGCTGCATGAGTATGTGGATGGGAAGCATTTGCCTCCTGCTGCTAAGACCCTTGATTTCTGCAGTTGCCCAGATCCTGGCAGCTTGCCTGAAGGACATTCTAGCAAGTCAAGAATCCAGAATAAGAGAGGCTACAAAAAAATCTAAATCACATTTTATATTTTGTTGTCTTAGAAATGCTCCTCCCTCAGAAAATTGTGTAAAACCAACTATTCATCATGAGGGATTTTTTTTCTTTTAGAAACGCAAAATTTCCATAGAGGTTGAAATTCTACCTCCTGCAATGATCCTTGTTGCCTTCACTCAATACTGTGTCCTTGTAAACTTCTCTCAGAGGAAAGAGAATGGGCAGACATGAAACAAGAGAAAGAGTACACAGTAATGGAAGTGAGACTATTCCAACAGAGTTAAAACTGCAGAATACCTGCTCTGGTCAGTATATTTAACAGAATGAGAAGTTACTATTCACGACCCAAAAGCAACTAATCATCAAATCTGTTGAAGTACATTGGAAATGAGATACAGGATAATAATGGAAATGTTATAATGCGACTGTTATTAAAATTAAATTTCCATGAGAACAGGAATATTATAGTTCATCTAGACCTATAGTTCATCTGGGTTTACTTCTAGTCACTCTATTAGAAGAAGCATTGCAGTAGGAAGGTTGATGAGATACGCAACATGAATGATATGGCCATGAAATACTTCCATGTGAAAAGAGGCACTGAAAATATATATTAATTGGAAAGCAGATGAGCAAGTGCACATATACATAAAATAATAACTAACGTTTTAGCAACATAAGGTTGCAATACTACTTAAAATGTTCCAAGGAAACAACAACAGCAGAATGAACTCCTGCACATCACCGTCAGTACATCTGTGGAAGTGAGTGTCAAAAGATACTGTTGAAGCCAAAAAGACCTGTAGGTTTTTTATTAGAAACTGATCAGAACTTGTATGAATAAATAGAACACTCAGACTTTTCACAGTAAGCAATACACACAGTAAGGAAAGCTCTGGAGTGGACATGCATAGGGAACTATGGATCATACTGATGAGATTCTCCCTCCCAAGAAAGATCATACTGTAATCATCAAGTTTCTTACTGTTTTCTCTCAAATGTTTGCTGCTGTCTGCTGTCACAGACTAGGAACATGTACACACAGACCACCCCTGCGGTGAAATATAACAGTGACCCCACCCTCTACAGTTAAGCACAACCAAAATGATTTGTGTGTCCTGCAATTCTGATTCTCGGTGGATGAGATTTTTTTGCTCCTTTCTTTTTTTTTTTTTTTTTTTTTTTTTGTCTTATGAAGAAAGGTGTATTACAGCCTTAAAGTACTTTTTAGCATTTACCAGAAGTTTTCAATTGACTTTTATATATGGATTTCATAGATAGAAACACAAAATGACTTGTAGTCATTAGTGGGGTTTTGGGCTCAGAAATAAAACGTATTAACTAGTTCTAATAAGGAATTCCAGTTCTTCAATTTCCTTTGCCAAAAAAAAAATCTATTCAGATCCAGAATTAACATAAACATATTGTACAGTGGCATAAAATAAACACTGGTAGGTTATTTCCATACCACTTTTCTTCTTGTTTAATGCAGTGTCTAGAAATTTTGAAATGGTACACACCGAACTAGTGGCAGCTTGTTCCTAATGTATTCGGTATCAGATTGGATGATATACCTATTTATAGTGCTCCTAGAATTTGTTATACATGAGGGAATTGTAAGTCAGATAGTCCTGACATTAACATAAATATCTGCGGACATCTAAAATTTGTAAATCAAACGGAGTATTTCCTCGTGTTTATGGTTCATGTAATCTTCTTCTGACTCCCAAGCGAAGCTAATATCTGTTTCCAGCCAAATCTGGAAGGCTAGTTTTGTGTGAGGATTGTTTCAGCCTCAAACAGCAAAGCTGAGACATTTATTTATTTTAAACCATAGCAACTCTAGTCATCATAATTTACTTCACTATGTATAAAAGAACATTGCCTGACAGTTATTCATACAAGTTCTGGCTTAGACAGTTAGAAATACTTGAATAGAAATTAGAAAAGAATGTTGCTTATAAAAACAAATATAGATATACTTCAGTTTTCTATTTCATACTAACTAAATCACTTCCAAGGCAGTAGCAAGAACAAGAAAATATCAAAGAATAATCACTTGGGTAACATTAGTCCAAAGCAGCAAAAACAAACACTGACAAACTCAACCTACCCCACTTCGATAGGCTTACTCAAACCTATTTGTGTGAGGATCAATGACATCTGAGAAAGTTAAGTGAAAGTTGAAACAATTGAGTGTGTCACTTGTCCTCTGTGTTTTCCCTGCTGTTGGAGACCTGTGGAATAGGACCTGATTTTCTGGGGTTTTAGGAAATGGTGTAGAGACTCTTTGGTCATTATCAGGGACTCTTCAGTCAGCTTTGTCAAGGATGTAAGTCTGCAGCAACACCAAGAGCCAAGTATGATTCACTTGTATCTGCTTTCCTATTGCTAGTTAACTTGACTAGCAATATGCCTTGCTATTTTACCTTAACTAAATGTCTGGATTGGATATGATACGGCATGCAGATTTGCCTAAAATAAGTCTGAGTACTCAAAACATCATTTTAGTGGTGACACGGCATACTCTGAATTAACAAATTTCTGAGCTGAATATGAAATCAACAGTGTGACTCATCACATTCACTAGAAGAGTCCACACTTATGCATTTGAATATTTTATTTCCCAGACAGTGTTGAATGACTAGTCAAAAGGAATGAAACTAGTTCCGGTGTCCCTGGACTCTAATCACTAATCAGTAAAAAAAATTAACTTCAATCTGCTTTCTGTTCCCATTTCATTTACAAGAAAACTTTGACATCATTAAGAAATCCCCTTAGAGAAGGGATTCCTGAAAACTGCTGTTTGAGAGAGAGATTCCACTTTCCAGTCCAGCTCCTGATTTAGTGGCTTGGAGTACAATAATCTGGCAGGAGGGAATCTGCCTCCTTATGTATGAATGCCGTAAGCAGCTGGCTGCAGAAGTGGTTTTGGCAGTTGCTTCAGCCACATGACCACTGCTCTAGCCCAGGGACATATGCCAGATGGCAGACAAAGAAGAAAAACAGAAAGAAAGGAGAGGAAGGAACAATAGAAGCTCATACAAAACAACAAAGAACCTTTCTTTTTTTCCATATGACAAGTTTCATGATTGCTGTCTTGAGAAGTGGGTTTTTTTCAGAGCTAAGCAAATGAAGATGTAGTTCTGAGATTCTAATAACTTAATAAACTTATTAATTCTTTGACTATTCAATTTAATGCATACTAATGCCAATGTAATTTCTCCATAATACCCGTTTTACTTTGAAATTTACAATACCTTTAGAATTGTCTCCACAAACACATTTTACTCAGCATGTTTTCACCCTGAGTTATTCACAAACCCCTCATTGAGAAAGAATTAAAGACCAGCTAGAAAATCAGGGCAGATTCTGCTGCCTCTGGAGAATCTTCTAAGTCATCCTGAGGGCCTGTCACTAAGTTAAAAGGAGGTGTGAGTGCTTAGCATCCAGCGGGATTGAGTGTCATATAACATGCTCTTTTTCATATATCTCAGTTATGCACAGGAAATTTTGATAGAGGCTTTAGTTCTTCATCTATGTGTGACAGGATTTAGAGGTCATGAAGAAGGTTTCTGTCTCCATCCACTCTTCAGAAGTCTCAGGAGGCTCTAAAGTGTAACTACTATTAGGACTCAGTTTTTACAATCTAATGGTATTTTCCTGAGCAAAGCTAAATGCCACAGTACACATTATTCCTGTCTACATTTCAGGACACTTCAGCTTAGATAGACTGAAGGTTTTAAAAAGAAACTAAGAAAAAAATAAAAAGAAGAAAAAAAGAAAGAAAAATGAGAAAAGAGCTGAGCTTGTCTGTGAGTTCTGGAAACACAGTAAAGATTTACACATATTTTGTTTGCATTGGTCTAGAACAATGTTCATCTGCCAGACAGCAGGAAGGGCACACATCCCTACAAAACAAAATAATCCTCCAGCCTGCAAAAATACACTAAAATTGTGAAATGTTTTGCTGGCCTCCTGAGTTTGCTCAGTACAATTTGCTGAGGTTGGAAGCTATGGTTTATGTAATGGGAAGGGCAGAGAAGGAGGACCTCTAAGAGACTGCATTGCATTCCAGGTCTTCCTAGAAAAAAAAAGGCATATGTTTTTCCTGCTCTGGGAAAACTTGCATTAGCATGGCTCTTCCACCACTTTCTAAAAGTCACAGATCTAGCACTTACTGATCAGCAAAGAAACTCAAATCACTATTTGGCTACAAGGGGGCATCGTTGTGCCACAGAATCTCCCAAAAATGAAACACATAGATTAAAATATAATGGTCCATTGAATCACAACATTATGAGCATCCCACATAAGAAATACTTTTTGGTTTTGCTCAAAATGTAGCAAAAGAAATTTTAAAATCATGGCCAAGTTCAGAATTTAAATTAAGATTATGAAGCAGAACAGCATGCTTTGCTAAACAATTTTCATCATGGAAAGTCTTTGACAGTACTATCAGGTATTCAGTTTTAGAAACCAAAGTCCCTTGACATCAGATAGTTGAGTGACGTGAGCATAACCGTCAGTTGACATAAACAAGATTATTAAATTACATAGGGAGTGGGTACTGTAAAATTTTGTAGTAGATTTCTAAATATAATCTACAGTGTGAATGGATCCATGGCAGTGACATGGCGATATGTATATTAAGGACTTTTAATCCTCTTCTCAGTCAAAATTTTTAGTTAAGTGATACAGTGAAATAAAAATTACTCACATTCAATAATACTAATATGACTCTTTTTTAACATTATCATCAGTCTCATGATAATTCTTGAACTTCTGAAAAATAAACATATAAGACTTTCTCTATGGCAAGAAAAAATTCAGTCATACCTCTGAATATTAGGTAAGAGTTTCTTGATTTTTATTTTAACTAACACCTTTTAAGACTATTTTCACTTTGTTAGACTGAAAAATTAGACAGTGTTCTATACTTAAATAACTTAATCATCAAAATAATCAGATCCTACATTAAGATGCTATTTGAAATATTTTTCTTTTTACTTCTGAAATGTTGATACAAATTTCTAAAAGAAATGAGTAGCTTTTTATAAGTAAAAGAGCCTTAAGAGAATCTCAGTGGAATTATACGAAATACTTTTGAACTTTTAGAAACTATTATACATACCATCTGTTTATTTTCTATTCAAAGTTATTCATCTGTTATTATTATTTTTTTCATAGAAAGAGTTCCCTCTGTATGAAAAACAGAGCTTTTGCAAAACACTGAGAGGAGTTGGACTTTACCTAGACAATTTTTTTACAGTATTCACATAGACAATTCTTTCTATCCCTAATACTACACACTGGACATTTGATACTGTACACCTGTACAAATAAACATGACTGCTGCATCAATTAATAGTTAAGAGTTATCATTAAGGTTATATGTATCAAGTTCTTCAATGTATTATATACAAATGGGAAGATTGTATTTAAGAATTTTAGACTTTAAATTTGTATTGCACCTATATAGATAAAAGCAAAGAAATTGGAAAGCCAGTATTGTTTCAACTGCAAAAAGTAGCATGATAAATAATGGGATATATATCTTGCTGTTGTAATTTTTTAAATAAAAGCTGAGTTAAAAACAGAATCTTAATGCTTTGCTAATTGGTTATACTTATTTCTAAAATGTTAAAACACAAAAAATATTTAACAAATGTGGCTCTCTAGTCATACAAGAGCCCCTCAACTATAAGTGTTAATTCAGATTAGATATGCTGTATCCATGTGTCATATTTATAACTATGTTTACTTATAATAAGTACTGATAACATTTACAATAAATATTTTTATAGGAACAGTGACATAAATGTTAATCTGTTTTTCCCTGACTCAGAGTGTAAAACAGATTCAAAATCATTATTTACTTGAAAAGCGCAGTTTCATAAACTTCCATTACTCATTACATTTTCCAATCACACAGAAACAGAAACACTGTTTTCCTGATATACTTTTTCAGCAAAGCCTTTATGGGCTCAAGACAATCACAATTATACAAGGCATTTCCAAATTTCTATAGTCTGTAACCCTAGAGAAAAATAAAAAAGAGGCACAGTTACAACTATTATCACTGTCAATTACACCGTAAGCCATTAGAAGAGATACCTGTAAGACTTCAAAAATCGAAATCTCATTTTATTTCTTGATGATGGACGAGGTATATAGGTTCCAAAAGGATCCCACAGAAAGGCCATTGGCGAAGTTAATTCTAAAATCTTCTACAAAATATATCCCTGAGGGTAAGCAGGACAGTTGTGCTGGAGGTGCCCCGCACTAATCATGAAGCACTTGTAACTGTGTAAGGGAACGTCCTTTTCCTACGGTATGCTTTGGCAGAGATGTGGCTGGCTGAGAGCACAGGCTAGAAGGGATAACTGGGATTTCCTGCTGCATGAGACTTGCCCTTCGCATGAACGTTTACGATATTCAGGGCTCTTATCTTGTTATTCAAGTGAGAACTCTTATAGTAAACCCTTAGATAGTTATAACAGCCACTGAGGATCACAGAACCATAGAACTAAGGCAGACCAGAAATAGCCAATGCTCTGATTATTCATTGCTGCCCAGATAAAGGCCTTCAAAGTCTTAACGGTCTGTAGAAATTATTTTTAATATGGATTATATATGAACTGTTTCAGCTGGCATTAGACAGCTAACAAGTATACAGAAGACAAATAAAATCCCTGAAAAAGAACCACAAACCAAAATCTGCTCTGCCCCTCAATGTGTTCCCCTCTGGTTAAAGTAAGAGATAGTAATCAGGGAGTAAAACTGCTATTGAAAACATGCCCATAAACCTCTCAATTGCCCCTTTTTTATTTCTTAACTATCTTGAGGTATGCCTTCCTTCCTCACAGTGTCTAAAGAGAATCAAATAACATTAAGTAGCTTTTCTGAAAGGGCTTAATCATCTATGAGAGATCAGCCACTCTAAGGAAGTACGTCTCAGTCTGGAAGATAATTTTCAGGCCTCTTGGCAGCTTTTCTCAAAGACATCACTGAATACTGACATACTGAAAGACATACTGAATTACTGCCAGTGACTTTGAAAACTGAACTTAGTTCCTTTCTACCTGGGGTCATGCCAGTCCGGTGCCCTTTTATTGTTTGACTTGCTGGTTTGGGGAGGTTATTTATTTATTTTATTTTATTTTATTTTATTTTATTTTATTTTATTTTATTTTATTTTATTTTATTTTATTTTTTTAATTCAGGTTCCCACTCTTGCATACACTTGTTTCAGCTCAGTGCTAATAGCATTGAAGGCAAACAGTCTACAATTCAATTTTGACACCAGCTGAGGTCATGCCAGTGAGGCTACCAGTATTTCCTCTACCAGCTCTGAATGCGGCCATGATTTCCCAACACTGGTAAGCAGAGGATTTTCTAAGATGATCTTTGAAACAAAGCTAGTCCAGATATTTTTATTCATAAGGAAGGTGATGAGTAGAAACTGAATATTCACCCAGAGCAAGCTTAAAAATGAAAATTTAGGATTACTAAGGGCTCTATTGGAAAAGGTCAGAGAATTAGAAAAAATAAATTCCCAAGGATAAATTATGTCTCTCCATCAATACTCTGATTAAATGTTACCATTTTCACGGTAACTGATTCTATGAGAAATGATAGAGTTTTCAGAATTATAAATATAGTATATGTGTATACTACAGGTTCAACGGACAATAAATGTCTTCACATCATGAAATACATTTTTAATATATAGGGTTCATAGGCAAAATCACTGTTTCCAGGCCAAAAGGCACATTATTTTTGAGCAATTTAAAGAATATACTGCATAATTACATAATTATAATATAGTATCTAGTTTCCACAGGAACAGAACTGCATTCATTCTAAAAATGGTTAGTAAGGTACTTTCTAGGTCTCATAAGCTGTAGACTTCTTCACAATCATGGTATCATTAAAACATAAGTGATTAATAGATCACTTTAAACATCCATGAATAACATTGGATGTGAGTACTGCAAAAATCAGTATTTCTCTTCTGGCAAATAAAACCAAAGTAGGCCTCATTTTTGTCATTGCATCTTAAGTAACTTAATATTGCCAGTTGCACATTCTGTTTCTAAAAAGAATTTTGTATGCTACATTAATATAGCAGTAAAATTTTTTTCTATTTTTACAGAAAAAAATGAACCAAACATGAGCTCCCTTTCCTCCTCCTTAGTGCCCTTCCTGAGCTATTGCATTAAACCTGCTAATGCAGCCAACCACAGTAAGGTCATAGAAATAAGCTTCTTACAAGATTACTGAAGACTAAATTTATACCTTAATATCAAAACCACTTATTGTCACTTTATAGTGGCATGCAGTAGATCACTGTATCAACACAAATCACTGTATTTATGGAAATTCAAGGAAATGAAGGAACAAATAATTATAATACAACTTGACTTCTACAGAGAAGTCACTACATTCTTCCTGCATTTTTTCATTTCTTTCAGACAAAATAAAACATTGTTTCCGGAAGTACTCAAAGAACATAAAATGATTTGGCATTAAGTTGTTATTTGTAGGTAGTTTTGTAGAAAAAAACAGCTCAATAACGTGAGTAAACAAGTAACATTTTATATATAAGATGTAAACTCAATCGCTGTACTTAATAATTACAGAAATGCATATCGTAATAAACCTTCATGATGTAGTGTCTTTGACATTCTAGGCAGTTCTGTGATTTCAACTTTTAGTCTGCATTTTGACAGAGTGGGTATCAGATTCTCTGTCCTAGCTGGTCAGTGGTACCACTACAGTATATCATTATTAATAGCTTCAGGTTTACAGCATCTACAAAGACTTAATTAATTAAGGAAATATTTCTTTTACTATTTTCCCAGGTATGAAAATCACAGCTGTCTTCATAAGAAAACATTCATATAAATTAACAGCAAAATAATATTTTTCATAATTAAAAATGTTAAACATTTATAATAAACATACAGATTCATGTGAAATTAAGACTATTTTTTCTCAGTTGAAATCATGTAAGTATAGAACTTGTGATATTAAGTAGGTCTGGGCACAAGCATAAATACCTTTACAGACCCAGTTCACTTTCCCAACTGTTCCCCACTGCATTTTAGAACTCCAAGGGCCAATTTTTATCCCTAAAATCCTCTCATTATACCCAAGGCTCAAACAATTACAATAGGAAGGAGATTACAGTCAGGAGGCTCTCCAGAGGTGGTGATGATGTTTTAAAGAGATCCCCACTTTACACTAACTCAGCTCCACACTTTGGATCATATGATCACAACTCACGGCAGCATCGTGATGCATGGCAGATCATGTGGTTTGACAGAACACATGACAGAAGCACAACCTGTGTGCAGACACTGACTCCTAACAAAGTTTCTTTAAACAGTCTCCTCCTTACACCTGGACGTTTACAGTCAGGTGCAGCCTGTGACAAATACCTACACCAGCTTCATCAGCTGCACTTGACATGTGCTATCCTGAGTGGGCACTGAGAGGGACCTTCCACCAGCAGCATGTGGTGCCAGAGGCACAGGGGTTGCAGCACAGCCCACTACCCCTCCAGTAACATGGGCACATGGACAGGACCACTGCTTCCCATTTCGACAGACTGATGTTGGAAATAGGAACTGAAGTTATTACTTTGTAAGTTTTGGAGATAATGGGGCTTTCTTGCAAGCTCCCTTTGTGGTTCCTGCACACTGCAATTGTGCAGTTTCCCTGTGCAGCTTTCCCAGAGCCTCTGCCCCATGTGTTGGCCTATTGTATGTAGTGTTATACTATGAGAAAAAGGATATTACAGTCCCTATGCAACAATGGCAATATAAACTATGTTGTTCAAAAAGTGCTTATTCATCAACAGCTGGACATTCTGATAGAGTTCAAATCAGGGTCATTACAATGGACAGTTTACATAAATATACGATATTTGACAGACGCTCCTCCCAGAGTTATTTATTCTCCTTTCAAATACTACCTGATGGTTTAGTTGTTATTGAATAATATGTAGCTAAAGTCAAATATTTATTCACTACTTCCAAAAGATGGCTTGCACAATTTTAATTCTAAACAATTTAATAATATTTATGCATACTTTATTACAGACAAGGTATTTTTCCATCCTTTTCCCCCTCTCTTACCATTATTGAGACAGGAACTAAAGATAACTGACAAAATAAGACTTAGGAGTAAACCATTTGAATACAGGGTAAACTTGTAATTTAATATTCCGCAATAGCACATTAGGTATCTAGATTTCATACAGAGCTACGTCAATAATGCTGGAAGTCTAAGAATGTATAAGACCAAAAATTAAATAAAATTATTTCCACATTTAATTTAGTTGTCAGATAACTTGAAGTTTACTTCCACAAATTTTTTTTGTAACTTGCATTTTTATATTATTCCTGTTAAGAATTGTATACTTACATGACACACTCCTGCAAAAAGTGTCTTCACTTTCATGTATTTCTTTTCCACCTGAAATAGATTATTACCCCAGCAGAGAACACCCCACCTAATTCTGCCTTGGAGTAATAAACTGAAAGTCTGAACTTTCCATGCCTCAAAAGGAACAGATTTTCTTTAGTCTTTCATTTTTTCCATCACTTTTAACTATTTTAACAAGCCAGAAACTCTGAATACTATTTATGGTATAAAATTGCCCCTGTTGACATGTTCATTGAAAAAAAAATCACAAATTATTTTACTGGGGAATATGTGTCAAGCAAAATGCATGTACTGACTATATTTCGTAAACTTTAAATAAGATTCTACCTAGGACAGCAGCTGTTCTTTCAAAAAAGCAGCTCTAGGGTTTCTACATATCTATTCTACTATAGTTGTGAATATTCAACAGTTTAATTATCTCTCAGATTCTTATAAAACCATTAAATTTTGTGGAAATCATACAGGGTAAAAAAGCCATCTAGAAGGAGTCCTATAAAAATGCATGCACAAGCATGGACTCAATCACATACTGTAAATAAGAATTATATTTAAAAAAATCTGAAAACATCATGAAACAGTAGAGTTTTTGCTCTTTGATGTGATTTTTCACTAGTGACACCTTTACAGATTATAAAATAACCTGATTTGAGATGCACATATGAAGGGCTTTGTCTCATGAGTCATGAACTATCTGTGGCCTCTCATACAACATATATGGAAGTTATTGTTAAATAGTAGTAACTAATCTAAAATGAGATTATTGCTACTAAATAATAATCATTATTGCTACTAAAGCTATGGAACAAAGCAGCAAGCTTTTGCCCAGAAAGTAGAGCAAATGTGTCTGTGCAGTATATCACACGGAGAGCTAAAGGCTTGTAAGATAGAAAACACCTGAATTTTTTTCCTAGCAATTAAAGTAGCAATACCAGAGAGCAAGAAGAGAGATGTCAAAAATGTACCAACCTAAAGAGATAATTCTTTCCTTACACATGCATACAGACACTACCTACTATAGGTGACATGTAGCACAGGTAAGAGAATATCAGAATGAAAGCTAGCAGAGACCTAAGCTCAGAAATAAGTTGGTTTAATTTCGAATGAAGATGCTACACCAGGAATGTTAAGGCTATTGAAATGTGTTTAGTCAAGCTTTCTATGGAGTTTACACAAAAAGCTTTTACTGATTGATGTTTTCCCTCTGAATCCATTGGCAACTCCTGCAGCCTCTGCGGGGCAGATTTTATTCTCGGTACAGAATTATATGTTCATCTATGGCCATTACACAAGCACTGCATACTGATTTGCCACCTACAGACGTATAAGCTACAAAATGCTGTAAAAGCTACAATCAAAAGAATTGTTTTTTAAAAAGGTATCCAGATTAAATAACATGGTATAGAAATGTTCTTATTCCTGATAATTTTCCAATAAATTGTATGACCTGTATTCATATAAAAAAATTACAAAACTAAGAGATACTACCCCAATATATGTTGTGGTCATTATTTTTTAAATAATTGCTTAAATCAAAGCTTTTCTGTTTGTTTATTCTTTCAAAGGATGCTGACATACTTCAAGGACAAATGGTATCTCAAGAAGTACAGAGGAACCTAATTTTAGCACAGATGAAATTGAAGCACTTGTGTAAACAATTACTAGGCACCTTTGATTCATGTTTAGAGCTGGCACATTGAAAGGGGATTTCATAAATAAGCAAATTGTATATTCAGTAAATTACCTAGGAAAGCTTTCAGTTGTTCCTAGGGACATTAAACAATTCTTTGATTCCTAAAAGGCCTGTCAGAGAATTATGAATGAGAGTAATTCCTTGCCCTGCACACTTTCAGTCCTATGTTTTTAGTGAGATTTCAAGAACTACTTGGCAGGAACTCATTCTACTTCTAGCTGACTGCAATGTTGGTTAGTACTGAAATGTAAAAGAAACAAGCCAAGTTTACAGTCTACATTTCAATGAATTTACTGTTAATACACACAAGAAATTGAATTGGCATTGTATATAGCATATCTAGATCAGATTCTACTTTACTGCCTAAGCCCAAGAAGATAGAATTAACATAGCTAGCAAAATATGGGAAATCTGAGTTCTAAACGTCTTTGCAACTCAGCCTTTCTTGTCTATCTGATGATTAAAAAGCATGTGTCAAGTCTCTTGATGCTTAGCAAGTTAATCTGTCTTTTAAAGATGACAGACAATATCTATAGGCAAATTCTAAAATGGGGATAGATGTGTTATATATGAAAGTCTTATTAAAATGTAGAGGAATGATTAGGTGGAAGGCTGCCCAAGAAGCATTAGCTAGAGAATTAGCCATTTTTTCATGGAGGATAAAACAAAAGATGATGAAGGGACTGGAACATGCTTCTAAAATGAAAGTCTGACAGAGTTAGGAGTGTTCCACCAGGAGAAGAGAAGGCTTGGCAGGGATCTCATCAATGTATACAAACATCTACACCGAAGGTGCAAAAAGGACCCCTTTAAAATTAGTAGACTTGAATCACAGTTAAGACAGTAGATAAAAATACAGGAAAAACATGGAAGAGTTGCCTGCAAGGAAAGAATAGAGATCAACTCTTTTGTCCAAAACAGGCAAACAATGTTTGATTTAAAATGCATGCTTCTCAGGAAGTGCTAAGGTTTTCCTGAAAATATTGACTGAATTAACATACTATATATTTTGTATTTGACAACAACTACATTTGTGAAACTACTTATTAAATCTCACTTTAAATATCTGTTTTGGTTTTGTTTGTCTTTTTAACCATCTTATTAAAAAGAAAATTATCCATCTGTAAGTAGAAAGTATTTTCTTATTTAACAAAAATGGAAGCTGAATTTGGCTGACTTAATCTAAATCAGAAAGAAAATTAGTACCTGAAATAGGGCCAGAATCACTTAACACATGGTCCTAATGTAATTAAAACCTGTAAAAATATAATCTGTAGTTTTAAACAAAGAATTGTACTGCAGGGAGTAAAAAGTATTAAAATACATTCTTATTAACATTTTAGTATATCTGTCCCCATTACTTTTCTCCTTAAATCTTTGAAAATTAGAAGAATTATATTTACCTACATTAATGATATAAGAATATAATTATAATTCCTTTAACATTAGGGGTTTATTTTATTCCACAATGCTAACATAAGAATTGCAATATAAGATGATAAAAAGTTTTAGTTAGATTCTATATAGAAAATATTATCATTGAGTTCCTAACATAAATGATGAGAACTAATTTACAGAAGAGGATGAAATAAAGAGGCAATGCTTGGCATTGCAAGTTACCCTAAAAGCAGAACAGATCCAATAATAGCTTCAGTCCATTTGCTATTCCAGGTGACTAATGAAAAATCACTATAATTATTAACTAAAGAGTTCTTGACTGAAATTTAAAAAGACACACTATTATAGTGTAATAGTTCTGGAGTTCTAATCACTTAATATTTAGAGTACATTCAAGTTACAATTAAAGCCATAAAACCATCAAGCAATGTGGCCTTGGACCACCTACTTCAAGTGAGCCTGTTCGAGCAGGGGGGATTGGACTAGAGGAATTCCAGTGGTGCCTTCCTGCCTGAGTGATCCTGTGATACTGTAAACCAATCCAGCTTCCCATAGGTTTTGAGGTCACTAAAACTGTAGGATTTCAGAAATGCTTTAACTTACTTGCAAAGCATTTCTCTGCCTCTGGAAAATCACTTTCATGCCCTCTAGTGTTCAAAGTTATAATAACTCTTTCTTCCAGTCATTCCTCTGATCAGTAGAAATAGTTCCAACTGTGAACTGTAAGTTAGGCTAGTTGCTCTTTTAGTAAAGCCAAAATAATGTAGTAAATTCAATTATATAGCAGCTTAATGATTACAGCACAACAGCAATGAGATAAATGCAGAGCTACATTGAGACAGCTCTTTATAAATGGAGCAATTTCTGTGTAACTTGAAAGAGAAAATACATGTGAAACATATAGTAATTTCTTTATTGTTCATGTGATTTACAGTGCACACCAATAGTTGACATATATCCTTAGCATGAGTCATAATTCAGACATCAATTCAGCAGCTTGGGAATAAGTCAACCAGTAACAGCATGCGCCAGGTAAGAAAGAGGCAAATCCTGTGTGCATTGAAAGCAAAAATGTACGTTTTCAAGTTACATCACAGCCCACAGAACTTAGTGTCTTGCACAAGGGCAGCCCTTTATTGCTGTCCACTTGATGACCCCATGTATACAGCATCCCCATCCTAGCAGCCGGGGCAGGTTTCCACCTTCTGGCTCCACTGAGGCAGACCATTATTCCACATGCAAGCAAGCACTCAGTCTTTATACATGCTTCAAATAAGGGACTGAACATTTTACTTAAAAAGTTAAAAAAAAAAGTCAAAAAAATGAAACCTACTCATTTATAAATTAATTAAAACAAAAAGTGTATGAGTCTAGAAATGGTGGTTAGTGCAAAGAAATACTCTTTCAACCAGTCTGTTATTAAAAAATAAATGGAAACTTGAGAGTATTTTTAAACAAAGAGGTTTTAGAAAGAGGTTCTGAAATGAAATCAGTGAAAACCTCTCTTCCTCTTGTACCCTCACAGAAACATAGGAAAATGCCATCATGCACATACCTAACAAATTTTCAACATTGTTTTAGTGATAATGAAAACAGAAACAATAACTACCACCATTAACAGTGTTACGAGTTTGCAAGAAAGAAACTACCTGTAGAGAAATCAGATAATACTATGGATCCATTACAGAGATTTGCTTTCGTGTGAACATGTGAACAATGGATTCGTATGAATAACATTTCTATCCCAAAAAGTTGGAATAAGAAGCTGAACTAGGAGAAGGATATGACCAGAATTTTTTCTTTTCAGAAAGAAAAGTAAAGAAAGCAACAGTAAGAACACAAAGGAGAAAGGATGAATATAGTGTAACTTCCTTGAAAAAGAGAAGTATTGGGGAGGGGAGATATCTAAAGGGTAGGTGTCAAGAGGATCACACCAGGCTCTTTTTAAAGGTACTTCCTGGTACCTAGCAATAGGACATGGGGCAATGGGCACGAACTGGAGCACAGTTAGTTCCACTTGAACATGAGGAAGCACTTTTTACTTTGAGGGTGACAGAGCACTGGAATAGGCTGCCCAGGGAGGTTGTGGAGTCCTCATTTCTGGAGATGTCAAAAACCCACCAGGTGTTCCTGTGAGACCTACTGTAGGAGAACCTGCTTTAGCAGAGGGAGTGAACTAGATGGTCTCCAGGGGTCCCTTCCAACCCCTACCATTCCATGATTCTGAATTCTATGTAGTAGGTAACAACTGTCAATAAGCAATTAACCTACTGTCTTTTTTGCATTGTGTTTAAAGTTATAAAACCAGAACATGTTGTCTCGCATTATTCTATCTTCTACTTACTGGCAAAAGGTGACTTTATAGTAAATATATTTGTTCCTTATTTTCACTGGTAAAATGATATAGAATAGACCATGTTTGTTGAAGCAGATAAACAAAGCCCCTGAACAGTAAGCAATGCTTTAACATGAGAAGTCAAGGCCCTAGAGAAAAGCAGAGTACCAGCCCTGGAGCCATGTGTATCTATGCGAATTTTTGAGCACATAGAAGTTTTCAGTAAAGCCATGGGAACGGAGAAGAAAAGAGCTTCACAGAGAATATTGCATAAATCTGAGAAAATAAAGAAAGGTTGAAATCTATAAGAACTGTAAAAACAGGTAGGAGTTAGGGGACAAGGAATGAGTAAGAGAGTTTAAAAGAAGAGACGAAAGAGAAAATATGACTGAAGAGAGCTCCAATTTTATTCCGGGGTAAAACATTCAGGGGAAGTAAGAAGGGTGATATTTAGTCTAGAATATTTTTTTCTATCCTTTTTTTGTTTCAAAATCATGGAAGAAACTGCTTTATTACCATGTATATGTTTTGGACAGAGAGAGATGTATTCTGTATTTCCAGCATTTTCAGTCAAAAATCATTTTTCCCTTATAAAGAAGACAGTCTTGGCGAAAACTCATACAAAAACTAATCTCTTCCTGCATATTTACCTGGAATATTTTATGTGAATATTTTGGCTGTATTGCCCTGGAAATTTGTGCTAGGCTTTTAAAGCTGCATTAACTAGCAAAGAAAATACTGAGCTTCATACAGAAACTTCACTCATATTAAAAATAGAATTTTGGAACAAAATTACTAGTACTTTTTGAAATACAAGTAAAAGGAAAACAGAGATCTGAAAGTTCCCAGTGAAGATCTTCAACCTGGTTTCATAATAGGATTTCTTTTGTCCTGTCTGCAAGGTGTAAGTCCGCACATTCATTGCTTGATATTCTTAAATTATGTAGAAGTCTAGTTGGGATTATATATTATATTGAAAAGTTACAATTGAATAAAATTTTGAGTAGTATCCTGATTTGCATCATTAGTTGTCACTACACTACATCGTTATTATTGGCTTCACAATTCCGGACAACAGACAATATTTAGTTGAATGAAGATATTTTTGAAATTACTTCAATAATATTTCTGTAAATTTACAGTTGGCTGTAAGAGATGAAGCTGAGTCACCAGTCAATCATGGCTGAAATCACTGCAGCTGTAGAGTACATTGATTTCATGACTATTACACTGTTAAGAAAGTTTCAAGACGTTTTACTTTTTCTCATCAGAGTTTGACTCAGTCATCTAGAATCATTCAATCGTTTGATCTACTCTGTACCAGAAGGTTTTGTTTGCTGCACTCTTCCCCCATCATTTTTAAACTGTAAATTTCTCAATAAATTAAAATTTTTTGAAAAGTCATTTTTGTAGGCACTGAAGAGGTCCATTTGACTCACTGCACTGTTAAAGGCAACTAATATCCTCCTTGCAGTATCTAACCAGGCAAATAAAATCTAGAGTAAGACAAGGATCTTAGTTCCTCATAAATTAGTTTGCATTGTGAATGAATTAACTTTGCTGTAAACTACTGAAGTAGTTCACTGCAGTAGTAAACCACAGAATCACAGACTAGCTGGAAAACGTCTCTCGAAGTTACCTGTCTCAGCCTCCTGCTTGACAACAAGCTATCAACAACAAAGAACAGTTCAGCCATGACTTTGTCTAGATGAGTTTGATAAACCTCCAAGGGCTAATATCTGATAGCACCTTGAGGTGATATTAGAGCCCTCCCAGCAGAAAAAAGAACATGTCAAAACCTTACACCCAACTACCCAAAAGCCACAGTCTGCAACCACTGCCCCTTTTTAGATCACTTCCCATTACAAAGAACAGCTTGCTAAGTCACTGTTTGCAACTGTTGTTAAGTTGATGTTATTAGATTGTTTCTAGCTGTAGATCTCTTCTTAGTTGTCTGTTTATTTGAATAAACACGCTCAACTCCTTCGTCCCCATCTCAGCCCACCTTGGTGACCCTCCACTGTATCTCTGATAGCTTCTCCAAATTGCTCTTTTAGATGGGGCCCCAAAACCTCAGGAACTATTGCAGTATCTCACAAGTTCTGAAGGAAATAACTGCTTCCATTAATCCACTGGCCACAATCCTTATATAACTCACTATGTAGCTTGCTTTGTTCACAGTGAAAGTGAACTACTGGCTTATATTCAGGTAGGTGTCCATCAAAATCTCCAGATGATTTTAAGCAGAATTGCTGCTTGGCTACTCACACCCTGCCTGGCTTTTCTGACCTGGCACCTTGCATTTCTCTTTACTGAACTTCATGAGGTCATCCCAATTCTCTTGTCCCTCTTGTCTAAAGTTTTGACAGATCGTGTTATTTTCTTTTTGCCTGGAAAAAGGATCCTGGATGTGCTTTGCTTCTTTTGGAATCCCTATAGTCCTAATTTTCTCTCGGGTTTCAATTCTCAAAGGGTATCAAGCAAGTAGAATCTGAATTAAAATGTTGAATGTTTAAAAGTTATGAATCAATTAATTAAATTTAAATACACTGGACTATATGCTATTTTTACATTATTTTGAATTTAAAAGACTGAACTAAAAAGGTCAAGTGATCTTTAAAGTCATCACCATCTAGAGAAAAAATCTTCTTGCAATGTTAAATTCAGTTAAAAAGTTTAAGTCTCTAAAAACTTAAGCATGTATTGGCAACGACCCATACTTCACGCATGCATTTAAAACAGCAACTTCTACTATGGATGTGCTATTTTCTACTAGCAATACCTAAAGTACTTCCATTCTTCAAAATGAAACTTGTAACTTCAAAGATAATTCTAGGGTCTCCACTCTTTCCTGTTTTAGTAGAGACGTTCTTAGTCAGTGGAACACCCCCACAGCACAGTTTCAGTCTCGAAATAGACTCTTTTTGCAGCAGGCACTACATACACCCAGAGGAAGAGGAGTAAACCTCCATTTCATAAAGAAACCCATGTTGCTCCTATGCATAAGGCTTTTTCAACACACTGTCTGGGATTGCTGTTAGCAATATACTCAAGAAACCAGTCTTCCAAAAATTTTACTCATTTCCTGTTCTATATTGGACATAGTTCTCCATCTATTGGACACAGACATCCCTTACTAGTCATCACTGGATGCAAGACACCATTTTTATGGACTCCTGGTCTAATCTGCTCTAACTGTTTTGTAGGATTTTTTTCTTCACTTAATAATTTGGGATTTTTTTAACATAATATAAAAAATATTTTTAATTCTCTTTCAACAGTCTATATTGTTTCCAGTAAATTCAGCAGCTGTCCTAGATAGCTTTACTTGTTCCTGTTACAAAGGATGGAGGATGAAAGAAAACTCTTTTCTGATAGAACAGAATTTAATTCAGTAGCTCTGAGTATTTTAAAGGTAGGAGTTTAGTTTAATGTATTTTTAGAATCCTATGTATAGAAATGGACAAAGACAGGCACCTTGAAAAGGTGATTCATTCCACCTGTCTTAAAGGTCAATCTCTCAATAAAACTCTAGAGATGCCTTTCTCTTTTCAATAGTCACAAAGGAAACTTGGATGACTACTGACATCAGATGCTTTACTTTTAAATTACTGTGAAGTTGAATCTCAGCTACTTAATTACTAGGATGTAGCTATATCAATTTAGTTTCTTGTGCTAGCTCAGTCTCTTTTTTTTTTTTTTTTAATTTTAAAACCATAATTTCTTGTTAAAGAAGATGACTTAAGAGCCACAAAAAAAGGATAAAACTTTAAAATCATGAATATTGATTATTTTCCATTTGTAATCAATAGTTTGGGTTTTCTCCTTGGTTGTGGAATATTAGATTGTGGAATATTTATGCTACACATCTCTTGCTACGTAGTTAGAAAACACAATACATAGCATTACTTCTCTTCATAGAAATGCCTTTCTTTTATGCGACTTTTTATGCAATGGCTAGAGGAATGCAATTCCCATTTTCCAAAGAATAATCTTGTTTGACACTTCAGCATGCATTTTCAAATTCTCTGTACATATGGCTCTCAGTCATGCTTTGCAAATGAGAGATTAGTGAAGAAGGGGTTCTCTGGTTTGGGTTTTTTTTTATAGGGAGGTGGAAAGTGGAATTGGCTTAGGAACTGTCTGGCTGTTCTAGCTCCAAATGGCCACAGTATAATGGGAAAGACTAATACGACACAATAGACTTATGATGGACCTATCCCAGATTACTTATCATAAAGTTTGCTCTTTCTCACTGAGGCAACATATTCTTGTTGCTGTGATATATCAGTAGAACAGGTCCCATTACAGCTGTCAGCTCGAGGGTGGCTCATTTATTGACAGCCCTGGTATTTCATTGTGGTTGATGACATTTCCTTGGGGAGATGCTATTTTGTAATACAGGATCTAATAATGTTATTTTGTAAAGCTGAATGCTATTTCTACATAACCTTCAAAATCCACCTTGCAGCAATTCACATATAGCTTCCCACTGATAAATAACATTTCTTCAATAGATGTTTTATTTCAGAGAGCTACCATATCTCAAATTTCATCAGGTATCATTACTACGTATGCCTACTCTTAAGTATTTACTTTCTCATCAGTAAGGCAACAACTTACCTCAAAGTCCTAGAACAGTATTTGTCATTATCTCTGCTCGTTATCTGAGTCACCAGTTCCTAGCAGCCTTCAAAGTGACCTAGAGCATAGCTTGTACGCTATGAAACAAGCATATTCAAATCATGGACAGTTTTTGTATTAATTCAAGTAAATCCAGTGGGCATATCAACCTATATTGATAGCAAAAAGTTAACTAAATTTATAAATGTTAATATTTATATATCCACTCTTCCTTTATTTTAAGGATAATATAGACTTTTATGAAGAGTCTTTATGTACACCAGGAAATTCAACAGAAAATCTTTGGGTTTCTAAACTTCCTTGATTTACCCAAACATAATCCAGAATTATTTATTTCTGAAATATCATATAAGCATAAAATATATTGATAAAATTGCTTTAGTAACCCATGAAGATATATATAGTAATGATTTGCTTTAATATCAACAACATTTTAGGAACTGCTGTTAACAACTATCAGAACAATATATCTGAGTGATGCTTATGTGACAAGGAAAAGGTAAATATTTCATTAAAAATAAAAGTTTGAAAGAGGATTAAGTCATCATCTTGTATTCCATTTAGAGATCATTAAAGGGCTTAATCACTACAGCAGATGCAAAGGAAAGATGCATCTGAGCAGCTGCTATAATAAAGAGGACTATATTTGTTATGTGATTCTCTAAATCCTGGGCAAAATTTGAGTTATTTAGTGAATCAGCAAAGCTTACAGAACACTCTTCAAATTATTGCATCACCAGAAAACAACTGGAGATGAGAGAAAATGAGAGAAAAGAAGCGCATGCCTGTGAAAGGGAGCAAGCTGATTAGAAGGGATTGCAATTGCAAGATATGACTTTTAAATTGAAAAGATAGTATTGAAAATCCATTTGAACTTAACAATCTACTTTTAAATAAAACTTAGAAGACTGTTGTCCTTTTTTATTCTGAAAGGCAACTTAACAAAGCTGTTAGAAGCGCCAAAGAAAATTGATTTTCCCTTTAGAGCTACTCTGGATGGTCAAAGCAATACAGGGTAGATTGCAAAGGGACTGCAAGGAAGAAATAGATACAAATTACAGAAAAGTGAAAAAAAAAGATCGAAAAATACATTGGAGGAAGTAATTTTACATGTTTTTTCATGAACAGAGAAGGCCATGACAGAATAAGTAAGATGAAAATAGTTTTATAGCACAGGAGACACACCAGTATCATCCCCTGAAAACAAAGAAGTAAAATAGCAGCTGGTGAAGTTAAGATTTGTTGCCTAGCTTACTAGTCATTAGTTTGTAACATGAAACTTTCACACCTATGCAAATCAGAAAAACTAATCTTTTTTCCTACAGCACAGAAGTGCAAGTAAATAACTGAAAAAGTCTTAACACCATCTTAATAGTTCTACTTAAGTTATCAAGCACACATGGCTCTGGAACCTAGTAGTTGCAAATTTCTAGGATCATATGTGAAAAACATGGTATATTGTCTGTTCTTCCGTTTTATAAATATCCGACTCCTGCAGTGTTACTGGGTAATAATCACCTTTGTCAGGTCATAAGCATCCACCAAACTGCGAGTATATGCTTCCAGTCTCCTGAGTTTCATTAATTTGTATTAGTCATAAAACTTTTAAAATGTACACTCCCAATACTAACTAAAAAGAAGTAGTAGCGTTGCAGTTTCTGGCCTTATTTGTTCGCCGACACCTGTTGCTTTGCGGCTGGTTCTTATTATTTAGTTTTTAGAAGATGTTTGTTAGCTGGTATCCAATAAGCTTTTCTAATCACCATTTCATTTTGCTTTTATTGAAAGGTAATGAGTGATTAAGGAAAGCATACAATTGTGCTATGTGTTTATGCAAACTATACGTCCTATAATTTATCAAGACCCTTGTCAATTAAAGATCTCAGTGGGGAGCTTTGTAATATTTTTACTTCTTACAAGTGATTTCATTAAAATTTTAAATGTGTGACTTGAGAACAATATTATGATTTATATTTGCCAGATGAGTTAGAAAATAAACTAGGTTTAGTGAAAGCAGAAAGTAAAAAACGTAGAGGCATATCATATAAAGACCTCTTCTGTGCCAAGGAAGCTGCAGGTGAACAACTTAGTATGGCATTACATACAAAAATCTTAGCTCAACTTTTCTACACCAGGAGATAAAGCAACAAACTCAAATCTACCACTCAGTTCTTCATTAGTTTTTGAAAGCTTGCATTAACCTTGGACACCTGTAGTCTGAAAATTGAAATGTTATATACATATATTCATATTCAGAATATATATAAATATGCTGCTGGATAAGCCTCTGAATCAATGCAATATTATGTAATTAATATAACTAAGTATAAATGAACTTCCTTTGGAATGTCTTTCAAAATTTTGTAGCTAGATTTAAGTAACTTAATACCTACATAAAAGGACTCATAACCAAACATTAATATTAGTTGCTGAAAAAACATATCACTTAACTTTTAGATAGGGCTACGGTAAAATTTACTGATGGATGTTAGAAGGGAGATTTAGATAACCTTCAAACACATGTTAACATAAATTAATTTTTAAAATGTTTTTGTTTTGTACTGAGAAAAGACATATGCTAATAAGAGTAGAAGGCATTTTTTACTGTAAAATAATGTTCAACTATGTGACTCAAGTGAGCAGATTTGTAACATCAACAAAAACAGAAAAGCAAGAGCCAGTGCCAGCTGTAGAAGAAGACAGTCACTGGCTTCACCAAAGGCACAAACCAACAGAGTGTATTTTGTTTCTTCATATTTTGCTTTCTGTTTCAATATATTCTTTCTAGAGCATATCAGAACATGGAGGCTTGCACAACAGCTATCCCACCAGGTAGTAAACTCAGCTTCATACTGAATAACTGCTGTCATTCAATATGTCAAGTGTTGCCCATTGATTCAACTCACTTTTATGCATTCCTATAACTGATTTGGATTATCACAATAAGCAGAGCTCAGTTAGCAATGAAGTCCAGTGATTGCTGTAATAGGCTGTTCATCCTCTTCTCTCTTGAACACATTACCCACAGAACCAAAATGTAGGGAGGTCATTATCAGCCATGTTCAAAAAAAAGAGGAGCAAGGGTGCATTTGGTATTAATGGAATACTCTGATTCCAGGATGGCTATTTACTACACTACTGTTAGAAGACCTAGGTACAAGTACATTAGCAAATAGGCAGAATTTCATTGCTACCTCTTGCATTATTGTTTTTATTATTTATTGTACATTATAAATAGTGTTACTATAAACTTATAGTGTCACTATTTATTAACCATATTTTAATATTCTAAAATATTTGTTCATAGTAAGGAACTGACTGAATAGAAATTGTCAGTGTATTAGATTTATGACTATTGTGGTTTTAAATCAATTTGTACTAATATTTTATTGTATATATATATGTATATACATTTATATGTATGTGTATATATATATGTATAAATTTATTCCACATAGTTTGAATTAATGTTTAAATGAATAAGGATTTCCTGACTTAATGTTCAGAGATTTATTCCATGAATATGCCAAATTAATTTTTCTTGACCCATGGAAACTGCCAATGTTCTCAACACCCATTGATGAGGATTCCCATACTAAGTATGCATTTCATGGAGAGGTGCCTCCCTCTATCTGTTAGAGAACAGTTCCCTATTCCTTCTGACAAGTGCTTTGTCATTGTTCTAAAGGAGATGCTGAGTAGTCATTACCCAACCATGCTCCTCACAATATTTCTCATAGACATCAGTTGTCTTTTTTTCTAGGATGGACTGTCCTATCTTTGTTCCACTCCACAGATCTGCATACTTTTGATCATGTTTGTTACCTTTTGCTGTAGCTTTTTTCAACTATTCCCTTCTGAAACAGAGCAAAAATAGAGGAGTTAACATTGAAAATATGGCCATAACCTGGCTACAGATAATGGCATAAAGTTACCCCTTCTGTTCCTTATTCCTCTCCTCAGAATTTCTAACGCAGTTTTCTTCTTTAGCTGCTACAGAGAGCTAAGAAAATGTTTTTAGAGAAATATCTATTTAAACAGCAATGTTTTGTTCCTGAACAGAACTCAGACATCCAGACACCTGAAGTTCAATTATTTTTGCCATATGCCTTACTCATATGGTCTTCCTGGACTTCAGTAAAGCCTTTGACACAGTTTCTCACAGCATTCTGCTACGGAAACTGTCAGCCTCTGACCTGGACAGGCGCACACTCTCCTGGGTGGAAATCTGGTTGGCTGTCCGGGCCCAGAGAGTGGTGGGAAATGGTGTTAAATCCAGCTGGGGGTCAGTGACAAGTGGAGTTCCCCAGGGCTCAGTGCTGGGTCCAGCCCTGTTCAATGTCTTTATCAATGACCTGGATGAAGGCATCAAGTGCACCCTTAGCATGTTTGCGGATGACACTAAGCTGGGTGGAAGTGTGCATCTGCTGGAGGGTAGGGAGGCTCTGCAAAAGGGATCTGAACAGACTGGACTGCTGGGCAGAGTCCAACGGCATGAAGTTTAACACGGCCAAATGCCGGGTCCTGCATTTGGGGCACAACAACCCTAAGCAGTGATACAGACTAGGAGAAGTCTGTCTAGAAAGCTGTCAGGAGGAGACAGACCTGAGGGTGTTGGTCAACAGCCAAATGAACATGAGCCAGCAGTGTGCCCAGGTGGTCAAGAAGGCCAATGGCATCCTGGCTTGTATCAGAAAGGGTGTGACCAGCAGGTCCAGGGAGGTTATTCTCCCTCGTTACTCAGCACTGTTGAGGCCGCTCCTTGCATATTGTGTCCAGTTCTGGGCCCCTCACCACAAGAAGGATGTTGAGGCTCTGGAGCCAGTCCAGAGAAGAGTGACGAAGCTGGTGAAGGGGCTGGAGAACAGACCCTATGAGGAGCGTCTGAGAGAGCTGGGGTTGTTTAGTCTGGAGAAGAGCAAGCTGAGAGGAGACCTCATTACTCTCTACAACTACCTGAAGGGAGGTTGTAGAGAGGAGGGAGCTGGCCTCTTTTCCGAAGTGACAGGGGACAGGACAAGAGGGAATGGCCTCAAGCTCTACCAGGGGAGATTTAGACTGGACATTAGGAGGAGGTTTTTTTTCACAGAAAGGGCCATTGGGCATTGGAACAGGCTGCCCAGGGAGGTGGTTGAGTCACCTTCCCTGGAGGTGTTTAAGGCACGGGTGGATGAGGTCTTGAGGGACTTGGTTTAGTGTTTGATAGGAATAGTTGGACTAGAAGATCTGATGGGTCCCTTCCAACCTGGTTGTTCTATGATTTTGTGTAACTATAGAATCATAGAATGGTTTGAGTTGAAAAGGACCTTGAAGATCATCCAGTTCCAACCCACCTGCTGGAAGGTGGGGCCTTCCAACCCCACCTCCCACTAGATCAGGAGGCCCAAGGCCCTATCCAACTTGGCCTTGATCACCTCCAGGGATGGGACAGCCACACCTTCCCTGGGCAACCTGTGCCAGTGCCTCACCACCCTTATTGTGAATAGAATTCTATAGAATCATAGAATAACCAGGTTGGAAGAGACCCACCGGATCATTGAGTCCAATCATTCCCATCAAACACTAAACCCTGCACCTCAGGACCTCATCCACCCGTGCCTTAAACACCTCCAGTGAAGGTGAATCAACCACCTCCCTGGGCAGCCTGTTCCAATACTCAATGACCCTTTCTGTGAAAAAAACCTCCTCCTAATGTCCAGTCTAAATCTCCCCTGGTAGAGCTTGAGGCCATTCCCTCTTGTCCTGTCCCCTGTCACTTCGGAAAAGAGGCCAGTTCCCTCCTCTCTACAACCTCCCTTCAGGTAGTTGTAGAGAGTAATGAGGTCTCCTCTCAGCTTGCTCTTCTCCAGACTAAACAACCCCAGCTCTCTCAGACGCTCCTCATAGGGTCTGTTCTCCAGCCCCTTCACCAGCTTCGTCACTCTTCTCTGGACTGGCTCCAGAGCCTCAACATCCTTCTTGTGGTGAGGGGCCCAGAACTGGACACAATATGCAAGGAGCGGCCTCAACAGTGCTGAGTAACGAGGGAGAATAACCTCCCTGGACCTGCTGGTCACACCCTTTCTGATACAAGCCAGGATGCCATTGGCCTTCTTGACCACCTGGGCACACTGCTGGCTCATGTTCATTTGGCTGTTGACCAACACCCTCAGGTCTGTCTCCTCCTGACAGCTTTCTAGACAGACTTCTCCTAGTCTGTATCACTGCTTAGGGTTGTTGTGCCCCAAATGCAGGACCCGGCATTTGGCCGTGTTAAACTTCATGCCGTTGGACTCTGCCCAGCAGTCCAGTCTGTTCAGATCCCTTTTGCAGAGCCTCCCTACCCTCCAGCAGATGCACACTTCCACCCAGCTTAGTGTCATCCGCAAACATGCTAAGGGTGCACTTGATGCCTTCATCCAGGTCATTGATAAAGACATTGAACAGGGCTGGACCCAGCACTGAGCCCTGGGGAACTCCACTTGTCACTGACCCCCAGCTGGATTTAACACCATTTCCCACCACACTCTGGGCCCGGCCAGCCAACCAGATTTCCACCCAGGAGAGTGTGCGCCTGTCCAGGTCAGAGGCTGACAGTTTCCGTAGCAGAATGCTGTGAGGAACTGTGTCAAAGGCTTTACTGAAGTCCAGAAAGACCACATCCACAGTCTTTCCCTCATCCAGCAGTTGAGTCACTTTGTCATAGAAGGCGATCAGGTTGGTTTGGCAAGACCTGCCTTTTGTGAACCTGTGTTGACTGGGCCTGATCACCCGGTTCTCTTGTAAGTGCTTCATGATAGCACTCAAGGTCACCTGTTCCATGACTTTCCCTGGCACTGAGGTCAGACTGACTGGCCTGTAGTTCCCTGGATCCTCCCTGCTACCCTTCTTGTAAATGGGAACTACATCAGCCAGCCTCAGTGCATTCTCAGCAAGTTTTCAAACACCAAGGTGGAAGTGTTGAGTGTACGAAGGCTCTACAGAGAGATCTGGACAGGCTGATCGGTGGCCCAAGGCCAATTCTACAGGATTCAATGGGTCTGCGTGTTGGGTCCTGCATTTGGGTCACAACAACACCAGGTAATTGTGCAGGCTTCGGGAAAAGTGACTGGAAAGCTGCCTGACAGAAAAAGACATCGTCAACAGCCAGTAGAATATGAGCCAGAACTGTGCCCAGGTGTCCAAGAAGGCCAACAGGATCCTGGCTTCTATCAGAAATAGTGTGGCCAGCAGGAGTAGGGAAGGGATTGTGTTCCTGTACTTAACACTGGTGAGACTGTGCCTTGAATATTGTGTTCAGTTTTGGGCCCCTCACTACAAGAACGGCACTGAGAGGCTAAGCATGCCCAAAAAAGGACAATGAAGCTGGTGAAGTATCTGGATAACAACTTTTGTGAGGAACAACTGAGGGAACTGGAGTTGTTTAGTGACTGAAAGGTGACTGTAGTGAGGTGGGTGTCAGTCTCTTCCAAAGTCCAAAGTGACAGAACAAGAGGAAATGACCTCAAGCTGTGCCAGGGAAGATTTGGACTGGATATTATGAAAAATATCTTCACCAAAAGGGTTCTCAAGCACTGGAACAGACTGCCTAGGCAAGTGGTTGATTCACCATGTCTGGAGGAATCTAAAAGATTTGTAGATGTGGTGCTTAGGGACATGGTTTAGTGCTAGGTAAAAAGTTGGATGCAATGATCTTAAAGGTCTGTTCCAATACAAACTGTTTAATGATTTATATTCTCATGAAAAGAAAAACTCATCATTTGGTCTTACTTTTATCCTCAGTCATCGCTATTGTCTATATAATACTTAATAACTGATTAGTGAGTTACATTGTAATAACAGCAAGCCATATACACTTCAGTAGCAACTCTCCTGTACTTAGGGTTAAAACAAACAACTTTTTATTTCTACATTTCATTGTTACTATGCAAGCCATTGTAATTTTTGAAAATACTCAGAACCAAAATTTCTTCACTTGACTAATTTTCTGTATGATATTCAGACTGCTCTTTCATTTTTGCTCAAAGGTATCTTCTGCTTTTTTTTATTTATTAACCCCCCCAACACATAAAATAATATGCTATAGTACAGATCTTTAAGAATATAATTTCTCCAGCAATCCTAACTTGTGGGGAAAGTCACCAAAACTGAAGTAACAAAATGTCACAAAAATTTCAACCTGTTTAACAATACACTAAACCAAAAGAAGGTAACAAAAACTGACAATATTTTCATCATTTGAATCATAATTTTAGTGTCTATACTTGCCTTGTAGTGTTGACACCTGTGACAATTCCTTATATTGTTCTACTTTGAGATCCTCATCTCTACATTATGTCTGAGTCATACTGAAAACTCTCAAAAAAACCCTAAAGTAACCTTCAATTTTTCTAAGTAAAACTGTACTCCATAATATGTGAATATTTTCTGCAGTTCTTCTTAATCTAAAATGGCAAAAATTACAAAAAAAATGCAAAAATACATTTCCCTAGGTTTACACATAACATTCAGAATATGTTTTATTTCAAGTATATTAAAATACATTAACATATATGAAAGAAATATTTTTCCATTTATGAAAGACAAAAATACTTTGCCAGTGCCCTCCAGCTAAGCCTTCTCTGGAAGAATTTTTCTCAGTTACAAAGTGAATCTAATTAAAGAGAAAAATAAAAAATTAGATGCAATAATTAAAATTGAACTGAATTTCCTACAATTTAACTGAAAAAAAATTTGAAGGATTTTTTGTTTTGTTTTGGATGCATTTGCATAATATTTTCATGCAGTTTCTCCAGGCCAGAAGGTTTAAAATGTTAAAAATAAACATAAGATTCTTACCTTAAAAAATATCTCAGGGAATTAGAGCTGAAAGTCATGCACTAAAATGCATGCCAGTTAGTAAAACAGACTATGCTATAAATGTTATTTGAGTCAAAGTTATCTTTAGTCTGAATTCAGATGCACCAGAGTTTCTAAAGAAGAATAATTAAACAAAACTCCAGTAATTAAAGTCTCAGTGAGCTCTATGCAGCAGCAGTCAATCATCTATGTGTTTCTGTTATAAAGAAATATATATAAGAGCATTTTCAATTATACAAGTTAAATAGCAGACATGTAGTAACATCTTTTTTCATGCCACTTAGAAGAAAAGCCAGAAGGAATAAAATGGATGGCTTAATGTTAAAAACCCCAATAATCTACTACTGGAAACTAACTAGGAAATAAATGTCCTTAAATAATTATTATATTATTCAAAATCTACAACAGTACAGCTCACAAGCAAGAAACAAATCAAATATATAAGTACAAAATACTCTTAAAGCCCCTACACAGCAGTTTATATTGCAGGGATCAGGACAGTTGAGATCACTTGACATTTACAGTAGGAAAGAATGTGTTTCTTCATAGAAACTATATAGAAGAGCATGGGCAATAAATTATTTCAGGCACTTTGCCCACAAGAACATCCTACATTAGTGAAAGGACAAAAGGGGCATAAATTGCAAGGTAGTGTGAGTGATGACTGTGCCAGCGCATATTGTGGTTAGGTATCTTCACTGTACTGAAAGGTCAAGCCATAAGAAGCAAGCTTCTAGACCAGCTAAACAACATCCATGATGATGGAGGAAGAGGTAGGAAAGGGAATATGACTTATAACAGTTTCATAAGTCAGCTGAAGATCTTTCTCAGTGTGCCTCTTCAGTATGATATAAGCTGATTTGAAAGCATCATCATCTACTAAAGCAGCACTTATCTCAAGCACCCTAGAAGCACTGCAAGTTATCATCTCCAAAATAATCTATCATTGGAGATTTACAATAGGGCAAACTCAAAGCATATGATACAGTTTTTGCACCATGAAATAACATAGCTTAAAATTAAAATTAAAAAGTTTTTCAACAATATATTAGACGTCTTAGAGCATGAATACTAGAAAGTGACAATGCAGGATCTGTTTGTGAAATGATGTTGCTCACAATAGCCAAAGAACAGAACAGAAATAAATTAAAATAGCTAGTCAGCTCCCAGTTGTGGGTCAGCTTCTGTCACAAATGAAGAAAAATAATTATTGGTTTTAATAAGCAAGCTCTATATCAATATCAGACAAGTGAAGTGCTCATTATGTTGCCACTTCCAACCTCTACCTGCTCATCTATGTGCTACAAAAGCAGTGCATGCTATATGCTGTATTAAAAAATGAAATACTGAGTTTCCCCCTGCATGCTGGATACAATTTGCCTCTATAACCTTTTTTCAGTAAAGGAAGAAACAGGGCTGGCTTTATATCTCAATTAGAATAAAAACTTCTTTTCTCACCAGTTAGCTTCCAATCAAAGAAACTCCTTGGAACATGATGTGCTTTGTGGCACAGTTCGCCATATATTGTCGCTCACTGACTATTTAATTTTGTTTTTATGGACATGAACATACAACTAATATATGGACATTAGTCCAAGTCCTAACTCCTACCACTGTGTCATTGGAATTGAAACATTTCCATGGATACCATTATAAAATGATTACTAGCTTAGCGATTTGACAAAAAACCCTATTTGTACTCTGACACAGGCCTACAAAACAAACAAGCCTTCTTGTTTTGACGAGTAGCTTTGCAATTCTTAAATGTCATCCTATTCCAGAACACAGACATAATGTAGAATGGAAATTTCAAGTGACCTAAAAATTAAAAAGCTTGCATTTCAGATTAATATAAGTGCATTCAGTATTAAAAACTGAAATGTTTCAATGTTTCTTTTTCTTTTTTTTTTCTTTCTTTCTATTAGCCTTTGGAAGCCTCAAGATCTTAAAACAAAAATTTCCTTTGGAAAATAAATTAGGCACATTTCTTACTAAGAACAAAGCAAAATGAATAGTTTGCAAATCTGCAAAGAAATTTGCAATACGCAATTCTGTAAAGGGTTATCACACTCAAAATACTGTGAAATATTCAACTAGAACTACTAAAGGGAAAATATACTTGTCTCTGTTTCGAAAGCAGCCATAAAAACAAGCACAATAACAATTCAAAATTTATTTGTGTGTATATATGTGTATGTAGTATGTTTACATGCACGCATACAAATGATTACTTTTTCTGTCTAAAAAGAGACCTGCAGTTACGAAAACAATTCTTAGCCCTTACTCAGCAGCACAGGCATATCTACCCAACATCTCCTGTATCTGGTTATGAAAGATGCAATTACTTCCCCAAGTGTTGATATCTTTTTGCATTGATAATGAAACACAAGCCAGCTAAGAGACTTCTTGCATGTTAGGTAACACAATCAGCATGATCCCTGAGAGAAACTCATACACCTTCCCCATACACCTTCCAAAAGCAAAAATAAATGAGTACCACTCAACGGCAAACAATTCCCCTAAAACTCCTTCCATCCACACTCCTCCTCGACTGTTAAATCTTCTATTAGCAATGAAAAGTATCTTTGCAAATCCACACTTAGGAAGACTAGCTTGGAGTATTGGGAGGTAAAGTTGTCTTAGTGACTCAGTGATCTTAAATATTACATAGTCTAATTGAGGTTCTGGTTCCGAAGTTCCAATAATTCCTGTAATTTCCACTGTATGATACTCCTATTAATATTAATCCTTTAAAAATATTTTAATTGTGAGTTCTACTCTCTTGAAAGCTACTAAAAAACACTTGGCACCACAAAACTAATAATTTTGTTCTACTTATAAATTCTTTTCTTACTATTTTTTGGAAGTTCTGTCTAAACTAGTGCACTGAAAAATACCACACATGAACATTTTATGTGTATGTGAAATTAACTTGTGTGCAACAGGACTTCTTCTTCTCCCTGAAAAAGACAGCAAGGACTTCTGACTGTATGGAAAACTATCTTGCACTGCTGCATGTGTGACCTTTCCAAAGGAGGTGAAACAACAGATCAAGAGCTATGAAATTGCTTGGCATGTAGAACAGCTAATACTATTTTTAATTGTTGGGGTTTTTTTCTGACTGATTTGGGGTTGAATTTGCATTAAAAAAGGAGAAAAATGCACAGTCACACAATGCATCAACCATTTTCATGAAAAACCTGAGACTGAACTGTCATATCAACTATAACAGATACTACAATCTTAACTAGAATACTTATTAAACAAGAAAGAGTCTTCTTTCTGCAACAGGTGGTAGTACAGGGGTCTCAGATTAATGTGATGCCTTAGAAAGGCCTTGGAATGGGAGACCAACAGATGTACACAAAACATTCAGCAGATGTAGCATCAGCCTCCATATTCTTCAGAGGACTAGAATACATTTACCATTGTTCAGACAGAAAAAAAGGAAGAAATTTCTCTGGCTTACACACACAAATGAAACACTGCTGGTAAAATCAAGTTATATGGTTTTACAGGAGTATTTTAATCTCACATTTTTTAACTCCTCGATATACCCACCAGTTCTGGTTTAGTTAAATTGAAGTGTACCCACCAAAGACTAGAGTCTACCTGGTACCAAATTGATTACAGAACAGAGTAATATGCCTTTCTAACACCAGAAATCAAAATGTAGGTTTTTAATATAGCCTGATACTGTCTTAGGACAGGGCAATATAAGTTTGGAAAAAGTTATGCATTACACTGATTTTTCAAACTACAAACTATTAATAGTATGTTCAAGAGGAAAGTAGATCTTGCAGAAAATGATGGAGTTCTTTTACCATCTTACATTAGATCAATTCCCTAAGACATTCAAACTAGGAAATCTTCCTGCAATAGTACTTACAATTTTCTTATTAGTTTAATTACTTTTTTTAACAGAACATTATTTTTGCATTACATTATCAAAAATACTGTTGAAAGCCATAACTTGTTTTTAAACTAGTAAAAAAATTGCATTTAAGTTTTTGCAGTAGATTCTTCAATCTTCATGCTGAAGTTTGGCTTTTTCTATTTAAAACCTCCATATAACCTCATTTTGGTAAGAAGTATTATTTACTATACAAGTACATGAAGGACTTCAGATTAGAACTTCAGATTATAAATACTGATTCAGCCTGAAACTACTTTTGGGAAATCATTTTTCGTCAGGTAACATTTTTAGAAACTCAGTAGTTTATCTTTCACTCAAGACATTATGACACTAAGCAGTGATATCTTAACAATGGTTAAGATACCACTAATTCTCTGATCCCACATGGAATTTTATATCTGTTTTCTCCATTAGGACAAACAAAAAGGAGATAGATTTTTTGCCTTTTTTTTTTAAATAAGAAATTTCAGTAACTCCATTCCATTTATAAAGGAAATTTCTCTTTATGGCACAGTTTGATAAAATTGAAGAGAAAGTAATTCTGCCATACTGAACAACATGCAAAAGGCTGTTTAGGGTATTTTGCCAAAATATAAACAAATCTATTCCAGATAAAAAGACAGTAAATAGTCCAGGTAAAGTATACTATCTCACAAATAGTATTATGGAGTAACGAGTGACTAAACAAACTCCTCGCGTATTTTTTTGCATGAAATTTGGAGACAATTAACCATAGGTTACTTTTACTTTAAAAAATTAAATAATATTTCTTCTCTAATTATTGTTAAGTCCTGTCCACATGGAAAATATGCTGAATATATTGCTCATATCTTTGTGCTGCTATATTTTTTTACATTTGGTATTTTTTTCCCTTTATTTCACAACACTTCTCTTCCAGGAGTCAATATCAAATACAAACATAGTGAGATTTTTTTTTACAGCATGCCCCTTCTCCCCCTTTCTCTATGCACAAGCACACAAGGTTTACAGGCAGCAAGCTGTACACAAAGCAAACATTTTGCTGAAGAATAATAAAGTCTCATACCGTCTCCTTTGTGGTTTAATATCAATTGGTTTGTTAATAGCATAAGGTGATCCATGAATGTAAGCACTCCGGAATCTAGCCACTTTCTCCAGAGTCAGGTGCTCACAGCTAGATGGTAAACTCATTTTATCCCAACAGAAGCAGCATAAAGCTAACAGCCAAAAAAATGCATTCCTGGTAAAAAATGCTACACAATCAACTTCATAGAAATACACTGCTTCAAAGGAGCCAAACACTCCTGTGCCTGGAAAGCAAATGGTCCTTGTCTCAGTTGTGACTGCCACCCATATGGATGCAGGAAGTTGGCTGCTTATTTTCACCCAGTCATACTCCAACCAATTACCGATTAAGCAGATAAAGTGGAAAGCCTCTCAGGAACAGTTTCCCCCACCCCTGGACACTAATCTTCTCTCTAATCTTTTTTTTAGGTGGAGACAGACTGTAAGCACAGCTTAATGAGCTAAGACCATGTCTAAAAAAGCCACAGACTGAATTTACTTTGAAGCAGAAGGTGAGCCAGGAGTGATCCTTTGGCATATACCAAAGATCATTGTGGAAGGAGAGCTACCCACCAAGAGCTTAAAAAACTGTTCAGATTCACAGTATGAACTCAGATTGATGAGATTTGTTAAAAAATAAATAATTTCAGGATTTAATCTCTGTAAAGAAAAAAGATTGTAATATAATTTCTGATCTATTTTATGAAGTTTTATATTCTATGGTACGTTTCTTTTGGCACAGCAGCATATTCTTCACTATTGCAATGTAACACAACATGTATAACCTCATAAGAACTTATTCTGTCTTCTATCAACAGAAATGTATTAAACTATTTCTGGTATTATAAAAGACACTGTGAGGTTTTTTATATATTCCACTACTCAGAATTTTCCATGAAATTGCCTTGATTTATGGAACTACATCTACTTGGCCTTCACTATTTTGGCCTTAATGCAATGCTCTTAGAGGTCCCAACTACGAAACATCAAAAAGTAGTTCTTCAGAGCTACTTTCACACATAATCCAGTTATGAAGTGAATTTTACACTCTAGCATAAGAATTGTGGGTTACAACCACAATGCAACCACTCCAAGTTCTCCCACTTCTGGTAACTTATCTTGCACTCCTGGCAAGTGTAAAAGTCCTCTTAAGACTTTGTTAATGAAAAAGCCAGTCAAAAGGACATCAGTCATCTGGCCTGTACCCTTTCATAGCATCTAATACAAACTGTTTGCGTAACAGACAACCCCTTTTTAGATTTTTCATAATTTTTTGTGGCCTGAAACTTTCTTGCTTCAATAAGTTGTATAATTTTCCGTGCACACCTACAGTAAGACTGAGTTCAAGTTAGGTAAACTTTATACAGCATTAACAGCCACTTTAAGGAAAGAGGGATGCATGTTCTTGAAAAGATGAAATTAACTGAAGAGAGAACACTTGAATATTTGCATTAATCTATTAAATGTGACAATAATAGCATAAGGCTACATTTGGTTCTGTTTAAGATATAAAATATCAGTAGGCAAAAATACTTCAAAAATTAATTCAGTTTTGCACAAAAGAAAGCCTAAATGAATAATTAGTCTAATCTAAGCTTCAAGTAGCAATTGCCTGACTTGCAAATACAGCTGTCATAAACAGAAAAATCCCTAATACTCAAACAACCTCAAACCCCTACCTTTTAGCTTTTTACTCTAGTAAAGAAAGAAAAAGTAAAAAAGAGTAAGAAAAGCAGAGAAAATTATCAATCATTTCAGAATAATCAAGTAAAATTCAAACTAAGAGAGTTTTTTTTTGTTTACTATGGTTTGTCATTTGGAGATTTTTGGAGTGGGTAGCCTTTTGGGGTTTTTATATTGTTTATTTGTTTGTTTTAAAAGTGCAACTAAAGACAGCTGTAAACTAATATTTCAATACATGGAACAGATTCTTCCTTGTTAATGAGGTGGAATACATTCTTCCCATCTCATGATGGGCAAACACATAAAACTGGAAGTACTTGCTGTAGACAGAAAACCAAATTAACTAATGCATTGAAGATTCTTCACTAAGGAAGGAGTTAAAGTGAACAACAGCACAACAGGAGCCACAGTGTGTCAGTTGCACTGCTGATGCCTATGCCCCAGCCAGTACAATTGCTGGGCAGCCCTCTGCAGCACTGGTGTGGAAAAGCTCGGAGGCTTCAAGCCTCCCTCCCAGCAACCTTCACCTCCTTAGAGTCCATGCTGGGAAATTTATGGCAGACAATGTCTTCCCATCTCATGATCCATGGTAACACATTGGATTAGGTATTTTGCATACTACAAATCACTTCCTACAGGTGCAAAGAGCCTACCACACATGACTATTTTTATCTTTTCGGGGTAGATTTTAAGTATGGACCTATTTTGTCTCACTGATATCAGTCACATACACTGGAACTTGTTGTTTACCTGAAAACCCTTTTTTCTTCAGTGAAATATGAATCATGGAAAATGATACACTAAGCATGTTTTCTTACCTTTGCAAAGTATATAACCAGAAAAAGGGAACATAGTTTCACATGTTTCAGAAATAATGCATGCACAGGTAATCAGATCATATCCAAATAACTATCTATCACACAAATTTCAATGATCCAGTATAGCATCAAGATATATCAAAATCATTTTGAGATTGGATTGAATTTTATGGAATTTTGGCCAAAAAAATTAAAAATATTCAAAACTGTTGGTAAAAATGAAACGGCAATTATAGTTTGTGTCCATGACGATTTAAGATTCAAGTGTTACTCAAACACCTTCCCACTTGCTGGTTTTACTGGTCTTATGACAAGTAAAAAAGTTTCGTAACTTTTTTTTTTAATGTTGAATTTTACGGACAGCTATATTTTCATTATCTTTTATTCATACTTCCAAACCCCAGTATAAAAGAAAAGACTACCACTGTATATTAAGGAATTCCATTCAGGGTTGCATATTATGTCTGTATCAAATCTTAACTATGTCCTCAAAGATTTCAAAAGTTAATTTGCTTTCTGTTTTTCACTAGGAAATAACCAGATATGAAAGAATAATTACAAAAATCTTCCTTTGCTGTATGCAAGCCAAAACAAGCAAACAACAACCTTAATGTAAGGGTCATATGAAATTGTTTTGATTAAGAGCAAGCTCTTACTTACACCATTGCACAGTTTGCAAAAATGTGGAAGACCATCTGTTATATATATGGGGATAACAAAAGTGATTTTATACAGTACATATAAAACACGCATGCTGGAAAAGGCTCAGCTTCAAAGGAGTGAGTCAAATATGCACTAATAATATATAATAGGCTTGACTTCATAATATTTTGGCATATTTTATCCTTAAACTTGCCTTGGAAAGAAGAATCTGCTCTTCGTGTTTAATTAACTCTGCCATTATATATTTTTGCTGCTGAAATATGGAACTTCATATTTCTGCCCTTGAAGACCATTTTTTTTAATTGGCTTTTAAAGATTTTTCTTCTACTTCATTAAATACTCCAGAGAACCTCTCATGAAAACCTTATGTTCTCTCCCTAGTATATCATATAGCCATTCGAGTAGCCACACTGGGTCCATTCGTCTCAGCACCTCATATACAATAGGCCACAAAGCCTACCCTTACTTGGCATACATCCTAATGACAAAACCAGAAAGATTTTATTGATTTCAATAATCACATTGCAAAAAAAAAAAAAAAAAAATTCATGTTGTTCTGACAGAAATATTTTTAAGGGCATAAAGTAGCTGATAAATGCACGCAATTAAAAAATCAAGAGTTCTTATTAAATCCTGTCTCCAATCATAGATAGTCAGTGTCGCTGTATATAGTGTTACTTATTAAAAAACATTAATGACATGCTGCTGTTGTTACACAACAGAACAATTCTGTTTATTCATCTCTCCAAATGAATATCTTCCTTGAACGTCAGCTGCTAGGACTATCTTTAGAAGAGCAATGTAACAATGCCAACTTTGTTTACTGAATAGGCAAAATAAAGACATTTTAGAAATGTTAGGTGCTGTTAATATGCAATGCTTCTGTAGCATACTGACTGCTAATTTTGCTGTTTAGGATTAAATTATTATATCGTGTACAGGTTAATAACCAACTAATTTCTGAATCCAATTTTTAGGTATACACCAATGTTCTTTTTAGGTGATATCACCTTCCATGGATTTATTCCTTATTTTGCCAAAACCAGACATGTATCATCTATTTGCACAGTATTCATTAGGGCTAAATTAAAATTTACAACATACAGGTGAAAGACTGTGTATCCAATTACAAGTTTCCATGGATAAATCATTTCCAAGACAGGTATTTTCCATCAGAAATTGTCAGTTTATGAAGGTTATAATTTCTGGTTAATTTTCAGCTTCTATTGGTTGTTTTAGTAATAACTCAATTAATAACTCAAAGAACTATGCCGTCCTCTTTAACGCTGCTGTTCTCAAGACTTTCTGATTCCCACAGAACCACTGAAAAGAGCAGACATCTCTCATCTATATAAGCTGATCTCCACATTCTATAACATTTGAAAATGCATAGGATTGTTCCACTAATATTCATTACCTCTTTGCAACATGAAATAAATAGGCTGTCCTGAAACCTTCCTTTCAAAAAGAAAACCTCAGTCCCCCAAAACAGTATATGTGTGGTTCTCATGATCCACACAAGTCACCCATGAGAGAAAGAGGAGCACATATGTCCATGTTAGTCTAACTAACAAAACAAAACAAAACAAAACAAAACAAAACAAAAAAAGGAGAGAGATAACCTTTCCTGAAGTCAAAGGAATTTTAAGTTCTACACTGCCTAGGAAAATGGAGGAACTTTTGCTCTAAAAAGGGTGATTTAGCATAATTACAGTATGTAGCTTAATGCTCCTAACAAGCTGAGTTTTTCTGCTCTGAGGAATTTTCATAGTACTTTGTTTACGATGCTGCCTAATATGATCTACCATTCTGAACACTTAAGGGTTTCTTCAGGAATCAAACTTTAAATATCTTTTCTTATGCTACAGCTATAATCACTCTGAAGCTCCTGGGTGTCACACAGCAGTCTTGAAGTTATAGCAGCCTCTCAGAGTTGAGCATGGATAGGTGCAAGGTGAGGGTATGTATGCATATACACAGCTAAGCTGCATGCCAGCATCCTTTTTGCTCTTGGTCGCACACTCCCACTGCTTTTGCTGTGTTGGCTAGGGTGCTCATTTGAGCCCTCAGTAATTGAACTGGTTAAGCAAAAGAGCCAGAACAAAAGCAGTCGTTTGCTTGGCTAAGCATTCAGACTTGTAACATGATACAAGTTATTCCCTAGGAATAACAATGCCTTTCCACTAAGAGGGCCTTGTGTGATATCCCCAAATGTAATGTCTACAATAGAGGTGCTGGTCCTTAGCCAGGTGGGTGCTATCATTATTTCCCCATTTCTATAGATGTTGAACATTTTCATTTGTTAAGTGATATTGACAGAGATCTGAGCAAAAAGGTGCTATCTGAAAAAAAAAATAAAAATCATGACCTTGACATTTAAATTCAGGCCCCAAAATAATTAATATTTACTTCTGCCATTAATCTTCCAGTATGGGACAAAGAAGTACTGCCACCATTTTATCTATTCAGGTTACTGTAATGATAAATACACAGATCATTTATCAAGGTCTCAGATATTATACTGCTGAACATTCCAGGAAAGTGAACATAAGAAGTAACCTTTTTTTCCTAGTCAGGACTCACAATATTATATAGAATTTGGAACTAAGGTTTTGTTTTGTTTTTTTTTAAAAAAAGAAAAAAGTCTTTTTTAAAACATGAAAATAATACAACTGAAAACTATCAGTCCATGTGTGCAGGATCAAAGTACCGTTCATAAAGTAAGGATAATTTAATCCTTTCCAAAAGTTGAAATGTCAAAGTTCACAACACAGAGTTTTCCTTATCCACTTTTTTTGGTAAGGGGTTTTAAGTGAGTTGCAGTAGATAAAGTAAATTGCTGAAGAGTGAAAATAATCACAGTCATGAGAATAGAGCTGAAATTGTAGTCAGTATGTGAGAAACAAAATCCTGTCTTTCCACAGAGAAGCACTGCATTTCAATATTTCCACTATAATAGCTGTAATAATATTATTTGTGCTGCATCAGCCATGGTGCCTCAAACTGGAAGTGAGTATTGGAATTATTTTACTTGCTATCATCACTCTAGTTTCTGATGTCTGATGGAAATGAATTTCAGTCATTGAAGAGGAAAACTGCTGATTCGCAACTGAAATCAACAGAGACCTTGCTTTCACACACAGGGAGCATTGCTTCTACATTACTGCATGTGGCACTGTGACGGGTATGCTATTATGATACTATTCTGAAATAAAAGAATGTGTTTATTTTTCTTGCAGGAAGTGTTGGGTTGGGTTTCCTTTCCCTTTTCAAACTATTGAAAATGATTAGCAGCTAGTCATCCTCTCTTCCTATGTAATAGACATACCTGTTTCTGTTCTCTGTGTATTATGGATACGTTCTAATTCCTGTAAAGATAAAACGCAAACTACCACAATCTCAAAGGAAATAATTCTCTACAAAATGGCTTCATTGTATGAAATGAGTCATGACTTCCCAAGGTAAGCTGCATAGCATGAGCTAGGGAAAACAATAAACTTGCAGAGTAGCTGCAAAAATTACTTCACATTCCCTGTCAAAGTTGATGGGCATGTATTAAAGATAACTGTAAAAGTGAGAAAAATAAAAATTGAGGTATTATCTCATTTTTGAAGCTTTGTAGAAAAGACTGGTTTTCCCTAAAATTTTGTGGACGTTAAATTTAAGGTCCATTCAAACTTGCTAAACATAAAGCTTTTCTAAAGACTACTAATAACGGCTATCTACTCCTGTATCATCAGAGCTTTAAACCAGTGAAAAAAAAAGAATTCTGCACTGTAGTGCTGATAGTAGATGAGGTACTTGACAATATTTGAAAGTTTTTTATGGTTTGAGGTTAAAGCTGTGAACAATCACCACATGACACATTGATGCCAATTTAGACGTAACTGAAGCAGATCCTATAAAGAGACAGAGGGAAATTTCAGGAAAATTGCACTGCAAACCCTGAGACAGTTACGAGAGTTATTTCTGGACCTGAATTTAGGTGAATTTTAAAGGTCATGATCCCTTTTGTTCTCTCTAAGACCCAGTGTAGATCCCACTGAGGACAACTCACAGATTTTTATGCCCTCAGGATGGCAGAAATGAGAAGTGTCAGTATAATCAGTCAGAAAAGATTTTAATGGCATTCTGAGACTTGTCTTATGATCCTGTTAACTCTGTATGTTTAATTCAGCTGAACATAATGTTGCTTGAAGATTTTGAGAACTGTTTTACTTCCAAGTTGGGAGAATTCTGCTTGAATGTGGATGGAGCAATCATTCACGTTTGATGGGAGAGATACTCAAAGATACACTTTGTTAACATAGCAGGTCACAACTGAAAAAGATTATGTGGAATTTACAGTCATTTTATCTATTCAGACAGACTTTGTCATCTTTGAAATACTCAGCTTTTTCAGAAATCACACTCTGCTTAGTGTTGCTTTTTATATAATAAAGCAAGCCTCAAAGTAAAATTTTGAAAATGTTACTAGTGAATGAAAAACTTGACACTAGTGGAACCTCTCCAGTAATGGATTTCAGTTGATGTTGCTATGATTAGTCCTTTAGGGACAACAATATATTGTGCTCAAACCCTTTGCACTCTTTCAGTTGAAGAAGCAGCCATTAGAAAAAAAAATTCTGAAAGGAACAGTGTAAGCAGAACAGTTTGAAAAAGTCCAAAATAAGGCTTCTCATGAGTCACAAGAGGTGATTCTGAGGTAGGAACACATACCTCGGTACAAAGTGAAACATTTTTTGGTACAAAGTATGTAAGAGAGTCAGGTCTAGTGACTTTGCATTTGAATGAATATCTGACCATAATAACATGAAATTAGGCCTTGGAGCTACATAGGCAAAGGTTAAATTTCTACCCTGGAGGTAGTCATTGTTCGTCACAGTATGCCACAGTTCCTTTCCAGGCTGAGTATACTGATCTACCTACACAAACTGCATACAGAAGGTGTGGCCTCATCCAAATACTGGCCAATTTTCTGTTGAACCCCAGCAACTAAAAGGCACCGAGCCACCACAATGGACATCTGGCATTTCAGTGCAAAACTCTAAGATAAAAAAGTTTAAGATGGAGAAGTATCAAGAGTTAAATTTCACAGGATAATATCATGATATACCAAAGTACTGTATAACTACATTAGCAAGACCTCAAAATACCGTTTTTCACTTCTAGAAAACTACAATATTTGGAGACACAGAACAAAATTTAAAATCTCATTTGAATTGTAGGGAAAGAAAACTGTCTTCTTTCTACACTAAACAGAGAAGTGATATAGAAAGATCTATGAAAGGATTACTACATTAAAATCAGTCACAAACCCTAAATTATAGAGAAAAAAACCCAGCTCCCGTCATTTCTATTTCTCTTGTATTTCCTGTCTTCAAAGAGCCACTGTAACAAAGTCAGCTAGCCCTGTATAGTTCATACTTATTTTTATTGGGGGTTTTAATCAGTCTTCCTTAATAAACTGTACAGTATTAGTATATTATTGACATTACTATTATATGTATATTATTTTACATACATTCTAGGTATGGGAAGTAGATTAGACTTAATGATCTTAAAGGTCTTATTCAACCTAAATGATTCTGTGATCCTGTATGCAGTATGTTACCTTATCATTATCTGATGTTATCTTAAGCATGGGATAATATTTGCCTTAATCTGAGATATGAACAAATATTTTGAGCTTATCTAAGCTGCAATATGACAAACCAGGTACATTTCCATTTCTGTTGTCATCAACTGCAGCACGTACTACTCACTTTTATTAGCACATATGTTCCAATACTGTGATCTACTACACACCAATCTCTATGAGTATACAGCTTTAATTCTTAGCCTGATAAAAGACATGTTATTTGCTCTTTTGAAGAGCACATTTTCGCTGCTTAATTCTGTGTCTGCACCATAATAAAGGAACTATGGAAATGACAACACAAATGTATTAAAAATCCATTAAAAAAATCCACTGTATATCAGAAGTTTCACTTAAAAACCCCCAAAAAACTGATACTCATTTTCCAAGTCAGTAAAACTCTGCTAATAAATACATAATTTGCATCCAATTTATTAAACAGAATGAACAGCTGCATATTAAATTGTTTTGACAAAACATGTTAGAAAAACATTAGCAGAAGTGGCTAGAACTATTCCAGGTAAAATCTCAACATTTAATACAAATAAAGGATTATGTTAAAAAAAAAAAAAAAAAAAAAAAAAAAAAACACGAAACCAGCTCCAAAGCATAACTGAATTTTAGTTCAGCTATACCTGTGTTTATGATCACACAATTATGTTTGTGCCACATCTCATCATTGGCATTTGTGCCCCCATAAGATACTGTGTGATATTTTGCTTATGCACACGGTAGTACCTAAAGGATACCACTGTCACAGTTGAGTCATCCCTGCAATAACAAATAGAAGACTTCACCTGAAATACACTCATTCCTGTATTTTTTATGGTACAAAAGGAACTTATTTTACTTTCCAAGCACCAAACCGTTTCTTCTTAGGGAACCCTTTCCTGAAAGGTCCTATAATTTGTGCTCTGAAGACAGTAATACAGAGATTGTAGGACACAGTTCTCAACAGGCTCCTTGCCAAAGTCACAAAAGTCAGATTCAACTGCATTTTCTGTCAGAAAGCATTCTGCTTGAATGAAATGCATTGTAGGGAATGGATGTATAGTCACAGGAAATTTTTTTTAATGCACATTAACTCTCTCCCTTTACTAGCAACACATTATTTTGAAGAAAAATATTGTGGATCAGTATATTTCTTCATATATCAAAAATCTTATTGGTCTGTTCTGGTTATTAAAATGGTTAGTTTTTTCTTTCAAGAATTACAGAGCAGAAATGCAATATATATATCTTAAATCACTGAGCAAAACAGTTTCCATTCCATGAAAACTTAGAAAAATATTTGTTGTTTTAGTATCTTGAGTAGCAAAATATAATAACAGTAGGTATTTTGTATCAAATTTTAAACTACTTATAATGAAGTCTTAATGAGCTTTCTCATTTCCCTTTTACAGCTATACAAATTTTGCTATGCTAAACCTACCATATTGCCCTCTACAGGTTGATTTAGTAATATGCTCCATATCTACCCACTCTTGTTTGCCTGAAATGTGTTATCCCCTATACACCTGAACTATGGTATCTACCACAAAAAGCTTTAAAATTATATCTATATTATAATATTAGACAGTTTTTGTCTCCCCAATATTCTCAGAACAAATACAGAAGTTTTAAAGATCACAGCACAGAGTAACTCCGTAGATTTATCAAGAAAGAAAACTGTATCAAATGCCACAAAAAGAACATTAAATGCGAAAAGAAAAAGCATGTGTGGCTTTTCATTTGTTGTTATATAGTTGTTGCTTTAAACTTATTTATTTTTTTAACTGGAAGAATACTTGATTTTAATAGCTGAATTCCATAATTCAACTATCTATTATAAAGTTTGTATTAAAAATGACGTGACAGTCTCCTATTTCCAGAAAACCATAATCTTTTATGGCAATATTCCTCTGTGTCTGGGCATCTGTAGTAACTGAAAAGTTGCGTAAGCCATTCTTTAAAATGAGGGAAATACTGAAAATGTTACCCCTATTCTTTTTACTTTCAGGCAAAATAGAGTTCTTTACCTGTTGTTCCTACAATTGCAGTAAATAATGTCTAGTCTTCTCCTGTTTAGCCTTTGAATCTTTGTTCAGGTAAAATCTTTTCTATGGAGCTATTTAATGGCTACCAAGTCCAAGATCATGAGTTTTGCAGTACCAGACATATAAATACCTATGCCAGTAGCAGTCTTGGGGGATTCACAGTCTGACACTGGTACTAGAAAGTCAGGTAGATGGGTAAGATCAGTCTCTGCCAGTGTGGCAGCCTTCAATGGTATGTCCAGGATTTCTAGAATCCCCTGTAGCATCACTGAGTTTTCAAAGCTCACATTTGGTGAGTCCAGAGGACCTTACCATGCCACACCACCACCTCCTATATCTTTGATTAGGTCCTAGTGAGCACTGTGGTATGAGATTCATGTTTCTATTGCAAAATCCTCCACTTCTGTACTTTTCCTTGTAATAAACCATTTATTTTGTCCCCTCCTCCTCTCTTCTTCTTTTTCCTCTTACCAGCCTTCTAACTAAAAGCAAGTGGTCCTAGCTGGTTAAGCCTGCACACTGCATTCCTGTGAATACAAGTGCAATGGATACTATCAGTAACGTTGTAAACAGTTTCAATTCAGCACGGCACAGCCAGATTCTGGAGAAGCAGAGAGGGCCATCTGTTTCACCTGAGATTGCTTTCCCAAATGGATGTGAAAGGAACTGCAAAGAACCACTGTTAGTGGTATTTTCCATCTTTTTCACATTTTATGTTTGTTTGTTCTTGCCTTGTTTCCTCCAAGTAAGCAAGATCAAATTGTACTTAATAATAAAAGCATCAAAACCACCTTAAATAACTTAATTTAACTCTTTTTTTCAAAAGAGCAATTCCTTCCGTCTTTGATATAAGCCAGAGATAAAGATTCTGCCATCAAAACTCTCTGCCTATTCAACCTACTCAACTCTATTTTAACCTTCCAGGAAATCAAAAGCCTTTACATTAATAATGTGATTCTGGACCATGGAGAAGAGAGAGCGCTGCCTGCAGTTCACCTGGGCTGCTGAAAACGCAGTGAACATTTCGCAAACAGCTGCTGTAATCAGCTTTTATCCTCTAACTAATTCTACTCAAACTAATCCTCCATAATGATCACATTCATCCAAAAATAAAGTAGATGAGCACATAAACCAAAGTGAATTCTTACCAAATGGCCCTTCATTTTTGTTGTCTTGGTTTTTATGTCTTTGTTGCACTTTGAGAAGGTAGAGAGGAACATTCTATTTTCTTTGTTTAATGAAGAAGAATACAGAGAGTACTTACCTAGAAAAGAAAACATTAAAAAAGGAGTTATTAGAACATGGAAGTTTACAATTTTTACATACGTTGTTAGCGTGGATAAGTATGTACTGAAGCACTAGGAAATGTTTCCGTTTAGGTATCAATGTTGATTTTTCTATGTCACTACATCACAAATGTAAACTTAGCACATGCATATGTAAGGATAGTGTATTTCTTTGATATTAAAAATTATTTCCAAATTCTGTTATGAATCTTTTTTATTTTATCACTATTTCATACAGCACTTATATGTGACACCTTTTTTATATTTGTCTTTTCCTGTAGACAACCTTATATAAACTTTTATTTCAATTATCAGTTACAAAATTAGCAGCAAACATATTTTTCTGCATCTGAGTTTAAAATAAGTTTTTTGTTTAGTATTATCAAATATCACTTTACAAATATCAAAATGTGATTAAATGTGAATTTTCAGATCTTCCTAGAAAATAAAGTTATACAGGCACTATACATAAAGATATATAAAAGCTTAGAAAGGTTAGAAATTAAGTATTGCAGGAATTTTATGGTCTCTAGAGTTCCTTTGCCATTTAGTTGCATAAAATAATTATGTGCCATAAACTGGGACAACAGAAAAAAGATTATAAAACCCACTTGAATTGTAGGAAGAACAATGCAGGATTAAATAAGTATGTCATCCATTTAAAACATGGCTACAACATGAGGAATTTTACCAGTATCCAAATCATGCTAGCAATAAACAGTAAATAATTATTTTTTTAAAAAAAAAATATTATCTTCAGTACTCTAGAAACATATATTCTTGTCACCTTAGTTACATACACAGGGAAATACATATACATATACACACATACACCTTAGTTATACTGGCCAAAACCACCTCACAACCTAAAAATTTAAAACCAAACAACAAAGCCCTATTTTTCAGAGCTACTGAATTTCCAATCTATTATTCTTTCAGCAGAAATGTGTTGAAAATAGGACTAATGGATGGCTGAATGCTTAGTCCAGAACCAACACCGAGGAGCCTCATTAGGAATGCAAGGCTAAACAAATGGATCTGACAAACATTACAAGTCATTGCTAAGGTGAAACACGCCCCTTTATGGTCTTCTCTTCCTCATTTCTCTGGCCTGCTTTTGATGGTTTCTTCCTCAGCAAAACCCAAATTCACCTCCTGGTGCTGTTGACTAGCTTAACCTTTGGACTTTCTAAGCTTCACTGTCTGCCTCCTCTTGGCATTGTCAGCAAGTCACAATTAATGAGGTTTCAAGCACAAACTCATCCAGATGTTAATCAATGGCAAGTGCAGAACTGAAGAAGCCCAGAGTGGAAAAATTACTTGCCTGCCTTCAAACTAACTGGATAATTGTGAATAGGACCTTAAAATTATTGTTCAAATCCAGTTCTACTCAATAGAAAAATCGTTCTAAACATGCAACAGTGTTTAGTCCTGATAATCTAGCAGCTGTTATGAATTATGACCTAATAAAATAAATGAAACTCCCAAACATGAGATCTATTAAAAGGCGAGAGCACAAGAAAACAGTTCATTATATGCATCAAATGTTTAGTTGGTTTTTATTATAGCCTTACTGTAGGTGAATCTGTATTTCGTATTACTGTTAAAGCACCATATTTCTTTGTTAGAGGTCCTGTCAATATGCATCATAGCAAGTGTGTGCGTACTGCATATTCTTATAAAGCTAACTACTGGTACTTTCATGTTTTACATCTGCACGTTAAGTTACATTTTCATTCTTTTCCAAAACAGATTTCTAAGACACTCTTTTTATTCTCATCATAGCCATTCTGTGGTCCTTTCGGGATAGCAGAAATAAGATTATAAGAAAATACCTGTGATATATGCCATGAGGAATTTTTCCATATTAAGGGAAAAGAAAATTCAGCACTTAGCAAAACAATTTCACTTTAAACTTTTCTTCTTTTAACACAATGTAGCATAGAAACACACATTTTACTGGTGTGGAATTTAGCTAAATCTGCCAAGCTTCTTGAATACATTTAGATGCCCCTTCAGACCCAGAAGATCAAAACAAGACACATATCTCTCTATGCTATCCTAAAATAGCATAATCCTCCTCATATTTGCTTGGGTGATAAAAGAGCTGTAGAACAGTTTTCAGAAAAAGAAGAGGATTCCATATGTGATACAATTATGTCCTCCTTCCCTCTTTAGCTAAAACTGTTATGTCTAAAGCTAGAACCTTTTTGACTTTCAAACAGCTAGACCTTCAAAGGATGCCAGCTTCTGACAAAGAGCTGTATGTTTTTGTGTTTAACTACAGCTCACAGACATCTATTTTTCCCACCTCTGGCTGTCACACAGCATCACGGCTTCTGCTAGCTGCCCTGGGACCAAGAAGAGCTAGAACGCCCTGCTGTGTAATTATATTTGACAGAATCAAGCCCAGGTTAATGTATTCTCCTCGATGCAGCTTATTGGCTTCTCTTCCAGACTGGTCTATGTCTCAGGTACTTCAGAGCATCAGTGGACTGGGCACAGAACTTTTCCATGGACACTAGGAAACTCATGAGAGTTTAATGGAGGACTATCTCACTGAGACACATGGTGAGGAAAGTTGAAGTAAATCAGTCTGGATAGCAAGGGTAAGCGAAGAGAGATGCAATTGTTGTATTCAACTACCTATAAGGAGAATACAGGGAGGCAGAACCACACTTTTCTCAGTGACTCATGGAGAAGGGAGAAAAAACCAATAGCTGCAGTTTGCACAAAGTAATATTTTGAGTAGACATAAATTGAATAAAAATCTTCACAATGATGATGGCTAAGAATAGAAACCAGCTGCTCAAAACTTTTGCAGAATCTTCACTTTTGGAGATCCTCAAAGCCTTCTTGGTAGAGGCATGGGAAACTTGATTGAACTTGGACATTAGCCCTGTTTTCAGATGAGATCAAGTTATCTTGGATAAGATAGCTACCAGACAACCCTTACAAGCTAAATTATTTTATGATTCAGTGGTTCCAACTCTGTAGTTAGTATCTACCGATAATACACTACTAGTAAAAATATAGTTTTATAGAGAAAGAACAGAAATTAGAAGGCCAGAACACTCTTCATAACTTTCCCATTCCTTGATGTCACAGTATGCATCAATCAGTGATAGGCACCACTATGTACCATCCACAGAACTCGACTGAATTTTGTTTTCTGTGCTTAAAACTAACAGCTTTTTATTGCCACTTTTTTTTTTGTGCACTCCAGATGCTCTGTAAACAATTAACTATGATTAGTCTACAAATAAATGCTCTAAATGCATTAGTATTGTTAAACACTTCCTTTCTCACTATGTTACAGAACACTTTTGCAACTCAGGAAAGGCAATACTTCCCAAGAAGCAGACAGTGCTATCAAGGTATTAGTTTTATGCCCTAGATGTGTAAATTTATATTTTCTTTTGAAACTGTCTAATCTAATGCCTTTGAGAGTTACCCTTTAATCCCTGCAACAATTTTGAGATGTCTGTAATGAAATGTCTGAATTTTGAAATGACTGCAACAATTTTGAAATGGCTGTGGCTAGTGTATGTGGGTTCTGGGCTAGATTATGTTCTTTCCTAGTAGGGTCTGGTGAAAGAACATTCTGGAAATAGGGACAAAAATAAGGAATAACATTAAACATATTAATGACAATTACGTTTTTTGCTATACAGGATTAGTATTATAAGAGATTATGTCTGTTTTTTCATTATGCCTGTTGACCATTACCTGGTTTGTACTGTGTTGCCTAATGCCATACAAAAGTGGCAGATAACCTTGGAAGCACTAGGCAGGGCTGGTTTTATATGTTTTCCAGATCACAGAGAGAGGATGGAAAAGATGAGTTTCTTTCATAGTTTAAATGAGCACCTCTGATAGTTTAAATATTATGCTGGACATTTTCATTAAGTCTGAAATTTATGCACAACTTTAAAAACAGGTTACATCATTGCAAATCTGTTTTCTTTATATGCAACATCAGAGTATATTTATAATGTTCAAATCTTGGCGTTTATGGATGGACTCTCAGTGGTGCTGCTGCAGAACTGCTAATTAAAGCCACAGCTGGAGGAAGAATTGTAAGGACAAGAAGAAATCTGGAGCAATTTTAGTTCCTCCCTCTGAAACACACTCAAATCCTCTCAGCCTTTTTGTAGAGAAGCTCAATACCAGATGAAGAAGCATAATTTGCTTTTCACTAGATTGCAGAATAAAAATACTTGCATAATGAATATTTGAAAACTGACTGCTGTATGGCACTGCCACTACACATAAAGCATTAGCTCCTCTAGTTTTTGTTTGTTCTTAGGCAAGGAGATCGAAGATGCTCACTATGAAAATAATTGTTCTCAAATGCTGATGGTACACAGCAGGCAGAGAAAGTCACCTCTGCATGCTACCGCTCCCAGTTTGGGACAGTGTAATTCTGACAGCTGGCGGAACTGACAGCAGGAGAGACACTTGTAGTCATGTGTGTTTCCATCATAACAAGAAAATGCTACCTGCTGTTTACAACACTGTTTCTATCACCTAGAACTATTTTATTCCTTCTTTCCTCCTCACCCTCTCTCTTCCATGCTGCTTAAATACTTAGGACTGAGGCATGCACATACTTAGCAAATTGGCTGTGAAATTTTCTTTGGTTCAGCAGCCCGTTTCCTCTACCCTTCCCAGCTTACACAGCAAAGTATTCCTGTCCTTCCAACAGAGGTTGTTGTTTCGAGGGAGAAGCTGGTGAAAAGGAATAGGCAAGTGCTGCTGAGCCACTTCAGCACTAAGACTCACTTCTATGGTTGTTGGAAATGAGTTGCAGTAAATTACAGGATTTTGGACTGAAGCAGCGAAGGGGTGCTATCAGGATTCTGGTTTTGTCCAGGCTTAGGGAAATGCAAACATTAGGAAGGGATGATAAAATAAGGCATGGAGAGAGAAATTTGCCTGTAGCTATTTGTAAAATGATCTCTACTCCATTCTTAAAGTTAAACCAGTTAAGACCCTACAGCTCCATCACTAAGAAAGGTGGGAGCCCTGAAGATGTTTTCCATCAAAAGAATAAAAAGCAGTAGGGCAGTAGCTAGCCCTCTGATCAGAATAGCTCCCTCGTAACAATCCACCTGGAAAGCTAGGGCAGAAGCCTTCTGCCTTTCTGTGCAGCAGCAAGTTGCTTTGTTGGTACTTTACTTGCAGCATATCTTGCAATAATTTAGTGTTAACATGTGGACTGGCTGAGAGTTTCAGTGATGGCTGCATTCACTTATCCTGATTGGTGCAATAGCTGTGGTGCTAGGGAATGAGGCCCTTTCAGAAAGCCAACTTCCCATGACTACAAAGCAGCAATGATTTTTCACTTACTAAACACATGATGCCCACACCTATGTCTCTAAGACTCAACTACAAGCTTGCCTGAATGTGCTTCCCTTTGAAATTTATGCAGACTTCTAAATCACATAAGCTGGAACCATGATGGCTAAATCAGAAAATATTTTAAAGAGATTATTTAAAGGATCTTAGAGAAGCTGTAGTAGTGAATTGTCTTTTACCTACTGCTGCTCTGTCCTCTTCACTATTACAATTCCTCTCCTCCCAACCCCATTATTTAGAGACAGAGTTTGGGAGTTGTAATTCCATTAGTCTGCAATCACTTAAATGAAAAAAAAAAAAAGCCTCTAGAAAATAAATACATGTAGCTGATATCCTGACCCCTCTTCTTTAAAGATTATGTAATGCTTTGTGCATAACTATCAGATGATTCTAGCAGTAAGACATGACCAACATGACATTTGTGATACATTTGCTTGTTGAATACAATGGCATTTCAAAGGAAAGCAATACAACATGTGATACACAGTACTTTAAAGATTTCAAAAGTTACTATGACAGTGGAAATGCCTTGTTATTTGCAGGAAGTATGAAAAATGGTTAATGACATCAGTGAAAGATGATCAAGATAACACAAATTGCCTTAGATTTGTTAAATGCCAAGAACACACAGAGAAATGTATGACTTATTAGGTATCATTGCTACCTATCACCCTCTTCCATAGACCCCATCTTTTCTTAATATTTCTTATTTGTCTGTACCCTTTTACTCAATACTATTTACACATGCAGGATCAGGAACTTTTATATGAGAAACTGCTGCTACATTGCTCATAATGGGTGAGACAACACATCTCAGGAACAAGTCCAAGAAGGAACAAGCAGCAATATGCAATTTTGGAAACACTCAACAAGAAATGCATAGAGGAACTGCTCTCTCTAATTTCTAGTTGAACCAACTAACCTATGATCCGTGCTATTTAGCACAACAAACTAAACCTAACAATTGATAACTTAAATTTCCTTGCAATATGAAAGAAACTAACTCATTGTTTAACAAGAATTACACAGACACACACATCAAAATTTATGTAATGACACATGCCTAACACATTAGTTCTACAATCAGTATTCGCATCCGTGGTCAGACAATTCTTATTTATGCCCACTCTGACTTCAAATTGTTATCAAAACCACCAACATTTGCACTTCCAAGGACAGTGTATTATGGACTCTCATTCATATAAGAACTGATGACCATTCTTTAGGATAATTGCCAATATAAATAAAGCATAATAAATTATTCTAATATCTTTTCAGGACCACTTGCTGTAATTATTTTGTGTGCAACTATGTAAAAACAGAAGCAGAAAGAGCCTTAGTTCCAGGGGCTTACCCCATACTTCTTTGTTTGTTTTCATTGGCTATGAATTTCTTCATACCTTAAATACAGACTTGAAATTCTGTTATTTTTTTCATTACTTAATAATGCATCAAATTCACTCTCAACAGTAAAATAACAAAATGTCCTGCTAAGATTCATCACCTTTTCCATCGAATTCAAAATTCATACAACTTTATATGATGTGAAACTACTTAGAGGGAAAGTGAGTAATTTAGTGGTATTGATTGGCAAGAAAACATTTACAGTTGTACCATGTCTAATTAATTCAAAATTTATATTCCTCACTGTCACTTTGGGTGACAAACTGTCTAGACAATATCAGAAACTACAATAAGCTCATTTTCCTTTTGTTTTCTTAGTTCTGCAATACACAAACACATCAGAATGAAATAATAAGTCATATTCTTGGAATGGGATAAGAAGCAAAAAATTACTTTGTACAAGAAAATATCTGCTGTCAACAAGATTAGTGTAAAGTTAAAAACACTGTGAACTATTATTATGCCTATATACAGGTATATGTAGATATTTGCCACATAATCCAGAAATCTGATCATGTAATAACAGAACGCGATAACGCATCTTCCCTGGTGGTAACAGAATATTACATTGCATCACAGCATCATGGTGAAGGAAGCTTGGCTTAGTCCACAATTGGACCCTATATTTTTTAAATAAAAATAAACATCTTCATTATCTGATCTGAGAAGGAATCATGTAGAACATAGTGTTCATGTAGTTAAAGACTTCAAAATAACACCCATACTCAGACAGGACAAATTGAATTAGTATAAATTACCTTTATATTGACATCTTCTGATTCCTCAATACTTCACTTGAAACTTTGTTTTGAAAGTAATTAAGTACCAATTTTTTTCTAAAGTGTGATGTTCCTATGAAAATCCATGACTGTAAACCAGGAAATCTGGGTTTAGTTCTTTCTATCCAGTGACATTTCATAACCTGGGGCAAATCACTTTACTTGCTAGTTATTTAATTTGTCTGTAGAAGCCTGAGGAAGGTTTGTTTCTAATAGCTGGCACTTCACTATACAAAAAAGGGAACACTACCCATTAAAATAAAATGCAATACTGAAAGTCATACAAAGGTTTTCGCTATTAAATATCAGCCATTAGAGTACCAAAAAGAATCCATTTGCAATTCTCATGTCTCTCGATACTAAACATTCTAGAAGACAATTGCATTTACAGTCAAGATTTACAATAGTAAATATTCTTCACCACATCTTGATAAATGTTTTAACCTCTCTGCAAATTTACTCTCAAAGAACATATATATTAATTACAATCTATAATGTGTGTAAAAAATATAATGGATGAACACACATTTTCTCTGTTCTAATTTTCTCAAGAAAAAAAATCAGGAAGCTGAAATCATCACTCTTTGACAGAAGCTTTTTTTAACACTTTATATACTGTGTTGCTCCTTTTAGTGCATGCGGGTATAACTCAGTTGGGTTGGAAGGGAACTCTGGAGATTGCCTAGTCTAACCTTCCCAGTCAAAGCAGGGCAAACTTATGGTGCTTTTTAGTAAGAAATGTAGAAAGTTGTTGGAAGTAGTCAAATTTGGAGTAGTTTTTCACTGTTGTTGGAGTTCACATTAAATTTCTAGGGATTGCTCATCACAAATAGCAAATTAATCTCTTTATCTCCTAATGCTTAAAAAGAAATTTGCACAACTCCAATAAGACAGTGCTGCTGTACTGCTGACGCATTCTTGTCTGTCTATAAAGTTCCATTAGCTTTTGCCTACATCCACCATAGCAAGTAGAAAGAAGCAAATTCCCATGAAGTTTAACCGTAAATACTGTGGTTCATAGTTGGAAAAGCCAGGGTCCTGCCACTAGACCTACATATTTAGGCTAGAACTTATGTATCTGGATACACGTCTGTATCAAATCATCATAGAATGCTAGAATGGCTTATGTAGGAAGGGACTTTTAAAAATCAGTGCCCAAGCAATGAGTAGAGACATTTTCAGCTAGATCAGGTTGCTCAGAGCCCTGTCCAACCTGACCCTGAATTTTTCCAGGGATGGGGCACCTACTACCTCTATGGGAAACCTGTTCTGGCACTTCACCACCAACATTGTAAAAAAGTTCTTCATTCTATCTAGTCTAAACATATCCTCTTTTAGGTTAAAACTCTTGTCCTGTTAAAACAGCTTCTTCTTTCCTACAAGCCCCCTTTAAGTACTGTAAGGCTGCAATAAGTTCTCCCCAGAGCCTTCTCTTCTCCAGACTAATCAATCCCAACTCTGTTATTCTTTCCACATAGGAGACCACTCACCACTGATACCCATCTGGACACTGAACCACTGATTACTACTCTCTGGATGTGACCATCCTCTAATTTCTCATCCACCAAACAGTCTATCCATCAAATATGTATTCCTACAATACAGAGAGAAGCGTGTTGTGGGGGACCACAACAAAGGCCTAGATGACATCCGTAGGTCCTCCTTTGTCCACTGCTGTAGTCTACGTGATGCATACACTGCCCAACAGTCTTACATCATTGTAGCATTCATATACATTACATACATCTACATCAATATAACACTACATATTTCTCTATGTTGTTCACTGACTCTATTTACTAGTGTTTCTGTGATCGTTTCTGATTGCCCCGTCACAACAGTGAAGTGCTGTCCTTTCTTTCCAAGTTCCCTTCACTGAATCATATGAGATTTGCTCCATTCCTCTGCTTTTCTAAACACTTTCTAAGTGCTGAGTGGATGCAATAACAAAAAAGAAGCACTTCCAAACTGCAAAATCAAACAGACTATTTTTGAAAATAATCAGTAAGATAACAGATTTTTCTAAGATACAAACATGTATTTAACAAGATTTCATTTTTCTTTCCCACAGTTTCTGTGTGACTGCCCCATTTAGCAATCTTTAGCATGCTAAGAGAAGTTACACAGACTGAAAGCTCCTATTAGCAGTGAAGGCAACAGCGAGTCTATGGTAGGGATGAAGGGGTCCTATGACACAACTGCTTTACTGTCACTAACCCTGCTATCACTTCTTTTACTGGAAAAATCCTTATTTTTACCACAGATCTACAGATACAAAGGAAATGTTTGAAAATTTTTTGGCATTACTAAAGAATGAAAAAAACCAACAGAAATGCTTTTTCATAGGAATGTATTCATTTTGAATACTGAAAGTCTGATCAAGAAAGAATTTTCTGTCAAACCTCACACAGAAATGGAGTCAAGATCTCCCCCAGGCAGTGTACCTCTGAGTGCTCTAGCTGTCAGGAAACTTTGCCACTTCGAAGAAAACTGAAAAGCTCTATCTCTCATTGCCTTAAATGGCTGCCCTTGAAAAGGCCTAAACTCTATTTTTTGTTAAAAACTGTAAATGCTGAAGCTTCTACAAACAAACGAATAAAACATCTAGACCATTGGAATGCTTCATGATTGTTCCCTTTTTTTTTCTAACCATCCTTTTTTGTACTTGCCTGACATAGTGCAAATCAAACAAGAAATCTCCTAATTTTGTCAGTATGAAACATGATATTTATTTTACCCTCATAGGCAAGAAAGAGTCTAACATACATGAGTAGAGTTATGCATATTTTAATGATCTACAGGAGTAGGTTCTGCAATATTAGCAGAATAGCTATAATGTAAACTGCTAAAGCTTAAGGAAAGGGTCAAAGCTGATTTTCTTTGAGAAATATAAGGGATTTAGACTACACTGAAAGTCACAGCATAAAATAATTTTATGAAAAATAAATAAATCTAATTTTTATTTATTCCTATTCATTACATTAAAAATTATATACACTTTAAGTTTATCCTTACAAACCTATATGTGCATTTATAAGTATACAGTTATGTAAGTTTGAAGAATGTAAGGACATATAAAAACTAAGTACATAAAAATAGAGTTTATAAATACACTTATATATGCAGACTTAAACAATTAATTTTATTTAAAAAAAAACCCTGATTTTCGATTTAGAACACAGCATTTTAGGCATATTTACATTTCAATGTTATAAAGCTGCAAGAATTTCCAAATGGCATTTCCAATTACATCATGACATTGTAAGAAAAGCACTAATGACAACATATTTCAAAGAAAGGTAAACCATACTTACTTCAAGCACTGAGTCATGTAGTAATTTTTTCATTTAAATGGAGGGAATAATTACTTCCCAATCCTATCTTAGATAGATTAATCTTACATCTAGTATTAAAATATTTAATACTATTTTTGTTAAATAACTCCCCAACCTTTAAAAAAATATGAAACTAATCTCATTAATCCTTTTCTACACTTGGTCAGATGCCACTTTTTTCCTGTGAACATTGCCATTAGAAGCTGCTTATGGTTTTGAGCAATGTAATCTATATGCACAACAATTTTCTTTAAGTGATAAGAAAAAATACAACATTGGGAGTTACTGTAAGTCATTTCTTGCTCCAGTAATTCTTAAATGTAAAAGGACAGCATGATTCCAGAAAAATAAGGAGGACTCCTAGATTCTTTTTTTCCACTGCCGTGAATTTCATGTAGATGTTAACTCATCCTTCAAATAAATGGTAGCCTAGTCTAAATTGCTCTGGTTCTGGTTTGTTGCTGTTTTATATTCACCGCAGCTGACACATTTATTCTTAAACATCAAAAGTGAGAAGGGGACTTACCACTAGATGTTTAACAGATATGTGAAATTCTTCAAATATTCTTCTTCTATTTTGAAATAAATAACATAAATTTACTTCACCTAACTCACGTATATAATTCCAGTAACATCAAGCATATTTGTCCAAGGAGGACAATCCTGATCTAAAGAGAATGCAAATGAAGAACCAGAAAAACAACCAAAAATGACAACAACTTGCACAAAAGTGGGGCAGACTTACTATAGACAGTATGATATGCTCGTGTAGATACACAGTCTACAAAGACACTGCTGATTTTCTTTTCATTGGCATTGCCTCAATCTGCAGCATCTATTGCTTTTGTTGCGTATTTTTCTGGCATAACTGCTGCTATTCCAGACATAACTGAGAACACATGGGCACAATTCAATTTCATTTCAAAAGTACTGTATCCAGAAAAATAATTGAAGGCAATTTTGTCTCATAGTACAGTCCAGGGAAAGGGATGTTGTTCATCTTAATCTACACCAAGATGAACACAAATTTCATTTTTCTGAATGTATGTCTAATGGTAGAATAGGAAAGCTAGGAAAGAATCTTAACAGAGCTTTATGAAACCGCTAATTGGGAAATTTCAGAACAGAGTATATACTCAAAATTATATGAGTATATTACACATTCTTCTTTTTACATTTAGTCTCAGTCTGTCTTTACCTTGCAGAAAAGTAAAAATACAGACAGCACTTTCAACATACCCAAGGCCAGCAATGCTAGGTTTCATCCTAAGTTGTAACTTGCACAGCCAGCTTCTAACCTCTGCAAGAATTCCATCTCTCCAAATTTATTCCCAACTTAGAGCTGACCATCATAATTTTGCTACATCAGCACCAGATTCCTAGAATGCCCTAATTTCTAATATCTTTTCTCTAACTTTTATTTTTAAGTACTAAATATGAATGTTAATTTCCTATTAATTTTTTTAAAATTCTCAGATAATAATGTTGAGGGGTGGTTTTTTGGTTTTTTTTTAAGTGTTTGGAGTTACTGAGGACTGTTGGAGGGAATTCTTCTCTAGCCACAGAAATGCTAAGCTTTGTTTCTTATTTTCCTGCATATATTTGGTTTAACAATCTTTAAGACGGATGCCACCTGTGCCCTGAGCAGCACAGTGCTTGTTGCCAAGGAAACAACATTCTTCTCTTGCATCCTCTTTTCTTCCCTCCCCCCTTTCCTTATTCCAGTTTGCATCAAGGGCAAATAGAAAAAGGGTTCCATGATTGCTGACATACATGAAAAAAATGCCTTCAAATACTTGCATGAAGTAGCATATGTTTCAGCAATGCCACAAATTTGGAAGGCTTGTTAGGACGACTGCAAATTGCAAACTGCAACTTTTAATTAAAACTTTATTTTGCCACAAAGGTAGCAAAGCAAAAGAGTAATGATAGATAATATGTATTTATAAGCTTTATACTCCTATTAAGTGCTGTAATGTGCAGACTGTTGATCCCCTTCAGCCAGGGTCATCTTGCTCACTCTGAAGAAAAAAGGTCTTTATCATAATTGCCTGCAGCTCAGTGGAACAACACATCAGAAGTAACCACAGATACGAAGGTTTTCCTTAACAATAAGGCCTAGATTCAGACTCTAGTAGTATAATACTTGCAACAAAAAATAAATAAACCCAAATCTAGACAGTCAAGATGGATTACCAAAACCTCTGCACTCTTGTTGTGCTGGGTTTCCTGTGAGGTCCTTGTCTACCAATAGTCCTAGTTGTCTAAGCACCTAAACAAGAGGAGACATTGCCCCATTTCCCAGAGCCAGAGGAGCATACCTGCACAACATTGTCTCACAGCTCTTTCTTGGGAAACAACATCAGTTCTCAAGTATTGTAAAAAGCAAAAATGGAAGAAAAGAGGAGCCCAGGTTCCACTTAGTCATTGACACAAAGCCACAGAATAAAGACCAAACACAGAAATGGAATCAGGAATGGATAGCATTATGCAACCCCCAGAGAAATCATGGCTCAACTATTCCTGATAGCAAGAAAAACCGCATCCATTTCTGGCTTCAGCAGATAGAGCAGGGATTACAACCAGGCAGTAAATACTATACTTTTAAACCTTTCAATGTCATTTAGAAGGAGACAGAGGTGCTGCCAGGCTCATGGGTGTACCAAACAGCCATGCCTGTTCTGCTTAGGCTGATCCCCTTCCCAGGCACCTTCAGTCCCAGTCCGAGCCTCGTCCTCACTGTCCCTCACAGCATTTCCTGCACATGAAAACTCACAACTAGACTGCCTTAATGGCTAAACATACAAGCAGGGCAGCAGTCTGCTGCTCCCCACTACCAATCAGGGGGAAGGAAAAAATAAAAGAGAAAAAACTCTAGCTATGAGGAAGGGTGAAGCTTTCCCAAAACTCTACTGCAAAGGCTTTTAGTTTTCTTCTTCTAAAAGTAAAACAAAACTCTGCACCAACTATTGATCATCTTGTGGAAAACAGACATATTGCTCCACCATATATTATGCTCGGGTATTTTGTACCTGCAGGTGAGGATATCTTCACTAATAAAATAGAGCATCCCAAATAAGAAAATGCTGTAGTCATAGAGTCCTTGACCACACCAAAAGAACATGAATTATTTAAAACAAACATTTAAAGAAAATAACGTTCATTTTTGAGGGACATCTTAAATATACAGTAATCAAACTGGACTGCTAAGTAAAGGTGCATGTATTATGTGAATGAGTAAAGACCAGGCAGCTTCAGGAAATATGAGCTTTGCTCCTGTCTCTCATGGAAGATCAGTCATGCCTCATGAGTGATATTCTCAGTGCACTTAATTTAGCTGAAAATTTTACAAAAATACTCTTGTCAGCAATTATATTCACAGATAACACTTGAAACTTCACAACAGCTAGGTAGGTAGATGTTTCACATATTGAAGGATCTAATTCTGATTAATTCCACATTGTATCTTCAATTGTTATTCTGTATCACTTGAGGAAGTGAGATTTTGTTTCACAGCCTTCTCTAAACCCACTGTCAAGCTTTTCTCTTAAGTACAGCACTTAATATTGTAAAATATAAACGCCCTTATGTTTGAAAAAGAAGTTCTAATGACTTCCCCAAAATTTTAATGCAAATTATACTATCATCTTGAATCTTGTAACAGTCAAATTTTCTGCTGTATTTGCAGGAAATATGCTGAAGGCAAAAGTAAGCTACAGGGTTTGCTGTAGAGTGCAAGAGAATGCATTTGAACATATTTCACAGTGATCTAAACGTTTGAATTGCATTTTCAGATTCTAAGGTCCAGAATGATGTTACAACTCTGTGAGGTGCTTCTATTCAATGAAGTAACAGAAGAAATGATTTTGATCCGAAAATGTATCTTTGATGTACTGTGCTAGTCATGAAAATTGACAGACTGTTTTCTTTTGTTGCAATTAGTACTCAAATTAATTTTTGTTCATTCTTAAAATCCTTAACAAATGCCCAAAGAAACTTCAGTATTTCCATATAAAAAATAAGCACACACCAGTGTTTTAAAAGGCACCATTTCATGAAGTATCATGTTTATATTTTAGCAGTTTAAAATAATGTGACATCAACATACACAAGTAAAACAGTTGAACTAGAAAAGAGTAAGTAAAATAAGTAAAATTTATTCCTATTAAATATTTCTACCTCTGTATCACCTGTGAGAGAGTCCAGAGAAGAGTAATGAAGCTACTGAAGAGGCTGAAGAACAGGTCTTACAAGGGGCGACTGAGAGAGCTGGGGTTGTTTAGCCTGGAGAAGAAGAGGCTGAGGGAAGACCTTATTGCTCTCTACAACTACCTGAAAGGAGGACAGGACAAGAGGAAATGGCCTCAAGCTCTGCCAGGGGAGGTTCAGGCTGGACAACAGGAAAAAAAATTTCATGGAAAGGGTCATTGGGCACTGGAACAGGTTGAGTCTCCTTCCCTGGAGGTGTTTAAGGGATGAGTGGATGAGGTGCTGAGGTACATGGTTTAGTATTTGATAGGAATGGTTGAACTTGTTGATCCAGTGGGTCTTTTCCAACCTGGTGATTCTATGATTCTATGATTAGAAGTAGGAGGCCACAGAGGAGGGACACAAAGTTGGTGAAGGGTTTAGAGGGGAAGTCGTATGAGGAGGTGGCTGGAGGCATGAGGCCTGTTCAACCTGGAGGAGACTGAGGAGTGACCTCGTGGCAGTTTACTGCTTCCTCACAAAGGAAGGAGAAGGAGCCAGGGAAGATATACGTTGGTTATTTATAAAGGGTTCTTCACTCAAGTGAGTGGAGGAGCACTGGAACAGGCTCCTCAGAGAAGTAGTCATGGTGCCGAGCCTAACAGTATTCAAGAAACATTTTGACAGTGCCCCCAGACACACAGTGTAAATTTTTGGGTTGTCCTATACAGGGATGAGAGTTGGACTTTATGATCCTTGTGGGTGCCTTCCAACTCAGGTCATTCTGTGATTCTGTAACATTTTCATACAGCTCATTTCTGCTTCTGTAAAAAGCATTTTTCTCTTTTCTGCCAACATTTTTTCTGTTGGTTTTAAAGTCCTTTTTGCATCCTCTCACTTCCTCACTTTTCTACATTGACTATTTTCTAATTTATATACTTTGTTACTCACATCCTGTTTTTGTCACAATTCATATACAGCTGTTTCAAATAAATATTTGTCCTGTTTCATCAATATTTTTGTGTTCCTTATTATGTTTCTAATGTACTGAAAGTTAAAAAAAACCAGACCATACAAAAAATTCATTATACAAAGCCATGCTCTGAATATATGCGTTGTAATAAAAATTTATAAAGTGTTTCAGGGCATCAAAAAGGTAAAATATTTTTGCACAGGCTGTCTCTCTGTCAATACACTTTAGGATCAGAGGCAAATATTTAACATATAAATCAGCATGATTTGTAAGAAGAAAGTAATTTAAATTGTCTTAAGTATAAATTTTAAGAACTAAAATATTTTTACTTTCTCACAGGTCATGTCAATTACCAGATTCTTAGGTTAGGTATCAAGTGTAGCTAGATGCCTCAAAATTCATTTCTCAAAGGGAAGCTTTCCTTCCACTAGTTTAAAGTACAGATCAGTCTAGGTATCATGACAAGATTAAATAGGGATCCATGTTATTATGAAACTACTCAGGCCTGCAGTCAGCAAAGGAGAAACCGTATTGTTACCTTATCCTTTACCACACTGTTTTTTAAATTATAAGCACATAATATCAACGGGTTATTTTTAAAAGTAAAGAAGCAGAAATTCTAATTAATTCAGCCTCGAAACCAAACTTTTTGCAATCTGCCTTTTCACTTTATATTTGCATTGACTGTAATGAGTTCAACCAATATATTCCTTACACAATAATTCCTACAAGTTATTTCCTAGGACAAATTCCTTGATGTGCTAGCACAGCTGTAAAGTAGATGTAAGATATCAAAGGAAAAGCTTTATGCTAAAGTTGCAATATTTGTTGCAAATAACGACGCAGATCATCAGGGCATCCTACAGCAGGGGGAGCTCTAAGACAAGCTGTACAGTTAACACTGCACTGAAGTCAGAAATAAAATAAATCATGTACTAGGAGAAATGAATGCGAGGAAGAAAGGTGTTTGATGAAAGACAACATGCAAAGAAAGCCTCAGAAAATATTTTCTAAATGTATATGAGAGGCAAATAGACGAGAAACCACTGATATGGTTACTCAAAATATGTTAACATTTCATGGATTAGAACACACTAGAGTAGAACATAAAAACTATCAGGGAGATTCTACTTAACAACTATGGCTTGAGATGGGGAGGAGGTTGAAGGACAGTCGGTGACAAAATGAAGGACAGTCAGTGACAAAATGAGAAGCAGTCTGACAGACCTTCTGAAAGAATAGTTTCAGATAAACAAGCTCTGAACATTGCAGTGAATTCTTTCTTGTTACAAAAACAACAGAAGAAAAATTGAAAATCAAGTATCTTCAGTTTCCCAGCATGCTTAAAACATCATTTATACCCCAGTAAACTACACTCTATTTTCTTAGTGTCTTCATAATGATTTTTTTACTTTCTTTTCAGGACTCTAGTAGCTCTTTCCCAATTTTTTTCCCCCTCATGACTACTATCTTACTCATTAGCCTCAGCATCAGATAGGTGAATTAAGCCACAAAGGAAAAAGCGACCATCTGAATGTGCAGTTGTTTGTACAGTTAGGTAGGTAAAGATGGAATATGATCCATTTCTCAGTGTCTGGTGATAGCAAATATTTTATGCAAATCGTAACTGAGAATGAAAAATTAGTCTTCAGAAGTAAATAGTAACAGCTTTCAAGCTCACTGTAATTCCACCATGCTTGCTTGCACAGCTAAAAGCAATATAGAGCTATTGAAAAACTGTACATATCATAATGTCCTAAGAAAAATATGAAATATTAAATTCAGAGTAGACATAAACATGCAAAAAGTATACCTAGAATGTTAACAGTATACTTCTTGAAATGTGCAAGCACTCACTGATGACAATTCATCTGCATCAGTAATTTTTTTCAATTAAAATAATGTATACTGCACATTACTCTACTACAAAGACAAAAATACACAAAATGGGGACATGAAAACAAAAAACAAATTCTAAGAACAATAGTAAGGAAAGGGGTTAGAGTTTTCTGATTCATGAGCCAAGTCAAAATAAAGTCTGGTACAATGAAATTCAATTAACAGTTGTTTCTCTCTTTAACAAGGAAAAAAAATAATATACATATTTCAACAGTATAAGTACCATATACAAAATTGGTGAAGAGCTTAACTCTATGAACAGCAAAATCAATTATGAATAGGAGACACTGTGAACACCTGTGCAAGAGGGCAATGTCACGCAGAATCTACTTTTAAATACTCATCTTTCTCATCCTGGAAGTGGCATGTCCTAGTCTCAGTAGCTGTTAAAGCAGGGGCATGGCCATCAATCTTTTTTTACTTCAGGACAGTCTGAAAGTCCAAGGTATTTCTGAAAATACCGTTCTGTAAACTGCTTTGTGGATGTCAGTGAGGGAAATCCAGTGAGGGAAATCCAGTGAGGGACTCTGCAGCAAATCAACTGGCATTTGGAAGCTTATCTGGTTATGCCTCTACTGGTATGCTCAGTAGTAAAATATTATCACTGTTTTCTAAATATATCTGGCATCATTTGATATCCAGTACTACATTTGACACACAATCTCCCACAGCAGTGAATCACGTACACTAATTAAAACTGTGAAACATTCTTTCCTGAATTACTTTTATAATTTTCTTATATTTGAATATATACAGTGGGTCTTTTTGTTGTTTCTTTGGGACAATGTAATTAAAAGGTAGACTACATCATCTGTAGTGCTTTAATAACTCTGAAAATTACATTTAACTAGGAACGAGAGGCAGCGAGTGGACCCATAATGGTAGTGATGATGTTTTTTCTAACTTCAGAGATTGTACATGATTTCTGCACAAATCCCAGCTATAAAACTTTAACTTTGCAGTTGAGGTTGTAAATCTTTAGTTTTGTTGCTGGAGGTTTCTCTTTCCTAAACCTCTAGTGACTCAGCCAGCATGGTAGGTATCATACTAGGTCATACATACAGACATTTAAAACACTTCATGAAATCATAGGTGTATTGAACTGCAGAGAGCAGTTCTGCCACTGAGAGGTAAACTGCCACTTTTAAGATATAGTCTGCAGAGACAAAACCAGACATGACACAAACTATGGGCCTAATTTGCAAAATACGTGCAATTCCTTCTGGAGAATGCATAATAAAAAGCTGCTAATAAAATGAACAAAAAGTAGATGCTACCTGTGCTTAAGATTACCTGCAGAGCACTTTGTGAGTGGGAGTAAAGGGTGCATTTCCCTGCTTAACTCTGGCACAGAGGCGGTATCAGAGTCTAGATTTCCTTAGTATCCTCCTGTCTTCCTTCAAACCAACATAACCTAGCTTCAAGAGAATAATTTCATTATTACGTGTAGGCAAGTAAATTTGGCTTTGAATAATAAAAAAAAAAGGCTAATGGATCTATTACATACAGTAAAGAGACTGAAAAGCCCAACATGATGAATCAACTTAATTGATTTTCTAAATTAAGACTTGTATGCCAGTAACTCCTACAGACTCTAGTGAGTTACTGTACTTAATACTGTGTGGAGATACGGGAGACAGCTGCTGTCCCCAGACCCCTAAAACTTAAACAGAAAGTATTTGCCCAGTTAGATAAAAGAATCAGTCACAGAAATTCAAGTAACTCAATTGTTTTAAGATTTTTTTTTCAGCTATTTAAATAACAAATACTATTAAAGCTACTCAAATAATTTCTCAGTTCAAGTTTTTCTTATTAGAATAAGAAATAATTAGAATAAGAAAAATACCAAAGAATTACTGATAATCAAATGCCTTATTTCTGTACTGATTGGGATCGTCTGAAAAGAAAAGGTGGTAAATAAAAGTGTTAGTGTTTGCAGACCATATAGTTAGAGAAATGCGGAGAATGGGGAATTGTATTCCCCCTTTTACATCGGGGTGTAAAACTGGAAAAGCAGGATGAAAAAAAACCAACATGAAACCCAAAAGCAAATGTGTACATGTGCAAATGAGAGTGTACATACAAGCAAAAGAGAGAAACTACCAATTAAAGATTGCATTTACACCTTTGCAGTACATTAAAGGTAAAGGTGAAAAGGGAAATAAACAAGTAACACAGCATATTTCCTCTGCTGATGAAGAAAGTTATGTCTGCTAACCAGGCTTAAGATCACACCTGAGATAACTTCTTGACCTACTTATCTTTGCTTCCAACTTTTCAGGCTATTTTTCATCAGCAATATTCCATTTAATTGAATTGTACCAGTATCTTTAGGATCTTAAATAGAAGTGGGAATTAAGATGAAAAACATTTTCATTCATTAGATTTCCACCATAAGGAAATAAAATGGACTGGTATATTGCTAGAAGTCTAACCTGAGGACAGGAAATGAAATAATTGCAAGTTCTTAGTTCTCTCATAATAGATGTTGCGCAGTGAAAATAATTAGGCTTACACAAAGATTTTTTTTCACACCCTTTTTCGTTTTGACTTAACTTAGCTGTGAATATCTAACAAACACAGTGTCTTCAACATACAGCAGTAAGAGCATGCTTAGCCATATTGTTTTTTTTGCTATCTAAGGAAGATTAGACATCACTTTAGAAGATAGTTCTGTAGACCTGACCAATATCAACTGGTGCTCTAAACTTCCTTCCAACTGTTTGTCTCAATCATCTAAGATCTCCTGTGTTCAGAAGTGACAGCTTTTTCTTGGTTGCATATGCATATATTTATCTATTTTGAGATGCCTTGTTCAGTTTCTATGAAGAAACCTGTAATACGTTTTCATCTGTTTACCCCAGAATCCAAGAGAGTACTTCTAATCAAAGTGATTAAATGTGGCAGAAATGTAATTGCACATATTCTGAAGCTAGCAGTCCTTTCCTGCTCACCACTACGATATACTTGAGCCTGCCAGGTGCTACCATATGCTTGAGACTACTACCTCAGGCACAGAGGATTGCTGGGGAGAGTAAGGAATCACATGGTGCAACATCATGCAGGGGTGACAGGTTTCTAGTGGGAAACTGGTGCTAAGCAGCATAGTCAAAAATCTCCTGAAATACACTACTGCTATCTTCTTTCAAAACAGCATGACTTTGAGAGGTAGGCCAAAGCTGGCACCCACAAACAGATTAAGAAAACCAGAACAAAATATGAACAAAAGGCTGCCCAGGGGGAGGGTTGAGTCACCTTCCCTGGAGGTGTTTGGGGCGCGGGTGGATGGGGTCCTGGGGGACGTGGGTTGGTGTTTGGTGGGGGTGGTTGGACTCGGTGATCCAGTGGGTCTCTTCCAACCTGGTGATTCTATGATTCTATGATTCTATGTTGGTTTATTGTTTATTTATGCTATTTTAAATATACAAAGCTATTCATCTTTGATGCAGACCTGAAGCTACATCAGAGAACTGTTCGGAGTAAAACATAAAATCTGACAGCTGAATCTTTACATATTAGCATTGAAAAATGGATTAGGTTGATCACAGTTCAGAGTAAATCTAGATCACAATGTGTGAATCAAATTTAGTTTGTTTTTCTCTATAACTTGAGAATACTTAGCGTGTATGTTGAAGATCTGAATAGATGTCTAATAGATCTGTCCTAAAGTATTACAGGAAGAAACTGTCAGCAATATTTTTAATTCTGCCTCAGTAACAATGAAAATTATAAATTCTGACCTGAATAATTAGAAAACTTTATAGTTTTAAAACTCTAAACACGTTTTCAAGCCAAATTATATAGTGCTTTTCTGGCCACTCTTCCTCACAAAAGAAGCATGCAAAGACCTATTGACTTGACACTGAGGGAAATACATGCTACTTCCATGGTTATCATCAAGCCAAAGAGTATATTCACACTAGCATATAAAACTGTAACTAGTACTTAATAAATCTACCTCCTTGTTTCCCTAGGGAACAGTATCAAGAGCAGAAGAGCCTTGCCTTGGGAATATTGTATCAACCACATTACCTAGGCTAAAATTTGCTCTTAACACTTATATCAACCCAGATATGCTTGTTACATAAAATATCTGATAAAATCACTCTACTACTGGCACTGAAAGCTTTACTGCTAGAAATTCCTGAATATTTTTAAGACATTATAGTCCAAAAGACAGGCAAACAAGAAGCAATTGTTTGCAAAACATTAAAAAAATCAGGTTATTGTAAAAGCTTTTTGATAACTTTCCCAGTCATAATAATTATTTCAAAGCCTATTCAAAAAAATTCAAAGTACCAACTGACATTTGTTAAAATAATGACAGGACATTCTTTTTTCCCCTTTAATATAAGAGAATTATTGTTACACTATGAAGTACCAAACCAATAAAAAGATAATGGCCAAATAATGGTGCTAGAAATATTTGGTACAGGATCAGCAGGACCAAAAGAATTTACTTCACTGCACTTGTGAACTAGTTGAAATAATACTTAAAATCACAGGAGATTTTTTTTTTTTTTTTTTCATGAACTCCAGATTAATGGTAAGAGCACAGTGCACTGGAGAGGGCACACAAAGTCAATATGGAAAAAGGAGAAGGAGCCTGGTTAACTTCAATACTAAATCAAATCCCTGATCAGTTTTTAATAGTCTGGAGTATAAACTGATAATAACTAGCCAAAATAGCTTAAAATCTTGCCAGACCATTATAACTGTCTTTGATGAATTAACTAGTGAGATATCGGTTGAAATGGAAAGCTACAGATCTTGGGCTTAGCAAAACTATAGCTAATGCTTTATGTGACGTACACAGAAGCAACAGAGGGATACCTGGGCTATATTGAATTAATACTCAGCAGTATCAAATAGCATGGACAAAAGCAAAAATAGTTAACTATTTCTATCTAGTTGCAAAAATACATATTGCATTAAGAGAAAGGCTCCGAGCAGATTTTATAGTGACCTTCCAGAACCTGAAAGGAGCCTATAAGAAAGCCAGACAGGGACTGTTCACAATGGTTTGTAATGATATGATGAGGGGGAATAAGTATAAACTGGAGACGGGTAGATTTAAGTTTGATGTAAGGAAGAGTTTCTTCACCATGAGAGTGGTGAGACATTGGCCCAGGTTGCCCAGGAAAGCTGTGGCTGCCCCATCCCTGGAGGTGTTCAAGGTTAGATTGGATGGGGCCTTGGGCAGCGTGGTCTGATGGGGTGTCCCTGCCCATAGTAGGAGGGTTGGACTAGATGATCTTTAAGGGTCCCTTTCAACACTAACTATTCTATGAGTCTATGATTTTATGTCCTTTAGACTGATGTCAGGTGTTTCCATTAGTGACTATAGGCAAAGCATGAAGTGATAAAAAGTTGATCTCATAAACTGAAAAGGGACAAAAACTTTTAAGAGATAGATTAGAATGCAGATGAACTTGATAACCTAGAACTCAAATTAATGACATTTAAGAAAAAAGAATTGCATAAAATACTTCTGGAAAATAATTAGAACTACTAATGCCAAAGAGGAAATTAATGATACACTGAAACACTATTCAGTTTGACCCAACAGTAGTCTCAATGCTGATGTTGCTGAATGGCAAAATTTCCCTTTTGGGGATAACCTCAGAAGTTATTATCTGCAAGAAATGGGAAGGAATTATTTTCTTTAATCTGAACTGGAAAAGCTTCTAGATTAAACAACATACTAATCTGGGGCACAATAGGATATTATACATGACGTATCAGTTAGGTTATGTAAAAATCTTCATAAAGTTGTCTGGGTGTATGTGATCCTGCATCAAACTGTTATATAATGATCTCTTCAGATATCTTTGTCTTTGTCACTCTAGTAGAAATAATAATGCCCATTCCATTCAACTTTATTAATTGTTTTTCAGGCAAGCTATATGAAAGTATATTTATTACTAATACATGCCCATACTAAACTCTTAAAGGAACATCTGTACTCTGGATGATAAATACATAAAATTATGTAGGTAATCAGAATTTACAGAATGGGAAATGTGTGTTATTTTTCCAGATTTAAGAATTAAACTGTCAACACTTAGACAGCATCCCTAAGGGCTTCCCACTGTTATTAACACCGTTATTTCTCTGTACTACTGCACACTTCAGGGGCCAAAAGTCTGCTTTGCTGGCTGCCAAACAGAGTAGCAACAACAAACTCAATCCCTTGTCTCAAAGAACTTAGACTCTAGAGAAAAGAGAGAGACATAGGCAGACCCTGATGAATTAATATAGCCAGGAAAACACATTAAGATAATGAGACAGTATTACTCAGCATGGCAGAGAGTAGGCACAGTATATCAGAAGTCAAATAAAAGTTTAGAATTTCTGTATTTTGTGACGTGGAGTGCTATACGGACTCACCTAACAACTGGTAAAGGATTTATCAATGCAGTGAGTTATCTAACTTATTGAGCATAAATATGCTTGGTTTACATTCAGCAGTCAGAAAACAGAGGTAAAAAAATGATAAGTGGATAGGTAAATTAATTTTTTCATTTCCATTTGACTGCATCTGAAAACTAATACCTTGTTTTTTTTTTTTTTTTTTTTGGACTCTCTTCAGACTGTCCTCCTGAAAAATTAAAATATTGACTGCCAAGCAAGCAAATGAGGATTTTGAGTCTTCCCTCCAGTTTAGAGACATAACTTCCTGTATCAAAATCAATAGGTGTTAGGCCCCTAAACAGTTCCACACAGCACTCTAGACAGAATAAACGCTGAGAAGAAAATCACAGATCTTATGCCCAAAACTTTTTTAGATTTGTTAACAGTCTGTATATGAAAATATTGGTCCTTTTAGCACTCACATTTTCTCCTTTACTGCACATTTCTGTCATATGTAATTTAATTCTTGTTTTTTGGTACTGTTTGTTTAATGACCAGGCAAAACTTTTATATTTGGTCTAAATAGTCTATCAATTCTGTTAACTATTATTGATATAATTTATATTATTGATATTCAAAATACAACATTATATATTAAGGCTGTTAAATTTAAAAAAAAGTAGTCTACAATGAGAATGCATGTAAAAATGTGGCAGATTAAACTATACACAGAAAAAAAGCATATGAGAAAAACTTATTATAATTTTCTCCCTTTGTGCAGAAATAGAGAACTGAAGAATGATTTAAAATATTCATCTGACCTTTGCAATTCTGGTTCATGAAAAGATCAAAGACATTCTGGTGGAGCGATAAGATGAAGGCATAGTCTAAAAAGTAATGAGGCTAGAAAGTATCATAAGAAACAAGTGAACCATTGTGCCTAATTGGGAATGTGTTTACATGACTTCCTAAATCCCAATGCCAGAAGTATTTTTTTTCTATTTGTTCTTTCCCCCTTCCCCAGTTTATGGTCACAAACCTAGATAAAATTACATGTAATTTTCTATGACTGTAGTAGACTCCTAGACTATGTATTCGATGAATATGCTATACTTACATAAAACATATTATTTTTCAAAAGATGGCAGAATCTGAAGAAAACAATGACAAATCATTTTAAACTCACAATTATACTAGTAAAATGCAGATATAGAGAACAGTTCAAGTCAAAATACTTTCCCAACTAATTTAAGAAGAAATACAAATTCATTTAAAAACAGTGAAGTCTGTGAGACGTAATAGAACAATATAAGGAAACCTCCCTGGCACCAGCTTACTCATTCTAAGACTATAAAAGGCCTAGAGAACCCAAGCATACATCCTGCATGCGGTTTTCCTTGGCATTACTTACTGCAGGGAGTGTTCTGCCTGCTGTATTAAGCCTAGCTAGTTTTTTGTGTAGAGCTGTAAGCCTCACAATTACTCCAGTTGATATTTAGGATGCAGGATTATAATAGATGGAATTCTTAAAAGTATAAAAGGTACAAAAAGCACAAGAAAGGGATATTTGCTCTGCAGTATGGATAATGCTCTTCAGCCATACATGACAGCAGGTATATCTAGGCCTGCTAGGTATAGTGTCACAAAATGTGGCACTTTCTCTGTGTAACCATTGTCATATCCAAGATACACATATTTGGGATGTGTAGAAAATCACTGGTCCAAGCAATTTCAGTATGTTATTAAGAAGTAAAATGTACAGAAAATTTTTAACAAAACTTAAGCCTAGAGATTTTTGCTTGAATCATTCTTAAAATCCCTACCTTTAAGATGTCAATAAGAAAATTGCAATTTGCCTCAGTAGGACCAGGTTTTAATTCAGATCTTTGAAGAACAATTTCTGATAATATTTATCATTGTAAAAACATAATTTGAAATTGCTAAGTCATTTTGCTGTAAAATTTTACTAATCATGTACTATTCTACTACACTTATAATTGAAAGCATAAGGATCTTCAAGCTTCTGAGTCAAAGCACAAGGCAGACTGCAGCAGAATTGAAGCTCAGGGGTTTATAACTCACAAACTCTGTTAAAAAAAATTCCCTTTTATTAATATAATTTTTTTTTTCTTTCAGGGTTGCCTTTAAATGTCAACTGAAAGGAAAAACATTTGCACATAAACTCTATGAGAAACTAAATGGGGCTTTTTCAGGTGTCAGCACTGTAGATGCTTTTTCCTACATGGTTGCTTGCAACTGTCATTTCAAAACCTCACATTCTTGGACTATTAGGTAACTACCCCCACGTCAGTTATTTTCTGTTCCAGTGTAAAGGTGACTTCCATGCAAAACAACTCATCCACTCAGATCATTTTAAAAACAAAAGTAATTGCTTTCAGGGATTTTCTTATTTAATGAATGAAAACAGACTCTAAACTTGACTTATTTTAAACAGCTTTTTTTTTCAAAGTCAGCTTTATCATTAATTGTTATAATCTCATGTGCCTTCTTGTTTCTCTTTAGATGCACGAATTTTAGGATTAATTTCATAAGTATGCTTTTTCTGTTATTAAAGTCATTTCACAAAGTAAGCATTTTTATTTCCTTTTTCTTGTTCTAGAGACAGTCTTTCAAAAGTAATGCACTGCACTCTATGTAATTTTCAAGATTTATAGCCTTTAGTGCTGTTACTTAATATTTTACAGCAACAAAAAGAAAAGAAATTCTTCAGAAAATTTGTATGGCTATATTGAAGTTCTGAAGGTAGAGTTAAGGCAATTACCTCAATAGAGATTTGTGTGTTCCCATTCAGTCTTTATTTCTATTGACCAACCTCTTGCCTCCTACCTGATGTTACTCTGCAGCTGTTTAATTTACATATTGGATATTTAACCCTTTCCTTGTGTTGAAGTTTGGTATGTATATTACTTTTAAAATTCACCCTTCCATTTTTAAAAATAAATTTCGTTTGAGAATGATGGATAGACAATTACAAAGAATTCAATATAAAGTATCAGCAAAAACAGTTCCCTTTTTTAACAGAGATGCAGATGTGCAAATATGAATATTTATGTTAATCTGAAGCTTCTTACAACAATAAGTACAACATTAACCAGCCCATTTTTGTACAAGGTTACTGTATTTCTGCAAACTTCTGTAGGAATTTCATTGTTGATTATATCTCTGGTACTTTAGCTAAGAAAATAATTGTGCAAGAATCTCACCTTTTATTTTTACATCCTGTTTCCAGTGTTCCTGAGGGAAAACTTGAAAATACAATGCAGTGCCGAGCCTGTTTCACATGTGCAGTTGCCTGTTGTAGCAGGCCACCATGGGTAAAGGTGAGAAGGGGATTTCAGGTCAGGGGGGAACCTCCAGGGCTAAGGAGGAAGAGAACCACCTGCCTGCAAAGTAGAGGCTTCTTGAACAGCAGCTTTCCTCTTTTTTCTCACAGCCACACACAGAGCTAGCAAGCCTGCATCCACTTATATGACAGTGTATATTTGAGGATAGCTCTGCACAGGCTGATTAGTGACTCTTGTTGTGGAGAGTGACCTTTTTAAACAGCAATTTGGCTACTCCCAACTCCTTGGTGGCAATAGCCAGGAAAGCAAGTTCACCTTTCTAGGGCACTCAGCTCAAACCACTAGCTAGAACATATTACAGTTTTTGTCCTGGAATGATGAATCTCATCTGTACTACTAAGAAGCCTCAGGCATTAACCAAACAGCAAATAGAAAGAATATTTCCCCCCCTCTTAGTCTAGCAGTTTTATAAACAAACTTTTGATGTTTGTTTGTTGGGGTTTTTTTTAATTTCTGTACCCTCAGGGCTGACATACTGTTAATTAAAATGTGTGAGGTAATCCCTATGCCTGTAGTCCTCTTACACAAAATGAAGGCATTGCTATAAACTACAGATGTAATTAGAGAAGTTCCTCTTTTCTCAACTCCATTACTGTAGTTTTCACCACTTATAAAACAACAATAAAAAAAGAGAACTAAAAAGGGAACACAGAAAACAAAGTAGTTTCATAGTCTACATGAACTACGCATATGGCCATTTTGTCCTGTCAGTATATTTCTGCATAGGAAGACCATAATTTTACTCTTCCTGATTTCTTTACGTAACAGGGCACCCAATCTCATGTAATTATTGGTACGAAAAATTTTGCTCTAACAAACAGATTAATAAAAAAATTTATTCATTTCACATTAAATTCAGTGTGTAGTTAGAATTGGCAAAAGACTTTTCAAAGTGTACATTCTCCTCTAAAAATGAGAATAATGGGCCATGGTAAATTGCAAAATCTTTTGAAGGACAACTTAAACACTGAGGCTTTCTCCCTCTTTGAGGTCAGAAAAAATACTGTTTTATGGACCAGTTACTTGCCTGTGATGCTAACCCCCTTCACAAACACTTCTGCCAAACCTTCAACTCCAGCCACAGTGCCCTCATTTTTCAAATTCCCAGGCTCAGTAATTTATTCAGGTAAAGTCAGACTACATCCAGCCGCTAGCATTCCTGGGATGTCTGACTAAGAAGTGTACAAAAATATATTACAAACTGCAAGTCTCAAGTGGGACTGCAGAGACTATCTTTAACAAACTCTCTGTAAATCCAGCTCAGGGGTCCTGTCAAAGCTGGAAAGACATTTACCCCTTTTTATGAGGTGAATAATAATGCAGCAACAACAGCTTGTAAAACATATAAAACTTTTCAATAAAACTCAGTGAAATCAAAGAACTATTTTCCATTGGCTAGCTTGTAAGGCCATTTCCTTAGCAGCAATCTCCTGTTACAGTTACAAAGCAATTCTTCAACTACCTATTGCTGTGTTTTTCATAGATTCTTTTTCAGCATATTCCTTTAGGGTTTTTTTTTTAAATAAAAACCATACTTTCATGTAATTATTTTTCTTGATATATGCTTTTAAAGTAGGTTTATCACAATGAGGCTCTATGCTTCTTACTTAGAGTATATAAAACAATTAAGAAGTCCCCCAGCAGTGTTGCTTAAAGTGCCAACATTTTCAGAGTAAGAGCAAAACTACATGCTTAATGTAAATAAAAAGGTCAACTACACACACATAGAGGAGAACAGAGGCATAAGGCCAGGAGGAGGAACCCCAACAACTGGGAGTGACACCTACTGCAGTGAATGAATGGGGGAGGCTCCCCACAGCACCTTGCTGAGAGAGAGGATACTGATGAGGAGCATGGGACACACTACAGGATTCTAGGGAAGGGCACTTTGGGACTACATGTAACTTCTCGTAGGATGAACAGGAAACAAAAGCGGGGAAAGGGACAGAACAGGGTGGTTTGGAGAGAAACAAGCATGAGAAAACAGAGACTGAAAAGGAGTTGTTCTGTTCCCTTATCTGGCCACACCATTGGCCAGATCCCCCAGATGGTCCAGTCCTCTTACTAAAATGCACATCTAACTATCTTCAAGGGTAAGGAGCTTTCTGTTCCACGTGCCAGCAACCACAGCCTATAGTTGTGGTGCCAGCAGCAGGTCCATGTGTGTTTGCTAAGAAGCACCAAGGCAGACCAGCCAGTGAGTAGGCAATGAGCCAGAAGACATATGCTGGAAGTGAGGGACCCGGAGGAGGGAGATGCCAGAGGGACCAGGGTTCCCAGGGATGGGTTTGGGGGTAGACCAAGAGGCCCATTTACATGTGTGGGTGCCTGAGTGTGAAGCAGCAGGGCCAGCTATAGGTTGGGGTGGGACTCTAAGCTTGGTCATGACAAGCTACAAAGTCTATGTGTGTGTGCACACGAGCTCAAATAAGGAAATTGGACATGAGCTACTTCACAGGCAACTACTAGTGCATCTGAGTCTGGCTCCTAGAGAGACTGACAAAGTATTTATGACCTACTAATGAACCTTCCTGATCAGCCAGAGAGGGGAACAGGATGTGGACAGTGCCGCATTTGCCTGACTGCTGAATGCTCCTGAGTGCTGAATGCTCCTGACTGTGCTATCTGTGTGGCCATGACCACGCACATGTGTTTATCAGTACTGTACACATGCATGTGCCTACCAGGAAGGCAACGCTCATGCAGCACAGAGTGGATTTGACAACTTAGAGCTGAGGCAGCCTCACCTTTATCAGGCATACATGAAAACACAAAATCATAGATTATGTGCAAAACCACATGCACCATCACATTGTGTGTCCACACTTAATTAAAAAATAAAACAAACAAACAAAAAAAAGGTTACTTCCTCCCATAAAGTTGGAAGGAAAACTCAGAAGAGAAACAACTACATTGTTTCCAGACTAAAAATCAATACAGAAAAATAAAAATCATTAGTGCAATCAGCATTCATGATGTTGGTAATTTTAGTATTCATGACTACCTTACTAAGAATGAATTATTTACTTGTCAATGGGGATTGTGCTGTAGAAGAAAGAAGAAAAAAGAATCTGCTGAAGCAGATCTTTGGTGGATGCTTTCGTCTGAGCTACAGAGGAGTTTTCAGTAATTAATAGCCAGCTGCACATCTTGATATAATGCCAGATGGGTACTGCATCATTAAGCATTACTGAAACAAGTTACCATTTATCAGGTAATGGTCCAGGAAAATAAATACTTGGAAAAGCAAAATAGTTTCCTTAAGAAACAAAGGTGTATTTAAGGAGCAACTTGATGGTCATCATTTAACCCCACTAAAAAGGTAAATGCATAAAATGCTATCTTTTGCTAAAATTATTCATATATGATAGGTTCGGAATCTATTACTAATCTACATTTACATTTCAAAAGAAGTTCTTTTGACAAAACTGTCAACACTGTCAATAGTTCTTATTCCTTCATATTTCTTTTCAGATGTTATTTTTCAGCACTTATATCTTTGCCTAAAATTATCCATCCAGTCACAATTTTTTCATGCTGGATATATACTCCAAAGTAGTTCAGTATAGACATAGTAGTTTTGTGGAATGAGATTCTGAGCTCCCATGTGATAATGGAGTACCTTCGCCCATTCACATCCTTTATCGATGATCTCCCTGAGTTTTAGGGGTACTTAGCACTGAATTTTCAAGACCATTACCAAATGCCAAAGAAGTAGATTTTAACAGTGTCTGGATTCCATTTTGAACTCTTAAAGTACTAGAAATGCCAAATACTAGTTTCTGGATACTTCAAATTACTTACTCCACATTAGCAGTCACTTCTTCAGACCTCAAATCCCATTTGTAGACTGGATCTAATGATGTTTTGTCAGTGCTGTAACAGCACTGACAGTACTGAGCTTCTACAATAGGAAGAGTTTACTACATGGTCAATGGAAAGAAATGTTAGTAATGACCAAAATGCAGTTAGATATTCTCATAAGAAACACAATATTGTATCAGTAATTCACTAATAAAATCAAATATCCTGGAAAATACAAAACTAAAAGGAATAAGTAAGAATTTTTTTAAAAAATCAGCTTTTTCACATCAGAAGTATTCATGCAAATCTAAAAATGCATTTAAAATAGGGCAGTTCCTGATCTCTCTCTTTAATGTCCACCACACAATTGGATCATTATTAAACAAAATAACAGGAGAAACATTAGAACTGCAAATGCAAATTCCACATTTCTTAAGACAAGATAAAACTATTTTCCAGCTTCTGGGGAACTGCTAGTGCATTCCCCACCTCTATCACTTCTCCAGCATCCCCCCCGTGAGAACTTCCTGCTTCCTATGAAGACAGAAAGGCATACTTGCTATCATTTTAAAGACTGAGGGGAAAAGTTAAATTCCTGCGGTTTAAAACAGAACTAAAATATACTTTTCACAGTTATTTTAGTATTTTAGAAGCTGTCTCGTATCTTCCTAGATTCATTGTTGACAGTAACTAACAGATAATCATTTGTGTCATCAGGGGAGACCTAGGGTATATTCGTATTTCAGGTTTTTCTACACAATCTTCCCACATGAACTGTGAAAGAAGATGCTTTGATGGCCTACAACCTTTTGTGGTCTTTACCAAATCTAGATCTAACAGAACTTGTACAATAGAATCATAATCAAGAAGAACTAATGTCAAACATATCAGGCAGAGTTCCAAGATGGGGGCAGAATTGAACAAGCCATGTCCTTCAGTATTTGAAAACTCTCCTTTGACACACTCTGTCCTGAAAGCCAACACACGAAGCTCAGTTCTTCACACCTGATAAGGTCATTTGCATGTAGTGGTTGTATTCTCTGCTGTAAAAAAAACCACTAATATTAAGATACTGGGTTGACATTAGAGACATTTCACTCTTTCCTTCAAAGGTGGTATGAGAGAAGCAGCTTTATAACTTTTTTACCTATTATGACACCACAATTTTTTTTCAAGAATGTAAACATATTGATTCCATTTTTAAGTTATATTGTTTGAAAATGTCAGCAGATCTTCTCTTTTTTAGTATTTTTTTCTAATGATGAAACAAAGATATAGCTAAATGTAAAATAAACTTAAAAACACACACAGCTTTAGTGTTCTGATGACTGACAAACTGGAAACCTGTGTCTGGCCAAAGCTGACAAGCACAATTTATGAAAGATTTTAGAAATCATTATTTTCTTAAGGATTTTCCTCTAGGAATCATATATCACACATCAAATCCCAATAAAAATCAAAATTGCATTACTCCTTCTTTCCTCATTTTAGCAATACTATAAATTTTCTGCTTGAGCTGAACAAGCTCAATGCAACAGTCTCAGTGCCATCTCTTTCTTGAGAGAAGGTTCTATGCCTACAGATTTCTACATACATTTCTAGAACAATACAAGTTTCCTACGAGTTCCTTAGAAAAGTAATATATTCTCATCCAGATCTATCTGTATGCAATTTATATTTTAACTGTTTCTTACTGCTAAGAAAATGTAATATGCAATACATCAAAATTAAGGAAAGGTCTTGATCTCTCAAAAAAATTCCAGCTACATGCACAGTTAACCAATTAAAATTAACAGCATCAAGCACGATAACCTTTAGACACACATTTGATTCCTCACTCAATCTATATTCTGATTCATAAGTCACTTTTGTTCATTACCTGGTATGTATCCTAAATTAAATGATAACCATGCAGGATTCCGAGGTCTCTATCTACTATCTCTCAACTTAAAAAAATTTGCATGTAAAAAGAAGTTAGGGTCAAAAGCAAAATGACAACTTTTAAGCTCATCTTCTTAGATGAGATTTAGTGAAAATTCACATATTTGGATTGGAATAAAACTGCCGTATTTGTAAAACAGATCTTCTCACAGCATTTAAGCCACAGACTGACACTGGGTATTATAGAATCATAGAATCACTGGCTTGGAAAAGGCCTCTTAGATCAAGTCCAACCATTCCCATCTGCCACTAAACCATGTCCCTGAGCACCTCATCTACCTGGTCTTTTAAATTTCTCCAGGGACAGTGACTCAACCACCTCCCTGGGCAGACTGTTCCAATGCCCAATGACCCTTTCTGTGAAAATTTATTTCCTTATGTCTAGCCTGAACCTCCCCTGGTGGAGCTTTTGGCCATTCCCTCTTGTCCTGTCCCCTGTCACTTGGGAGAAGAGGCCAGCTCCCTCATCTCCACAACCTCCTTTCAGGTAGTTGTAGAGAACAATAAGGTATCTCCTCAGCCTTTTCTTCTCATATATGTATCTTTGTCAAGAATAACTAGTGTATGAAAACAAGTCAGTGTCTAATATTCTTTTTCTTAAGTATTTTATTTATCATGACTCATGCATCTGATTGGCTTAACAAAAAAAGCACCTGTTATAACACAATTATCAAGATTTAGTCTATAACATTAATAAATAGCTCTGAGAAAAAACATGTACCTTAAGAGCCCTGCTGAAACAGTGACTCACTAGGAATAATTAATCCAGTAGTTTCAGAATATCAGATACTTTGTTACTGAGCCCTACACTTTAAATGGGTATTATAAACAACATGCAATTTTAGGATGATTAATATCTTGTAAAAACATGGTTTCAAAATAATTCTGAATGTTATTAAACAGACAAGGGTTTGATCTAAAACAATAACAATTATTTTACAGATGACATTATAACCAATAATAAGCATACTGTATCTCTAATGAATGTGAGCCTTTGGTCTTCTACAACATGGAGCTGACTGAGTTGAATGGTGAGAATTGCTGATGTTAGTAAAGCCTTGAGAATACAGCAGCTCAATGTCAATAATGTGGTCCTCGTATAAAGGAGGGGGACACTTCCAAGCAGGAACTCTTAACGGTACTGAGTGCATTGTTTTAACACAGTAAAATAAGCTGTTTAATACAGCATCTTTAGTTTCTTATCCCCAAAAGACAAAATGCTTAGCCTCAGGAATTTGTTTTGACATTTAAAATCCTGAAAGCAATCATCTTACTAATTCTGGAAGACAGCTAAAGTATCATAGTTCTAGATTATTACATTAAATAAAAAGCTATCCAGACAATTTGCAACCTGGAGTTGCACATATACACATTCAGAAATGGCTTGACTTTGACAGATATTTAGCAAGCTCAGCTCTCTTTGACTCCTGTCCCTATTTTCTAAAGTTAGAAAGTGATTATTTCATTGCTTCCAAAAATCAATTTCTTGGGCCAGCAAGTGATGATTTATTACATTTGGTTTAATTAAAAAAATATTATAAAGCCCAAAATTTTTTATTAAGTGAGGGCAGGGTTTGGTGGAGTAGAGCAAGGTAGGGGATACGGATTATCTTCAATTCCCCCTTTTAACAAAGACTTTCATTCAAACACGTTGATTTCATTAGATCTGGTTTCAGATAAGAAATAAAGTGCAAGGGAAAGGAAAAAGTAAGAGAACTCCACCCCACACATATTAGGAAGAAGAGGCTAATAATTTAAAAAAAAAATTCTTAAATGGATATTAATGACTGTAAAATGTAGTCTGTAGGGAAACACAAGAAAACAAAGACCATTTTTTCTAATTTTCCCCAGTCTGGCTCAGTACGTTGCTCTGTGTTCAGCAGTGCCAGTGTTTGGAAAGGGATGACCATGTATATCCAAGGCCAAGAATAAGAAATGGTTGACCCTTTCTGTGGTGACACATATTTATAAGGTCAGACTTAAAGAGAAAGAATTAAATGCCAAAGACCTCAGCACTGACTTAAACCCTGCAAGTAACTGTTAAAGGAAAAGAAGAGGGAAGGTAAAGTGAAACACTAATACTGTGTAATGTTTAATCACTTTATAATTATAAAAGAAAACTGATTCAAAAAATTGCAAGTGTAAAAAACCTAAAATCACTGAACTGACTACCTATAATTTTTAGACATTTAAAAGTGGGCCATCTGAGAACTCTGACATATCAGGGTTTTCATTGCTGCTATTAGAAATGAAAGAACTGTTTAAACGATGAAAATATTTTTCGTACAAGGAAAAAACATCAAGTGTGGATTGTGATTTGCTGCTACAGTTATAGCAATTTGTCATATACTTTTTGAGATAATTTATCTCAAAAGAAGTCTATCAGAGATAGTAACTATTTATTGTGGTTCTTCAGTAAACTAATTTTTTAACGGTGGTACGATTTTCCTATTAACCACATTTGCTACTCTTTGTTAAAAACTAACAGAATTTTAGAGAACTTCTGGGCACCTTCATCCCCTCTAATTCTTTTCATAACCTATCAAGCTCTCCTGTAAAACTACCTTCAGGTTTTGAGTTTACGCTTTATTCAGATCTTTCAACTCCTTCAAATTAGAATTCTGTTTAATATTCAGTCAAAAAGATTGATGTCTACTAAAAAGCAAGAGAACATTTGCAATGAAGATTTCAATTATCCTTATATTTCTTGTAGCAATGTACCCTTTTATCTTGTTTGCAGATCTACAGAATTATTCTGTAGTTAACATGATCAATGATATTAAGTTACTTTGGCTGGATATTTTGTTTGTTTCTGCTTGACTGTGGTGAAAATACAGATCCTTGTTTATCAGAAAGCTAGTTCAGAACATCTGCACATGGTTTCCTTTTTAATAAGACATGAATGTCAAGGTCAAGGGGCTAAATCCTGACACAGTAGAAATGAAGTCTAATAACACTGTAACAGGTGTCCGATGTGTTGCAAAATTAAAGACATCATTAGGACTAGGGAAAGAGGAGAAGAGCAGTCATGTGGGTCTTTAAGAGTGATACCAGTAACATTAGTGAGAATAATAGCTGCTCACGTCTCAATGAAATTAGCTACAGCAGAGCTGGATTATGAGGCACTGAAATAGTATTAAGAGAACTCAGAACTGACCTATTAATCACATATAGAGCTGAAAACCCCTACTGGGTACTAAAAGTCTGCTTCTTCTAACCAATGAGATGCATTTCAATAGAAACTTACAATATTTATAGTCACAGTATAATGCAGAAGTAGGGTATGTGGGATAAAAAAAATGAAATAAGTATTCTGAAACTTCTGCTATATAAAGTACATCCTGAGTGAGGCAAAAAAACCCTAAAACCAAGAAAAGAAGGTAACAGGTTTTCTAGCTTATCATTTCTGGAAAATGTTTTCTTGATAATTCATTACTCTTTAAAAACTAAATAAACTCTTTATTATGTTCCAGCAACAGTCATCATGTTTTCAGTATTTTATGTATTAGTATCAATGTTCTATAATGTTTATGGCAAGATGTGTAGCAAGAACAATATAGTAAAACTGTAGTAGAGGTAGCGATTCTGTCTTATGAAGGAAAGATATTAGCATTTCATTGGAAATATAAATAATTGACAATATCTCTGTAAAAATACTGAAAATAACTGTGAAAAGTGAAATAAAATGCAAATGAGCAACAAATGCACAAAACATTACAGAAGAAATAAAAGAGGTGAAAGCATTCTTAAATATGACACAAATTATGTGCTTGGGAAGTTATTTGAAGTTGTAACAAAATATAAACTATTTAAATAATTGAATGAGGAAAAAAACCCTAACTAGTAAGCTTGTCACTGTATTTCAGATATTACACTATTCTCCTTACAGAGTATGCACAAAGAAACTAACATGACACAATTTCACCCAAATAAGCCGTGAATAACAAGAGAAAACTGGGTTGTCAGTAAAAGATATCCAAGATATTGTAGTATCTGTTTAGCAAGTTAGCAAAAAACTGTACTGTATTTCTTTAGGTAACTTAGTTTATTAGAAAAAATTAGAAATCATAATTTATATAAAAAGATGTATTTTGTATGGACATACACTATAATGGAGAAAATCTTTAGCATAAATAACTGAATTACTAGATCTATGATGCACAGGTATTAAGCACATTGTACACTGCATATTATATGTAATGGAGATAATAAAAACCAAAATTATTTTACAGAGATATTACATATCGGATTCGGCTGAAAGTACTTGAATTACATAGCACAGTGAAATAGAAAGCTATCAGTAAATTTATATTCAGTTGCAGAAAGCAGTTGTGCTTGACTGTGTGCTATTTTTTTTGATCTAAATGAGATATAAGTTCTGTGTATTAAAAAATTTTAATATAAGTTAACAAGGAATAGGGAAAAGAAATTTGCAAATAACACTCCTGAAGTAATTAGAGTTTTGATTTAGCTATCTAATTGAAAAGAAAGAAATTCTGATTATTCATAAATTATTTTTCATCTGTTTTTCTCACTGAGATGAAAAAAATCTACTGAGATAAGAAGCTGCTGCTAGGGGCATCATAATTTATTAAACAGCTCTGCCATGAGACAATAGGATCTATATTTAATTGCTTCTGGCGTTTGTGGATTGCCCTATTCACCTTGATATAGAACAACTACTGTAGAAGGATTCTGTATAAAATACAACAGCTCAGAGGAAAAGGCAGAAATAAAGGCACCCAAGATTACCATGTGGCCTAGCATTTAGGGCACTCTACAGGACTACGGAATGGGAGAAAACTTAAATATAAGTCTCTGTATCCTTGGTGATATTTTTAGAAGATGAAGATGCCATCAAAACCATAAACTCTCATTTGAGCTTGGCAGACTGCTCTAGCACAGAACTACGTCCTCCCATGCACCACCTTTTTACACATTTAAACTATTCATGCAATTTAAGTCAAAATTGCTATTTACTAAAATCATGTTCAGTAACATGGTACGAAAGTTTTCCACTGGTATCAATCTCATTTTCAAAGGTTTAAATTAATTTTTAGTATTCCTAAATCTATTATTACATGAATAATCTATTTTGTTGATGGTTGCATCTATCTCTCTTTCCTAGTTTTAGTAATTTTAAGAAAACTAACTGATCACTAGCAATTTATTTGCAGACAGGTAGATAATGATTACATTATTTTTAAAGGACAATATTAATACTGAAAATAGAAAAATAACCCAAATGAATGTCAAAGATAATTTAAAATATACTTAAACATTACATTTATGCATTCTGCGTATTACTTACACTGCAGATACAATACAGGAACTATTTGAAATACACCAGTTGCACTGCTAAATTCTGTCACATCTTTTATAATTTCAAAGTTTTGTCTTCAGAAATGAGCAAACTCTACAGGATATAATTTGGTGCTGTCTGTCAGAAATGCAACAAAAGACAATTTAAATTCCTAGAGTGCCAAAAAAATGAGTTAAACAAATTTATTCAGCAGAAAGAAGCTTAAAAGTAGAAAGGACACAGCTATTTTTAACACGCAACAGCCAATTACTTTCATGCTTTTCTCCAATATGCCATTGAAAGGCTGTTCCAGCACCTCCCCTGTCTGATAGAGTTTAGGAGTACTCTAATTTCCAGCCCGAAGGGCTGGGTGGCCAATTAAACCCCATTGATTTGTTCTATTTTGCTAACACACTTCTAACAGAGAAGTACTAGAAAATCCAATAGAACTGCAGCTACATCTGCCTAGTATGTTTTCATTTAACTTGCTCTTGAAACTCCACAACAATAAAAGATCCACAGGCATGACATTTCTCTGACCATCTTAAGCACAGGTTTATCTGGAGTAATTTTTCTAAAATTGGAGGGTTTTTAACAAGAATCCTCTTAGAGTCTTCAACCAACAATCCCATCACTGCAGGTACATTTTTAGACTACAAAAACACTGACATTTGCCATTTAATTTCACAGTGCATTCAGAATCCTGTCGTTCTACCATTGAAAACCTTTGTGCAGTAGCAAAATATTTTGTTACTAATACATTGTATTGCCTACACAATTTGTTTCATTTATTCTCCTGTCCTGACTTCTAAGATAGATAAAAAAGAATTCGGTGGAATCAGGTATTTTTCTCCTGAAATATACTGTATTAATTAATAAATGTCTCAAAAAATTTCCTTGATTCTAGCCTCATAAAAGTCATGGCCCTCAGATGAAGCTCCCAGTGACTGGTAGAAGGGTAGAGAGGGGATCCTGGGAACTACCAACCTGTCAGCCTCACTTCAGAAAGATTATGGAACAGATTCTCCTAGAAGCTATGCTAAGGCACATGGAAGACAGGGAGGTGATCTGAGACAGCCAGCATGGTTTCATCAAGTCCAAGTCCTGCCTGGCCAACCTAGTGGCCTTCTATGATAGAGTGGCTGCCCTAGGGGACAAGTGATCAACTATGGATGTCATCTTCCTGGACTTCTGTAAGGCCTTTGACACAGTCCTCCACAACATCCATGTCTCTAAATTGGAGAGATGTAGATGGACAGTTTGGTGTACAAGGAACTGGCTGCATGGTCACATCCAGAAGGTCGTGGTCAGTGGTATGGATGAAGATCAGTGGTGAGTGGTGCTCCTCTACAATGGAATCAATACTCCTTAATATCTTCATCGATGACATAGACTGTGGGATCAAGCACATCCTCAGCAAGTTTGCAGGTGAAACCCAGCTGAGTGGTGGGGGCTGCATCAGAAGCAGCATGGCCAGGAGGTCGAGAGAGGTGATTCTGCCCCTCTACTCTTCTCTGTTGGGACGCCATCTGGACTGTAGCATCCAGCTCTGGAGCCCTTGGTACAGGAGAGGCATAACCCTGTTGGAGTGGGTCCAAAGAAGGCCACAAAAATTATCAGAAGGATGCAACACCTCTCCTATGATGAACAACTGAGAGAGTTGGGGTTGTTTAGCCCAGAGAAGAGAAGGCTGTGAGGAAATCTTATTGTGGCCTTTCAGTACTCAAAGGGAGCTTATAAGAAAGAAGGGGAAAGACTTTTTAACGGGACTGTTGCAACAGGATAAGGTCTAGAGGGTAAATTTAGACTTGATGTAATTCAGAAATTTTTTACAATTAGGATGGTAAAACACTGGGAGAATTTTCCCAAGTTGGTGGTAGATACCTGTACCTGGGAAAATTCAAGGTTGGGTTGGACTGGGCTATGAGCAGCCTAAGCTAGTTGAAACGTCCCTGTTCATAGCAGCACTAGATGACCTTTAAGGGTGCCTTCCAACTCAAAGTATTCTATGATTCTATATGCTCTTCATGTAGGATCCCACAAAAGCCTTGGAACACTAGACAAAATGTCTGCCTTATTTTTCTAGAAATGCACATTTGCTCTTTGTTCATGGTACGCCCTAATAAAAATTAACGATAGTGCAAAACTTACATGGGTATGACTACAGGACATGAAAGACTTGATATCATAAGTATAAAATCTCTTAAAGCCTGTAGCACATACTGTTACAATGAGAAATCTCATTCCAACTGCATTGATGTCCTTAACTTACATTCCTAAAAGCTAAAATGGATGCATCTTGAATACTCAGTATTTTAAGAGCACTTCAAGCACTAGTGAAAAGCTAGGGATGAAAAGTAGGTTTCTGGTAAATTTAGATATGCTTCTAATTATCTCATTCTGTGTTTTCTGTGACAGTTAAAATACTGAGTACATTTTCAATAAGGAAATATTACGGTTTTTCTGATGTGGTTTTAAAGGTTTTCTGGTGCTTTACAAATCCATGCTACTACCTATACTGCTGATAATGAGAAAGAATAACAAAACTGGACTAGTCTGTCTCTTTGTAAGTGAATTCTTCTTCAAGAGATCAGAGGCAGCTTAAGCACTTAACATCAAATTGAGAGTATTCCAAATATGATGTTAATAGGTGAAAATATCTGGCTAACAGAGATATAGGTTCATCATTACTGGAAAGTCCATTCTGTCCGTATTTCTGTCCTTAACATGTCCACTTTGATTCTACTGTTTATACATTTACATGTATACAACTGACTTCACTGGCTTCATTTTCACAGCTTCATTGTTGCATGAAGAAGGTGAAGCTTGGCTACCTCCCTCTCCTATGACCCACCTGTGCATATTCAGTTCGAGGGCAGAGAAGGCAAGAAGCACTGAGCTAACAGCAAGCTCTGCAATGGCTTTGCCTGGCCAGCTGATACCCATAACTACACTGCAGGACACAGAAGTCCTTCCCTCAGGGAGAGCACAGACTGAAAGCACATTCTAAGCAACACAATCTTTTAAAACAACTTAAACTTCTGTCCTTCAAAATTGTGTTGAAATCAAAAAACAGTTTTCAAAGCTATGAGGGGGAAAGAGATATGCATGATCAGGTAGGCCTCCTTTCTTTAAGAAAAAAGGGGGAAAAAAATCTCATCTATAAATAGTTATATATTCAAATAAGTTCCAAACCACTTCTTCCTGCCCAGTATTCTGCATCTGTTCCCCTAATTAATAGCCAGCAAAATAACCTGTGAATATATGGAAAGCAAACGACACTTCAGAAATGCAACGAATTTAAACTCACAGTATGCTTACATATTTTATATTTCCCAAGCATCAAAATATTTATTAGAAGTACTGAATAAGGAGATGAGCAGTGCTTTTTCTTTGAGGGGGTGGAAGACAGCATAAATTAAATACTTCAGAAAAAAAAAAAACCCTGAAAATCTTGCAGTGATTAGTCCATATTTGTTTCCCTTAGTGTTATTTTTGATACAAATGCCATTACCTATCTGATCAGATCTTTTGTAAAGATGTCCCAAAGGTACATCCTGACACATTAATGTGTTTTGTTTAAGGAAGTAGATTCTTTTCAGCTCTCAGATATTTATATATATTTTTATATATATATATATATAAATGAATGAAACATGGTCTGAGTATCCAATCTTCTTGTTAGATTGCATGAACTGGTGGTTCAAAGATGTACATTATGCAAAAAACTCCTTTAAAAGTTTTATTCCAATTCACTTTGCAGGGGATAAGCTATACTCTAAGTCATCATCTCTAAAATCCTTCTTCTACTTCATGGAACAAGCAAGCAAGACTCTAGCTGGTACAATCCCTACCTTATTATGATTTAATCTCTGATTCCTACTTGGCTGCCATAAATAGCCATATATTAGCTCAGCTGCAGCTCAGCATGTATACCTTTTCATGACTATGGTATTCCCAGTGGCAGTTACTTCACCACAAGCCACATCTACTTGCAAAATACAATCCCATGGAAAGAAATGATTAGGCACTGAAGATTATACAGCCTATAGATTCCACTTGTGCTAAAGGTACTACAGCATACAGGTCACCAAATTATGCTCCAATAATTTAAGCACACTTGAGCATTTAAAACTTTAAATTGTTTATTATATAGATGGCCAACACAACACTTTAATTGTCTTTTTATCCAACTAGAACTTCCTAGCAAGTAAAGACCATCTAATACTCCAAACTATTAACAACACTAAAATCTACCTAATGCTGAAAAGGGTCATTTCAGTCTAAGTGGGCTGTCTTTAACTACCCTTCTTCTCTGTGCAATTCTGAGGATTATTATACTTCCATGGGACATGTCAGTCTTGTCTGGATATTCCAGAAGGGAGAGACTACTTTCTATGATAGCTGTTGAAAGGGCTTGGAAATTCCACTGGGGAACTGCACAAGTTACTGCTGTACTTTTTCCCTGAACGGCATTCCAAGAACACTTGATTCTGTGATTCTATGAAAACCCCAAATACTAAAAAAAAAGTTTGATTGGCAACTTTCACCAAACCTCCATTTCAAGGCCTCTGTGTTCTACAGTCAAGAAAACTATTCTCTCACAAGAACAGAGATAACCAGTAAGAACAGCAGAAGGGTTGAAAGGAAATAATAATAAAAAATTGGAAAGAATATAAAGTTGGACATCTCTTGGCTCCTATGTGAAAACATATTTTTATGCATCAGACCACCCTACCCTTCAAGGAATTACTACTTTCATGAAATCTCCTACTTTCCTCCCAAGTGTAAACTTATTGATACCTCCATACTCTTAAGTATAATTATTTCACTGTGTCTATTTGGTTTATGAGCTGTATAGAAACTAACTGTTCTTTTACCTTTTTTTTTTGACTATTATCACAGCTTCTTTTTTTATTTATTCTGTTTCATTTGAAGACTGGTAGAATGCAAAACATTATGAAAATGACATGATGGGATGTCAGATGTACAAAAGTGTCATATAGTGTAACATATACACTAGCCAAATAGAGTGCAAGAAAACGAAACAGTGAGGCTGGTTTGGAATGTCTGCAAAGGTTTAAATCCACTACTTACAAACTAAAGTATTGAGGCAAGGTAAAACACAAGAGCTCAACAGCAGTTATAGGCCATGTCTGTCAGGGTAGATATATCATGAGATCCTTTGCACAAAATTAAATTTTATAATGAAACGTGTAAGGAAATATTGGAACGGTAGATTTCAAGATGGCTGCTGGGCATTGCTAAATCCTCCAAGAGCTGAAAAACTTCAGACAAAATATCTCTATGTGAATAAAAGAATTAAATAAAGAATGCAAAGTTGGAAGTCTACATTGTTATTTAGATGACCTAAATATAAATCAGCTGATGAATGGATGCAATGAAGTGCAAAGCTAAATATATTAAGTCCTCACACCAGTATTTTTTTTAGAATAAATCTATTGTCTGAGGATGGTAAGGTATATACATCATTATTTCACAATGAACTAAATCCAACCTAGTAGAATTGCATTTTTTCTGTCTTTAATATGTATGTTTCGGTTTAGTTGAGCATTGATTTCCTAACATTTCTTAAAGTATGTAGATATTGAATGTGACTGGACACTGTTCCTCTGTCTGAAGACCTGAAAGCAGGTATGCATGACAGGCTTTATTCCTTTTTAAATGATTACACTTATTCCGTTAAGGATTAATTATCAAAAACAGTGATAAAGCATAATGATGTTCTTAAATCCACAGTCCATGAAAATAATATTTCATAAACTTTATCTAAAATGAATAAAAAACTTCGACTCTGATATGTTCAGGTTATTTTTAAGTGGTCAGTATTTGGTCACTATCGTAATTAACAGCTGAAGTCCACATTCACCAAACAAGTTTCTCCTAAAAATAGCAGTCTGCAGTTAACCCGCTATTTTTAATGCATCTCAAGTGTTTAGTTGTACCCTAAATGAAAATAGCACTTTAATTAATCAATTGATAACAAAAATATTCTCACTCCCCCAAAAGCATTATCTGCCTAAGGAGAATACAATTTGATACAAAGGCAAATGAAACTAACTTTTGAAACATTTTTTCTCTGGTATCCAGTTAGGCATATCACTGGGGTATAGAAGCCTCTGTGCTTGATGCTCCTAAGGCTATTTCACCTTGAAGGTTTTTTTGTGGTTCTGAATCTGCATGGTATATTACAAATCAGCTGTATTTCTTCACAGTTTAAAGGAAGATAAACTCTGAAAACTTGCAACTGCTTGTGAATAACAGAAGGTGTGCTGACACCACCAGAAAACCAATCTTAAAATAAAATCATTCTTCAAAATGTGCTCCAATAAATTTGTGAAGAAAAATAATTCCAGTAATGATGTGGAATAAGACACATGAAGGGAATGCAAAATAAAATCTTATGACACAACATGGAATACGTCCTTTCTTAAAACGGTCTAAAGGTCATGTGTTTGTTTAACCAGGCACAGAATTGATCTTAGAATTTCATCAAGTAACTGCTGCTTCAAGCCCAACAACTTGTAAAAGACACACAAACTTTCTGTCAAGAGTTACATTCATATGATATACATAGGTAACTAATATCCAGAGCGTTAAAAATGTGTCTGTATTTTAGATCAAATATCAGACCATTTGTTAGTGGCTGAAATTAAGAATTTGATAAGCACTATAAAAAAATAATGAAACCAGGACCTTTATTTCCTTGCAGATGGAAAGAGTTAAAGTCATTTCTTTTCTTCTCAATAAGAATTATCTGTTTTCCTGAAGGGGACAAGCTGTCACCTGTCATAACAAAGTTAGTCTAATAAAATGAGACCATATGAAATAATAGAATCCACATCAACAGCTTCAGAAAATTGAAAATATAAAGCCATGATAATTAAAAAAATCAACATTCCACATGGTTTTTTGTGAAATTATTGAAAAATTCATCCTGTAAAAGCACAAATTGTAATATAAGAAGACTAGAGAGCTTTCTTTTTGACAAATCAACTAACTAAAATTAAAAGAAACCCTTCCATTCAGACAACTGAATTTGAGGCTCCAGTATACTCAGTTTTAGTATAGCTTTCCAGTGGCTGAATATCTTTAATATTCAGGCAATTTTTAAATTTCTCAGCAGAAAGATAGTTACTGCCTAAATGAGGCAAAATACTGATTTTCTTACCATTTTTCCATACTTTTCTTTAAGACCAAAAAGGAATTCTCAAGATGAAGTAGGAATATCAAATTACTAGTATTAAAAGTAGTGAAATAAGGACTCCTCCCTTCTGTTAACATTTTACATGCGTTATAACATAAGTTGGTCAAACACTTAAAACCAGTTACGAGTTTCCTAAGCAAAATTATTCATTCCTTTTTCAGGTGCTGTGCTTGGTCCTATCCACTCCTCTAAAACTTTTTATGTTGTGCACTCCATTTTGCTGATTCCAAGCAGTGATTCACACAAGGAAAATAATTCTGTTTATTAACAGCTACTGCCCAGTAGCTTTTATTGGAAATATTCCTGTGTTTTTAATGGCTAAAATAAAAATTATGTTAACCTATTCTGCTATTATGAGCTTATCCAGTCATAAAAAAAATATCAAGCATCATGTATGCAGTTAAGGTTTCATGAGACAATATTAAATTAATATTGCCATTTAGCATGCTGTACAAGTGAAACCTAACTATGTTTTAATGAGCTGAAACTATAATAAACTGTAAATTACATTTGTTGGTCAATCTTCTTCAGTTTTGTAACTACTAGCTTTCAACATTTTAAGTAGTTTTCCTCTCCTCTCTCTCTAGTATTCTCCCAGCCCACAGATACTGCATTGAAAATGTCGAAACAACCAGTAAATTTTCATATACAGACCTGGACAATTATATGGTTGTCTCTGTATGCCAAATACGTAGATTTCAAGTAAATCTGACAATTTACTAGGATATTTGACATCACCATTTCTTTTCCCAAGAGGAGACAAATTCCCAACCCAAGTGAACTGATCTGTGAATGAAAGACCATACCCACCTAACTCAGGTCAAAATGTTTACAAGCAATTTAAGAACCCAGAAATCTACTCAGAAAATATATTATATGTTAAATAGCATAAATAGTAAGTAATATTTAATTAACATGTTTAATATAATAATAACTTAATAGTTTTATTCTTAATTATTAAATTATTGTTTAAGAGGTAAGGGTGTAGGGTAATTTTTTGTGGAGTAAAAGGTACGGGTAAGATTAACTCTTTGCAAAGACAGAGTGTCTCCTTGTAAGCAGGTAAGAGTGAAGACACTGCAGAGGAACTGCATGAACACTCAACAGGTATTCTATAAGGAAGAGAAGCATCAGTTTTGCTCTTACTATTGTGAATTCAGTTTTCCGAGAATCTATAGATCAGGTTATATCCAGGGATACCAAGGGTTTCTGCAAGTTTATAGCATCTTTCAAGAAATAACTAGAGTGTAACTTAGCCTGAAAATGACTAGTCAAAAGATGAGACACTGTTGCAAAGTGTTCCATCTGAATTAACAAAACAAGTAGTGCATCCAAAGGACAGAGGTATGAAATAACAACTCCATTTACAGATTGTATGCTGAGGATAGAAGAGCCACTTGGCAAGAGTCCACATTTCAAAGACGCAAAAGTTTAGTTTGACTCATTTACAGTAATATAAAAATGAGTATAACAGTGATCCAAACCCATAAATAGTGTCATTATTCTGGAGCAATAGATTATATACCCAACAGGATAATCATTTGTGTGGGACACCCAAAATGAGCAGCGACAGTTTACATTAGCACATATGGTTAAATTATCTTACTTGAGAGAAATTTTACATGCGAAAGTGCCATAACCATTGTGTGGAAAGAGAAAGAGAAATTAATTGGTGAAGGATTTAATTTACATATACAGGTATATATAAACTATCCATCAGGGTGCTACCAGGCTGAGGTGAGTGGAGGCTTTTCTCATGGAAACATTACATGAAGTGTTAATATAAATAACAAAAAAACGCCCAAAAAAACAACAAACTTCATCTTATTTGCAAGCAGCAGAACTATTGTATCAGAAACGGTGTGACCAGCAGTTCCAGGGAGGTTATTCTCCCTCTGTAGTCGGCACTGGTGAGACTGTTCCTTGAGTCCTGTGTTCAGTTCTGGGCCATTCATCACAAGAAGGACGTTGAGGCTCTGGAGTAAATCCAGGGAAGAGCAACAAAGCTGGTGAAGGGGCTGGAGAACAGGCCTTATGAGGAACAGCTGAAAGAACTGGGGTTGTTTAGCCTGGAGAAAAGGAAGCTGAGAGGAGACCTCATTGCTCTCTATAACTACCTGAGGGTAGGTTGTAGAGGTGAGGGAGCTGGCCTCTTCTCCCAAGTGACAGAGGACGGGACAAGAGGGAATTGCCTCAAGCTCCACCAGGAGAAATTTAGGCTAGACATTAGGAAAAAAAATTCACAGAAGGGGTCATTAGGTATTGGAACAGGCTGCCCAGGGAGGTGGTTGATTCACCTTCTCTGGAGGTGTTTAAGGCACGGGTAGACGAGGTGCTGAGGGGCATAGTTTAGTGTTTGATAGGAATGGTTGGACTCAATGATCCGGTGGGTCTCTTCCAACTTGGTTGTTCTATGATTCTATGATCCTATGCTTCTATGATTTTCATCTCTCCACCATGCTGGTTAGGTGGCAGTGGGCAGTCAAGGTATTAGAAACATAAAGGAGGAAAAGACAATGGATACCTTAAAATGAAACTCCCTGTTTCATTCAGGCTCTTACTACATCTTACTGCACTCATCCTAACATGAACAATGCCTAAAGGGATGTAACATCTGTCACAGTATAAGAAAACAGGTAATAAGGTGACCTTTCATGCTTAACAGTACTGTGAAAATCTACTGCTCACAGAAGATTAAACAAAATTCTTTGGGCTTAAAAAGATTTCTTCTTAGTTTAAGAAGTTTCCCAAAATTCAAGTTCAATTTGATTTTCACAGAAAGAACAGTTATATTACTCTACAGTTTTGATGCTACTGTCAAAAAATAACTAAAAACTAGTTAAATATAATACTGAAAAGTGGTTCCGAAAGAAGCTTCTTTATTTCTCCCACTGTAAAAATACACAAAATCTTCTAAAATAAGTAAATGAGTAAATATCTGCATGAAAGACTTCAGCCTGGTTTGGGTCAGAAGAGTTATGCCACGAGAAGAGCTTAGCATGGTCAGATGCAGTTCCCCATGATAGTTTAGTGAGCTGAGGTGACTCATCATGTCCTAAGAATACAATGAAAAGTATTTCATGCACTAACACTGAGATCTTCATTTTCCATCAGTTTTCTTGACAGTTACATATTGTTCTTCTCTCACAAAATGGAAGAACTGCAAAACGGTGGAAAACCAAATTATTTTTGGCTGACTGAAAAACAAGTAGGTTTCTATAAACATGTAGAAATAAACAATTTAGTATCATTATTTTAGAATACTGGCAAAAACAGAAGACAAAAGCTTATCTCATCAATTTGGGGATTTACTAAGGAGTTTTTCAAAAAGCCAGCTAGTTGTTAAATTAATCTGAAGGCCAAGAGTTGGCAAAAAAAAAAGATGGTCTGTCATTAGCTGCATTTTTGATCCTGAAAAGTTAAGAGCAAAATCTGTAGATTAATGTCAAGTTTTTATGAGTTTAAAGACAGATATTCTTGAACACAGTTTTTTCACTTCTATTTATCCTAAAGATAAAAGGCATTTGCAATATTTGTTTATGCAATTAGCCAAGCCAAAATGGAATACCATGTTTATCTTTATTTGATTTGGCATCAAAAAGGCAGATAAAATGCAATGGAAAGGATATCTAGGTTATATAATTCAGCAGTAAATGTTTCTAAGACTGTTTCCAGTGTAAACGTCAGTAAACTGTATATTGCTAATACATAATTTACATTGTAAAGTGTGTAATGTGGTAAGTTGTCATAAAATCCTACTCCTTCTGCTATCATCACAAATGTTTCTCATTGTTGCTAGCACTAACTTTATCCTCACCTGGGACACCACTTGCCTAAGCTACTGTAATCATTCAATCATGTGTATCTATTTCTCTACAATCCAAACTCTTTGTAATAGCTAGAGACAAAATATCTCTTTATTGTCTACTCCAGTCTCTGTTCTATATGCCTATTACAGCCCATTCTGATTATAGGTACCCTTACCTGTTGGACATAGCTGTGCTTCCCTTTGTACTGCCTGGCAATATATCTATGTTATAGCTGGGTTTTGCCAGTAGTCAGTTCTCCCCCTTTATTAACATTAACAGGAAGGTTCAGATACTGGAATTCTCACTACACCTGCAAAAGCTTATGGATTTACACTCAAATCCAACTCTCAGGGCCATCACTTTTTGGCTATTATTCCCCTAATCCCACAGAAAGAAATAAACACAAAAACTGCATACAACCCCTCACTGGTTATACAGTATAAAAGTACTGGACATAAAACCCCAATAAATTATATTTCAGGAAGGTTCAGTATTTATGCCCTTTGACTCTTCCTCCTCATATTCCATGTGACGTGAGTAGGAACCAGCACGTGAAAGCATAGTGCATATCTTTAAAGTACAGAAAATACTTTGAAAAGGCAACATCTCTGAGGTACAGGACATTATTAGTCCTACTTCTGCAATATTTGGTTCTGTATGCACATAAAGTTTAAAAATATTATGAAGTATATGTTGCTGGCCACAAAACACCTTTGATGTATTGCATCAGAGTTGGGGAAATATTATTAAAGATAATCAACTAATACTTGTATTAAACAGAGACAAACTAATTGGTTCCATGAAAGAGATTCTTCGTTATCATCCTTTACTGGGCAGCTGAAAGTAGCATGAGGGAAGTTTCCATACCTACAATTAACTTTTATTTGTGCTAATTCCTTCCTATTTGCAACAGAAAACAATGGACTATCTTGCAGGCAGTTATAGGATCATAGAATATTTTGGGTTGGAAGGGACCTTAAACATCATCTAGTTCCAACCCCCTTGCCATCGGCAGGGGTGCCTCCCACCAGACCAAGCTGCCCAAGGCCCCATCCAACCTGGCCTGAAGGTGTTCAACTCCAGGGATGGGGCATCCACAGCTTCCCTGGGCAACCTGGGTCAGTGTCTCACCACTCTCATGGTGAAGAAATTCCTCCATAGGTCTAGTCTAAATCTGCCCCTCCCCAGTATATACCCATTGCCCCAGTCCTATCACTACAAGCCATTGTGAGCACTTCCTCCCCAGGGGTGCATGGATTCATGAACATTCAGAATTAAAATTTAAGCCATAACTGTCAACTTAAAACCTTGGCACCCACAGATGCTCCTCACAGACCTCCTGTAGCATGAATAAGCAAAACTGCCAATTCCTCCAGAGTCAAGATCAATAACAGCACGTTAAAAACATTTTCATCCTAAATTAAGGACTGTGATTTGGTAGGCATGTGAAAAATTGCCCTATTAAAATAGTGAACTCAGAATGTATCATTGTCCTCATGTATCTACCCAGCAAACACTTCTGTCAGTCTTCTCTAGACAATGGGTTCATGTCCCATGCTAGACAGCAAGTGGCTGGCAAGGAGCACACTGGCAGAGCTGCTAACCACCTTGTAGAGAAGATAAAGACCAGATGGTTTGTTCCACACCACTTCCAGCAGATCTCGTGTTTGAAAAACGCTTAGTCAGAAGATGAACCTTGGGGGTTAAAACACGCTTAGAAATATTTTCCGTAAGTTCCTGCCAACAGAGGTAGGCCAGGTTCCTAGAAGACAATGGGAACGTCTTTCCTGTTAGGTGTGCACTGCAGTAGCCTCCAAAAGACCCAAAAAGAAGGAAAAAAAGAGGCGGAATTACATTCACGATCACATTATTAGTATTTTTAGGTGGTATGTCTTGAAGTGATTTTATGTGGACTGAAGTGGTCTGTGGAAAAAAAAATATATAATAAATAAATAAAAAGGTGGAATGACATGTGACCTAAAGGAACAATAGATGCATGCTGGGGTCGCGCTGCCGCCACCCTGGCGCCGCCCCCGACAGATGACACCAACACTGCTGACACCGCCTCGAAATGCCAGGGTAAGAACGTGCCTTTTATGAACTTCACTAGCACGTTTCCTAGGAAAAAAAAAGCCTTCCTTGGGTTTTCCGGAGAACCAGAGGTGAACACACACACACACACACACACATAGACACACACACACACAGGGGGGACAGACCCATTAAACATTCCCCACAGCTGAATCCCCAGTGCCCTGGGGTTTAAAGAGGCTCTAGTGGCACTGCTGGCGTCTCATATTTTGAAAGACTCAGTATTTACCCAAAGAGCAAACATCTTCTCTGAAGTATTCCCGCCGTAGCTAGTAGTGCTCATTAAGCACCAGCCAAGACATTAATTCCAGCATCAGGAGTGAGGCATGACGCAACAACCACTGGTAGAATTTATAGGGAAGTTAATTACACTGTATTGCAAAGAAAGTTACAGAGAAGGATTTTTTCAGTGAGCGACAACTACAGATGCCTGTGGTTCAAAGAGGAAACAGATGTTTTAATGATGATAAAGGGATTTTAACGCCATACGATTGTCTTCCAAACAGCCACATTTGAGAACCTACCATACAAATGCATTTATTAAAGATTACTGAATTATCATATGAATGAGCATTTTTTCCTGTTTTCAGGTCACTTGAATATAAATAAGTTGCAAGACAAACACCACAATATCACAGTGGAAAAATATGCCTTCATTATTTCCTTCAACTAAGCCTAAGCCAGAAATGAAAAGAAGTGTTCCTTTGATACAGGAAGAAAACACGTCTCCCTGCTCAAACAGCTTTTATCACATAAGAAAACATGACCATAACAGTACAGTTTCTATCACCTGCCTGTTTTGTAAAGGAAAAGGAGTGCCAAACTCCTATTACTACCTCTGTAAGACTTTAATTTTTCTCATAGCCCAGTTAGTCCTCATCTGACGTTAATGTAGGAAAAAACATAGCATCTGGTACTTGCCACAGTATTTTGCAAACAAGCATTTTGAGTTTAACAATCTGTAATGTGTATTGATTACTCACCATATCCATGAATGCCTCCTAAAGGGGAAATTATTCACATGCATCATGTTCACAGCTCTTCCAACATTAGTGTTTTCCTTGTCAGACAGATTTATCTGTTATGGTATTCATAGATGCATTCCAGAACTGTTAACAGCAGGGATTATTGCAAGAATTACTGTAATCCACAAAAACAAAAATTCCCAGGATCTGAAGAAAGACTGCTCACAGGATTTTCTAGATACACGTCCATCCATTTATGCATCACTGTCTACTTAAAAAAAACAGTAAACTAATCAGTATACAGAAACTGTTATGACAACACCAACAGTTTGCCTTGATAAAAATCCAAGTGTTTTGACTGTGAATTAAAGTATCTTCCCTTGCAGCATTTTGGACAGTTGGAAAAGGTTAGTCAAAAGATAGTTTCTTGTCATCCATGCCAAATCAGTGGTTAGGGGCAGATGCGTAACTTCAGATTGCTTTGCCATGTCCAGAAATGAATATTGCTTTTTCTTCTTTCTTAGACACATATTCATCAGTGATGACTTTAACGCAGTTTTCCTTTTTTACAAGCCCAGGGAACAGGATGATGTTTAACAGCCATGTACCAACAAACCCAAACTTCTGAATTCGGTACTGTGAGGTTATTTCTTCAGCTGAGAAGGAAGGCAGGAAGTATGCTTTTTGTGCTCCATAGGACAGGACTACAGTTAAATACCATCACGAGATACCATCACATCACACCCAAATTCATTTTTGCTGTCTAACCCCAGAACAAGGCTGTCTGCTCCCTTTAAGTGAAATGACTAAGCTATCGACTCTCACTGCAGAACCGCGTTGTTTTGATGCTACGCTGTATATAAAGCCACGTGCATCGATTTCTACGTTGCAAAATGAAAGCAAAGCTTTAAGTCCCGCGTTACCTAAGGATTTTTTTTTTTCTGCTGTCCTTTTTCTTTCTTTCTTTTTTTTTTTTTTTTTTTTTTCTCTCTCTTTTCTTTCTCCCCCCAGTTCGGTTCCCAGACAGTAGTTAGCACTCCTGGTAAATATCCTCGAGAAGATTCCGAAAGCCCAGGCTAAGGAGACGGCGTATATTTCGAAGCGAGGCAGGCAACAGGCTTCCTTTTACCCCCGAGGGAGGGCTCCAGCGTCGCCCCGGGGCCGGTGGCCCCTCGCCCCGCAGCCGCGCCGGACCCCGCCGGGCTCGCTGGCACTTTCTCCGCAGACTGGGCTCGGCTGCGGTGCGGGCTCTGCCTGGCAGAGGCTGTGCTGGCGTCAAGGGGGCCCCTCTAGGTGGGTTCTCCTGACACAGCGCCTCCTGCCTCGCCCACCGCCGGGCACCGGGGGGAGCGAAGCCGGACAACGCTCCCAGCAGCGACCTATCCCTGCCGGGGAGGGGGGGAGGGGGCTGAAAGCCGAGGAAAATTCGGCCTGAAAGGGCAGAAAGCTGTAGGGAGCGATACGTGTGGGAAACGAAGTCCCGCTGCCTTGATCACCACTGAGATGTGACAGATTTCTAGGCTAGCTGTCACACTTGTGCGTGCCCGGGCCATATATTGCTTGCTCACTGTTCTTTTTTAAATGGCTTTTAAACTTGGAACGACCCCTTGCCCTTTTGGACAGGAAATCCTGCAGCATGGAAGCCAGCTGCAACTTCAGTGACATTAAAACATGTGATAAGACTGCGTATTTGATTAGGGTGTGGGTGGATTTGGGAATAACGTGATAAGATATTGCACTGCACATTTTTATAGATCCTATTTCCTTAAGCCCCGTTCCGTTGCTGTCAGAGCTCTGTTCTACAATACCCCGAATTAGCCCTAGTGCAGCTGATGACACTCTGGAGGAAGAATAAAATATTAAACTACTTGAATGTCACAATGTGTTGACATCGAAATAGTGTTTATTTCAATTCAGTAATAAAAAGGGAAACCTGTACTGCTGCATGTATTTGTATATTATTGTACTCTGAAGACTTGGAGCACAGAAATACAAAAGATTCTGTAATTTAAAGGGGCTCCAGCATCATTTGTATCTTACTACTCTATGTAGAAGGTTGGGTTTACTTTTTTCCATTTAAACAGAAGCATGACAGAAAGCAGCAACTGAGCTACAAATAGCAAGACTCAAAATTAGCCTTTTCTCACTACAAAGTTACAAAACAAAGTATATAATCAGGTTCAATAAGGATAAATACTCAGTATGACTTCTAAAGGCACCAAGTAAGCCATTGTAACTGTTATGATATGATCATGCTTTATGTAAAAAACAATGCCACACCCCCATGCCTCCCTCAGTATTATTTTGGGAATATACACCAGAGGCATTTGAAAAGAATACAAACAAAATTGTCAGAACTGGGAGGTGATGTGATTAATTTGAATATGAAAAAGCCCACTTCATCTAACTAATCCAGTTGTCTATTGCTTTCTCTGGGTTAGATCCACTTATTATGAAATATTAACTCCACCAAATGCTACACAAATCTGCACCATCATTATTATTTCATATTGCACTTACCTAACTGCATACTTGCCCGATCATCCATGGGCACAGACATTTTCAACACTAGACTTACTTAATCCCTTCTACTATGTTGAGAAAAAGCTTTTCAACACTGACCTGGCACAAGTCTATGAGGCTTATATCTGCCAATTTATCTGTTTTTCTCTAGTATTAAGTTCAGCATAAAGCGTAGCACCCATTGACTCAACTAATTTCATTCAGAAGCAGAGTAGCAGAAGGAGAGTGGGCGTGTATAAAATAACTACAGAGCATTACAAACCTGTTAAAGAACTCACCAACAAAGTGGAATACACAGTATTTATGCTTTCCAGAGAAGGGATAAATTAAAGTCAGAGACTTTCATGGGTAAGGATTTTTTGTTACATTTCCAGTATAGTCTGGCTTGAGAAATTCTACAAGTTCAAACCCGTAAAAAATTTGCTGATTAGTTCACCTTGGGGAAAAAAAAAAAAAAGCAACAGCTAAAAACATTCAGTGACATTAACTTTAGTGGCATCAATTCTTAGACCAAATTAGCATTTTGCTATGTCAGTTCCAATTCAGATTCACCAAGTTCTTTGAAAAAGTAGTTCAAGCACAATTTCACTTCAAGGAAAAAACTCCAAACCAATAAGAATGGTAAAGGCAATTCAAGGCAGTTTTGGCTTTGATTACTTCATTCTGCTACCAGGATAGTGCTCTGACCAACAGAATTTAGGCTATAGGAAGGTCTAGTGCTTCTTCCCCATTTGTGCAGAATTTAGGCAATGTGTAAAGAAGCTGTAGGACAGTGACAGAGATAAATAGGAATCTGCAGTGATAATGGCTTTACCCCTAGGTGGAGGAAGCCCAGATTCCAGTCCCTTCTTCAAGATCTCCTTGAGACTTTTCCACTAATATTAAGTAGTTAATGGACAAAGCATATTTGTAGCAAAACCCAGATTATCTGGAAACGCTTCTTGCTGCCAAAGAAATAACCACGTTGGACTACAAAGTGAGACTCTATCCTCTTCCTCTCTCTTACTTGTCTTGGGAATATTGCATTTCTGACTGCCCAATGAAACATCTAAACGGGGAGGAGTGAAGAGTATGTCTTATAAACCTTGCCAACAGGAGAAACAAAGAGAGGATTATTTTCATTTCCATTTCTTAACTTCTGTATAGTCGTCTTCTTAGAGCACTCAGTTTTAAGATTGCTAGTGATACTAGAAAATTCACTTAATAATTGTCTAAGGTCTGTGTCTGTTAAACTGAAGAACTGTATTTTCGCTGCCTCTTTTCATAGCTGCAAATGCATTAGCAGACACCAGAAGAAGAGTTTTCCTTGTGACATTTCTGGTCATGATCATAGAACCCTAGAATGCTTTGGGTTGTATGGGAATTTTAAAGGCCTTCTAGTCTGACCCCCATTCAATGAACAGAGACATCTTCAACTAGATCAGGTCACTCAGAGCTGCATCCAACCTGACTTTGAATGTTTCCAGGGCTGGAGGATCTACAGCTTCTCTAGGAAACCCGTTCCAGTGTTTTACTACCTTTATGGTAAAAAATTTCTTTGGTGTATCAAGTCTGAACTTACCCTTTTTTAGTTTAAAGCCATTATGTCTTGTCCTGTCACTACAAATCAGGCTAAATTATGATAGTGTCAAGAGATGTAAGAACTGCTGTTCTGTTAGTGTCAGATTTTTAATATAAAAATTAAAAAAAATCCTATGAAAATGTATAATACAAACCATACAGTTCATGAGAAACAAACTGCACCAAGATCATATAGAACTACCATTTGTATGTTAAGAATGAGTGTAAATTTTCTGAAGAGATTAGTTAATCTAAGCGAATATTTTATTTTTACAAAACATGGCAAAAGAAGTGTTATCAAATCAAATATATTAGTGAAAATAAAATAATTTACAGGGCAAAACATATAATCTAGGAAGATAAAGGTAATACTTAAGGAAATGCTGAAAAGTTAATTTTTAATAAGAGTACACAGGATTTAATTAATGTCACTGCTAAATAGTGATAATGTCTGATGGCAACTTCTCTTGAAAAAGCTTGGAAGCCAAGCTGGTGATAACTGTTAGATTCTAGGCAAGTAACGGCAAAAGAAACCTTATCAAACTTGGTACTTGCATCAAAAGTTTCAAAATGCTCTCCCAAAAATGAATGGTTGTGAAGCCTGCAATATGCTGTCACTGACAAGGAGGGTTCATTGAGATCAAGTCTGAGGTAGGCTAATGCAAGAAACACACTACTAACATAAGTATTATGCAGATGGGTAATTTCAATATTATTTCTAAAATGTCTTTTAAAAAAACAACGAAAACTCTTTTAAGGAAACAAACAAGGAAAACATGGCATTTTTGCATGCTTTTTAAAAAATCAGTAAAGAGAGAACCTATAATGGAATGAACTGAATAAATGTTAACAGTCATTTGAATGCTAATATTGATCCATCTGCGAAATTATGAAAATACAATGTATAGATATGAAAGTTCCCTGTATTTGGGATTCATGTCAATATTCTTAGTGTTAGGTTGCCTTTATTGTTTATAAGCTCTCCATGAAAACCATATAGATAAAAAAAAATCAACTTGATTAATGAAGTCGTAAGAAATGCATCCCACTGCGTACAGTTAAAGGAAGTGATACATTGTTAGTGGTATAACTTTTTATGTCCACAGAAGTTCTCTTCAATAATAGTCTAGAAAGTAAAGGCACAAAGTTGTCTTATCAGAATCCTCCACAGAGTGAGCATATAAGCCTGGTAAACTCTTTACATTTTAAAACTGTTACTCAGTTGTGTGTTATATGAGTATATATCATGCCAAGTAACAGGTTTTTGCCCTGTCTGGTTTTTTTACCATCCACCCTACTGGAAATCAGCTCACTACTGGACATCCTCCTAGAGTAAGTAAACTGTGCAACTTTAGAAGCACTTTGCTACAAGCAGTCCAGATAACAGTGGGATTATTTGTCTCTATTCTTCATATGTAGATTTGTTGTATCCCTATAGACCTTCTACCCTTGGACATTTTCTGGATGAATCGTAAAGCAAGCAGCGGCCATTTTGGTTTCGTGTTATAGAAACACCATTCCAGTGGGCTCTGATAGAGCCTCACATGATTTTAGACACTTTGAACTGTAAAAATGCACAGAGAAATGGCTTCTCTGTACACAGAGAAAGTCTAAATGAGTGCTGTGTCATGTGGATACAGCCCACTCCACATAACTTCCCCTCAGGGCTTGAGAGTTTAGAGCCATAATTATGTCATTGAAATTAATACTGAAAGGGAAGACTTCAGAAAACATGAGTCCACTTTTGAGCAATAATAATGGATTAGGTGATATTGCTAAGAACTTGTGACTATCCTATAAGAAGAAAAATAACTTATTTATCAAGAATGTTTTAGTTCTGAGAATTACGTGCTTGACTCGAAATGTGATTTGACCAGTATATTTTCCATGCAAGCCTTACCCCTTAATGAAGTCCAAAGAATCTTCAGGTGAAGAACTTTGAAAAATTAGTATTTCATATGTCTTCCATTTACTTAGGGTGTCCTGTCTTCCCCCCTTTTCCCTTTCAGTTAGAGCAAGAGATAGTTTCGGGTAGTCTTATTCTGAAATGTAAGTTCTCCTCTGCTGTATCAAAAATAATTATTATTCCTCATTTGACTTGGTAAGTGTCAGTCCTTGCTATACATTTCTGTGTCATGTATTTCTTACAAACAACATATAAAGATCCTTAAAAATGTGTAGGTTTAAACTGGAACAGTGGTGTGAAAAGGAATACCAGTACATCCCAGGGAGATTAGGCTACATTTTTGTCTCATTTGAAGATAAATAGTCATGCTTTCCATTATATCACCAACTGGTGATCCCTGAAAGAAAGTATCTGTCCTGCACAGCAAACTATCTTCCTAGATTAGGTAAGACTGGTTATGCTTGTAGGCCTTCCCTGCTCCTTAAGATAAAGTTCAGACACCTTGAAGATCATTCACATACATAAACAGAAACTATATGCAAAAAAACTGTAAAAAAGAAGTGCCAATCACTGTTTTTCCATTTGACCACATTACCTGCCCACATACTGACCTACAAATCTTCTTTTCCTTTAGAAGAGCAGGAGGAGGAAAAGCAACCAGTCTAGTTTGATGACAATATAGAGATTTAATATGTTGAAACAGAAATTAGCTTAAGATTATATTTATTAAAAAAAGGTAAGAAAAAATATTTGTAAAAGTTTATTAAAAAGTAATTTTGCCTCATATATTTTAGCTAACTTATTTATGGTCAGAAGCAGAGCTTGAGCTTCTTTTAGAAGGAGTCACGTTGTTTTAGTCATTACTATGGATTATGTGGCTGGCACCACACTAACAGTTTGTCTGCCTACCTGCTATGAAACAGGAAGTGACTCGGTAACCACAAATTCTAAAATTTTACTTCTGTGAAAATATAACATGTAACTGAAATTCCCAGAAACAGTTTGGTAGAAGTAACTTAAGAGCAACCGTAAAACTGAAACACTGAGAAATTATGACAGTTTTTTATTTATGCAATGGTAACAAACTGAAATCAAATTAAACACGTTTCCAGTGAATAGTCATATAACATACTCCATAGTATCAAGATTGCTATTTATTACTTTTAGTTGTAGCCTATTTCAAATAGAATATAGTCCAGAGTACTTGAATCTTAAATGACAACGTGGAATGAAATTTTACTTGTTTATATTTAAACAAACCAGATATTCGATTTATTTCAGTAATGTTAGTTACTGTAGTGTGAAACAGTATTACATTCATTCTAGAAGAAGAAGCTTAAAGTGAAACAAAGCCTATGATTCATAATAATTGCATTTATGTGAGCATTTTTTCTTCAATTTAATAAGTGATGCTAAAATAGGGATTATTTCTTTTGTTTACAGACCTCCCTGACAAGACAGGCTTCTAATTAAGTTCTTTTTTTCCAAAATCAGGATATAGTAGGAACGTTTTGAAGATGGCATGTGAGCCTACAAGATGAAGTTAACAGAATGATGCTTGCTAGAAGCTCATTCTTGAGCTAATTGGTAAAAATATACTGATGTCTTCCAGAAAGACTTCAATACTGAGCTTATGAAAGCTTTTTCCTTTACAAGTTGATGTTGAAGTGGGTATTCAAGAGTAGCAAAGAAAACATAAACCTTTTCAGAAGCTGAAAAATATCAACACAAAAGGGTATAACTATTCACTAGGAATTGCTTTATTTATTTATTTATTTATTTATTTATTTATTTTTAAATTACAAAGTATTCTTTACTGTGTGCACTGTATACTTAGCTATATTCTGTTAATATCAGCTGTATGGGGTTGTGGAGAAAACACAGCCTATAAGATTTCTGAAGTTTTGTGTGGCATCAAAAAACCCTTCTTTCCGTCCATCTCCCCTACATCTGGTAATGTCTGCCTTTCACTTGCTGCTAATTTGCATATCAGCCTAGTGAATGTGGCTTCTCTCTATATTGCCAAGCATTATATGTATTCAGAACACAACTGTATTTTGTAAAAGGAATAACTACCTGAACTGAACAATGCAGAAATGACTTACAAAAGGAAACAGAGAAAAAGAACTCTTCATTGAAAATTCTTATAGAATCTTACTTAGAGACAGTTTTTTTGACACTTCCCTGTTGAGATGTCATCTTTTCTTGGATAGGGAATGGGAAACATGAAAAATAAGGGACAATGCTTTAATTCGTATTTCCCTGAATTGCTATTTCTCCTCATAAATCTTATTTTTCTATTAAGTACACTTTTCTAACATCCACCTAGTTTAGTCAACTTAATTTCAATTTATGATTTATAATATTGTTTGAACATTTTAATTATATTTTTAATCATCTCATAAAAACTTAATAAAGCTTTGAGTTGTAGATCACCCTCTCAGAAACATTAATGAGTAGATTTCTATTTTGTCTGGAGCTGCTTATTCTTGGAAAATAACTTCTTTTTACTTTTGAGATGGGAATAGTCATAGCACAATGCTTTTGCTTTTCAGAAGTTGAAGGAAGAGGAAATTTAGAACATTTTCTATGTGAGGTTTCCTGAAACTTCTCCAAACACCTTAATAAATTTTGTAATACCTTGTTTTCATATTAAACCAAAGATCTTCCAGTTTTCTTTCAAATTAGAACATTTGATGTAGCTTTTCTGAGAAAAAACACCCTGAACCACATTAGTGTGATTTCTTTCTGAATTCAGAATATGAAGTCAAGATATAATGAGAGGTAATGTACCCTAATGAATGGAAACCTTTTTTATGTACCCTAATTTGCTTGGTTTTGATGGTTTTAATTTTATTTATTTTAGTCAAGAGTTTATGTCTGTATGTATCTTAGTCATCAATAAATGCATTATGTCAAAACCTTCAGGGCTTGCACATATAATCACTTCAATATTGAGATTATGTCATAGAAAGAGGTAGCAATTTTGAAAGTAATATTAGTGCTGAGTCACTGGTCTTGTCTTTCTCTTGTGGTCAGCCTATTCTCATTGGCATCTACAGTCCTTCTATTTTCTTTCACGGTTACAAAAAATTTCAGTACTTAAAACTTCTAAGCATTACATTCCCTTCTACTGAACTACTCCAAGAGCCTGTTATCTGATTCTTCTCTATAGTGACAGTTTCCAACACTGAGACATATATCAATGTCAGTAGTACATTCCTATAGCCTACTGCTTTTAATATAACTATGAATCAAAATACTAAGTGAAAACCTAGAACTCTACTAACCTTTCACTTGGGAAATAATACTTACCTTCCAAAAGTCCTTTGTTGTATTCTCTTACTAGTTCCTAATCTGCCTTGAAATTCTTTTACTGATACCTGTGTTTTCCATTTTAAATAGCAATTTCCCAAGTGGCTTTATAAAAAAAGAAATTATCTATGTGGGTCCAGCTACTGCTTTGGTTAGAAAATAATATTAGGATTGTTGACAGAAACTTAATTTGGTAAGTGCATGCAGAAATTATCTCATATTCTGTTTGGTTTGATGGTTACTAACACTGGTCTTCAAAAGGCAGTGGTACCTGTCTACATCACTTCCAGTCTTTTTAAATACAAGTAACACATTGACTATTATACTATTCCTGATTTTATAATCTTATTAACAATCCCTATTACATGACTGAGATTTCCTGAACCAATTCTTTCAATGTTTCTTGAACAAAGATCATCCAGCCCCCATAGCTTAAAAGCATTACGCCCAAAGTTTGCTTCCTTATCAATTATAGCAATATAGATTCATACCTTTGTTCCTATTATCTATCATGCCTGTTAGTGCTTAATATAAGTAAAACTAAGACAAAGGAGGATATTCTTCCATTTCCTCCAATTCCCAAACCAACTCTGCAGCATAAGTCTATGCTGCTGCTTGTCATTTTTTACATTGATGTTACAGTTTGTGCACTTTTTGTCTTCTGTTGGTTCATTGAGTATTTGATACAGAAATCAATCAGGGTTATCTTGTCAGATTATCCAATGCTTACCATAGTTGACAGGTATTTATTTTTAAACATGGGAAGTGTTATGTCTTTCACGATATCATAGTACCTGGTATTTCTTTTTAAATACTGTTGTGATGTTTCTATCCAAATCCAAGCACTCTTGCAGAAGAGATATTTCCACCACATAACATTCACCTCCAAAAAAAAAATTTTTGTATCTATGCAATGCTTTCCTCTTCATTTCCAGTATAATTTTTTCAGTTCATGGAAGTGTAATTCCTCTGCCTCTAACAGTCTTATGTGCAGCTCCCATAGAGCTAATTTCTGTAAACTGATATTGAAGCAATTTTCTGATTGCCTTTCACAGATTCCTTTAGAACCAGTCCACCAAACCTCAGGAGTCTGCAGAGCACATGTATGATGCACATGCAGAAACTGCCCCATACTTTACATACATGTTTTTATGAATAATATTGTATTATTTAGTAGGATAGGAATTATCATGGTAATTACCTTTTGTACATAAACTTTTTTTTTTTTTGTCAGGTATGCACAAAATGTGAACATGTAATTGTATATTCCTGTCTGGCAGTTTCCAGCATTAAGTGACAACTTCTGTTTTAACAAAAACATATATATTTCTTCCTTGGATTAGAGTACAAGAACTAAAATTCATAATTAAAAAGGCATGGCAGCCAATGTCTTCTTCTTAAGTACAGAGTGGTTAATAATAAACCCCTAAACTTCTCTATTTTCTCAGAGTATAAGGAAACCATATAATTTAAATTGCAAAGTGTCCAAATGAAAGCTGATTCAGATAGCAGGTGCAGATGGTAGGAAAAACCTAGACCTTTTATACTATTAAAAGATTCCCACTGTCCCAGGAACAGTAAAGAGATGTTGCTCAAATATACACTGCTCAATGAAAATTCTGTTGCTTGTGCATGCTTAGCTGAAATATGTATGAAATATGTATGAAATATGTATACACAATATTTTATAGCAACATGGAGCCATGGACACTAAAGATAACTAAAAAATGTAAACCAGAAAAGATCTTTACCTCAAATGGTTTACAGTCCAAACTTAAATAGAAAATATTGGCAAATTAGTATTCATTACATAGAGAAGTGAACTGAAATGTTCTTAAGAGAAGCAGAATAATAAGCTGATTATGAAGTACTTAATGGGATCTGTTGAATTAATACAGGCCAATATTCCCAGTAAACAAAGCCATTCTTAGTTTCGTTTTAATTTACTATTTAGAAGAGTACAATAAAGAGCAAACATGTGACTATCTAAGTAGCAAACCTCTCTGATTTGCAGATTAAAGTGTGAGTTTGCATGATTTTATAGCAGCTTTTCCTAAGAAATGAAACTGAAGTCCAAACTTTACTGCTCTACTGAAAATTTTGAGTAACCCAATGCCACGCATGGTGATAACCACTACCAGTGTGACTGTGAACTAACTGATTAGTCCTGAGAAACCTCACCCATTCTTTCCTCAAATAAACCTGATGTGAGAAATGTTGTGGGGGAAGACTTCCATATCTCAGGCTGTAGAACGTATAATGCCTAAGCATTATATTGGAATACCTAAGCATTTTTAACTGGAAAAATCAGCTTTTATGAATCACACAAAACATAAAAACATGTCTTTTTTCCTATATGTTCCAAAAGGTCTTTTAAGAAAAGAATCCCAAATCTAGGGTTATTGGGCACTGGCAGAGGCTGCCCAGGGAGGTGGTTGATTCACCTTCCCTGGAGGTGTTTAAGGGATAGGTGGATGAGGTGCTGAGGTGCATGGTTTAGTGTTTGATAGGAACGGTTGGACTTGATGATCCAATGGGTCTCTTCCAACCTGGTTCTTCTATGATTCTATGATGCAGGCAACAACTTCAGCTGCATTAGACAGCTCTACTACAGACCGGTCTCATGTCAGGCTACTGAAATAGTCTTCAGAGACTTCCCTCCATTTGACAAGTTGTTTAAGCAAAATGTGAGAGTGAGACACAGTGGTACTCATATACTTTAAGTTAGACATATATTTGATGTCTTTCCTGGATCAGTTGGATCTATGCCTAGTTCCCCATTATCCCTGGAGACTGGTTGTAAGGTTTTGCAATATATTGTATTCATAACATGCTAAATATTAGGTATAGCCAGGGCAAACGAGGACTTATTTACTTTCCAGCATTGTGAAAATATTTCTGCAAACATAAGTCAACTCTGTGACATTAAAGCCAAACAAATTAGACCTTTTTCTGGTAATTGATTATTGAAATGGAACCATGTAACTGGTACAAAGGCAGGCATCTACAGGTGTGGTCTCTAGAGTCAAACCCTCTGATGACTAGCTACTAACAGCTGGGAAATTTGGGAAGCTCTCATGACATAATTTGGTTTTATGTTGTTTTGCCAACATAGCCCATGAGAAACATGTAAAGTTTTTAGCACTTCAGAAAACCAAGACACCACCATTTGAAGTAGAACACATTTATTCAGCATGGTATGCCTGGGCCATAGTGACTGTGCTGCTTTTACTATTTACCCAAAGTTAGGTAAGCTAAAATAAACTATTTGCTATGCATCAGTAATAACCATCCACTGCAGTGTAGGCAAAATCTACAAGACCTTATTAGAGACATTAATCAAGAAAGTCACAGAACCACAGAATGGTAGGGGTTGGAAGGAACTCTGCAGATCTTCTAGTTCAATCCCTCTGCTAGAGCAAGTTCACCTAGAGCAGGTTTTACAGGAATGCCTCCAGACAGGTTTTAAATTAGAAGGAGACTCCACAATCTCCCTGGGCAGCCTGTTCCAGTGCTCTGTCACAGTCACAGGAAAGTTGTCTTGTCATGTTCAGGTTCCTGTGTTCCAGTTTGTACCCTTTGCCCCTTGTCTTGTTGCTGGACACCACTGAAAAGAGTTTACCCCATCCTCTTTACACCCACCCTTTAGATATCTATTAGAAGCGATAAGATCTCCTCTCAGTCTTCTCCAAGCTAAACAGACTTAGGTCTCTTGTTGTTTAGGCATATGAGAGATGCTCCAATTTCCTAATCATCTTTGTGGCCCTCTGCTGGACTGTCTCCAGTAGTTCTAAAACTTTTTTGAGCGGGGTAGCCCAGAATTGGACACAAAAGTCCATATGGGGCCTCACTAGGAGCAGAGGAGAGGGTGAGGATAACTTCCCTTGACTTAGAATCATAGAATCACCAGGCCGGAAGAGACCCACTGGATCATCAAGTCCAAACATTCCCATCACTCTCTAAACCATGCCCCTCAGTAACGCACCCCAGGATACCATTGCCCTTCTTGAGCCACAAGGGCACATTGCAGGGTCATGGTTAACCTGTTGTCTATGGATACATAGACAAAGGGAGATATTTGACATTTAGTTTCTCCTACATGTTCATTTTTTCAGATTTCTTCCCTTAACTAAAGTTACTAGAATACTAATATTTTGTAATAGGCTGATAAGTAGCCAGTTACTCTGAGAACGAGTATTAAAAGCTTTTGCTTGTGTCTCCCTTCAAATGAAATTTTCCAGCCAAGTTGCATATGGGACAAGTTAGCTAAAATAAAGGAAAAAGAAAACACAGTTTCAAAGACTATTTTGCTGGCATTCCCTGTTCCAAAATTGCAAAGGTAATTTTTTATAATTAAATGAAACAAAAGTGTCTGTTTGTATAAAATGCCAAGTATTTTTTCCTTGTTACATGTATGTCCTGGAGTCTTCTGAGAAGACTCTTTTTTTTTACTGTATAGCCTGAAAGTTTGTGTGTGTGAAGAAACGAGAAGAGATATTTATTAAAAGTCATAAGCCACACAGAGATTTTTTTTGAGTAAATTACATTGTCCTTAAAGGAGGATAGTAGCCTTGATATGTTTACATTCTCAAATATTCTCCCACAGTTAATGCAGAGAACTAGGGGGACAGACTATCTCACTACTCCCTACTCCTGATACTAAAAACATACAAATAATACTTTACTGCCCTCATGATTTGCATTTCAAAATAATGAAACACTACGCTGTGTTTTGAGTGTAGATTAGGCAGATAACTCATTATGGAAATTATCCTAGCACCTAGATCGAAGTATAATACATGTGACTTATGGCTTCCCAAAACAATACTAAGTTAAAACTGGAAAACTACTGAATGACTTCTTTGCAAAATACTATTTTAGGTAGCAAACTAATAAACCTCTTATCAAACTGCAGTATATCATCACAAGTAAAACCTGATGGCATCATCTGACTCTTTTATATCTTCCCACAATGACACAAATACGGGTATTGTTTTCAGGTATTAACTCTTATCTTGTTCCAATATTAGACTAAACAGAAATATTTTCTACCACTTATTGTTATACTTCCCTGCCACTTCACCCAGAAGACTCTTACTCTCTACAAAATATTTTGATGAGGAAAGAATGCATTAATTTCTTGGAAATGAAATGACTTATCTTGCATTTGACACAGGTCAATCAAAATCCCTCTATATTATTTAATGGATCTTCTTTATGTGAAAAACAAGTTTACTACTTTTAAGAAGGTTCAGTAAATATCCAGGTTTTTCAAGTGATGTTGGGCAGCAAAAAGTTTGGGAAAACTATTTCTAAACACCCACTTAAATCAATGTTTAAGTTCTGAAAGGTGAAACTTTAACCAACTGAAATCTTCAGAAATGTTTTTGATTGTTCTTTGGTCCCCCAAGAGGTTATGATGCAATAATCTGTTTTTTAAAAAAACGACTTTAAGCTCTGATTTTCCAAGAGAAAATTAAAGGGCAGTCAAAAGTTTTTAAAAACTAGGAGAATGACAGAATTGGCTAAACTAAGATTTGAACATCTGAATTTGTCCTCTAGAATATGAATTTGGAAAGCTCAACATTTGAAAAATCAGGCATTTTCTGACCTTCTGTTTCCTATCACACACTATTTCTTTTTGTTGTTTGCTTCTTCTGTCACATCTAACTTCAATACTGCTATTTCCTTTTACTTCTGAGATATTATTACTTAAAGAAGAAAAACCAAACCATGGTCCAAACAAAACCAAAACTGCTGTTTCCTGTATTTGTATATCCACTCGTAGTTTGGGGTAGTATGTTTGTAACACTGAAACTCAAATTTCTTTTAAACTGGAACAATGCCAAATTAAATTTGTGCAGAAATCATACTCAACATTAAAATTATCAATTGCTACTTAAAGAAGGAGGTGGCTGTTGCAGAACCAAGTGTATGTAATGGCTTCATTTGGGAGAAAACACAACATCTGTATGGAAGGCAGTGCTGTCAAAATCCAGGTTCACCAGCTCCTACTCTCAGTCTAAAGCTGTAAAAAATAACATTCAGGAAAGGAAATGAAACTCTGTTTCTATTATTTGACCAGTAAGAACCTCTTTTCATTCATCCTTTAGAGAGTTGCTAACTAAAGCTAGTTTTATTTTATTTCTCATATGGAACAAAAATTGAAAAAAAAAAAGAAAACACTTGCAGATATATGAACCCTAAAGCCCTCAGGAAATTTTCAAACACATTTTTCAATTACTATTGCAAAACATATACTATTTACAGTAATAATTCATTCATTTGTAGCACAGATATAGCATAAATGCACGTTCTTCAGTTAGCAAGAAGAAAAGTTACGTTCATCAGTTGAAAAAGAAAAGTTCTAAACTGAGAGGAGATGTACTGTAATAGACATACATAAAATTATTACATGCAAAAGTATTTTTCCTTCAACTTCAGCAGACCTAAATGGAATTTTTGATGTTAAATCAAGTAACAGGAAATTGTGGCATGTAGGTTTTCTATAATTAATTCAGGTTATTTAAAATTTCATCCTGCAGCCACCAGTGCAGCTCATATTGCCACAATCAAAGCATGTTTCAGGTAATTTTACATAAACTTGTTAAAAGTTAACAGGCAAAAATTGAAATGTATTGTGTAATAATGCTCCTAATGGTTGAACTGTTCTTACATACTCTGTTCTGGGATGTTTCAAAGGCTTATAAATACCATATGAATTACCCAGTTACTGTGGGGTTTTATTCAGTATTTATGTATTCCTCCATATGAATGTTTCAACAGTATACAGATGTCTTCTACATCTATTTTGTAACAAATGATTACCAAAGGCATTTACAAAAAAGTTTGATCCAGAAGGAAGACCAGAAAGTTTTCAATATTGTTTTTTTACTTCAGTATTCATAGAATCATAGAATCACCAGGTTGGAAGAGACCCATCGGATCATCGAGTCCAACCATTCCTATCAAACACTAAACCATGCACCTCAGGACCTCGTCTACCCATGCCTTAAACACCTCCAGGGAAGGTGAATCAACCACCTCCCTGGGCAGCCTGTTCCAATGCTCAATGACCCTTTCTGTGAAAAACTTCCTCCTAATGTCCAGCCTAAATCTCCCCTGGCGGAGCTTGAGGCCATTCCCTCCTGTCCTGTCCCCTGTCACTAGGGAGAAGAGGCCAGCTCCCTCCTCTCTACAACCTCCTTTCAGGTACTTGTAGAGGGCAATAAGGTCTTCTCTCAGCCTCCTCTTCTCCAGGCTAAACAACCCCAGCTCTCTAAGTCATTCCTCATAGGGCCTGTTCTCCAGCCCCTTCACCAGCTTCACCACCACTATACTATACCTGATCTGTGCCACAAAAAGAAATGACTCTTCCAGAAAACATTTTCAGTCTTAATTAGATCTACCTTACATGATTTTGCAAAGATTAGTTATTGTTTATTAAGTACTTTAAAGATGTAAATCTATCCAAGAATGCCAAATATAATTAATATAGTCTAAGCAATAAAGCAACGGTGTATGTAATACTTCTCAGTAATAAATTTCATTGTGATACTTAGATAAGAGCTTGAGGGCCAATTGCAATTAACCATTGGAATATATAATTTTTAAACCATGACATGTCTCCTGGAAGATAATTTCATGACTCTTCATGGATTTTCTAGCAAAGACATACCTAATATGAAAAACTGAACAAATATCTTTGATTATGATAGGAAATAATGCTTAAAGAGTCTCCCTAATAACTGAAGACTTAATATACAACAATCATAGAATCATAGAATGGTTTGGGTTGGAAGGGACCATGAAGGGATCATCTAGTTCCAATCCCCATGCCATGGGCAGGGGCACCCACCACTAGGTCAGGCTGCCTAAGGCGCCATCCAACCTGGCCTTGAACACCTCCATGCTTGGGACAGCCACAGCTTCCCTGGGCAACCTGTGCCAGTGTGTCGTCACTCTCATGTTGAAGAAATTCTTCCTGTCTATTCTACATCTGCCCCTCTCTAGTTTATACCTATTAACCCTCATCATATCTCCACAAGCCTTTATGGATAGTCCCTCCCCAGCTTTCCTGCAGGCCCCTTTCAGGTACTGGAAGGTCACTATAAGATCTCCTTAAAGCCTTCTCTTCTCCAGGCTGAACAACCTCAACTCTCTCAGCCTGTCCTCACAGCAGAGGTGCTCCAGCCCTTGGATCTGTAGGCTTCTCTGGACCCATTCGAATAGCTCCAGATCCTTCTTACGTTGAGAATTCCAGAACTGGACGCAATACTATAGATGACGTCTTACAAGAGAGGACTAGAGGGACAGAATCATCTTCTTGATCTGCTGGCCACACTTCTTTTGATACAGCCCAGGATATGATTGGCCTTCTGGGCTGTGAGTGCACATTGCTGGCTCATGTCAAGCTTCTCATCAGCCAGCACCCCTAAGTCCTTCTCTCAATCACATGATCTCCCATTGTGTACTTAAAATGGGGACAATCAAGATTTTTAAATAGAAAAATATGTGCAAATAATTATTGAAGGGATTTTTAAATTACCAATTTACTTCTTCACAGAGATGAAGACTGAACAGAATGGCAATTCTTTATTTTCAAAAAGTAATCATGGAACTTGGTTCTCACATGAATATACAAGAGAATTCCTATGTCAGATGGTGTTTTATACAGTTAATACTATACAGCACAAATTAATTTCAGTTCGAAGACAGATTTGATAAAATTTCTTTAAATAAGTTTGGAGAGGAAAGTTTTATGGAAGTAAGCTCCTTCGTCTACTCTAAAGTTATTATGGTGTTTTAAATGTTTTTTATGGAATATTGCACTGACAGATGAAGTACTTAAACAAGCTGTCTTTTTAAAAACCAATGAAAAGACGGTGGTCTTCCTTGAAAAAGAGGTAATGGAGTTTGCAATGCAAATCTATGTGATTGGTTTCAAACCTTTTTCTGCAGTTGCATCTAAGACGTGGGATTTGCACATCAAAAAACACACATTTCTTAAAGAATGAGTTTATAGGCATCTTCTTGTTTTGGATCAATGCAGTTATTAAGAGTTCAGGTTTTATAGGTTGCCAAGATTGAAGAATATAACAATGATGGAAAGCTTTGTTGAAATCTATGAAACAATGTACCTAAAATGTCTGACTGCAGACAATAATCACAGAGTCACATGACTAGGAATTAATCATTAACAGTCTCATCAGAAACACAGGTACAATATGAAAAGGGTTTGGTGCCTTCAGATGCGAATGTGAGGCCTGAAATTCATTGTGGCTCTGATGTTTTATGAGTTCTGAAGGCAAAGAAAATTACTGTTACCACTAATAGTGCTTAGTCAAACACTACATTTGGGCATAGTAAACTAAAACTTTCAAGCCATAAGGTACAGCATGCCATGAGATACAACAGTGATATTTTAACTATGAAGTTGGTGGCAGTTATTGAAACTAGGCAGTTTCCAACCATATCTGAAAACCAACCATCATCATGAAAATATTCATTATAAAATATATCAAAACATAAGTTATTTTAAAAATTTAAAAATAAAACAAATTTCACACTTGTCCTTAAGCAAGGCTTAAGGATACGCTGATATGTCTGTACATGTTCATGTGCATTTTAGTTGAACTCACAGCTGTCAGGTGATGAAGATTCTAGATTTACAATCATTGTTCATAGAAAGCTTTTTTTTTTGTACTAGGTAATTTAAATCATATATGATGGCAAAAAATGTAATTGCAGATTTGGGGGATAAAATTCTTTGCTTCTCACAGAGAAACAGTACCTCCTACCCCAGCAACAGAGCTCCATAATTTTACTGATAAATTCTCAAAAAGTGTCATTCCAGAAAATAAATTCTCTTCTTTTGAGTTTTAGGTGTATTTTGCAAGTTAATATCAATCATGTACAAATTTCCAGGCAAGACCTGGAGGATACAGATTAAGAATTTTCTACTTATTTCATAATATATAGCTAAACTGTACACATTCATTAAAAACTGTGTAACTTCCACATTCTCTAGGCAATTTATAGGCACATATATATGCAGAAACAGCTGAAGATAGTACAGAAGAATATTTCTCCATACTATGCCTGGAGTGTCTAATAATCACCTGCCAATCACTGAAAAGGAAGCTGTTAAGTAATTATAGCACTATTCCAGAAAAGCTATGATCTGAAACAGCAAGTGCTTATAAGAAATTATAAACACCTGGGCTACCAAAAGTAGAAGACCTTACCTGGAATATGGAAAAGGCTTAGAACTAGCTGAAGAAAGCATATAAGAATGAGCTGTAAAGGCATGCTGCAGCTTGTGGCATATTTGAAAAAAAAAATTGAAATATAAATTTGCTTTCTTTCTTTTGAAAGAAAAGTAAATAAATTCTTTGGAAGATCAGACAGTTCTGTTTTGTTGAGGTTTTTGGTTTGTTTGTCTGTTAGTTGATGTAGGGTTTTGCGTGTATGTGGTTTGTTTGTTTTTTAGTGTACAAAGAAAAGCAATGCTTCATTTGTACTGAGCTGAAGGTCAGACTGACAGCATTTCTGCAAGCCCATACATCTGAACTAATAATTGCCTTTCAGGTACTGATAAACTACAAAATCATTGCAATGCCTTTTAGAATCACATAAGTGTAGAACTGTCCAAGTTGGAAGGAAGGGACCTTTAAAGATCATCTAGTTCAACTTTCCTTAGGAAAAGGAGCCTTTGTTAAAAAACAAAATGCAAAGCAATTTTCCAGCATTTTGATTATCCTCTAGAATTCTCTAGAATTCTTATCTAGAATAGTATGGTTCATAGATTTTTAAACTGTGAGAGATCACTGTATGTAGCCAGAGTTTTTTTTAAAAAGCAAATGTCAACCAAGTCTAGTTCAGAAACTCCTTCACCTAATTAAATATAATGTAGTTTAAACATCTCAATTGTATGTTTACTTTTTGTTTGGGGTTTGAGGGGTGGGGTTTTTATGGTGGGTTTTTTTTTCAAGAGCTAGTTTAAAGACTTTAAATTATGGAGACACATAACATTTAAGTGATTTGTTTTAAAATATTGCCTTTATACATCTTGCTGACTTCATACCATGATGGATTATTGCCACAGTATTCCCTTTCAGTTTAGAAAATATATACGCATTTTAACATTGTGCAGTCTCTTGTAGAGAGACATTGTGCAGTCTCTTGTATTAACCACAGTTAATAAACAATGATTATTTTAATAATTATCCAATAATATATTTTATGGGCAGGGTGTAATTTTGTGTATTTGCCTACTACTACCTATTCAAAGCTTTGGTGCAGGCCAGTTGACACAGTTTCTCAAAGCATTCTGCTACGAATACTGTCAGCCTCTGGCCTGGACAGGCGCACACTCTCCTGGGTGGAAAAGTGGTTGGCGGGCCGGGCCCAGAGAGTGGTGATAAATGATGTTAAGTCCAGCTGGAGACCAGTGACAAGTGGGGTTCCCCAGGGCTCAGTGCTGGGTCCAGCCCTGTTCAATGTCTTCATCAACGACCTGGATGAAGGCATTGAGTGTACCCTTAGCAAGTTTGCAGATGACACAAAGCTGTGTGCAAGTGTCGATCTGCTGGAGGGTAGGGAGTCTCTGCAAAGGGATCTGAACAGGCTGGACTGCTGAGCAGTGTCCAATGGTATGAGGTTTAACACGACCAAATGCCGGGTCCTGCACTTAGGGCACAACAACCCTATGCAGAGCTACAGACTGGGAGAAGCCTGGCTGGAAAACTGCCAGGAGGAGAGGGACCTGGGGGTGTTGGTCAACAACCAACTGAACATGAGCCAGCAGTGTGCCCAGGTGGCCAAGAAGGCCAAGGGCATCTTGGCTTGTATCAGAAATGGTGTGACCAGCAGGTCCAGGGAGGTGATTCTCCCTCTGTACTCAGCACTGTTGAGGCCACTTCTTGGATCCTGTGTTCAGTTCTGGGTCCCTCACCACAAGAAGGATGTTGAGGCTCTGGAGCAAGTCCAGAGAAGAGCAACGAGGCTGGTGAAGGGGCTGGAGAACAGACCCTATGAGGAGTGGCTGAGAGAGCTGGGGTTGTTTAGCCTGGAGAAGAGGAGGCCGAGAGGAGACCTCATTACTCTCTACAACTACCTGAAAGGAGGTTGTAGAGAGGAGGGAGCTGGGCTCTTCTCCCAAGTGTCAGGGGACAGGACAAGAGGGAATGGCCTCAAGCTCCGCCGGGGGAGATTTAGGCTAGAGATTAGGAGGAAGTTCTTCACACAGAGGGTCATTGGGCATTGGAATAGGCTGCCCAGGGAGGTGGTTGATTCACCTTCCCTGGAGGTGTTTAAGGCACGGGTGGATGAGGTCTTGAGGGACTTGGTTTAGTGTTAGATTGGAATCGTTGACTAGAAGATCAGATGGGTCCCTTCCAACCTGGTTGTTCTATGATTCTATGATTCTATGAATTTAGTGCTCACATCCAAAGCAAGGATGATCAGTAGTAGTGAGTCATTTTTAATACTGTTTCTTCATCACTCATTTCTGAGTCTTACAGTATTCAGAAAGAATTGTTTGTTATACTTTTCACAGCACATCTTCACTTAGAATTACTTTTAGCACATTCTACCTTTTATAATGCGTAAATTAACTGTGCATTCATGCATACTGATATTCAAATAAATAAAAATATTTAATTTAAAAATGTAGAGCAATTCATGAGTATGTATATAACATAATAACAACTTCAATTTAGTATTGAAATTAGCTTTCCAATTTAGTATAGTTCTCATCTGAAGACATAAAATAAAGTGTTATTTTAGATTTTTTTAAAAAACTTTAGGAAATTTTGTGTCTCGAACATGAGTTTGCCAACTTAATATTGCTCTTGTCAATTTAAAATATTTTTTCAATTTGCTATTGAATGTTATAATTTTTATTATTCCTAGTATCTGACTAACTAAATACCTTCCTTTTACCAATCATTACAGGATTTATCATTCAAATGACTTCCTAGTTTTCCTTCCATTACTATCAAGTGGAAAAGAAATCAGACACTGTGCGGTAAACTTTACAGCACACTAAGATATGCAAGTTCAGTGGGCTATGTATGTGAATAAAACCAGAATATCAACAGCATTTGTTTTAAGCCAAAATTGCAGTCAAACATAACATATTTTTTAAAGGCTTGACTAAAACCATTACGAGAAAAGTTTGTTACATGGTCAATTAACAAAGGTGAGAAAAACAAGGATAAAAGATGTATATGAGAGCTTCATCATGCAAGCTCTCTGCAGTAGCAATTCTCCAAATACTTCTCATTTATCCCTAAACAAGTAAATAACATCAAAGTATTTGCAGTAGTTCTCCATATTTAATGAAATGAAACTGTGTTAGGAGACACTGCTGAGTCTGAGGTAGAGCTTAATTTGTTGAGGAGATCCTGGTTTTGGGTGCACTGATGCCAATGTGCATACAGGACGTTTTAGTCTGATTAGACAAAGCAGACTGGTTTTAGTATATACGTTTTAGTGCTTACTAATGGTTGAAATATCAATTTAATTCAAGATTTCACTTGTCATCAGACACATGTCAAAATTCTCAGAACTTCATTGAGACCAAACATACATTATTTTTTTAAAAAAATTATTTCTTCAATTATTTTTTTAAAATACTAGTAATACAACATTTGTAGTTACTACTATTATAAGAACTTAATTGCAAATACAGAAAAATAGTTTATGAAATGAATTCTTATTATTTTTTTGATTGCAATTAGAAAAAAATTTTCTAATCAAAAGCCCTGAAATTACAATTTTAAAGCAAATTACAGAACTGTACCTTTTGTATTACAAAAAAAAGATATTTTAAGAAAAATAAGTTCTAGCTGCTTCAGACTTTAAAATATACTCTAAAATTAAGCACATCAGATTAAAGTGACCTATTGAAACCAACAACTCATATATATAATATTTTTTTGTTTCCTATGCTATCAAATAAGTACAAGATAAATATACATTTGGCAGTGCAAAAACTTGCTCATTCTAGCATAAGCCAGACTGAAACACTTGAGAAATATTGATTAGAACAATCTTTAAATGTTTTTTTAACTGGGATGACTACAATTTATGTAGTCTTTTTAAAATGGGACTTATATATGTGGGGAACAGGCTGAATGATTTTCAGTTTTCTTTGTTTGTGTAAAGAACATTATTCTTTTTCAGCAGCTGTAATCCTTACTGAATCAATTTCTGAAAATGCCTCTAAATTCTAAGAACCAAATAACTTCAGATTGAAAGATTCTACTCATGAGGTCTTCTACCTCCATGGATGTAGCACCCACACTCAGAGTCGCTTTTGATCAAAACACATATAGGAGGAAAACTGAACATGCTAATCTACCAACAACATTACTCCCTGTTACACCACCAGCCTCAGAATAGGCTGTGTCCGCACTGCAAATCAAAAAGCCCAGATCTGCCACGCACTGGAGCCATTAACTTTCCTTGGCTTTTTTTTAATACTGGTCCAACCATCCCTTGCAAAGTTTAAACTAAGATAGGTTCTTGAATTAATTCACTCTAGACGTGGCTCCCTGCAGGTGATATGGACCAGACTGTATCAGTTTGGTTTCATTTGATCTAAACAACCTTCCAGAACTGCTCTAGTTTTTGATCACTGAATGCCCTCATCTGGCATCTCAAGGCACATTGCGTAAAAAGAACAGTACAGTGGGCTGCATTATGGCCTGTGTTACTCTTTATCATTTAAAACATTTCCAATTGAACAGACATATAACAGATAATAATTATCTTGCTGTCAACAGCGTCATCATATAGGTCCTAGAGGGAATTCAGAGCTAAGTGCTGTACAAAGACAACAGTCGCCATCTGGTCTAGAGTTCTGAGCAACCTGAGGCACTCTACATCATATAATTCATGGGTTAAGCATTGCACCCAGGAACAGATGTATTTTACAGGATAGATGGATGACTTCTACCTTCAGAAAATTCATGCCCTGAGGGCAGTCTGAGAAAAAAGTTCTGAAATGGAGTAAGGGCTGGACCCAAAACACTCGCAGGAAATTAGACAGAAGGTCTTGATAACTTAAGATAAATATTCTTCAAACAGTGACACGAAAGACTAGGTCCTCTAATTTTGTTGGACAGATTTAAATAAATTATTTAAATCTCCAAAATTAATTATGATTTAAATTAGCAAGTGGTAATAATGATTTTAATAATTGATTTAAATCCTAGTTTGCATTTGCATTTTTCATGTTATTACCTAAAGAAATGTTGACCTCCTTTAAAGTTCCCACTTATTTTTACTTATCGAGATACACTATGATTACATAGTTCAATAGACATTTAATAGGTTTCTTAGATTTATACAGCATTTTACAATGTTAAAATATTAAATGTCATCTTTTCTAAATTTGATGATGACATCTTTCATTCAAGATTTCTGGAAAGCTGCATTTCACTGGAAACTAAAACTGAATGCAACACACAAATCAGCATTTTAGAATGTTTGTTATTATTACAGTTGTTATTTATAGAAGAGAATTACTATACTATAGATATTAAAAGGAAAGTAGTAGTGAATATGGATTTCAGCTCGCACACAAATAATTGAAATTACAGAAAGAGACTTCTTTGTATCCTTCCAGACTTCCGCACTGAGATTCAGCCTTGAGGGGCTTGGGGGATTTGATTTTTTGTAACTTTTCTTAAAATTATATGAAGAAGGAAAGTAGTAGCTGGCAAAGCAAGAAAACTAATCAGCTTTTCCATTTCATATTGACAAAAGCAATCTGGATTTTTTTTTTTTTTTTTTGCCTTGAACATTAGCTACTGTTACAGCTAGTCTAACTTTTCAGAATACTGGCTTTAAGTGCTTGGTCAAGACTTAGGTTAACTGTTTAATATTCTGCAAAGCTTTGCCAGCAAATATACATGATAATTTATTTATTTGGAAAACTACAACACAACCTTATTCAACAGCTTGCATGAGCTTAGTAATTATTCTCTACTCATTAAACTATACTCATTAAAAAGAACTGGAGAAACCTGTTCATCTATTGTCCTCTTTGCTAAGAGAAGCCTAATTCATTGAAGTAATCATTAGACATAAATATGAAAGAGATATAAAATAAACTAAAAACTGTTTCAAACATAGTCTAGCAGTCCAGATATGGCTACATAAGACTCTGGAAGCAAAGTAGGAAATATGTTGTGTTATTTTTAGCTACAAATAGATAGAACACTACTTGACAAACTGTAAAGCATTCATTAAATAATTTATTGAGTCTGAAAGGTTTCTTTTTATAAATGTATAATTTGGAGGGATGTAACTTACTTTTAACACAAACTTGCTTTATACTTATCCAGAATCAAGATGATATTCTTGAAGTTATAAACTGCTGTGTAATTACATAAGCAATATCTATGTACCTTAAGGAATGTTCTCAGTGTTCAGCCACACCTGGCTATATTATTCTGAGAAGAAAGTAACAAGCATAATTCCTGATATTTAGCTCTGGTTTCTCTGTGGATCTAAAAAGCAAAATATGAGAGTATTCTACTTAAATAAACCAAGTTTAAGTATTTGCTTACTTAGTTATGCTACTTTAAAAAAAAACCTAGTAGATTCAGTGAAGCTGAACAATGAGGTGCTAAACCAATGATGTATTTGTCCATTATATATAAAATTATAATTACTTAATAATTTATAATTATATATTACATGTAATTATGTGTAACATATGTCTCTGTCTTACAGGATTGTGATGAGGACCTTTCAGAGTTCTTAGATACAATATAATTACTGGTCATTTATTAACTTCTTCTTTAACATAGTTCTTTTCCTGGGCAGTAATAAATATTAATCAGCACCAATAACATTAACTACTTTGATAAAATAGTTCTTTACCAAAGTAGATGACTTCAGCAAGATAACACTTATTACATGGTAGTTTAGGGACCCAGTGTGTTTCTCAGCTGAATGAATGTGGGAATTCTTCCTTTCAGCAATTATGATACAACTAATTTTAGCACTACTTTCTCAAAATAGTCATAGAATCATAGAATCATAGAACAATCAGGTTGGAAGAGACCCACCCATCAAGTCCAACCATTCCTATCAAACACTAAACGATGTCCCTCAGCACCTCGTCCACCCATCCCTTAAACACCTCCAGGGAAGGTGAATCAATCCCCTCCCTGGGCAGTCTCTGCCAGCACCCAATGACCCTTTCGGTGAAAAATTTTTTCCTAATGTCCAGCCTAAATCTCCCTTGGCAGAGCTTGAGGCCATTCCCTCTTGTCTTGTCCCCTGCCCCTTGGAAGAGCCCAGCTCCCTCCTCTAATAGTTCAAGAGATTTGATTTCCAATTTACTAACATTTTTAGAAGTGACATTAGAATTCCTTCAGGGAAAATTTAATGCTCATGACAAGGTTTAATAACTCACTTTACAAATCCATCTTTTTTGGATACAGATTTTAATCAATTATTGGCCCTTTTTTAATTATCAGTCTCACAATTATACTATATTCAGGCAAAGTTAAAGTGACCAGTTCCCACTCAACTGAAACTTACTGCACAGTCATTAGTGCAATCCTGCTTAGCTAAGACTTTGCACATTTTACAAAAAGTCCTTAAATAAATTCTTAAACATAGTATAAATTTACTAAATAAGACATACTATACTAGCACATACAAAGCTAAACTGCTCATTTGTTCCTGAGATTTATTATAGAACTCAGGCTATGTGTTTTGTAAACTTAGAAAAATAACAACAACAAAAGGAAATACCAATGATATAATTCAGGAATGGATATATAACTTCACATCTGATTCCAAGAGACTGTGACCAGATTCTTTCTGAATAAATGTAATAGTTTTAAATATTTATGTTTTGGTCTCCTAAGCTTTTCATCTTTTGTTGCTCCTTAGCTGGAATTGCCACAGGTTCAAAAGGAAAAATAAACTAAAAAGGCAAATAAGAACAAAAGTGGAAAGAAGCTGTTTCTAATGAAGTTGTTTCTTCAATGTTTTCCATTTCAGCAGGGGATGTAAAAGTAATGAAATCTTGCTTTCTAAAGGTGGTGGGAGTTTTAATTATTTTTATTTCCCGTGACATGGAAAGAATATTACAATCTTCAATAAAGTGTTTCTTGCAGCTTTAGTTTTTCTTGGCATTATGTCAGACTATCAGGATGATAATAGCACAACACTATTAGTGTTTCATCTGATTCATAAAGTGGGGTTCTTTTTTAAAATGATTCATTTGTACATTGTTTCCTAAATAAGTCCATTTTAAGTCTAACCTCTGGGATGAGACAAATGTACTTGAAATTTCTGGCACCTCAGTAATACTGTTTGCTGAAGCTAATGGCCTCAAGACACCATCTTTAAATGCAAAACTATACCTAAGAAATGTAGTCTGAAAATTCTGTGAATAAATCCATCTCTGACAGCTTTTAAAATCTTAACAAAGATGGGGAAATGGATTTGTTTTATGAGCTAACATCTCATTGAATGAAATAGATGGTTTCTTGGACTGTTTAAAGTAGTCTAATTTTGTTTCTTAAGATATGCAGCTTCCAAGAGCATTAACTTAGATTTAGAAGCCTATATGATGCTAAATATATTTAATAGACATTTCAGTTGATGGGGAATGAAAATGTATTTCCAGTTACATTTATAGATTTCACCATATTTTACTCATTTTAATTTGATGGCATCGCTTCATATTTTCCATCAAGTGTTAACCCAGACTTAAAATTTCATATTATTTCAGAGTAATTTTGATGATCAAGTTACAGGGGAAATAGTGATATTAAATTATTTAATTTAAAATATTGTATTTTAACTCTTATGGTACAACTTTTCTATGTTCCTTATGTCTATGGTCTTTCTTTTGCTTTCTTTTGCTAGAAGTAGGAGTCACAAAATATATTACTTTCTGTAATGTCATTATTGATTCTGTCAATAAATAAATTAAATATTGGGTTTGGAAAGAAAGGGGGATGTTTTCTTTTCTGTTTCCAAAGAATAAGTACATTTCTTGCTGTCTTCAACATAAATATCATACATTCATTTTGGAGAAGCAGATAGTAAAATACACTAAAATTAATGAGAAAAAGTGGAAGTTGAAACTACATTCTTGAGACAGTTATAGGGGGGCTATGCTAAATGGAAAACAATTAAAATATTAAGAAAATGGAATATAAACAAAAAAAATTTGGAACATAGGCTTTTGAGGTATTAGCTCACAATGATGCAAATACAAGCTCAAGAGAAACCTGTCCCAAGCACATTACATAAGCTACATGAGTTCAGTGTTTATAGAAAAAATGGTGAACCTCCCATTAGTATCTCTAATGTTTTTTCTATCTTTATCCTTCTGCTGCTTTCTGCTATAAAATTTTTATAGCTGGTGCCATTCTTCAATGAACATTGACCATGGTATGCTGCATGCCAGCAAAACACGTCCCAAACAAAAAGTAAAGAAAATGAAACAGCTAAATAATGCATCATGACACATGTATGCGGGGAAGAAGAGTGAATGTAATCTACCTAGGCATAAAATTGATTTTTTTTTTTTATTTTCCAATGCTTTCACTTTTCTACTTAATACATTTATGTTGTGTTTAGAATCATAGAATCATAGAAGAACCAGGTTGGAAGGGACCTATCAGATCTTCTAGTCCAACCATTCCTATCAAACACTAAACCAAGTCCCTCAAGACCTCATCCACCCGTGCCTTAAACACCTCCAGGGAAGGTGAATCAAACACCTCCCTGGGCAACCTGTTCCAATGCCCAATGACCCTTTGAGTGAAAAACCTCCTCCTGGTGTCCAGCCTTAATCTCCCCTGGCAGAGCTTGAGGCCATTCCCTCTTGTCCTGTCCCCTCTCACTTGGGAGAAGAGCCCAGCTCCCTCCTCTCTACAACCTCCCTTCAGTTAGTTGTAGAGAGTAATGAGGTCTCCTCTCAGCCTCCTCTTCTCCAGGCTAAACAACCCCAGCTCGCTCAGCCACTCCTCATAGGTTCTCCAGCCCCTTCACCAGCCTCGTCGCTCTTCTCTGGACTTGCTCCAGAGCCTCAACATCCTTCTTGTGGTTTAGTGTCATAGACTTTCACGGCATAGTGAAATGGTAGACAAGCTTTTAAATTGTGCTGTGGGAAAATCCACTCAGGCTCCATCTGATGCTGTATGAACACAGGGTGACCAAAATCTAAAGTAATGTAAGACTTACTTGCTATCCACATTCCTCTTCTTTTTTCCATCTTATTAAAGCAGTTATCATATTAAGCCATTTGTTGTTAGTTCTTTTCTTACTGAGACTCATAAAGAAAACCACACGTTCTCTCGCTCTAACACCCTACCCCAGCACAGAACAGGGAGACACTATGCTCTATAAATTTCCAGGTAAGACAATTGGAGCAGAAGTTGGAAACAGATGATTAAGGCTCCACAATCCTTGCAGAGCAGTGTGGTCCTACCTTTTACAGAGTGTGTGAAACTGATGACCTATTTCTTTAGCCTAGAGTAGAAGCAACGTAAAGCCCTGAAGTCTGGTCCCAAAGGGAGCTGATAAGGGATTGCCATACAGAGATGATGGTATTCAGGAGGAAGCCACGGTAGTTTGTACCGTTGATGTGCCCTGAAGCTGGGGGCGGGGTAGGTGTGAGCACTGCTTATGAAATGTTAAATCATAATACTCCTAGTAAAAACTGTGTCCAAATACTTGGTATGATCGTGAACTGCCAGAGCTACACATGTGACGACTGCCCCATTAGTTTCCAGATGCGCACTGCTGTTCCCATGGTTGCTGGACTAACCTTGGGCTTTATAAAATTTGTGTTTACTTGTTTTGGTGGGCTACAAAACCTTTCTGAGATATACAATCAGCAGTAGGACAATTTTATTTTAATCAGTATGGTACAATTGAGCAGAATTTATTAGAAAGAGAAATTTCTCAATCCAGACAGCTTTCATACTGCTGAATTTTAAGAAATCTCAGTGTTTTGCTGCAATATTCGAGGTCTTAGAAACTTGTATTTTGTTTCTAACTCCTTATAGAACACCATGGCTAATTCAGAAGCTAAATAAATATAAACAACAAAAGAGAAAACTGTTGCACATTAGGTTGTATACACATTCTGATCTTAAAAAATCCACAGCATTTTCAGCTGGAGATTGGGAAGAAATAGCAGGACACCAACTGTGGATTTTTTCCTCATGTTAATATCTACAATGTTCTGATTTTACATTTCCCTCATTCTTAGCCTTTCCAGTACCTCCTAAGAAATTAAATAATGAAAATGAGGTATCCTGAGAGAATAAAATGACTGATCAAGTTTGTCCTTCAGGAAAAACCTTCAGCCTAGCTTCAGGCTTTGTTTCTAAAATGTTTTATATAACATAAATGTAAATTGGAAACTGAAAACCAAGTTATTTTGCCACAAAATCTAGTCATAAAATTTGATGGTATGTTTTGATAGTCATATGCCAACACTGTCTGTGTTCTAGGTCTCTCAAAAGAGACAGTATGGCAAGTCATTCAATGTTAAGTATCACTAGGACAAAAAGGCATTCAAAAGAAACTAATAAGGTGCTTTGGAAACATGGGTTTGATGGAATTCCCAAATGAGTCCTAGTTCACTGAATTGACAGTCTCTTAACATATTACATTCACTGATTCCTGTCAGTATTTCCTTTCTTTCAAAAAAACAAAGCAAACAAACAAACAAACAAAAAACAACAAAACCCATCTGTTAGAGTTTTTTCAGAAGTTAGGAAACTTTAGGTCTTTCTTTTATGTCACTCCATGGTCCCACCTGACATGAGGATTTGAATTTTTCCTGTTAAGTAGCAATAGAAGCACACCATCTGTTGGCAACTCCAAGAAGCAACAGGAATGTTGTAATAATGTAAAGTGTTTTATTGTTTTTTTACATAATTTCTAATTACCTCTGTTACTATCACAATTCCCAGCACCTGAGGATTAATAGGAAACTAGCAGCTTTCCTCTTCCCAGCCTTGTCATCCCTTGATACCATCACATTTATCTTAAGGCCTCCACCCAACACCTGAACCAGGTGATCACCTGGTTCAGCATGTTTCCTAAACTAATAAACCCATGAGACCTTTGTTATTAGTACATATTACTGGTGAAGTGTACTACAGTTCTTGGTAACTCGCTTGAGTTAGCTGACTGATTGAATCTAGTATTGAATTACTGAGAAGGATACACACAGAGACTGGTACCCTATCTGTTTCCAAAACACAGAAGTTCCCTTTCTCTGTCTCTAAAGTCTTGCATGCTGGATTGGTATGCAAACTGGGCACTAAAGATCATATCATGCTTGGGGGAAGGATTTGCTAACAGATATTTATGAGGTTTTGGAATTATCTTTTAAGTTACATGCAAGCCTGGGGAGAGGCCAGCACTAGATGTATTTGCATATTACTTCCATGAATGGCAACCAAATGCCCATCTAACAAAAATATAGACACACTACCTAATTTTAATTTAAATAAATATAGTTATTAAGAATGAATGTAGCTGTTTCAACTCCAACTATGCAAATCCAATTGTTTTGAAATATACGTTGTTTCTAACTGCTGATTCTAACACGAAAGAACAATACTGAGTTAAAAAGGTTCCTATGAATAATGCATTTTCATGCTTATAATCCCTAAGAATCTAAATCCCTTTTTGTTCATGCAGTGCCACAGGCTTTCATGGCTTAAAGCACTATAGCTTATAATTAGCTAAGTTATGTCAGATACATCACAAACCTCCAAGGCCAGCCTGAACACAATAAGAACTATCCTGGTATTTTCCTCATTAATATGACAACAAAGTGGTAGTTTTGACTTAATTTGTCAGACTTTAGCAGGCACTTTAAGGAGGTATGATGCATGCTGGAATGAAATTCAATTCAAGACATTACTAAGTGAAGATTTACCAAGGACACTAAAAAAAAACTAGTCTCAAAAAAACAAGGCAACCATTTAAGAAAACAAAATAAAAACAATGGCTATATTGCAAACCCACTTTGTTATCACTGATAGGTTTGAAAGCTGGTGATTCTTTTGGGAATTACTGAGAGACCTGCAGACCAGAATTAACTTCAGGTTCGTGGTTAGGTCAAAGCTGTGACCTGGGACACATAGTCCACTTTTAAAAGCTCACATTTCCCACCCTTTTTTTCTATTTAACTTGTTAGCTAAAATAACAACACTAATGAATTTAACCAGAGCTTGAGAGTAAGTTATAAACTTCAATTTTTAATTTGCAACAATCTGCATCAGTTTCATTTTGAAAATTCACTTACGTTTCAGAAGGAAAATTCTACTTATATTTGGTTTTGCTGTGATAGAATTGAAATTCCTTTTAACTCCAAGTTACAAAATCCTTAAAATTCATAGCCAACATTGATACTATATTTACATAACATAACTGTGAATATAAAGAGAGAATATAAACTCAAGACAAGAATCATTTCAGAAATGCAAGAATATTTTTATATTTTTTATATATAAAACAAAATACTACTAAAAAATTAAAATATTTTAAAAAATGCATTATATGGATTTATATAGATGGAATTTGAAAACATGGCCACAAAATGCTAGAAAGTCTCCTAGCCAACTAATTTAATGCGATCCACAGAACAACTTGTTGCATACACTTTGTTTGAAGGATGCCTTACAAAAACTTGAAAGTAACAAATTTTGCACTGGAACCACTTATGATTTGTTTTATCTAATGTTCATTTTGAAATAACTTTCTGAGATCCCATTTGCATCTGTCAAATCTGTGAAGTCACAACTTGTTCCTATGGCATTTAGGAGAGAAAACTAATCATACAATCAAAGAATCACCACGTTGGAAGAGACCCATCGGATCATTGAGTCTAACCATTCCTAACAACACTAAACCATGTCCCTCAGGACCTCATCTACCAATGCCTTAAACACCTCCAGGGAAGGTGAATCAAACACCTCCCTGGGCAGCCTGTTCCAATGCCCAATGACCCTTTGAGTGAAAAACCTCCTCCTGATGTCCAGCCTAAATCTCCCCTGGCAGAGCTTGAGGCCATTCCCTCTTGTCCTGTCCCCTGTCACGTGGGAGAAGAGCCCAGCTCCCTCCTCTCTACAACCTCCTTTCATGTACTTGTAGAGGGCAATAAGATCTCCTCTCAGCCTCCTCTTCTCCAGGCTAAACAACCCCAGCTCTATCAGCTGTTCCTCATAGGGTCTGTTCTCCAGCGCCTTCACCAGCTTCGTTGCTCTTCTCTGGACTTGCTCCAGAGCCTCAACATCCTTCTTGTGGTGAGAGGTCCAGAACTGACCACAGGATTCAAGAAGTGGTCTCCCCGGTGTCGAGTACAGAGGGAGAAGAACCTCCCTGGACCTGCTGGTCACACCGTTTCTGATACAAGCCAAGATGCCACTGGCCTTCTTGGTCACTTGGGCACACTGCTGGCTCATGTTCAGTGGTTTTCAATCAACACCCCCGGGTCCCTCTCCTCCAGGCAGCTTTCTAGACAGACTTCTAGGAATGGTTGGACTAGAAGATCCGATGGGTCCCTTCCAACCTGGTTGTTCTATGATTCTCCTAGTCTGTAGCTCTGCATAACGTTGTTGCAGCATGTGAAGTCTTCGTGTCAGTTATTTTAGATATGAGATCTTAAGATATCAATTAGGCCATGTGTGCCTTTAATTTATGAGCATATGCATTAGCTATCTGATTATCAGAAAAATTCTGTAAGAGTTTTAACTAGTGAAGGAATAAGAATTAATATAGTGGACCTCACTTATAAAAGGGGAAATGGAGTTTGAAACACTCTCAGAACCTCATTTTCTAAACTATGATAGAATTGTCCTTATTCAAGAAACAGTGGATCATTAAATACTCACTAAATAGTTTACATGAACTATGGCTTTGAAAACAGAAATAGTCCCATCCCTGAAAGTGTTCAGGGTCAGGTTGGATGGGTTCTTAGGCAGCCTGGACTGGTGGGAAATGTCCCTGCCCATGGCAGGGGAGTTGGAACTCAGTAATCTTTAAGGTCTTTTCCAACCCAAACCATTTTATGATTCTGTGATTTTTATAGTAATGTTGGGTAAACAATATTTGTCCTTCAGAACCATTTTCTTACCAAATGAATTTGCCATACAGCAAGAAAGGAGACAACGTGCCTTGTTAACCTACAGCTATTTAAAACTTTTAAGACAGTCCATTTGAAATCAGAAAAAACTTAGCTCTAACAACAAATGCCTTGGGAGAAATTGAAGTAGGTGCTATTTGTACATCCTTAAGGGATAGGTGCAAATGTCATAGGCTAGTGATGAGACCAACATAAGCATGGTTCTGAGAGAGCTCTGCATGCTCTTTATCTTTGAGATATACCCATCAGATATACCAAAATGACTTTTCATCAGTATTGTTGACCCACCCCACAGAGCAGATGTTTCCCTTAGAGCTCACCCTCACACCAACAACAGATATCATGAGCTTCTGCCAACAACACTTCCCCAGACATGCCCCTAGGAAAAGCTTTTCTTTCTGCTGTTGCTCTGGTCTGGCCACGTGTCCCACTTCTTACTTAGAATTTGTGTTGCATTCTCCTGATACCATGGGGTCCCTGTCTTTTTGTCTCACAGCCTCTCCCCTGTCCTACCATTTCTTAGCTGCTCTCCATAATTGTAGAAACTCCCCTTTATCCAGAGGGTTTCTCCTATTCAGCATGAAGTGCCTAGTGCAAGGTGAATGGGCAGCCTTCATTCCTGCTGTCTGGATGCAGAACTTAACATGAATACGCAGTAAATAACAACAAATAAGTCATCCAAACCACCTCATTTTCTTTAATGAAGACACCACCTTGTTCTTTTCAACTGATGTTTCCTAATTATGCTTCAAATACTAACTGAAATATTGGACAGTTTTCTGAACATCTACCAGCTGTATCCCTGAGAAGAATAATGACATCTAGTGACAAGACAGAAAATCACAGCTCTTTTCCCCATGCACAACTGAATAAACAAACACCTTTACACTTGTGACATCTATATAAGCACTGCAACTTCAAGATCAATTTTTCCTGTGTTAAAATTCAGCAGAAGTCATAAACCGAATGAGAATTAAATGGTCTGGCTTGCTTGGATCTGTAAATAGCTGCATTTTAAATGCACGGGGTATCTATTTCAGAAATTAAGTGTCCCTTATACTTTACTGTAAAATCTTACACCCTGGCATGTTCAGAACTATAATATGCACTTGAAAGAATATTTTTGTAAAAACTAGCCAAAATTATATTAATATTTATATACCTGCCCCGACCCCAATATAGATGCTTCATCAAAAAGGTTCAGAATTTTGTATTATTCTGCTCACAACATACAGAATAACATAAAAACTTGATGGTAACATTGCAGTTATATTTTAAAATACATGAGTTCAGATAATACTGATCTCTGTAATATTTTCCAAACAGTTGAATTGTTTGGGCTTTTTTTTTTCCCTAGAGGGTGTTATTTCCCTGCCAGTGTCCTAGGCAGCAAGTTAATTTCTGGGACATAACATTTGTGCTCACATTTCTCCATGATAGTTCATCTTAATATTGATCTCAGCCTACAAATGACTTTCTAGATCATATATCTCTTCCAGCTTTTACTTTACCAATTTGACAATGTAACATTATGTAAAGCAACATTTGTACTATTTAGCAGTTCATTTTATGTTCTTTTAATTACGTGATACAAAACAAAGCACTGAACTACATCATATTATTGTAATGTATTTGGTTCTGTTGTACCATTCTGGAATCATTTCCACCTGTCCTTGACTGGAAATTTGTTGTTGGAAAACACAATTCTTGTTTTCACAGTAGCTGCATCATGCTATACACATATATATATGCTGTATACATGTACATGTCCTATATGTGATCTTATAGATCTCCTCTATCCTCTTGATAAACTTTAAAATTCAACTAGAAGACTGTTTCAGCAATGATACAGTAATGTAATCCTCTAGTTTCTTGTTGAAGAAAGATCACACGTGATATACTTGCCCATTTTTTTTTTTTTAAAAAAAACTGGAGCATATTCCTGAAACATAGCCTTTTCTCTCAATGGTTCAATTATCTGTCTGAATTTCAGTGGATAATTATGAAATTCAGTTATATTTTCAAGTACTGTTCTAAATTGTAACACAACTGAAAAGGTACTTAAATGTTGTGCTGACCTTAGGTCATGTGTGTTACATATGCAAAGAACAATGTTCAAAATTCCTAAATCAGGTATTTTTAAATAAGTGATTTATTTATATGTGTAGTAAGAGAAGTGAGCAAAGAGATTTTGCCTTTTAAGTTTCCATCAAGTTTTAAACAGCGTAACTCTGCAGGGACTGAATGAATTGGTAAACACATCTCTTTTCATTTTAATCCCATGCTGACTCCAAGAGCGTACTGCAGAACTTCAGAAAAAGCTATCAAAAACTACATCAGTAAATTATTATTACAGATGATGCTTGTCAAAATATAGCTCCAACTGTTCTGGGGATTTTTTTGCTGCCTATACAACCAACATTTAATTATTAATAAAATAGTTTGCATAATTTAGATGCAAAATGTATTGTTTCCACTGATAATGGAAAATCCAAGTCACCAACTTAGATGAAGTTTATGATGGTGATAAAAAATAAGGCAACTCCAGGCTGCATAATAAGGAAAAAAAAATTGCTAAAGTTGGAGGGCATACAAACAATTATACTATAAACCCCATCTGGGTTTCCATGTAAGGAAGAAAATCTAGTTATGAAGACATTTGTAATTGGAACTGCAGAAGATGAAATGGCTTATCTAGTTAATGCATCCTTATGATTTTTCAGGGTGGCAACAGCTGTCTTAAAAAGAAACATGAACCATTTTTCTACGTAATTTACTGCAGTTCTGAATTGAGTACAATTCATTCAATTTGGTATTCTTCAAGATAAGAGCTATGTTATGGTAATGGTCCATAAAGAATAAAAGTACTCTTTATATAGAACAGGTTAGCCAAATCAGCAACCACAAAAGCCAGTTATATGAACACAGCTCAGGAATGCATCTATACTTCTATTATAGTTTCACTTAGGAATGCATTTCTAAGCTACTGCACCTTTACCCATTTAGTTTGCATAGGGGAGAAACCCAGATGCACAAACAAAATGCAAATGAAGTGAAACCAGAGGGTATGTACAAGGACTATATACACAGTGCACTGTGATCATTAGGACTTAACTAGGCTTAACCTGAAGTAAACCCCCTGAAACATAGGTAACCAATGTACTGACTGCCTCATGCTGCAATAGCTTCTTTGTTGTGGTAACTTATTTGCCAGGTAAGATATAGAACAATAACCCCTCTGAGAACAGTCCTGACAAACATTGAGAATGTCTACCACTGCTCTACAGAAATGACTGGCTATGGTCTGGTCATTTACCATCAATCTGGGGATTGACAACATCCTAGCAGAAAAGTTCTTAATACCTACACCCAACGAAGGGAATTTTCCAGTTGTCTTCTAAATGGACCTGTAACACCCAAAGGTATCTGTATATAGGCTCCTTCTCCCACTTCCCAGGGATAGCAGGTCATGCTTTGAAATGAGTTCCTGAGAAATGATTGTATGTATAAATCTCTAACATGGAACTTGTTCTGCAGTAAAAGTCTAGGAATCTTGCCCAAAGGGAAAGTGAAAAAAAGAAGAGAGCTTATAGAATCATAGAATCACCAGGTTGGAAGACACCCACCAGATCATCGAGTCAAACCATTCCCACCAATCTCTAAATTGTGCCCCTCAGGACCTCATCCACCCATGCCTTAAACACCTACAGGGAGGTCATAGAATCATAGAACAACCAGGTTGGAAGGGACCCATCTGATCTTCCAGTCCAACCATTCCTATCAAACACTAAACCAAGTCCCTCAAGACCTCATCCACCCGTGCCTTAAACACCTCCAGGGAAGGTGAATCAACCACCTCCCTGGGCAGCCTATTCCAATGCCCAATGACCCTCTGTGTGAAGAACTTCCTCCTAATCTCTAGGCTAAATCTCCCCTGGCGGAGCTTGAGGCCATTCCCTCTTGTTCTATCCCCTGTCACTTGGGAGAAGAGCCCAGCTCCCTCCTCTCTACAACCTCCTTTCAGGTACTTGTAGAGAGTAATGAGGTCTCCTCTCAGCCTCCTCTTCTCCAGGCTAAACAACCCCAGCTCTCTCAGCCACTCCTCATAGGGTCTGTTCTCCAGCCCCTTCACCAGCCTCGTTGCTCTTCTCTGGACTTGCTCCAGAGCCTCAACATCCTTCTTGTGGTGAGGGACCCAGAACTGAACACAGGATTCAAGAAGTGGCCTCACCAGTGCTGAGCACAGAGGGAGAATCACCTCCCTGGACCTGCTGGTCACACCATTTCTGATACAAGCCAGGATGCCATTGGCCTTCTTGGCCACCTGGGCACACTGCTGGCTCATGTTCAGTTGGTTGTTGACCAACACCCCCAGGTCCCTCTCCTCCTGGCAGTTTTCCAGCCAGGCTTCTCCCAGTCTGTAGCTCTGCATAGGGTTGTTGTGCCCCAAGTGCAGGACCCAGCATTTGGCCATGTTAAACCTCATGCCATTGGACACTGCCCAGCAGTCCAACCTGTTAAGGTCCCTTTGCAGAGCCTCCCTACCCTCCAGCAGATCGACACTTACACACAGCTTTGAGTCATCTGCAAGCTTGCTAAGTCAAGTCAACCACCTCCTTGGGCAGACTGTTCCTCTGCCCAATGACACTTTCTGTGAATTTTTTTTTCTTATCTCTAGCCTGAACCTCCCCTGGCAGAACTTGAGGCCATTCCCTCTTGTCCTGTCCCCTGTCACTTGGGAGAAGAGCCCAGCTCCCTCCTCGCCACAACATCCCCTCAGGTAGTTGTAGAGAGCAATGAGGTCTCCTCTCAACCTCCTCTTCTTCAGGCTAAACAATCCCAGCTCTCTCAGCCGCTCCTCATAGGGCCTGTTCTCCAGCCCCTTCACCAGCTTCGTCGCTCTTCTCTGGACTTGCTCCAGAGCCTCAACATCCTTCTTGTGGTGAGGGGCCTAGAACGGAACACAGGATTCAAGGAACGTCCTCCCCAGTGCTCAGTACAGAGGGAGAATAACCTCCCTGGACCCCCTGGTCACACTGTTTCTGTTTCAAACTAAGATGCCATTGGCCTTCTTGGCCACGTGGACACACTGCTGGCTCATGTTCTGTGGTTTTCAATCAACACCCCCAGGTTGTTCTCCTCCAGGCAGCCTTCCAGCCAGGCTTCTCCCAGTCTGTAGCTCTGCATAGGGTGGTTGTGCCCCAAGTGCAGGACCCGGAACTTGGCCCAGTTAAACCTCATGCCATTGGTCTCTGCCCAGTGGTCCAGCCTGTTCAGATCCCTTTGCAGAGCCTCCCTACCCTCCAGCAGATCCACACTTCCACCCAGTTTAGTGTCGTCTGCAAACTTGCTAAGGGAGTACTCAATGCCTTCATCCAGGTCATTGAGGAAGACATTGAACAGGGTTGGACCCAACACTGACCCCTGGGGAACCCCACTTCTATCCTACAGAATAGCAGTAGTGACTACTTCAGTGATTCAAATCTTCAACAGATACCAAATTATCTGTACAGTTAACGTTTGTCTGGGGAGTCTCTGACTGTGCTGTTGCTTCCATAGTATGCACACGTATCAGTTGTAAACTCACATGTATCAGTATGCACATGTGACAATACAAGATTGTTTTGTAGGAATGTATAAGTAGCTCATGTACTTACATATAGTACAGAGAATGATTTATCAGAATTAATGAAAGGTAAATAATCATGATTTGTTGTATACTGAGTGTTTCATTTTTCACTCAGGTCTGCAAATATAGCAGTTAGGAAAGACCACAGAAATGTCATCATTATACAAGATTTCTGCTTAACCTTTGGGTCACAACGTATTTAAAGATATCATTGGATCTATGTTTTATATCACAAATACTCATATAAATGATAAATGTATATATATTTAACAATTTCCAACCACACAATTAAACTGGTTTATAAAATCTGTTAATTCAATTGTATAATTTATCCTGGTAAATTAGACATTATTAACCTTGAGTGTTAAACAGTGAGACACTTATTTTCTTTTTAAAAAACCTTTCATATAGTCTGCTAGAACACATCACTAGAGGTCAGAATACAGATATCTGCAAATTTCAGCCTATCCTGAACATCATATTTTTTCCCACTGAACAACACGTGACCACTAGGTAAATAGCTTGTATTCTGAGATAAGTTCCTTTAAAAATTTTTGCATAGACGTTTCAAGATCTTTGGTGGAAAGACCACAGAAACTCATTGTATATTTATTGATTTGTTGCTGTAAATTTTGATAGAGGTCTGCAATTTAATTTTTAAAATGGTAGCATTCAAGGTAACTAATCTGACTTCAGATTTGCTGTGGAGTACAATGGTCAATACTATCACTAGTTAGAAACTCTACCATTAAATCATCTGCAGGTTTTCTTACTCAAGTTCTAAATATCCAACAATTCCACAGAAGTTCCATGAATCTTGCCGAGGTTTGCACTGATATAAAGCAGCACATGTCAAAGTAAAGGACAAGACTACACGTTTCAATGAATTCCTGCAGATCTAATCCAAAACCCAGAAAACACATCAGAAAGATGTCATTACACATAATAGCAATTCCTGATGAGACAGAAATGTAAGACATTAAAAGATTTTGTGTGTACTCACTGGACGTATGATTTCACAGAGAGGCACAATGCAAACACTCACCAAACTATATACTTCTTCATAAATGGTACTTACCTACAAAACAAATAAACAGAACAAAATCTTAAACATCTATGTAGATGTACATGTATATTTTAGTATTCTAAAAGATGTCAGAGGATTGCAATATTGTACTCACTTATAGAAAATGTTCCCATCAAAATATATTCCTAAATTTATATCTTGCACCACTGGCCCTGTATGGGCAGAGATACTTTAAAAGGATTCTCATTTCAGCTTTATTTTGCATTTTTCCATGTAAAGTTTTGCATTTTTACTTTGCAAAGTCTTGCAAAGTTTTGCTACCTACAGGACATGCAAATTTTAAGAATCAGCTACAATGCAAAAATATGTTTCAAAAAGTACAGGGTTTTAGCTACAAAATAAAATAATACAGTAATAACAACTGTAAGAAGAATTAGCATATACCTGAGCAGGTTAATAAAGATTAAAAATTTATCTTTTTTATGCGGCTTTATACTTGAGTTTCAGGTAATGCTACTGTGCAATTCCAACTATTTATACTATCACAGATACAAAAATTGTTCAAATATATACATTTTTAGCACTGAATAACATTGTTTATTTATAGGTCTAACTCTTAAATCATATCTGCTGCTAGTCTTTGAAGAGTAGAAAAACCCCAACATGACATATAACTGAATTGTCCAACTTCATAAAAATAGGTAAATAATCAGATTGAAATAATACTTTAGTCCTCAAATACCCAGTCATGTGTCACATATGGAGAGTGAATAGACATGATTGATCTTGCCCTTTAGGGTAATTTCATATTGTTAAATCATAAGTCTATCTTTTGTTTTAATTACTTCTTGCCAGGGAAAACAAACAGGCAAAAGTTCTTAACTATTAGGAATTTCTAAGATGGGAATTTTTAGCCTGTGCTTAGATAAAGGTCACCACGATGCAAATGAATTCTACAGTTGTGCAAAATAGACTCTAAAACACTATGTATGTGCATACAATGAAAAAAAACCACAATGAAAACCAAAAATCAAGCCTTACACCCAAGTACTGGCATTACTGCATAGGGTTGGTCCATACTCTGATAAAGATGTTCTAAATTATTTTGTGTTGTTGCATGTAAATGTTTCCATGCCTATATGTCTGCAGGCCACAATAAAATCCATTGTTTCCAGTATGCCACAGCTACAAAATGCTTGAGCATTTGTCAGCTATGGAAAGGTTTCAGTTTCTGTTCAAACTAGAGATAAGAATGAGATTTGATATGAAGAGCCTGCTATGACACTGACAAATGTACGACTTTAATTTGATTCACATAATGTTTTATTGGTTGTGAGCTGCTTCTGCACAACAGAACACAATGTCAGGACCCACATCAAACTGAGCTATATTACATATTTATGAATTAGCAGTGAAACTGCTGCACTGGCTGTTGTAATGCTGTACTCAGTAACCTGGTTACAGTAGTAATTGACTTTGCTTTTTCCTTTTCCTTATCTAGGTTCTATGTCACAAATGCTTCACTTTTGCCAACCTAGGAATTTTGTGATTCAAGTAAATATGCCCGTCTGTACATGATGTGCATGACAAAGCTGGAAAGACATGTCTATATTTTTAGAAAAACAACTTGCCTCATCACAGTTCTGATGTACAGCCAGAAAAACAGCCAGAAAACCACGAGACAAATATGACTTTTGATAAAGATGTTATCCCAAACTCAAACTCAGAACAGCAGACATATGTATCTTGGACCATCCAGAATGGTAGGTGGTCCTGGTCCTCTTTATACTGTGATAATTGAGATAGCATACACTTGAATTGGAAAGCTATTGGAGGTATTTCCTCAAGGCTGACAGGCATTTAAGTTTAGGAAGGCTTGGAAAAAGAACTGTAACTCAGAATTTTCCATTTCAGCCATCAAAAAACTCCTTCTAACAAAATCTTTAGAGGCAACAAATGGAAGCCATAAGAGTTACCATTGCCTTCAAAACATTCTTGTTCTAGGTACTGAACATTGGGGAAAAATAAATAAAGTATACCGTATTATAAATTATCACAAATGCCTTTATTTTTCTAATGACCAACACAATTTCTGTCATTCCTTATGAAAGAAATACTCAGTTGAAATTCATAATCTATGTCTAACCTGTTTCCATAAATATTTGTATCTCTTGGTATTAGTGTTTGAAATTTATTTACATCAAGCTAAAGAATTATGAAATTGAGGTTACATAGGGCATGGCATGCTCAAATGGGGAAAAAAAATCCCATGGCATTCAAGGATTCCTCTAACTATTACTCTCATCAACATATTCAATATTTTCTAACATATCAATCCCTGCAAGCAGGTTTTAGCAGACTTATAGCAGTTTATGCCACCTGCATATAGGTGTGTAAACTTCTACGTATATCATGGAAAGCTTGCTTGCAGAGTCCTGCAGACAATCCATTTGCTCATGAAGATCAATTTTATTACCTGAGAGCTTTTTACTGTCCTACCTGAAGTCTAAAACATAGCTCATAGTCAAATTGTATGTAGTCCTCAGTACTGACTACTGAATATATACACAGATAACAAGAGTAATTTTATGATTTTTTTTTAAATATCAAAAGAAAATGAAAACTTCTCTATCAAATAAAACTTAAAATTAGAGACTTCAGTGAGATGATTGTCAGTCTTGAAATATCCTAATCCGATTGACACTGCACAGTGTAAAACAATGCAATTTTTAATACTATATAACTCCACAATTTTTTGTCACTTTTAGATGATTTGTGACTTAAATATACTGCAAATGAATAGCTTAAGAGTATACCTCAAAGAACACTCTACCTATTCAACTTTCAAGCTGCAGGTCTTCTGTCATTCCATTTTTCTGCCATTTCAGAGAACAGAGCAGCAAGTACACTTAAGCGTCCCTTGGGTTTACAAGACAGTAGTGATGTTTTCCAAGATTTTTAAATACAAATTTTTGAGGCAAAGAGTACTTTTCCCACTCTATGTTATATAATATTTTGTTAACTAATAATTTAAAATCATCAGTAATTCAAAGCTGCAAGTAAAATTCCCTTCTGTCTGGTAAGAGGGGAAACATTAGAATATTATCTTCCTTTTTTACCAAATAAAATGTTGTGTTCTTGATTGTTACCCAACGAAGAGTGATTTTTCTTTGCAGCTATTCTATTTTTTCCCTTACAAATGAATTTTAACTTTCTTATTTCTCAAAAACTCAAGGACATTTGCATTCCCTGTTAGGAAACATTAGTAGTCCAAAAATGCATTTGGTACGTTAGAATTCTACAAGGACTACCACAAGTGAAGCTACTTTAGCCAAACGATTCATGTTCATTTCACAGCATTACAAAGACTTCAAAATTCTTTGCAGGCTGCAGTTACTGGTTCATTTAGTTGTATCATGCAGAAATTAACCAGATAGCACAAGTGCACATTTTATTGATTTATGCAAGGCTGATTTTCTTCTTTTTTTTTTTTTTTAATTTTTGGCTTTAAAAACATTATAATTAATACTTACACATATGAAAAACAGATCTGTACAAAACATACAATGGTTTGCAACATCACGACACATTATATGCAAAAGCCTACCAACAAGATGATAACGTCACTGTGCAATGTATCAGACATTATGTAACAAAAAAATAATAATGAGTTTGGTCTTTATAAAGGACTAGTTCTATTTCATTAAACCTAGGTGTATGCTTCCTTATAAGTTACTAAAACTGGAAAATATGCTATCAAAATAATGCAAATAGCTGGAAAGTGATATATTCAAGGAGTTATTTCCTCTTAGATTAATTTATCTCCCTCATTTCTAAAGTAAGAACTTCCAACTAGTCTGAGGCTACCTTCCTACCTACTGAATTCACAGTAAAATAAATAGGAGCTGAGAAACTGTGACCTGTTCACAGTCATGGACCTGCAGTAACACCTGCATTACATAACCTTTTTTAAAATTAGACTGCAATGTGCAGGCTCTTGCCTCACACTTCCCCTTTACCTCTCAGCGCATGCAACAACCTGAAGCAAAGTAGCAGGGAATAGTTGCTGAATATTGTCAGAACAAAAACTTGTTGTGGGGATTTTTTGTGGTTTTGTTATTTTTGTAATCTAAGTATAAATCTTGTATGTTCACTCTGGTGACATCAAAGTTGTTAGCATTCTAACACAAATTTTTCTGTTGCTAACTTCTTCCTCCACTGGAAGAACATGCACCAGTATTCATTATTTCATATTCCTAAAAGCAACAGAAATTAACTGTCATATACTATCACAGTGATGATATATTAATCAGAACAGAAAAGAGAACAGACAGGTATTACTTAAGGTCCACAGGAAATCCTCTGCCATTAGTGGAAATTTTGTGTTTTAAAGAGGGGAAAATAAAAGAATAAGCCAACATAACTCTATTTTTTTTCTTATTATTTATGTTTGAAATTCACCACAAAATGAAAAACTATTATCATCCCCCAACAATTACTTAGTGGTACGCAAAATCACCTGAGGAGGAGATGATTCTCTTTGAATAAGTGTAATAATAAACAATAAAGAATTTAGATTTCCTTTCTCAATGCTATTCCATAACTGCAGATATATTTCTTATGTATTTTATCTATTAAATGATCAATAACAGTTTCTCAAAAGCAGCCACAGAACTTCAGCTGTTCAAAACATGTAACCAGTCTTACAACTCTCTACCAACAAAACCACAGTCTTAGTACAGGAGTGCAGAGCAGTGGACATTGTCTGCCTCCACTTCAAAGAGGCTTCTTACTATGTCTTCCACATGATCTTCACAGTGCATCTCATGAGGCACACACAGGATGAAGGGACAGACTGAAAACTGGCTGAACATGTGGGTACCAAGAGTGGTGATCAGTGTAAGTAAGCCTAGTTGGAGGCCAGTAACTAGAGCGTACCTAAAGGATCAACACTGAATCTAATTCTGTTCAACATCTTCATTAATGGTCTGGATGATGGGGCAGATCAAAAGCTCAGTAAATTTGCTGACGACACAGAACTGGGAAGAGTAACTGATACACCTAGAAGGTCATGCTGCTATCCAGGGAAACCTAAAAAGGCTGGAGAAATTGTCTGGCAGGAACCTCATGTAGTTAAACAAGGAGAAGAGCAAAGTTCTGCACCTGGACAGGAACAACACCAGGCACTAGTATCTACTGGGGTACAGTCAACTGGTAAGCAGCTTCCCAGAGAAGACCAGGTAAGTCACCGCTGTTGGGAGTCCTGGTAAGTCACCACTGTTCCCCTGTGGCAAAGAAGGTTTGTGGTCTCCGGGCTGCATTAGAAGTGTTGCCAGCAGGTTGAGGGAGGTGATCCTTCCCCTCTGCTTAGCACTGAGGGGGCTGAAACTGGAATCACGTGTCCTGTTCAAGAGAAGGACGACTAACATGATCAGGAGTCTGGAGTATCTCTCGTATGAGGAAAAGCTGGTAGAGCTAAGACTATTTACACAAGAGAAGACAAGAGAAGGCTCTGAGAGATCTTATCAATTTATACAAATATCTGGAAGGAGGTTATAAAGAAGATGTAGCCATGATCCTCCCAGTAGTGCCCAGCGACAGGACCAAAAGTAATAAGCATAAATTGAAACACAAGAGGTTCCCTCTGAACATCAGGAAACACTCTTACTGTGAGGGTGATCAAGCACAGGTACGTGTTGCCCAGAGAGATAGTGGAGTCCCCATACTTGGACATACTCAAAAGCACTCTGGAATTGTTCCTGAATAATCTGCTATGGATGACTTTGCTTGAGTAGAAATGTTGGTCCAGATGACTTCCAGAGGTCCCTTACAGCCTCCATGGTTCTGTGATTCCTTTAACCTATGATAAAACCAGACTGAACAAATGAATCTAATTTACATCTAATAGGGAATAATTCATCTTCCTTGTTGTAACAGAGTAGATAATTTATATCCTTTTAAATGTCTTTTTCACAAGACATCTTATGCTCATCAAAGAACTTCTCATTTTCGGCATGCATTTTTAATAGTCATTTTAATAAGTGACTCCAAAAAACATTCTTTGCTTATTTTAAAAGAAAGCAGATTAAAGGATTATAAAACATATATTTCTTATATGATTTTTAAAAATAAAAACACTGTTTATTTTTCCAGCCATTAATGTCCTGCAGTCTACTTATTCATTAAATGTCTCTTTTACACTTTGTCTTTAAAATAATCATCTTTTCTAGAATACAATTGTTCTGTGTCCCTTTTGGCATTTCTAGAATCGTATTCTGATGCTTCTGACACTTGTATAACAGCAGAAAAACAGCTTCAAATTTGACAAGGGTAGATAACATGATCAATCTTTTTCACAAGTCTTTTCTTTTTTTGTAATGATATTGTTATTTCCATCCTCTGGAAAAGCAAATACAATCTGTCAGTTTTATTTACTCATTGCCTTTCTTTTTTAACTTTGAAATACAAAACCACCAAGGAGATTTTAATCAAAGAGAATCCACCTTTAAAAGTTTGAAAGTTTATTAAAAAAGACTTCACTTGCACATCTTATACATACACTTATGTGTATAAGATGTTTCTCAAAACATGCTTCTGATAACATTAAAAGAGCAAGGGATAGTAGGAAGAAGAAAGCTCACAGTATGATTTCATACCTTATGATGTTTGCTGCATATAGGTGTTTTGCTCAGATTCTGGCTTAAATTATTGTCTTGAACCAAAAGTAAGCTGCCTTCTTTCAGTTTCAGCATTTCTGTATGGGAGTACTTGTAACAGTACCCAAGACAATATGTAGTTAAATGAATATCATAAATTAGAAATGCATATTATCTTTAATCAAATAGATTACTTTAATCACATTAATGGACTGAAATATATATATACAATAATGGATTTTTTTCAAGTCTTTGTTCTGCTAATAATAGGCACTAATTACCTTATGCAAAGATATCCAACTCACAGTTAAACTTCCTTTAAAAGTTGTAATTATAATCTACATTGTTTCATGACTCACATTTAATAACATAGAGCTGGAATACTGTTGCTCAGCAAAACTGAAATTACCTCTATAGTTTTCTTTCCTTTTTGCACCAGTGGTCTTAGAAAGCCACATGAGACTGCTTCGTACGTAAATCACCATTAAGGAGGTAAGCCATCACAGGCAAGCTTAGATAACTGGGCTCACCCCAAATGCTGAGGACTTTCTCATGCTTACCCACCTACATCTTTCAGGAAATTGTGCAAAACCAACCTGTTCTCTCTTTTACCAGTTTTACTGAGTCTTACACTGTTTGTAACAATTGTTACGACTTACACTGAGTCCTTACACTGTTTGTAACAATACATACTATTACTGTTGCTGTTACTAATGCATTGCATTACTACCACCACCAAAATCCAAACATTCCACAGCCTGACATCCTTTATGAATAAGGAGTTTTAAAATACCTCTAAAGCCACTAATCTTGTTTTCTACACTTCCAAAGCCATTTGCAGAGAATGTATTTATATGCACACCAGTACCTGACCCCCTTCAAATGCCTGTTTCAGGTGCCTGTTGCACCTTATTTCAAGAAAAGTTTGTGACCTTTTACACTGTGGTCTCATTTTTATGGCACTAAATGACAAGTCAAGCTTTGCTCTAAGCTTCCACCCACAATCACAGAACCCTAGACTATATTGTAGGATTGTGTAATTCAAAGCATCTGGCATGCCAGGATGTAAAAATCAAAATTCTAGTCTTGCTGGGGCTCAGGTCAGCAAAGCAGAGTGTGGTTACTAAAATTCTCCTGAAACACGAACAAGTCTCCCTGCAGTAACAAGTTTTTACAAGTTTATTGCTCTGTGTTTTTTGGTCACGTGCTATTCTTACCATGTAATAGATGTGAAACAACACAACAGAGCTTTTCTTCCTTAGTGAAAGAGCAGTAGGTTCTCACATCAGCCAAAACATGGCATTCAGAGTGACTGAGGATTTTTTTGAATGCTCCATAACACCAGACCTTTCTCCAAAAAATCACACTTTTAACAAGGATCATACTTCTATGATAAAAAAAAAAAAAAAAAAAAGAAAGAAAAATTGGAACAAAACCACTCCCCCAGAAAGAACAAACATGTTCTTTCTTTTCCCTAGGGAAGCTCTCTAGTAACAGTCTGTTTTAGTGATCTACTTCTCTACCAACGCACTATCAATGAGAGCTGGAAGACACAAAGACTTCAGGTGCCCCTTGTAAAGTGCAATGAGTATCACTGCAACCATCTTGCCTTCCTTCAGCTCTCACTAGAATTTCCAGTTCTTGCTTCTTTCTTACTTAGGAACTGGGAAACTTACAAAACAAATGTCTACAACTCTGCTGTGTTCCAACACATTTCTCAGCAGCGTGAGGAGGAGAGTGAGATGCTAAACCCTTTCACATTCCTCTCCCTAAACCTGGAGCAGAGGATCTATTTAAGTAGCTACTCTGAGAAGTGGCCAGGGAAGCAGTGGCAAACTATACCAAGGAACACTTAACACAGACAAACTTACAAGCAGTTGCACAAAGCAGAGCTCAGGGCTGGTTTTGTGGCTAAATACTACTGTATAGCTTCAAATTGAATGAATATGCTTAAAAGGACATTACAAGACTGGAACATGGACCATCAATGACAAACAGATGGAAGGCAGGGGATGTGCTGCAAATTCATACAGTAATTTATTTAACTATAACATGAGCTAAAGTCATAACAGCTCATCAGCTGTTAATTTTTTACTCAATTGTTTGTTCAGACATTCTGGTCTGCTAATAAATTTTTCATGCCTTGCCTTTATTTCAGGCTCTTTCAATACAGAATATCCTACTTACGTAATCAATATGGATTAAAGAGGGTACTCAGCATCTACTGCCATTTTATTTTGCCATTCATTATAACTGACTTGCAGTGAACATAAGCTTTTTATATATCTACAAAGCTACAATTCTATGAATCTATAACTCAGTGGGATACACCTCTACATCCGGTTTAATTTCTTCTAGTTGACATATTTAGCCCATACTCTAATCCCACCATAGACGGTCAGTTGAAAAGTGTTAGCTTTTTAGATAAAACACCAAATATGCATAAAATATTAGTACAGAAGGTGCAACATAATTGTATAATTTAATAAAGAAAAACACCTGAAATCTTTCTAGATGAAAGAATATAGAAAGTTACAGAAAGTCAGCATTTTCCATCCTTAAATAATGCAGAATATGAGAGAGTTGTAAAGTAGTAATTTAAATTCATTGTTATGCCTTCTGCAATAGATGAAACCTTGTGTTATAACACTACCCCAAAATGTCCTTTAAAGAGAGAAAATGTGATAAATACCTTCTCAATAAAAGAAATATTAAAACCAAATAAACAGTGAGCAGAGAAAATCAGTACTGCTCTCTAATTAGGTTATGTGCTCTCTGAAATTCCTAGGAATGGTAATTTTACCTGACAGCATGCCACTGCCTGCCTGCTTTCTGGTCTTTAAAGTAAAAAAGGCAGCTCTTTGCCTTAAACATTTCTGATAAGTCACTCACATACTGAGCTAAAGAACTGTGGAAAACAACAGTGAATTTTAAATTATTCTATAAGAGAATTGTTTTTAATAATAATAAAAAAAGACAGCAGTGGTCCACAACGTATGTAATGGGTCCTTCCTGGACATTCTTAATTAGACTACATTTAACAAGAAAAAACAGACTTTAAAAAAAGGCACACATCTTAAAAGTCAAAGTGATGGAAGTATAAATAACCTTGAAAAATGCCTGCCCTGTAAATACTTAATAAGAAGAAAATAAATCAACTTATGTAAGAGGGACAGGATGGTATTTTAATTGATTTTCTGAAATATCAAAGAAAAAGAAAGGTTCATTTTAGCAACAAAATAAGAATATGATATTCCCAAACCTCTAGAAGTAGGCTTAGCAGTGTTCCCCACATACATCCTTACTTCAAACACTTGTTAAGTTCTTAGAATCATAGAACCATAGAATTACCAGGCTGGAAAAGACCCACTGGCACATTGACTCCAACCATTCCTATCAAACACTAAACGAAGTCCCTCAAGACCTCATCCACCCGTGACTTAAACACCTCCAGGGAACGTGAATCAACCACCATCCTGGGCAACCTGTTCCAATACCCAATGACCCTTTCCATGAATTTTTCTTTTCCTAATGTCTAGCCTAAATCTCCCCTGGAGGACCTTGAGGCCATTTCCTCTTGTCCCATCTCCTGTCACTTGGGAGAAGAAGCCAGCTCCCTCCTCTCTACAACCTCCTTTCAGGTACTTGTAGAGGGCAATAAGGTCTCCTCTCAGCCTCCTCTTCTCCAGGCTAAACAACTCCAGCTCTCTCAGTCATTCCTGATAAGGCCTGTTATCCAGCTCCTTCACCAGCTTTGATGCTCTTCCCTGGACTCTTCTCAAGAGCCTCAACATCCTTCTTGTGGTGAGGGGCCCAGAACTGAACACAGGATTCAAGAAACAGCCTCACCAGGGCCAAGTACAGAGGGAGAAGAATCTCCCTGGATCTGCTGGTCACACCATTTCTGATACAAGCCAGGATGCCATTGGCCTTCTTGGTCACTTGGGGACACTGCTGGCTCATGTTCAGTAGACTGTCAACCAACACCCCCAGGTCCCTCTCCTCATGGCAGCTTTCTAGACAGACTTCTCCCAGTCTGTAGCTCTGCATAGGGTTGTTGTGCCCCAAGTGCAGGACCCGGCATTTGGCTGTGTTAAACCTCATGCCATTGGTCTCTACCCAGTGGTCCAGACTGTTCAGTTCCCTTTGTAGAGCCTCCCTACCCTCCAGCAGATCCACACTTCCACCAAGCTTAGTGTTGTCCACAAACTTGCTAAGGGTATACTCAGTGCCTTCATCCAGGTCACTGATGAAGACATTGAACAGGACTGGACCCAGCACTGAGCCCTGGGGAACACCACTTGTAACTGACCTCCAGCTGGAGTTAACTCCATTTCCCACCACCCTCGGGGCCCAGTCATTCAACCAGTTTTCCACCCAGGAGTGTGCCTGTCCAGGCCAGAGGCTGACAGTTTCCGTAGCAGAATGCTGTGAGAAACTGTGTCAAAGGCTTTACTGAAGTCCAGGAAGACCACATCCACAGCCTTTCCCTCATCCAGCAGCAGAGCCACTTTGTCATAGAAGGCGATCAGGTTAGTTTGGCAAGACCTGCCTTTGGTAAAGCCGTGTTGACGGGGCCTGATCACCCAGTTCTCTTGCATGTGCTTCATGATAGCACTCAAGATCACCTGTTTCATGACTTTCCCTGGCACTGAGGTCACACTGACAGGCCTGTAGTTCCCTGGACCCTTCTTGTAGATGGGCACAACATCAGCCTCCAGTCCAGTGGAACCTCCCCAGTCTTCCAGGACTGTTGGAAGATGATGGAAAGGGGTTTGGCCAGCAGATCTGCGAGCTCCTTCAATACCCTAGGGTGAATCCCGTCTGGCCCCATAGACTTGTGGGTGTCTAGTTGGGCAAGCAAGGCTCTGACCACCTCCTCTTGGACCATGGGAGCCTCATTTCACTCCTCTAGTTTTGGGGTTTGCACACAGAGGTAACAACTTTCTTTACAATTAAACACTGAGGCAAAGAAGGCATTATGTACCTCAGCCTTTTCCTCATCCCCTGTCACTGTTGTTCGTTCTGCATCCAATATATCCAATAGGGACTGTATAGCCTCTCTAGTCCTCCTTTTATTATTTATATATTTATAGAAAGGTTTTTTGTTGTCTTTCACAGACTTAGCCAATCTGATTTCTAGTTGAGCCTTAGCCCATCCGATTTTTTTCTACACAATCTCACTTCCCTCTTGTAGTCCATCCAAGAGGCCTGCCCCCTCTCCCCCAGCCCCTAAATATTTCTCTTCTTCTTGATATCATTCAAAATATCTCTGTTCAACCAAGCTGTTTTTTTCCCCTGCTGACTTTTTTTTCTGGAACATTTTTAAGTTCCTAGGCCTGAACACAAAGAAACTTATATAGGCATGTTCAGAAAATAAATCAATCCAAGTAAAATTGATAAATCAAAGAGCAAAATAGTTAAACTAAACCTTACCAAGTTTTTCGAGTTTCTTATTAAAGGTTTTTTAGATATTGTCAGCATTACCATGTGCACCCTTTCTTTGCCTTTTCCTCATCTCACTTTAGTCAGCATTGTTATGAGACATGACGTTGTTTCCACTGAGAGGAAGTGCAAAATCCCTCAAAACAAGAGTTAGCCAGTATTCTCCTAGAACTGACAATTATGTTTATTCAGCAGAACTGACACTGGTACAATATTATCTAGTAGGCAGCTGAGAATACTAAGAACGTATACAAATGTCTTAACTAATTCAAGTGAGTACATGAATTCTTCACGTGGACTACTGTTACTTAGTGAAAAGCATTGAAAGGAAGGGAAGGACTTCTTGCTTCTGATACAATTTCCACATTTAAGTATTGATGAATACTTTCAGCCAAAAATTACAGTCCTGAATTAATGTTAATAACTGTCAAAATATTTCTTTCCTGGTTGGGAATGTTCCAGGTTGCACTGGTTAGATACAGACATAGAAACAACTCCCTGATCACACGTATATGGATACAGACTTTCTGGGTTGGACCACAAGTTCACCTAGCTGGATTTTTCACTCTTTTTCACAGAAGCTGCTAACACATATTTACAGAAAAAGTGAAAGTAATACTTCAAGAAAAGAATGGCATTTCTCTTGATATTTCCTGTCAAAAATATGTCAAGTTTAATTCATGCCTGAATTCACATCACCATTATGTTGAATAACTCTCAATAGACTTTTATCATATCACAGAATCACAGAACAACCAGGTTGGAAGGGACCCATCAGATCTTCTAGTCCAACCATTCCTATCTAACACTAAACCAAGTCCCTCAAGACCTCATCCACCCGTGCCTTAAACACCTCCAGGGAAGGTGACTCAACCACCTCCCTGGGCAGCCTATTCCAATGCACAATGACCCTCTGTGTGAAAAACCTCCTCCTAATGTCCAGCCTAAATCTCCCCTGGCAGAACTTGAGGTCATTCCCTCTCGTCCTGTTCCCTGTCACTTGGGAGAAGAGGCCAGCTCCCTCCCCTCTACAACCTCCTTTCAGGTACTTGTAGAGAGTAATGAGGTCTCCTCTCAGCCTCCTCTTCTCCAGGCTAAACAACCCCAGCTCTCTCAGCCACTCCTCATAGGGTCTATTCTCCAGCCCCTTCACCAGCCTCGTTGCTCTTCTCTGGACTTGCTCCAGAGCCTCAACATCCTTCTTGTGGTGAGGGGCCCAGAACTGGACACAATATTCAAGGAGCGGCCTCACCAGTGCTGAATACAGAGGGAGAATCACTTCCCTGAACCTGCTGGTCACACCATTTCTGATACAAGCCAGGATGCCATTGGCCTTCTTGGCCACCTGGGCACACTGCTGGCTCATGTTCAGTCGGCTGTCGACCAACACCCCCAGGTCCCTCTCCTCCTGGGAGTTTTCCAGCCAGGCTCCTCCCAGTCTGTAGCTCTGCATGGGGTTGTTGTGCCCCAGGTACAGGACCCGGCATTTGGCCGTGTTAAACCTCATCCAATTAGACTCAGCCCAGCGGTCCAGCCCGTTTAGGTCCCTTTGCAGAGCCTCCCTACCCTCCAGCAGATCGACACTTACACACAGCTTTGTGTCATTTTTTTCTCATAAACCAAAACACTTTTCCAAACTGAAGCACCCTGCTCTATCCAATCACTGGTTGCTGCCCTCAGTATTTCTTTTCTCATAGTTCTTAGCAATCTGAGTATCTTTCTGACTCCTCCTTAGCACCAAGTTGGTATTTCTAGAGGTCTATCCACAATTCTTGCTAGAATACTGTCCTCAAGGGTGTTATTTAATATTCATTGTTAGTTATGCATGGCTAAAGTTGTTTTTTCCCTTATGTATTTTATTTTACTTATTGACAATTAACTTTATTCAACACATTGTTTCCCATCGAATCAGCATTGTGTGCCAGCTTTGCTTCTTTGGGAACTCCCAATGAAGTAAATTATAAAAAGCTTTTGAAATCCATATATACAAAAAACCCAGGATCTTCTTTAGTCATGTTTGATGACTCAAGAAAAAAACAACCAGAACCAACTCACATACAAACACCACCCAAAGAAGAAAAACAATAGAACCCTAAAAACCACAAGAAAAAAAAACCACTATGCTAACTTCTAACTAGTTTGAAATATGCTTTTCTTCTATAAAGCACATTTCACACTTCTCTATTTTATCATATGAAATAAAATGTTTAATTCTAAAAATTTCTGCATTTTTTCCAGCACAGAAATGAGTCAGAACTGCTTCTAATTCTCTGGAATATACTCCTCCTTCTCTCCCCACAAACAGTTCTTTTAAAAATCCAGCATCCTATTCACCAACACCAGTTTTTCTGGTAATAACATTGATCTCAATGACAGATATAAGTAATAATTTTACAGTTCTGTATTTGAGTTCTTTCAGAAATCTTGACTGGAAACTTACTACATTCACCCTAATTTGGGGGGTTTGGTGGTGTTTTTTTTCCTTAAGTAGGCATGGGTCTCTGCTCGAAGCAAGATTTGAACCCAGCACCTCTAATGAAAGACATAGACCAAGTTATTTTTTTAATTGTTATAGTATTTTTCCTCTGATTTCTTAGAACACACCTCTTATCTCTCAAAAAATTCATGTACCAAATGTTATTCATACAAGCATAAAGTTCTTTCCAAAATGAGTTACAAAGTAGGCTAGAAAAAGCCCATTATATACTAGTGTGAAAACGTAAAACCCAAAACAAGCTTTGACAAAACTGAGGTATACTACCAGCTTTTATATGTTACGCAATATATCTTACTCCAAGATGTACAACAGAATTTACCCAACTACAGAAATACTAATACTGGCCTTTAATACATGGAATTAACTTGATAAAACACAAAGTATAGTACAGTTAAATTCTGGCTAGTTAGATAAGTGTGCAGGAGTCTAGAATGCCTTATACCAGGCATTACACCAGTGTATTCTTTTCCACTGACTTCACTGGATGGAAAAACAACACTGGTAGAAAAACATTCTTTTTGTCAAGACATGAAAATATTCCAAAGAGACTTTGACTAAATAAATAAAACTTTGCTTGGAAACAGTGCCTTTTCAAACATTAACTTTATTCTACAGCTGTTTAAACAGAAAAGGCTAGTTTTTTACAAATACCCCAATCAATAACACAAACTTTGTGTTTATCTTTTGTATTATCAGTGTATTAATTTTGCAAATATTTAACAGACCGAGGCACACAATATCCCCTGCTTTAGAATGTGGCATAATAGACACCAAACTTTTCTAGGCATGAAACATACAAGTTATTCCAACAGGATATTAAAAACTGCCTTTGTGAATGATGGAGTGAGCTATATTTTTCATTGAAAATTTGGCGCTGATTAACAGAATGGAAATAGCTGTATATTACAGAAAATTACGCTCATTTTTTCTGCAGCATTATATTCTACTGCATGTGGTAGCACCAATCGCACTTTAGAAAAAATATACAGTTAATGGGCTTACAAACGTTTGCCCCTAAGTTGCGTTCTGCTCAGTACATATTCTATTCTAATGTATAAAGTGCAACAGCAGGGGAAGGTAAGCTGCAAATGAATGAGGCCATTTCACTCCAGTTTCCAGGCAACACTGAAATGTGTAATGACTGCAAAGTGTGCTGGTCATTGTTTCAAAGGTGCTACAAGTCATAATTATCATAGGTTTTAATTTAAGCATTTCTGTTTCTTCCATCTCATGTCTTCTAGTCCATGTTATTTTTTTTATCATATTTGGGTTTTTTTAACTCTTCTTCCTTTCCAGTCATTAAGTGTGCAATACATCTTTGTACTAAAGTATTGCCTGTCTGTATGATTGGCGTAGCCACGCCCTGAAAAAAGTCAGTAGGTAGATGTTGATTACTAAAATTATATAAGTGTCATATTGTAACCATGAGACTTTGCCAGCTCTGGAACTTGCTCCTCTTTTGGTCCAGATGGATTATAGAATGGAGAGAAAGTAGGATTCTCACATAGGGCACCTAGTAGCATAAGCACCAACTGTTCCATGGAAGGTTTAAATTAAAGGGGTTTACTTAATTCATAGTAATAGAGGCACTCATCCCAAGTTAAAGTAGGCTTGCTTTACTTGGTGAAACTTATCTCCGAATTAGATAGATAGATAGATAGATAGATAGATAGATAGATAGATAGATAGATAGATAGATAGATAGATAGATAGATGGATGAAACTCTTTAAGTTATAAAATGAGAATTTTATTAGTAATTATTTTGTTAGTGATCCATTAAAATTAATCTTATTAATTTTGATTTACTATCTGGAGTCCTCTTATTCCCTCTTGTAGGCATCATACAACCTCCATCAGCAGCAAACAGAACTTTAAAAATCTTTAACAAATCTTTACTGTTTCGGATCTCCTGCAAATTTAGCAGTGTTTATATTAAAAACAGTAGAATATTTACTTCTACCAAATTGCAAAAAGTTTTCAGTTACAACAAATGTGAAATGTGTATCTACAGAGTGCCTTACACTTATGTCACTTTTGCTCAATGCTACACAAACAGATGAAATTATTAATGGATGTTAAAAGAGAACGAATGAAACTCCTATTTCCTCTCCCTAATTAAATATATAGTTATATGAAAAGAATGATCGCATAAAGGCAGTTTATTGCCCAAGCACATGTAATTCTGGGCTCAGCCCATAGGAGAAAGCCTGATCAGAGCCATGGGCATGGTATCACACTCTCTAAGCAGCAACACTTCACTGCAAAGTGATCTTTAACTGAGCAAGCTCAACAGCCAACAGACTTCTGACAACATACTGCCCACACCCCTATCCAGCATGTTCAGACCTGGTCTTTGACTAGCATCCTTGGTTTTCAACTACTGAATTCAGTGACTCACTTTTCCAGTATTTATGTTCTGTTCAATGGCTGAGAAGAACCAGGATATTTATAAGGGTATTGTTTATTTTGCTGTGTTGCTATTAATTCCAAATGTTTGTTCTTCCCTCAAACAAAACGCAACTTCTACATTGGTTGTCTAAGTGAATCAGAAACAAGCATATATAGACTGTGTTTTCTAGTCAAAGTTATTTTCATAACTAGTTTTTGAGTTTCTAAATGGATGGATTATTATGATAAACAAAATATCAGTGCCACACAACAATATATTCATGTTATTTTAATATATACAAAAATAGTCTTGGATAAGATTTGCTCTAACAACAGCAGCAAGCCAATGTCTTATAATTACACTTCAAAATTCAAATGGTTCACTTGTATATTCTCTGTCTCCTTATGTATTTATTTATTGAATTTTGCCCTTGCCTTTCACTTCCAACTGACATTTTTATTATTTTAGTCAATATGAGTTCATTTCACCATTGCATGAGGTCCTCCTGTACTGGCAGCAACAATGCATTTGCTGTTAAGATATAAAAAAAGGTAATCTAAATATAAGAAAAGAATACGTACATTTCTTTTATGGCTTAGAATATGGAAAAAGCATATATACAAACCAATATTTTGGCAAAATTAATCCATTATTATTTAGTTTAGCAAAATAGTGATAACATTTCAGCCACTCCATCCTCCATACTTTTCACATCAAAGATATGGCCAGCTTCACCTTAATTTTGTATTTTCTTTTAATTTTTTCCCCAGAACGTAAAAGCAAAGAGAATTTTAAACACATTGAAGTTCTAATACCTAATTTAAGTTTGTTACATTTTAAAGTTTTTGCTTTTCAAAGAGGTTTTTACTTTTTCTTCTCTTTTTCCTCTCTGTAAAAAAAAAATAAATTTGAAACATTTTGCCTCCTGAACCATCTCTGTAGTTCATAGTACTGTAATATTTACATTGCCCCAGCTTGGATTTTCCTTAAGAAAAAATTCTTTTCCACCATAAAAATACTCCTATTTTGCATTGGAAGAAAAATATTTTGTGCTTCTAATGTCAGCATAAAACTTACTAGAATAAGAACCTTTTATATTATGTTCTTCCCTATTTGCTGTTGCTTTCAGGATTGTAGAAATATAATCTGTTTATGCAACTTCAGTGAGTGTTCTGCAGAAAATTCACAGGTCTTACAGGACTACAGGTTCAGAAGTAGCACATGTGAAGATCCCAAAAAACTTAAAAACCTTACAATACTCCAGAAGAGTCAGACTGCAAAGAAACTGGTCTTAACCCCTTATCTATGGAATTACTCACTATTCACAGAACAGTTATTTCCTTGAAAGCAATGCCACCAATGACAAGCCTGGACTAACTGCCATGGTTGTTGGTATGGGAAAATATATAAACAAGAAGCAGAATGTAAAATAAAAATTAAGAAAAAAACCCAAGAGTATATGTAATTTTACTTTAGCATTCCAGATTTAAATGCTTTAATATTTTTGTATGTCTGGTTTCTGAAGGTGATTTTTGTGTTCAGTTTAGCATAGAAAATAGAACACTGTCCCTTAAAATTACAAAACTTCCAAAAAAACCAATTTTAGACTCCAGCTAGTCACCATATCCCTTCTAGTGAGTCACTGAAAGACAGTTGTTACAGGAATATGCCAAGATCAACCAAAATTTATTTGCTGAAAATGTTACAGTTCTTTTTTTGATCTTGAAGAGATTAGATAACTTTTAAGTAACAGAAATTATGTTTAAAACTGAATACTCAAATTGGTTTGCCAATAACAGCCTAAACAACTAGAAAATGCAATCCTACAAATGCACACAAATGTGTAAGTTCTGCAATGTTGCCTGTTAGATAGCTTCCAATATTTTGTAGATAGGTTAATATAATTAAGTATTCCGTGGTTCCAGCATCCAAACATTAGAAAGTTCAGTCATCTTGCTGTAATTCTTCTTAATACAAGTATGGAAGGTTGATACAGTACAGTTAAGCCTACAGAAGGGCAATGAAAAGGCCAGGTTGGATGAGGTTTTGAGCAACACGATCAAGTGGAAGGTGTCCCTGCCTAAGGCTACAGGATTGGAACTAGGTGATCTTTAAGGTCCCTTCCAAACCAAACCATTCTATGATAAAGTATCATAAAACTTTTTTTTGTTTAATTTAAAAAAAAAAAAAAAACAGCCTACATTCAGAAATCGCTTACAGAAAAAAGGATATTAAGATTAGAAGACAGGTTCTCAACCTTTATGTAATGCCAGAATTGTTTCTCCAGGCAAATGTAACTTGTGTATAGCACACATTGTGATCAATAGAGGGGCTCATTAAAAGTCATAAGAACCATCTTTTCCATGAGATAAATACTTCTTTGGTTGAGAAGAAAAGAGGCATTTTACAGACAGAAAAATAGGCAAAGATCTGTTGTCTCAGTTTTTGCAGACATTGAAAACTGTTATGAGCAAAGCAAGGAACATATGCTTTGTATTTAAGAAAGAATCACTACTCTGTAAAACTGTGTTTTGGCCTTTTCCCCATTCCAGAGCATGTCTACACTTTTCTGAAAGCCGCTACACTTTTACATTGCTTATCTCTCTGTGAATCAGACACAACTGAGTTTTGAATAACATAGTCAGGATTAGTGTGGCATATCCCTGAACTGCTAAGTATGATGATAAGCATGATAGACAAGTTCAGATGTGCTTGTTGTAGTGGACTACGTTAACATTCCAGATTTTTTTCTACAGTGGGTAGCCTTACAAGGAAATAGACCCTAAAACTTGTGTTGGTTTGGTTTCTGCTACAGTTTAAACATTAAAAACAAGAACAATGTTTTCTCAGTTTCCTACAATACTTAGAGTGTTGACACTACAAGAAACTATAAATGGATATTTAATACTTAGAAGATTAAAAGTGAAGATTCATTTATGTGTAAACAATGATAGCAATTCATATCTTGAAAGCACAGGAATAATACTAACAAGAAATTCCTGAGATAAATTTTATAATGTTTTATTTCAACTATGTAGAGACTAGGACAAGCGAATATTAACAAGTCTGCTGAATCTGAAGAATGGGATCTGAGTGCAGAGCTAGCTTTAAAATCCCAGGATAGTTTGACCCAGTCTTACATTAAATCCACAATACATGTGTCCCTCTGTTTAAATTTTCTAACAAAACTCAGTAACCATAGCTCTTACACTCCTATTACTATTTAAAGTGAGAGTAGAAGCTTTATCGGTTTTTTTATGTACATACCTTCTCTTTCAGCTGAGAAGCATGTTCTCTAGAGCTACATGAATTTTGCACACCAAAATCACAGAGCAATCATGCTTGTATTTCAACAGAGCAAAATAAATGCATAACTGCAGTTCATCTTTTGTTTCAATTGTGACCTCCTAGTGACATCACTGTGATGTCATAGGCATTGATTCAAAAAAGAAAGTATCATTTTTTCTACTAATCTAAGTACTCCTCAGTAGATTATTTATTTAATTAAAAAACCCTTTAGCATTCACCTTGAAAAATTTAGATGTACCTGAAGTTCATCCCCTAGTATGTTGGTCAAGTCACATGAAATTTTTTTCCACTGATAAACCTTTAAGCAGTGGAAAATTAATAATTACATGGTATGATTTCATACTCTATTCAAATACAAAAGTGGAGTAGAAACAGGTTTTGTAGACATACTTCCTGATTGTCACTGAAAGACTTTTATTCAGAGGAGTGAATCACAAGCTACCAGCTTAAGCAATGCTGTGTTAGTCTTTTTTTATAGAAAAGCTAGACTTACCTTTTTGTAATTACAAATAAGGAAATTAATTATACAGAAAATGTTATTTTTGTCATAGTAATTTTATTTTCCATAGTATTGAAAGTACTCTTGAACCACATTACATTTTATTCTGAACAGGATCCTGAATAATTTTATTATTCATTGCATGAAAATGCATTAAGATTCAAGTACCATTATTTCAGGGGCAGTAAAGCTCCTGAAGATGTAAATAAACTTCAAATTTGTACCAGAATCACTCATGTAACTACATAATTTTGTAACTATACTAGGATGGATATGAAATTAATTAAGAAGTTTGATAGAGAACTACTAACAAATTGGTTTGTCACTGCTGGCGAACAGCACACAGAAAAGGGCTTTGCTAGAGAAACAGTCATTATTTCTCACTGGTAATAAGCTAGTCTTCCTGCCCTTGCCTCCCCATATGCCTCTGCACAACAGATATGAGGTTCTAGCTGTGGAGGACCAATCAGTGGACAATGTGGATGCTTATCCATCTACACCAATAGAGGAGACAAGGCCTGAACACTCCCCCCTCCATATTACTAAAAAACCACCACAACACAGAAAAAAGCAAATCGTAGTTGTAGGAGAGTGTCTGCTGAGGGGAACAGAGGTCCAATATGTTAGGTAGATCATACTCATAGGGAAGTCAGCTGCCTCCCAGGAGACAACATTAAGGATATCACTAGCAACTTGCCAGTCTGGTACAGCTCTCAGACTAGCAGCCAACACTGCTCTTCCAGGTGGGAGGTGATAAAGCTGCAGTACACAGAGGAACAGTGATCAAAAGAGAATTCAGAGCTTTGGGATGGCTAGTGAAGGAATCTGGGGCCCAGGTGATATTTTTCTCCCTCCTTCAAGTTGCGAGCAATGACATTGGAAGGTACAGATGGGTCCAGTCTTTTAATACGTGGCTTTGTGGCTGGTGTCACCATAACAACTTTGGTTTTATTCACGATGGGATGGCCTACAGGTATTAAGATTACAGGCATCAAATGAGAGCCACCGTTCTCAAAGGGGAGGGAGGGTCTTTGCTCAGAAGCTTTTAGGGCTCATGGACAAGGATTTAAACTAGATATGAAGTGGTGAGGGGTGGGTTCGGGAATAATATCAGGCTTTCCTATAACAAGCTGCATTAGAGCACACAATGGTTGGAGGGATGGGGTGCTGGTATGGGCCCTCCATCTGCAGCCCCAGGGCGTGCTGGGGACACCACATCACAGTTGAAGTTTTGTGGAGATAAGTTGAGGGCTCCTGAGGTAGTAGGCACCAACAAGGAAATTTCCATGGAACACCTTAAGGGAAATAAGGAATAGGGTGATACACAAACACAATCAGCCTGGACAATAGACAGGAGGAGCTGGAAGCTACCAAACTGCTGGAAAGCTATGACCTGATTGGTGTTACTGAAACTTGGTGGGATGCATCCCATGACAGGCTATTGGTGGCTACAGGCTATTCAGAAGAGATAGACCAAGAAAGGTGGAGGTGTTGCCTTCTAGATCAGGAAAGGGTTAGAGTGTGAAGACCTGTCCTCAAAGAATAACCACAAACAGGTTGAAAGCTTATGGATCAGAAAAAGAGATCAAGGCAACAGAAGGAACCTTGTGGTTAGTGTATACTACAAGCCACCTGGCCAAGGAGAACCTACCAGTTAAGCTTTCTTCATTGAACTATGGGAGACTTTATGCTTGCAAGACCTCATCCTGGCAACTGCTCTTCTCAACCCTCCTGGGTCGACGGACAAGATGAGGAGCAGGGAGGTTACAGACTGTCCCACTGTAGGGGAGGATCAGGTTAGTGACCACCTGAGGAAACTGAACATATATAAGTCTGTGGGACCTGATGAAATGCACCCCAGAGTCCTGAGGGAACTCAATAATGTGGTTGCTAAGCCACTCTTCATGGTATTTTAAAAGTTACAGCAGTCTGGACAAGTCCCTGGTGACTGCAAGAAAGGTAACATCGTGCCCATTTTTAAAGCGTAGAAAAGATGACCCTGGGAATTACCAACCTGTCACCCTCACCTCTGTGCCTGGGAAGTCTGTGTGTTACTTTTTAACTTTCTAGCAATAATCATATTATGGGATTTAATTTTTCTCATAGCCTTTTCCTGTTCCACCCAACCCTGCAACATGTCTTTTAATACTGTTTCAATTGGTGAGCTATTGTTGTTGAAAAGTCAAAAGCTCGGTATTGGCACAACTGCTTCTCACTAGTGACACTAGATGTCACAAACTGTTGTGTGACTAAAGCAGCAACAGCTCCTTCTCTAATAGATACACCTCATACAGTCACCATAGACAAATATAGTCCACCTACAAGAGAACCACATGGAGGTCTCCAAACTGTGTCTGTCACAATAAGTAAGAAATACTGCAAGTACACAATTTTTCTTAAATCATAGTTTTGAAGCTGGAGTATCTAACAGTGTTCTCTCACATAGATTGCATTCTTTAGAGACAAGTGATGCATACTTGGAAAAACACTGTCTTTTTAAGTTTAAATATTTCTTCTGCATAATTTTTTTTAATGTGGGGAATATAGCTCATTGTGTAGTCAGTTCCTAGGCCTTTTAATGAATTTTTTTTGTGTGTGATCTTGCTGGATTTCAACATTTAATTATTCGGTCTAATCTATTTCCCATGACAGTATGCGTTTATACAAGTTATTATTTTTCGTTATGATTATGTAATGTGCTACATGCTAAGATTGCAATTAGCACCTTTGGAGAATTCAGTATCTGACATGAGAATGAGTATAATAATGAATAGGTCCAAGAGGTCGATAATATTTTAAAATAAGCTAGATTTTATTGTGTATGACTGTATGTGTGAGAGTAGAGCAGATTTTAAAGTTTCTTACAGCTACACAGTAAGTCTGGAAATACAACAACTGGTTTTCTGATTCATCTTCTAGTGAACTTTCCCATCCTCAAAAGAAAAGAAAATGTGTTATCTGTAATTGCATATGTCTTCTGTGATGTAAAATTATATTCATCGTCACTGTCAAATAAATAGATTACTTATTTGAATATAACTGGAAAATTGTTACAATTGTAAAATTCACAGAAGAAATGTCTGCTTTTCCTTTAACTTATTTAATATGGAAATATATTTTTCAGAAAATCTGGTAAAATTGCACAATTTATACAGTCTATTCTGGATTAAATTTACTTGCTGTCATATTGTTTTGAGGAAGGAAATTAATATACAGGTATTCTTAAAACACCTTGTGGAGATTCTTTCTCTAGTACAGTCCTGCTACTTGTTCTGAAAATTATTTGTAAGGCTTAGGAAATGCAGATTTATCACAGAAGCCTGATAAAATATACACTAGAAAACCCCACACATAGGCAAAAACCTCACAGTTTACATGTTCAATTAATTAATCCTCAGTGTTTTTTTAAAATTATCAAAGCAACGCTATCAAGAGGCAATCCTAAAGATAAATTAATGTATTAAAGAACTCAATGAAACTTCCTCAATATTCCACCTAAAGCTAATCTGGCTAGTGTATTTAATTGTACATAATTCACTCTTACATATTATGACACTTCAAAATATTCCAAGAATACTCAGACAATCTACTGTACATAAAAGCCTGTGACTGCCATTCTATAATAATCAACCTCACTGTTAGAAATATACCCTCCACAATGATATTCTAACTGATTAGTTCTGTTTGTTTTAATAGGAATAGTTAATGATATAAGATAAACTTCTTACACAGAAGAACACTGAAGAGACCTGATTGCTGTCTAAGAAATACACAGTCTAAGAAGAAAACAGGTTAGAATTACAGTGTCATGACATGACCACAAGTGTTTCTCTATAAAACAACAGATGAAACTGTGTCCTATCTGCCTTACATTTCAGCCTGTGTACACATAATTTTTTTTTCTTTTTTGCTCTATTAATATTGTACATACTCTATTTTAAAAAACTGAATACAGAGGCTTGGTAAAAGTAAGTTGGTGAAAATAAAAGACAGAAGATCCTGAATGTTTACCAAGAAGGCAATATACACCTAACAGGAAAGAAGTTCTATGCTAAGAAGAAGTGTTAGCCATGTAGTGTCTGATAAGGGAGAAAGAAGATGAGCGTTCTTGCTGGATTTTGAGGGTTTAGAAAATGAAAAGTCAATCCACTATAAACTTATTAAATGTGCTAATCTATGTCGCATAGAGTAGAGGCAGAGGTTTTACAAGAGTGTTCCCTAAATCTTAATTCAAGGCCAAGGTAGAGTGGGGTCTTGAAATTCAAAACAGATAAAGGCTACCATGCAGTATAATTTCAGCTTGTATAAAACACTGAAAATGTGTAAAGCTGCAGAATAAACAGACAGGATTGCACAGGCTAGGGGAAGAACAAACAATCTGTTTCAGCAAGCTACAAATAAAATAGTATATACACATGCAAAATGAAAGTGAAGATAGCAAACTCGCACAATGCAATCAGACTGTATCAAAAGAAGAAATGTAGAACACTGCTTAGGACTAACAGATTTTCCAAGATGTTACTCAGTAATCTAACAAAAGCATTCTACAAAAAAAATGTGAACTTTTTGCAAATTAAAAAAAAAATCTTAAGAAAATCAGAGAATTTAGAATTTATCATGCTGGGAGAGTGTGATAGTTAAAAACTTTGCTGTCAAACATAATAACTTGTAATACAATTTCAGTATGATATATTAAAAATTTTGTATGCAAAAACACTCTTGCAAAGCCATTCTTTGCTTCTGAGGCAATTACAAAAGTAGAACTACAGGAACTCAGTTACACTTCTGCCAAATTATTTAGAATTTCTCCTAAATTATACCAAGCACCACCATTAAAAACAATAGATCAGACAATAGCATGGCCTAGGCAAGGCACTTCAGCTGTTAAAACACATGAACAAATATCAGATGTACAAGGCAATCATCCACAAGGGAGAAAGGCTCAATTAAAATAATTAAGATTCTTTTTCTTCCAAAATAAATTGTGAGATGCAACAGGTACTGCTATAAAGACAATGCTGGTACTAGCAAATCTGACTATTCAAATGTACTTTTTTTTCTGCTTCACATTGTTGATCCTTACTCAGTTATTTGTCACTGTATAATACAGTTTTATGATTTAGTGTTTGATTGTTCATTGATCTTTCTGAAGTGGGTTGGGGTTTCCTTTATGATATAAGAAGCTTTTCTCTAACATGCTTCCCCTTTGAGAAAATGCATCTTTGCCTCTGCTTTTTTTATTGAGAGGTGAATTTTGTCCTCATCTGTCTGTCGTCAAGTTTGAGCTGTGGTGAAACAGTCTTATTTCTTGCTGCTAAATGAACTACTAACACTAGTTAACACCGTTATGCAACATCCTCAGCTTATTGCAAGCTACTCTGTAGATACTAGATAGCATATGTTCTCCTAGCTTGTTCCTTGTCTCGGCTTCACTAATTCATGTATATGCATGCACACATCCTGTTAAATACATATAACTGTCTTTGCAAGCCTATTGCCTATTTACATACAAGCATAAGCATGACCCTCTTTATGCAACAGAATTCTATGAAAGGAGTAGTTATGCACACTGGATTATTTTAGACATTTGTAGTATGTCTCTGCAACAGTACTGTGAATTAAATTATTTCCTGTGAATTATTTAAGCACCTGTTATGAATATCTTTACATTATATGTGGAGAGAATCACCTGCTATTCCAAGAAAGAGTAAGGTAATCCATTCTAAAACAATGGAAGAGAGCCAGCATTACCTTGACTACAACCTAATGCAATATTTAGTCAACTGATTTAGAAATTGTGAATAAAACTTAAGTGAGAAAAGGTAAGGTATTAGTAGAAGAAATTCAGGGTTTTTTTAATTGATCAGAAATAAGGTCACATACGCAAATATGTAGTTTATCTTCTTCTTATTGCAATAATCTCCTCTTCTTAAACTTTACATTTTTCCTTAATAGTTCCAAAAGGATATTATTCTTAAATTTTATTACATCTATAGCATGATTAAACACTGCTTTTAATCTCATGAGTATATGTGTCTAATTAAATCAGGAAAATATGCTGCAATCTGGCTTCTCTTTGACATATTCTTCCAGTACACACATTTTTTTCACAGAAGTTTGAACTGTTCTGCACAAGTCTCAGGAGGATTTCAGCTGTTAGTATAGAGTATACATACATAGATTATGAGTCCTATCCTTCTCTAGTGTTCTTAGCACAGTTAACATCCTACTCTGCTTTGATGTATCTTCCTTTTGAAATGTTTTTCATATGCCAAAACCTCTGATTAGTGAAGGAGAGAAAACCATGGACAGTTGTTAGAAGTATTTGTAGAAAATATATCTTGAAAATGGAAAGGAAACTGTAGTAAGAAAAAGTTTATAATTTTAGTTTGGTATAGCTTTAGTATAGTTTAGTAGTTTCAGCTTAAATATACTGAACCAGGTAGTGTAGAACCACATCATGTTAATGTCTCTCTTCTACAATCTACTCATAACTAACACTTGAGGCCTTGTTTTTTTTTACAGTTAGTGCTAAAAGTGAACGGAAAGATGTTGTGCAATAAATACAGATTTGAGTTTATCAGTACCCTTATGTCAGTTACATTCCTGAAACTTGAAATGGCACACCTCGCCCATACCTATCTAAACTATTTCTAAAGCATCTATCGTTTTCATATCTGAATGCCAAAGTCAATGCAAGACTATTTACTATGGGTGGGGATAAAGGCTGGCTGAATCCAGATGAAAGCACTCTATATAACTGAGCATGTACTTGTATTATTACTGCCAATAATCAAATTATTAAGTTTTGGAGTGTATTTTTTTTTAAAAAAAATAACCTCTAAAGAACAAAAAGTTTAAAAACCTGAGTATAAGAAAGTATTAAATGAACCTCAGAAGAGCTGTAGAGGGGACAGATATCGAAGAATGAGACTGACAATGGACCCATGAATAACAAACTCACTTTGTATAATTAAAAAAAAGTCACATATCACTACTTGTTGTATCTTAACATACAAAAGTACATCACAAAAGCAGCAAATATTATTTTCAAATTTATATAAAACAAAGGAAAATGACTTGCCAAAGAAAGCAAGTATATGCATGCCACGACTTCAGACTTCCAATCAAATAATTTAGTTGCTACTTTGCACTGACCTTACTATCAAGCTCCAAATATTTATGCTTCTTGCTTCTCCTCCCATTCCTACAGAAAGGAATTTTTCTTTGAAAATAAAGGAAAAATTACTTTCCACTTGAATTACGGAAGTTATATGATTTAAACTATCTAAACATCCTTTCACAAACTTTTGGACATGTCTCAAAAACACTGGTTGTTCAAACAGCTGGGGAACCAGCAATCTTCTTCCCTGCAACTGAAGGTCCTCTCGCCTCACAAAACACAATACATATGATCCCACCCTAATCTCTCCTACCAAACTGCACTGAATAACAGGCAGCTAAGAAAAGGCCTATGAAGAGCCATCCAAGACAATCCAGAAATTAAGATTGTCAAACACATTCCAGAAGACTTAGCTTCTCTTTTCTGTTTTCAGTTGTAATAGGCCCCCTGCATCATTGCATTGATCAGATCTTGAAGTATTACATCATTTTCACAGTAAAAGAATATAATGCAGATTTCTGAGGAATGTTAGTTGGTTTTGGCTAGTAGAATTCATAACCACAAAGTTTTGGAAGTCTTATTTATTTTCAGTTGCTATGTATGTTTCCTACACACCATAGTTTGACGTTGTCTATAGACTGAGAGTGATTCAAGCTAAAAGTTCAACATGACTTAAGCAGCTTTAATTTCACAGTTACAGGGAAGTCTAAACTCTCTGAAGATGTTATTTAGAAAGTTCCCTATAAAAATTAAGACCCCAAGCATCTCTAGTACTTAAACACTTCTGCTTCAACTTAATCTTAAAGCTGTATTTTTTCCTGTCTAAAATCCTACAATAATCATCAGTACTGGCATCTTTCAAGTGTTAGAATGAATTCAGAATTATAGCTGAGAAAGTATAAAGAAGAAAGACTCAGAAAGTGTTCAAGATTAGTGGCTAGCGATGAACTCTGTGTGGAAAAAAATTGGCAAATTTTTCATCACACTCTTGAAAGCAAAATCAAGTCATGTAAGCATATTTCTGAACACAGTGAATGAAAACTTCTTATTGATATAAAAAAAATTTAAAAAAACATTACGTTGTACCTTCCTTAAAACAACTGATGCAGAGAAAAGCTATTTAAATAAATGGTTCCATCTACTTCTTAAGAACTCCCTAGAAAATAACCCAGTTCATATACAATTTTCATAACAATTTTTTTGCAAAACATGCTTTTCGGAAGACCAAATGTTCCAACTGTCCTAGAAGGAATCACAAAACTTCTCAAAGAGGTCTTAAAGGTTTACATCATAATTTTTAATCACAAGTAGTTAACATGCCTTTTGCATAACATACCATCACTTTAATGTGTAAATGGACACATGAACATTACACCCTGCAATTTTATACCTTATTACATAACAAAAATAATGAAAGCACAACCAGGCCATTTATGCAGTCCTTACAAGCCCAAATGAAATGACATCTCAGTTATTTGTGTGAAAAGATAATAACCATATGATGAAGAAAGCGCAGTTTGTTTTCCACAATTCTATATCCTAGGCCTTCACAAAGGGAGGGCCTTGGGTCTTTTGAAAGAAAGGAGGAAGAATCACATTGCTGGAGGAGTTCATAGATCTGCTACCCATTTCTTGACTGTATCTGAGTCCCATTTAAGGGAGTTAGGTACAAATCTAAGTGAGTTGTTCTGGTTCTCTGGATCTGTGGTGGCTGTATTTGGCATCACTGCAATACTGAGCAAGATCTTTAGTGTTCTACATTTAGTTCTTACGCTGCCTTCATAAATAAACTTCTGCTTTTAAGAAAAGCATAAGAAAATACTAAATTTATAAACACAATTGGATTTTGCAAAGTCAGAATGGCTTTTCAACTTATTGATGACTTGAATAACATCATGTTATTAAAATTTGTAATGCCTATGTGAGCAAAGGACCAAACAAGAAAGATGTATACATGAGTTCAGCTATTATTCTTAAAGTACAAACCAGATTAAATTAGAAATACAGAATCAGGGCATTTAAAGAGTTGTTCATAACAGTGGCAAAACAAACTGCACAGAACCTCCATTTTCAAAAGTACTTTTTTCGTATGAGCTGACTAAAATGAATTCTATGGGTATAATAGTAAAACTACTGTACTGCCTTTGTAGCCAAAATATCTAGAAACAACATGTCTGTTACACAGTATCTCAGTTTTCTAAGTAGATACCCAAGTGAAGACTATCAGTAGCTACAGACTTGATGGGATTTGGCAACAAATAAATTTTGCAAGCACACAGTAATACTTCTGCTTCCCTTCATACGCCTGTAAGTCTGACCACACATATTATTACTTAAGATTGAAGTTTTTTTTTTCCTCCACCATTTTAATTTCTGAAACACTATTCTTTGCAGGTTTTCAGATAATTTATTGTAACTTACTTCTTGACTCTCCACTTCCTTACTTGCAGAACAAAGGTGCTGCTAAGATGAGCCATTCTTACAAATCATTTAGAAATAAATATGAATAGTAAAACAACAATAGTCTGCAGGCCTGGGATTTCTTATATTTAGGAAAAATCCAAGCATCTCCTACACTATGAGTTATGCTAATAAAATGTAATAAAGTCTTAGGCACATATATAAAATATGCAATGCACATGCCAGTCACACAGTTATGGTGTAAATGTAATTTCAGACAAATTAAAGTAAACTTGAATAATTTGCTTGAAATGCACTGCATCATTTCTTTGAAAGTATTTCATTGCCCTCCTTTCTGTACAATACTTTTTTATTAGAAAATATGGGGAGAAAAACTCATGAAAAAAAAATAAAGAATACATCAAGATCTCAGGACCACCAAAGCAGAGATATATTATTGAGTCACAATAACCTCATATGTAATATTTTAAAGAAAAATAAATTAAGAAATGAAATTAAGCTGCTGTTGCTGTTTTAGAGAAGAGAGATGCAACAAAATTAATACTTTTATAGATTAGATCACAAACATGTCTAAGAAATGATTGAGTTACAAAAAGAGTAGTACTAGTGAATCATTTAACAAAGGGTTCCCTTTCCGTCTTTCCTCTGTTTATTCTAGCAAGTCCTTTAATAATAACCTCTGTTTCCTATATAATATCAACTTCAACCATTCTTCTCTAGCCTGTTCTTAATTTGAGTGCCATTAAAAGATGTATATTACTCTGCTTTAGGGCAAAAGGGTCATATATTACCAACACATGAATAAATAAAAAATATATATTTACAAGATACATTAAAGCAACAAAATGCCTGCTCACTCTGGTCTGAATAGCATCGAATGAGGTAAGTACTTTTCTTTCTTAGGGCTCTAGTTTTTATTTCTAGGTGAGAAGAAGAAACAAATTATTATCTAATAAAAAAGAGGAAATTAAAGTAGCTTTTGTGCAAATATACTCTTTCTTACTTTATGCAAATTACTGCTTTAAACTTGGGTCACAAATTAGAAATGTGTTTTTCAACCACAGAGGTTCATGCAGAGATCAAACCAACAAATATAATCACTGATATCAAGGAAATAAATGCTCTACAAAACAAAAGTTAATCTGTCATTTCATGACAATTCTCTCAGTGCTTACCAGGTATGTGCCACAGTGAAACGCCGCTGTTTTGGTATGTTGCTATTTAAAAGCATCCTGCGCAAAAGCCTTGGAGAGTTTCGAGGAGAAATAACTGGAGACAGCCGAGGAGAAGCAGATGAAGACTTCCTAGATGTCCTGGACTTTTCATGTTGCAACAGGTTTTCCCTCAGGGTCTTCACAAGGTCTTCATTTAACCATGGATTTTGACTATGTGTATTATCCATGTCAGGAACAGCCAGAGTATCCAGGCTTGTCAGCTGAGCCATGTTTCCCAACTAAGTTTGTTATGAAGGTCTAATACAATCAAATATTGGCTTAACTGCTTAAAGTATTTCCTTTCTAAATCACTTCTCAAGAACTGTGCAAAGCTCCAACTCTAGTTCAGCCTATTCTGTTTCCAACATGGTGTCGCCTGCCCTCAGTGTCTCTCTATCAACAATGATCTACAAAGCAAAAAGCAAGCTAACTCCTCCTGAGTAACCTATTAAACATTACCACTCCTCCCTGCTGTCAAAGATCACTTATTAGCTATCGTAGCAAGTGAGTACGGGAGGAAGAAACTGCTTTAGCACAGCCTTTGTTAGAACTGTAAAGCTGCCTGCTAAACTATTGGAACTAATGTGCTGCAGCTGCTTGAGTGACTTCTGGTTATGTACATAAAAGTGCTGGAGGAGGGCTTAAATATCAGTTGCGTGCTGATTTTGTTTGTTTTTTTCTTTCCATTTGCTTGTTCCTGAACCTTCAGGAGGCTGAAAGGAAGAGGGGGGGAACTCCTGAATAACCTCTTCTGGGTTTTTTCAGTATCTATAGCCTTTATCTTTGTAGTCTCCATTAACAAATCAAGATTACAAGCTTTTATCTCTTAAGCTAATCAGCAAATGCTACTGTTAAATAATATAAAAGGACTTAGGTTCTGCTTTCCCTTCTCTCCCCCGACACCTCTCCGTCCCCTGACCTACCGAGACAGTTTATTACAACTGTTTTTCAAATGCATTTAGGAAAGGCTAGTACTTGGTACCTTACATTTTCCAGATAAACAAAACAAACATTTAAGATCTGCAAACAAAATGAAATAAGACCATGACAGCTACTGCTGTTTGTTTAATGAGAGGTTCTTAATTCTCTATAGTGTCATATCATGACCACTACTTGAATTAAGGAAGTAATGCCTTTTTTTTCTTTTCACAGCTAGAGGGGAAATAAACTATGAAAAGAAATTGAGAGACCTTTCAGAACATAAAAAGGCAAACAAACTTCTATTTATCAGGCCAATACATACTGCTGTGTCATTTTCAGACATAAAAATTTTATTTTTGGAATATCTTTTTTTCATAGGTTTATGCATACAAGATATTAGTGTAGTTTTCTGATCTTTGTCAATCAATTCTGAGATTATTTTTTGTATAACAATAGTACACTTCAGCTATTCTGAAGGACAAAACTTCTACAAACATGTTCAATTTTTTTCATAACTGACGTGACAGTGGACAAAGACCTGCAACAACTGGTGGTAGGCTAATATTTGCTTAAGCTTGGTACCTTCATTTTTACAACAAGAACAGTAATAATGTTTTCAGTTATAACCCCACTTCCTATTCATCCTACAGGAACAAACCATCACCATTTTGTGAGAAATTTCTTTAATGTCAGAGTGCTGGTTATATATAATTTTCATTGGTGCAACATATTTTTCTTCTTTTAGTTTGTCTTACAATCAAGTCTGCTTTTGTGAATAAGGTTTTCCTTTTGACCCCCACACAGTGCCCAGGATTTCAGTAGGGGGAAGGGTGTTTGACTACAATTACATGACCAGTTGTGAAAGGCAACTTCTAGTTTCTGTTTTATGGCAAAATCAGAAATACTGCAAAACCAGCTTTCTGTCACAATGGAGAGGAATTACCTTTAGCACCAAAGCCACAATGCCTCATGAGAGTTATAGAGAGAACATCATGATTCTGACAGAAGAGAGCAGCAACTGAAAGGTCAATTTACATTAAGAATGACATAGCTATCAAGTGTCAGCGCCATTATGTAGACAAGTTTAACTGTACTGCGTCATATGTGAAATTTGATAACAACGCACATACAAATTTAACTCAATACTGAACAGCACCATAGAATAGAGAAATCACTGTGCATTTCTTGGTGTAATTTTCTAAAATACTATGTAATTACTCCATAAAAACTAACACTGACTAAATACAGAATAAAAGCCAAAACCAAAACTTTAAACAATGTTTTTGTAACAATAATATTTAAACTGGAAAAGGATTGTTAATCCACAGACAGAAAACATAATTTGACTAAATCATAACTAACACACAGCTAACAGAATAACTGTGTCCAATCCTTTTCCATTGGAAGAATAGTACAAGTAGCATTAGTCCTCAACAAGCAGACAAAAATAAAGCCATGTGTATAAGAATTTTATTTTCTAGCTAAGAAAAACAAACATACTGCACTGCATTGGGGCCAGCACTGTTTAATATCTTCATAATTGACACAGGCTCTCAAGTGCAGCTTCAAACAAGTTTCCAGATGACACCAAGCTGAGTGGTGTAATTGACACAACTGAAACAGAATGCTGTCCAGAGGGTCCTGGACAAGCTTGAGAAGTGGGCCCATGTGAATCTTAAGCGATTCAGTAAGCCAAGTGCAAGGTCCTGCATATCAGTCAGGGCAACCCACAGTATCAATACAGGCTGGGGGATGAAGGGACTGAGAGCAGCCATGCCAAGAAGGACCTGGGGTACTGGTGGATGAAAATATGGACATGAGCCAAGAATGTGCACTCATAGTCCAGAAAACCAACCATATCCTGGGCTGCATCAAAAGAAGTATAGCTGGCAGGTTAAGGAAGACGATTCTAACCCCCTGTTCCACACTATTGAGACATCACGTGGAATACCCCATCCAGGCCTGGAGCCCTCAGCATAAGTAAGATCCAGACCTGTTGGAGTAAATCCAAAGGATGGCTGCAAAAATGGTCAGAGGGCTGGAACACTTTCCCTGCAAAGAAAGGCTGAGAGAGTTTGGATTGACCACTCTGGAGAAGAGAAGGCTCTGGGCAGACCTTTTTGAAGAATTTCCATACTTAAAAGGGCTTTACAAATAAGATTGTGACAGATTGTGACAATAATTTTTTCAAACATGTATAATGAGAGTTATATTCTTTTATGTTATGAAATACTGCCATCTGATGTCTATTCCAAAGCATGATCTTCAAATAGCTGCAGTTGCTTTCTAAAACTAGACAAACTGATCCGTTGGAGATCAATGTATCAACGATGTTGATAAGACCATTAAAATTTATTACAGTGGGCACAGGATCATGCTCTAAATTGCACTACATTATAAAGATAAGTATTGAAAAGCAAAGTATTAGTCCACAGATCAGCAGTTTTATTACTCTTGTTCTTAAGAATATTAGAACTAAGTCAACAAGGACTATTACCTTGACACCCTGCATTGCAGGTATTGAGTGTGCTACATATTCAAAGACGTAAAATGCAATGTGTATAAAACAGCAAGGTAACCCCTTTTAACAGGGAAAGTGAACACAGTCATTATCAAGTAGCACCATTTGAATGAATAGAAATGCTATTCTTACTTGATTAATGGTTTAAATTTCTGAATGTAGATGTTCCATTCTCCCAGACATTTTGTTTTGATATATGCTTGACTGTTCCTTGTCATAAAAAAAGGGGTGGGGTGGGGTAGTAGAAAATAAGTAATAAGTCTGGGAGTTCTAAATGAGATCATCACTAAAGCAGACACCCAGAGCCATGGAACAATCTATAAACAGTCTCATAATATCAATGATCTAAGAACATATTGAGCTAACCTGTGTAATATCTAGCACATATTTGTATTAAGACAACTCTCTAGCATGCTCATGAAGTTAAGTGAAAGCCTTTGAACTGGTTTTATTATAGACTGGAAACCTGAACACCCTTCACTATAATAAAAAGCAGATGTCTAACTTCCAGCAATACCTAATAACCACTAAGAGAATTAGACAAAAAATACTTATCTTGCAGTCCAGATTGGGGTAAAGACAAAGCAGGAAAAGAGTAATAGCATGAAGTAGCCTACCCAGATGCTACAATAAAGCCTTGAAATAAACCTATTCTGTAAGGAAAAGTTATTATTTCCAGTTCCCCTAGCTACACATTAAAAAAATTATTTTTTTCCTGTAAAGATTCTAGTTAATTAAGGAACAGTCCTACTTGACTGTGTTTTAATAAAGATATATCTAATTTTCCTACAAAGATCACCTCACTTATTACTAAACTGGAAAACATAGTTAGCTAGTCCTTTGAAAAACTTATACTGTTTCTTTTGGCTGGGGTGATGTCGATTTTCTTCATGGGGTTAAGTTTTGGATTTTTGCTGAAAACAGTATTAATAATATAGGGATGTTTTAGTCAACACCGTGCAGTGCGTACACAGTGTCAGGGCGTTTTCTTCTCACACCACTGCACCAGTGAGGAAGATACGGCTGCACAAGAAGCTGGGAGGGGTCAGAGCAGGGACAGCTAATGGGAAGTAGTGAACAAATTCCTTGTTTTTCTTTGCTTGTGTGCATGGCTTTAGCTTTGCCTTTAAAGCTGTCTTTATCTCAGTCTATGAGTTTTTTCACTTTTACTCCTTCAATGCTCCCTTACCAGCTCCTGACAGGGGAGTGAGGCCATGAGCTCCGTGAGGCTTAGTTGATGGCTGGAGTTAAACTACAGCACTTCTTCAGTTAAAAACTATAGTGTGTGTTTGCACACACATTAAAAAAGGAAATCAGGGGTAGGATTATAAATATTGCTGTAGGGGGTTTAATCAATATTGCAAAAGAAAAAAAAAAAGTATTTTAAAGTGTATTTACACATAAGTTAGTTTATGGGCTCTTCCGTAGCCCTACTAGAGAAATAAGATCACTGAAACTGGTCTGTGAAATTCCATCAAAAAAGATATTTACTGCTTCTTTCAAAATAAGAACATTTGACAGCTGATACACATCACTCTTCAAAAGGTAATATCGATAGTGCTTTAAGTGTGTCCATGTTGTATGTCCTGAGAGCATTTAATTCACTTTCTGATTAAATGTTCCAATGTAATACATTCACAGTTAAATCTAATTTTGCAGGTTTTCCTTTGTCACAGCAGTATATGTAAGAGTTCTAAAAAGTAAGATTTTATCCTGCCTGCTATATATTTAATTAAATTGCCAAAAAGTTCAGCACAAAAGCAGAGAACTAGAACCTCCTTATAATGGAATTCAGTATTACAAAAATCTAGAAGTGTCAGTAGCTTCTGCTTTCTTCCAGTGACCACTTAAAGATACTAAAAAATGGAATGCAAGCATTCGATTCTATTACTTTTAATAAACTGTGCTACAAAATATGTTCCTTATGAGAAGTGTACTTAAATATTACAGGCTTACACTGTTAACATTTCAGTTAATCATGAAGATTATAAAGATCTACAGCATACAGAAAAGAATAAGCTAAAAGGTTGTGCAGGTAATACTCTGCAAGATTAAACATGTATTTAATCTCACATAAAAGAGACTAAACACGGATTAAGAAGTAATTTCTGTGTTACACCTACTTTGAACACAGAGTATGATAAGGTTACTTTAATATTACAACTATAATCAGCATATATAATACATTATGCAGTAGTAGCTATTTAAAGTTATCTTTAAAAGAACTTTTATTAGAGCCTAAGTGCAGTCATTCAAAAGGAGAAACATAAATCTTTCACATAAAATATGAAGAGGAAAATTTCTTAAAATATCTTCCTTATGATCAAGTAGAGAATTCCAAACACATAGGAATGCAAGTGAAAAAAATAATCTCTGATGTGCTGCTTCTTTGAAAGCAAGCAGATCAGTATCACAAGATCATAGAAGAATTCAGATTGATAATGATCTCAGGTGTATAAGTCCACTCTTCTGCTCAAAGTAGAACCAGCTGTAAGGTCAGACCATACTGAGGTACTAGAGCACCTGAGAATGGTGCAGAGGAAGCGGAGAGAAAAGAAGAAAAAGTCAGAGATTGTTGTGAAGAGCAGGTGCTATACTGTGGCTTAGTTTCCTCAAACAAATAACAAAATATTGAGGGTGTGGTGTGACTGTGGAGAATTCTAATGCTAGATAAGGTAGAAAATAAGAATCTTGGATGATACTATGATTCTTACTTTCCCCAAATGAATTGCTGGATTTTCATTCTCTGTTCTGTGCATGGCAGAAACAGTCAAGAGAATACCAGATATATTATAATAAAAGAAAATAAGTATAATAGCTACAATAGCTATGTATTACAAGATGGCCAGGGTCAATTGAAAGAAAAAAGATGAACATTTTGCAATCCACACAGAAAGATTTCAGCAGTATTTTATGTAAATGTTAGAGAAAATACTTAGTCTTATACTTACAAAATAATTTGCTAAGCAGAATACAGACCATAACAGAACTTCTAAGAAAGCTCCAGACTTTAAACAGAGGAATACAATGTGTTTCTGGAGAATGAATATACAGTAGAGACTCAAAAATTTTTGGATGATTCTACAGTTCTTTCTCTATGTGTTTTCTATACATGCTCCTAAAGAAAATGAATTAAGGATATGTTCAGAATATAATTTGTTTCTGGAATAAAACTCTATAAACTGAACACTATTGGAGACCATTCACTTTTGTTGCATAAATAATACAGTAAATGATCTGTCAAAAGACTTCCAGCTTAAAAAACATACATTACTATACATGCACACAAGAAAACAAAACCAAAGAAGAGAGGCAAGCAGTCGTCTCAAGAACATTACACTTAGCATTTGGCTATAAATTATATCACTATGTCAACACTGTGTCGGATAGAGTGGAGATTTCCTTCTCATAAGATTAGATATTCCATAACTTGAAGTGAAAGATTAAGAAAAACTATTTCTATAATCAAGAGCTTCCATTAGAAAGGGTTGACCACACTATCATGTTTGACTACACAAAGAAAACTATCAATATTTTTAAAAAATGCCTTTATTGTACCAATGGTTAAAAAAAGGCCTTAGCCAGTGTGACACATGTTAGAATACAGGACAGAAACTTTATAAATATAAAAGCAGCATTTCTTTAAAAAGATGGTATTTCATGTGGCAAGATGCTCAATTTGCCAGGAAAAGAAAGGCAGACACACATACGCATTAACATAGAAGTCAATGACCTCATACGTCAAAAAGAGAATAAACAGAGGAGCAGTAACTGTAATTTCTAAACAAATGTGTAAGGAAACATTTCCTGGATAAAATTAAGGAAAATTAATGTATTTCTGCACAATTACATCAAAGGATAGATAGGAACATTAGGCAGCATTCCTGTCACTGGAACACAGAATATCTTTAACTATTAGTTAATTGTATTCGAAGGACATGGACCACATGAGCAAAAAACCCAATTATAAGCACAAATAACTTTACAGAACAGTCTTGAGGAGCAGGGGAAGGAGAGGCCAGTGGAAAGAACAGGGTACGGCTGACCCTCACCTCCTCAGTCTGTATTTAATACCTATGTGGGCTTGATTAAAAATATAGTAGCTAGGCAAGTTGTGGTTATAATTCTAGATTTCTTAGGGCTAGGTCTGTGACAGATACTGTTAGAACGTATCCAAAATCAATTAGCTTAATGATGAGGGCATCATTTTGCCTGTTGATGTCAATGAATATATGACAGCTTTGTAAAAATCTAAGGATTATAAAACACCACAAGTACTTGGCAAAAAGCATATCAACATTCCAGATTCCCAGACTTTAGAGTTTACTTCTGAAGCTAGCAGGAGCAATAGCTCTTACTAAACTAGACTTAACCCAGCCCCTTCAAACATGGTTGTTAAGCTAAAGGATAATGTACAAATAAACAAGTACATTTCTGAGCGGTCAGACACATGCACAGACAGTTTACTTAAAAAGGAATCTAGACCATCTGTTGTATTTCATGTTATCTGTTATTTTGACCATGCATTAAAAGTTGGGAGGAATTCAAAGAAATATTTATAAAATCAAAAGAGGTTATAAAATAGAAAAATTAAGTCTAAAAGTATACAATAAGGTTGCAAAATTCACTCTTTATCTGGAGATGAGCTACTACTAGATGGTAAAAAATAAGTTCATTAAAAGAAAAATCATAGTTACCGAGAAAGCATTGATACCACAGGATGCTTCAGAGTTTGGAGATTACTGCTTAGGCAGAACTTATGAACCATTCAATTCAAGCTTATTGTTAACTGGATTTTAGAACATTCATGTCACTAAATTTTTGAGCAGATAACAAAAATATACCTTTTAAGGAACCCATTCATGCAACTCCTTTATAGTCACTGCTTTATCTTTTCTATAGGTGTTCAAGAGATCACTTTACATATTTGTAAGAACTGGAACACAAAGAATTTGCCTCTACAATGTTATCAAAAATTGGCAGGTGAAAATGCTGTCTGAGTAAGTTTGGGGTAAAAATGTTTCTGACCTGAATGGAAAAACTTGGGATTGCAATGCTACAAGCATATCTCTCCTTTTTCTTTTATTGAGTTTCCCATAAAGTATGATTTTCATAAATCTGTCTGGAGTCAACAGTAGGTATTTGTGCATTTCCAGTTTTATAGCATGTCTCTCTCCATTTTAGGAAGGAGGACATAAGTGGTTTCAGGCAATCTTTTGTGGATGTAAATGGAAATTTAATTCTACCTTGTAAAATTCTACCTGCAGTCTTAAATTCTTCTTTTTCTACAGAAAAAAAAAACCAAAAAACCTTCAACATTCCTTGCTACTTTTAGTTGCATATGGTTTAGAAACTTTTTGTATAATGAGAGATCTAGTTCTCTATAAAAAATTTTATTCATTCTAATAGTTGCCTGGAGCTTTTGAGCTTAATTTTTACGAGGAATAAAGTAGTAACCAGAAATGCACACTAGAAAAAAGTAATTACACAAGTAGTGTTGTAAAAGAAAACGGTAATAAAGATAATTTTTTCATGTATCTAACTAGAGGCATCCAAAATAACTTATTGAAGTATATCCTATAGTATATATAATTACAGAGGAACAAAAATATTAATTATGAAAGTGATGTATGGGTGTTCTTAGATACTCCAGAGTACTGCAACAATATTTAAATAAGAGAATCATATATAGTCTAATAGGTAAATAAAATCAGTATATTTAGCAGACCTTTAAGATCACCTTATAGACTGCCCAGAATGAATACTTTAGAGAGGTTTTATGTCTGAGTCCATGTCCACTGAATTCAAATTAAGACAGAAACAATGTCCAGAAGCAGGGCAATGAAGCAGAAAAAGAAATCTTCAGAATTCTTAGGAAAAATCCTAAACCAGAAACTGTGTTTATCTAATACAGAATTATACACATCTGTGCCACTACTTCATCATTGGTCTAAGGGACACTTCCGTTTTCAGAGAAGTTTCAAACATTCTTCTTGCACATAACTGTAATAAAAATATCACTTTATACATATATATATATATATATATATATATATATATAAAGCTGAGGGTAAGAACAATTGTCACACCTTCAAAGGATGTTTTAAGCATGTGTATAATATGAAAATTCCTGGATTACTGACCGAAACCAAACTAAACTTACATGACATAAAAATTATGTGAAATATTTGAGGTGCAGTGTTCCTGTTCACAGCAGGGGGGTGGAAATGGATGATTCTCCCTTCCAGAAAAAGCATTCCATGGCCCTTGCCTTTGACAACAGTCTCTCACAACATCCCTCTAAATTGGAGATATATGCATTTGATAGGTGGACTGTGGTGGTTAAGAAATTGGTTGGATGGTTTTATTCAGTAGTGGTCAACAGCTCAACATCCAGATGGAGATCTGCAACAAGTGGAGTCCCTCAGGGGTCCATCCTGGGACCAGTGCTGTTTAATATCTTCAACAATGATATACACAGCAACACAATAAATATACTCAATAGTGTAAATGGATGTTTAGATAAACTCTCAAAGGAAAAATAAAGGTACTAATGATAAAGAGTACATAGAAAAGGACACATTGAGAATAGTATACAGAGGAACTAGAAGGAAAACCTGGAGCTATAAGAAATAGTAGTTATGGTGCAAGACAAAGAACAATACTGAACTGTTAGTTCTGCCAGTTTTGTGAACTGAACAGCCAGTTCTCTGGAAACTTTTTATTTCAGAGCAAACCAAAACTCTGGTGGGATGTTTGTGTTATTGTCTATAGATAGTGAACATCATTATGCTGATAGCTTTACAGTTTCAACACTATAAACTAAGACCCTAAGAAACGGTAAGTCCAGGACAGGAAACAGTGTGAGTTTGTGTCTGGCATCCAGTTTTCAGAGTGATATGATGATGTAACAATTCCATGTATCCTTTCAGCCAGAAGTCTCATCAGAAAATCATTATCTTACTTTCTCCTGGCCTTGACAAATACAGTCTTGTCAGCAATTTAGAACAGTGCTGACAAAAATAATTTCTGTAGCCACTCATTCCAAAATTTATCTGCATCTTTTCCTTTTTTTCTGACACAGACTGCCTTGTAGAAGCCTTCTCTGACTATTTTGCCCTACTTCTATTGTTTCATAATGCTGAAATGTCATCTTCTGCTTAAGAGATCTGTTTCTCTCAGCCCCATGTCATTACTAAATACCTTCAAGCTGTCTTGAGGGTAGTATTTCACTTAGGAGAAAGTACCTATAGACATCTGGAAACTTTATGTTATTATCTACTTTCAAGTTCTTTGTTGGACTATAGAAAAGCGACAAACTACACTACTGAAAAAAATACTATAGTCACATACTTTTAAATCTCTACATTGATCTGCTGCTATTTGTTGCTTTAACCTGCAACAGCTCTTTGGCAAGGATTTTTGAGTTTGGGATGTTCTTGTGGGTTTTTTTAACTATATATTGCTTAGAATTTGGGACAACATAACCAGTAAACAAAAAATGACAGTAACAAAGTGCTTAGAAATCTCAAATAATACCAGAAACCAGGAAATTATCTATAAGTGCTAGGGAGACAGATGTCAGTTATCACCTACTGTAAGTGAAGTCAATGCTAGCAATAAAGCTTGCAGTAAGAAAATGCTCAAATTTTACCAAATGAGATGGCTTGTGGAAATACTCCCTCTAGCGGACTTGTAAGGGAAGCACAGAGTTACAGTAGACCTGAACAAATACAGAAGCAAAAAGCTCTTTTTCACAATTCATAACTAATAAATGATCTTTACATCTACCCTAATGCAGTAGCTCTGACCCATAGCCAAGGACTACAGTTCCACTGGGACAGCTTTTGTACAATTACATAATAAAAAGCTTCAATAAAGAGTCTAAAATTTAACTGGTATCATAGTGAAAAGAGGAGTAAGATAAAGTGAGAAAAAGAAAAGAGAACTTCTCACAAGAAAGGTAGTGATTTTTATGCAGTAGTAAGTGCTCAAGATTTTGAAAACAAGTTCAAACTTAAATCTCTGAGGCTTTGCTCTGCTTTAAGAATTTTATATTTAATTTTCTGGAAAGTGAACAGTTAAACCAGTGCTTGATTTTTATTACCAAGAACTCTAGATGGTGGTTGTACTTTCTGGTCAGTTCCAGTATCTTTCTCTTCTCCCTCCCGTACTTACACATATCAGTCCTAAATTTCTGTTATTAATTTTGGGTTAATTTCAGCCCCTTACCTACTCCAATTTTCCATGTGGCAGCTGCCATTTCCCTGGCTAAATTCTTCCTTCTGAATATTGCTAGAGATTATAATCTGCTGACCAGACGAAGGTAATGACAGCTACAAGCCTGGAACAAGAGAAAGGCTGGACTTAATTAAAACTGTGATCCAAAGTTTAGAGTGGAAGAGGTAAAGCAGAAATTCTAAATGTCAGATTTAGCTTTGATACATGGCAAAAAACAAACCCCTTTGTTGACTGAATAATATGAAATCCTTAAAAAGAGTAAAATTAAAGAGAATTGCAGAGCCTTCGTCAAATAGAGTTAACCAAAGTATGCAACTGAAATGACCAGTGACACTCTGAAATTTATGTATTTGTAATCACTGGTCAGTAAAAAATATTTAGTTAGTATTTCCTAACTGAAGGGGTAAAATTTGTACATTTCAAAGAGAGTTAAACATATACTCTGTCACACTGGCTGCACTGGGAGTTAAACATATACTCTGTCACACTGGCTGCATTCCTCATAGGCTAACGAGTCCATAGTGATTCTTTCATTTTTTTTTCTTTTATTGGTGAAAATGAAAGCACCAAGAGTATAATTTCTTGTGCAGAAGGTGATAAAGTGACTGGAGGATGTAAGGAACCACTATGGGAGAAGTAAAGCAGGAAGGACCAGGCTGATACTGAGAAATGTGCTTCTAGCTGAGTGACTCTGAGTGCACTGTAGATACTACATGGCAAATGTGGTAGCTGCAGAAGCAAGCTACTCAAGTACATATGGAACATAGAATCCCAGAACTGGAGAAAAACTGTGGTACTTGAAAATTCCCCAACACTCTTTAGCAACATCTTGTTGGTCTTCTCATCTTGCTTTAGCAAGCAGGTACTCTCTTGAACTTTGTCACCATTTGCTTGCAAAACCCCTTTCCATCATCTTCCAGCAGTCCACTGGACTGGAGGCTGACTGATGTTGTGCCCATCTACAAGAAGGGTTGCAGGGAGGATCCGGGGAACTACAGGCCAGTCAGTCTGACCTCAGTGCCAGGGAAAGTCATGGAACAGGTGATCTTGAGTGCTATCATGAAGCACATGCAAGAGAACTGGGTGATCAGGCCCAGTCAACATGGGTTCACAAAAGGTAGGTCTTGCCAAACTAACCTGATCGCCTTCTCTGACAAAGTGACTCAGCTGCTGGATGAGGGAAAGGCTGTGGATGTGGCCTTTCTGGACTTCAGTAAAGCCTTTGACACAGTTTCTCACAGTATTCTCACAGCTACGGAAACTGTCAGCCTCTGGCCTGGACAGGCACACACTCTCCTGGGTGGAAAACTGGTTGAATGATTGGGCCCAGAGAGTGGTGGTAAATGGTGTTAAGTCCAACTGGAGGTCAGCTACAAGTGGGATTCCCCAGGGCTCAGTGCTGGGTCCAGCCCTGTTCAATGTCTTCATCAATGACCTGAATGAAGGCATGGAGTGCACTCTTAACAAGTTTGTGGACGAGACTCAGCTGGAGGGTAGGGAAGCTCTACAAAGTGATCTGAACAGGCTGCACTGCTGGGCAGAGACCAATGGCATGAGGTTTAACACAGCCAAATGCCGGGTCCTGCACTTGGGGCACAACAACCCCATGCAGAGCTACAGACTGGGAGAAGTCTGTCTAGAAAACTGCCAGGAGGAGAGGGACCTGGGGGTGTTAGTTGACAGCAAACCGAACATGAGCCAGCAGTGTGCCCAGGTGGCCAAGAAGGCCAATAGCATCCTGGCTGGTATCAGAAAGGGTGTGACCAGCAGGTCCAGGGAGGTTCTTCTCCCTCTGTACTCGGCACTGGTGAGACCGCTCCTTGAATCCTGTGTTCAGTCCTGGGCCCCTCACCACAAGAAGAATGTTGAGGCTCTGGAGCAAGTCCAGAGAAGAGCAAAGAATCTGGTGAAGGTGCAGGAGAACAGGCCCTATGAGGAAGAGCTGAGAGAGCTGGAGTTGTTTAGCCTGGAGAAGAGGAGACTGAAAGGAGACCTCATTGCTCTCTACAGCTACCTGAAGGGAAGTTGTGGAGAGGATGGTGCTGGCCTTTTCTCCCAAGTGACAGGGGACAGGACAAGAGGGAATGGCCTCAAGGTCTAACAGGGGAGCTTCAGGCTGGACATCAGAAAAGAATTTTTCACAGAAAGTGTCACTGGGCACTGGAACCGGCTGCCCAGGGAGGTGGTTGAGTCACCTTCCTGGAGGTGTTTAAGGCATGGGTGGACGAGGTACTGAGGGACATGGTTTGGGGATTGATAGGAATAGTTGGACTCAATGATCTGATGGGTCTTTTCCAACCTCGTGATTCTATGTTTCTATGATTCATTCAAATGCAATTATTTGTTATTTTATTAGTAACACTAGTAGATTTTCTCCCAATAATAAGAAGTTTCTTTGTTTGTTCAAACACATTTAGGTGTGTGCACTTACAAATCCGACTTTGTCTTTTTCCCTTGAACTTCCAGACTGCTACTAAATCTGAGTTTTCTGCATCTTCCATGGAGAACTGCAGTTGTGACAAAACCAAACTGTGGGTGCTTGCAGCACTGGAGGGCAAGGCTGCTACTTAGGAAATAAATAGGTTCAACAAAATGGGTGGACAAACATGGAGTTCAACAAAGGTAAATGCAAAGTGTTGTAGCTGGGATTGAATAATTCCTTGCAACAGTACAGACACTTTTCTGTCAGCCAGAAAACAACTTCCCAAAAAAAGATCAACAGTTCCTGGTGGACAGCAAGTAACATGTTTCAGCTGCACACCTTGCAGCCATGAAAACCAACAATATACTGGGCTGTATTAACAAAAATGTTGTCAGCAGACTGAGTAAAGTAAGCTTTCCTGTCCTAAAAACACATGGAGATTATTATGTTCTGTTTGGGCTTTCCAGTTCAAGAAAGACAGTGGCATGCTGGAGTCACTCCAAAGAACAGCCACAAAGATGATGCTAAGAAAAGTGGGTTTGTTCATCCTTAAGAAGCATGTGCTAAGCAGAGATCTTACTGCTGTCTGCAGCTACCTGACAGGGAGGGGTAGAGAAGATGGAGGAAGACTCATAACAGAGGACACGTGGCAGCAGATACAAACTGGAGCATGTTAAATTCTGACTGAATATACATGAAAAGAAATTCCCATAAGCATGGTCAAACATTGGAACAGGTTACCCAAAGAGGCTATAGGAACTCCATCCTTGGAAACATTGAAAACCCAGTGGGAAATTCCCTGAGCAACCCTGAGTCCAGCAGAAGGCTGCACTGAAGATCTCAGAAAGGTCCTTCCAACCTATGGGACGCTCTGTGTCTGAGTGCTGTCCCACAACTTGCTACTATGGAGCAGGAATTTTTTTAAAAATTAATTTAGGTTTCAATAATTAGGTTAAACATGTGATACCATGCTGGAGTTTTATCAGAAAACCAGAATGCAAACAAATAAATGCAGGAGATAAGGCAAGCGCACCTACAAAGTTATATATAGTGAAAGGGGATAGGCTAAATGTTTTGTTCTGGTTTATGATTTGAGAACTGGGTATAATATGAAGCTACTGGGGATGAAGTACACAGATAAACAATTTGGTTAATCATGCAATAAACAGCTGAATTGTGAAACTCCTTGTGAAGAGCTGCTGTAGATAACAGAAGTTCAAAAAAAACAAACAAAGCAAAACAAAACAAAAAGAAACCCACCCCAAACCTGAGCTGAAGCACACACTAAACAAGCCCATGGAAGGGAAATAAATTTCATGCTGTTAACTCAAGAGGACCCACATCCTAGTTGGAAAGGACTGAAGCTGAAAATGACTGGGAGATTAAAAAGTAGGCTTATCATAGTTGCTTGCACTGTTCTTATATATTTTCTTAAAGTCTTGCTTATAAATAAAAACAATCAGAAAATATTGTGCTTGATGAACTACTGGCTTCTCCCCAAACAACTGATATGAAGGACTGAGAGACTGAAATCAGTGCTCAGCCAACTAACAGTTAAAAGACATGGTAACATGCAAGAAGGGAAAGCTAGTGGAAAAAAAAAATCTGAAATGGAAACTGTGCATAGATTTGAAGATGAGCAATTTGTGTTTTAACTTCATATGAAGTGGAAAAAAGTTTGTTCAATTGCAATCAACAATACCTTCAGGAACAGAAGGAAAAACCTCAGCTAAACAATAGGAATGGACTAGTTTAACAACAGTGTTCTACATATTACTGTAGAGGGGAATGCCGACGAAAGAAAATAACTTAAAACATGTTTTAAAGAAAGTGAAGACAAGTTTTGACAAAAATTTTAACCCCAATATTGTAAGTTTGAAAGATAAGATATGCTGAAGTACCAGAGTAGAAGGAGAGCATAAAATTGTGGATAAGTGTATACAGATTTTTTGGAAAGTAACAATGAATTGATGAAATTCATAGTGATGACCTCCCAACACTAGTTACTGCAAATCCTATTTCTTAAAAAGGTGATCGTTTTTAGTAATCTTCAAATCTGAATGGACTGAGAGTAGATTTAAAGTGAATCTGGACTTGAATATTTCAAGGGAGAAAATGCTCCTGTCTCTGCTTGCATAATACGTGCTTGTTAGGATAAAAAAAAAAGCAATAATGAAATCATTCTTGAGGAAACACAGAGCCTTTTGGAGACTCCCAATGATGATGCTATATTGTTTTCAAAGCACCACTTGAAGCTAAAGCTCTTTAAAAATCTGTTTCCCCTCCCATAATTGCCATCCTAGAGAGTACTGCACAGCAGGAGAGACGTCTGACCTTTGAAAACATTTATAAAGGACTACATTAAAAATACAAAAATATAATTTAAGTCTCCTGAATGCACTTCCTACAACATTGCCTCAGATTCTTAGCTACTTCCTTTCTTCAACTTTAATAAGTGTATGGTAACTCAAAACCCATTATCCTGTCATAATGGGACAGGATATTCAGCAAGTTCTGTCTCACGCTAAAATCAAGAAAATGCCATTTCCTGCTTCTATTAATGTGGCACATAATATGGTAAAAATTCTTTCCTACCCTTTATCAAGGCATTACAAGGTTTTCATATTTAAAAGAGACAATAGATCAGTAAGATAAATCCTTCTCTTTGCATCCCAGAAAGACTGCCTTTCACAAATAATTTTTTTGTGTTTTTAAATAAAATCTGAATCATTCAGATTCTGTTAAGGTTCTTTCTACCAGGTCTGAAAATTTGTGCAGAAATAGGGAAATGGATTTCATAGTGTTAGAAAATGTCTTAAGAAATTCTTCTATGAGCATGAGTGAGTGAATCTTTAAGGTTTTTACTAATTTAAAAAAAACCTATCAAATTGCTATCATTAAAAAAGATATAAAACTGATACAAAGAAGCCCCTCCCTGTGTCTTTGATTCTGTAATTTCTGGAGATTCTTCAGCAGTAATTAGGCAAGTAACCCCTATCTGATGTGTTTCTATTCTTTACCGGCATGGGAAATAAAATTAGACTTTTTTTCCAGACCTCACTTTAAAAACATTGGTCTTTGGCACTCTGTGCTGCTATTAAATTTCTATTTAATATTTTATTATTTTAATTTTTTTAAAGAAGAATCTAGTACTCAAATTCATATTTCCACAGCAATAAACAAAATCCTGTAGCCTAAGTGTTGTCCCACAGATGGAAGTACAGGTGAAAAACAAGTGATCTTCAGTTCTGCAACCAAAACAAGCAACATATAGAACTAACAAGAAGTTCTGAACAAGCAAACAAATTCAGGAGAAATTTTTTATCTGGGTCACACAGTCCTGTAAGCTGTCTTATTTTCCTGAAACTTCAAGGGCTGTGATCACATATATAAAATGAAAATAACATGCCTCATCTTCATCTATAATCTCACATTGTATTAATGAAGAAATAAAAAGCTCAGAGGAGTTGATTATTGCATTTTCCTCAACTGTCAAATCAGCAGCATTTACTCATGTTTAACAGTAGAGGGGGCTCAATTCCATAAAAAAAGATCAAGTTTATGCCTTGACAATGTTGAATACAACGTCTTTCCCTCTAATAAAGAACTCGAAAAACCGAAAAATCAATTGCAAGCGTCTTGTGGAAGAAATTTGTTGTGCAATGAAAAGAAACAGATTTCTTTTTAAGTCCTAAATTGAAAAATAAGAATATCCTTACTTAGTGAGAAAACTAATTCTAATTCTACCAAATTTGTTTTCACTTTGTAAAAACAGATACAGAAAGACAGTTAAAATAATAAAAAGGAGGAAAGGCTATTACAGCACACAACTGCCATTATTCTATGGATAAATGACAAGCACTGAATTTCCTATCCACAGAAAAGCAGAGGAATGGAAATTGTTTGGGGATTATCAGTGTGTCCTGATAAAGTTACATGTGCTCCGAGGAGACAGGAACTCACCAGGACAGAAATTCTGTGTTGGATGGCAGTACAAAGAGCAATGCATGATTCAGAAGACTCCAGAATATGCTAGCATCAGGGAAATACCTCAAAAAAATGGTTTTGGTAGATTATTTTTATTTTTACTTTCTAACACTAACTTTGAAACAACAACAAAATGGCACAGCACCAACTGCAGCTTTGAGTTATAGTTTGGAATGTATTTTGCCAGAGATTCAAATTCATTCTTAGTACTATTTTTTTCTGAATATAAGAATTACAAGGAATAACAACATTTATTTGTTTCTTAATTAATCAAATGAAGTTTAGAAAAACTACCTTGAAGTAACAATGATTTTACTGCAGACCACTGCCAAAGCTTAGCAAGATCATAGGAGGTCTTTTAATTGATTCATTCAGCTTTGGGTCATGCTTTGAGTGAGATGGTTCATGAACACTGAAAGTAAATAAACCCACAACTTCATATTTTTTAAATTAGCTCAGTGGCACCATAATGATGGAAGGAGCACCTGATCCTACCAAGGATCCACAGAAATCTTTCTTTCTAGTTCTCCACACTAAAAATCTAATTACCATTCCACAAAAGAAAAATAAAGTGTAATTTTTAATTTTCTTTTTTTCCCTTTAATTACACACATTGAGGTAACAGTATTTATTTCTCTACCATAATAAGCAGCTTGTAGCTTCTTGTTAGATACTTGTTTCATACACCACACTTTTAGGTTAATCTTATACAAATAAACCCAAGAAAATAAGCTTACAGGTCCCTCAAATTATTACTATATTAAAAAAAGTATTGGTTGAGGTATGATTTAAATATTAAAGTGGCAGGAGGGGTGGTGTAAAATGGTCTCTCTGCTTGCTGTTTAAGATTTCTATACTTTAAGCTTACTAAAAAAATAAGGGAAAAGAAGTGTATCTTCTTTTGAATTGCACGTAGTCACCCCCAACAATAACTTTTGCCCATTTTTGCTAAGTTAGTCAAGTTCTTTTGTCATCAAACTTTTCTAAAAAAAAATCATAATGGCCTGTATTTTATAATAATAGAATCTCTTTGGAGGGTTTTTGGGGGTGAAGGAGGGGTAGGGAGCAGAAGAGTCTCACAAAACATATCTAATGATGTTCAAGTTATTTCAGAAGAATGCCTCAAAAGATTTAATGAAGTATTAAAAATAGGTTACAACAGTGGTGAGAAAAGGTCTTCAATATAATATTAAACAACTTTTTATTTTAAGAAATCAATAAGGAAAACATGCTAATGAGTATTAACATTTGTGAAAGGTCACAAAATGTAAAAGATTTTGTGCACATTTAAAAAAAATACTTTGGTTCACTACGCATTAAAAAATATCCTTGAATATTTGATTGCTCCTTTTGATTTTATAATATACAACCTCTTCCTGGCACACTGCTCAAAGTAAAAACTGTTCAATCTATAAAGTTTACATGTTATTTTCTTTTCAGTTCTCATGCAGGAATACAGTGTCCTACACTGCATGACTAAGAATGCCACATTCAAAAGTGGAACCAAATTAATTGCACAATATTTGTGATTTAGGCATATTACTAGAAATTAATCATTTATCCACATAGTTAAAAGTACACAGAATACAAAAATTAAATATGTGTGTATCTATCTATCTATCTATCTATCTATATCTATATCTATATCTATATCTATATCTATATCTATATCTATATCTATATCTATATCTATATCTATGAAAGTGGACACACAAGGTGGGTAAGGGGTTGAAAGGATGCATGGAAGAAGTTTGTTCACACCACCTCAACCTCTCAGAATATGAAACAAGATCTTATGAAAGCAATTAATTTTTTATATGGGCATCTATTAGATATTTCTTACAGAACATAATAAACACTTTTACAGAAATGAAAAATCAAAAAAAAGAAAAACTATTAAAACCCCAGCAACCTAATTGCTTTCAAAATGTAAAATATGTTTGTTGTAACCTTGCCACAAAGGCTAAAACAAATGAGTTGAAAAAAAAAAAGAAGTAGAAAAATACATTCAAGAGTCAAGTACTAGATTGATATTTAAAAAAACCCAAAACACCCCAGGAAAGCTATATAACGTTGTAAATTATAGAAGTCAACTGTTAAGCAGAATATTATCTGTTATAAATACAAAAACCAGGGTGTTTCAAAGTCTCTTCATTGCAGGAATCTGGATTCTTCCAGACTGTAATTAGCTCCAGACAGAATTCTTCCCTAGAACTAAGTACTGGTAAAACAGAGAAAAATTACACAAAATTCAGATGCTCAGAACAGTACCCCACTACAGATTAAGCTGATCATAGCCTGAAATTTCACATCCTCACTTCTCAAACCATTTATTTTTACCTTTTTCTTTTAATCACATCAATCACTTGTATGGTAAATCAAGTGAGAAAGATAAGTCTGTTGAAGTTATTCCCAGCAAAACTTTGACAGAATTCCAGTTGTTTTACAGGTGCATTAAATACATAAATTAGTTTATTCTATTGTGCCACAGTAAAGGAAGCAACTGGAAAGTGCTGACTTTTTTAAAAGCTGATCTGAAATGGCAAGAGAAGTTTCAGAGAGTCTATAGCTGTAATTAAACAAGGCACTCTCTCTGCAAACTTAAGTTTAAAAGCAAAAATTTTCCTAACGTGAGTATAATACTAAACTTCTATAATTAAGTGTTTTGAAATAGCTCTATATCTTCCGACAATTCTGAAAACTTGTATTTTTAGGTTTTATTCTTAGAGTATCTTCTATTAATTAAACTTCACATTTTGAGATGAAGAATGTTTTCATTAATAAAAGTTTAAACAAATCCTTTAAAGAAAACTTCTTCCATCAACATTATCAGAAATAGACCTATGCTAGAAAAATAGGGTCTCAGGTTAAAAGCATTAGTCTGTCAAAAATTCCTACTTATATTCTGACTATTTTCCTAAGGAAATTAAGTTTTATGACATCGTGTTATTTTCATAACCATTTTGGAAGAAATTGTGACTTAAAAGGACAAAATTGTAAAGTCAAAGCAACACTGTTTATAAACTCTGCAAGACATTTATGTAAGGGAGAATTATGTTTGCAGCTCCACAAAGCAGGCTGAATGTGAACTTTACATCCAAAGAATACACATAGAATATTTATAAATGTCTCGACTTCATTTAAAAGATTCATTTTGAGAAGGCACTGTTTCAGACACCAAAGTCAATCAACCGCAAGACACCAATCTGTAGTTCACTAGGCTCTCTTAGTTCTATTGTCCATTAAACTTATTTTTCAAGGCTAGAAAAGAGTAGTTCACAGTGTAATAAGGTATGAAGTCAGGACTGTGGATATTCTGGTTGTATCATTGGCCCATGTTAATTTTTTTTTCTTGGAAAGAAGCTGAAGTTTTAATAATGATGCCCTACTTGCAAAATTTGCATATACTCTGTACCAATATGAATATTTGTAGTAGATACTGCAGACACTTTAGACATGGATTTTGGAAGTCAGGCTTAGATCAGGTGGAATGGCTATCCTGAACTGAGATACTTATCCTAATAGAAATATTCCCACAGGGTAAAAAAGGTACAGTACAACATTATTACAAAATTACAAAAAAAGTTGATTAAGAAGCTAAACCTTAAATTTCAGGTGCTGTTTGAAGATATACTTAAATCTTATCAGATCTAAATATAGAGTATAAAAATTAGGACACAAATATTCTAGGTAGATGATGGACTGCTTTCTTTTTTCAGCTTTACCAGGTGTTATCTCTAGTTGCAAATTCAGGGGTGGATCAGAAGTTATAGTAAATGCAATATTTTATTGGTTAAGTTTTCTTTCTGAAGAGTTACGTTGGGGGCCAATTATCTACTTTCTAAAGTAATAGTATCTGCTGCCATTTCTGTTATACTTCCTAATTCAATTTAAAAGTATGTTCTCTTTTCTCTACTATTGCTTTTTCTGGAGAATTGCTAAACTTAATGCTCTTTGCTGGCCTCAAAGGGATTCACACAAAGCTCTTCACAGGCTGATAGTTCTTCTTTGAGTGGTCTGTACAAATGAGAAAACTACTCCATGTACCTTAAACTTAAAAGATCTTTAAACAGAGCAACTCAAAAAGCAGAATATCTTAAAAACAGTTTCTGGTAGGAGAAAATATACAGTGTCTTGTTGCTCAGTTTACTGCAGTTTGATACTGAAACTAGATATGCTTCTACTTATTTCACTGCAATTTGTATTTAGAATCATAGAATAGGTTGGGTTGGAAGGGACCTTGAAGATCATCTAGTTCCAAACCCCCTGCTGTGGGCAGGGACACCTCCCATTATATCATCTAGCCTGACCCTGAACTCCTCCAGGAATGGGGCATTCACAGCTTCCCTGACAACCCGTGCCAGTACCTCATCACTCTCATCGTGAAGAAATTCCTCCTTATGTCTAGTCTAAATCATCTTTAAGTGCATCACAGCAAAGACACAGGTGAACTGCAGTCTGAAATTAATCCTACATCAAAAGCCAAACTTGCTCGGAAGGCATGTAAGAGGCAAGTGTATCTCAGTCCTCCTCCCCCTCTCACCTGCCTTTCATAAAAATGAAGGGAGGCAAATTTGACAGGGCAAGCAGGATGGTTACCTTTTTGAGTAGTATTTGAATTCAATACAGCAAATAGCATCTTTTTATTTTTTACACCTGGATATAACTCAAAGAGCAGGACCCAGAAAAGAAAGCGTGGCTGTTGAGATAGAAGTCTGAGCACATACTCTATCGGGGCTTGAATATCTCCTAATTAATTTAAAGCTGTCCATTTAAAAGCCAAAAGTTACATTTTTCAGAGTATGGATTCAGCTTTGTGAATAAAGTGCGCTCTTACTCCAGAGTAGCTGTAAAACAATTAACACCACACAACATCCCCAGAAAAGAATTGTTTCAAACTTATAAAGACTGCTCGTAACAGTGCTGGTAGGTTTTCTTATGCATATAGCCATGACTGAAGCCCTGAAAACGTATATCACTTCCTCTATTTAATCAGGAATAAATTCCTATGCAAAATCAGACTAGAAGAGAAGCTTTGCTACTTGTACCACTAAGGATCAACATTAACCATCCTTTTCCTTAACTCTAGCTATAACATTTAAAACATTTTTAAAAGTCCTAAGGCAGCTTGTAGGTGAATTGAAAAGGGGCTTGTGGAACAATTCTTAATAGAAACTGTTAAGTAAAGCAGAATAAGTTCCATGGTGAGCAATCACCTGCTTCCTAACTTTCCTACATAGATTACTCAAGACAAATAATTATTTTACATTTCTCAGAGAAATAGGACCCCATTGTCGTGCTTGTTTACAGAGACTAAAATATTTGTTCAATCAGATAAAGCATCTGAAAGTTCTGGGTTATAATTGACTCATTTGATCTTCCTTTAGTTTTGCAAACTGCTACTCTGGTTTTCCTCACCACGCACTGGATATGAAAATATAATGTATGAATATATATACAAATATGCATACACAGAAACATATATACATGCATAAATATGCACATATATACAAAAGCATTCTATGTTAAGCAAAACCAATGTGGCTATTCAATATTAGCTATTCAACATTAGTTAATACAATATAGATCTATTTACTCCTTTTGAGCTTGGACTTCCTGCATTGCTAAATGAAATAAAGCAACAAAATTTGAAGAGTATTTGACCAATTTTACATAGAGAATAGCAATATTTACCTTTTTTCATCATGAAATACCTCTCTTTTTTTTGTTTTCATGCTGATGTTTTAAAAATTCCTACTATTCTTTCATTCATTCTATTCAATTTTACACGACCTTAAGTAACAGCTTATTTGACCAAATTGATGTTTACACATGAGTACATGACTTTTTATGACATACAGTAATTATAAGAAATATTTGCAGAGTATTCAACATAACAGGTAGTCAGCAAAACAGGTATTTAGCCTGCAGACTCAAAAATAATACTATGCCCAATGTTCCTATTGTTCTCAAAGGAGTCCTTCAATGCTGAGTATGTGAAACAGATTTCTCAATGTGAAACAGAGAATTCAACTGGGTGCCTAAAACAGACAAGATTTCTCCTGAAAAATCTGCAATCTGCATTACACAACTATGTCCATAATCTTCACCAGCTGGCAACTTCTAAAGTCTAAGTACATATGAATGCAAAAATCATATTTCAGCATTTAGGATATTTAAGAGAACATTTGACTGTTTTAGAGAATGCCTAAATACTGAAAATTTTTAAAAAGGTGATCTCTAAAAAGAAGTGACTTCAGGTAAATATTTAAATTCAGATCTGTTTACAAAACCCCAAGTCAAAATCCTAATTATAATTAACTGCTTTTATGAATAAGTTTAAGGAGAAAGAGAAAAATGAAAGAGGTTATCTAAGGCTGTTCCTGCATTAGCAAGTAGTGAGGCCTGATGCCCAACAGGAGCACACCTGAAGAATGAAATAGCTAGTACAGGAGACTCAACTTCCATTCTCTTTGTTTCAGAAACTTTAGGTCAATATGCCTCCGTTCTAATCCTATAGACAAAATGCTGTTTAATGCTTTGAGTGTCATAGAGCATGCTCTAACTTCTTCTAGTTTAGGTTTAGAATACAAGAGGAATTAAACTAACTAATTTTAACCCACCTACTCAGCATAAACCAAAATGAGATAAGGGTTTTTTCAAGAGTTTTTTTTTTAAAAGCTCAGTCCTGATCCAATCTAAAATGTTGGAAGTAGCCACATTCTCTCTCTTGGAGCAGACACACTCATAATATAAATTGGCTCCAGCAACTGAGTCAACCACAATCTTTCTGTAATACATATGCTTATCTTCAGATTCTGTTTCAGAACTGCATGCATTTTGTCACCCAAAGAAAACACAATGCTGGCAAGAAGACTGTAATATTCTGATGAGCTGGAGGCACTGGCCTAATTACCATGATTTTCTATGAACATGACTGACAAGAAAAGTTTGTACATGAGCATATCATGTTTGTATTTTCTTCATATACAGTCATACACAATTATTTTAAAAAATTGCTATTATAAAGAGAGCTTTACTTCAAAGATTTCATACTTTGCTCATATAAATACAGATTCTCAGTCTTCAAACTACTAAAATTTTAATACTGTAGGCAGGCATTCCCATTGCCAATATAGAACTGTGTCCACAGATTATAAACCACTGCTATGGCAAAATGATTATTAAAATGTCTTAAAAGCAATAAACAACAGAAGGTGGAAAAAAACCCTAAAAAAATAGAATAATCTTTTGAATATTCTTCCCATGACTTGACTTGGCAGCTGAAGTTCATATACTTTTTAATAATGAGAACGAATATTTAAAATCTGGCAGTATCTCCAAGTAATCACTGCCATGTAAAGCGTTCCAAACCAGCTTTTGAGTAAGCTCTAAGATTAATTATTGTTACTTAAAAGTGAAATGTTGTAGTACACATGATCTCGTAATAGTAAAGTTTTTAAATGGCAATAAACACAGTCTGGGGGAATATGAGGATGGTTTTGTTATGGTACATATGAGAAGGTTCCACTGAAGTAGAACAATTGTAAATTATAATTTCCATTTGTTCTCCCAGGTTCCTGACAAAGAAATGGCAGGTAGTACCTCAGGGTTTAGAATTAAAACTAGGAAAATTGATCCTACATGGAAAAATAATAATGACACTCAACTCTTTTCAGGACAACTGTATTGTCCCCTGAACAAAAGTCTCAGCAGAAATTTAGCAAAAATTACCAAACTGCACTGGTTGATCAAGTTTGATATCTTTACCTCAGTTCTGCCAAAAAGAATCTAAGCAGGGAGGTGGTTGATTCACCTTCCCTGGAGGTGTTTAAGGCACGGGTGGATGAGGTATTGAGGGACTTGGTTTAGTGTTAGATAGGAATGGTTGGACTGGAAGATCCGATGGGTCCCTTTCAACCTGGTTGTTCTGTGATACACCTTAAAGTAAAAAAACATTTGTCCTTGGTAATGTTTCTTGATAAATTTTCTTTAATGATGAGTAAATACAGCATAGAGTTAATTGGATTACCACTATTACAGTGTTGAAATGTTATGTAGTAAGTGAAGAAAACATTACAATGTTTTAGAGCCAGTATGGAAAGATTTGTAGACTCACAACAAATATTATTCTCTACAGTTCGGCCCTTTTATTGTTGCTAAAAGATATTCATACACCTTAACACTACCTGTAATCTCAATTTTTAGATACTTGATCTCTGGATTTAATTTTGCACTGTTCTAGGTCACTCTATAGGGTCCTGGTAGTATTGAATTTTTACTTCTGATTTCACTGTTTTCTCACTCTTATTTACAAACTATCTGCTCAAGATTTATTTTTTTATCTCCAAGCCATGTGTAAACTAAGTCATTAACAAAATCATGTGACATGCTTCTAGAAACATTTGCACTGAAGATTCTCTACTGGAAATTAACTTTTTGACCAATTAGGTCTTATTCAGTGCAACTCTTGATTTTTGCATAGGCTATATCTAATAAATCACGTATCATACAGTTCAAGTCAAACAATTCAAGGAATTTAGAGAATAAAATAGTACATTTTGGTAGCCACATCTGAGGACTCATTTTAGAATAATATTAAAATGTACATTTAGAAAGGAAAATAAAATGGTGAATATGTATTATCAAGTACCAATCAAGTTGTACTTGCAGAAGAGTACCTGCAGAAGTAACTCACATATGAGAATATCCTCAAACAGATTAAATCATAGACAAAAGTTTGCAAGATAGCAATCTTCAAATGAAAACAAATAATTGCCTGCAATTGAAATTATATTTCATTTAAATAGTGTAAGAAAAAAATAGCTATCCATTTTAAAGTATCTCAATCTCTAAGATTTCCAAATTGTACTACAATAAAAGCATTATTTTAAATTAACTTGAAGTACAAATTACAGTTCTGTGTTCTCATTCCCTCCAGACAGAATTCTGCATTTAGAATACCTCTCTGTTCTCTAGGGAAACATATGGTCTTGAACACTTAAGGAAATATGAGTCACGTAATGGGTTCCCTTCTACAGAGCTGTACATATGAGTTTATAGTAAAAAAAAAAACCCACTAGAATCCAGTATTCCATAGACTTCTGTAATTACAAATAAATTGTATCATCACTCTTCCATAGACACTTAATATTAAATTTTACAACTGTCTTATTACCTGATGTTCCAGACAAAATAACATTTTGATGAAAACTATAAAAAGGCCTGTGTGAAAAAGATGTCTCTCATTTCACCGTTTAGTATTTTGTAGTTTTATTTTATGTAAGACAGAGAGTTTTCATCAGCTTTTCAAATTACCTAAGACTGTGAATCAGTAGTTAAGCTAACCACCTAGTTGCGAAAGTAACCTCTTCAGTAACTGCCTTCTTCTATAGCTGGAAACAGAGAAAGATTTTCACAGAAGATTTGCCTCAGTTTTTTTGGTTTGGTTTGGTTTAATTTGAATAATGTGGTACATAATTTCATTTTACAAAATGCAAAACAAAGAAAGTAGTGTGCCTAGGTGACCAAGAAGGCCAATGGTATCTTGGCTTTTATCAGAAATGGCTTGACCAGCTATTCCGTGTATGTGATTCTGGCTCTGTACTTGGCACTGGTGAGACTGCTGCCCAAATCCTGTGTTCAGTTCTGGGCCCCTCACCACAAGAAGGATGTTGAGGTTCTGGAGCAAGTCCAGAGAAGAGCAAGGAAGCTGGTGAAAGGGCTGGAGAACAGGTCCTGTGAGGAATGGCTGAGAGAGCTGGGGTTGTTTAGCCTGGAGAAGAGAAGGCTGAGAGGAGACCTCATTGCTCTCTATAACTACCTGAAAGGAGGTCGTAGAGAGGAGGGAGCTGGGCTCTTCTCCCAAGTGACAGGGGACAGGACAAGAGGGAATGGCCTCAAGGTCTAAGAGGGGAGCTTCAGGCTGGACATCAGAAAAGAATTTTGCACTGAAAGGGTCATCAGGCACTGGAACAGCTGCCCAGGGAGGTAGTGAAGTCACCTGGATGTATTTGAAAGACAGTAAAGGAGGTACTTGGGTTTAGGATATAGTTGGACTCAGTGATTTTGAAGGTCTTTTCCAACCTGGTGATTCTATGATTCTACGGGTTCTCTAAGTACAGTACTTCCTATTTAGTCTTCAGGTACCATACCATACCCTTTCCCAATACTATTTAGAATACCTCACAGAATACTTCACTGCATCATTTGCCAAAACTACCATTAAAACAGGATAAGTACAAGTTCAGTTGACATATAAATAGTTCTGCACAATTTTTTAGCTAATGTGTCTACTGATAAAATACCCAAAGTTTAATAGACATTTGGATATCATAATATAGTTCAGATTTTGGAAAGGGGCAATATCACTGTCTTTTAAAACTGTTCAACAACTCAGAAACTTTATCCTGTAGTGAGAGTGACTTCACCTGTAGTTAAACTTTTGGTCAACAGCACATTAAGCAGCAAGGAAATGAACAGTAATCAAGCTCAGGTCTGACTATCAAAAAGCAGGGTACAATTAAGAAAACAAAATAAAATTATAGATTGTGAAACTGGTCATTGTTTTACAGGAGATCTGTGCTTCTAGTGACACTGGTGGAAAAATACTGATGAATAAAATTTCAACACTGTATTCAAATAGGACTGGGACTTAAAAGTTTTATTTCATATACACATAGAGCCATGTACAGGTTGAATAATAGCTAGATTATAGGATCTGTGTGTGATAATCACTCTCTGAGTAAAACTCTTTTGTATTCTCTAAGGATAAACTGAAAACACAAAATTATGCATGTTCATTTTCTTATTAGTAGGAATTCATGGTGTAGTTTTAAAAATTAAGACTTGCCTCTTTCTTGCTCACCACTCTGCATACCAAATTATCAAAGAACAGAGAAAATGCCAATATTTCCTCAATCAACAATAAATTTATTCTACAACTCTATCAAACTGGTTATTTATAAGGTAACTGCAAGAATAAATTATATATAAATATATATTTTTGAAACTGAGCCCTAAAGGAAAAACTTGTTTTCACCAGACTTCTCATGTATTGAAAATGTGGAGTTTTATGTCTACTACACCTACTGCTCTAGAAAATGTCTATTAATTTACTTTATTTCAGTTATCTTAATTTTCTTGTGTGCCTACTCAGTACCCATTTCAATAACGGTGTTAGTCATAATTAATGTATATTGCTTAATCTCAAGATATTTCATATTTAATCTGTGCAGTATTACTTAGTCTGTACTTGTCATTAAATTCTATAGACAGAGACAGTAGAATGTCCCTGCTTTATGCAGATGCATACAATGAAAGCTCTGCAATGAGTCTTAGTATTAACACAGAACATACATTGAACTTTTTTCACAACCTCTCTGTTGCTAGTCTTTTAATCTATTTTCAATAAATCACCAGAATCACACATGCACATGAATGTTCAGACAATTTGTATACATATTTCAATATTATGTATTCACAAAAACACCAAATAATAACAACAGATGGTTGAGATACATTCCAAAATTTCCTGCCAAGCCTATCTACCCAAGTATTATATATCTCAGGATTCACTATATTGAAATTTATTTAAAAAAATAGATAACTGCCAAACAGTCTGAATTTTTGACTTAATTTCTTTTTCACTTGAAGGAATGCAGTGCTTCTGAAGGTGAAGACCATATGAATAGTACTGTATAGAATTACCACTAGGTATTCAAAGCCTTAATATCTGTTATTTAGCTATAACATAAAACTGTATTAACTAATTGCAAGTACATAAACTAACACATAGGGTCTATATTGCTCTAGCTAATCCAAAGTAGCTCTTTGTTTTCAACTCTAACCTCACAGAAAATGTGGAGTAGTGTATTCCTCATTTGCAGTTATTCCTCAAGTAGAGTTGAAAATTATAATCTCCTGAGAAACTATTCTGTCTTAATTCCACAAGAAATTTTTATTTTCTACACAAAACTAAAGCCTTATTTGCGTGACTTTACATTTTAGCTGGTAATCGTTGCACTAGTAAACTTTTCTATCTTCAAAATGGGAGTTTTGCAAAGGCTTTATGAATAATTGAAGTACTTTGCATGCTGTAGCCTCTAAAGTGTGTGCTAGAAAAGTCTGTAATTCCACTTCAGGCTACAACACTATAAATCAGTTATTCACAGTTCTTTCCCCAGCCAAGCATGGAATATGACGTTTTTACTCTACAGATATTGTAAAAATTCACTTTCCTTTCCCTCATGTTTTTGTATTTCATCCCAGAAGTTTTCTTATTTTCAGTCATGATCCTTGTATACAATAGATCTATTGCCCCTTCTTACAATGACAGAAGTGTCTACTTTGCACTAGAACACACTGCAAACTGTTACTTCACACTAAAACTTAACATACATTTTCAGACTTTTCGGATTGCATCCTTCTACAGAAATTCAAGGTTATTTCCTCACTATCCTGCCTCTAAAGCAAGTAGTTGAAATATATTTTACTTCTTTCTAAAATCTAAGCTTTCATATATTTATGTCTAGTTTAATTACTGATGAGACTTAATCTGTACAATATATTCACCTTGATTTAAGTACTTCCCTGAAATCGAGATGCAGCAGATAAATCAGAATTAAGTTCAAGTTTTCACTTCTTTTTCGGGCATGGATAAATAATTAATTATTGAACACAGGGATAACTTCTCCACATAATCTATAATACATAGCAACACTGCTATAATGTCAACAATGACACTAAAACTCTAAACTGAAGCTTGCACGTCTAAGCCTGGAACCATACACATTTTATGGGTTGCTTAAAAACTTTCAGTTTCCATACATAGAATCATAGAAGTCCAACCATTCCTATCAAACCCTAAACCATGCCCCTTAGCACCTCATCCACCCTTGCCTTAAACACCTCCAGGGAAGGTGACTCAATCACCTCCCTGGGAGCCTGTTCTAGTGCCCAATGACACTTTCTGTGAAAAATTCTTTTCTGATGTCCAGCCTGAAGCTCCCCTGTTAGACCTTGAGGCCATTCCCTCTTGTCCTGTCCCCTGTCACTTGGGAGAAGAGGCCGGCTCCCTTCTGGCCACAACATCTTTTCAGGTAGTTATAGAGAGCAATGAAGTCTCCTCTCAGCCTCCTCTTCTCCAGGATAAACAACCCCAGCTCTCTCAACCACTCCTCGCAAGGCCTGTTCTCCAGCCCCTTCACCAGCTTCATTGCTCTTCTCTGGACTGGTTCCAGAGCCTCAACATCCTTCTTGTGTTGAGGGGACCACAACTGAACACAGGATTCAAGATGTGGTCCCACCACAGAGGGAGAATAACCTCCCTGGACCTGCTGGTCACACCATTTCTCATCCAAGCCAAGATGACATTGGCCTTCTTGGTCACCTGGGCACACGGTTGGCTCATGTTCAGTCGCTATCAATCAACACCCCCATGTCCTTCTCCAGGCAGCTTTCTAGCCAGACTTCTGCTAGTCTGTAGCTCTGCATAGGGTTGTTGTGCCCCAAGTGCAGGACCCAGCATTTGGCCATGTTAAACCCCATGCTGTTGGACTCTGCCCAGTGGTCCAGCCTGTTTAGGTCCCTTTGCAGAGCCTCCCTACCCTCCAGCAGATCCACACTTCCACACAGCTTAGTGTCATCTGCAAACTTGCTAAGGGAGCACTCAATGCCTTCATCCAGGTCATTGATGAAGACATTGAACAGGACTGGACCCAACACTGAGCCCTGGGGAACCCCACTTGTGACCAGCCTCCAGCTGGAGTTAACTCCATTTACCACAACTCTTTGGACCTGGTCATCCAACCAGAATACATGTGGAGTAAAGAGACATACACTGCTTCATTCAGTTGATGTGTAAAAGTTAAATTTAGTTCTACTGTTTAAATTACTGTGCTATCTGTCTCATCTCAATACTTATTTGAGCAGTGATGCAAATGCCCTGTTTTGACATATAGGATAGAATCTGATATCCCCTTGAACTCACAGGGTTAACTCAATTCCTAGCTGATGCTAACATTCCTGCATTTACAGAAGAGGGCTATGAAGGTTTTTCTGAGCAAAAAAACCACCCAGCTCTGCAAGTCACATCTTGATTTATACTGAAGCATCAAGAATTCAAGCATTACACATCAATATCTACAGATAAGACATATATTCAGCTTTGGGATAATATTTATCAACTAGGATAGGGAGTTTACTGTTTGTTTGTTTGCTTGTTTGACACATGGGCTGGGCTGAAATGGCTGTCATTCATAGTGAACTGTTTATGAATGCTTTCTTAACCTGGCCTTTATAAGAAAGTGGCATATGGGCATGCAGGCACATAAACAAAAGCTATGGCATCTAACCTATAGTGCTTATAGCATGTCCTCTGTTCTGCACAGCTATCCAAGCATACTGAACTAAACATGAAGTAGCTTCATTCTCTGTAATATCTCCTGTGATGGCACAGCATACAAGTATGCAATGATCACAAAACAGTTGATATTCAGCCTGCTTACAGCCATTACTTCCACAGAATCATAGAACCACCAGGTTGGAAGAGACCCACCAGATAACTGAGTCCAACCATTTCCACCAGTCTCTAAACCATGCCCCTCAGTACCTCATCCACCTGCACCTTAAACACCTCCAGGGAAGGCGAGTCAACCACTGCCCTGGGCAGCCTATTCCATGAAACATGCTTTAGAGTTTATGCTTAGCAGTTAACAGGGTCACCAGTTACAGCAGTTATGAGTTTAGAGGCAGATGGGGTCAATACCTCTGAAAATACTGTACAGTCCTACATTAACACAGCAACAGTAATTTTGCAAGAAATAAGAATTTCTTCACAATGAGAGTGTTGAGGTGCTGAAATAGGTTGCCCAGTGAAGCTGTGGATGCCCCATCCCTGAAGGTGTTCAAGGCCAGGTTGACCAGAACAGGCTGCCCAGGCAGGTGGTTGATTCACCTTCCCTGGAGGTGTTTAAGGCACAGGTAGCCAAGGTCCTGAGGGACATGGTTTAGTGTTTGATAGGAATGGTTGGACTCGATGATCTGATAGGTCTCTTCCAACCTGGTGATTCTATGATTCTATCTTTAAGGTCCCTTCCAACGCACACTATTCTATGAGTTTATGATTTTATGAAATATATACTTAGGGCACAACCCTCAGGAGAAACCGCTCTTAACCATCTACTTTGGGTTTTATTTTTCTTTAACTAAATTCTGTGTTCCAATAATATAAATTTTCATGCAAACTCTTTGGTCTGTGGTTTCAAATGCTGGCTGTTGCTGAGTTTCCACAGGCTCCCTGGAAAGTCACAGGTCTAATAGTAAGTAAACAACATACATGCAAAACATAAACAAGTCACTTCTGATTACACACCCATGACTAGCTGATGACGTTGATAATCAAGTTCCAATCACATAGTTTTATCATATTACAAACTTCCTGTTATGATAGATTTAGCAAGTGCCATGAAACTTCTATATGCAACGCATACCTATTTGTCAGTTATATTTTTCCTCCTTTGATTTAAATATATATATATATATTCATCTCTGCCTGCCTAGAATGAATATTGAATTATAGATAACTGCAGTTTCAGGAAGGACCTACTCTCATCATATTTCTCAATATCTCATTAAATATCATAGCAGATGAGTCCAGAGAAGTAATGTGATAGAGTAACTTTGAAAAAAGTTTGCAAATACACTTTTTTCATAAAAACATGTGAATAGAGCTATTCATCACTGTTATTTGGTCAGAAAGTATTATAACTCACATACATTGCAATTTATATTCAATTTACTACCTTTTCATAATTCAAGATACATTAGGTATACTTTGGGAACAAGTTACATCCATCTGAACCATTACCAAGTTCTCCTTTTTTAAGTACTGTGAACCAGGTTTTCAGTCACTTCTATAACTATGTTCTGTCAAGAAAGAATGGGAAAATATCACTGAGAGCAGAGTATTGAAAGCAAAAAAAAAAAATTTAAAAGTAAGCACAGAAAAAAACCTCTGTTATTGCAGTTCCACAAATACATCTCAAGGTATCTCTTGGATAATTAAGAGTTCATTAACTTCTTCTGACTATTAGGAAATCAATGCCAGCAAAGAAGAAGCTATAGTCTAGAAGAGATTGTTTTGATGAAATAAGAAGAGGATTTGCCATGAAGTAATTAAATATGTTAGTGTAGAAGCCTCTTTTTCAAATAGTTGAGTGAGATAGTTGAGCACTATCACTCACACGTCATTGAAAGAACAGGCCTTCTTGGAAAAATAAACAGAGTTTCACTAGAATATCACACATGCTATCAAAAAAATGGAGCTACCTCTTTCTGTAAGTGATAAGCACAATCCATACATGATGGGAGATATCCATTAGGGCTTTACTTCATATTTCAGTTACAAATGTGTAACAGGTTAAGTACCATTTCATATTTATCTAAAATCATGTTACAACATTCCTACCAAAATACCTTAGAAAATACAAATACTTAGAAAAATACATAGAAAAATAAAGACATCAAGTACTACAATAACATACATATAATCTTATACCTACAGAATTCCCAAAATGCAGTCAGACGGCACACAACCCTGCTATACATGTTGAGGTCAGATGGAACAAGGAACTAAACAAGGTGAATGGATCTGCTTAAGAGCACAACCAGTTACATTTTGAACAGGGTAGTGGTTCAGAGGCATCCTGTGCAAGGTGGCAAGTACACATTGGAAAGCAAAACCCATTTTCCTGATTTTAGAAAAAAGTTTAAATATTCTTTTGTAAAGATAGTGCTAACTTCCATGGTCTCACTATTTTATATCTCCTTTATTCCACTAGAATGCTGCTGTAAAGAAAATTACCTTGATGATTTTTTTCAACATCTCTGTCTCACTTGCTACATTCCCCTTCTTTTGCCCCAATCTATAACACCAAGTACAAGTTGCTCCTTTCACCCTCAAGTTTGATTACTTATCCCCGACTTATTCATATCTTATTTTCTGCATGGTAATTCCTACTTCCAAATCAGATCACAGTGCCAACCCTCAATTAACACTTCTCAAATATTCAAACAAGCTGAAAATGTTCTTTTCTTATAGCTAGGGAGAAATCCATTAGAAAGTAATTTGCAAAGCTAACCATCTTTTACAATTCCATTGGACTGGTTGGTTTTGCACAATATTTCTAAAAACATTCTACAAAAACATGACAAAGTTATTAAGCCTGAGGAGTCAAACAGTTCAGCACAGGATCAAGTATCGCGTATTTAATTGCAAATCATCCATCCTAGTATGCATTAAACCAATATAACTAACAGGTATTACGCAGTGCTAATAACTCACATAAAATAATCCTTCAATATAAAATGTAAGAACTGACATGTCCTCATGAAAAAAGAAGAAACAGATTAGCATCTGCACCACTTGTAACACACACAAATTTCACTGGTGTTAAATTTTAAGATTTTCCCAAAGGTCAATTAAAGTACTTCTAAGTAATAAAAAAAAAAAATGGTGTTTTTATCTGGCTCTACTTAGAAGCCCTTCTGGTTGTTCCGAGAAAGAAATACTGACAGATCATATAGTAACACATACACACACACAAAAAGGAATCATTTACAAAAGCAATGGAAACAGAGACAGAAGTTCACATAATTGAAAAGCTGCACAGTGCAGGTACAGTGCTTACAGGATGACTTGGAAATGGGCTTCCCTTCTGAGAACGAATGTAATCAGAAGATCCTGCTTTTTCAATATGAACATTTGATAGTATTTTACAACTACATAAGACAGTTCTTACATAAACACTAGAACACTGGTTTGTTTCTCTTGTCCAATATTCCATCTGAGATGCTTGTCTACAAAGTGTTACGTGAGCAAGAAGATTCATATGTGGAAGGAAATCTTTCTAGGACACTTTGGAATTCTGATCTAGGTTAAGCTGTCCATAACTACTATCTTTTTTCTCTGAACTTCTGCATTTGCAATCTCCTATCATATACCTAAATTTTAGGATCTTCTGAATTATTACTATATGATCTCTTGAATGAGTCATCATTCCGTTTGAGGCTTCAACACTACTAAAACCAAGGCAATGATAACATGATAACAGTAACAGATCTGGCTATAAATAACCACTACAGGATGGATATAAATAACTACTTCATGTCTGAGTCAGTTAGAAAGTAATATGTATTTTCTGGATTTTATAACTTAATATTGTACCACAATAATAGAATTCTTTGTATCTTTTTGAATATACAGCTAAATGCTAGTCAAGTAGATAAAATCTGTTCTATACCTAGAAAGTGCAAAGCATATCTGAAATTGGGAATTTTTCCCATGAAAAAGGAGAAGAGTTTGTGCTAGATTCAAAACTTAGTATCTAATATTGTAAAAAATACAAATAATGTTGTTACATATTTTCAATTTCCAGCAACACAGAATTCTTATTAATCAAAACCAACATTGAACGGTTTTCATTGGCTGCACAATTATTACACTAGTTGTACTATACAGTAAATAAGTTACATAATTAGAATACATAAATATGATTAAATATTGATTTATTTAGGATAAAAACATAACACTATAAGTTCTATCTCTACCTCCTTCCATACCCACAAAAATAACTTTACAATTGCATTGGATTTTATTACTATGCATTTTAGCAGTTACTGAGAAAGTAGTTATTTTACTTACAGTTTTCAGAAAGAAAAATTAAAAATTTAGAACAACATTATAAGTATTTATTTAAAATAAATAGTATAAAATAAAATTCAGGAAGCTTTATGTTGAAGAATCAAATTTAATAATATGTAAATGACAAAGAGAAGCACTACATATAATGTCTTGAGGATGATATAATCACAAGTGAAATTAAAGCTCAAAGATCCAGCTGGGAAATTAAATATTGTGAAAATAGCATATTCTCATTGCTCCGCTAACATTCTTAGTGTTAATATGATCCCTGTTATAAATTACAATATCTCTGTAAGTCCCAGAACAAAGTCATTTCTTAGAAGCAAGGAAACTCATGTACACTTAATACCTAATCGGTTAATCATCTCTGTTATGTACACTAATATATTGGAAAGCAGGATTGAACTCTTCCAGACTAAAAGATTAATCAGCTGTGTTTTTCTTGTTTTAAAAAAATCTGCTCAAATTGTAGACTTCTACATGTATATCGTAGGAAGAGACTGAAAACAGAACAGTAACATAATCGCAGTCTGTCTTTAAATATCTTTTTTTTGTGCTGAGGAATACATATTCACATACATAGCTGACATTCTTACTTTTTTTTCACAGACAGGGTAAAAGTTGATACAGATGGACATATCCTGTCTTATAGTCAAGAGACTATAAAAGTAGGAATCAGACACTTAGGAATTTTGCTCCATTCTACTGAACCCTTTAAATTTAGGAAGTCAACATAAGGCAGAGCATACCTTTGCATCTTTCTTCTGCTGCAAATGGGACTGCAGAAGGGTGGTCTACCCTTGAAGATGCTGTGCTCTTTAAGTTTATTGCAGCAAAGGTGAGAATTTGAACTAGGGTTTTCAAAATAAGCACTTCCTAAGTTCAGAGTGTTCCAACATTTGGGAATATTAGGAAGTTTGTCTTGAGATATTAAGTACTGATTGTCATTAGCTGTTTTAATTTAAAGTTGTGGCTGTCTTTTCCATCTAAAATATGTATTTTTACAAGCTCTATGTTAGGGAACATTCAGTCCATCATATCACATTGCTAACAACTGAAATCACTGCTGTCACAAATGAGCTACCTTAAAAAGCATTCCGTTTACCTCAGTAAAGCTACACAGCTTAAAGACATTAGGACCATTTGAATTGTATATTGCATGACTCTCTAGTTTCTCTTTCTTTCAGGGAGAAGGACAAACAAGTCATAAAGTTGAATTTGAGCTAAGTTAAGGCTCATATTAAGCCAAATATCTTTTTAGTATTAGTAGAGAGTTATTCTCCAAATAAGTAAGCTTGTAAAGACAGTAGTGCTCTGGGATTTCTCAACCTTATCACCTTCCCATTGCAAAGCCTAAGAAAGCAAAGTTAAATGTAATTCAGACTTCAATTAGATAGCTCAAAGGGGAGGCAGAGGTGGAAGCAGAAGTGTTTCTCTTTCACTATTTGGTGCACAGGAATAATGCATAATCTTAAACTAAACGTGATCTTAAACTAAAGCAAAAATCAGACAGATAAGTTCTGGGAACTGAAATGAATTGATACCTACTTACCTGTCATTTCGCAGCTAATTTCCTACTTATGCACTAGTGAAAACTATTATAGGTTGGAAGGACAGAAAACTTACATGTGGGTTTCAGTCTGCTCATTTCTCTAGGTTTCTATACATTAAATTACTTTGTTCTTTCAGTTTTGTTACTGCCAGCTCCAACCAATTTTTCTCCTCTGACTTGTGTTTCACATTGCACTCCAAGAGTCCTTACCCTTACCAAGCACAGATGCACTTTGATAAAAGAACAGTTCTTTAAACAGCAGAAGAATCAAACACTAAGCATCCACATTTTGGGCATCAACACTTTCTAAAACAATACAAAAAATATTTGCCAGATCTGGTAATTTTCTTCTTCTATTCTTCCTGGATCCAATCATTAATTTTTCAACCGCATTTATAGTCATTAAAAGTTAAATAGGTCAAAAAAGATTTAATGTACATTCTGGACGAACATATAGAAAAAGCTTACAATAGAAACTTTGCTGATACAGTTTTCCTTATGAGTGTGATCCAGATAAGGATTAGTCAGTTGTTTCCATTCATGTGGATTGTGCTACACTTCTACATTATTTAACAGACATAAGAATTTCACAATGAATAATTTAATTATTTGCTGCATACTTCATGCCAAGGAAAGAGGCACTTTAAAATACTTCCTTACCCTTTTTCCTCTGAGCATGCATCTGTCACTAAAAAGAACCACACCCTACATTTCAGTTTTGTTCTATATTACATTTTACTACACTAACATTTATGCTAACATTTCTATTATTACAACAGTAATGTTTGCTTGTTATTTCAATGTAACTCTCAAGTCAGAAGCTCTTCTTCAAGTTGTTGATAAAACATTAAATGTTGCATCAATAATTTTAGCAATCTAATAGGGCTTCCCACTGACTCTGTACTAGAAGTTAGATTATAAAAATAAAGATTATTTGATTACAGTCATTTTTCATGCTTCATGAGTTCAAGGAAGTACTTGATCTCTATTTATTATTATATGATTAACAGGAACATACAAGTAGTGGAAACTGCACAAATGCAAGATAACCATTAGATAGCAGTTCTGTTGAAAAGCATTTGTAGTTACTGTGCATTAGAAGCTGATTATGATTCAACATTGTCATGCTGTTTATAAAAAAGCCAGTCATCAAACTAGGATAAATAAACAGCAGCATAATTTACAGAACACTTAAGCTATGCCTCTGTGCTATCCACACTTGGCACTTGTGTAGCTGAAGGCTTTCTTCAGTTTTGGACTTGCCATATAATGAAAGGTATAGATCAAAACTGGAAAGAGCATTGAAGAAAGGAACAACTAGATTAGAATTCTAAAAACATAAAATTAAAAGAAAACATGAAATAAAATAAGAACCTATCAGCTGCATGTGTAGCCGATTCTGCTACGAGATCTCTTCTAGTTTTAGGATTCTATGACAATTAATAGAGCCATATGGCTCTAAAATTTACATTTAAGATGTCTGCTGTTCCTTTCACAGAAAGTAATTTGTAGTTTTTGAAATACTGCAGAACCTTTCCAGAAGAAAAACAGACTATAAGGATGAAATCCAGCTTAATCCACGGAACTCTGCTAGTCTTCAAAAGATCAGGAAATTACAGGAATCTAGCTTATTTGTATGTTCATGATGACATGTAGAGTTTCAGGAAGTGTGATGTGGGAGGAAAACTATTTTGCTCAGAGCAATCTCATGCCATAAACCTAAACTATTCCGTTGGCAATCCTATTAAAATCCACATTTCCCAGGTGACCACCTTTCTTGTTACTGGTATATAGTCTGTAAGTATGAATGTGAATTTGTTTATTTTCTAAGGAAAGCCAGCGAATCGCTGCAGAGATAGATTGATGAAAGTTAGTCAGAAAAGACAGTCAGACCTGCCAAGTAATTTTAATGACATTTTAGTGGTGGACTTTGTTTGCTCAAGCCAACTTCTGTCTCTCTCACACAGTACCTTTGTTTCTGAGTATTCTCAGAGTATTATTATTTGTTAAAATTACCAGTTTTTAGAATTTTTTTTAAACCACACCAATGGAAAACAAATTCAGGTGACCACCTCAATAATTTTTTATGGTATTCAGTATTTACTCCTTGTTATCAATGAAACCAAGATGGATCTTAAATTAAATTTATGTGATGTTAAGTATCAGGAAGGTGTTCGTCTCTTCACATATAAGAAACCCTATAAACTATGTAGATATATCAAAATACCCGTCTTAAGTGTAAAATGGTTTTATTCTCACAGCCAAGCACAGATTATACCTAAAAATTCTCAGACCACTGGTGCATAGAGAAATGTGTGTCGCTGATAATCTATGGTTTATAAGCAGACAGAGGGAAATGAAATTAACATCAGTTCCCAATGCACATGCATATATGCAGTAGTCCTTTGTATCATTATCTATCATTAGACAGGACTTTAGTGCTGTTTTATGTAATGATACCTAAAGTGTCTGAGGGAGCGTAAGAGAGAGATAGCGTGCACACACAAATGCATCTGCAAAAAAAGCATTTCTGTCTCAAATCTGTGATATTTTTTATTCCATAATACAAAAACAAGTAGAACAGTTCAGCAGAATACATCCTCCTTCCATTTACTACTATACTTTCTTACTAGTAGCACCTATATTCACTTCTATAAAAAGACCCTTTACTGTTTCTTGAGAATGCAGTTCTTACCTGGAAATACTTGGTGCTATTCCATTTTTGAAGCATAGAGAAAAATAAATAACAAAATAAAAGAAGTTTAATGAGTTTAACCTAATGAGTTTGATGAGTTTAACCTAAAATTATGAGTTTAGAGCTAATAAAAGAAAACAACAAAGTGAACGTGTCTAAAATTTGAAAGGTAATTTTAATAGCAGCCTCTCTCATTTTCATCACTTTTTATCGTCATATACTGTAAACAAGTGAACATGACCACATCCCAAAACAGATGTGTGATAACCTGTGGTGGTAACTGAGTGACGTCTATCCAGTGATTTCTCAGTTTCAAAATGTGAAAGGAAATTTTCATCCTTCTATAATAACATATCCTAGGGCGGGGTAGAGGGGGGGTGGGGGATGCATTTCGTGTCATGAATTTGCAGATCCCTTGAGCACAGATTTCCAGTATTTTATATTCCCCTGAAATCCTGCTATCTACTTTTAATATAAACTTACATTATTAATTGACTCCGTTAACCCAAAAACAGACAGAGGGATTTATGTCCCTATGATTGAATGTGTTTTGATTGTCTTTGCATGTTTAAATATACACCCATATGTCTATTTGTACATAGACTTTTAATGTGGTGACTTTGATTAGCCCCTCATCTATGACCAAGTGTTCATGTTACACTTTTTCTTCCCTGGGGAAATGAAGCTCTAAGACTTTAGTTATTAGAGGAACAGCAAAGCTAAGTTAAGCTATTATTCCAAATATACTGAAGTTTCTAGTGATTTTAAAGATGGAAAGGATGGTAGATTTATGCTTTTCTTTCCTTTACATGATGAAAAAAGAGGTTCAACTCAGAACACAGTAAATTCTGGTTCGGTGTTTGCAAAATGTCCTACCCTGAAGTGGTCAGATACTGAAGAGTTTGTGCAGAGAGGTTGTAGAACATCCATCCTAGGGCTCTTCAAGCCTGAACCAGATACAGCCCTGAGCAACAAGTTATGAACAGTTCTGCTTTGAGCAATGGTTGGACTAAGTAACCTCCAGAGGCCTCTTTCAACCTAAATCATCCTATGGTTCCAAGATCCTATAATGCTACATGTTTTTGTTTTCTCATTGGCCCTTTCACATTTATATGCCCATACTAAGTTAAATGAATGTGTGGACTTGTCATATTTATTATGTCTATACTTATTTTTCTTTAACATACTAGAAGATGCTCAGAATCTATGGTGCAAATACTGTAGTGTAATACTGTAATATAGACCTATTTAAAATAACTGGAACTAGGCAGTCACTTTTGAGTAATAGCAGCCACATTATTAAGCTAAATGCTTAGTTTGAAATCATCACAGCAGGACACACTGAGTCATTGGGAAGACACAGCAGAGTGGACTGATGCAACTGAAAAGAATTTGAGGAACGAACACTAGTGGGGCACTTCTTAGCTATAAGTAACTGACAGTTACTGCCCCCTCCTGTAACTGTTGCTATATGTTGTTGCATTCAAAATAAACATCAACAGAATTTAACATCTTATCTATACATTTTCATTCCTATTAGCAAGCATTATTATCACATTTAAATATGCAGTATAAACAAGTATCACTAAATGTAGTTTCTTTGGATTACCAGAGAGCTCCAGATTTGATATAGGCATGGTGGTGCTCCACTATATAAACAAAAAGGAACCCATTTCCTCTGAAATAAGTGATATTCTTCTTTACAAGAATAAGCTCTTCTAGCAATATTCTTCTTTCCTAGAGCTGCAGTATACCTTATACTGGTTAAACTGGTAAAGGAAAATTTACATTCTTCATGTCAGCACGTACCAAGCTTCCTTCAAATCATTCTGTTGAGTGACAAGGACTACGGTTTGTCTAACTTTGTTTTACATTAAACTCTTGCCTTCTTGAAGCAGAAAATTTAGTTTGAAACTTGTTCATCACGATGGCGTATTTAATAGCCTTGCTTTGGGGCCTGTACATTCCCATATTCCACACACATCTGCAATTTTAACACATAAAAAAGATCTCACAAGTTTTCCAATCATCTGCTAGCTCCAAAGTCTTCTCTAATGGAGAAGCACCGCCTAGTTAAAATGGTTTAACTTCGTTTAAGATAACTTCTAGAAAAATATCACTAGGGTTCTTTCTTTGTTTTACTCAACATTCCCATGTAAATTATTCCTTGGCTGTGCACCTGGTGCCCCAAGGGGAGACATTTAGAATTCTAAGTGCCACAAAGCTGACACCAAGGCTTTTTGTGTTTGTTTACATAACCATTTCTCGGACAGACATCTTTACTAATGCTTAAATAATGTCACATTCAAACCTATTTCAAAAATACTGGAAGAAAAAACTGCATTATAGAGTTCCCATTGATAAATACATTAAATAGATAAGTCAATAATTTTAAGGTAGAAACTTGAATGGTTGTCTTTTATGAAAAGTGTTTAAAATCTGATTAAACTCTATTTGACTATTGATGGGCTTCTCCTGCTAAATTACCAGGTTTCTGTATTTACTGAATTAGGAAATTGGCATCATTCACTTGCAGCAACATTCATATTAAAATAAACATATTTTAAAAGCCAGTGATTTGCAAATTCCAACAGCAAGAAAATTAATGCTATTTGTATTGTTCAGGACATATAACTTTAACAATCCAAATATGTAAGCCTTTTGGAGCAGACATGAAAATAAGGGCCTTACAGTCACTTATTTAAAATATTTAACAATGCAAATTTCTTATTTTATTTATCTTTCTGGACAATTCATAAAGAACATTAAATCAACAATGTTTACTAATTTGTAAAAATTATTTGTATCTTAGAGGGAGGGCTAGCATATGCCAATTATTGTAACATCTTGTGTGCCAGCACCACTTAGTAGTAAACAAAGCAATAAAACACTGCCAGACAAGTAAACAACAACATTCAGAGACTGCTACTGAAGTCTGAGAGCATTTTCTATTGGCGTGTGAGTTGAACAACATTCATTTTCCTTTTCCATAGGTTGTGTGGAAGTAGTTAAGACATGATAGATCAAGTGTAGCTTTCAAACCAAGCAGAACAGAATGAGTTTTAAAATAGAAAGAAGGGGGCATTTTATTGCAGCACACAACAGAATTTTGCCAAGATTTGCAAAGGCACGATTATTTTTCCAAGTGCTCTATGTGTAGCTACAGACAATGAGGGTTTGTCTAGCTGAATCATTAGAGTCTCACCATATTCCAGACTTCAGAAAGTTGAGAAACTAACACACTAAATTCTTTTCTTATCCCAAAAGAGAATAAAGCCTCTGGGCCACTGAAATATTACTCTGTGTTCCATTTAGATGTTATTTAGTTTTCCTAACCCTTCCTTGACTGATATAAGGATAAGATTGACACTTCAAAAAAAAAATGATACTTTGGAGCAATCTCCATAGGTCGGCAATGCAGCGGTCAATGCCATTTTGTTAGACTTAATTGTATACTTGGAATGGAAAGGGAGAGGAAGCAGATCTTTTTGACAACAAATTTCCACGGCCACTTATGAAAGTACAATTTTAAAATATCATTAGAAAACAAGTACCAGGAATACTGGACTGCAAAAGGCTAATATTGCCTCACCTTTGTGTAGTTGCTTATGTGTAAATACAGAGGAAAAGTTAGTTTTCTGGTGAAGCTTAAACCTGTAAATCATTTGAGATAAAATTTACAAAGCTATTGAAAAAAATTATGGTTTGGAAGACCTGATAAAAAGAACTCTAAGGTCTTAGAGATAAGTATGTAGCTCAAGGGAACAGCACCTCAGAAAATTCTACAACTAGTGAAATTAGGATCTGTGATACTTCTTCTCTGTTCTTTCCAACCTAAGATTTCAGTAGTGAAAGAGAACATAGCACGATGATATGGCAAGGTGATTTAACCGACATATGACTAACAGCTTTAAAAATGCTAAGTTGATAAGTTGTTTTTTTTTTTAAACCGTTAATCTGAATATAGACCATGAAATAATGACAGTTACATGAGAAACAAATAAAGGTACTCAAATTTTTCTTAAGATAACAGGAGGATACTATCCATTTACTACACTGAATGTTTTTGCACTATTATCTGGAGAATCTTTTGAGTTGAAGTGTTTATTTCCCAGTTCCACTAGTACGGTGTACTATTATATAGTATCTTTTATTCTATAATCTGAAAAAAAATCACTGTAGCAGAAACCTGTAATGTCTTTACTTCTGGTTTTTGTTTTACACATGAGAATACAGTGCCAGAGAGAGATTGAGTTGCCTAGGACCATGCAGTAAACAAATGGGAAAAAAAAAAATCACAAATATTACCAGCTATCTTCTTGACTTCTCTGGCTTTTGTATAGCTCTCATATATATGAATGCAAAGCACTTACCTTCTCATTTGAAAATAACATGGAAATAATTCTGGCTTTTAAGAGAATTGTTTCAGTCAATGACTCTGACACATTGTTCTGTGCAATGAAATGCTACTGCATTCTTTGAAGGAAATACAGTGTTGCACTACAGAAGTTGTGTACAAAGTTAATGATGATTATGCAGAGCCAGAGTATACGTTAGAATAATTATAATCAATACTTCTTTTTCCAACCTACAAGCTCGTTGTGTTTTTTAAACTAAATATGTTTGGAATTGTTTCTGGTTGACTTTCGCCTTTAAATGTTAAGTTTCTTGAGTTGGATAATAAAGATGTAGTAGGCTGTTCTAACTCTGATTTTAATGTGTGTAATTCTTTCTCCTCATTTCTTTTGAGAGATATAACTGCTACATACTTCAAAACTTAAAATAGAATGATGTTTGAAGTTGTATATTTGGCTTCTTAACTGTTCCTTTCTGCTCTTCATTGAGGTTGTAATAATAATATCTTCAGAGAAAAAAAAGCAAAAAAAACCCCCAAAATCTGGAAAAAATACCTATAGATATAATTTTACACATTTGAGCAGTAACTATTGAATAACATCCCTAATATATAATGTGTTTTCTGTCTATACACTGTCTATATTGTCTATACACGATTTTTCCCACCCTCTCTTATACCGAGTAATTTGGAGTTTTCTGAAATACAAGCTTATCATCATAACAAATCCATGGGAATCCACTAAGAAATATTCTTCTGACAACTATATTAAATAAGGGAGAAATATTAAAAAATCTTAAAATTAAAAAGGATTTGAACTATTTCAAAAAAGACTGGCGTCTTTTGATTTCAAAAGTATTGGGTGTTTTTGCAAGCTAGTGATTTTATATTAAGAATAAATTTGCTTTGCTTTCCATGAATAAAAAAAGAGCAGTTGACCTAGAACTTGAAGTGAAAGTTCTGAAAAGACCAACCTTTTCTGGTATTTCTTGGACATATGTGTAGAAATACTTGTTACAGTTCACTTTGTGTTTCCATATTATAGTTGTTTGCTTCATTCAAAATGGTAAACTGTGAGGATTTAAGACTATATTTTTGCTAAGAAAGTGATAGAGTGGTCAATTTTCTTGTTTCTTTAGTCCAGATTGCTTTAGGACCTCTAAAAAGGAGACATATCTGAAGCATTTTTACCAGTCCTATAAAATGAAAATAAATTCCACTGCCCTGTCCTAAATTCAAAGCAATATGTCTTGTCAAAAACACATTGTTGCACTTGTTAAAAGAGTGAAAGATAAAAAAAAAAACCCAGTTTATAGAGAATTTTAAATTCCTATTCAAGTAGGTATCATAAGAACTGGAATTTAAAATACTTAAATGGCCCCAGAACCCTAACCAAAAATATGTGTACTGTCCCTTTCTCCCTTGTCGCCACCTCAACAAGTAATCACTTAGAGACTAATGCTAGATATACTCAAACCAATCATTACAATTTACAAAAATTAAACTTCTTTGCATTCAGAAAGCAGAAATGCAATCTTAAAGACCAAAACCCCTAGACGCCTAATGCTTTTCCTATAAAAGAAACAGCAATGCATTGAAAAGAGCACTAGATTGAACGTTTGCTCATTTTTGAAGCATGTGATTTTTTTTCTTTCAAATCTTACATGGTGAAAAATTTAACATAATTAACTTCAGACAGGCATGAGTTCACACAAGTGATACAAATGTGTAGCAACAGAATGGTTGTGTAAAACCAAAGAGGCTAAAAGACAGATTTTAAAGATTACTCATGCTAATGTGTAGTTCTAATTTAGTCTTGCTGAGCCTCTTTTTATTTCTCAGTTGCATGTAAAGTGGAAATGAAGCTGATGTTAGGTAGGGCAACCACTGCCAAAGAATATTCAAGCGTGCTTTCTGAGATTTATGGCCAAGACTCCATAATAAAGAATAGAGCGTGTACCAGAGAAACACACAAAGCAATCTTCCATCAGTAAGGGTTCTATTATTTATTCATCAAGCATACCACGCTATAAAATCGAGATTATCCTGGAAATAAAAAAAATCTACAGAGCAATTGAGTATTAAGTATTGTCCCTCTACCCACCATTCTCTCCCTAAATGCTTTATTCACAGCATCCGCTTAATATTCAAATACAAGCGTGTGGCTTTCCAATGAAAGGAAGTAGCTGCAGCTACTGAAAATGAAGACGGAACAGTAAATTGATCGATTAAAGACGATATCCTACTGGTTTTGACAGGTAATTCGATTTCAAAATCGATGTCTGCGATAGCCATCCGGGGCAGAACAGGCACCGGTGAGCTGCACACCGCAAAATAAATCAACAGCCCATTTAGCAGGGAACAATAGACTAGTAGATGACGGACTCCTCCCTCCGGCTAAGAAACCATTAGCCCATTTTCTCCTCTGAACCCATTCCAGCTGGGGGGGGACCCTCACCCTGGATTCTCCCGGCTGCCTCCCCCACCCGGGGCTGTCCCCGTCTGCTCTCGGCGCGCCCCGCACACCGACCCCGTGTCCCCAGGGCCGCGGCTCCGCGCTCCCACACACACACACGTGCTTCTCCCGGGGGCTCCGCTGCCGGGCGGCGACCCCTCCTCCTCCTCCTCCTCCTCCTTCTCCGCGGAGCCGGGTCGCCCCGTCCCCGCCCCGCGCCCCTCTCCCTACCGTCTGAGCCCCTGGAAGGAGGAGGGCCAGGACATCCGCGATTTCTTGAGGCCCGGCCGGTGTCCGGTTTCCACGGCGTAGGAGGCGCGGTCCACGGCTCGGCAGTAGAGGTACCGCTCGGTGTCCGAGTAACCGCGGTGCCGGACGCGAGCCCCGGCGAGGCAGCGGCCGCGGGAGGCGGGAGGCGGTGGCGGCGGCGGCGGCGGCGGCGGCGCGGGGGGCAGCGGGTGCTGGAGGAGCTGGTGCTGCCGCGGCTGCTGCGGGCAGTGCTGCTCCTGCCGCCACAGGTGCTTGGGGGCTCGGAGCCCCGCGCTGCCCCCGGCGCCGTCGCCGGGAGGGGCGGACGAGGCGCTGCCGGGGTCTGCCTCCATGGCGCGGGCCGGGTGGCGGCGGCGGCGGCGAAACTGCTGAAAAGTTGGACAGCTCCTGCCGCACCGCCCCTCGCCGCGTGTGGGAGCGGCCGCGGCCGCCGAGTCCTCCGGCCGCCGGGCGGGGGGGCGGGAGGCGGGGAGGAGCGGCAGCGGGGCTGGCTCGGCGCTTCCAACTATTTAACGCCGGGCTGGGGGGAGCGGAGCCGCCGCCGGGCGACGGGGGGCGTGCGGGGGCGGGGGGGGGAGACCGCGAGCGCGAGAGACCTATCCCGGCCGCGCTCCCCGGCTGCCCGCTCCCAGGGCGCCTCCCGACGCGCCTCCTGCCTCCGTTCACCCAGAACTTCGCGGTGGGTTAAAGGCGGGTTCTCTCTCCCTGAACTCCTCTTCCCCCCGCCCCGTGCATCCTACGTTCGGTCTTTCCCGCATCGGGTTCAGAAATCGTGTTTCCCAACCTTCCCCTGTTCTGCCATCTTCACCGATGAGTAAGCTCTCTCTCCCCCCTGCGAGTAAGACTGGCTGTAAATCAATGTGAGGGAGGTTTAATTATAGCGATGCTGAGCCTACTGCTATAGGCTTCTATATACTGCTTCTATATTATAAACTACTTGTTTCGGGAATTCGTAAATACTGCTGGGAAAAAAAAAAATAATCTCAACATTTACAGAATGGGAACTTCATCCTAAAAGGTGTTTTTTAAAATTAGTTTTACATTTCAAGGCAAAATTATAATTGCTACACTTCTGACAAAATACAAAAAGCAAACGTACAGGAGTTCATTTGAAAAGGGTTAATATGTCTGGTCCTTGTGTTCTGCTTGCCAGAATATCAGTACTAAGCAGGAATGTATTGCAAAAATCTCTTTTCTACAGTAGCTTTATGAAAACATATGTTTTCATCCAATCAGTGTTCATCTCTCCGTTAGACTGTTCCAATTAGCTTCATGCACAACTTCTGTTTCCTCAATCACAAAATTGCACTTGCTATCGTTTTTCCTTTTCCATTACAGATCTGGAATATGTTTAAATCTCATGAATTTCTTTCTATATATCCTGGTTTCCTATTTGGGGAAATGTACACGTATATCAGCTCTTGAACCTGTTGATCCATCTTTTTCCAGTCTCTATCTTCAAAGCCAAACTTCCTTTCCAGTGCTTCTCAAATCACCTTCTAGCCATACACATCCAAGCTTCTGATGGGCAAAAATCCCAGTCTGTGTTTTTCCAAGCCAGCAGCACTTCCCTAGATAGTTCTGATAATCATCCTTAATTCCTTCATTTCTTCTTACCTGCCCTAAGAGCTTTTGCTTTCACCGGCCGATTCTAAACAAGAAATAGTGATACATATTGAAAATACTGTGAGAGAGCCAAAGCAATACTGCCACTGAAGGAAACTTGCATATGAATTTGTACATTTATCAAGTCCTGATTCTCCTGCTGTCTATCCAGACATACAAGACTATTTCCACACCAAACATCGTAGATGGGAAGACTTGCCCAGCTGTAGCGGGCTCTGAGAGTTTTGGCAGCATGTATAGGACACAGAAATTAGAAGAAGATGGAAGGAGAAAGACTGAAGTGAGACAAAATATCCAAAACAATAGGGGTAACAGCAATGATTGATTAATATAAGCACATAGGATGCAAATCCATGAAAGCTGAGAGAAGTGACTTTTTCTTTACCTCCATTCCCATAGTGCAACAGGATTGTATTTCACAATTGCTAGTTCGCTCTACTCTGCTAAAACTAAACACAGCTTTTTCAATCAATCTCCCTATAATTTCACACAATCATAGAACTGATGTTTGAACAGGCCTTCATGAGGAGGTCCTGTCCAACTTCACACTCAAAACGGGACTATCATCAACACTAAATTATATCAGCCATGGCTTTGTCTGAATCTCAAAAACTTTGAACAACAGAAATTCCCCAGCCTCTGCAGATAACCTGCTGCTGTGCTGCACTGTATTCCTAATGAAGAATTTTCCTGATATCAAATATAAACTTCCCAGCCAGGGCCCTTGCTTGTCCTTAGGCAGCATGCCACCTGTGAGAAGAGCTTAATTTTGTTGGTTTTTTGCAGCTACCCTTCAAGCAGCTTCAGGCTGACATTAGATCACCTTTTACCGCCTCCACATCAGAGTAAGTAAGCTCAGCTCCCTCAGGCTCTCGTCTCTGACCGTGTGCTCTAGGCTCTGACCATACTGGTATTTCTCTCATGGGCTACCAGCCTGCCTTTTTACCCACTAGCTAGAGTCACTTTAACATACAGTTTGTTTCATTCACGATGAAGAGTGCATTGTTTGGCTGCTATCCACCCAGCAGTCCATTGAAGCCCCCAGTTCCTTTCCAGAAAAGTTGTGGTCCAGTCAGTCACTTGCCAGCCTGTGTCAGTGCTTCAGGTTACCCCGTCTGAGTGTTGAACTCTGCTCTTCAAGATGGGCTCGAGTATCAAACCCTCATGGTGATGTACTTAGTACCAGATGCCAGCCAGATTCTGAGCCATCAGTCTCTATACTTTGATCTTAGCAGTGAAAAACAGCCTGTGTATCTAGTCCAGACTTCCTCAGCTTCCAAATAAGAATGTTTTGGGGGATTGTTTCAAAAACTTTGCTAAACTTAAAGTCAGTTATATCCCCTGTTCTCTCTTCTACGTAGTCTTTTCATCATGGGATGCAGTCAGGTCAATCAAATGTTATTTGCCCATGGTGAATCTAAATGTTGAGTAGCCCTTACTATATTCATGTCCTTCGCAGGATTCAAAATAGATTCAGAGATGCGCTTGGACCTTGCCAGCAATTGAAGTGAGACCGATCAATTCATAGTACTTTCATTCTCCACCTTGCCTTGCTTAAGGGTGGGCATAGCATTAACCTTTCACCAGCTGGCAGGGACTCCCTTAACCATAATGACTTTCCACAAATGAAAAACAGCAGCCTCTCAGTCACACTGGCATTGCCCTTTGGATCAGTCTGATCTGATCTTATGCATTTGAATTTATAAGGGCACTCCTGATAGTCTTCATTATATCCACTATTTTCAGAGCACACCTAATGCTTTAGATACCAAGGTACAATTTGGTGGATGATGGAAGCATATTATCATTTAAAATAAAAAATATTCACTCTAAGAAACACAGAAAAGGCAGCAGAAGTATAAGCTTCTTTATATTGCACTACTAATACTCTTGCAAATAGAATGGCAAGTGCTGCATCAGAATTTATTAAGACAACTACAAGAATTCTTTTCAAACAAAAAAAGATATTTTCTGGGGTTGGAACTTGTGCGGGTGTAGATGTTTCAAATATTTCTTGTACAGAGACCTTACTGTGGCTTCATGCCAATGAAACTTACATAAAAGTAGATAAACTTCTACTAGGCTATCTTATTTTAATTCAGGTCAGTAGCGTAGTGTGAACTGCATTACTCTGTATACTGATGTAAACTAAGATAGATTTGCTGACAGCTGTTTTTGGTAAGAATCCATCCCTAATAGCTTTTTGGCTTTCTTTCTGAGGTTGGAAAGAAGGGAGCCAATTAGACACATAGACAGTGACGGCATGGGCACCTTTTAATTCAGAATTAATGGAATTTTCCAGTCCTTCACATAGGCCACATGGGACAACTTTCAGTTGTTGTGAACAAAGGCCAGTTAAATACAGCTATACTTGTAACTTTCTAATTCATAATCCATTTTCTGACTTTTTTTTTTAAATTTCAATTCATCCCATAATTCTTTCTGCATTTTCACTAGCCCTCATAAAAAAAAAAAAAAAAAACCAAACCAAACAAAACAACCCAAAACCCCAGTTAAGCTGCAATCGTAAAGGGGTATTTTCGTATGAAAAGCAAAATAATTTTGCAGTATTATAATCATGTCACTGTTTCAATCTGTAATCTAAATCCACAACCACAGATGATCTGTAATTATAACAAGCAATTTAAAATTAACAGATAATTAGAAGTCCAGCTCTAATCTGTTAAATCTTATGCTGATGGCAACTAATTTAGTCAATTGTCTTAAGAATGATTAAGCTTCTTGTGTACTATGAAACTCATTTTACTTTTTTTTTTTTTTTTTTTTTGTAGTAATGCTTGCAGAAAGACATCTGAATGAAATAACAATGTGTCATGTACCTGAAATAAAGATAAGGAAGGCAAGGTTGTTGGAGAGAGATGACTGGCATCAATGTCCAAGACGGTCTGACATCCTTACCCTGCCACCTCTAATTCTTACTATGCAGCAATTTCTTACCTCCTCAAGTGTGGCAGAAAAATAGCCTGCAGAAGCTTGCTGTAGATCAGATCACTAACTGAGCTGTTTCACAGGTTGCTGAACTGATCTATCCCCAGTTAGTGATCTGGTTTACAGGGCAGCATGGCACAGTGGCATTCAAGCACCTGAAAGTTTTACTTGATGACTGTAACAGGCATCATGGGCTAAAATTTTATGTTAGTCATAGACTTAGTTTTATCTTTTCATGTAGCATTTGTGATCAGTCTCAGCTGCTGACTAAATTAATATTTAGAAGACCATCTTAACTGTTCACTGGATGATAACTGCCATTAATTCTGTAGAATTTGTTTAACCTATCAACTCTGCAATTTTCCAGACAAAAAGGCCAACAGTTCCCAGTTTGCTAAGAAGCCGTGATAGAAAGCTTGATATTTTAGGATATATTTATGGAATTTTTTAGGGCATTTTGTTTGTATCCTCTGTAGGACAGGAGTTTTTATTGACTGACATCACAGATCTTTGAATTTATAGCACCATACAAACAACAAGAATAGAATTGCACAGATGTATCGTATGGTTCCACGCCCTTTCTTTTACATGAACTCTTAAAAATCCTACCAAAAGCTAGTATGTAAACAGTTATTAAAACATTTTATTGTAACAAGACATCTCATGACTACATACAAAAGTAAACTAAGTTGGATTTTTTTTTCCATTTTTTGAAAGTTTTTTAAAAAAATAAATATTTTGAGCAAGGGGTACTCAAAAGAGATTACTGCAGTGGCTTTTGGAGGATGGAGAATAATTTCTAAGAGTTTTAAGATGAAACACAGACACATGTCTGGTTTTGGAGCCTCTACCAAATACCAAAAGCCAGTGCCAGAAAGAAGCTAGCCAATACCAAAAAGATACTTATAACCAAATGTTTTCCTTCCTAGTCAGTTGTTAAAGAACACAATTTCTGCCTAACCACATTTGGGAAATTCCTGTTTGCTCTCAGAGGCTGATAGGAGGACAGTATGGAGAGAGTGGGTTAAACCTGCTTAAAGTGTGCCTCACTAAGCTTAGCTCAGAACCCTGGTGGAATGATTTTATCTTTATCTGTCTAGAATTAATATATACTTTTCTGCTTGGAAGCTTCAAAACTTCTGAGCCTCTACCTAGAGAAAGAGGGTTCCTATAGAGTAATCAGATTAATTATTCTGGATGCCGTACATGCATATTAACTGCCCCAGATCATCTTTCTTTCCTCAAAAGCTGGCGATCATCTCTCCCTTATTTCTGCTTTTTAAATGATTCTTCTGACCCCTCTCTCATTTTTGTGAAATAATACTCCCCAAAAGAAATCGCACCAAGTCAGAGACCAGTCAAGTTTAATAAACCCTACAAATGGTAATTTCCAGTGGAAAGGAAACTTGGATCTCGTAAAGCCATATCAGTCTCTGTGACCATGCCCCTATAAAATACAGGCTGTGGTGGGCTGGCCTTGGCTGGATACCAGATGCCCACCAAAAGAGCTCTGTCTTTCCCCCTCCTCAGCTGGACGGGGGAGAGAAAATGTAACAGAAGTCTTGTGGGTTGAAATTAGGACAGAGAGATCACTCAACAGTTATTATTATGAGCAAAACAGACTTGACTTGGGAAAATTAATTTGTTATCAATCAAATCAGAGTAGGGATAAGAACTAAATCTTAAAATACATTCCCCTCACCCCTCCTTTCTAGGGCTGAACTTCCCAGTTTTTTCTTCTTCCTTCCCAGCAGTGGCACAGGAATGGGAATGGGGGTTGCAGTCAGTTCATAACAGATTGTTTCTGCTGCTCCTTCCTCCTCAGGAGAGGGATTCCTCACACACTTCCCTTGATCCAGTGTGGGGTCCCTCCTATGTGCAAAAGTCCTCTGTGAACTTCTCCAATGTGGGTCCTTTCCACCGAGGGCAGTCTTTCAGGAATGACTGCTTCAGTGTAGCTCTGCTACAGGGTCACAAGGGCTGTAAGCAAACCTGCTCCAACATAGGCTTCCCTGTCCACAGGTTCAAAGACCTGCCAGGACCCTACTCCAGCAGAGCCGTCCCACGGGATCACAGCCTCCTTTGAGGGCATCCACCTGCACTCATGTGGGGTCCTCTATGGGTTGCAGGTGAATAATGACTTCACTGTTAAACTCCATGGGATACAGGGGGATGGCCTGCCTCACCAGGTTATTCAGCACAGGCTGCAGGAGAATCTCTACTCTGTCACCTGGAGCACCTTCTCCCATTCCTTCAGTGACCATTGAGTCTACAGAGTTGCCTCTTTTGCATATTCTCACTTGTTTCTCCTGTCTGCAATTGTGCAGAAATTATTTTCCCTTCTTAAATATGTTATCACCAAGGTGCTACCACTGTCAGTGATGGGCTTTGGACTTGGCCTTGACCAGCAGCTGATCCGCCTTGGACCCAGCTGACATTGGCTCTGTCAGACATAGAGGAAGCATCTAGCAGCTACTTACAGAAGCCACCCCTGCTGTCCCTCCCTCCTCATTACCAAAACCTTGCCACACAAACCAAATACACAGGCTTATCTTGGTTTCATTTTGAAAATGTTTTATAATAAGGAAAGGTAAAGCATGTATATTGTAATAGCTATATGTTTATTATAGCATTGTGCATTCTGTTTGTATACTTATTTTATACTTAGTAATAGCATACTGTTACTAAGAATAATGAGGATTTGCATTTACATAGTGTTTTTTATCCACCTCCTCCAAAAAATACGAATAGGATATTGCTACCTTTATTTTATACAAGAGGAAACTGAACCACAGGGCACAAGACATGGCAAAATATTAAGGCAGATGTTCAATTGCAGCTAAATATTTGAATCATAGAACCACAGAATGGTTTTGTTTGGAAAAGACCTTTAAGATCATCAAGCATAACCATCAATCCAGCCCTGCTAAATTTGACCTTTTTTCCAGTTACTTACAGTCTTTATATTTACATTTAAGAAAATCAACATGTGTGTGACCACACTGGTGTGCTAAGACACTGTCAGAACATTTTGCTCTTAAAGAACAGAATATTTACACACCCATCCACTGTGAAATATGCTATGTATGGGACCTAGCAGCTTTATCTAAAAAAAAAAAAAAAAAAAAAAACCACAACACTTTTTGTCAATATTTCCTAAATGAAATCAAGGTGAATTTCTTTTCTTACTTGACTAGTTTATTTCATCATGGAATCCTCAAAAGTACTAAGTCTGCTGAAGACCAAATAGCAGCAGAACATTCTGTGTTTGAAAGCTGCAACTGAAAATTATTTAGAAAAATACATTTCTTTTCATTTTCTTGCAACTTGCCTGTGCATTCTCACAGGAGACTGGAACCTTCCTAGCAAGCTGAGGCTTGAATATGAGAACTACTACTCCAACTGTACCCACCTGTTAACTTTGCATTAGCATTTCAGAGCTTTCTATGTAAAACACACCATGATGCTCACAGATTCATAAAATAAAATGTAACAATTTACCTCATAAGAAAATGCCATTTTACATTAGCTAGAATTAGCTAGGATTACATGTCTCTTTTTCAACATATGTCCTTGCTTTCAAGAAATTCTTAGAAAAATCCAAAGAATAGCATTCAAAAAATTACAATTTTGTTTGGTTTTTAACCTTCGTTTACAAAGGTTTTAACAGCATTTTCAAGATTCTGTTCAGCTGGTGGTGGTAGTGTCAGCCACATCCTAGATAAACTGTTGTATCTCTTACTTCTTCAGTACAACACTGTACTTCTTAACAGGTATCCAGGATGACATTGCAGTGAAGGTAAGTAATTCTGACATACAAAAAATAATTGGGAGCAACTTATTTTGTCCCTTCATTTTGTGGAGCAATAATGACATGCAGTCCTTACAAACCACTGTATTTTATTTTTGGCTTGAATATAAAGGAAATATGTCGTCTAAGTGCAATGTAAATAATTCAAAATTGAGATAAAAACATAACATTGAAGGTCAATACATAAAGGAGATAACACATATAACTAGGTCAGAAAAGAAAATACACAGCAATTTCATTAGGAAACTAATAATGTCCACCAACTTCATGTCAGAGAAGATATTTCTGTAACAATTTACACACCTTGTAAACAGTAGACAGGTAAGAAAAAATTACTTCCATCGACTGTATGAGAAATGAACCAATGCTAAAACACATATGCTACATCATGATAAAATTTGTTCAGTAGTATTCATCACTGACTACAACACTAATGGTAATTCCATTACAACTCAGAACAATAGCATTTAAGAAACTGTACTACATTTTACATGTAACCATGAAGTTTCACTGAGCTATTTTGAGTCTAATAAGAAAAAGTTTGAATTTCAGATGCAGTGGGCAGTCACTAGCTGTTCATATAAATTTTTTCATCGTGTCTGACTCATGGGGAAGAAACATATTCCTGCTGCTAACAGTGGAAAAGGAATTCAGCAGATCGTCAGTCTGTAAATCATTTGAAAACATGGATTATTAAAAAGGAAAAATTTGAATGTTTCAAAAAGTAGAGTTCTGATTAAATGTAGAATATATGGTTAGATGCAGAACTACAAATTGTAGGAAAAGAAAATAGTACAAGAACATAACCATATAAGTCTCATATAATCTCCGTGTAGAATATAGTCACATTAATCATGAACTTATGTATCATTGCAAACAAAGGGACAGTTACAGGAAGAGCACTGTATCTGTTTCAATATATATTCTGAAATCCTATTGCAGAGAGAAATTACCAATCAATAACCTTTTTGTTGAATGCCTTTTGTAAATTATGGGATGATTGCACAATTTAATTTTACTAAAATTACTTATTAACATGATAAAAGGGGGATTAATCTAGACCTGTATAATTATATCACAGAATCACAGAATCACAGAACAACCAGGTTGGAAGGGACCCATCGGATCATCAAGTCCAACCATTCCTATCTAACACTAAACCAAGTCCCTCAAGACCTCATCCACCCGTGCCTTAAACACCTCCAGGGAAGGTGAATCAACCACCTCCCTGGGCAGCCTGTTCCAATACCCAATGACCCTTTCCGTGAATTTTTTTTTTCCTAATGTCTAGCCTAAATCTCCCCTGGAGGAGCTTGAGGCCATTTCCTCTTGTCCCGTCCCCTGTCACTTGGGAGAAGAAGCCAGCTCCCTCCTCTCTACAACCTCCTTTCAGGTACTTGTAGAGGGCAATAAGGTCTCCTCTCAGCCTCCTCTTCTCCAGGCTAAACACTCTCTCAGCCGTTCCTGATAAGGCCTGTTATCCAGCTCCTTCACCAGCTTTGATGCTCTTCCCTGGACTCTTCTCAAGAGCCTCAACATCCTTCTTGTGGTGAGGGGCCCAGAACTGAACACAGGATTCAAGAAACGGCCTCACCAGTGCTGAGTACAGAGGGAGAATCACCTCCCTGGACCTGCTGGAAACACCATTTCTGATACAAACCAGGATGCCATTGGCCTTCTTGGCCACCTGGGCACACTGCTAGCTCATGTTCAGTCGGCTGTCTACCAACACCCCCAGGTCTCTCTCCTCCTGGCAGTTTTCCAGCCAGGCTTCTCCCAGTCTGTAGTTCTTCATAGGGTTGTTGTGCCCCAAGTGCAGGACCCGGCATTTGGCCGTGTTAAACCTCATGACGTTGGACACTGCCCAGTGGTCCAGCCTGTTTAGGTCCCTTTGCAGAGCCTCCCTACCCTCCAGCAGATCGACACTTGCACACAGCTTTGTGTCATCTGCAAACTTGCTAAGGGTACCCTCAATGCCCTCATCCAGGTCATTGATGAAGACATTGAACAGGACTGGACCTAGCACTGAGAGGGTTTGTTTGCCTATTAGGATGGCTGCTTTTCTAGTTTACAGCAAGATATTCTTGCAGGCAGCTCTGTGGGGACTTACTCTTGATACAGTTTTTTAGTCAGGAGTAAGACTTTCCAGTTTTGGAAAAATCACAGCACTGTAATATTATTAGTGATCTAATCTAGTGCCTTCTATACATACATATAATTAAATGCTATACTTATTACCTCAGAGGTGGTATTTTTATCCGTGTTCAGTCATAATTGATTCAAAGATCTACTTTTCTCAGAATAGGTTCAGTATAAATACCAGAACAATTTATACTATAAAGTAAAATAGAAATTATATAGAATCATAGAATCACAGAATAACCAGGTTGGATGAGACCCACCATATCATCAAGTCCAACCATTTCCATCAAACACTAAACCATGCCCCTCACATATATCCAAGTATTTACTACAATGCTGACTACTACATGGCTAATAATTCCTTGTGAGCACACAGTTTCTGTTTCATATGGAAACTATGTATGCTAGAAGGATATTTCTTTGAATTTATTAAAATTTCAGTTACAAGAGCATAATCCTTCTGTATAGATTGTATTTTGGGCCTGTATGCTAGAGGAGGGAGTTGAGTCCTGTGGAATACATTAATCACAACCCAGCTAAATAGAAGAAAAATTTCCTGACACACAAAGCTAACCCTCTACTCTGACCCAGGTAATTCCAAATTTTTCAAGTATGTAAGAATCATGTGTTTGATACTGCAGGTGCACTGACAGACACAGCCGAATGTCTGGGCTTTGACACTCCCAGGATGATGCAGAGCTCAGCTGAAAAAAAATTTGAACTGACTGAGATGAAAGGCATTTTGCAGCCAATAAGATCACAATTTCATGTAACCTTCCACTTGGAGCAATGAGCAAAGGCTGAGTTCTCACTAGTGCTATGTAATTAATGAATGTAAAAAGGGACAGATCTTAAAAATATTCCCTTGACTGTATGGATTTGCATCTGGAGGAGGAAACAGCAGTAACAGTTATTACTTTCCCAGTTGGATGGCACAGGAGCAAGAGATTAAGGATTTAGCACAGTTAGTGCTCTTCCCACTACCTCGTCTTCTCCACTCTACCACAGTAGCAGATTAAATGAACTGTAAGACCCAGTGGACCCATTCCTCTGTGGAGTTTCTTCCTTTTATAGCAATAGGGGATGGTGATACTTGGATTCAAACTTTGTTTATTAGGGGTACACTTGAATGGAACATAATGACTTAAGTTTGCAGGGGTTTAGGAGAAAATCATTTCTGTAAGGCCTGCACAGTGTTAAACCATCTTAGTTTTACTCTGACTTCTACAAACAAGAAAGCCTACAAGTTAAAAGCAAACTTCATTCAAATGTAGTTTTACTCATTTCTCAGTGAGGAAGCATAACAAACACTAGGAAAAATTTCCAAAACAAACAAAAAAAGACCTTGATGTGCTTAATAAAACTCCAAAGCAGGTGAGTTTCACATAATTTCAGGTTTTAACCATAATCTTGAAAGAGCTGCTAGACAATTCAGAAGCATTGAAATTCTAATAGTTAAAGATTGTGCTAGATAAGATGTTTATTCAGAGCTGGAATTCTTTGGCCTTTTGTATTACTCAAACTATATCTGAAGCTTGCTACTATTTGTCTCAATAAATTTTTAATAGTTTCTAATGGGAGTTTGGACTACTGAACCCCCCTCACATATGAAATATTTCTGCTAAGTTCTCTTAAAGAGAGAGTCATTTTCAAGCAAGAGCAATAGAAGTTTTTAAGCTGATTGTGAGAAAGCAAGGATGTGAATCAGTGCAAAGGCTTTCTTTGCACTGACTCTAAAAACCTCATAAAATGTTTCTGATTTTTTTTTAAATTATCTATCCACCATTGTTAGAGTGAATAATAAAGTTTTTTCCTTCTTTGAAACAACATTCAAAAGGAAATTGCTTTCTCCCGAATAATATATTTCTGCCAATGGGTAGCTTAATTAACATTTACTTATAACTTCTTCAGACTAATATAAGTGTTCAAATCTCTAACATAGCAAAAGCTATATATTTTTTAAATTAAAAAGTTAGGAATCAGTATCAGTCATTTTTTCAATAAATTATTTTTAAATAAATAAATTTTATAAGGTGTAAATTTTCTTAAATGATAATTCTACTAAGAAGTATCTTAATTACTTGCTTTTGGTGAATCACAAATATTAACAGGTTGAATAGTAAAATGTAATTTTGCATGTCAGTGGATTATTTATTATTTAAATGAAGGATAGAGGGGAAAATAGCATACATTAATGTGGGTAAGTGAGTGTGAATATTGCCAATTTAATTCCTCATCTGTAACTCTCCGAAGTAAAGGCCTTTATTGAAGGATATTAACTTGATATATATAAAAAAAGTTCTACAGTGTTATATATCAAAATTGTCATTTGTTATTTGTGCATCTCATACTTACTGAAAATGCCCTGGTAATATTAATCACTTTATTTGCTAAGCTTCATCATTTTGGTTTGTGGTTCTCCAGCTGGAACCAGTAAAGAAGTTCTCCTACTGTCTTCATTGAAACTTGGATTGTTCAGCTTGTAGATGAACTACAATTGAATGTTATTTGAATTGCAATATTTGCCTGTAGGTTGCATAATATGTCAGGTTTAGTTATACTCTGAAAATATGAAATTTATTTGCTGAAAATTCTTTCACATTTTTCAAATGAATCACTTGCAAAAGAAAAGTACTGGCCTCCAGAGACAAATGTGAAAGATCTCATAGACAGCTGTTTGCACAGTAAAATGCCATGTTTTCCAAGTTATTTTCTTTACAGAAATAGTGGAATGCTTTGATCCTATCTTATTGCTTCAGCTAGCAACCACATAGTTCTCTTCAAGCCTCAGTTTGCTCTCACCAGTATTTTCAAGTGGAGAGAAATAAAGATGAAATTATTAAAAAGTACTTTTCACTCCTTTAAAAAAAGAAAGAACAACACAGAAACAGCTTCTGCTTGATATTCGGTTGGTTTATAAACCTTATAGACGCTGGTTAGATTGTGACTATCCAAGGCAGCAACCACAAAGAGAAGAAACTATGAAACCATTCCCAGCTGTGCCTCTCTCTGCTCAGTGTTCACTGAAGCACTGTTGCTCTTTTTTCCCCTCTGTTTCATCAATGGAGCCTTACAGAGGCAGGAATAATAGGCTTAGAAATTATTACCTCTTTTAGAGCAGTGTGACCACAAGGTGCTTGTACTAACATGGTCCTGTACAGTCAGGATGTGTTAAATTTGTATTCAAAATTCATGAAGATGGTATTAGAGATACTGGAAACAAAGGGTACCTAGCCATTGTTGTTAGAATGTGATTAACATCTCAGGATTAATAGGGAATGCTGGTAAGAATTTTTCTTTGCATTTTTGTTACTGGTTCTTTGAAGATTTTGTATCTTGTTGGTTTTTTTGGAAGGAAATCCTTCACAGAAAGTAATGTTCATATATTTGTTATCATTAGAGTGTTAATGAACAATACAGCAGCTTTACATATACATAAAAGTTTGATTGTGAATAAATACTTTCCCAAAAACTTGTGTCATCTATGTTCTTGTAGGAAGCTACCACTAGTGCAATATCTACCTACAGAATAAAATAAGTACAGGTTTATTTTCTTCCAGTCTTCTTTGTAAGTATCATAAAATATGGAGCACAACGTTCTGTCCTCAGATTCTCCAAATAAACAAATAGCTCATACTTTGGTAATCAGGACTTTGAGTGCCATTGATCACTCAGGCATTGAAATCATCTAGTTTTGATCTTATTCATGATGGATAGCTAGTATTCATTTAATGTTGAAGCAAAACCAACCACTTGTAACTCAATACTTAGGATTTTTCTGGCTGAGATATGGTACTGGGTAAGAAATCATAATCCACTTACTGCACTAGTTACAGAAGTAATTGCTGGCAGTAAGTGCTATCATAAATAGAAAGTGTTGGGCACTTTTGCTGAAAATCTTTGAGAGGAAAAAAAATGCAAGTATATCTTCTAAGTGAAGTTCATATTCATGGTTCACGCTCTCACATCACTGTACTGGTAGCAACAGTATTCCTCTGTTCTGTTATCAGTACTACCTTTTTCACAGCTTTTTGCATTCTTCAATAGGTTGTGACATGCCCTCTTAATTCTTAGTTAAGTACTTAACATAATAAATATGTTTATATTTAAGTAATGATGAAGCTATTAAGCATCATACAGGTCTTGATCTTTCCTATGGAAAATGCTATACAGGAGACAAATTATGGCAATTTACACCATTTCAATGGCATAATTTACTTATTCTCATCACGGTTCCTTGGTACTCTGTGTTGCTTCACTAATACTCTATGCACATTTTATTAGCCTTGACATAAGATGAAGAACAGCAGTATAGCTTTTCCATGAGCATAGCTTTTTCCATTTTCTTGGTTTTGCCATGCTTGGCAAAACCCTTACCACAAATAATGTTGGCTTATACATTTAACCGTCTGTTTTACAGTGTAAGATTTCTTGAAATGTCTTCTAATTTTTTTCATAGAATCATCATAGAACAACCAGGTTGGAAGAGACCCAGCAGATCACAGAGTCCAACTATTCCCATCAAACACTAACCCATGCCCCTCAGCACCTCGTCCATCCATACCTTAAACACCTCCAGGGAAGGTGAATCAACCACCTCCCTGGGTAGCCTGTTCCAGTGCCCAGTGATCCTTTCTATGAAATTTTTTTCCTAATGTCTAGCCTAAATCTCTCCTGGTGGAGCTTGAGGCCATTCCCTCTTGTCCTGTCCCCTGTCACTTGGGAGAAGAGGCCAGCACTCTCCTCTCCACAACCTCCCTTCAGGTAATTATAGAGAGCAATGAGGTCTCTCAGTCTCCTTTTCTCCAGGCTAAACAACTACAGCTCCCTCAGTTGCTCCTTGTAAGACTTGTTCTCCAGCCCCTTCACCAGCATTTTAATGGAGGGTTTCTTTCTAATCAACTTTCTAAGCTGTCTGTATTTTTTAAAGTTATTTTAATTTATAATTAAGCAAACCAGGTAACACTTACTGAACTCCTTGTGTTAAAGCTGCCAGTGCTTCCTCTTGAAATCATATTCATGATCAGAAAAAAAAAATATTGGATTTCTAAATAGGGTTCAAAGCCAAAAGAGTGTACCCGAAACAATTCCTCTCATTATAATGCTAATAAGTTTCTCATTAATTGGTGCAAAATACAGTAGAACTTGTTACAGGATTACCATGAATATAACTTTTTTATCCTACACTAACATCAGGACTCATTAGAAAGCATTCTAGAGAGGTTTTGCAATTATTTTAAACTGATTATGCTGGCCCTCTGAGACTTGAAGAAATGTGGTACCATCAATTGCACTGCAGCTTTTCACATGTCTAAATTCAAATTTAAAAGTTTCAGGCCTGCATTTCTCTGACTTCAGTCATTTTTAGCTGCCTATCTGGCAGTGGAATATATTCAAGCAAACATGCTTAAATCTCAAATGTCCTTAGAAAACTACAACATCTACAACTGTATTTCCATTGACTGAAAGATATGTTCTTTGAAATACGTTTCTATCCTGATTAGAGTGGGCTACACTCACTCAATCATCTTCAAATATCTTGAAAAGGAGAGTGTTTACTTTCTGTATTTCTTTATCAAAGTCAGGAAGGTCTATTGTTCACCTTTACTTGGCCTCTGATAGATTGCTGTCATAACTACTTTTAATAGGTTTGGGGGATTTTTTTGAATTTCAAAGGGTCTCAAAGCTAGGCAAAATAAACCAATGGCAAAGTGATTGTCCTCAAATCTAGGAAAAAGACTCCTACATCTAGCAACTTCTAGCAATCCTACACCTTTCTCAGAAATTGCTGATTTTGCATCTGTCAGCAAGTATTGTGTAAGGGCAAGCACATATTCCAAGAGTATCAAAGGACTAATGAATCTTCAACTTGGCCTGTAGTTGAAATACCACTTCCACCTGAACTGGGACTCAGGATACTTGGGTTCTCTTGATCGCTGTAACTGAGATCCCCTAAAGTCATGATTAATTCAAAGCCATGATTCTGTTACTCAGTAGGGTATCTGGCAAGAAGAAAAATACTCATAGGCATAGTCATCAGTACTACACAGGGGCTTGTAATATAAATTCAATTGTAACTAGTGTTGAAAGAAATCTAACTTTAGAGTGTGTTCATCTATAATGATGCAGTTGCTTTTCAGGTTAGCAACTTTTACTTTATTTTGTGTAACTATTTGCTAAAAAGTGATGACAGAGTGCATCTAGCCTGTTGTTTACATAGGAAGTCAATGCCAATAATCGGAAAAACAAGCATGTTAATGAAGAGCTTAAAGGTTTTTAAACTGCCAGAAAAATCAACACCACTTTGTATTATCTTAATGCTGGGATTTTAGGTTGTTTTTTCCCGTACCTCCATCATAATATAATAAAAATATATCTCCAAGTTTTTAAGTAATTATTATTTACTAGCATGTCATTTTTGCTTACCAGAAAAAAAACTTAAGATCTTTTTTTCTCCTCTGTTTTCAATTAAGGCTAAATTTATAGAAGAGTCTCTAGAGGAAACCCCACACTACTGATGACTTTACATTAATCTCCCACACAGCTGTTAGTACCTCTGTGTAGGGAGCATCCTGTCCTCATTTAATTAAAGAGAATTTTGCCACCACTTCTATATGCACAACAATCAGGCTTTGTAACTATATTCTACATCAACAAATTTTAGCATCAAATGCAAAGATGACAAAAGCATAGTTGTTGTCCAGATTTATATCAATTAATCTCAGAATCAAAAAGCACAATTATATATTCACATTTAGTGAAAAGCAGATATTGCTACTTATTCATGCATGCATTATAAATGAGATATGTCTAAAGAAACATTTAGGCTTTAGGACTATTTCATAGATTTTAGTTTTGCAATTATAAGACCAAATTAGAACTTTGACTGAAAAAAACATCACTAGGATGACATCAAGTTTTACTACTGATTATTGAATATTTTGCTGTAGTTCACTCTGTATATACAAAAAAAACCCCAAACCTAAAACCAAGACAACAAACCAAAAACAAAAGTGCTATCCAGAAAATACGACAATTCCTTCTCCAGAACTGCATAGAAGTTTCTATAATTCTGTTGTTTTACAATGGCTTGGAAACCATTGTGCTGAATTACTTAAGTTACTTGGTACCTTGTACAAGTTAATTCATGCAGTCTTGCACTCGTTTTGGCTTTTGACGACAAGTTAATTGTCGTCATAGTAACTAGTACAGGGATAAGTTTTGGATTTATGCTGGAAACACTGGGGTGTTTTAGTCAAAGTGTTCTCTGCTTCTCACCCCACCCCACAGTGAGTAAGATAGGATGCCCACGAAGCTCAGAGGGCACTCAGCTGGGACAGATGACTCCAACTGACCACAACAGCATGCCATGTCATACGATGTCATGCTTAGCAATGTGTGGGGGAAGAAGAAAGGAGCGCATGTTAAGTGTTAGGGTATGGTCTTCCCAACTAACTGTTATGTATGGTGCAGCCCTGTTTTCCTGGAGGTGGTTTGTCAATAGAAAGCAGTGAATTAATTTCTCGTTTTGCTTTACTTGCATGCATGGCTTTTGCTTTTTCTATCAAAATCACAACCAAAGAGTTTCCTCACTGTTACTCTTCTGAATCTTTCTGCTACCCCACCCAAGAGGAATGAGTGAGTGGCTGTGTGAGACTTAGTTGACAGCTGCAGTTATACCACAACAAGCCTGCCTAATATTCTCCATCAATCATGCAAACGTCATTGGTGATAATTTTAAAACACATAGAACTAAGGTCTTTTGACAAAGATGAGGAATAGTTACAAAAATTATACAGAACATGAAAGACAACTATATAATATTATTGGAGACCCAGAAAAGCAGAATATGTATGAATAGTGGATATTTTTGACAGTGACAGAGATTATAATAAACATCTGTAAATATCAGAAAGATTTAAACATCTGGAGGACAGAGGAGATATAAGCAAAAAAAGAGTAACAGAAAGAAATGAAAAAATGAAATGTTGTAGCAAGGTTGCAGTCAGGGAAAGACACAACTCCCTCAAACTTTTTGGACTACATTGGTCAACTATAAAACTATTTTTAAACTGGTGAAAGGTGACATCAGTGATTTTTTCTCCATTGGAAATTCTCAATTTTTGTGTGTTCAATAGATTTCAGGTCAAACACAAGCAGAAAGACCAAAGCAGAAAGACCAAAGCCATCAAGAAAGACTTCAGGGCCATTGGGAAAATGATTGAGGGCTCTGAGGCACAAATAGTATTCTGCTCCATCCCAAAGCTAAATAGAGAGGAGCTGGAAGTCAGGAAGAAGAACTCGATTAATGCCTGGCTCCGAACCTGGTGTGAGGAAAGCAGCTTTGGTTTCTTTGATCATGGGGTGGCTCAAGCACCCCCAAACTTTGTTGCTAAGGATGGGACATGTGGGTCTCCTAAGGGGGCTAAAGCTCTTGCTAAAAACCTAGCTAAGCTCATAAATCAAGCTTTAAACTAGATGTGAAGAGGAAGGGGATTGAGACTAGGCTAGACAGGAGCAAGCCTGGATGTGGGCTACTGGTGGTTAGGAGAGGGTGTGCTAGTGAGGACCACCAGTACATCACCATACAGAAAGCTGGGGTGAACACACCTGGGGGAGCTAATGCACACAGCGTGGGGAATAAGAAGGAAGAGCTGGAAGCTGTCATAGGGAAAGGAGCCTATGTTGTCGTTGCTATCACAGAAATGTGGTGGGATGACTCATATAACTGGAGTACAGATACGGTGGGGTACAAACTCGTCAGGTGGGATAGGAAGGGTAGGAGAGGAGGCCGGGTAGCCCTCTTTATAAGGGAGGAATTGGACACTGACGAGATGGATCGTGGCGATGGGGAGATTGAGTGCCTGTGGGATAAAATCAGAGGAGCCCATAAGAAGGTAGATTTTGTGATGGGAGTCTGTTACAGGCCACCCTGACAAGGAGAAGCAGCTGACACACTCTTCTATAAACAGATGAGGTTAATCTCTAGATCAATGCCTCTCATTCCCGTGGGAGACTTCAATCTTCCTGATATCTGCTGGAAATACAATAGAGCAGAAAGGAAGCAGTCTAGGAGGCTCCTGGAGTGCATGGAAGACTTTCTTGCACAGCTGGTGAATGAACCAACAAGGGAAGGTGCCCTCCTGGACCTGCTGTTTGTGAATAAAGAAGGCCTTGTGGGGGATGTGGCAGTAGGAGGACCCCTAGGACTGAGTGATCATGAGATGATAGGGTTTTCTGTTCTAGGCAAAGTGAAGAGGGTGGTTAGCAGGACAGTATCATTAAATTTCCAAAGGGCAGACTTTGAAGTCTTTAGAAGGCTGGTTGGCAAAATCTCATGGGAGACAGTACTTAAGGGCAAGAGAGCCCATGAGGGCTGGGAGCTCTTCAAAAAGGAGATCCTAGCAGCTCAGGAGAAAGCCATCCCCGTGTTCCGGAAAAAAAAAAAAAAAAAAAAAGCTGGCAGGGGAAAATCCAACTTGGTTGAACAGAGAGATCTTGAGTGATATGAAGAAGAAGAGGAATGTTTATGGGCTCTGGAAGAGGGGACAGGCCTCTTGGGTGGACTACAGGAGGGAAGTGAGATTGAGTAGAGAAAAAATCAGAGGGGCTAAGGCTCAACTAGAAATCAGGTTGGAAAAGTCCATGAAAGATAATAAAAAATCTTTCTATAAAAATTTAAATAACAAAAGGAGAACTAGGGAGACTATACAGTCCCTATTGGACACAGAAGGAACAACAGTGACAGGGGATGAGTTAAAGGCTGAGGTACTTAATGCCTTCTTTGCCTCAGTCTTTAATTGTAAAGAAAGTTGTACCCTCTGTGTACAAACCCCAAAACTAGAGGAGCAAAATGAGGCTCCCATGGTCCACGAGGAGGTGGTCAGAGCCTTGCTTGCCCAATTAGACACCCACAAGTCTATGGGTTCGGACAGGATTCACCCTAGGGTACTGAAGGAGCTGGCGGATGTACTGGCCAAATCCCTTTCCATCATCTTCCAGCAGTCCTGGAAGACTGGGAAAGTTCCCCTGGACTGGAGGCTGATGTTGTGCCCATCTACAAGAAGGGTCACAGGGAGGATCCAGGGAACTACAGGCCTGTCAGTCTGACCTCAGTGCCAGGGAAAGTCATGGAACAGGTGATCTTGAGTGCTATCATGAAGCACGTGCAAGAGAACTGGGTGATCTGGCCCAGTCAACATGGGTTCACAAAAGGCAGGTCTTGCCAAACTAACCCTTCTATGACAAAGTGACTCGGTTGCTGGATGAGGGAAAGGCTGTGGATGTGGTCTTCCTGGACTTTAGTAAAGCCTTTGACACAGTTTCTCACAGCATTCTGCTTCAGAAACTGTCAGCCTCTGACCTAGACAGGCACACACTCTCCTGGGTGGAAAACTGGTTGGCTGGCCGGGCCCAGAGAGTGGTGAGAAATGATGTCAAATCCATCTGGAGGCCAGTGACAAGTGGGGTTCCCCAGGGCTCAGTGCTGGGTCCAACCCTGTTCAATGTCTTCATCAATGACCTGGATGAAGGCATTGAGTGCTCCTTTAGCAAGTTTATGGGTAACGCTAAGCTAGGTGGAAGTGTGTATCTGCTGGAGTGTAGGGAGGCTCTGCAAAGGGATCTGAACAGGCTGGACCACTGGGCTGAGTCCAATGGCATGAGGTTTAACAAGGACAAATGCCGGGTCCTGCACTTGGGGCGCAACAACCCTGTGCAGAGCTACAGACTGGGAGAAACCTGTCTGGAAAGTTGCCTGGAGGAGAGAGACCTGGGAGTGTTGGTTGACAGCAAACTGAACATGAGCCAGCAGTGTTCCCAGGTGGCCAATGGCATCTTGGCTTGTATCAGAAATGGTGTGACCAGGAGGTCCAGGGAGGTTCTTCTCCCTCTGTACTCAGCACTGGTGAGACCGTTTCTTGAATCCTGCGTTCAGTTCTGGGTCCCTCACCACAAGATGCATGTTGAGGCTCTGGAGCCAGTCCAGGGAAGAGCAGCAAAGCTGGTGAAGGTGCAGGAGAATAGGCCCTATGAGGAGTGGCTGAGAGAGCAGGGGTTGTTTAGCCTGGAGAAGAAGAGGCTGAGAGAAGACCTCATTGCTCTCTACAGCTACCAAGGGGATGCTGTGGAGAGGAGGGAGGTGGGCTCTTCTCCCAAGTGATAGGGGACAGGACAAGAGGGAATGGCCTCAAGCTCCACCAGAGGAGATTTAGGTTAGACATTAGGGAAAAAAAAATCACGGAAAGGTTTGTTGGGCATTGGAACAGGCTACCCAGGGAGGTGGTTGATTCACCTTCCCTGGAGGTGTTTAAGGTATAGGTGGACAAGATCCTGAGGGGCATGGTTTAGTGTTTGATAGGAACGGTTGGACTCAATGATCCGGTGGGTCTCTTCCAACCTAGTTATTCTGTTACTCTATTACTATCAAAAATTATCTTTTCACCATACATTTTTTTCAGTTTTGGACATGAAGACATGTCTAACAGGTTAGACGTGAGAAGACCACAGAGTGTCATAATGAAACCCTTCGTTATAGAGTCTGTGAAATTCTGTAGCCACTTAGTCACAGATTTCTCATCATCTAACTGTTGCGTTTTTTCACTGTGTCACCTATACAGGAAAAAAAAAGAGCAGAGTTACTTCTGAATTAAAGAAAAGTATAGTTGAGAAGCAATGTGGCAAGACAGAACAGAACAAGACCATTATATAGCCATTACTCGAGATTGCACAGAAACTTATTTTGTTGAAAGTAATAGCAGTCAACCAGATCTTACTCTATCACATGGAGTAGAACTTCTGATAAGGCCTACATTTTTACTCTGTATTCAGAAGCTCAAGCAACAGGCCTGTGAAAAGCTTCTCAGAAAATTGGTTCAAAACTGGGAAAGAGTTAATACTGGAATTACAGTCTTTCATGGCTTGGCTCTTCTGCTTTCTTTGTTGTTGCAAGAAAAAGTTTATCCATACATATGTTCTACAACTTAATTTTGAAGTCCTTTATTTTTGTCTTTTTTAAAGAAGCCTGTTTCAAGGAAAGCAAAAAGCATGGTTTATCTAAATCCAAGAAAATCTAAACTGCTTACTTTATAAAGAATGAAAGTTGAGCTTTCTTCTGAAGTGAAATGGAAAACTGCAGCTAGAATGCTTAAAAGAATCAGAAAGAAAGTTTGAGGCCTTGCACTAGAAAAGAAAAAAAAGAATCAGCAGATGACTGACTGGAATTTAGCAGACAGTTTCCAGAAAGCACCCCTGATGTAAAGTATGTATGTGGAATTCACTATCTATTCCTTATTATTTTGAAGAATCATTTTGATTACAGTTGTGAAGAAATCAGCTTCCTTATTTTTATAGAAAATCTCATTTATTCCCCTGTGTATATATATATCTGGAATATTATTCATTGTGTGCTTTATAAATTTCCACCTTTTTTTTATGGGAAATAACTCATCATCTCAATAAATTCACATCTTGCTTTCTACTTAATAAGGGAATATATTTTTTAAATTGAAGTTGCTTCAGACTGAACAGAAAAGGCAAATTCCATCTGTAAGAACATAAAATAATTTTTTACTCTACATAAATTTTCAACAAAAAATTCATTTAATGAAATAGAGTTTTGATTAAAATGTTGCATTATAAAATGTTCATTCTATGCTAATAGTGTATAATCCTGCAAATAAAATGCCTATCACCACTATTTAAAATATTCTATATATATTTGGATGTGATATTGTACACTACTTAAGGAGAAAACCTTAAACATGTTAAATGTTCAAATTCCAAAGTAAGATTTGAAATCTACATTAACTGCATCATTTGCTAGTAATGTTAAATGTCACTGGAAAGATCTTCAAAAGATAAACATTTCTAATCCTAAATCTGTACTCTCCCAATCATAAAATTAATGAGGGTTTGACTATGCATACTCTTATGTACAATGTAACTTTATTAGTTATGTTTACTAATTGTCTGAACACAGATGAAAGCACTGAACAATGAAGTTGAAGGAATGACAAAGGAATGATCTAGAAAAAAGAAACTATTCTAATCCGTTTGATGTGAGAAGAGCTGTACATAGCCAGGTTGAGAGTCTTTCTAACCAACATCCTACAATCTATACTGGCCACAAGCAGGTATCTGACAAAAGATACGCTTACCAAAGCAGACCTTTCCATGTAACCTCCTAAAATTTGTCAGCTTTCTTCTCAGAGGTTTTCCTTAGCTAGGTATGATAATAATTATTGAAAATTAAAATAATATTTTATCATAAAACTCCCACATAGTCAGTGACTCATTTTCCTGTAGTACACTAGAAGTACTATGATTAAGGGCTTAGAAACAATAGTAGAACACCAAATTGGCTGAACAAGATACTTCTGGTGGAGGGGAAAACCCAAAATGCAAGAGGATGATAGAGGTATTGCCTGTCTTTTTGGGAATGGCATTAGTAAAGTCAAAGCTTAGCTGGACATGGGTCTCTCAGTGGAGATGAAGGGCAACAGAAAAGTATACCAAAGGCAAAAAAAGACAAAAAAGGAAAATGTGTGCCTGCCGCTGAAGGGAGTAGGCAACCAAGTGAAGGAGGACATGGAAAAGGATCAAATATTCTCTCCCTCTTTTTTTTTTTTTTATTCTGCTGGCATGGTCTGCTCTCAGACCTCCCAAGTCACCTTGCCCAGAAGGAAAGTTTGGGAGAATCGAAGATACCACCCAGTGCAGGGAAAGATCAAGTTAGGTAGCACTTAAGTAAATTAGTCATGTTCGGGCTACTGGGACCCTGTGGAATGCATCCATCTGTACTGTTAAAGTTGACCAATGTCATTGTGAGGTCATATTCTATTTATTGTCTTTGAAAAGTTGTGATCACTAGATATCCCCAGTAGCCTGAAAAGGTTTGATGGTAAGGCCATCTTTAAAACGGAGAGCAGGAGGACATGGGCATACAAGCTTCTCCAGTTTCAGCTTAGATCCTGGGAAGGCTATTGAGCAAATTCTCTTGGAAGTCGTTTATAGGCATATGAAAGACTGGAAGAAATTTGAAGCACTCGGCATAAATTTACTAAGGGCAAATCATATGTGATTAACTTAATTCCCTTTCATAAAGGAATTCCTGTCTCTCTGAAAGACGGTAGCAGCAGAAGTAACAGGGTTTTTGACAGATTTCCACTAAAACTTGTAGTCAGGTGGGAAAGATGTAGACTAGATGAGTGAACAGACAAAAAATGATTGGGCTATCAAGCTGAAAAGCTAGTAAGCAAGCGACTCCAAATCTAAGCAGCAGCTAGGTAAGAGCCGTGTTCCCCAAAAGTTATTTCTGGAGATGAAATTGATTAATGCCCTCAACAATTATATGTACCGTAAGGTGTAATGCATCCTTAGTAAACCTGCAGATGACACTGGAATGGTGGGAGCACCTAATACACTGCAGGGCTGCTATTCACAAGTCCTTGGCAAGCTGGATGAATAGCATGACAGAAATCAGACTATTATTTTCTGTTACCTGACTTCTAAAAACCCTAAAGTAAAACAGGGCTATACCATATTTTAGCTTTTTTTTTCAGATATATCTACTGATTAAAAGTTACTCTTTCCAAATGCCTATTTTAAATATTAGTTGTAAATTTTTCTTCTTAAACTAGAAAATACATGCACACATACACTATCCACAACTTAAAATAAAGTTTCCAGCCTGTGCTAAAGAAATAATCATTTCAAAGGCAAAGATCTTGTTTTTATTATTGACAAATTAGAAATTTTACCACTGCTGAATTAAACAGTAGTATTTACTCGAAATCCTGTTTTTTAAAAAGGATCTCAAGATGGTTAATGTTGGACTGGAAAGGGTACCTGCTGTCTTCCATAGTCCACCTATGCATCAGACCTAAATCATCCACTTAGTGGATGTTAATGAAGTTAAAGTAATCTTTTTTCTTTGGGAAATTAGGGGCTACAGATAACTGTGAAATGTGGTCTTCCACAGGTATTAAAACTCACTGTTTTGCAAATATTGTGGTACGGAAGCCATCATTTTCACAGACAGCTTACCCTTTTTCATCACTTAGTCAATGTAAATCTTGACCAGTGGAATTGTTGTTAAGTCCTCCAAATTTATTCCAGGATCCATGTAGCTACATACAACACTGGTTATCAATACTGAAGCTGAAGTTCGGATGCCACAAAATATTTAGGTTTCTAACATCCACTTAACCTTAAAGATTCCACTGATTTTTCACACTGATAGATCAGAGCTTAAATGCTGACTTGATTTTGTTTTCCTACACTAAATATGCTTTTCTCTGTAAGACACTACAATCAGATGGATTTTGATGAGACTGAGTCAATATGATGGAAACATAGGTTCAGCGTGAGTAGAAATGCATAACAACAGTTGCCTGTTAAGTCCTACAAATAACAATCAAAAACTTTCTCAGATCTGATCAGGAAAATTCTCCTTGACATATTATGTTTATTTGTAAAGATTGAGATAAACTTGAGATATTTTTTTTTTACCCCAAGCTCCATCTTCAGCTTTCTAACAGGTAGCATAGGCTAGATACAAAACCAGGAACCAAAAATTCTTGCATTCTAGTCATAGTTTGATTACTGATTTGTTCTGTAGCTTTAGCCAGTTTCAATACAAATTTGCAAGTTTTCCTATGAATAAAATGAAAATAAACCTACTTGCTCACTAATTGATCTCATGATTTGCTGTGTTTCCAATGCTTTTAAAATAACCTGTCATAAAACCGCTAAGAATTACTGTGCTATTCTTCATTATTCTTAACTGGCAGGTGAGACAGGGAACATAGCCACTCTGGAAAACAACCTAAACCTGTGAGAAGCTTCCTGAGAAAAGTTACAGCTTAGGAGGCCCAAGATCATAATTATGAGTTAAAAATGAAATTAAATATTTTTTTTCTCTTTCAGTGTTATGGAAAGCATTGTTCTCACTTATTATCACTACATACACAACTCCACTTAGTTGCAAATAAATAAATCTGAAGAGCAGTTTTGCCGCAGCTTTTATTTTTGTTAAGTGTTAGCCTTCTAAGGTCGAATCACCTTGCTTCTATCATCTCTCTCTTAACAAACAATTACTTAAAACAGTTACCAAAACTTAGAGCTCTAGCTATTCTTTTAAAAACACTTTGCTGGTATGGTAAGTGAACAACTGTAAAATTATGGCTCAGTATTCATGCATTTCAGTCATTTAACACTTGAAAAAGCTTTTCTTGTCCTGACTACAGAAGACAAAATCTAGCCTTAGAGGTATTATTCTAACAGGGAAAAGACAATGAGAGAGCAAGCAGTAGACATTAAGGCATATAATGTTTTAAATTAGGACTCTCTGAATTGCCATTGCATTGATGACACTAATAACAGTTTTCTAATATTTCCTTTTAAAAACAGATATTAAGAAGTTTAAGTGCATCTTTAAAAGGCAGAAAGAAAAACCAGGGATAACTTTAAATCAAGTTTTTGTCTGGTATCCCATATAAAGAGTTTTGATTGCTTCTTTAATGGATAATAAAACAGCAGTACAATCTAATCCACAGAATTTAACTTAAAGAAAAAGTGATAAATTAGGACAGAAGGAAGACTGCAAAAAAAGATACTTCTGAAATAAAGTATCATGTAGCTCATTCTAGTAGCCCCCTAGACTTTCATAAACATGGTAATATATACACTTCCAATTCTACATAAGCAATCCTAAACAATTTAAAACACATCTTAACTTGTACAATCATAATAATCTCTCCCAAATGATGTTTGAGCAAAGGATAGGGTAAACAGTAAGAAGACACTATATACTAAATTACAAATAACTAAATGAAACCCACAAAAGTATTTTACGCATTCTTGTTTTGAGAGGTCTTTCTAACTACATCTTAACTCCAAAATAACTTCTGGCTTTCAAATAATTCTTTCAATGAAGTCCTCAAATACATCATATACTTTTACATTTCTGGAGTTTACAACCAATGAACAGGACTTTTCCCATCATGTTATGTCAGTCATTTATATTAAGGGGACAGAAGAATCACTACAAGTGGGGTAGATTGCTCCTTTATCACTGAAAGAACTATCCTTTACAGGGAAAAGAAAAGACTACATCAACCTTTGACAACTTGGATCTGATCCATTGAAAGCAGGGTACCTATACATACTCTTGCACTTCAGCATGCCACAAATGCTGGTCCAGACAGCTCAAGAATATCTATATCCTATGCTATCTTCTTCTATCCCACCTCCTCTTCTGACTTCAATGATGCAAAGAGAAAATTTCCATAACAAGACATGACTGGAGAGACTTCCATTGTATTTCATGAAACTTTGGACAAATCAATATCATTACTACACAAAGATTTGATCAACTGTCCTAAATCACATCCAAGTGTTTGATGGAAGAAATCAAATTTACAGTATCACACTTACTATCATGACATAAATATTTGCTTGAGTATTGAATTAGAGTGAGAGCTGTGGCTATCAGGTAAAATAAATAAAGACAAAGGAAACCTTCTCTGAAAGAGTTATTGTGAAGGAGGTAAGGTCAAATATCTTAAATCTCCTCAAACAAATAAGTTCCCATGAATAACAGTCCCCAGCCTTTTATTATCAGTTGCTTTGGCAAAAGCAAAAGCATTTTGCTGTTGATGTCTTCCTATCTGCACATCTCATCTTAAATGACATCATAGCTGTTGCCTACATCAAAAGTTCTGGTAACATTAGTTACAGTCATTTAAGGAAAATGGGCAAAATTTAAAGCATGTGGTCACATGCGTACTCCAAATATCCTAGCTATCCTTGCTTACAGTAAAATATCACATCTATTATTTTACATACACAGGCTAAGTACATTGCTTATTAAACAAAAATTATAATAAAGGAAGAACACAAATATCAAACCCAATTGTCTCCCTGACTGAAATCCTCCCCATAGAAAGTCTGGCAATTGTTAGATTTCATAAATGTAACTGTTGCTACCAGCTGTAGCAAACTCTATCTGTTTTCAAGCGCTTGTCTTTATAACTCATGTAAGCAAGTTTACAGGTGAAACTTCAGTATAAGACAGAAATCCTTCAACGTAATGATCTTCATTATTGTCTCAGTTTAAGCTGAGTGAAAAAATCAAAATCTGGCTTCATGTATGCATGGAAAGAAATTGGAAGGGCAAAAGGAATGAGAAGATACTGTAATGTGTACTTAGGGTCAGATAAATAAGAGTTTAGAAAGCATGAAAGATTTAGAAAAACATTACTGAATATTTACTATCTGATTTTTCATCTATGCTACTGGGGGGGGTGGGAAAAAAAAAAAAAGGAATGTAAACCCAGAAACACACCCGAGGCACTGTAAAAGTGAAAAAAGAGAGAAGGAGTGAAAAAAGGAGTGAGTATGTACACAGGCATATACACATGTTTAGGGACAGAAAGCATATTTTATTTTAAAAGCTACAACCAATGTTGCTGTTCTTAATTTTGCACATTCCAAGTTTTTAAACCACAGTATAAATGTTTTAGAATGCTTTCTCTGGGATCTTTTTAGCATGTTCTTCTAAAAACTTACATTTGTAATTCAAGATATTTTCAGTGGTGAAAGTCTTCCTTCTCAGAATGAGTTCCTGTGACCCAAATGCTCTTTTACTTTCACTTGTCCACTGAAGAGACATAATCCTCCTGACTCCCACACATATTTTTATTTCCTTTTCTAAACAGTGCAGTTCCATACATTTAAAGGTAATGGAGGTAAGCTGTATTTCTGCAGACATTGTCTCCTAATTTTGTGTACTTTCGTGCAGACAAGAAGCTGCACAAAAGCATAGCTTTCTGCAGCTGCTCAGCTGGCATTACAAGCATGTAAACGGGAAATGCATAGCTACTCAAGAGAGAGAGCTAACAAACAAAAAATAGCACTAAACATCTACAGAAATTTAATTTCCTGAACAGTATTCTTCCTGTAGCAGCATAATTGCTCTTTAGCCAAGAAAGAACCATAAAAGCTAAAGATTTTATATTACAAAGTAATATCGAAATTATAATTGCCTCTGCTTCTGTGTTCAGTTTGGGTTTGTTTGTTTGTTTAAAGAGCCTGGCGACTCCATTCAACAAACTGTAGATCTGTTGCTCCCCTGTGACTGTCAGAAATAAACTTACTCATAGAGAAATCTTGCTTTGTCCAGTTTCAAAATACATTGTACCAACCACAGGAATTAATGGCATAGGCAGGATACAAAGCTGTATCTTAATGCTCAGGACAAAATCTTAGCCACAGAGATGCCTCTCACAGAAATGATCAGCTATCCATAATTAACAGTGTGGTTTAGGTTTGTTGTTTATTTGAATACCTCTCAAACTCTCTTGCTCTTGCATATTTGAATCCATCATAGAAAATAATTCAGCCTCCAGAAGTCTATAATCACTTAAACTATTTTGTAGGGCAGAAGTATTTCAGTTTGCTTTCTTACCTTCTGTTATATCAGGACCATGTTTAGGTTTTATTCAGTCAATTATTAAAGCTAACAAAACACAGTGTACATCCTGTGTATTACACAATCTACACAGGACATCCCAAATGTTATTTAAGTTTAAAAGTCAAATATTGTGAAATTTAAGATAGCCAGGAACACAAACTGTAATCATTCCACCTCCACTTGTTTTCCTTTCCTATCTCAGATCAATTATCTGTCCACACTCTACAGACAGAAAACAAAAATATCAAGAATCAACCTATCCTCAGAGCTTCACTAAATGACATTATCTTTATGTTTCCAAATAACATTTACATCTCCAAATAATATTTACATTTGTAAACAATCTAAATTTATATGCCTTTATGGATGTAGTCAGTGTTCCTATGAGTATGTTTCAAGAAATGTTCTCATCTATTCAAAAAAATAGATACCCATATAGAAATAAGATTTAGAAGGTGATATTAAATTTAAATTTAAAGTTAGTATTAATGTACCCTAAAGAACACTTATCTTTTTTTCTCCTGTACTACAAATCATGCATTCTTTTTACAACTGTGTTATTCAGAATATTCTCTCTGAAGATATGTCCCAAAGTTCTCAAGTCCTGAATTTTGGCTCTCACTGTGTTCATCTTTCCTTTTCCTTAAATATTATTAGGTAACCAAATGGTTGCACAGCCTTCACCATTGCAAGCAACAATTTCAAACTGAATAATTCATGTTTTGGAAAATAAAAACAGAAAATAAGATGGTATCATAAACATTTTAGAACAGGAAAGATTACTCTAGAAAATGTGTGTGATATAGCATGAAGACGCTATAAAACAAATCATTATAACCAAATATGAGGTCTGCCATAAAAAAAAAATAAAGAAATTGTGTCTGTAACTGTTTATTTTAGAAAGTAAGGAAATCAACAACAATCACCATCAAAACAGTCCCCATCTAAGTTGACACACAGCTGCATTCAATGCTGCCAATGCTCAATGCATTTCCACAGATCATTTTCTGAAAGGCTGTTGAGGGTCTCTGTTGGTTTTGCTTTCACATCTACTGACAAAAAACGGGTTCCTTTAAGCACTGGCTTGATCTTTGGAATCTTTTCACCATAAGACTCAGTTAAAAACTGAAAAGTTTCCATCACAGATTTCTTCACTTTCACAGGAAACTTTCTGTTAACTCACTGTTCACTGCAGGAGGACTGGGAAGTTATTGTAGGGCAAGGAGGCTACGATGTCGTTGCCGTCACGGAAATGTGGTGGGATGTCTCATATAACTGGAGTGCAGCTATGGTATGGAGTATAAACTCTTCCAGTGGGACAGGAAGGGTAGGATAGGAGGCAGGGTAGTATTCTGTGTTAAAGAATGCTTTGATACCCTCAAACTTAATTGTGGTGATGACGGGATCGAGTGCCTGTGGGTTAAAATCAGAGGAGCCCATAAGAAGGCAGATATTGTGACAGGAGCCTGTCATAGACCAGCCAGCCAAGAAGAAGAAGCTGATGAGCTCTTCTGTAAACAGCTGGTGTTAATCTCTAGATCAATGACTCTTGTTCTTGTGAGAGACTTCAATCTTCCAGATATCTGCTGCAAGTACAATACAGCAGAAAGGAAGCAGTCTAGGAGATTCCTGGAGTGTGTGGAAGATAGCTTCCTCACACAACTGGTGACTGAACCAGCAAGGGAAGGAACCTTCCTAGACCTACTGTTTGTCAACAGAGAAGGTCTTAAAGGAGATGAGAAGGCTGGTAGATGCCTGGGGCAAAGTAATCATGAGATGGTAGACTTTTTATTTTCCGGTGGGGTGACGAGGTGGATTAGCAGAGCAGTCACATTAAGCTCTCAGATGGCAGATTCCCGACTGTACAGAAGGCTGGTTGATAAAGTCCCATGGGAGACAGTCCTTAAGGGCAAGGGAGCCCACAAGGGCTCTTCAAAAAGGAAATCCTAGCAGCTCAGGAGAAAGCCATCCCCATGTTCTGGAAAAGGAGTTGCTGTGTGAAAAAAACAGTCAGGTTGAGGAGGGAGATCTTAAAGGACATCAAAAAGTAGAGGAATGTCTACGAACTTTGGAAAAATGGACAGGTTCCATGAGTGGATTACAGGGAGGAAGAGAGATTGTGCAGAGGGAAAATCAGGTCCAAGGCCCAGCTAGAAATCACATTGGCCAAGTTGGTGAAAGATAACAAAAAATCTTTCCATAAATATATTAACAACAAAAGGACGACCAGGGAGAATATTCAGTTCCTATTGAATGCAAATGGAACAACTGTGACAAAGGATGAGGACAAGGCTGAGCTACTTAATGTCTTTGCCTCAGTCTTTAATTGTAAAAAAAGTTGTTCCCTCTGTGTATACACCCAGGAGTTAGAGGAGCAGAACAAAGCTCCCATGATCCAAGAGGAGGCAGTTAGAGACTTGCTTGCCCAATTAGACACGCAAAAGTCTACGGGGCCATGCGGGATTCACCCTAGGATGTTGAAGGAGCTGGCAGATGTGCTGGCCAAACCACTTTCCATCATCTTCCAACAGTCCTGGATGACAGGGAAGGTTCCACTAGACTGGAGGCTGGCTGATGTTGTGCCCATCTTCAAGAAGGGTTGCAGGGAGGATCCAGGGAGCTACAGGCCTGTCAGTCTGACCTCAGTGCCGGGGAAAGTCATGGAACAGGTGATCTTGAGTGCTATCATGAAGCACATGCAAGAGAACCTGGTGATCAGGCCCAGTCAACATGGGTTTACAAAAGGCAGGTCTTGCCAAACTAACCTGATTGCCTTCTATGACAAAGTGACTCGGTTGCTGGACGAGGAAAAGGCTGTGGATGTGGTCTTCCTGGATTTCAGTAAAGCCTTTGACACAGTTTCTCACAGCATTCTGCTTCAGAAACTGTCAGCCTCTGGCCTGGACAGACGCACACTCTCCTGGGTGGAAAACTGGTTGGATGGCTGGGGCCAGAGAGTGGTGGCAAATGATGTCAAATCCAGTTGGAGGCCAGTTACAAGTGGTGTCCCCAGGGCTCAGTGCTGGGTCCAGCCCTGTTCAATGTCTTCATCAATGACCTGGATGAAGGTATTGAGTGTTCCCTTAGAAAGTTTGCAGATGACACTAAACTGGGTGGAAGTGTGGATCTGCTGGAGTGTAGGGAGACTCTACAAAGGGACTCTACAGGCTGGACCACTGGGCTGAGACCAATGACATGAGGTTTAACATGACAAAAATGCTGGTCCTGCACTTGGGGCACAAAAACCCTATGCAGTGCTACAGACTGGGAGAAGTCTGGTGTGAAAGCTGCCAGGAGGAGAAGGACCTGGGAGTGTTAGTTGACAGCAAACTGAACCTGAGCCAGCAGTGTGCCCAGGTGGCCAAGAAGGCCAATGGCATCTTGGCTTGTATCAGAAATGGTGTGACCAGCAGGTCACCCTGTGAGCAGGTCGCGGCACTGGTGAGACTGCATCTTGAATCCTGTGTTCAGTTCTGGGCCCCTCACCACAAGAAGGATATTGAGACTCTGGAGCAAGTCCAGAGAAGAGCAAGGAAACTGATGAGAGAGCTGAGAGAGCTGGGGTTGTTTAGCCTGGAGAAGAGAAGGCTGAGAGGAGGCCTCATTACTCTCTACAACTACCTGAAATGAGGTTGTAGAGAGGAGGGAGCTGGGCTATTTTCCCAAGTGATAGGGGACAGGACAAGAGGGAATGGCCTCAAGGTCTAACAGGGGAGCTTCAGGCTGGACACCAGAAAAGAATTTTTCACAGAAAGGGTCATTGGGCACTGGAATAGGCTGCCAAAGGAGGCAGTTGAGTCACCATCCATGGAGGTGTTTAAAAGACAGGTCAATGACGTACTGAGGGACATGGATTAATAGTTGATATGAATGGTTGGACTCGATGATCTGGTGGGTCTTTTCCAACCAGATCATTCTGTGATTCTGCATGATTCTTGCATGCAACATTTTCTGACCAAGGGTTAGTAAATGCCTGTATTTCAGTGTGCATACTTATACTGAGTGAAGCAATCAAGTTGAGCCCTATCTCACTGTGACAGTTTACAACATATTCTATGACCACCAATGTGACTCTCCCTTCCCACTCTTAAAGGTTAGCCTCTTTTGTGTCAGACCTGTTAAATTATTTACATTACAAATAATGTTGATATACAGAAGCAGGCAAAATCCTGTCATGATTCCTTGAAACTTACCACGTAAAACATCTTCTGTGTAAAATAGTCTGTATCTTTATTACAATTTTAAAAAGATTGCTTAAGCCTTTAGAAGTCTTGACTCTGAATATAAATCATTAGTTATGTTCAGAGAAAATATTTTCTACTACTTGTACTTCAACATGACCAAAAGGTTTACAAGCAGTATTGTCAAATGCCAACCACAAATTTACATATTAATACTTTATTATTCTTTTTCACGTATTTACAAGATGTAGAAAAGAACCAAACTTCTGCCCTAGAAGCAACATCTGCTATCCTGCCACTGTCAAATCAAAAGAAATTGTCCAATCAAGAAGAAAATGCTGGATCTTACCTGCTTGACTCGGCAGATGTAATGGCAATCAGGGGAGGTATCCTCAGTGGAAGAGTTGTGGGCCTTGGGATAGTCTCAGTATCATTTTTTTTGTCCCAGTCTGCCTGTTCTAACTGCCTGAAAGCCAGGGGAGGAAGCTGGATATTACGGGATGATAATCTCCGCACAAGATAAGGCTCCATTCCCTGATAAGGCTCTTCGTCCTCAGCGCTGTGATGCAGAGCTTCTTCTGAAACCTACAACGAAAGCAAAAATGTATGCATCAGGTTAGAAAGTACCTATCATGTTAATTTGCTAACTTTAATTTCATTCAGTAAGTGAGTTTCTTATAAATATTATTTATGAGAAACTGTCATTATTAAGAAATTTTAAAATAATTTTAAAATGTAATAAAAAAGTTTCTAGGGTTTAGACAATTTGGGATTTTAAAATCAAACAGAGAACGTTTTTATGATGAGATTAACACAACACTGTCTAAAGTATGTGCTAATACTTTTACAGGTAACAAAAGTGCTCTGCATTAGGTAGATTTTTTTTCCCACAATAGAGTTGCTTTCCTACAAGTTATCTAGTTTCTGGAAAGACTGAGTCCAAATGTCAGCAATAAAATAAAGTAAAGTAGTAGTCAGATATTTGCAACTATACACTTGCAGACTGAAAATAGGAGAAAATTCACCCTAAATTCTCTCAGCTGTCCCAACTCTCATCTTTCTCTCCTGTTCACAGTAATTTCATGCTAATGGTAAGTGGTAGGTACTTAAAACAACCACTGTAGTGCTTAGAAACAGTGAATAATTAGAATCTCTGAAGGACAGACCCTAATGAAATCTTAAATCTAAGCATCAGTAAACAGTATTTTTAATTTAATCAGTTAAACCGCTTGTAATATTCTTTGGGTTATATAAGAAAGATAGACAATCAGGAAAGAAATCTCTAAATGATACTGATTTATAGGGGAGATAAATTCTTAGGGAAGTCTTCAGAACTTTCAACAAACAGTCCAACATTGTGGGACAATATTTGCAAAGAATTAATTTTCTGACACCACTGATTTTCTGAGAAGCCTGTTGTAGTAATGAAAAGAAATTGAGGAGGGGCTCTCCATGTCTTACACAAAATCTTTTACTATTACTTGGTAAGTTCTCCAGCACAGATACTACTAGCTGTACCTATTGCCTAAATTACTTTCCTGTGAAGAAACTCAAGCTTCTCATAAATCTTAAAGTTTTCTACATCTAAACTAAGAATAAGAAGTACAGCATGTATAGCTATATATTACCCTACCAAAGTCCAGTATCAATAGCTTCATAGGCTCAGTGCTTAAAACTGAATATTCACCTGTGCCAAATTAGAGTCATGTATTCTGATGAGGACTGATACATATCTGCAAGAAAAATTTGCATAGCAAAGTATTTATTCTGTGCAGGCAGGGAGAGCCATCAATGAAACACCTTTCATGATGAGTAATATTAATAAGCTCCATTTATACTCAGAGCTTTAGCAGTCGCTGTGAGTAAACTATTTCTAATTAATTCTTTAATTATGAAATCTAAATTAATATTTTAGCTATTTTTCTTAATCTAGCTGTAGTGTAGTTTAAGAAAACAAATATTATAAAATGGTATGCATTAATGCATGTACTCTGAAGCAAATCGACAGCAAAATCAATCACTGTGAAAATACAAGAATGAATGTGTTATAGTCATCCAGGGAGAAGTTTAACTTCAAGGCCTGTATTTTCAGTGTATACATAATGGATATTCAAGACAGCTGAATACATAAAAAAATAATAATGAAATTAATTATACATCTGTAAGAAAATAAAAATGTTGATGTTAGAGCTAGAAATAATCGAGCACATGAGGTTATTCGATCCACTTGATCACTTAATTTTTTTGGCAGCTCTGAAAAATCATAGAAAACCTTGCACTACAGCCAGAGGCTATCATAATCAGATTGCTGAATTGAGAAAATGAACTCACTGGCAACTTCTCATTCAACTCATATGCAAAAATCAGGCAGGTAGAATATTATGGCATAAATAAAACCATAAGGGAGATGGAAGAATTCCAATTCAAATATTGAAGCCAAGCTTTGGAGAATTAAAATGATAGGCACCTAGTGTACATGTGGATGACAATGGAAAAGTAAATCAATTAGTGGAAAAACAGGCCACTGATTCATGTACAGATATTCAGGCATTTAAAAAAGGAGATGTTGATCATATTGTTTTTACTCATCCTGGCAAACAGAAGAAAAGTATGCATTACTAGTTTTGCTTCATTTGTGAACATGATTGTGAGAAGCATTATGTTTACTCATGGATTCAGTACTGCCAATTCCAAGGGCCTTTGTGAAGAAGTCCAGTCCAATCTCACATTCAGAACAGGACTATCATCAACACCAAATCACAGGATCTATGGTTTTGTTTGAATCTCAAAAACCTTGAACAATAAAATTTCCTCAGCCTCTGTGGATAACCTGCTCTGCTGCTACATTGTATTCCTAGTGAGAAGATTTTCCTGGTGTCCAACCTAAATGTCCCTTGCCCCTCAGACAGCATGCCACCACTGAGAAGAGCTTAAATTTGTTGTACTGTGCAACTGCCTTTCAAGTAGCTTCAGATTAGATTACCATTAGATTACCTTTTGCCACCTCCACAGCAGACTAAGTAACCTCAACCCCCTCAAGCTGTCATCTCTGACCATATTCTCTAGGCTCTGGCCATCTTGGTAGCCCTTTCCTGGGCTCCTACCATATCCTTTGACCCACTAGCTACAGTCATTTGGATACCTAGTTTATTTTATTTGTCATGGGAAGGGCACTGTTTGATTGCTATCCACTGTGCAGTCCATTGAAGCCCCTGAGTCCTTTCCAGCATGATTGTGAACCAATCAGTTCTTAAGGTTACTCTGCCTGAATGCTTGATTCTGCACTTCAGCATGGGCTGTGGTATCAGCCCCTCACAGTGATGTGCTCATTATCAGCTGCCAGCCAGATACTGAGCCCTCAGTCTCTACACTTTGATCCCAGATGTAGAACTTTCATGCAGCCCACATTTCATGACTGGAATTCAGATCAGTGTGGTCTGTTATGAGAGACTTGCCACAGCAAAGAGGGCAGAGCAGGAGAGGGATCAAACAAATGGCAGTCTCAAACAGAATGATTGAGAATTCCAAAATATAAGCAAATAGATAAGACCACTGTTGAAGCTCTGAGAGCTTCTCTCACAAGTCTATGGTGCCAGATGGGATCCATCCAAGAGTACTGAGGGATCTCGCAGAGGAGCTTGCCAAAGCCACTTTCCGTCATTTAACAGTAGTCTTGGTTAACTGGGGTGGTAGTAAACAACTGAAGTCTTGTCAATGTGATGCCCATCTACAAGTTTTGTTTCACAGACCTTTTTGTCACAGAAAGGGTCATTGGGCATTGGAACAGGCTGCCCAGGGAGGTGGTTGATTCACTTTCCTTTAAGGCACGGGTGGATGAGGTGCTGAGAGGCATGGTTTAGCATTTGTTAAGAATGGTTGCACTTGATGATCCAGTGAGTCTCTTCCAACCTGGTTGTTCTATGATGCTATGACTCTAAGTGCCAGAAGCAGAATCCAGGAAACTACTGATCTATCAGCCTCACCTTAGTACTAGGGAAGATCATGGAGTGGTTCTTGAATGCACTCAATCAGGCATGTGCAGGACAACACGGAGATCAGGCCCAGCCAACATGGGTTCATGAAAGGCAGGTCCTGCTTCACCAGCCTAAGCTTCTCCTATGACCCAGTGACTCACCTAGTGAATGAGGAAAAGCCTGCAGGTATTATATTCTGGACTTTAGTAAAGCTTTTGATACTGTCTTCCACAACATTCTTCTAGAAAATCTGGTGGCTCATGGCTAAAAGAGGTGTACTCTTCACTAGATTTAAAAAAAAAAACAAAAAAACCCAAAAAAACCCCAACTGGTTGAATAGCTGAACCCAAAGAGTTGAGATGGATGTAGTTAAATCCAGCTGGCACCTAGTGGCAACAAGTGTTCCTCAGGTCTCAGTTTTGGGGCCAGTCTTGTTTGATGTCTTTATCAGTGGTCTGGAAGAGGGGATTGAGTGCTCCCTCAGTAGGTCTGCAGATGACAGACAAGGCCAGTTGCCACGTCCTGCATTTGGGACACAACAACTCCATGCAAAGCTACAGACTTGTAGTAAAAGTGACTGGAAAGCTACCTGGCAGAAAAGGACTTGGGACTGTTGGTTGACAGTCAACTGAACATGAGCCAGCAGTGTGTCCAAGGCCAACAGCACCCTGAATTGTATCAGAAATAGCATGGCCAGCAGGAGTAGGGAAGGAATCTTCACCCTGTACTTGGCACTGGTGAAGCTGCACGTCAAATTCTGTGTTCAGTTTTGGGCCTTTTATTACAAGAAAGACATTGTAGTGCTGGTGCACACCTAGAGAAGAGTGACAAAGCTGGTGAAAGGTCTGGAGCGCAAGTCTTATGAGGAGCACCTAAGGGAACTTAGGGGCTGTTTAGTCTGGAGGTAAATGAAGCTGAGGCCTTATCACTCTCTACAACTGTCTGAAAGAAGGCTGGAGTGAGGTGGGTGTTGGTCTTTTCTCCCAAGTAGCAAGAGATAGGATGAGAGGAAACAGCCTTAAGTTGCATCAGGGGAGGTTTAGATTGGATATTAGGAAAAAATTCTTCACTGACAGAGTGATTAAGCTTTGGCAGAGGTTACCCAGGGAAGTGGTGGAATCACCATCCCTAGAGGTGTCCAGAAAATATGTATTCATACCACTTCAGGACATGATTTAGTAGCCATGGTGGTGTGGGGCTGACAACTTGACCTAACAATATTACAGGTCTTTTCCAGCCTTAGTGATTCTATGATTCTATGTGAAAAATGTGTTTTACTTCACAACCAGGAACCATGGTCCTGCCCAGAACCTCTGGCAGAAAGTTGAACTCCAGAGTTTTGAATCTGGGCATACAGAGGATCTAAAGCTGAAAAAATAATAGTATTGGCATATGAAGTAGTTTGAACTCCTTTGGAAGTGGTTGCTACTGAAACACAGTTACTTGTAGCACTCCAACTGTGGGAGTGCTAACACCATGGAACTGATGCTAAATGGGGTAAGTGGGTTGCAACAGGCTTGAATGGGAAACCTTAACCACCCAGGAATCCTGTAAGTTATCATGGACTGGACAGAGGGCCATGACATCACAGTGTCACTAGAGAAGGTGACTTGTAATGAAGAGGCCCCATATTACCAGAAGATAAAAGAGCAAAATTCCCTGTTTAAAGACGTATCCTGTGGTATTATGGGGAAATATCAAAGGTAGAAAGATGCTGTGTGGAGTTCTACACCACACATTTCAGAAACTGCTGAAGGAAAAGGTTTGCAGAAGTAAAAGCCATCCAGCTGGCTTTAGATATTGCTGAATGAGAAAAATGGACAGTACTTTATATTGACTCATAGATGATGGGAAATGCTCTGTGCGGGTAGCTACAACGATTGAAGCAGAGCAACTGACAGCATAGAGATAAATCCATATGGGCTGCAGAATTGTAGCAAGATATTGCTGCCTAAGAAGAGAACTTAGTTGTAAAAGTATATCACCTTCATATACATATACTCATAAGTTACTTCACTGAAGAACTTTGAAATAGCTGGCACGTGGACCAGGACGCTAGAATTGAAGTGGCTCGAGTAGCTCTGCAACTGGAACATAAGAGTGAGCTCAATGGGCCCATGACATACCAGGACATCAAAAAAGGGACACAAATGGACTCAAGATTGAGGGGTTGACTTGACCATTGATGCCATTGCACAGGTTTTCCATAAATGTAAAATATGCACTGTAACCAAACAAGCCAAACTGCTAAAGCCTTTTTTGTTTAGGGGACGATGTCTTACAAATCAGTACGGAGAAGGTTGACAGATAAATTACATCACACTATCTCAAACCTGCTACAGCAAGCAACACGTGCTTTCAATGGTACAAGTGACTACAGGATGGCTGTCAACACAGTCTGTGACCCATGACAGCACCTAGAATACCCTCTGTGGCCTTGAAAAGCAAGTTTAATGGTAACACAACATCCCTGAAACAACTGAATGCAACTCAGGAGAAGCTGGAAGTCATCATGCAATTGTAAAACTATGATGTAAGTGCAACAACAGAAACAAGGTGGAATGACTCACAACTGGAGTGTTGCTGTGGACAGCTATACACTCTTCCGAAAGTTTGGGAAGAAAGGAAAGCTCATGGGGTAGCCCTGTATATCAGAGAGTGTTTTGGTTATCTACAGCTTCTGATGGTAATGAAAGGCTCAAGTGTTTATGGGTAAGAATCAGGGGAAAGGCCAACAAGGCAGACGTGATAGTGGGAGTCTGTTACAGACTGTCCAGTCAAGGTAAAGAGGCAGATGAAATATTCTATAAGCAGCTGGGAGAAATCTCACAACGGCTAGCCCTTGCTCTCATGGGGGACTTCAATGCCTGTTGGAAATACATACAATGGAGAGGGAAATGTCTAAAAGGTTCCTGGAGTGTCTGGAAAATTGCTGACACAGTTGATGAATAAGTCAAGGAAGGACCTGTTGTTTTCAAACACAACAGAATGCCTAAGTGATGTGATGCCTGGAGGCTGTTTGGGTACATCAATCATGAAATGACAGAATTTCCAGTTTTTGAAAAATTAAGGAATATGATTAGCAGAACTGTTACCTTGGACTTCCGGAGTGCAGATCTTGGCTTATGTAAGGAATTTTGACAGAGTCCCTTGGGAGGCAGTCCCAAAGGGCAAAGGAGTCCAGGAAGGCTGGACACTACTCAGGAATTAAATTTTAAGGGTACAATAGCAAGCCATGCTCGTGTACCAAAAGGCAAGCTGATGGGGAAGAAGAGTGATGTGGCTGAACACAGAGCTTTGGCTGCAACTCAGTAAAACAGGAAGAACTTATGAACTTTGGAGGAAAGAGCAGGTAACAGGACTACAAGGAAGTTGTGAGGTTATGCAAGGGGGAAGTTCAAAAAGTGACTGCCCCACTAGAACTTAAACTGTCCATTGCTGTAAAAGACAATAAAAAAGAATTACAAATACATTAGCAGCAAAAGGAGGGCTAAATAGAATCTCCTTCCTTTACTGGATGTGAGGGGTAAATATTGTGACAAAAGATGAGGAAAAGGCTGAGGCATTTAATGCCTTCTTTGCCTTAAATACTAAAACCAGGCTGCTTTCAGGGCACAAGTCCCCTGAACTGGGTGACAGGGACAGGGAGAAGAATGAAGCCCCAGTGATCCAAGGGGAAATGCTCAAGTCTATGGAGTCATGTGAGATCCACTTGTGAGTACTAAGGTAGCTGGTGGAAGCACTCACCAAACCCCTTTCAATCATTTATCCACAGTCCTGGCTGGTTAGCAAATGTGACACCCACTTAAAAGAAGAGCTGAAAGGACGATCCAGGAAACTACAGGCATGTCAGCCTGACCTCAGTGCTGAGGAATGCTATGGAGCAGATAATTTTTACTGCCAGTATGACAAATACTGGACAACATAGTAATCAGGTCCAAACAGCATGGGTTTATGAAAGGCAGATCCTGATAACTAACCTGATCTCCTTCTATGACAAGGTGAACCACTTAGTGAATGAGGGAAAGCCTTTGGATATTTTCTGTATAGACTTTACTAAAGACTCTGACAGTGTTTACCCATGGCATTCTCCTGAAGAAACTAGATGCTTATAGCTTAGATAGACATACTCTTCTCTAGGTAAAAAGCTGGCTGGATGGCTGGACCCATAGCGTTGGGGTGAATGGAGCTAAACCCAGTTAGCATAAAGTCGCAAGCAGTGTTCCCCAAGGCTGTGTTATTTGCACTGTTATTTGCTTCACAGGAATCTCAATCTTGATTCTGTGTCAAACCAGGTTTGAACCAAGGGTTCTCAAACTGGTTCCTGAAATCAGGGGAGACCTTATCACTCTCTGTAACTACCTGAAAAAAAAGTTGTAGCAAGGTGGGGGCCAGTCTTTTCTTCACAAATAATGAGTGATAGGAAAAGGAAGAATAGTACCAGAGAAGATTTATACTGAATGGGCGAGTGAGGAGGGGAGAGGAATCGAGAAGGTGGAGAGGGATCAAGATGGGGGAGAAGTAACAAGGGGAGGGAGAGGGATCGAGGAAGGGGGAGAATGATCGAGTAGGGGGGAGATAGGAATGGCTGGACTTGATGATCTGGTGGGTCTCTTCCAACCTGGTGAGTCTATGAATCCATGAATCTATTAATCTATGAATACTGGGGAAAATGTCTTCATTAAAAGCACTGTCAAACATTGGACCAATCTGCCCGGAGAAGCTGAGTGACCATCCCTCAAGGTGTTTAAAAGACATGTAGACATAGTGTTTAGGGACTAGTGGTGGACTTCATAGTTTTCACTTTTAGTTTAACAGTCTGACTCGATGATCATAAGAGCCTTTTCCAGCCTAAATAATTCTACAATTCTATGATTTCTGAGACAATTTCATAAGCAAATGGGACAAGTAATGTGTGCCCAGGTGGCCAAGACGGCCAATGGCATCCTGGCTTGTATCAGAAAGGGTGTGACTAGCAGGTCCAGGGAGGTTATTCTCCCTCTGTACTCAGCACTGGTGAGACTGCTCCTTGAATACTGTGTTCAGTTCTGTGCCCCTCACCACAAGAAGGATGTTGAGTGAGTCCAGAGAAGAGCAACGAAGCTGGTGAAGGGGCTGGAGAACAGGCCTTATGAGGAATGGCTGAGAGAGCTGGGGTTGTTTATCCTGGAGAAGAGGAGGCTGAGGGGAGACCTCATTGCTCTCTATAACTACCTCAAAGGAGCTTGTAGAGAGGAGTGAGCTGACCTCTTCTCCCAAGTGACAGGGGACAGGACAAGAGGGAATGGCCTCAAGCTCCGCCAGGGGAGGTTTAGGCTAGACATTAGGAGGAAGTTTTTCATGGTAAGGGTCATTGGACATTGGAACAGGTTGCCCAGGGAGGTGGTTGATTCACCTTCCCTGGAGGTGTTTAAGGGACAAGTGGACAAGGTCCTGAGGGGCACGGTTTAGTGTTAGATAGGAATGGTTGGACTCAATGATCCGGTGGGTCTCTTCCAACCCGGTTGTTCTATGATTGTATGACTCTATGGCACTGACTGACTATTTCACATGCCCTATCATGCATCATCCCCCAGGAAAACTGAACAGTGATATGGTCTACACTGAGAGCAATGGGTGCTGGGACAATAAAGCACTACAATGTAAATTTAGCAGAAGCCACTTAGCTAGTTAGCACTAGAGGATCATGACTGACCATCATTGACTAGACTAGTCAACCTGTCCCTGTACAGTCAAAACCCCTGTGCACTGTGGAAGGAGATAAGGTCTCTGTAGTACATATAAATGAACTGGCCGGGGAAAACAGTCTGGGTAATTCCTCCCTTAGAAAAGGAAAAATTTATTTGTGTGACTGTTTTTCTCAAGAACCTGGGTGCATTTGGTGGGTAATACAGGAGGACAAGAAAGTCCAATGTGTACTTCAATGTGATTTAATCCTATGTGAAAGTAATCCATTATTTAGGTTGTATGATGGCAGTGCTATGTAATGCTGTATGTCACCACTGCTATAGCTGCCATGCATCAAAGGTGTTATAGCAGGAACCTCTTGCTGCCAGCCAGGCTAGAAGCAAGAAGGGAAATTATTTGCAGTGTTAAATCTTATGGTCTAGTCCAAACGGACCAGGAGTAGAAACTCTAATGGATATACCTTTAAATTGTGTAATCTATAATTTGAATTGTGTGTTACAGAAAGCACTACAGCAGAAACCACCTGAATCAATGAAGGTTGAACCTTAGAAGAAGCAATGCAAGTGCAGCAGTGACCTAACTTGAGCTGGTTTGGGTGCCCAGTTACTCCATGCTACACGCCACCTTTCCTGTTCTGAATGAATAACAAAACAAATGGAGCCAAAGTCATTAACCAAATGAACTTAATGAACATTTTGTGGATATTTATGGACATTTTAGGGGAGAAGGTGTAGTTAGTGAGGACATATTTCAGTAGTGTAGGACCTGATCATGATGTAAATAGCATAGACTGAGGGGGTGAAGAATGCTCTGATTCGGGCTGGGACAGTTAAATTCCTTTGTAGTAGCTTTTATGAGGCTGTGTTTTGTAGCTGTGCTGTAAATGGTGTTGATAACACACTGATGTTTTAGTTATTGCTCAGTATTTGTTTACAAGTGTCAAGGCCTTTTCTCCTCCTCACAATTCCTCATCAGCAAGTAAAACAGAGGTGCACGGAAATGTAGGAAGAGACATGGGATGGTTCACCCCAACTGATCAAATGGATATTTTATACCATGTGATGTGCTCAAATATAAGGCTGTAGTGAGGGGGAAGGTTGGTGGGGAAGTCACTGCTTGGGGACTTGATGGTTACTGCCCAGTTGGTGGTAAGCACTTGTTTTCATTTGCATCACTTGTTTTTTGTAGGTTTTATTTTATTCTACCTTTTTTTCCCTTTTCATTACATTTTTTTAAAAAAACATAATTTTAATTATTGAACTATTTATATCTCAACCCATGGGTTTCTCACTTTTACCCTTTCAATTCTCTGCCTCATCCCAAAGGCAGGAAGAGAGTGAGCAAGAGCAGATCTGTGGTGCACAGTTGCTGCCGAAGAGTCTTCATGGTTTTTTCATAGGTGCTTATGATCTCAATAGCTACAGATTTCACAGATGTTAATGTAATTCCACAAAACCTACTGAAGATACAAGGATGACATCCCATTTTTATAGCAAAGAGTCAGAGACACAATGAGATAAACTGTAAAACAGCCTCCAAAAGAAAAGGGAAGAAGGCAGTAGTAAACGTTGCTACACAGTCCTTACCGATCCTACAAGCAGCTTTAGTCTATGGTGTCATGTCTAACAGAATATGTGGTCAAGCCATTCAAGTTTATATTGCTGTATATGTTATAAATTGTAGTAGAAACATAAGGAAATAAAAAAGCTAATTCTGGTTCAGCCTTATTTTTCAGTGCTTGACTTTCTGCCTTAGTGATTTTCATGACAAATTCAGCATATTACATTTAATTTTCTTTCAGAAAACAGGTGACGTGTTTCCATCATGGAGAGTGACGTTGGCTCATACTCTGCTCCTCAACTAAGCTGAAACTTTAGGTGCACAACAAAAATCATAAAGAAACAAAAAAATTTAAATAGAGGCAGTAGATTGTTGTTAGGTAGTCATCTATTTGAGGTGTAGCTAATGCAAAATTAGAAATTTAGAAATTACTGCTTGCTTTTACATTTTTTTTTTCTTTTAGGGTCCTTTAGATTCTGTTTCAGGCTAAATATTTCATAAAACATAGATTATTCTTTCTCCATGACTCCAAGATTCTCGCATATCCCCTGCTTCTTCAGCAGCACTCGACAGCAAAACAGTGAGTTCTGAGGTGGGGCAGACATTTTGAGGCACTGGGAGCTTCCATGAGCCACGAAAATCCCAGAAAAACCCAGACTGGGGCGGAGATCCTGACAGCCAGCACACACTGGTCCCACGGGAAAGAGTGGTCCCGGGGGGTACTGCAGGAAATTTAAATGGTCCCCCTGGGAGCACCACGAAGAGGAACATGCAAAGAGGAGTGTGGCAAAGAGGAGTGGGGCAGTTTGAGCGGCAGTTTGAGAGGGCAGGGAGAGAAGGCAGGGTGCAGAGATGAACACTGAAGACTATGGTGGCCACCCAGCAGAAGATTAACGCTGCTCTATGTGCTGCAGCAGGCAGGAAGGGTGCTACCACCCAGACAGAGCCACAGTGGGTGCATGCAGCTACCCAGACCCTGGGCTGCAGGCAGTGCCCCCTTCCCACACCAGCTCGTGCCTCTGTTACTGGTTCCACTTGTGAAACCTGCACTCCAGTGGGGGAACTCCGTCATATGGTGGAGGAGTTAAGGGAGGAGGTAAAAAGGCTGAGGACTATCAGGGAGTGTGAGAGGAGGATAGACCAGTGGAGTAGTGCCCTCTTACTAACTCAGCAGCCTGCGGGAGCTGGTATTCCCAAACACCATCCACTTGCAAACTGCAAGGTTGGGGTTACAAGAGATGGGGAATGGCAGCAAGTTCCTGCCAGACAAAGGAAACCTGCTCCCCTTAAACAGACAGCAAAACCCCAGATCCCCCTTGGTGAACAAGTACCATGTGCTGCAGGTGGAATCCAATCCTGAGGATGAGGATGATGGCTCCCACAGCCTAGAATCTTTCCCTAGGCCACTCCACCCTCAGAAAAGATAAAAACATCTTCCATTAAGAAGAGAAGGGTGCTTGTTGTAGGAGACTCCCTCCTAAAAGGAAGGAAGGGAACCATTTGCAGATGGGACCCACTTTGCAGAGAGGTCTGCTGCCTATCAGGGGCATCAGTGAAGGAGGTAGCTTCACTGGTTCGGCACTGAGTGAACATGAGCCAGCAGTGTGCCCAGGTGGCCAATGGCATCTTGGCTTGTATCAGAGATGGTGTGACCAGCAGGTCCAGGGAGGTGATTCTCCCTCTGTACTCAGCACTGGCGAGACTACTCCTTGAATCCTGTGTTCAGTTCTGGGCCCCTCACCACAAGAAGGATATTGAGGCTCTAGAGCGAGTCCAGAGAAGAGCAATGAAGCTGGTGAAGGGGCTGGAGAACAAGTCTTATGAGGAGTAGCTGAGAGAGCTGGGGTTGTTTAGCCTGCAGAAGGGGAGGATGAGAGGAGACCTCATTGCTCTCTACAACTACCTGAAAGGTTGTAGAGAGGAGGGAGCTGGGCTCTTCTCCCAAGTGACAGGGGACAGGACAAGAGGGAATGGCCTCAAGCTCCACCAGGGGAGATTTAAGCTCTACATTAGGAAAAAAATTTTCTCAGAAAGGGTTATTGGGTATTGGAACAGGTTGCCCAGGGAGGTGGTTGATTCACCTTCCCTGGATGTGTTTAAGGCACAGGTGGACGAGGTGCTGAGGGCATGGTTTAGTGTTTGATAGGAATGGTTGGACTCGATGATCTGGTGGGTGTCTTCCAACCTGGTTATTCTTTGATTCTATGAATGATTCTAACTCTGCAATGTGTTGCTGTACATGATCAATGTTATGTTTTGCTAGGGACTGTTACAGCTGCACATAGCAAAAAAATCGCATTCTAAAGATTGCAGAGAATATATAGAATGTAGCTTCTTCTTGGTGAGAAGGTATACATGCCGTATCCTGTTGCACTACTCCCAGCAAAGAAGCAGCCGGAGAAACTCAGAAGCCTCTTGCTGCAACAATGCCGCTAACAAACATGGTTCTTTTTGTACCTAAACTCAGTTTTTCCTCTAGTTCTTAAAAATCTATCAGCATTCTTTTCCCTATTAATTTTTCTTCTCTTTTCCTGACTTTTGCTCTTGTCTTTTTCTTGAATGGATAGTTTTTATTTTCTTAATGTCAGCAGTGGTTTCTTTGAAGAAATGAGGGAGGGCAGGTGAAAGAAGGCAGGCAACTGCATAACTCATTTCTGTAATTTGCTCTGGCATCTTTGCTGAGTCTGGCTGGGATAGAGTTGATTTTCTTCATAGCAGCCCATGTGGCACTAAGTTTTGAATTTGTGACCAGAACACTGCTGGTAATACAAAGATGCTTTATCAGTTACTGAGAGCTGTTTTAAGGGGTATCAAGGCCTTTTCTTTTTCTCATACTGCACCCCTGGGTAATAGGCTGAGGGTGCACAAGAGGTTATGAGGGAACACAGCCAGGACAGCTGACCCTAGCTGACCAAAGGGCATTTGTTGCCAAATGACATTCTGCTCAACAATAAAATATTGGAGAAAGCATGAAGAAGATTAAGATTTGGGGTTATGGCATTTGTCTTTCCAAGTAATCATGACACAGCCTCAGGCTTTCCAGAATTGAAGACAATACTCCTTGTTTTTCTTTTTTTTCCCTATTGAAAGATTTATACTCTGACTGTGCCTGTGCAAATTTTCATAAGGATGGCAACAGATGCATCTGCAGTCTTAAGTGCGATAGTGCTAAACTATTTGAAAGCTTAACATCACATTTTAACTGGTGAAAAAAGCCTCATTCTTGTTAGCAGTTGAAGTACCCTGAGTTAGAGTTGTGAAAAACAGTATCATAAGACAACTGATATGGATAACGTTATCCAAGTTTGCAACTAATGCTTTCATCTATCATAAGCAATTTATACCAGTATTCCTTTATGAAATTGTTGGGTAATCATAAGCAAGTGCTGTCATTACTGCAAAACCACCAAGAATGACAACCAAGTTTTGAATATTATGTACCTAACTTGTTTCATAAAATGATGGACGATAATAAGTGTTAATAAAAAGAAAATAATTCCAAAAAATAATTCTGCCCCCAACACTCTGAGAATGTACATAAGAGCAAAAAAGTTCTTTTAAGAACTCTTGATGAGTTCTGTCAAATTGAACGCTTTAGAGTTTCTTTTTTGTGTGTGTGTTAGAGGTGTGGAAGACAATTTTAACCCTTGCCCTGTAACCAATTAATAGAATTCTAGAACATGACATCCAATTTAGATACAAATTAACCTACTTTAGTTCTTTTTATATGGAGCAGACTTCAGAGTGGGTGGCCGCTTTGTTATTCTGTTTTTAACTTAAATCCCTCTGCTAATTTGATGAATCATTCACTGGTGAACTTATGGGTCATGAGATCATCTACTAGCCGTCTAATTAGCAGATACATTTCTTAGTCTATATCAGTATTTGGGCATAGATTTTTGTGCAACAAGAAATGATTGTAATCTATGGAACTAAAGTCAGCCACATATAACAAGCTTACTAGAAAGTAAAAATACCCTGAGAAAAGTGAAAAAGTAAAGTCCTGACATGGAAGTATGGATTTGTTTTGGTTGCCATTTCTCTGCAAGCCTCTTGACAGACTTAACAAGATTATCAATTTCCCATATTCCTTATCTTTTCCTTTAAAAACATTTTGTAGAATATCACAATATGCATCTCTAACAAAGTAGTTATATAGCACCAGTTCTTGAATCATCCATAATCAACCCACCCTGACACACCCTCCCATCATTTCCATCTGCTTCACAATCTTGTGATGTGGATCAAATAAGTACTGACATCCTAAAGTTTATCCATTCTCTTCTAGGAACAAATAAGAATTCCAAGTGCTTAAAAAAATCCAATACTGCAGTCATTCTTCTAACAAATTTGACATATTGGCATAAAGTTCTTTAAAAGAATACTAACGGGGAGGGGGGGAAATGGTACAGCTTCTTACATGTCTGTGTGTTCTCATTCATTACTATGTCACATTATGTATCGTGCCCACCCAACAGTAGAATCAAACTAGAAGGTAGCTGAAAAATTGGTAAACATAATCACCATGGTTTGTTTATTTTCAACGCAGGGGCCTACTGTGTACCAAAGAGCCAGAAGCCACAATAAAAATACATTTTGGTGGTTTGATACATGAGGCAAACAATTTAACCTAATTAATGATAAGGTTGCTTCTACCCCACCTACAGAATAGTTTTTTATCTCAGGTCTGTGGTTGGCTTGAGTAAGAAAATAATAATCTCTAATAAGTCTACCTAGTCCTATACAAAATAACTATCTGCATCAAAACATTTTGAGTAAGCTGCCAAAATATTTGGTTTATACTTTTACATAGAATAAGTAATTATTATTTTATGCTTTACTAGAAATTAACATAGTAGTAGTATTTATGGTAACATGAAGTGTTCAAACACTTCATCTAAGCAGAAAGTAAGTAAATACTATTTAATGCCAGTAACACATTTACAGTACAAAAAGAATAGCTCCTGGCTTGAGAGTATTACTATCTGGACTTTCTTCTCAGCTTTATTGACAATACATTCATCATCACCATGCCTTATCTTCTGTTGCTAAAGAACTGATGTAATTATTCCTATCTAGCCATGAATGTGTTTGAGATCCACTATCACTGTTTGCTAGCCTAGTTATTGTAGACCAAGACTAAACATACTATCCTCCTTTTAGGTAATCCTGTGTTTTTCATTTCTACATATTCCGCACTTTTTCCTAACCAATAACCATTTTAATATTTTGAAAATATAATCCAGCAAAACTATCAAACCAGTAAAATGTTCTTGCTCTTGGATTCTTTAATTTCTATTAAAAAGTAAATTAGTCTATATTATTCACAGACCATTTCAATGCTGCATTTCACTGTGAAGAGAGTCATTGCTGCTCATTATGGGTGCTATGGGAAAAGAGAAAGCAATGATGATTCATTCTCCTAATCTCATAGTTAAATAAAATTAACTTCTATACAGTCAGGCAATTCTTTCCCTCTTCTGCCTATGATGCAAATATTTTTAGTGGAAAACCACCTCTAAAACATGTTCAGAATAAATTTTTGTTGCGTCTTCCTTCAAGTGGTTTAAAATAATTACACCATTTAAAACATGATTATGTATCTCAGCATGAGTTAAGAAGCATTAATGTGCATAAGAAAGTGAACAATTCTCAGGGATAGTATAGTAAATCAGATAGAGATGGTGGAACTGTTAAGGAATTAGTGCAAGAAATACCTATACTTATTTCTGTTTTGTATTTAGAAAGTGACAAATATTTGTTCAAAGCAAATGAAGAAAAAGAACTTTCATAGAATCATAGAATCACCAGGTTGGAAAAGACCCATCGGATCTTCGAGTCCAACCATTCCTATCAAACACTAAACCATGTCCCTCAGGATCTTGTCTACCCGTGCCTTAAACACCTCCAGGGAAGGTGAATCAACCACCTCCCTGGGCAACCTGTTCCAATGCCCAATGACCCTCTGTGTGAAAAACTTCCTCCTAATGTCTAGCCTAAATCTCCTCTGGCGGAGCTTGAGGCCATTCCCTCTTGTCCTATACCCTGTCACCTGGGAGAAGAGGTCCACTCCCTCCTCTCTACAACCTCCTTTCAGGTAGTTGTAGAGAGCAATGAGGTCTTCTCTCAGCCTCCTCTTCTCCAGGCAAAACAACCCCAGCTCTCTCAGCCGTACCTCATAAGGTCTGTTCTCCAGACCCCTCACCAGCCTTGTTGCTCTTCTCTGGACTTGCTCCAGAGCCTCAACATCCTTCTTGTGGTGAGAGGCCCAGAACTGCACACAGTATTCCTGTCCATTAGTATTTCCAGTCCATTAGTATTGAGAGTTTTGTATGAAAAAGTTGTAAGTCAGCAGATTAAATGGTTTCCATCAAGAAACCCTAAAAAAAGTTGCCAAAGAGTCCTTTAGTCCTTCTAATAATAACAAATCCTGAAAAGTAATAGAGGCCCTAAAAGATTGGAAAAACAGATTAGACAACCCAGATTCCAGTAGAAGAGTGAGCCTAGCAATACCACAAAAAGAAACAAACAATATTACTATAGAGATGTAAGAAAAATCCAGTAAATTTGACTTTATAGTACACAGATCTTCTCAAACAAGCCATTGGAATTTTGCTGGTTTATAGATACCTTGCAGATACCTTGGGAACTTGCCATGGGAATTTTAGGTTCCCAGCCCTATTTCCATGAGGTTTCAGGCAAAGAACTGAACTGTACCTCATTAAGTACACCCTAGTCCTGAGCTTTTTTCCTAGAATCAGAATAATTTAGAATGGAAAAGGCCCTTTAGATCATCAAGTCAAGATGTAAGCATAACACTGCCATGGTCACCATTAAAGCATGTCCCTAAACACCACATCTGCATATCTTTTAAATACTTCCAGGGATGGTGTCTCAACCACCTGAATGAAGAAATTTTTCCTAATATTCAATCTCAACTTGAAGCTGTTTCCTCTTATCCTATCACTTGTTATCTGGGAAAACCTATCCCAGAGGTAGAAATACAAGACTCCAGCCTCAAGACTGTGTGCATTTCCAACATCTTCAGCCCAAGTATTGAATTATTAGACAACTTTCCTGGTCCTGCATTTTCTCAACCAGAATTTTTCCTACAAGTTCTTCTCTTTATCTGTAAAGATTGTTTGTCTAATAGTGTAAGTCTTTTGAAATTATGTCAGCAGTTAGGCAGATGCTCAGCAATCTGAAAAAAAATCATGGCAAAAGCAATAAAGGAAACAAACAACGCAAGTTATTCAAAGTCATGGTGATGATGTATATACAGCTCTGCTTTTCAGATCTGTTAAAATAGGAGATCATGTCAAGTGTATGGCACTCTTTGCTACACATATAATGAAAAAATCTGTGTATATAGGCTTAGGTTTTGTTGCCTTCAGTAAGGCAGAACTGCACTGATCTAGGATTCACAATGCAATGTCAGTTGCATACGAGGATCTCCTTTAGTAATAATGTCAAATCCTATGGAATCCAGTACCTAAACTAAGGACCTGTGTCAGGCAGCTGCTGATAGAATTTTCCAAGTATTTAAAAAAATGTTAGTACAAGATTTATCTTGTTAATGATGATTAAAGTAATCAAGAAACAAAGGCTCACCGCATACTAGCCCTAAGCGTTGCTAGAAAAAAAATCAGTTTGCTCACTGTAACCTGGAGTTCTTCTCCTGCTAAATGTTCTCTACTAGACAGTCCTCTGCATAGGAAGGAAACTGAGATGGGCACATGCAAAAAGTAGAGATCCTGAAATGGACAAAAACTTTTTCTATTCCGAGTTATGTGACATCACATATGTCAAATCTTTCAGCATAAATTAAAGTTTTGAAATAGGTCTTTTACTTACAGCTATAAATGCACCATTCTGAAAGAGACATACAAGAGGAAGGTGACAAAAGAAATCATGACAACATTTTTCTTTCAGCTCCTTAATCCCCTTTGGGCATTTCAACAAGTAGCCTGATTACCAGAAGGCCTGAAACAAAACATTTTACTGATGTAGACTAAATTCTGGAAATAAGGCTATTCATTACTGAGTTTTTTACCAATAAATGTCCTGAAATGAGGCCATGACATTCCAGTCACAGTGAAAAATGTTGGGGAACCACAGTAGCAGAGTATGATTTTATGACACAGCCATAGCAAAGTAACAGGCAGAGGTCCTTCTATGTAATTTCTTTCCTAAAAGGGAAATAATATTTTTCAATGCCAGTCTAGATACAACTGTGAGCATAAAGCTTTTCTCATAAGTCTTTAATTCCTATTTCTCAACTCCAAAACCCATAGTTATTTAGCAGCTTGTATGATCACTTCAGCACACACACTAAAATACAGATCTGGAATCTCTATATTTCTAGTATCTGTTTTGACTTTTTTTAGGCTTAGATATTGCCAAGTTTGCAAAAGGAAATCTGTTTCATTTGAACACTGACCAGGTATTTGCTATTAGCCATTGAGAAAGATTTGTATTAGAGGAAGTCTGATAACTCTCTATTAAACCTCAGGCCATGGGACCCAAGACAGTCTTTTGCTCCAAATTCTTTAACTTCCAGATAAGTGACTGTAAAAATTTATTTACTGTATGCTTACACACTGTTAATCAAGCATATAAAGACATTTTCAATAAACTTCCAAAATTCTAGCTTATGAAATCTGGTAAACTATAGGAAAAAGTCTTCCTTTCCACCTTGGTGAAGATAAAGGGTTTTGTCCTTCTTACACAAACTCTCCTAGAAAAAAGGTTTGGACCCTTAAATAATTTTTAATGTCAGTATTTCTGGATTCCAACCATCCAGCTATTATATTGCCACTATATAGAAAAAGTATGCCAACGTCATTTGTCAAATAGCTGGTGTGGTTCATTTTCCTTTAGATCTATGTATCTTTGGATTTGAACAAAAAAAAAAAAAAAACCAAACAAATTAGATTTGTAAAAGATTTCTTTTAAACTTGAAGAACTAGTAGATCCATTGACCAACAATATGTTTTACAGATTTAATATCTAAACAAAGAAGATATTTTTTGGTTCAAGACTAATAAATAAAACAAATAATCATTACTAAAAGTTCAAACTAGACCCTTCATATTCCTCCATGCCTATGTTGCACATACCTCATATTTTACTTTCGATACTCCTATACATAACAGGCAGAAATACTGAATTTTTGCAGAAACTTGAAGTAAACTTATAGAATACTAAACAGTTTTCTCAGAAGGATGAAAATGAGTAAATGTGTTCAACCAATTCATTCTTTGTGTTTCCATTTTGCAGATCATCACAGACTCTGCTGAAGACGTATTTGACATCAAGTTGGTGAAAAATTTCCATTCTTTCATCTTTCTCTGCATAATGAAGATGGACACAAAGTGGACACAGGGAAAAGATTATCAATGCACTCTTTTCCAGTAGGGGCTTTATTTTGATTACTGCATTTCATACTAACAAGAAGTACATTAATGAAGCTTCTGAATTCTTGATAATGTCCTGTGAAGTTGCATCCCAAGGTACAGCACTGCTGATGTTGGTTTGCCCCCTAATCCCAACCCGTAAGTTCACAGCTGCCTCAAAGCCTCTTCCTATGCAGAGCCCCTTGTTTTCCAGCTGAGAACTTAAATGAAAGGCAGCTCCCCTCCACATCTTCTTGGCCTGCTTTTCTTAAAAGCCAATATCCATCCATCACAACACTCTAATCATGAAATATCAGGCCTTCACTCACCTGCGATCCTCGCAGATGGACTTCACTAAAATATTGACTGTGCTGGGGTAGGTCTTGCTCAATTTCCCCTGTTGAAAAAGATTATTACCTACAACTAATTACTTGCAAGGCGGGTGGGAACAGACTCACTCTTCATCTAAGTACAGACGTTGCTGGCTAGTACATGTTCAAATTTAATATAGAACAGAACAGTACATTGCATGTGGAGAGAAGAGCAAGGAATTGAATTCTTTTAATCAGAAATCCAGTTCTATATTCAGGGTATTCCTAAGTGAATGACTCACCAGATCTTTCCTATACTTGTATGAAAATGTTTAGTCTTCACAAATTATTTCCTTTTCTGATGTTAAAAGTAAAATAAAAATCTCATCACACACATGCTACAGGACCTTGAACACATGAACAGGTGTTCAGAGTCTGCAGTAATCAAAAGGAAGTATTATAATGCAGGACATGCTCTGCTGCAGAGTAAGTTAACTGGTTTTTGACTTGTATGTAAAAGAGCCAGGAAGTGAGAAGTAGTTTCTGATTGTCTACAAGATGGTATATATAGCAATAGCAACTAGAGTAAGACTAACAAGAGACAATGATTCTGCAACTACTCCCTGCAGTAGTGATTTTTACTACAAAAAAAAAAAAATGATTACTTCTTTTGTTTTGAGTAGAATTCCATAAGGAAGAATGAGCTATATTGCTCATTAGAATAATTTTTCTAAGAAGGGCAAGTAACTGTGATAATTTTCTTTATTCGTCATACAGAGGTCCAAATGGCATACCATTTTTTAGTTGTGACATATTATGTTTGGCATTAAAAACATAATTATTTGTTCATATTAGAATGCACTGTAGGAGCTGATCATCCAGAAAGCTTTTGAGTGGGAATGAGGCAAAGATACAGTGAGTGTTTCACTGTATATCAGTATGGTGGGAAAATCCAGCCACTGGCAGCAGAACATTACATGATCATGGCAAAACTGTGCTTCCATCATTGTCCAGACAAGACCTGATGGAATGAATTTGACCAGCATACACATTTCCAGCCACTAATAAGCCCCACCTCTACCTTGTTATGCTGCAGCTGTTAGACACCAGGACAGTGAAGGGAAAGAAAGAAAGAAAGAAAAAGTAGCAAGTATGACACATTAATGCTTTAATTTTGTGCAGTATGAAGATGGCAGCTGTTCATCAAGGCAGTCTGACTAGTGGTGGAGCATCCCTCCCTTCCAGTGTCTCTTCATTGTCTTTGAACCTTGCCTAGTTATTCAGATGTGGCAAAAGTAAGAAGAAAAGAAAATGGATTTCTCCATGTACAACACAGAGGTATCCTATAAGGAAACTGTTACTCTACTGATATGTAAGCATGCAGGTAAGAACCCTCTACTGGAAAACAGGTTCAGCTTTTACACCTGCATTCCTATTCTGAATGCATTTAGGTGCAGAAGTAGTCATAAGATACGCTTACCATAAGGCAACTTATGTCTTTCTTCTGCATATACCTTCATCTTTTGACTTTTTCATGAAGATATGTTCATGTGTTCTAAAACTGCTACATCACACAAGCACATTTCAGTCTCATTTTGCCTACTTGTTGAACATTGCTCTTCACATGCAAACAATGAATAAATTTACATTTCATGACCCAAATGTAAATAACACATGAGAGAATATACATGTATATCCCTATTCATGTCCCATTTCCTGCAAAAGTCATGACATTCCTTCTCCATCTGTATAGTTTCAGAGACATCCTAGATTTTTCCCCTGAGTTCCCATATTAAATATTCTTGTGGGACTAAGTCTCACACACTCAACATTATTTTGTCACGTATCAGTGAATCTTTAAAATTAGCAAAATTACATGTTACTGACAATGTTAGAACTCTCTGACCTTCTAGACATTGTTTTCTTTCCACTTGTATCTTCAATGAAAAATTCCTCTCTTCACCATTTCATTCTTTCAGTGTTATATGATTTATAACTCTATGATTTTCCCAAATATTAATGTTTGCTTTTCACTTCATTTCAAAATGAAGACTGCAACTCTGTTTCTAGTAAGAGAATGAGACATCATAATCTTGCTTTTCTTTACTGTGCAAATTATTGATTCATTACCGTCTGAATCTTTCCTTCACCTTCTTTACTTATGGAAGATATTTTAAAATTTTAATTTAGCTTGTTTAGGGTGGTCCTCTTGTTAATTTTGTTTAAATTATTCAATGTATTTTTCAGGTCTTAATTTGTTCTGCAACCTCTTATTCTCGTGTTACCTCCATTTAAATGATAAAAATATTACATGGTTTCTTGTCATTTGATAGCTATGCTCTTTCATGAGTTCAGCTTGTCAGACAAGGAGATTTTAACTTTCTTTCTATCACTGCAATAGGTGCATTATTTTCTCCTGGACTAGCTGTTGTGCTTCATATTGTTCTACAAAGGGATCTAAACAGGCTGGACTGCTGGGTTGAGACCAATGACATGAGGTTTAACACAGGCAAGTGCCAGGTCCTGCACTTGGGGCACAACAACGCTATGCAGAGCTACAGACTAGAAGTCCGTCTAGAAAGCTGCTTGGAGAAGGACATGGGGGTGTTGATTGATAGTGGCACAACATGAGTCAGCAGTGTGTCCAGGTGGCCAAGAAGGCCAATGCAATCTTGGCTTGTATGAGAAATGGTGGGACCAGCAGGTCCAGGGAGGTTGTTCTCCCTCTGAGGGAGAATTATATGATTCATATAATTGGAGTACAGGTATGGTGGGGTATAAACTTGACAGGTGGGATAGGAAAGGTAGGAGAGGAGGCAGGGTAGCCCTCTTCGTAAGGGAGGAACTGGACACTGACGAGATGGATTGTGGTCATGAGGAGACTGAGTGCCTGTGGGTTAAAATCAGAGGAGCCCATAAGAAGGTAGATTTTGTGATGGGAGCCTGTTACAGGCCACCCAGCCAAGGAGAAGCAGCTGATGAGCTGGAGGGACCTGGGAGTGTTAGTTGACAGCTGACTGAACATGAGCCAGAAGTGTGCCAAGGTGGCAAAGAAGGCCAATGGCATCTTGGCTTGTATCAGAAATGGCGTGACCAGCAGGTCCAGGGAGGTTATTCTCCCTCTGTACTCAGCACTGGTGAGACTACTCCTTGAATCCTGTGTTCAGTTCTGGGCCCCTCACCACAAGAAGAATGTTGAGGCTCTGGAGCGAGTCCAGAGAAGAGCAATGAAGCTGGTGAAGGGGCTGGAGAACTAGTCTTATGAGGAGCAGCTGAGAGAGCTGGGGTTGTTCAGACTGGAGAAGAGAAGGCTGAAAGAAGACCTTATTGCTCTCTATAACTACCTGAAGGGTGGTTGTGGAGAGGAGGTTGCTGGCCTCTTCTCCTAAGTAACAGGGGACAGGACAATAGGGGATGGCCTCAAGCTTTGCCGGGGAGGTTCAGGCTCATAAGGAAAAAATTCTTCACTGAATGGGTCATTAGGCACAGGAACAGGCTGCCCAGGGAAGTGGTTGAGTCGTCTTCCGTGGAGGGGTTTAAGGTGCAGGTGGATGAGGTATTGAGGGGCACGGTTTAGAGATTGGTGGGAATGTTTGGACCCGATGATCCAGTGGGTCTCTTCTAACCTGGTGATATTAAGATTCTATGATTCTAAAATGAATGTTACTTTAACTTGAATTTATTTAATCAGTTTCTCCCAAATATCTCTACATATTTAATACCTAAACACCACTGTACTGCATAATAGTTTGTGACTGTTCTCAAGAAAAACACAAGCTCTGTAGAAAAAATAATTATAGTAGGTGTTTTCAAAGCATGTTCTTGCAATTTAGGGAGTCAGCAAAGGATTTATGATGATAAATTTACATCTGATTAGTTTATAATGACAAAGAAATTCTTCCCCTGGAGCTTTAAACATATTGTATTGTGGTTGTAAAACACTATATACATATATTCACATAGACATATATGCACATCCATATATATATTGTGAAAAGTTGCCTTCTTGCTTTGGGATGCACACAACATGCTTAAATCTTAGTTCAGTCTTCAAAAAGCAAGGAACTAATGCAAAACCAACTACATTGCATAATTGATGGCTAATAAATAGAATATTGAAACCACCTGGAAATACTAGTCAAGTATTTAGAATATAATTCATTTAATATTCAGTACTAAATGTATTCTGAGTTTTTTTAACTGAGACTTGTCCAGTCCAGGCAGCTCCACACAAATAATTAGACCTGTTGTTGGTTACAAGTCAGCATTGTTGTACATGTTATGTACAGGTTTGTCTGAAAGCTAGAATAATGAATTTAAGTATGGACAAGGTGCTGAGGGGCATGTTTTAGTGTTTGATAGGAACGGTTCGACTCAGTGATCCGGTGGGTCTCTTCCAACCTGGTGTTCTATGATTCTATGATTAAAGGTAAAAGGATAAAATACAACTAATAATGATAAATTATAATACTAATTAAAATGTTAACCTTGCAAGACCCTTCTGGGATTTCAAACCTTTTCTACTCTTAAAATTTAGGAGGATAAGAATGTCTTCTAAATTTGTAGGTGACCTACAAATCTTTTAAATTTTTGTGAGTTCTTGTATTGAAAATTTCATATTATGAGAAATGTTATTTGTTTTAGATATACCAGCATGTGTTATTTGGTATATTTGAAAGAAGAAGAGGTTAAAATACGATAATTTTTCATTTTTAAACTTTCTTGAGAAGAAAAGAAGATGTGGTAATGAATATTTCATGTATTTTGACCATTTCACATGGTCAAAACTCCAATAAATCTCTCCATTTTTCATAATCTTAATCTCAATATTTTTGAGTAGGTCTGTGCAATGACAAGAACTATCAGGCCATGATAAATTCTGTAGTTTAAATTATTTTAAATTTAGACTGATTTTTTTGAAGATGAGAATTTCCATAGAACACATTTTTTTAAGTATTCTAACTTCATAGGAATCATAAACAGTGTTAAAATTGTAGACAGGATCACTGGATTAGATTGTCACACAACCCAAGCAGGAAACACTACTAAAGAGTCTGTAGGCCTGCCAAACTTCTAGCAGAAATTTTGACAGTTATCATTTTGTCCTTTGCATGATTTTACTGCTGTCTTTTTGACAAACTATTTCACTAAAATTTTTTACCTCGCTCCACTCTAAGCATTCCTGTCCTGGTGTTGGCTGTAAGAAGAACAGGGAAAAGCATTCATTGAGTCATTCTCGGCAATGCCCAAATACCTTTTCTTAGATGATCATGCTATTATTTAGAACACTCTATGCTCTTTAAGTACTTCAGTAAACTTAAACTAATGAAATAGTGGAGAAAAGAGACTTTAATACAAAGATGATTTAAAGTGCCTTAGGAAAAAAACAGATACTTCTATCTAAGGAGTCTCCTGTTGTGAAGATAGGTCCAAAGGAGTTTATAACTGTATATGAAATCCCTTAATGCTAAGTACATCATTTAATAAGTTTTCCAGCATTAATGAACTAGAACAAAACGGCACATAGAAATACTATGTCATCTTACTGATTTATCACAGGTTTTCTAAAAATTCCCATGAAGCTCACAAAGAAATAACACAAATTCACACAGAAAACAGGAGACCTGCTAAAACAAGAATAGCAAACTGGGTAAAACCCAAAGGCCCCACTGTGCTGAACATTCACTTTGTTTATTTTGCATGTTAAATCATTCTCTATTTTGCTGGCAGGCAGATATGGGGTATGACTTAGTCCACTGCTTTCTCCCCCATTCAGCAGGACCCAAATTCATCCCCATCATGGGGTCTTCTCTGAGACAACCCACAAGGAGCCTCACACATGAACACAAGCCCCAAAACAGCACAACCTTGCTACGCTGTGGCACCCCCAAACGCTTAACCCCCATCCTGCAAGGACACCCCAGCCTTGCAACCAGTGATCTCCTGCAGTCTCAGCTCTGCAGAAAAGACCTGGGGGTCCTGCAGGACACATGCCAGCCACATGCCCTTTCTGTAAAAGGCACTCATGGCCCAGAGCACCTGACATAGGAGGGCAGCAGGCTGAGATTTGAGACTGTTCAGCCTGTAGAGGGGGAAACTTCAGGCCAGATCTCATCAAGCTATAGAAATATGTGAAGGGAGGGTGCAGAAAATGCCCTTCCCAGTGGCATCCAGTGGCATCCAGTGACAGAACAAGAGGCAGTGTGTACAAACTGAAACACAGTGGTTCATATACTGTGATCACATAGCCAGGATGATAACCCTGATGACATACTCTGTCGGCAAGTAGAAAAAAATGCTGGATCAGTGGTTTATAGCCTTATAGGAGAGTCCAGTTTCCCAGACATCAACTGTGAACACTGTATCGCGACTAAAAGCAAGTCTGGGTAATTCCTCATGTTTGTGGGTGATCATTTCCTATCACAGGTATTCAGTGAGCCAACTAGGAAAGATATCTTTTTAGGCTTGTTACTTGTGAATAGAGAGGGTCTCTTGGGAGATGCAGCGGAATGTAGCTGTTTCTGCCATAGTGAACGTGAAAGGGTGGAGTTTAAAATTATTAGTGCAATGAGAAAAAAAGAGGAGTAAAGTTGCTGTCCTGAATTTCAAGAGAGCAAAATGTAAGCTGCTCAGGGAGCTAGTGAGCAGTATCATCTGGGAATTTTGACTTTTGAGGGCTTAGGGGTCCATAAGTGCTGGTCAGTTTTTAAGAAGCATCATTCAAAAGCACAGAAAAAGGTAATCCTGTTGTGTTGTTCATTACTCACGCAAGCCAGGCAGAAAAGCAGTGTGCCTAAACAGGGGACTCCCTTTGGAACCCAGAAGGAAATTGAAACTTTACGATGTCTGGAAGCCAAGTTAGGCTTCACAGGAAGGCACTATTGAGCTGTGGTTTGCATATGCATGCAGAAGGCATGCAAGGTCAAAGCTCCATTATAGCTGAAACTGGCCAGTGTTGCATGAGATAGCAAGAAAGGTTTTTTAAAACTGTATTAATAGCAAGAGGAGGTCTAAAGAAAACATTGGACCAATATCTGTTGAAAAATGATCATCTGACAAATAGGAATGGAAAAAAAGTAGAAGCATTTATTGTTTCTTTTTCTCTCAGTCTTTAACAAAGCTGCCCAGTCATCTGAGTCAGAGAAATAGAATTCTGGAAGTAGGGATTTTCCATTTTTGTACAATGAAATTATGAGGGACCATTTGTATCAGCTGAACATCCACGAGCACACAACATTTCAATCCAGAGTACTGCAGTATCTAGTGGATGCCATGGCAGCACCCCTTTCAGTCACCCACCAATGCTCTTGTGAGTATGGGGATGTGCCCACTGACTGCAAGTTAGCCAACATTATTCCAATTACAAGAAGGGTGTGAGGGGAGACCCAGGAAACTACAGATATGTTGGTCTAAACTAGTTGCTAGAAAAATTATAGAGAAGATCACACTAGGTGCTATTGAAAGGCATTTAAAAAACAGTCCAATCATTGGCACAGCATATGTGGGTTCATAAAGGCAAAGTCCTGTTTAACTAATTTGGTAAGGTCACCTGCCTAGTAGATGAAGGGAAGGCAGTGGCTGCTGGATTTCAATAAACTTTCTCATATTGTCCAGCATCCTCCTGGACCAAGTTGTCCAGCTTTGCAATGAGAAGGTCTATGGTTTACTGAATTCACCAATGGCTGGTTGGAAGGGCTCAAATGCCTGTAGTGAATGGGGCTACATCTAGCTGGTGACCAGTCTCTAGCAACGTTCCTTAGGGAACAATTCTACGGCCAGTCCTGTTCAGTATTTTTACCAACAATCTGGATGCAGGAGCTGAATACACCAGCAGCAAGTTTGCTGATGATGCCAAATTGGGAAGTGCTGCTGGCATTCTAGAGAAACAAGAGGTTGTGCAGAAGGATCTAGATGGGTTGGAGCATTGGACTGTCATTAATGGGATTAAATTTAACAAGTCCAAATGCCAGATTTGGCACCTAAGGCAGAATGACACTGAGCATGAGTGTAAACTAAGAGAGGAATGGCTGCAGAACAGCCCTACAGAAAGGCATCTATAGGTGCAGGTTGGCAGCAGGATCAATACCAGTGAGCAGCCTGGCATACCCTGGCAGCCAAAAGGGTTAATAGCATCCTGGGGAGCATCTACCATAGCACAGCCAGAGGTCACTGTCCCACTGTATTTGGCACTGGTGCGGCCTCACCTTGAGTACTGTGTGCAGTTCTGGGCCCCACAATTTAAGAAGAATGTGAAGGTCTTTGAATGCATCCAGAGGAGGTAAACGAAACTGGTAAAAGAGCTGGAAGCAATGTCATCTGAGGAGCAGCTAAGGACTCTGGGTCTGTATAGTTTGGAAACAGGAAGACTGAGGGGAGACCTCATTGCTCTCTAAAGATTCCTGAGAAGAAGCAGAGGGAAAGATGCCGATCTTCTCTCTGTGCTACCCCGTCACAGGATACGTGCACGGGAATAGTTCAAAGCTGCATCAGGTGAGGTTCAGACTTGACACCAGGAAACATTTATTAACTGAGAGGCTGGTCAAACCCTGGAGCAGGCTGCCTAGCATGGTGGTTGAGACGCCAAACCTGTCAGTGTTTATGTGACATTTGTACAATGTCCTTAATAAGATGCTTTGGCTTTTGGACATCCCTGAAGTGGTCAGGCAGCTGGACTAGACAATTGTTTTAAGTCTCTTCCAAGAGAGTTATTCTGTTCTATTATATTCTAATTCAGGGAACAAATATGGTATTCTCTCTATCTGATTAACAATATTCTTTGCATCACAAGGACTTCATCCAAAGGGAAACTTAAATCTCTAGAGAAAAAAATCAGAGTTTAGGCCAGTTTTTACCACGGACTCCTTTGGATTTTTCTCTGGAAGTGGTATATGGCAAAACCATTTACTAATCCACAAGACAAGTAGTTTACTAATAACATACTTCAAATAAAAGAGCATATATGAATAACTGAAAGTTTAAGGGACACTGGTGCTAAACTGGGACTGTTACTATAACTTCAGCATGAAACATTAAACTGTTTTCAATTTGGATTAACATAAACACAAGGGCGAAGAGTAATCAGTGATTTCTACTAGCATAACTTCCCTTTCTTTTCTTCAAAAATTCTTGTTAAGCAGGCAGCAACTGCTGATAAAAGAAAGTGGTCTCTATCTCTACTTTCTGGGAGTTATTACAAGTTCCCAACAAAGGTGGAAATGATGAAGAAATTGATAAAAACTCCAAAAAATCTAGAACGGGCCTATGAAAGAGCTATGCCTAGCTTTTGTGCAAAACATAAACCTGCTTGAACAAATATAAAACAGTAATAACACTAAATTTTAATCACTACTATTTTATTGCTATTCTTGGCAAGACTAGACCCTGGATTTTTATGAGCTGCAACTCCTTTGGTATAGCATATAAAACAATCCACTTGCTACTTCAAAGTGATAAACTACAGTATCCTTTTGAGAGACTCTATTTCATCATTAAATAAAATAATTAGGTGTATGCTTGCAGGGAAGAAGGAACTGTCATTTTGTTTTTAAAAACTGTATATCTCAATGTATAGCAATGAGTGCTCCACATAAATCACAGCCATTCCATCCTGTCACTGTTTTTCTATACTGTTTTCCAATAAAGCTACAGAACCTGTACGTCACATGCTTTTATAAATAAAGGAGCCTCATTTCAAATAGTGTAGTTTTCTTATATCACCAGCTCTAAGGCTGGTGACTCTAAGTTTATAACACTGATCTGTCATACATATGCATTTGTGTCCTCTTCCAAAGATGTATGTGAGTATAACCCAAAATCTAATCACAGTGTTCTTTTTTCCTTTTGTTCTTCTCGTTTCTCTTCCCATTTTTAAAAATTAGTTTCTAGTCTAGGGTAGATATTTCCAGTGATATTTTTAAATCAGGGCACTGACCACAAAAAGAGTCACAAAGGAGAATAAGAGGAAAAAGATCTGCAGGTTTGGTGAAGGCCACGATTGCTTGCAAGGAATGTGAAAACTGGTTTCTTGAGGCTGCTATCATCTGGTAGACTGAAGGGACCAGACCATGTTGCCCTGTAAGTCCCTGAGGAACACAGAAAATGCATCCACATTCCTGGTCAGATGCAAAGGCAGCATTTTGGTCTGGCTACCACCTTTCCCATAAGAGCAGCATATACCACTTTACATTCCAGACATTAGAAAGCCACGGGTAAAAAAAATAAAAATAATTAAACCAAAAAAAAAAAAATTGAAGAAATCCAAAACACCAAAAACAAATCCAGGAAATACTGTAACCAAATGCTAGGCCTGCCTTCTCTCACCAAGAGTTTATATAAAGATGTCTTGAGTCCAGTTCTAAATTCAAATTAATTTTTTCTCACAGGTCATTTCCCATCCAAATACAACTAAGATGCTTCACTTTTAATTCCTACAATACTGGCATCTGCTGCCTATGAGTCTGTGTAGACAAGGCTGACCACAAACCAATTTATTAATGATTTCTAGTTTACGTGAGGCCATCACATAACCTTCTTTGCACATACTGGCAAAAAGTCTGCATTTAAGTACATTTTCTGGAATTTCCCTTGTACTTTGAATGCTGCTAGAAGGACAGTGTTGGGACACAGTTTGATATTGTCATTTAAGGTAGAGTGGCACTGCAGGGATCTAGAGAAGGTTCTATAAGAGATGGTTTTGAAGTGCCTGGAAGCCCACCTCACAGTCATGCTTTTTTTATCACTAATAGCATAGATTGTATCCTATAGAAAGAGTTTCTAGATGACAGTACAGGACTGGATTTTGACAAGTATAATATTACTAAGGACTCAAAATCAGAGACACACTGGGAAAACTAAGCTTCTTAGAGCTGTAAAAGACATCTATGTCTGCAACTGGCACTTTAGTGTTTGGAAATTTTTTACTTTTGTTGCTTATTGAGCTTCTGTGTCTCCCCCACCATTGACTTGAGTTCACTTCTTGCCTTGAAGAGATTTTTTTCTACATCTTCCTAAGAAAGAAGCATCAGAAAGCATACAGTAATTGGGCAAAATGTTACACAAATACAAATTTCAAAATCTGGACCTAGTTGAACTATATAGCACTAGCCAGTATTATCAAAGTGGAAAGTTCTCTCTGCAATCTCTCCCTCATGAGACACCACAGTGCATTAATCAATGAGTCACTTAGACCTCTCTTCTGTGCAGGAGCTACACCTTGTAAGAATTTCCTGCTTTACATTACTACATGGTTACTGAGTTTCATAACAAGCTTATTAAATGTCTGACCCATGCTACTGGGTAATAACTCTACTTAGTCACCGAATACGTAGCATTAGCAGTTGATTAAAACCATATTCTTCCACGTGGCCTCATACTCCTTGAGGGAGCTGTTCAATCCACACCTAAGCCTAGGCAAATCTTGCTGACACTCTAAGAGTGGTCAGTATTGGCTGGTCAGTATTTTTTTAATCTAGCATTTAACTGTTGGGCTTTTTTATTTTAATCTCTCCTGCTATACTTTGTATCTATTCAAATTATAACACACAGCAATTGTAGCTAAGCCTGTTGGCCAGTCTTAATGTTTCTACAGTTGTAGGACATTTTTAAGATGTGACTGTGAAGAATGCTTGAAAACAAGCTTTCAGACATGCTTGACATGGATGTAGTAGGCTAATGACGTGACTTCAACAATTTTCAATATATTGCACAAAAAACTATGCATGTCTTAAAACCAGAGCAGTCAAAATACACTAAATAACTACTTACACTCAGTAATTCTTGCCAAGCAGTCCCTAAAGATCTTTGCAAACATCTTTAAAAGTTTTTCCTCTTTAATTTTCCTTTTCTTGCTTCCTGGTTTTTCACTAATTGTCACTCATATAATTTTTGTTTTTATCCTGAAGTATTAACATTTGTAGCAAGTATGTAAACATAAGTTACATGCAAATCCTAAAACTCTTGTTTATATTTTTCTTCTCCAAATGCTTATTTTTCTTTTTGCAAGGCATCCATTGAAGCTGAAAACAGAACTCATGTATGGAATTTTTGGTGCTACTTTTGTAACACGTTTCTTCAAAATATTATTTTCAAGGTCATTCATAAAATGGTCCTGAACTTCAGCTACTTAATAAAATCTGTTTGAGCAGGTGCAGTGACAGATTGGTTCAATTTTTGTTTAGCAGGTCAGTCACAATTGCTGTTAAACACAGCAAAAAAGCACTACACTTATGACTTTAATTAATGTACTCATTCACTAAAGAATCAAAAATGGGATCAGATTTTCAATTACAAACATGACTATGCTGACTGAAACATTATAAACAGTCACTGTATCCTGCATTAGAAAGGTAAAGGTCACGACTATTTTTCTAACACAAACAATGTAATAAATTTAAATAATATATCACACAACAGGATATATACCTGATTAAACAATTCAATAATCTAGCAAAAGCAGCAGTCAAAATATAATCTCAAAACTGCTTTTATGAAACAGTAACTAGAGACCTGTTTAATGCTGCAGTAATCAGTAGTAATATATATGTTCAGTGTCTCTTTTTCCAGAAAAAGTAAACTTGTATAACTAGCATGTCACATAACCTCCTCAACAGTAATTTACCTGTAAAGCAGAAATGCAGAGCTTCACTTAGGAATTGTTCTATATTCTTCATTCTAGCAAGATTTTCACCTTCCAGTTCAAAAGCAGAACGTCCATTGATCTGTCTGAAGGCCAGGGGAAGTGAGGCTTCAGCACCATAAATGAGTGCAAAGGGCATCCATCCCCACTCCCAACAACAATTTTAAGCGAATCTAGTGCTCAAATTTCTATCATGCATCAAAAAGAAACAGCAGACATTTGCCATGAAGCAGTGAATACAAACTAAAGCAGAGAGATTACCTACTTGCACTTCCTCTAAGTACAGATTTTCTTTGCCAAGTGCTAGTAGAAGACAAAGAAAAGTGCAGGTTCTTGGCTTTTATACAGCATGAACTGAAAAGAACTGTTGTATGTCTTCACAGTAAATGTCTTCAGTTTTTTGTTGCTCTGCCAAAATAGCAGGCATTTCTGCCAGTTCATTTTTTAAGTATGTGTTTTCCTGGGCCCTTGTATCTGTGCAATTGCACAACTTCAAGAATGAAAAATATTTGCAGCAAAGTCCATTGTCTTTTACGCAGGCAACGCAGAGCACAAGGAAGATAAAACAATGTGAATGCAATGCTTATCATGATACCCTTGGATTCCACCGCTGGGAACTGATGTTTTTCCTCTCTGCACAAAGACTGCGTACTCTGCCCTTCCTACAAAATAATACCACCTGCAGTACAATGCATCTGAACATACACAAATTGCTCCTGCACACTAAAGGCTGAACTCACACTGTTTTGAAAATTTCATTATTTTAATCACTCCTCTGGATATGATTTGATATTACGTGTATTTTACCATCTTTATCTTCCTATGCTTCCTGAGAATCAGAGGAGATGACATAGAATCATAGAATCACCAGGTTGGAAGAGACCCACCGGATCATTGAGTCCAACTATTCCTATCAAACACTAAACCAAGTCCCTCAGCACCTTGTCTACCCGTGTCAAACACCTCCAGGGAAGGTGAATCAACCACCTCCCTGGGCAGCCTATTCCAATGCCCAATGACCCTTTCCGTGAAAAACTTCCTCCTAATGTCTAGCCTAAATCTCCCCTGGCGGAGCTTAAGGCCATTCCCTCTTGTCCTGTCCCCTGTCACTAGAGAGAAGAGGCCAGCTCCCTCCTCTCCACAACCTCCTTTCAGGTAGTTATAGAGAGCAATGAGGTCTTCTCTCAGCCTACTCTTCTCCAGGCTGAATAACCCCAACTCTCTCAGCCATTCCTCATATAAATATGAATTTCCATCTCTTTAATTATGGAAGCTAAAAAGACAATAGTTTTAAAACAAGCAATTGACTTTATAAAGATATGTTTTAAACTCTGACCTTACAGCAGGAAAAGTGCGTACTTGTACAATCAGAAAATATACTTGTCTATCTCAAAAACTTTAGAAGCAACATTTGAAGAATCTTAGTCTCTGTTCTAGACCAGCTTTTAGACCAGTATACTCAGGATTGTGGATACATTGAAGTGTAGCCCAGAATACTAAACACAGTACTGTGAGGTAAGGTGTCAAAAGCAGTTGTAAAATGGATTTCTGCTATGTGGCACCAAAACCTGAAAGAACTGATTGCAGTCCAAGGCAGCTGGACTCCCGCTGGAACAGAGCCAAGAGGATATTGGAAACAAAATTGCTATGATGGATAAATCACGTCAAGGTAGCACTTAAGTTTCATATAGGCCTAATAAAGCAGTAATACAGATGGAGCACAAAATTCAGAGAAGGATAAAGTAATGAAGTCAGAGGGCCAAATTAATCCCTAGAGCTATTCCATAGAAGTCAAGTGAGCTAGGCAAAATCTCAGCTTATTTTGTTGTTTCAAAGCAAATCACTACCAGCTGAAACTGCACAACACACTTGATAAAATAAACAAGTTTATATTCCCCTTTCTCAAGTTCATCCACAGAGGAAGGTCTCTTTCCAAAGAGGTACACCAGAGAACATCTACTAACAATTCCTGTTTCATGGGAAAAGCGGAAAGACTTTAAGTTCCCTATTCTTCCTATTGATTATGCAGATTTTATAGACCTCTTTCCTCTGTCATCAGCCCCACCCTGTTAAAACAACCCCAAAGAAGCCATAGTTTTTACTTCTTCCAAAAATACATTTTATGGTCCATACTATCTATTTGGCCACACTCCAACGTCTATGACAGCAACTGAATTTAGCTCCTATTTCTCCCTTCAGATGGCTGTTAACAACTGATATAATTTTGACTACTACCAATGTAGTACAGTTTGGTTTCATAGTTTTGCTTCAATTTTACCTACTATGGAAAAATGGGGGGATGAGAATGTGTTAACCTGATTTTCAGAATAACTCATTTATTTCTCAAAAAGTGGTGCAGTAAGAGCTCATCACTCCTCAGCCATCAATCAGGATGCACTGTTGAAATATCACACAGTAAGTTAACATGCTGTGGAATTTACTCTTTCTATTTCTGAATATGCAGAGGGGAAAGTGGACCACAAGCTTGTAGAGTTGGGGGATAAAAGAGCTAACTGAAGTTCATGTCGTCCCCTTACATCCACGGTTCCTGCTGAAAGACTTCGGTGATATTATCTTGGCTTCATCCAAAACATTTGAAACACACTCTCTTGGAATCATACCTACTAACCTTCTTTTTGCAACATCTAGATTAAGAAAAGCAGTCAGGTTTATGTTGTATTTGTACATATATATGCAGGTATGTAATAATTAAAGTAGTAATAGCACTGGGGCAGAGAGGTAATTGAATGTGGAATTTAGTTCTTAATGAGTACTGTTATTGAATAAGCTTCTGCACAGGAAATTTCTAGCAGAAAAATCTTCCTTTATATTATGTGCTGTACTCCGAGTCTCTGGTGACTGGTCATAACTAGCCCATTCAGCTGACAATTCACAGATAGATGATTTTATAAAATGTTCCATTTTCACAAAATCATATTACTGAAAGATCACAGATCAACATAAAAGAACACCACCTGAGTGCTTAATATGCTTCATATACTTATTACAGTAAACTATATAATTTGATCTGTAACACCTACTACACATTAGTTTTTTTATTCATGCTCAAACCAATGTACAGTCTAATAAAAGTCATCTTTAATTTCTGCATTTTCTTCTCTTTTTTCTACATGTACAACATAAGGAAACTACTTATATTCCTTCCTATTACTATTGTGTCACAATTTCATACTTTAATTATGTTCAAAATTCTATTGTGTTTTCTGGATCTTCGATTATGCCCATGTTAGAAACAAAGAACAGAGGGACAAGAATTGTGACTATTTCTTTAAAATAGCACAGGTATGACAAAGACTTCTGCAATTTGTAGAGAGATTAAGTGAAATAGAAGTATGTATTTATGAACAATTTCAGTATGCATATTCTTCTTCCTGCCTATATTGCAAAGAAAATATTTGAAATGTGAAAGCTAGGTTCATATAATATTAATTAAAATTATGTTTTCATTTATTTAAAATAGATTCTTTTCAATAAGAAACGGTTCCAAAGTGAAATTAATCTTGCCTAGTAGATCCATTGCTGACAATAAAAGTAGCAAAATTGAGTGAGAACTCAAAACTACCCAAGTTTCTTACCTTCATGGAATAGCAAACTCAGATAAAGGAACAGTACTTCACAGTTAATAAGTTCCTATCAAATATGTAGTTGTGATTAGAAATCCTTTAGTAAATTTATGAAAAGTCTGAAGACTATTTCACTTAGAATTATGGAAGATACATTAATGTTTAAATTGACTCAAATTAATTACTCTTCACAGCTATCTGTATTTCAGTATATACAGAACTCCAAGAAAGCAATAGACTTTTTGCAGGCAGACACATTGCTAGACCACTAAAGATCCCAGGCTGTTTTTAGCTATGAATCTCAAAACTGTGTAATTTTTATTCTTCCCTTTCAAAATTAAACACTGAAGTACTTTATCATGTGATATCTAGAAAGAAATTGGCTAGAAATACACTATTTTAGGTTTATCAAGTGAATCTGCTTGCCTTTTTAATGCTATAGCAAACAAACATAATTCTGTCATGCTAATTAGCGTATCATTTGAGTAGGTGCCTTGAGTACAGGATTTACCCTGCAATTACAGATAAAGAGACAGCATTCCTGTAATCACTAACCTAGTGTAATCATGAACAGATTGATATTCACATTGCACACATTTTTTGCACATTTATCTGACATGAATCAGATACTATAGCCTCCCCAAACAAGTAAGTTCTATGATGCTTTAACCAGTAAATTGTAATAATATTTCAATAAGTAAGTGATACCTTGCATTTAATACATGCTCAATGTACTAAAAATAAAACTCATGGCAAAATTCCCTTTTTGCAGTATGAGCTACTGTGAAAATTATACTTTCTGCATGGTTTTAGGCTTTTTCTAAAGATACTCAGTATATTTTTATTATATATTAACAACAAATTGCTGCTGAAATAGCCTTTCATGTTTTGGCAAACAGAGACAAAACCCTTTCTTTTACTGTCTGAGAACAAGATATACTGAAGGATATTACCAAAAAAAAATTAATAATAGGTTTTAATTCACAGCACACCTTCATTGCACTAGTATATTTCATGAGCCCCATCCTCATTTCCCCTGTTAGTTAATGAAAATGTGTCTGTTAAAAGTCATCCCTAGATGAACACTCTTTCAAGAAAAGTTATCAGTTCAGAGGCTTTAGCAACATTGTTTAAGATCAATGGGGGGTTTCCAAAGAAGAAATAGCTGCCAGTAGTTAAATGTACTACTTCCCTTTACTTCTGGTTTGCTGAGGATGCTACTCACAATGCTGACATGTCTGCAGAAAGGAATTAATTTTGGTGAACAAACTAATTCAATGCAAAATTTAGGAGTTTAAACCATGATTCCTTAAAAAAATGATATATCTTACAATTAATAATCTAATTTATTTTTGAAGAATTATTTAACTTTCATTAAAAATCTTTCATTAACCAGATCTCTATAAGAGTGACTTAGAAATACTTTTTAATTTATTTCCCCTCTCAAATAGGACTGAAAATCAACTAGAATAGCATATAGCTCTGCCTAGGAAGATGAGGAGGGGAGTTACCTTTCATTTAAGATTGCAGCTGGAAGGCAAGGGGCTTTGCTTAGGAAGAGGTGATGAGCCAGCTGTGAGTTTAAGGGTTGGGATTAGTGGGCAGACCAAGATTAGTGATGCTGTAGTAGGGTACTGCCACATCCCAATCAGGAAGAGGTAGCAGATGAGTAGACAAACTGGAAGAAGCCTCACATTCACAGGTCCTATGACTAATGCGGGATTTCAACCACCTTGAGACAAGCTGAAGGGACACCACAGCAATATATTGCCTGATTGTGACATTAGGAAAACAAAGCCCATCCACAGTTGAATGTGGTGAGGGGTGTGTAGGGCAACCAGAGAAGTTTTACAGGTACATCAGCAGTGAAAGGAAGACCAAGGAAAATGTGAGTCTGGTACTGAATGGGCCAGGAAACCTCGGGACAAAGGACAGGGAAAACACCAAACTGCTTGATGTTTCTTTGCCTTGTTCTTTATAGGTAAGACTGGCCTTCAGGAAACTCAGAACTCTCAGACCAGAGGGGAAGTCTGGAACAAAGAGGACTTATCCTCAGTGGAGGAGTATCAAGCCAAGAGCCTGCTGTGCGGCACCAAGAAGTGCACTGTCAGTTTGTCTGTGGAAATGGTCCTTTCTTTCTGCTTGGCCTTAATGAAACCTCATACGGAGTACTGTGTCAGGTTCTGGGCTCCCCACTATAAGAAAGCTGCAGCCATTCTCGAATGAGTACAGTAAAATCCTATGACTGTGAGAATGTTGGCAATTTGCGTAACACTTATAATTTGAGGAAAAAGAGGAGAAAAAGAGCTAATGAAATTTCTTCATCTTACAAACTCCTATTAAATAGATTTCATTTTTCAAGTATTCTGCATACAAAATTACATAATGAGTCATTTTTGTGAAGAAACATTGGACTGGCATTCAATTCAGGAACAGTTCATAATCATGATTTATATTCTTAGTTTAGATTTATATTCAGTATCTTGCACTGTGTGTATGGCGACTACAAAGCATTTTACAGCTCCTTATAGGTAATGTTAGATCTTTAATATCTTTTACATTATTACTCTCATTTTACTGTAGGTATGTGTCCTAAGTATGTGTTGATTCCTACTAACACGGACATGGAAATCTGTCTCCTTTTATCTTTGCATAGGCATCAAAGTAATTGTGTTCTTTAAAGGCACAGGAGGATGCTTTTGTAATGCACAGTAAGTTGTTTCAGGGACTACGGAAACAAGGATTCTGAAATGGAGGCAAGCCTTCTTTTTCTTGTTATTTTAATTTTTTCCAGGAAAGGATTGAAAGATATGAAAAATTAATTTGTGCAGCATGATAAAGCAATTCAAATGTAAGGATTCCAGACAGGCCTTGCAGACCAGATGGCTTTTAATTTTCTGGCAATGATGTTAATTGGAAGTCAGGATGTAAAGTTCTTTTTTTAATCAACTTAAGGCTATTGAACTTTTTTTCTAATCATATAAACAGCTGCACACTGGAAGCGTCTCAATATCAGTATCGCATTGTACAGTACATGTTAGTCAGCACAAGTAAAATTATCAACAGCAATATAAACAACAATAATCTTAAGTACAGTTGTAGACCATTGGGAACTACTTTAAAGACTCTAAAAATGAAAGTTTGAGTTTTTATTAATGTCTTACTTCTTCCCTCTCCATTTCTGCAATAAAATTTCTAGAAATCATGAAACAAATCTTGACATTTAGTCAGTAAAAATTATGATCCTGTTTAAGAATAAAAACTTAAAAGCCTCAGTTTCCTATTATAAAAAAGTAGGTAAGAATCTTATCATTTCATCTTTTTTGTGCACTGTTAACAAAGCATGTACGTAATATGTTAACTGTATTAGCAAGTTAATGATTTTCAATATTTTCTTTTTCAAACTGAAATAAAAACAGAGGATATATCTTCAGTAAAAATGATGTTATAATAGCAAATTAGAAAACAATTATAGGTCAAAGAAAATCTGGGAGTGCTTTTTAAATGCTAGAAATAGATTTTCATGTTTCCCATAACAGTTATCATTCTACTGGAGAAAGAGAGAAAGAGAAAGAGAGAAAGAGAGAAAGAAAGAAAGAAAGAGAGAGAGAGAAAGAGAGAGAGAGAGAGAGAGAGAGAGAAAGAGAGAAAGAGAGAGAGAAAGAGAGAGAGAAAGAGGGAAGGAAGGAAGGAAGGAAGGAAGGAAGGAAGGAAGGAAGGAAGGAAGGAAGGAAGGAAGGAAGGAAGGAAGGAAGGAAGGAAGGAAGGAAGGAAGGAAGGAAGGAAGGAAGGAAGGAAGGAAGGAAGGAAGGAAGGAAGGAAGGAAGGAAGGAATTGAATAACAAATATCTAGCTTTGCTTTATCCTCCTTTTTTTCCCTAGAAAATCTGGAAAAAACAGAAAAATCTTCTAGATTGTCTGTTTGGGTGAACTTTTTAACAATCTTTGCATATTAATACTGTAATTAATATATGGGAAAAATATTTATTGTGCTTGCAGAAATTACATGTATCATTTGTTACTCATTTTGTACTCATTATTTTCCTTGTGTTATTTTGACAGAGGCCTAGGATTTTTTTGTGTCCTGATTCATTATTTTATATATTTGCTACAATAGTACAAAGAAATTCTTGACTAGCCCTTAAATGAACACCAAATATACACAATAGGTAGAAGTGAGTGTTTTCATAAGCATAAGCAAGTAGATACAGTATATACTCAACCTAGAGCATTTTTAATGCACCTTATCTCATGGAAAACATGAAAATTATGCCCAAAGGAATATTCAAAATAAAAACTAAAAAAGCATCAGTATTTTTCTTGTTGAAAATATAAACAGAAAAGTACAATTAAACACTACATTAACATCTTTTATTTTCCCCTTGCTGCCTCTCAGTGTCTCCAGTTTACTTTCACAGTGAGCTTATCTACAATTCTGCCAATAAATCATGGTGTTTAAAAATACAAAAAAACCTCAAAGTATCATGCTGCCTATATATTCATGTGTGTCTCTGATTCTGGGCACATCCTTTCTTTCACTCCTTCTTTACCCCACAATTTTAAAAATTCTTGACTAGTATCAACAAAATAGGGCTGAAATATAGGAACTTGAAATATAATTTTTAAACATTTTTGTGAAAATATATAAGTAGACGTCAAACATTTGGCAAGTGTCCTAAGTGCAAAAAAAACCCCAAAACCACATAAAGAAATCATATTTTACAGGACATTAATGGGTCCATCAAATAAAATAAAATACAGAGATCTGAAATAAAGATCAAAAATCAAGCCCATAGATTCTTTAAAGCCAAGTCAATCATAGAAGTGAAAGTGGAAATCCACATTTTACAAGTGCCATTTCAACAGAATCCTCGTGAAATTCAATAGATATGAATGAATTTTGGAATTAACTTCAAACACAGACCAGGCTGCAGAAGAACAGCCAGCACAACCATGCTCCTGTAACATCCATTAAATCATTTATTTTTTGAAATCTAATGCCTGATTCACAAAACCTCATGTCTGGACTTCAGAGAGAACTGACACCTGGCAGCAGCCAGCAGAATGTCCAGACAGGTGGTGAGTATGGTGGAGATGCAAGCTGACACCTTGAAATCTTACTTAAGTGACAAAGGGCATTGGGTATGCGCAATAACCCTTTAGCTGTAAACACCTAGAATCCAATTTTCCCTCACATATTTCTTCCATGCACTTGTTAACAGCATGACCTTATCGTTGAACTTTACTTAAAGTCACATGTTTATTTAAATATTAGTTCTACATAATAAAATTTCATGACATTGCTTTAGAATAAAATGTTTCGGTGATGTTTCTGTTTAACAACTCATTAGCACTAGAAGAGAATTACACTTTGTTAGCCTAGAAGAGAAGTTTCATAACTAAATAATGAATTGGTAGTTACCATTTCTTATATCTCACTGAATATTCAGAGAGTTGAGGTCATTAAATTGAACAATAGTAGAGCTTTTAGTTAAGTTTCTGGTGAAGTCATTATCACAGCTGTCAAAGTTATTCAGAAAGGCTACACTGAAATCTACTTGATAATCATCCGCAAGGGTTTCAGCATAACAGACAAGAAGTAGGATCACATATTTCACATTAAAACAGGACTTCTCTAATTGTGTTCTATCACATCTTAACTGTTTTAATCACAATTTTTCCTCTATGCATTTACTGTTTTTCTGACATTGTCATACGTTGCTTTTTTTGGAAAATGAGATGGGATACTGAAGTTTTGTTCATAGCAGTATCTACAGTCAACAATTTGGTATTATTTGGGAGGACGTGCTTCAGTTACTGGCCCTGTCATCACTTCTTACTGTAATTACCTGCAATTCACTTCATACTGCCCTTATTCACAATCAGATTAAAAGAAAATTAACTTGAATACAGATATTTGTTAGCAATGCTACAATCTGAGTTCATAAGGCAACTATCTACCAATTAGATTACATCAAATTACTTTCTTTTTTTGCCAGCAAACATCAAGTCATCTGTGGTGTGATGCTGAAAAATCTTGTTTTATGATTAGACTAATATCCTAGACAAGGGAGAAGAGCAAAGACATTGACTGAACCTTGCAAACTCAGGTCTGTTACAATAATGGAATTATATTTTATGACATCTTCTATTTGCATGTGCAAATCTCTTTCATAGCTTAATAGCAGTTGTTAAAAATTGCAGTTCGCTATGATGACTTCTTTCCTATGTCAAGATTTTATTTACCATCATCAATATTCTTCTTCAAGCTGTACTCCATATAGGCTCACCACTCAGACTAAATTCTTCTTTAAAAAAAAAATAAAATTAAATAATGACAATCTAAAATTATTTGGAACACAGAATAACTAATGCATATTGTATGTAATCAGTATTTTCCTTAGTTACACTATAAGTGTGAGTACTTTTATTTTGTTGGATGTCCTCAAAGTCGACAGCTGAAGAAAATTGTATTAACCAATCATCCTTTCACAATAGAAACACAGTATGTGATATTCCTACCAGAGACATTCTAATCAATGTCTGCTTCTGCAGAAAAGTTTTCTAGCACTTAAATTAATGAGGGTAAGAAAAAATAATCTTTTTAAAGGTCAGTCATAAAAAGGTAGCCTTGCAAAGGCCTTCTCAGTAGCAAAAATAATCAACCAAAATATTTAAAATATGCTTGTAAAACACTAATTCATCTTCTGACTGTTGCCTATCTGAAGAACATACACAAATGGTTTCAAAATTATATATTTCATGTGCTACTAAAATGTCTGGACTTGTAATGGAATATTAAAATGGAAAATTAAAAGAATTCAAAACTTCCTGGGATCTTTCACAGATGTCTTTTTATGGTTTTTATTCTTGAATTTTCACATAAAGGGAGCAAAAGAATGATCAGCAGTCCACTAATGCTTATTTGGTTCTCAATATCAGCAAAGTAAGCAGTGATGTACTCACTCTCTATGGATATTGCATAAGCAAGCAAAAGGACCAGCAACAGCAAAATTTCTGAACACCTCAAGTGTATTTTTCTCTGCTGTACTACAGAAATCTCCACTTGTCTTGCATGATGTTCTGTTGCACTAAGAATGTTCCATTATTCATTTGGTTATCCTTCTTCCATTGTCTGGGTTTACCAGCTACTCTTCATGGCTTTTCTTCTATTGGCTGAAAGGTTTTCCCATAGAGATAGAGCTGCTAGCACTATCTCCTGCTGATCCACATCCTCCACAGCTCTCAATCCCATATTTGTTCTAGTCTTCCTTTTCTTCTTTTGGCTTAGTCTTAAAAATAAAATCTTATTAAAAATTATTAAATCATTCACTCATCTTCCATTCTGTTTACCCCACTAAATAGTATGATAGGACCACTGATTAACCAGGCCAAAGTAATCTTTTCAGGCACAATGCACATATCTTGCTTCTCCTGCTCCTAAGAACAGAGTTTTCATATGTAAGCTGTGGTGCTCATACAGTGGTGCCAGTTTTGATTTAATTTGATTCTCCTCTGTGGAAATCTCCATTTTGAACTGTATCACGACACAAGTCCTTTAGCAGGATATTAGTCACCATAAGCCTTCCCATAAAAGATTCCCCTCAACAGTGATCATAGAGGATCTGTATTAGAAGAGCCAGGGACATAAAGAACTCACAGTCTCATTTCAAGGTGTCAGAGGAAATTATGAAAAAAAAAGTCTGCTATGTCAAAGTACTGTTTTAATGATATTGTAAATATGCAAGAAAGACATATTTAGGAGTCACATACAGAAATGCAATCTCTCCACCCATGGCTATTAGCACCATTTCAGGAAAACAAATAATTTTACTTATATAAGTAGAGAGAATTCTTAAATGCAGACAGGAACCACTAGTGACTCATAAGCCTCTGGACGGAAGCAAGATTCCTCTCAAAGTGCTGTAGAGCTTATTTCAACTTCACCTGCGTATTAACTGCAGTATCCTACTTCTATTCCTTTAGTAATAACAAATGTAGTAATTTTTCATTTATACAATTCTATGATAACTAATCCAGGGAAAGACACAACAGACATGCTTACAATATTCTGTATACATTTTCTGAAGTTTACTCTATTGTATACAGGATGCATTCCTCTAACTTGTAGATCTAAATAATATTTAAAAGGCTATACACACAAACATTTCTGACAAAAATAAATGCAATAACAACAAAAATTACTTTTAAAAATCAACTAAGGATTAGAAGCAAAATTCCGTTATAGAGGAGTTTATTGTCTTTCATTTATGTTTTGCCTTTTTAAGTATACTTGTGCTGCTGTTCAAGGTGGCTAATTCCATTCAGCACTTGGTATCTATTATTGTTATACTTCCCTCAAACATAGATTATTTCAGTTTGCAAGGAAACATAAAGAAAACACAAGACAAAAATAAAAAACCAACAAGTTAGGTTTTCCCATTATCACTCATGCTTTAGGGAAAAGTAACATATCTGCATTGCTGGAGGGACTTGTATAAAGCTTATTACTCTTTATACAGATTCAGAGTCATTACATGCAAGGAAGGCAAATTGATCTACGAAGAGTAATACATTTCAAATATGACCTGGATTCTGCTTTCAAGATGTCTACCAAATCTCCAACTGATTCCTTGTCTGCCAGTTTCTTTCTTTGTAAACTACAAGTAATATAGGCTTTCCAACACAGTTTTGAGTTCTGTTGCACAGAAATTGTGCACAAGACACTAATCCACAACCATCAGTTCAGCTCAGTTTACAAGTCTATGCTTGTCAGAAGGCATAGACTTTTCACTGCAACTCTGTCTTGCCTTGGCTGGATACACTCTAGTGAATTGGAGATGTTATCTGTCAGTCAAGAATATCAGGCATTAGTAGACATATCCTAACAGTCTTCAGTCACATAGGATATAACAGTAAAATAAATAAATTGATGAACTGATCTGTGAAAATATTAGAGAGTACATTTTTTTTTAGTGATAAGGAAAAAAGAGAGTTTATTCCCTCATCTCCTTGCTCTCTTCCAGGTATAAAAGGCTGTATTGAATTGCCTTCCAGCACCAGGCAGAAAAACGTCCTTCAGTCTTTGCCAACATAAAACAGCATTCCAGCGTAAGTCTTACCATTTTGGACTACCATTGAACAATTTAAAATAATCCTGAAATATTTTCAAAATATTGGCTTAGAAATAGTTTGTAAACTAAAAACTGTTGAAATACAACTCCATTTAAGAAATGATTTTTCCATAAATTGTTTAATTTCATAAGAATGAAGATTTATTTTATTCTTTCAAATTACATATACTGACAATCATTCCTTATCTTGTGCTCAAGAGTTCATTATACATGAGTAAGGCAAGAACAGACCTTGCTCTCCACAGACCTCACAGTCCATTATACGCTGTATTGTTTTTCTGCTTTCCTGTCATTTCTGGCAAAAGTACCTAGGATAAAAACTGTCATCTTCCAAGTGTGATCTGGCCCAATTTGTTAGTGATGAAACAGCTGGGGAACAGGGCTGGCCCATAGGTGGGACTTCTAGTAAGAATTGTCTGCATCATAAAAATACACCCTGGGACATTTCTATGCCTTCAGCCTGCTTGTCTGCCTGTGCCTTCTTATTCTCTGCTGTGCCAAGGGCAATGAATCAACCTGTATCTTACCCTCTAATATGCTGCTAACAGACTGGAGGTTTTGTAAAATAGATGTTGGATGAGTCACTCTATTCTAGCATGGGGTTGGTTTTCTTTTGCTTTGTTATAGAGAACATAATGGTAACTTTCCTAAAACTATAATATGCTTTCATTATAAACATTCCCATGCAAACCACAGTCAGCCTGTTTTCTGGGTAGTAAGACCTACCTGCACTGTCCTACTGCTCAGCACAGAGGCAGTGTGATCTGAACCAGCAGTTGAGATACCATGGTTGCTGTAGTCACCCTGCACTGCTTGTTCCCTCTTCCAGTGGCACTTTACCTGCTGATGGCTCTCCCATGTGGCAGCTAGCAATACCTACTTACCACTTATGGTGGTTGTGGGGAATCATCATATGCCCTAAAAGACAAGATACTCAAGTACAGCTTCCAAAATTAAATTCTGCATCGTGACTTCAGATCAGCTGATGAGGACTATGGGATGAGGCAGATACACACACATTATCCTCCTACCCATGATGGCAGGAGCACTGTTTTAATAAACAATTGAATAGTAACATAAGAATTACGATAATACCACACCAAAAAACGTTAAAGACCCATGAAAAAATATAATTATGCTTGCAAGTAATTAAAAAATAAAAATATTTAAATATATAAACAGTTAGGTACTAATTCCAAGAACTCAGCACATGGCAAGAACAGTTTCAAGTGATACTCTAACATTGTAGCCAGGAACCCTTTAGCGGTCACAGCAGTATAATGAAGAAATGAAGATATAAATCTCTGGGGGAGAAACAGAAAAAGTTGGAAATCATCTCTGCAAGTTATTTATTGTGACATCGTTTTCCCAGCAGGGCTGGCTTTGAAGTTAGGTCTGGTTATTCAGGTGCAATTGTGGCACACACTGATTTTAGAGCTCCCTGGATCCTTCACGCACAGCACTTTCCAGGGCTAGATTACCCTCACAGGAAGAATTTCTCACTTTTCCCCAACAAGTTATTCCTTTGTGCAATTTATTACTTCAGCCTGTTGACCTACTACACAGTTCTGAGAAGAATCTATCTCCCTCTTCTCTATAACAACTTCTATGTTGTGGAAGACTGAAACTAGTTACTCCCATGCCTGAGCCTGCTCTTCTCCAGGCTAAACCTGCCCATCAACCTCAGCCTCCCCTTTGGATGTCACTCGCTCTAGCCCTTCACCACCCTGGTAGTCCTTCTATTGCTCTCATCAGTTCTTCCTCCTCCCTCTTGTGCTAGTAGGCTCAAAGCTAGATCCAGAGTATTTCAGAAATTCAAATAAAAGTTGAACATAATTTCATATTCTCACAATACATCTATTCTAATGTCATAACAAGACACATTGCCACAATGTTAACATAGCTTTTAAAGATGAATTCTGACACCAGATTAGCAGAGTGTACCAGCAGTTCAAAACACTGAAGAACTCTGATCTCAGTAATAGATACAGGAAACCAGAATTACTTACCCCAGCATACCGGATTGCCTTAAACCTAAAGTCAAGTTGTTATGCTGTGCAGTAACTTTTTGAAATGCATTGTCTCCCAGTGATGGTATGAATTTAGCACTACGTATTTCTTGTTGCCTGGGCTTGAAGAAGCAAGTTCCCACTGCCCTATCTAGATGAATAGTTGTAGATGTGATAGAAATACGAAAAGCAGAATTAGATAGTGATTAGAAGAAGAATAATTAGCATATGAAGTCTGAGACAAAAGCCACTATGCAAGGAGACAATACTGGACATTTGTTTGAAAAAGAAATTCTCAAGAACTCTATACCATCTCACTTTCAAAATCATGTTCAGGTCCTATTAAAACTAAGATTTTTAGAAATAAAACCTCACACATTCATCAAATGAAGTCCATAAATTGCAGAACTTTCATTTGTTAGCATTTTTGTTTAGCTTTACATTTCCTGATGTATCACCTCAATGATGACAGGGTAAAATGCCACTTGTGGGAAAGGGGCCATCAAACTTTGGAAACTAAACATAAAAACTACAGTTCTTGTATGTGTACCCTTTCCTCTTCTTATTTCTCATTCTCATTCATTATCTTATGTTAAATTAACTTTGTAAACTCTGTAAGACTGTGACAGTCTATTTACAGTCATCCCACTACAAAACCAGTGCATATTTCACATTAAGTAGAAAGTAAATGAATAGCAGTTGATTTTATTATAAACCTCTTGCATGCTGAACGTGGGCATTTTTGTTTTTAAAGAAGTCTGGTTTAACAATCCCACTAAGTACTAATAATGGCATTGAGGAAAATCAACAGTGGTTGGAATTACACAAGCTGACTGATCCACCAACTTCTTCTATATGTGCGTAATATCACCAAATAAGTATAATTATGCAGACCTTTAATTATTGGCACAGCTGGAATTACTGCCTATGACAGAAAAGGGACAGATTCTGAGTCAGAACAAAGATGATTCTAAAGTTGTAGGAAATTGTATTGTCCTAAAACTAGCTAGTATGGAATATGTTTCATTTAGTTTAGAAAAGAATATGATAAAGGATCAGAATAAACTACTTAACACTCAGTATCAAACATATTCTTCCATATCAAGAATGGTTCACAGTAGTTTACATGCTATGCTATTCTGCTCTTAAGTTTAAGGTGAAAACCTGGTGAATGCTATCACAGATCCTTCTCATTAGTCTGTGCAACAAATAGTAAAACAGGACTAAATAGTTGTATTTTGTTCTGAATTTGAACATAATGCTTGAAGAATCAGATGGGGAAACTATGTATAGCACTGTTGCGCTTTGATTTATCCCACATTTTTTCAATTTTCAGCCTTTTTGCTAAAATTAAGCACAGTCCTGAAATAACTGCTGCAGCCAGAACAATAGCATTATGATGCAACACAGTGCGGTGACCCAATGAATATTAACTCTTCCTGTTAAGCAGGAAACATGTAGTTAGAACAGCAAAAGCTATACAGCAGTTTGTATTGTTTCTAGCAAAAGCAGGAGGAAAAACAACTTATCTTGGCACAGCACTATTTTAATGACAGCTTGAAGGGGAAAAAAATAACAGAAGAAACTAAACAAAACAAAATATTGTGGTAAAGAAACAAAAAAAGAGAGGATTGAAAGCATTAAAATTGAATGTTTGTATTTTTATGTTTGTGTCGTGGTTCTGGCTAAGAAAGGGTAATTCCCTGGGTTTTGTGTGGAACGAATTTAACTGTAGAAAGATGGGAACAGGCACAACTGGGGCAGCTGACCAAATCAACCAGTGAGATAATCCATGCCATCAACATCATGTCCAACGTACATAAGGGATGGTCAGTGGGGTGGTGGGGTTTGCAATGGCGTGGCTGGGCTGAGTTTTGGGTTTTGCAGCACATCTGGAATGAGAGCATCTTAGTGTCAGCATTAAGTCAGTGAGTGACTTTTTTGTATATTTCTTCACTGTTGTTTTTGTATTTTGTCTTCCTTTGCTACTCTGTCAAACTGTATTTATACCAACCCACCAGTCGTACTTTTTTTTTTTTTTTTTTCTTAATTCCCCACCTCAACCCAAGAGATGAGGGCAGGGGAGGAGGTTTGAGGGAGTGGCTGCTGTGGCTTTTTTGGTGCCTAATCAAAGCTGTAACTTAGTGGCCACATGGTTCTTTGTTAACAGATTGAGGCCAAACATTGACAGTCTGTGTAGAGAGAAAGATCTTTAGAATCATTGACTTGGTTTGGAAGGGACCTTAAAGATCGCGTAATTCCAGCTCCCTCTGCTATGGACATGGACACCCCCTACTATATCAGATTACTCAAAGCCTCGTCAAAAGTGGCGTTGAATATTTCCACATAGGGGTCATTCACAGCTTCTTTGGGCAACCTGTCCCAATGCCTCACCCCCGTCACAGTGAGGAATCTCCTCCTAAGATCTAATCTAAATTTATCCTCTTTCAGCTTAAAACCATTACCCCTCATCATACTCCTCATCATATCACTACACTCAATGATAATGAGCCCCTCCCCAGCTTTCCTATAATCCCCTTTAAGTAGTGGAAGGCTGCTATAAGTTCTCCCTGGAATCTTTGCTCTAGGTTGAACAAGCTCAATTCTCTCAGCCCTTCCTGTTAAAGGAGGTGCTCCAGCCCTCCGATAATCTTCATGGCCTTCCTCTGGGCCCACTGTACATGTCCTGCACTGAGAACTCTCGAACTGAACACAGTACCTCAGGTTAGGTCTCAAGAGAGTGGAGACAGACAATCACCTCTTATGTTCACAATTCTAAACTTAATTTAGCACAACTCTCTACAGATGCATTCCATCCCCTAATTCTGTAGATTAGCATTATTTTAGGAGTTACCACTCCTAAAATAATCAAAGGTATTTATTCCTACCAGCAGGTGACTGGAATTTTGTCCTGCATTATGCTCTATATAGTCAAATTTCGGAGCTACACTTGCAATAAGAAAATAAGAATCAGAAATTTATGTTAAAAGGACTGTTAAATAAACTGCAGATGCAGATTATGTTGTTATTAATACTTTAACATACTGTTATTTTTTCATGACTATTCAGAAAAATCATTCTTGGTGAAAAGTTCCTAATCCAATACGATTAATGGAAGAATAATAAAAACAAAGCACCTACAAATCAGAAGCCAGTAACGTTAAGGAAAAGGTTACAGCTGAGATCAGAGTGAGGTTGAATACAAGGATCTTAAAGACATGCTTTCAAGTATTTCTCCCCAGAATACATAGAGCTATGTATTGAAATTGCCAGGGGAAAGTGTCTGAAAAAATTTAAATCTGAATTGAAGTTTTGATTTTAAAATAAATAGGAATGGAATGAAAGGGATGATCCTCCAATGCACTATTACCATACTAATATGTAAGGGTTTTATTCCTGAGCTATTACTAATACCAAGCAAAGAATTTCTTTATTTGACTTCTTACAGTACAGCCCCACACTTTAAACACATCTCTCTTCTCTTAGCACAAAGAGCTTTTCTGCATCTCTGAACTCTTTGTCAACTGTGGACTCCACTTTTAAATACCCATCTTTTTATAATCCAAGTTTTTTGTCAGATGGCAAGAAATACAAGTAGAAGTAAATCAATGGAAAATGTAACAAGTTAGTCAAAGGTGAAAAATCATGTGAAATCAGTCTATAGATACAATATGAAGTGAAATTAATATTAAAAAATGGATAACTTGAGAAATTTGTTCTTGATAACAGCTACTTAAGTTTTTCTAAGGGGGTCACACAGTTCTAATTTAGCTAATAACTGGCTTAGACTTGGAGAAGGTTTCCAGCTAAGGCTTTTGAGAAAAGTATGAAGATCCTGAAATATGAAAAGGACTTTGCATAAATAATTAATTAAAGAAATAAAACAGAAGGTAAGAGTAAATGGTCGGGCTTTGCCTTGAAATAAGATTATTATTGGAGTTTCATGAGAATGTGTACTGAAATCCTTGCTAGTCAGTGAAGTCCTAAACTATCTGTAAAAAGAAGACTGAGCAATAAGATGATGAAGTTCAATGATGATACAAGGTTCCAGTAGTAAGAATAAGGGCTAACTGTGAAGAAGAATAGACCACAAGAACAGGACTGAGTCACTAGACAATAAAATGGCAGCTGAAATTTGATACAGCAAAATGTAAAGTAATTTACACAAAACCAACATTTCTTATTCTACATATAAATGTAGACTCTGGAGTTATCATTACCACTCAAGAGACTGTGGACTATAGACTCAATGAAAACATAACCTCCCTGCTAATGATTTTATAAAAAGGCAAATATTTGACATTACTAGGAAAGGAAGAGACAGTGAAACAGAGCACATCATCTTAACATTGTACATGATGTCTACCTCTCATAAACCTACTTATGCTGGCTACAGACCCAAAACATCAGCTCAGCAGGCAACTGAAGATTTGCCAGAAATACCATCAGGCTCATGAGGCATTACAAATAATGGTTCTGAAGAGCAAGAAACCTCTTTCATGAGTGCTAGCCCTCATGCTGTTAAGAAAGCTGAATTTACTCTTGAACACTAGGGGTTAACGTTACTTGCTACATTCAGACAAAGTGTTGCTAAAATCTCCCAAAGTACACTTCATGAGCATCTGCGGCAGTATATCACTCATTCGGTACTAAACTTCTGAATGTATTTTGCTGATCATTAAAAATTCTTCCAAATGTCCTGTCTCATGCTTTGCATCAGCTGACTTCAGAGTCTAAATCCATGTAATATGAGCCATTTAAACTTGTAAAGGGGAAAGGAATAAAGATAAAACCCCCAAACAAACAAAACTAGAGTAGAACTGAAAACAAGAAGACCACAGTTCTCCATCACAGAGAAATTCTGCTACTACCAAGAAATAGACCTTCAAATCAAAAGCTGCAAGCTAAAATATTTTAACATCAAAAATGCCATTAATGTTGTTATTTTATTTTAGATAACAAATTCTGAAGACCTTTTCAAGTGTGAAAAATGAAACAAGAAATTAAAACAGAGACAAGCAAAGACAAATCCAGATGAACATTTGTAGGATGAACACTTGTAGCTAGGGAGAAAACACCACTTTTTTTAAGTGTATAAATGATACGTAGTTCCCACAATGGTTATACTTACTGAGCTTTATCAGCTGAAAGCAAATTTAAAAGATGATCACCCAAGTTTTATTTTGAAGATGGGAACATTTTGTGCTTGAATGGAAAAGTTAGGATTAAAGATACAGAAGAAAGAAACAAAATCACTCAGGCCAGAGTCCAAAACTGTTAAGTATCTGTATAACTGGGAGGCTTTTTCATTTGGTCTGGCTAGGAGTCAGGGGCACAGGGGGATGGAGTAGGGTTTTAGTTTTTATTTTCAGCATGAGTCATAGAAATGTTGAATGACTCAGTAGACAGAAGCATGAGAAATTTGCCAGAGGTAAAAAACAAAATAGAAAGTAAACCTCTTTCCCTAAACAGGAAGGTTTTATTACATTGCCGTATTTTGACTTGATTGAAAGGTTTGTCAAAAATGTCTCTTTTGAAATAGGGAAAAACCATATCTTCTAATTGTACCACATATGTTGTTCAAATTACCTTTGACTACTACTGCCAGTGCAGTCTAAGAGCTCCATAAAATCTTCCATTGCATCAGTCATTGAATCATTTCAGACCAAAAGCTACAAAAGGGAGTTGCCACATAAAACAAAACACAAATCCCAGCAGAGGAAGCAAATCACACATTAAGAGTCAAATCCAGATTTCCAAAGTTGAATCACCAAATTTCATTACAAGCAGAATTGATAAATATTGAATAAAAAGCAAAGCACGTATTTACTCCACTCAACAAGCTGTATTCTTCCTTCAAATTTATCAGATTATGATGATTTTTTTTCACAAGGAGGATACCATCTCACATTTTTTTTTCTAGTTCCAAGATGCTCTCTCTCCAAAAGGTTTATAGATTTAGAAGAACTGCACAGAATACTAAACTTAATATATTTGACCAATACAGTTTTTTCACAGCATTTAAAATATGACCAGGTAGACTTTGCTAGAAAATTAAATGTTAAAATGGGAAAAAAATAATTGGATATTACTTTAAAATACTTTATTTTTCTCTTCTTCCCCCTTCTGAGTATCTTCACAACCACTTCAAAATAAAGGCAAAAGTGGAAAGAATCTGTGTCAGGAGAGAGCAACTGAATTTTCTAACACAGATGTGAGGAGGAAATCATGGGTATTTTCTGTCTGAATGTAGGAATGTGACTTACATAAGGAACCTATTCAGCAAAGAAAAGGGGTCCTGCCTTAGATACTCTGAACTGCCCTGGAGATTTCCCAGTCATTGGTGGACACAAGCTCCTAACCTGGGCATCTGAACAGAGTACTTCTGGTATGATTATCAATTACTCCCTTTGCATCCCAAAACCAACAATATCCCCAGCAACTATGACATTTAAAACTTCTGCCTTCATTACTTCTTTATCTGTTCCTGGGAACCACAAACAAAATTCCATCATTTAGATAAATCACTTCAACAGGAATAGCAGCTAGCTTGTCAGGTTGTCAAATGTAGCTATATTAAGAAGCCTGTGAACATATCCAATACATCTGGAAGGCCTAACTGTGAATCCAGTAACAAAATCACAAACTAGAAAAGGCTCCTTAAATCCTCCTGAAAAGGGTTCTATTAATCCCTCTCCATGATAAAATTAAGTCCTCTACTACCACTACTCCTCTCACAAAGCAATCAAAATTAGTTCTTCCAACTCACCTAGCTGGAATTCTGCTCTGAAATTTCACTTCCGTGGCAGTCACATTCAGCCTAAATTTATTCCTGTCTGTTAAGTTATTTCAGTTTTATACGGGTGCTTCCTTGAGTTTAAGCAAGATCTTAAAAAGTCATGGTTCCCAGATTTTATTTCTCCATTACTATCACTTCATTTCCTCTTCAAGAGGATTCTGGAGCATGACATCATATTATTCTTCCATATCATACCTCTACCACTATGGATAAAGCTTTCTCAAACTTGAGACATGAGAAACGTATGCAATATTTCAGCTGGATGTTTTTCCATGAGACAAGACAATAGTAGTAATTTCAATAGTGGATAAAGTTTGCCTTATGCTTACTGGAATCCCATTTTTCTTTTTCACGGCAGCTTCACATTGTTAACTATAAGTAAATCTGTGATGTAGCATGAGACTGAGGTCTGTCTTGTCTTCTATACTTTGAAGTTGATAAAACTCCAAATTATGGCAGAAATATTTGTTATTAAGTCCTCACATGTGTGACTTTTTATTTCAAGTTATTAAATTTCTTCCTATTTCAGCTAGTCCAGTAGGCCACCAACATCTTATTAGGAGATAATCAGTCTTCCATTTATCAATGATGCCTCAGAACTAGGAAAAAGTCAGGTCAATCAAACCACAAAGGAAATCTGTGTGTAACTTCCCACCATCCTCACAGATATTACTCCCACAGAATCTGCTGCTTGTCCTTTAGATAATTCTTTGTCCAACTTAGAATTCTTCAACTGATCACTGCCTTCTCCACATTAACTGATGAATGCATGTGGGATGCTGTATTAAATGTTTCAGTAAAGTCTGACTAGCTTAAATCTACTGCATTATCTTATCTAGAAAGTGAATTAAGGAAGAAAAAGGACAGCTGTCATAAAACTCTGTTTCAAAGCAGTGAAGTATTTTAATATTACTTTCTTTTAGCTCCATATTTATATTTTTTGCCTTTAAAATGGTTCAGTGATCTATCAGACATCATACTGCCCTCATCTTAAATGACAAGAAGCTAGTAATAACCTTTTCCAAGACCAGCATTAATACTTAAGGGGCTAACTTCCAGGCACAATAAGCAAAATTATCTTTTTTTTTTTAAGAACAAAAAACATGCATTGGACAGATGAATTTGGAAGACATAACAAGGAAGCAGATTATGATAGGAAAGTAGGGGTATGAGTCTACCATTTCATACACCTTAATATTTCTTAATTTATACTGTAGGAATTCTATTCTAAAGAATTATTCCCATTCATTATTTAAAATCTAGTTTTAAAGGGGTTTATTTCTGCTAAACAGTATTCCTCTTAACAACATTTTCTCATTCAGATAAAATCTAAAGCTTTTCTTGCCATGAAAGCACTAATAGAAGCACATCTTTCTGATTCAGACATAATGTGTCGTCTGAACAAATTTAAATTCAATTTTTCTTAAGAAACATGTATATATGGTTCTTCTCTTTCATGTGGATGTGAGTACACCATAGCACTCTTTGTATGCTATTACCATCTACCTTCCCTATTTCAGGATATTTGAGTATATGGTTAAGTTGAAAAATTCCTAGGCTTATCTCAAACCCAGGTATTTGTCATAACAGCTCCTCAGGAATTCAGTTCACTTCAAATTAGAAATATATGCATTCCACAGGAAGTCATTTTAGATATTGCTTTGTAGGAAGTTTTATGTATCTGCATATTTTGACAATTGCACATCTCTTCAACAGCCAATTTCTACTCTAATATGAATAGATGGTGTTTGAAATAGTATTTGATTTCAAGTTGCAGTGTATGGTTGCCAATAAAAATAAGCAGAGCAAATATATTACACATATGTATTTTCCATTTTTGTCACCCAATGGTGTTCCTAATCTCTTATAAGTTCTTGAGTGTACTTTGAAGAAGGCAGTCCAAGAGTACAGATCATATTATCTCACAGATTTCAAGTAGTGAGGTTATGCTGCCTCATAATAGTATTTGTATAATGGAAGTATTACAGCGAAAGTATAAAATCACTGCAGTGCATGTAGTCCATGCAGCAGGTTAAAATCCATGCTGCTTGATGAGTGATTTAGCTTGAGAGAATAAATTGTCAGAATCAAACTACAAATTAAACTTGGCTCTTCAGTAACCTTTTGCAAACCACATGGAGTTCAAGAGTTACAGACTGTCCCTTTCTGACACAAGCAATAACATCCTTATGCTTTTCAATCCAGCATTGAAAAGGGAGACAATGGTAGTCCCATTTATTTAGCCTAGTGTAGGATTTATAAAAATCTAATCATTGCTGCAATTTCCTCATAGACAGCTGTAACTGTACCATTCAATGGATTAATGCTATTTTCCATTATTTTTAAGACTTCCACAAACACAGCTACACACCACTTTTCAGTATGTCTTCTTATCTAAAAGTAATTTACTATTCCCAGATTATTTCCCAGTTATTTCATAAATCTGAATTTTAATGAATATAAGAATGAAGAAAGCTGAAATGTGTTCTTCACCATATGTCACAGTGAAAATGGGAATGCTTTCCTCTGCTTGCAGAGTTCACATTAATTAAATAATGAAACAAAGAAAAAGAAAACACAACTAAATGTCAATAGATTTCATTTGCATGACAGTGGAAGTGCCCTCCTGTGCCAACAGAAGGCCTCAATTATTTTCAGACTGCATTACCTGTCACCCTTAATAAAAGCTGGTCAAACAGGGAGAGTTGCGTCATGTGCTGAATTTGGCAAATGACATATCAGCAATTTATCCTAAGATCTGCAAAGCTTAAAGAAGGTCTGCTCCAAAACCAAATTTCTAAATAAATTCCACAATAGATGCCCTTCTGCAAATAATCAAAAACTTAAATATTAAACACTTGCTTCACGGAGGACAGAATTGGGGTCGTACAGTTGCCACCATCTTCTTAGATTCTACTTCAGTTTAAAAATAGAAAATGAGACTTGAATTCTGGGATCACAAATGCCCATTTTGTATATGTTTAAATTCAGTATCACTTTGTTTCAAAGCAGCAAACAGAATTTACTCTCAGTATCATCAACAAAACACCCATAAGGCATTTCCGTTAAAAAACAACAACAATTAAAAAAGATTGATTTAGTTCTCCCCTAAAATAATCTCTATAAAGATGATATTCTTATGCCAAAAGAAAACCGTCTTCATCTAAATTGTGAGAACACTTCAAATACTAGACATTCCCCTTACTGCTTTCTACAGTTGATTATGCCATAAATCTTATAGGTCATACACAAATCTCAGAACATGGAAATATTTTATTTAATAAATATAAACTTCCATGGCAGATACTGTGAAGTTACAAAGAATGAAAAAAATATTGTCAATGTGGGCAGATGTACAGAGGTGCCTGCTGTTGAACTTCAAAAGAATGCACATTCTTTCTGTCTGCTTATAAATTTTTCTGCAGCTCTTAAAACACAAATATAATGTTTGAGCTCTGTGTCTCCAGGAGCAACAAATGAGCAAAGAGAACAGATTTCTGGCACTACACAGGAGTCTGTATAGACATAACAAGTGGCTAAAACTCAACACATGGGCAGGAACATCTAATCATTCTCTGTTCACGTAAGAATTGGGCAATTGTCTGCTAACAGGCTATTCCTCACAGCCAATAAATAAAAGCATTTACAAATATAAATCATTTTGCATCCCTTGAACTAATACCATGCAATAATATGATACATTAGTATTTCTAGGCATTTGTTTTTTTAAAATATGTTTTTAAAAAAAAATCCATGTACTTTGGAGAGAGGAAGGGAGGGAATAGATTGTTAGCCTTTTGGATAGGAATGAAAGATGAAAATGTGCAAGATCTGGGCACAAAATTGTACTATGATATTGCCAAGCTCTACATAAATTGCTTGTTTCTGTTCACACAGGCATTCCAAATACTGAGAAAATTTTCATCTACTGTGAGACTGACACTGTACAAACTCAGTCCCATAGCTAAAAATATTGGCCTTTTCCAAAATTTAAGGTTTCTTTAGCAATAGCATGCAAGCTTCCAGAAACTAACTTCTTAGAAATCTTATTTATTCATTTACACAGAGTTAAAAATGGAGAGGCAACATTCACTACAAACATAATGCAGCAAGAGAAAAGATTAACATTTTTTTTAGTCTAGCAGCAGAACATCAATGAACAGCCTCAACTACAGATGTCCTGGGCTTATAAATGATTTTTTAATTATTATTTAGTTTGTTGTTTGCATGTTATCAGCTTTTTCTTGTTTGTTTTATATCTATGTTACAATAAGTTCCAACTTTAAAAACATTTTCTCCCACTCTTATAATTATCAAATGCTGTGTTAAGCTATATATATTACTTTTACTGGCCCTGCTGAAAACTGCTTCTGAGATTCTGTTCTGATAACTTGCATTTCTTAGTACTTCATGAATGAGAAAAATTATTAGAAATACACTCTGTTGTTTGAGTCTGCTTGTGTTCACTAATCCCATCAATAAATTAAAGTCTTTCCTACCTAATCATCCCATGTGGCCCTTTAACCTCTGGCTACCAACTCAACAACACACACCTTCCACTACTACTGTCCAGTCCCCAATTTTGGAGTTTAATGAAAGGATGCTTATAATGTTATTTCTGTGTTGCCTTGGTGATGTCATGAATTACTGTTGTTTCTATAGCAGTCAGAAAATAATTCTGACATCAGAAGTAGATTTATTTATTTACTTATTTTTAATAATGCAGGGCATCTGTGACAGGCTGCTACATAGGTAAGAACATAAAAACATTGTTCCGCTCAGATTTGTGTAGAGAAGTTTTTAGTAGCTGTTCCTCTGAGTTGTAAGACCCCAGCTTTTCGCCTAAGTTTTAACACCCAAGCTTTTCCCCTTCACTCCAACTAAGGCAAACTGCACACTTCCTTCCCTTGGTATTTTCTTCTCTGAAAACATTTTTGTAACAGAACTGTTAATTTTAAGGCCCTGGAAGTACTGGGGCAGGAGGAAAAGTTGGACCTGGACAGAAAAAGGCAGTAAAGTCCTAATGCTTGAAGTATGTGCCTATACCCTTTATGCAATATCCCAGTGTAGGGGAAGTAAGAGTGTGTTAGCAAACTTTTGTTCAATCTAGTATATTTCAAGAGTCACTATATCAGCAGTCTTTCTTTTACCTTCCTCTACTCCTGCTTGTGGAAGTAAGGAGAGGCTACTAAGAATGCAACCCCAGCAACATCTGTAGTGTGCATTCCCCCTTCGAACTTCTCACATTGAACAAGATTCAGAGATTACAATGATCATTCTGCTTTTAATGCAACCATTTTCTTTTTGGTCTAGAAATTGCCTTCAAAATACTAACAGCATTTCTCTGACAAGTCTGCATGCCCTCACTCAAGTGCTGCCTCTGACCCCCCACCACAAGAAGGATGTTGAAGCTCTGGAGCAAGTCCAGAGAAGAGCAACGAAGCTGAGGAATGGGCTGGAGAACAAGAGGAGCAGCTGAGAGAGAGAGCTCGGGGTGTTTATCCTGGAGAAGATAAGGCTGAGGGGAGACCTCATAGCTCTCTACAACTCCCTGAAAGGAGGTTGCGGAGAGGAGGGAGCTGGGCTCTTCTCCCAAGGGACAGGGGACAGGACTAGAGGGAATGGCCTCAAGCTCCACCAGGAGAGTTTCAGGCTCGACATAAGCTAAAAAAGACATAAGGAAAAAAATCACAGAAAGGGTACAGCATTACCATGGGTTTAGACATCATCATCTGTTCTACATCTTTCTTTTAGTAGCTGTAAGTTGTCCTGCCATTTAGATTTGTTTGGCTGAAACTGCACTGAATGGAAAGACAGCATGCAGGAACTCAGTTTAGATAGATCACAGTGATTAAAAATGCTAAACAACCAAAAGTTAAGTGTGGAAGGGAGACAATTGCTTTTCAATTTCATATCTACCCTGTAAAAGTAGGCTGGACATGCAATAGTACGTCTTCCGTTTACCACCACCAGGCAGAAACGAGTAGGAAAATGGTATTTTTACCCTTTTGGAATGCAGATTCTGGGTTTATAAAACTTCATCACTCCCAGCAAAAACACTTGTGCAAAGCTGCATAAGGGTTTTCAGGGCTGCACAAACTGCACCTTCTTATGCCACAAATTGCTCCCTTTCTCTTCTGCAAAACACCAACTAAGGCTTTACTTTACCAGATCCTTGACAAATGTAGCAGATCAGTTTTAAACACACTTAAACTCACGGCCTAACAAAGCCTAGGGGCTTTCTTTTGCCAGAACTTCAAGGAGTATTGTAAAGCCAATGCAAACTTCTCTGGAGTTAGCAGCATTTTTTAACCAAGGCAAGAATATTATTCAACTCAGTGAAAGAATTTTTGGGGTATTCTCAACCATATATTTACTTTAATACAGTTTTTTTGTTGTTTTCCTTAGCGATGAATCAAATTTATTATATTTATTATTTCAATTTATCTATCACAGCTAGTTTTTTTATGCTCTTGGCACCAAAATAATGTTTGCTCTCCAAAACACACTACTTTTGCTATGGTTTCTCTATTATTTCTCTACTCATTGATTCAACCTTAGAATAGTACAGTGTATTTTTTAAAATTACCTTACAATTACTATTTTTAGGGGGATTGCTCATAGAGAAACACAGCCGGAGGAGAGGTTAAAGTTAAAATAGAGCTACAAACAGGAATTGGAACAGTAGGAGGAATTGTTGTGCACTGAGGAACGGAATAGGAACATATGGTTAACCAAAGGAAAAATTAACAGGGACCTAGTACTTGTGAACACAGGGTGGGAGGAAGGGGAAGGCTTTCTAGTTTATCTTGACTATTTTGCTGGTGTATAAAGTCTGTTAAGTAGCAACTCAGCAAATGATAATATGGTCATTATGAGCTAATTCATTAGCATAAACTTAATTCTAATTAGATTTTCTAGGGAAAAAATTCTCACTTTCTCTTTCCCTTTTCCACACACACTTTTCTACAAACATGAAATTCCGTAGCTGATGGAAACAGGTGAAAATTCAGGACTCAGCCACAGTTAGCATGTTGAGTCTTGCAATTGGAATAACCAAATATGGCAGTTTGCTTTCCCTGGGAATTATGCAAGCTACACTTCATTCACTGTGCAAGAACTTGAGACTGATGAGCTTGCCACGACAATTTATAAGATTTAAAGGTTCCAGTCTCTACTTCTGCAGCAGGCAACTCATCCAAGAGAACAGGTCTGCACATTATTTAATGTAACAAAATAGAAATGAAAGAAACAGTAGAGAACACTGTCAGTAGGAAATTTCACGTCTCCAAAATACCTTTTGCAGAGGCTGTAGGTAACTTGAGAATTCCCATGTTATTAGCTGTTCAAAAGGTGCAAGGCAACAGTGATTAACTAAATTTGGTGTGAAAAGTAATTGAAATAAATTACAGAATGTAGTTGGTTTAATTTCTATTCATCCACAGAGGAATTTCAAAGTGCTGACTTGTAGATGAGTAGATCACATCTGTTATCTGTTATTTTAACTACTTTAATTAAATCTTTGTACCAAAGTGCAGATCAAAAGTAAGAAGCAATCATGAAAATAGCAGATGCTTGTAAAATAGCAACAGTTCTGATCAGACTTCTGATCCAATGCATGATTAAAGAAATAGAAATGGTTTGCTGGCTCTGCATCGTTACTCAAGGTACTGCACAACCAGTGAAACCAGAGGGCAATCTGGAAAATATGAAGCAGCAATTTCAGTGGAAGTATTTACAAAAGCTCTTAAAACCATGTTTAAAAGTTGTCTGCATTCCAATTATTTTCTATATCCTTTTATTACCTAGCAATCTAAGTAGCAATATTTTTAAAGTCTTTATATCTAGAAAATAACATAGTAACTTTTGATTCTATTGAGAGAACACACAAAAAGGAAATTCATGACAGTTGTTTTTACATAATTTAATTATCTGAGATTTTTTCAGTCTGGAGTGATTCCAAAAGGCACGGGAAGGAAAAGAACCATAAGAGCGATTAAATGGGTAAGTAACAGTTATCAGTATTGTCTCTCCTTTATGCCAGTTCAGTTTTGCTTAAAAGTCAGTAAGATGAAGTACCATTTGATGATTTAAGAATAAAACCCCTTGATTAATGGAAGTTTACATCTGACAGTAGTTTTATGATGCTTACAACTCAGTAGTCCATGGTAGACAGTAGTACTCTCCTTAGTGAAGACTTTGCTGACGCTCATACTGTGGGCACTCATTTGACACAAAAGCAATATTCTAATTTGCAATATACAACTTAACATACTAACAGTATCATCTTTTGCCCCAAGAAAAACATACTTTGAAGGAAAAAATAGGCAAAAAATCAATCTGATGCTAGAAGAAAACGGTACTTGTCTCCAAAGTCCAGTTTTAGGTGTTATTTGGTGTTTTAAACCAATTCTGTGCGCAAAGTGAGTGAATTGCCAGAATGAAATGTCAGAACAGTCTGAAAAGAAACTTGAAGGAAGGTCCAAGTAAAGCCATAACACCATACTTGTTTTGTGATGTTCACCTTCACACTCCTTTTATCTCCTGTGGTTAGAAAACCACACACGGTTATTCACAGCTATATCTCATCTCATTTTCCAATGTATTTTCATTTTTTATTTTCTTAAAAGAATCCCTTCCAGAGAGAGAAGAGCTGCCACTTCACAAGATGAACACAGAAAGCCTAATTTGTTCTATCAAGAGACGATCATTAAGTAGGGATATTTGAACTGAGATGATTGCTTTATTTTGAAAATTGCACAGCAAAACCCTTGAGACTTGAGCTTTTACTATACAGATTGTGCCGTTGAGCTGGTTTCTTATGAAGAGACTAGCAGCTGAAAATTTTTTTCTAGAGGGAAGTTTTTAAAAGTACCAAGAATACTTCTAGCATTTTATTTTTTGAAGAAGAAGACAGAGGCAGATGTTTGTAGGTATATAACAACCGGATTAAATTTTTTACTCACCATCCATGTATAGTCTTCCCCTCCCATTCTACTTTATCTGCTCTTACATTGTCAGACAAAGTGCAGTTACTAAGCAATATCTAGGTGTCATGTAATGTAGATATAGATCTCTCCTAGGAAAACAGTGATACACAATGTTCTGCTCCAGAAAGAGACAGAAGCTGACTATTAAGTGACATTATGTGTAAAGCACATGCAGTGAAAAAAATGTCAACAAGAGTAGAATAGCCTTTATCTAAGTTTCAAAATCCTTTTAAAAACTCAAATAAAACCTTGGTAATTTATTTAAATAATGGATAAGTTAGGGAATACCACTTCTACGTATTTTTAATAGTTTATGCCTTGAAATCAGTTTTCTTAAGACTTGGTAATTCAAAGTTATCAGAAGAAACACAGCATATACACTGAAAAAATATCCACCCTCTCATACATTTCTATGTTTTCCTCAATATTTTAGCCAAAAATACTATGTTAGTCCATTTTTTAAATCATTATACAATCAGTTGCAGGTTGTATTTATTTAAAAACAGGCAAACTGCCTAAATATCACTTTGATATTGCTGCCCTGGCTTTTTCATATATGCCATGGTGATGATGATGATGGTGATTACTACTACTACTACTGCTGCTGCTACTACTACTACTACCACCACTACATTTTCCAGCAAAGTGTACTGATTAGCATGTTGCTATATTATCTGGTAAGGCAGCTAACGGAAATTGGCTCAGTGTATGTATTGTAACAGATAAAGTATTTTGGGCATCGCATAATTGCGTCATTACCTTTCTGGACCCTACAGAGGAAAGAGAGATGACTGGTCTAACATCCTATGAGAGACCCAAGAAACATTATAAACCAGCAGGTAGGACCAAAAAAATAACTATAAGCAAGTCTGAAACACACAGGTGCAAACTAAAAGCTACAAATCTGAAGCAACTGCAAAACTTGAAAGATCTACCAAAGAAGCTTAGAATTCAGGGGAGCTACATATTGTATTGAAATTCCATCAGACTTAGACTTCCATTATTGAAATCTTTAGTAATTGTTCTTATTGAGACAGTATCCTGAATTTAAAAATCAAGGGGGAGAAAATGAGAACAGCAGCAAAGTATAGATTAATAAGAAAAGCAGATAGATCTGAAAAACAAATAGTTGCTTCCAAGGCAGGATCTAAGATAGAAGTGCTAATCCTAGAGCAAGATTGAGCATCCTTTATTTTTCCATCTCTGGATGGAAAACACAAAGGCAGGTTATTCACAAAGTGTTGTTTGCAGGCATAAAAATAATAAACAATTTCTGTTAGGTCTTACCGAAAGCGCGGTGAGCTGGGACAATTTTAATTGGTTCTATGAAGAGACAAAAGGGAGGAAATGAAAATATTTTGCATATTTAAATGTGAAAAAAGATAAAGAACAGAAGTGGAGTATAGATGGACAAACTGCACAGTTACATTCTCTTTGAGTTCTCAATGCACAGGGATAGGAACAAAAACTTCATAGACCTTATATGGTCTTTCAGGAATGTTATTCAAGATGTAGCTCCAAAGCATCAGCTGCAGCTAAGCCAAAAGTTTAACCAAATATCTTGGAAATTAGTTTGGCCATTAGATCCACTTTGAAAATGAAAATATTTACCTTAACAAGCCAGATCACTGAAGAAAGAAATGAGCATTTTATGGGCTTTTTTGCTGCACAGACTTGGTTAAAGATAATGCTGCTTGTCTATTTCCTTTAACTGTATTCTCAAACTGTATTGAAGGTGTATCAAAAGACATGTTTTTTGAAACCTGATGGAGACCCAGTCGAACCGTTAAGAGAATTTTTTCTGTTGATGTAATTTAAACTAAATAAATACAATTTAACCCACAGATTTTTTTTAAAAAAAATCTTCATAACTGTGGATGACATTTCAGTTTTAGTTTAGACTTGTTATGCCCCTTTAGCATATAGGCAGGAGTATTTTCATGTTCCAAAATGGTGCCATTATAAGTAACAAACTTCTAAGTACTTCCCAAACCTGACATAAGGAGGTAAAACTTATTCAAAAAGGCTGGAACTTAGTCAAGAAGGTAGGCAGGAGATGAACCAGGAGATGAGTCATGAAAGAAAAGGAAAATGATGATGAAAATGTGTGCATTAATGTCAAAAATATTAGAGGCAGAAGGACAAAAAGCATGGAGAACAGATTTTTGAGATCTGATCTATATCAGAAGGCTGGAAACATTAGTCAGAACATGCATGAAAGACTGGAGAGGGTAGAAGACAGAAAGGAAGAAATCCAGAGTGAGTGGGAGGAAAGAAACACATTCGCATTTGCTTTGTCAGGAATACACTAGTATCTTCCTGCTATAGAACATTTTCTTTGTCTCCAAAAGATAATCCCACAATTAAACAGGATTGTCAAATGTACACATGTGAATACAGTAAATTATTCCAAACCAATTTAATAAATAGGAATTGACTACTAAAGTAATTAATTTATTAGGGACCAAATCCGTTCTTTCTCAAACCAGACTCTCATCATGAACATAAATTACTAAGCCCTGTAGAAGAAATGTTAGAAAATGTACAGAAAGGGTTAAAGTTGCCTCAGGCATTACATACTCTCTCTCCAGGCATTTCCTGTGCAACAGCTGCTGCATTGCTCAAAGGTATTTGCTGCTTAAAATGTCTATTCTACCAGGTGACCACAGATAGCCATATTCCACCTTTGTCATTTTTATCCCTTGTTTCCTTTGGAAAGATTGTATTACAGATGGAAGGGTGGAAAAAAGGCAAATGATAAGCAGTGAGTAGTGTAAATGCTTATCATTAATAAAGAACAGTTAGTCCAAGCAATCCCGCTCTAAGCATTCTTCTGTCAGCTAATAAATGGACCTAACCATTGCCAATGACAGAAAAATCAATTTATTTGGAAGTAATGCAAATTTATTATGAAAAATGCTTCTGGAACACTGTGTAAGTTTCTCCCATTTCTGTTGATGAATTGGTTACTTGGAACTATTGACCTAAAGCAAGGATTGCTGTCTGACAGAACTGCACTGTAACAGGAAAGGGCTAGGAACTGAACTTATTTGCAATTCCTTCACATCCTCCGTGGAGAACAATATCACTCTCCATTTTGGTGTAGAGTGTCTTGCCCTGTTGCTGAGTAGCTACTCTAGCTGGTGAGCAAAGGAGTGTACTGGATTGGCTGGGATAGAAAGGGTGACATTCTGTCTCCCTGAGCATTTGCTTACTCTCTGAGTCATAATCCAAGCAGAAATGAGCACAGGAATAAAGGAAGTCTTTAGCTTCCTCATCACTCACCCACAACATAAGCAAAGGTTATGACAACCTAGCCTTAAGTATTTCAGATGCAAACATCTCAGTGAGTCAGCGGTTTGCAAATAGCTCTCCACCTTCCTTTTCATTTCTTCTCTACGGGTGCTCTGCTTTGCATTCCACCTCCCTCTCCCCACAGCTACTCCCGCATGCAGATAAACCCTCAGAAGCTTTGCCACAACCTCTCTGAGCATTCTTTTTTGAGGTCTAGGATATTTTGATCCCATCAGTACTCGCATCTTTGCTTTTGTAGTTTTGAAGATAGAATGAGATAGCTGTTTCGTCTCCTGTGAGTGACCTAAGTTTATATAGAAGTTACAGCTTTCATATGTAGTGCATTAATCCAAAAGTCTCACACCTCTATGCTTTTACAGATATTTTTAAGTTGAAAGGCTGACCAAGTACTGTTGAAGCACACAGCAGCCTTTGTTCCTCACAGCAGTATAAGTGCTCTAATTTTGTTTTCTGCCTGCCACTCCTTTTTTTGTTGTTGAAGCTGTTGAAATTATACAGTTCAATCAGGCCCAGTTGCTAAACATATCCTCTTGGTTGGTTCATTTTCTTGCAATATAGCTGCTTTCTGCTTTCACAAGAGTTGACTCACTTCTGACACTACGTTCCAAGATGAACGCCCACACAGTGTAACATTTCTTTTCTCCACATATACTAGCACCTTTATCACCTGAAAGTACAATCTTACCTCCTTTAGCTGACCAAACATTCTGCAGCATACTCTCATAGAGATCGAGTTATTATAATACCTTATTGAAAAGTTATTTACTATTGATGGGACTTTAATCACCCGTGAAACAGAGTTCAGTTAACTGAAGACAGGCTGAAAGTTTTCTTTTAAAAATACTAGTTAATAATATATACTTTTTGATAAAGAACAAATAATGTTGAAATTTGTACAGCTGTCTGTATAAATACATTATCTTGTTCATCCAGTTATGAAAATAATGTGAAGACCTCCTAAACCACAAATAATAAAATTAAATGTTTTGTTTTAGAAATATTCAACAAAGTATATGTCAATAGCATGTCAGCACTCAAATCCCTACCCCATACTAGAAGTAACCATGTGAGGGGTTGTTTTTTTAAGAACCAAATTGGGTAGAGGAAGGGAGGGAGGGAAAGGACATATAGCTGTATTTTCAGAAGTACCAGATGGTAAGTCAAGGAAGTTAAAGCAACAAAACACCTAGAATATTCTGAGTCATTCATAACACCAGAAAAATAGACATTTCAGGAAAGGAGGAATTTATTTATGAGGAAACCATTTAGAGAAACAAAGTGCTACCTAAGGAAACTGACTAAGATGGACTAGACAAATAGTAAGCGCAGATGGAAAGAATATAAATGGAGATGTCCTCACTGAATGCTGTGAGCAACAGTGAAAAAAGAGTTTACTACTATGTAAGCCCTTATTACAAAGTACAGTTATATGAAACTTGATAGGATAACAACAGAAGAGTGAATAGCAATACTGTGCAACCCAGCCAGGAAGAGGGTGGAGGACTAGCAGGATTATACATACCATACTGTCTGAGGACATGAAGTACAAGCAATGGAATAAAATCTATTAAAGGAAGTTTAAAAATAAATATTCACTATGTATTTTCAATGACAAGATTACTTGTGAATTATTTTTAAAAATATGTTAGATGTATTGTCGCAAAAAAATTGAAATGTTAATAATGTCTTTTCTATCTGCAGTTTCTACACTGCTAAACTAAGCTTCATCTGGCTCATGATGCACAGTTAGTTCTACATAATTGAGACATTCACATATATTTGCATGTTCATCTTCCATTATGTTCAGTGACATCAATACCACTGAAGCAAGATTTTGATTGCCATGTTTCCTAGAAACATAAAAACTCTTTGAAAGCTATGTGAGAAAATCCCATGAAACAAAAATAAAAGCCCTATTCCATTTTTAGTTTTAAGATTATTCAGTTCCCTGATGACATTTTTACTTATTCATTAGGTGCTCTTTTGACAAAATAACTGATCTGGCAGTCCATGGTTAACTTTGACAAGTCAAATTCAATCTGACAGACATGTAGGAAGATGGAAGATTTGATGTAACCATCGTGTGATGTAAGATCTTTGTCTCACCTCAACAACTACAATGAGACACTTTTCCAAAGTCACCTTTGTTCAAATACTGCCGCTATATCCCTATGAGTAGTAGTCAAGAAATTATTTAAACAGCATAGTACCACATGGTATAAAATAATTTCTTAGGGATTACATATTTTGCAACTTAAAACCAACAAACAAACAGCAGGAAATATTTTATATACCCAGTTTAAAGAAAAATATCTGCAAGTAGTCATGATTAATTTCACAGAGCAAGATGTACTAGGATTTAACACTAAAAATACTTAAATCTATTTTCCAGGTTAAAAATTCCTTTAAGGTTCTGAAATGTTAAGCATGTTTATTTAACTTTAAGAGCTTCATTTCACAAGAAATACACTAGGATGCATTAAATTATGAAGAGCTTTGCACTAATAAATATTAATATTTTTAATAAAAGTTCGTTCTCTTAACTTAAACTGAAAAAAATGCTGTATTTTCCCCCAAATCTGATGAAATCTCATTAGATCAGGTAGCACTAAAATTTTACGCTTTGTAGCGTTCTTAAAATTTTATGGACGCCCTCATGCCTTGCATAATTCTTCAGCAGGTCAGACAATAACAACAGTGAAGATTTATTAAGCACTCTGAATACTTATCTTCATTTCATTAAGAAATACCAAGCTGTATATTTGATCCACATATCAAAATGTAGCACCATGGTGAACTTAACATACTTCTGTTCCTTTTCCTCTATGGGTACATAAGCATGCACTGATAGCATCTATACATGTACTTTTACATATGGTAAAATTAAAAGAGAGGGGAAAAAAACTACATAAAGAGAATTTATGTGAGAAGAAATTCTTAAGAATAAACCAAAAAGACCAACTATTCACAACAACAATGAGCTCAAGCAGAAACACTCTACCAGAATAAGAAAGCTCCACGTCAGGCCTGGTCAGAGGTAACTATGTTTTCTTCCCATACCTGAGAGAATAGGGTAGAACTTGAGTAATTCTGGATAAACGCTCATCATCTTGGTCCAATTGCAAATCCCACTGGATTAGGAAAGTTAGGCAGCAAAGGGGAGAAGGAAGTAACCACACCAAGGCATTAGCAGCAGCAAAACAGAGACAAAAAGTCTCAGTGCCAGTACAGGGCAGGGTGGAAGATACTTATGGGAAAACAGTCTGGATCCAGAGTGGTTTATAATATTTTGCAAGTGTAGTCCGTTTACATAAAAGGAAATATAACTGTATACTCTCTTGTTGTAGATACAATGTCCTTTTAGACACACACTAGCACTTCTTTTTCTTATTGCCACTTGCCAAAACACTTAAAGAAAGTGTCCTTGTCTGTGAGGAGAAGGGCTATATTCAACATCTTAATCATAGAAGCAGCATATCAGAGAGGAGTGCAGTTCTCATCTGTGCCTGTAAGGCAGAGTCATTTGTATGTAATACCACATTAATGTTGTTGCGGGAGCATCCAAAAGACAAAAAAGGCTACAGCAGAACCAAAACCTCTCTATTTCGATAACACTCTTGGATGCCAAGAGACACATATACATGGGACAAAAAAAACACCACAAAGACCAGAAAGGAAACAAATTAAACCTCATTCAAATCTATACATATATTATTAGCATATTGTCTCATTGGTCTCCTGAAATGTTATACAGTTAACATTTCAACAATGCATTACCATAGCGAGTGCAGTCCTTGATAGAGCATCCATGCAAGGGTGTACATTTATGACGGAGTATATTAAAGTAAGTATATGAACTTCCATTTCAACAAATACTCAAGGGGAAAAAAAATGCAGTCTGAAAAAGAAATGTCTCAATTTAAAAAAAAAAAAAACTAAAAAAACATACTACTATTCAACGATCTCACCTCTGTGTGCAAGTCACATATGTATATTTATTTCAGCTAAAGATATATGAATAGGGTACAATAGCAAAATTCTATCACATTTGCTATCCTGCTGCAAAAGTGGTACCTGAAAGGCTAACACAGCACTTGAGTATTATGAAAGAAAATTGGTAATGAAAATAAAAGCAAGGAAAATAAAACTTTCTACTCACACTTTTGCTCCTTCCATGTAGAGTACTGGTATTCTTGTTCATGGTGACTGTATCACTAAGTCAGAAGTGTTCAGCAAGTTTCAAAGGAGAGGTTTTATCCCTTGACTATCCAAATAGCAGCTTTTATACTGAAAAGAAATTAATTTATCTCATTACTCTCAAGGTCTTTGCAAGTTTTACAACATGCAGGCATAAGCCACTGCTTCATAGTATAAAAAGTTGCAAATATTCTAAGATCCAGTAGAGCAGATGTTTCATCTATCACTACAACACACAACACATATGGTTACTCTGAACCATGCAACAAGTCTATCCACAAATAGTGCATGCTTTCCAGTCAATAAAGAATGCATGCCAACCCAAATGATGACAGAAAGTTACAGACTTCTGAGGCAGGACTTCTTGCAGCAGTTATTTAACTAGGTATTGGAAGTATGGTTTGTAATAATGAAATAACACTTCTGAGGTATTTTTAGCTAGTTTCTCAGTCTGAGGTAATTTGTTAACTTATATACTATTCAGACCAGCAAACATGCTAAATTTGGGGAAAGAAAGTTAGTTAGAGTAATTTTCAAATCCAGGTGCCTGAGAATGCCTAAAACAGCAGTTGAGTACTTTCATATAGTTGTCAGAGTTTAAAAGATTGGTCTTTGTATTATAACAATACCTAAGGAAAAGCTCTAGCAACTGATTATGGCATGGCACAGCAGCTCTGAAAAGCAGCATTCATCAGCCTCTGGATAAGTGCGTAGAAGTAATCATGGAAAAGCAGACTTAAAGGGAAATTCATATGCTCCATGATCAGGCAGCTGAAAGACTTATATTCTCATTTGGGCCAGGTACATTTCTGCACACATTATTTTCCTTAGCTCTGTCAGCCAAAGATGAGGTAAGGCGTAATTTCTGACCAACAGTGTTTTTCTAGTAAAATTTCCTAATACAGAATCAATCATACCAGCAAAATTACACATATGGCTTATTTCCCTCATGGGTATACACACTATTGATGCAACTCATGTGGGTGCTAGATATATTTTCCTAGGTTAGGCATCATCCACACTAGCATAGTTTTGCTAGCATAAAATACTGGTTTAGAATGAACAAGTTTTTGAGAATCTCCTAAGCCCACCTCTGCCAAAATATAAAATGAACACTGAAATGTCAGTATAATACTAAGAGCCAAATATATTCACACAGATATATACATATACTGATGCAATTCCTTGCCCCCACAGGAGAACATCATGACCTGTGACACATTTAAAAGCCTAATTTTCCTTCCCAGGAAACCCACTCATCTCAATGCATGAGCAAGTCTCCAACACACTACTTGCTCTTTTGATTTGTGTTCTAAAACCCTGCCACTTCCTTCAGATAAATAATAAATATATGTTGATTATTTAAGTATTTAATTATTTAAACCCATCATCCAGTAGCAGCGAAGAAAAACCAACTGTTGATGAAAGATCTTTTTTCTTTTTTCATTTTTAGATATAATCTATACAAATACTGTTGGCATTTTTACCACAATAAAATAGAGGATATGATTTGCAGCTTGAGCTGCGAAAGCTATACTGCCTCATGGACCTACTAGATGTCCTTCAGGGTAACCAAGTTAGCCTCTGCCGCAATGTGACAGTTACAGGTGTTTCCTCCCTGTCAGGTGCCTTCACTAGCCACTCAAAGGTGAAACAAATTCAAGCACTGATTTTGCATCATTCCTCAGAATGTGTGCCCATGGGTGTACAGCTGAGCCTAGGCTGGCAGCTGAGGGTGGTTCTGTCCACCTTATGAATACCCTCCCACTGTAAACTACCTTGTGGACTGGCCACAGCAGATTATATATTTGTGTCAGTGCCTACACAAACAAGCCCATTGGCCTTGTGAGATGAAATAGTCATCTGAAAGCTCAGAGACCACAACAGCCTGGTGGAAGAAGAAATTAATTTGAGTAAATTGGAGACTGATGGTTTGGAATATTGTCAACCTGCCACCTAGAATGACAATATGGCCAGGCTGGCAGATGCGTACAAGCTGCCAGCCTCTCCTAGTCTCACAGGCATGACTATCAGCCCCTGTTCAGTGGAGGTAGAGAGTGAGGAGGAGGAGGAACCCTCACCCTTATGAGCTCTGGTTCAATTTGATCCCCTGCCATCCATGCCTATCCTGGCCACCAGGGATGATTTTCAATATAGGGTACACCAGTTGTGAAAAGCCTGCACAGAAATCCATGGCGTGTGTGCAGTGGGAAGCGGATAGGAAAAATGTCAGGACTGATTGAATACCTAAAAAGAACATATGGAGAAAGAAAGATCTTATTCCAGTATTTCCTGGAATCCACTGAAAGAAGCAAAAGGAATTTGTGTATTTTTTTTCTCCGTATAGCTCTTAGAGTCTTTATGTGAGAAACCAAAGATCATGTCAGTAGATTTGGTAGGACAGAGATGAATAGTGGAGACTGCATTGAGCAAAACCCACAGGATCTTAATCAATTTGTGGGATATTGTTACAGTATTTCCTTTAGAGATTTTGCATTCCTAGAAAAAAAGTCTTGTTATAAACTGTTCATATGCTGCTCATATATTATACCTAATGTATGTGAATATATATTAGGTATACATTAAAGCCATATTTATCTAAGTTTTATGGAAAGAAAATAGAATTTTCAGGGACAAATATTTTACTGTCATCTCTACGTAGAAACTAGTATCCACAAAAGAGTATCTGTTGTGTTTTCTGTTTAAAATAGCTACAAGATTAAATGGATATATGTAGTTAAAGCAATGCCTTATCCATTCCAGCCATGCTCAAAATACACTCAAGTGAAAAATATAGATTGTTGATTAAACTAGTTAATGAATTTAGACAAAATTCACAGAAGTCACATGAAGTATCTGAGACTTTGTACAAAAACAAGATGCAAGATCATGGCTTAACATAATGAAAGTAGTAGTAGCACATTAAGTGGAGGTCAATTGTTTCTTTCATATATGAAGAGACTTTCAGACTTAAATACTTTTGATCATCTTTGTATGAATATATATAATGTACAAAACATACCACAGCCAGAAAGCAGGACAGCAGAGCTCATACAGAATGAAGGAGAGTTTACGCATCACTACAATGAAGTTCAAAGGATTGCTTCTTGTCCAACATACTTTTGATCAAAGGGACTCAAGACAATTCCTACTGCTATTTTTCTGAGATATAAAACCTAGAATCTCACATGACATCATAAGAGCAGACCTGAAGGAACTAGCCCAGAGGTGCTTCCAAGGGCCAGATTGGTGCAGTTATATCATGGACGTGAGTCATACAGACAGATGCCTTACTTTCAAACTTTAAAGCTTCCTAATTTTCCATTCGAAGAATTATGAACATCACCCCTGTTGAACATGACTGATATGACCAAAATATTACCCAAAGAAATAGTGCAAAAGGAAGGTATTCATTGTGGACTTTAAGTAGTTTTTTAAAAAGTTTAGACAAAAAAATCAGAAAAATATTAAAAGAGGAAAAATTAAAACCAAAAATCCTGCTTGAGCAGGTTCCAATGTGAAGCAGAAGACTTAAGAAGAGAAGTTGTTGAATCTAAGATATTATTGTTGCTTGTTTGTCTGAATGTATTTGTCTTTTCAAAGAAGCAGCATATTCTCTTTAAAAAGAGCTATGAAACACTGCACGATAATCCTTGCTGCACAATTTGATGCACTTTCTATCTTTCTTCCAGATAGCCTATGTTCCCTTAATACTATTTATTTTTAAAAGAACTTTCACTAAAGTTTGCACAGGCATACATTCAACTAGCCAGGAAGCTATCACTTTTGCTTAATATTTATCACTTGTCCATAAATAACCCAGAGTGCCTAATATTTGTGTACAACAGCTGCCCATCAATTGTCTACCAAGCATTTAACAAATAGAAATTAAGGTGAAGGCATCATCTTCCATGAGGAGTTAACATGCTGCATATATTGTGCTTCGTCACCCTTAAATATATAGTGAACTGTGTTTACCTTAGGTAGTATCTAAAACTTGAGCAAGTGTTTTTCAGTACAGGAATTCAGAGTGAAGTGATTTTGAGGAGCAGACAGCTGGCTGCTAGCAAGATTACAGTACTACTTATTTTACTAAATCTGACTCTAAAGGCAAAGCTGTCTCTGCATCACTTCTGTGCTTAAGAAAATAGAGCTCTAGGTTTAAGGGTTTTTTTCTCCTTTTTGATTGACAACAGTACAAATGTTACACTTTATCTTTTGGGAACATTCATGATCTAGCAAGATTTTCAACAGTGAATCAGGTTGCCAATCACAGCCCAAAATCTCTACACAAGGTGTAACAAGGACTTAAGATATGGCTTACTCCCCTTTGCCACTCAGCATCCAAATGCATGAGTGAGATGAAGACCTCATACTGCTTATCTCTGACATGTCTCTATTTCTGAGAAGTTCTGTGCTGATAAAGTTGCCAAAATCTGTCAATTAAAAAGATAAGGAAAAAAGCACGTTATCATGCAGGATTAGAGATCTCTTGAATGATCTGTTTGTCTCTCAGATGTGCTGTAAGACACTTGGTCCTTCCCTGAAAAAGTATATTGTTTACAGATTTTAATCTCAGAAATTAGTAAAGTACAACCAATTTACAATAACTGAGGATAAATTTCAAAAAAGCCTGAACTTCTTTCTGCAGTGTATGACTCATTCAGTGGCCAGGACTGATTCTGGGATACTATTAGCTTGTTTAATTTCAATTGGAGTTGCTCTTTAGGGACAGTGTTCTTCCCCATCACAAAGGCATACAAAAGAAAAAAAGCTGAAGCAGAAGAGCAAAGACACTCCACTGAATCTGCTAAGGCACCTTGATGAAATTTCATAGAATCATAGAATCCCCGGGTTGGAAGAGACCCATCGGATTTCAAAAAGCAACAGGCTGAGAGACCTAGACAACTGGAACACACGTGAAAGACAAGAGCATGAGAAGGAAAGGGGTTTCAAAATAAGAGTGCATTTAGATTCACTTTCTTCCAGAGTACATGCTGAATTTTTATTCATGCCTTCCATGAATACAAAGGCAGGTAGTCATAGGTCTAAGGGGAATGGCTATTAATTGGAGAGAGGAAGATTTAGACTAGACTAGATTTAGACTAGGAGAAATTCTTCTTGATGAGGATGGTGAGGCACTGGTAAGTGTTGCCCAGGGAAGCTGTGGCTGCTCCATCCCTGGAGGTGTTCAAGGCTAGGTTGGATGGGTCCTTAGGCAGCTTAATCTAGTGGGAGGTATATATCTCCATGACAGGAGAGCTGGAATTAGTTGACCTTTAAGGTCCCTTCCAACCCAATCCATTCTATGATTCTATGATTCTATGATAAATGAGACACTATTTCTCTAGTTATTAAGATTAAGTAAGGAAAAACAACTTGGATGGGTAGACTGTTACTGAGATATGAGTTGTCTATCATTAACTGAGACCTGTGCAAATAAATACTTGAATATTCAAGACCAAATGTATTCCTATCATCATGCTACTGGGCATTTATTTCTTTAACCATCTGGTAAATCATAACATAGGAATCAGTCAAACTTGTCTTTACTTCTTTTCATTCAATATAATATATTTTGTACATATTCTGATTCACGCTGTAGGCATTTTTCAGAACCATGGATTTCTTCAGAACAGAGAGAAAGCAATTTAAATAATAAACAATAAGGTAAAGTTTAAAACAAATTAGTTCAATTGTTCTGCAGAAAAGAGCTATCCAGAAGCTGATACTGAAAACCAGGCAACCCTGACAAAACCTCAATTATTGTACTGTATTCTGGAGCAATGGCATGTATATAAAATGTCATATCTAACAGAATGTATGTAAAATGTCTGATTAAATACTTTTACACCGCTTTTAAAAGAGCATAATTAGCATGAATGTGAACATTCCACGTTCTTTACAATTGGCTAAATGCAGAACAACCAAAGCTGTGAATGTTGTACCAAAAAAAGATCAATGTTACATCAGTCAGAAAAAAAATAAAGAAAGAGAAAACATACTTGTATTAATAAAATGAAAAGCTAACCATTTCTACTTTCCTTATATTCTCCAAAGTTTAAAAAACACTACTACAAAACCTAGTGTTTCAAAAATATAAGGAAGATCCCTGGAGATATGTATTGTATAAAATGCTAACCTCTCCAAACAGTACATAAAAATAGCATTTAAACATGGCAAGTAGACTTCATAAATGTTTTGTATTTTAGTGATTTTTTTAAAAACTCCTGCCCATACAATAACCTGTTCTCTTAGCATCTATGATCTATATATTTCTCCAGTGGAGAAAATGAAAATTTTGACATTGATCTAGGTAACATCAAATTTAATTTCAGTAGAACAAACATGAACTTGTCATACTTGCAGAAAAATACACTTTGAGCCAATATTCTTTGATTTTTCAAAGGTAAGTAGTATTTACTATTATTAATTTAAACAATAATGCCTCTACAAATATTACTCCCAAAATCAGTTAACATGAATATTTTTACTGTCAGCCCTTTAGTTAATGAACAAAAAATTAATCAATACTGGAAAATTACTTTCCTATATATTTGCTCCAATAATTGAAATGCAGGTTGTAAGAACAACTTTTCATGATTTTATTTGCAGCCTATGCAAGAAGGAGAAGCTACCTATTTTCAGAAGATCTTTGAGAAGGTGTATTACTGTATTCATACAATGCAAGTATTGATATTAGACAGTTCTGAGGATTCACTACTGGAAATGTCATTAATCACAGCTATGTTATTGGATAATAAAGATTCGTCAGCAGGATGCTGGGTTTAAAAAAAAATGAAGTAATACTATTGTAGCCATTTTTAAAGCACAGAGGAATGCAAAGGTATTCCTATTGCTAGATTATCTATTTCTTTCTTTGGATTTTACAAATCCTGTTTTTCTAGATATATGGAATATGATTTTAGTAGAGTACAGCATGACTTCTAGAGGGACAGTAAAGTTCATTTAGTCTCTCTCTTTTTTTTTTTTTTTAAATAACTTCCATCCATCCAGAAGAACCCGACACTCATTCCAGAAAAATACTTTAGAAGAAAAAGACAGAGATATGAAAGCCAGTGAACTCAGTCAGGCATTGAGTCTGGGGAGGTGGCATGAAAAGGCAATTTCAGGCAAGAATGTTTCCACTAAATGTATTTTCCTTATAACTGTATATTTGATAACTACATTTATAAACTTACAGACCAATTCCTAGTATTCTGTTCGTGACTTTTCTGAGTCAGCACTGAGGATTCATAGCCAGGGACTTGGGCTGACTCAGTCCTAGCGATTATATCAAGACTGTACAAAACAAGTTCAGCCTTCTCCAAAGTATGTACAACCCTATGACTTACAGCAGGCCAACTCCTAAGCGTGACCATGAGTAAAGAAGTGCATACTCACCTTTAACACAGTGAGAAAAGTCTCACCTTATTTTACAATCAAGTACCATTTTCCCTCTATTTAAAAAAAAAAAAAAAAAAAAAAAAACAAAAAAAAAAACCACACATTTTCTCTTCAGTCTTTTTCTCATGCTAAAAACAGATCAAAGGAAGGTGGGAAACATTGGAATGAGTAAATTACTAACTGTTTTTTCTCTGTCTCTATGCCTCTTCTGGCAGAGAGGAAATGAGAGTGGTATTATGTATCAAATCTTCTGATAATGTAGCCAACTTCTGCTTAAATAGACTTTTAGCTAAAACAACATCATGTTTCATTGTTAGGGAAGCCCTTTTCATTCTGAAGATGTTTTTGATACAGGCTTGCATCAGTGTGTGTGTGGCCTGACAAATTAGGCATTGTCTCGCACCAAGACATGCCAGTCTGCATCTAAAAACATTAAATTTAGCCTCAGAACCAGCATGTAGCAGGTGTACCACACACAGAGGGGTCAGAACATAGAATCATAGGATGGTTTGGATTGGAAGGCACCTTAAATCCCATCCAGTCCCAATACCCCTGCCACAAGCAGGGACATGTCCCACTAGATCAGGCTGTCCAAGGCCCATCCAACTTGGTCTTAAACACCTCCAGGAATGGGGCAACCACAGCTTCCCTAGGCAACCTGTGCCAATGCCTCACTGCTCTCATCATGGAGAACTTTCTCCTAATGTCTAGTCTAAATCTGCCCCTCTCTAGTTTATACCCAATTGCACCTAGTCCTGTCACCACAAGCCCTTGTAAACCGTCCCTCCAAAGCTTTGCTGTAGCCTGTTTCAGGTACCAGAAGGTCGCTATAAAATCTCCTTGGAGTCTTCTATTCTCCAGGCTGCAAAACCCCAACTCTCTTAGCCTGTCCTTATATGGAAGGTGCTCCAGCACTCTGATCATCTTTGTAGCCTCCTCTGGACCCATTCCAAAATCTCCATACCCTTCTTATGCTGAGGATTCCCAAACTGGACACAGCCCCAGGTAGGGCCTCAGAACAGCAGGGCGGGATCCCCTCCCCAGCCTGGCTCCTGAGGCCCTGCAGCAGAGCCTCCCATGGGCAGTGTCCAGGAGAGAAGGAACCTGGCCCTGCAGGGCGCAGCTGCTCCCTAGGGTATTGCACCGAGAGGGACACCAGCCCTTCTCCCTTGAGCATCTCAATTACAGCCTGACCTGTCCTGATCAGTCTAATGATTTCTCATCCGGTATCAGTCCTGAACCCGCCTCTTCTCACTGTATCTGGAGAGGCTTCCTTCCTTCAAAGACTGAGTATTTCATATTCAAGAGAACATGATGTGTCTCCTGATGCAACATACAATGCTGAGGTCGGGTATTGCTGGCCCCTGGTTCCTGCCTGCTGCAGAATGGCTGCTCTGAAGATGCTTGCTTTTTAACAGAGGAACTGACTTAAAATAGAATTGCAAGTTCTCATGTATGTCCATATCCCCGCAGCACTGAATGGATACTACGTTTATTTAACAAAAATGGGTACATTCCAAGTCTGACCAGACCCATCTGAACACACAGGTGATCCTGGCACATAGAAGCACAGAATCATAGAATAGTTTGGGCTGGAAGGAACCTTAAAGATCATCTATTTCCACCCCCCTTGCCATGGGCAGGGACATGTCCCACTAGATGAGGCTGCTCAAGAACTCATCCAACATGGCCTTGAACGCCTCCAGGAATGGGGCAGCCACAGCTTCCCTGGGCAGCCTGTCTCACCACTCTCATCACAGAGAATTTCTTCCTAATGTCTAGCCTAAATCTGCTCCTCTCTAGTTTATAACCATTGTCCCTAGTTCTATCACTACAAGCTTTGCAAAGAGTCCCTCCCCAGCTCTCTTGTAGCTCCTTCAGATACTGGAAGTTCTCTATAAGGTCTCCTTGGAGACTTCTCTTCTCCAGGCTGAACAACCCCTACTCCCTCAGCCTGTCCTCATATGGGAGGTATACATATACGTATACACTAGCATCACAGTTTCTGTTTTGTTTCCTGCTGTTTTCAACACACTTCCTGTAACATTTCAGCTTCTTCCTTGACCTCTGATGATCAAGCTTACATATTCATACAACTGTTTACTTTGCCTAAAGACCTCATTTCTACACAGCAATATTCAGTCTTAGCCCATCACCCAAGTTTAAACTTGCCCCCCTCCCACAACGTGCATCACTTTGAATTTCATTTTAGATTTCATCTGCTGCTTTATCACATTCCACAGATTTGCAACTTTACAGAGTTGTCTTTAATGCTATGAATAGCTTAGTATCACAAAACTTTTTTTTCTATGTCTTTTTTAGTATATAGAACAGCACAAAGCTCTGCTTCCTGTCAAGTTCACGTTTCAGAACTAGTAATTCATCTATTTAATTTCTGGGCTCCTTTATAACTGCTCTGCCAATTATACCTGTCTACTTTTTCTGTTTATTTAATAAGCTCTTCTATTACCTAAATCTGAGGCCAATCATTTAATGTCTCCTACAGGAAAAAAAACCACCCTGTCTTCTACAAGGTTTCTCCAGATCTCCCATACTAAGCATTTTCCAAATGCTCCTCTAATCCTAGTTATATCATTCCAGTCTCTCTTGCTGACTTGATGATCTGGAAGATGTTTCTTAGCAGATTTTTATAGCTTCATACTATTGTTCCAACTGCCCTTTTTTGGTCTTCCTCATTGTATTTTTACATGTAACTTCTCAGATTTTATGTTTTCATTTTCCTCATTTGGGCAGAACTTCAGTTTTACATTTTGTAGAATGTCTTTTCTTTTCTAGGACTATCTTTATCTTAGTGTTTCACCGTCTCAGCTTTCTTTCAAGTTCAAAAAAACTGCAAAATATATATTCCTGTTCTTCTGTTTTCTACTATTTGTACAACAAAAAAAAGTTATTTTTATAGAAGCATGTCCTCCTTCTTCTTTACTCTTTCTAATAATAATAGTACTATTTACTCTGTACTTTCAAATTTCCTATTTGATAAAAAATTTCTAACTCTACTTTTCTTCAGAGATACAATAATTACCTAAGGGAACACCTTATTTTGAAAGGTACTCCTTCAGAATTATCTGCCTTCACTCACTTGTTAATTTAAAACTTCTGATATAAGTCAAAGTCAAAGAGTTAGTACAATAGTACAATATCTTGCTTTCATTTGAGGTTCAAATAAGGCCTATATCACTGAAAAGGATTCCTTTGTTATGGAAACATAAACACCTCACATTCTTATACTATTTTCTCATCACATGATGAGATTGGCCCTCTGCTTCTTTCTGCAGTCCTGCGTGCAATACAGGAATCAGTTGAGAAAATATCACATCAGAGATGGAGTACTGCTTAAAAAACTTTCGAAATCTTTTTCTGGAAGTGTTCACACTTTCCCCATTTCATCATATACTCATTTGAATAAAGGAAAGCTATAAGAGCATTTCAGAATAACACTTTTTCTTTTCTTTCTATTATATCTACATTTGTTAGAATTTACTGATATAGTTCTAGCACAGCATTTATATTTGATACCTTAATTAAAAAATAGCATGTTCTCTGTATAAAAAGTCAGCATATGCTATCACCTTTAAAAATGTTTTAACTACTACATGGCATCAGTAATTGTTTGCTTTCCACCTGCCATCTGTACCCTGCATTCACACTATGACTTTACAGAGTAAATCACTGCGTTCTTCTGTATGCTGTTTTTTGTTTCTTTTAAATGTAGCACTAACTGGAGCCTAAGTACTATAATTTATTTACATTCCAAGCATTTCTAAAATCCATTATAATTTTTCTCCTTCTGTTCACATTCAGTACATACATTTCCTAATTTTTGTAGCTCAAGTTTTTAAAAATTAATCCCTGCACCCCAAGCTACTCAAATTTATGCAATCATCATTTCAGGGCATTTCCAGAAGAACAGGTCCATACTGAACTTGAAGCAAGGCATTGAAACTCAACATTTGGCTCTGTGTCAAAATATATGACACACTGCATACAAACAACTCTTGAGAGAGAGCTGTGTGATCCAAGTGACAAACCCTTGAAACTAGCTGTGCAAGGCTTAGTTGTAATATTAGGACAGATGTAGGCAAGTATGCATTCATACAGGTGAAAGTTGGGAACAGATAAAGAGTTTTGTAAAAAGCTAGAAATAAAACCTTTAAGTATGATCATTTTATAATTCCTATTTGGATATAAATTTGCCATGAAAGTAATGGAGCAAAATCAAAGATGGCAAACCTAAAACTAAACTGAGACAACCACTTTGTTAACTATAATTTTAATACTATTTTGTTTAATAGGGAAATGCATAGTTAGAAGACCTTGTAAACAAGACAGACTCTTGAACATGTTTGCTCCAGAGAAATCTCCTGCTTTATATTCCTGTCATGTGCCAATGACTATCAAGGACAAATTGCTCATCACTGGTTTGTGAACTCTAAACATACAAATGTTAGTAACAAGGTTCTTGGCTTTCAGAAAATAAGATACACTTGCATCTTTTGATGATCTTACATAATTTATTTAAATTATACGGAAAATGAGAAACATGTTGCTCTGAAATTACTTGATGTGATTGAAACTGAGCTGTCCTCAGGCTGCACAAATCTGAATTTGAGAGGTCTTTATTCCTTAAAGTTAGCCTGAGAAGGTGTACAAAATAAAAGTTTATGTCATTCTTCCCTTGAGTGAACTTAACTGGAGGAGACTAGATCTAAAAATCAATTAATTTGAGCTGCTGTTCAAAACTTCTAAAATATATTTTTATACAAATACTAGAAATACTAGATTTTTATTACAGAACAAATTTATTTTTATTGTATTTACAGTCTGACAATGGATGACAACTTCCTTATAGAAGAGGAGTTAATATGATGTAAAAGAGAAACAAGAATTTCTACAGTGTAGCTAAAATGCATTTTCCTGAATATACAAGCAATCTATTTAATACAGGAAAAAAGGGGGGTTGTATTAGAATAGGTAAAAAAAAATAAACCACTGCAAATGAGAAATACAGGAAGACATTTGTCCTAAATCTAGTCTAGTATTTTGGATTTTCCTACCTTTTTATATCCAGCTGGCCTGCAGCTTTTACAAATACAACTAGCACTGGCTTCATGGTACCTTAACTTTTATCATCGCCAGTGCTGCAGATTAGATTTCTCTTAGCTCAAGATAAACTCCAGGACAAGCAATTGATTTTGGATACAGGATAGGTAGAAATGCAGCTTTATCACTGCAGCCCCCAGAGAGGTTGAAACACCTTTTATTTAACTGGATTTTTCTCCCTTTTCTTTTCTGGGAGAAGAAAAGAGAGCAGCTGAGAAACATACAAGGACTCAGTTTGCTGTGTTTCTTAGTTAAGAATCCTGACTTTTTTGACTTTCAATTCTAGGGAGAAAGTAGAAACTATTCCATGCACAAGGCTTACAAAAAAAAAAAAAAATCACAGAAGCCATGAGATCAAAATTATCACAGAAATTAAATCAAAAAAGAGGCCCATAAATTGCCTGCTTTTTATTGAAGAAAGAATTATCAAGAAAACGTATGCTGTGTTAATTTGCAAGAGGACTTCAAGGTCCTTAATTTCAGCATTGAAAAATTCTTCTTAACTGCAGGTTATGTGCCCAGACTTCTTATGAAGTATATGATAAGAAAACTAAATATATGATCTGCCACTTAGTAGCCAACCAAGTTAACCATGAGGAGGAAAAAACAATCAAGCTAGAGTTAAGACAATGCATCTGCCAGTCACAAAAAAAGTTTCCTGAATTTTGGGTCAAAGTAAAGGAAAATACTTCCTCCCAAATGGAAACATTAGAGATCTTTTCTGGTTACCTTTTTATTTAGAAAACCTAAGCATTCCCATAGGTCTGGGCTGAGCTTCATCCCCTGCCCATTTTGAAAGAGAGTCATGAATATTTCTTCTTCACACAGGAGTACTCTGCATGACATATGACGTACTTTTCATGAATTTTTATGTGGATCTTCCTTCTGGAGCTACACAAATTACTGTAATCAAGGGTCTAAAGAAGAGGAAAATTGGTACTCTGTCCTTAAAGTCCTTCATTGCTTTCTGTCTATATTTCAGATGAGACCAAGTTCAGTTACCATATCAGACGTACAATATCCATGGACATGAGCAGAGAACATAAGATTTGAGGATCTGTATTTTAGGTTTAGACATTTGTATACTGACAAGTGGTAAGACCTAACAAATACATATTGAGGGCTTAAACCTTTTCCCCAAATATGACAGTAGAGATACTGCTACATTCTGTGCAGATTTCAAAAAATTATTAGGAAAGGTGAAAGAAGTCACGGAACATGGCATAAGTACAAATAGCAGAATGCAGCTGCAACAAAATTAGTACAATTGCTATGAAGTATGTATGTGTGTGTGTGTGTGTGTATGTATGTTGCAGTGCTGGAATTTCTGTAAGTTTCTACTTTTGAGCTACTATGTTCACATCTGAGCTGTGACTACAGTATCTTGTGAATTAACTGGGCAGTCAGCTAAAACAACTTCACAGATGCTCACTCACTCCTCTAACAGTGGGATGAGGAAGGAATCGGGAAAGAAAAATAAAAAATTAGAACTTGTGGACTGAGATAAAAACAGTTTAATAGGATGGAATATTGTTGTTGGTGGTTGTTGTCATTATTATTATAGAATATGCAAAACAAGTTATGCACAGCAAAATTGCTCACCACCTGCTGACCTATACAAGCTAGTTTCCAAGCCATAGTTCTCCAGCCAGCCTCCCCCTTGTTTATATACTGAGCATGACATAATAGGATATGGAATATCCCTTTAGCCAGCTGGAGTTGGCTGTACTGGCAGTGTCACCTCCCAAAACCCCATGCGCTGCCCACCCCCACCTTCTTGTTGGCAGACCAGTATAAGAAGACAAAAAGTTCTTGACTGCTTAGCAACAACTGAACCACCAGTGTATTATCAACATTATTCTCATTCTAAATCCAAACCACAGCACTACTAGGAAGAAAGTTGGCTCTACTCCAGCCAAATTCAGCACACAGTGACCACCACGATAATCGCATGCAGACTGCATGGCCTGGCCCACTGAGCCAGGACTTTACCAGCTGGTTAAACCTGCTGCACTGCATGCCTGGCAGACAAAGAGCTTGCCATTCAGGGTGTCCTTGACATTTCAGAAGCACATATTTTTCCCAGATGCGAGAAATGGCATGGGCTTATCCCAGCAGATTCTTTATTATGATGATGAATCTGAAATACCATAGTACTGTAGATAAGAAATGCAAATATATTTGTAGGTAAAATTTCAAAAACTACATTGTTTGATTGCTGGATAGAGAAATAATATGAAATTGTGATAGCAAATCTACATCAGGCTCAGACTTAAAAATAATTTTCTGGTTCTAGTAACCTAAACATATACAATGCAAATAAAGGTATCCATAAAGAGTAAACAAGTTTAATTATATATCTTTAACATTATTCATTAGATGGCTGTTGCACAGTACTGGATTAAATCATCCTGGTACAGTTACAAAACTGAACTTAGTACATACAAGTCTAAATTTTTCCTGTTAATTTCCAGATTATTCTTTGTATTCAATGAATAGGGGTTTTTAGTTCTTCTACCATTCATAAGATTGTTTTCTTTCTTTGAATTTCTCCTTAAACATCCAGCTCTGTCTTATTGTGTTGCAAACCACTGTTACAGTGATCCTTACACAAGCAGTATGCTAAAAAATCTGCTCTCTGAACAGTCATCATATCAAGCAATAAAACATCATCATTTAACAAAACCAATACTGCCTGTCTATTTTTCCCACTAACTAGCATTCAATCGTTAGCCTAGGCAGTGTAACAGAGACACACATGGGTTGGTTTTCTTAATTGGATTGCCAAATCGACCACTAGAATACACAGTTTTAAACAAAAAAAAAATTAATTTTGAATCTTACTTCTTTATTTTTGAGAGCTCAGTCTGGAAACAGATGTGTGAGGCATGTCATATTTTTACATATTTTCATTTATAGAAATACACACATACATTTGCCTGTGCAAAAATATACACATTTTGCTATATTTATGATGAGTGGGAGACAGAGTTCTGAAATGCAAACACAGATCCCATGTTATTTAATTAGAATGTGACTAAGATAATTTGTGTGACTATGACTTCATGAAACACTTAAAAAGAAGCCATAAAAATCAGCAATGCTCATATCCAGAAGGGATTTAATTCACAGCTCAAGCAAAACACATGAAGGTGAGAAAACATGTGATACCATATAATCCGGAGGAAAATCTTCTCCCAGCTAAATAAGAGAATCTGCATTGATTAGAACTTCTGAATGGATAATTATGTGTATTTAGATTTACAAGCTTAGGAACAAATGATTGCTTAAAAATCCTCGCGGTGTGCTACTTCTGTCACAAAACACACAGTTTATGTGTCGTAGTCACTTCAACAATCCAGACAAAAAATCTTGGTAATATGCCTTTTTCTTTCTAGGCCATTAAATCGCCATTAAAACTGGAAAACTCTCAGAATGGCACTTCTGTAGTATAAGAAATGTTAAACATGAACTACAACAAGCTATAAAAATATTTTTCTTTGTTTCTTTCTCTCCTTCTCCTCAAAATTTACATACCCATTTCCCAACTAGATACTATAAACAAGATAGGATGATGTTATCGAAAACCGGAAATCTAACACTGTCTTGACCACATAAAATGCAGTTAGATGTTAGGGTGGTCTGGTTTTGGTGGTTTTTTGGGTTTGTTTTTTTTTTGCCACTTTCTTCACAAGTCCTCATTTTTTTCAAGAAATGACTTGAGTGTAAACTTTAGTTAAACCTTACTATGTACAATAAAAGAAAAAAAAGAAAAAATATCAACAATATACAAAGAAGTGATTACAACCAGGTGGAAACATTATTCTCTAACTGCTGTAAATGGCAGACAGATTTCAAATTAAATGCATACTTAAGTCCAAGAAAAACATTCCTTAAAACATTATAAATATTTCTGACCTTTAAATTTAAAGTACATGAATATGCATGTCTTGGTACAGAAACAACTAAATTACATAGAAAAGCTCACAGTAAAGTGGCTTCAACTTTGCCAAGTACATTTAAAGCATAGAGGATAATTGTTCCCAAACGTAAATACCATGTGTCCATACCACCTAACTCTCTGCCATCCTTTCCTGTGCAACATCAGGTCAGAATGCAACATCTGTATCTGATGTTTGACATTTTCTCATCAACATAAATAGTTGCATTTATTTTCTTGTTGCCATTCATTAAACCTACTCTTAGTTTGTGTTTTTGCTTGTGTTTCTATTTGTTATACTACCATACCTTAATTTTTCCTAAGCTTGTCTTTTGAGAAATTCAATCTACGGACCTGTTCACAGCACTGAAATCTTAAGTACGGCTTCTCAATGTTTATTGGTTTGCTTCTGTTGTTCTCCAACTTCCCCTTCTTTTCATTGGTTTCAAGAAACTGCCCTCTATTTTAACATTCTCAAGGAAACCATCCTCCTTAGACAATATCTATCTGACCTATATTTTAGCTTTCTGTGCCAAAAAGCTGCAAAAGAAATCATCAGGAATCTGATAGACAGCTAATTTTTTCTGTATTTTTTCCCCAAAAGTTTTCTGGGAAATCCTTCCTACTGAAAAATCCAATGCTTTGATGTAGTCTGAAAGCACTGTCTCCCTATTCTTCCAAGTTGGATGGCATTGCCATACAGCAGCAACACAGTACTGTCTCTGTCTTTTTCTCCTTTAAATATTGTGCTTTGACTTTCAGCAGATCCTAGTCATTCTGCATTCTGTATCCCAGACCAAGCATACATATCCTTGATTTATAGAGCAACATACATCTTCCCTCTTATCTGTCCCTCCTTTTATAGCAATATTCCAGCCAGACAAGTTATTCCACAAGTCTCCACTACATCAATTAAGTCATAATGTCAATTGTGGGTTAAGACTTTTGGCTTCTCTTACTTGTTTTTAGTTCTTTCTGTATTAATAACGAGATGTACTAAAAGGAAGAAAAGTAATCAGCAAAGACATGCAAGGATATAACAAGTAGGAAATGGCCTTCATGACAAGGATTCACAAATATTCCTCTAGTCATGGGAGACTTTTATTTTTATGCAGATTCCAAAAATCATTTTTAACCTCCAACTTGTTCAGTTTCCATTTACTCCACAGCAAACTTTTATCTGGGAAACATCAAAACAGACTTTCCATATATGTCTTGCAGCTATGTAACAGGATAATCTCCTAGAACACCTAAATTTTAATGACAGCTAGCAGTTGCCACTCAAAATCATGAGATGATCATGAGATGATAAGGTTTTCTGTTCTAGGTGAAGTGAAGAGGGTGGTTAGCAGGATAATAGCATTAAATTTCCAGAGGGTAGATTGGAACTCTTCAGAAGTCTGGTTGGCAAAGTCTCCTGGGAGACAGTACTTAAGGACAAGGGAGCCCATGAGGGCTGGGAACTCTTCAAAGAGGAAATCCTAGCAACTCAGTAGAAAGCCACCTCCATGTTCCCAAGAAAAAGCCAGCAGGGGAAAATCCAGCTTGGTTCAACAGAGAGATCTTGAGTGATATCAAGAAGAGGAGGAAAGCTTACAGGCTCTGGAAGAGGGGACAGACCTCTTGGGTGGACTATAGGAGGGAAGTGAGATTGTGTACAGAAAAAATCAGGAGGGCTAAAGCTCAACCAGAAATCAGGTTAGCAAAGTCAGTGAAAGATAACAAAAAATCTTTCTATAAATATATAAATAATAAAGGAGGACTAGGGACCTTCTCTTAAGGGAAACATCTCTCCTCTACATGCCTCCTTCAAGGAAGGCAAAGGGAAATTCTGAACATCCCTATTAATCTGATCCAATTTGGTGACCCGAGACCTCCATACTTCTCCTGTCAAGGGGGCAGATGGTTCTGCAGGATCGTCCTCCCCTCCTGCACTATTTTCTTCACTTCTCTCTCCTTTAGTTTCCCCTCTTCCATTTTGATCATTGGATACTTCCCTAGGATTGTATGGGGGTGGTAAATGGTCTAGGGGTTCCCATTTATTCTCTTTTTCCTCTCCGAGGTCGCTTTTAACATACATAACATGGGACCCCTTCACAGGTGTACTACAAACACTCCTCTTGACTTACAAGTCCTTTGTTATTTAAGTATCCTAGCAGTTCCTGATCTGATAAGAGACACTGGAATGCAGAGTGTTACTAAATCACTTTGTCATAAAAGGGAGAGAAAGAGGAAAAAAAAAAAAGAATCCAAACCATTTTCTTGTAAGATCACACATATACTTTAAAACAACTTTCCCCAAAATATTCAAATATTTTCTCCAGGTTAGGGTCGACCAAAAAGTCCACCCCCTCCAACATATGTAAACTGTTGAACAACGAACAAGCTTCCTTAAATCTCAGTGTTCTAAGAAGGTGATCAGAGTTTTAAAAGTTTACTAATCAGAGGCATGTGCCTTTGTTGCTTAAACCTTTTACACACAACCAATGACCACTGATACTTAAACCTTTCCTCTCTCTTTCTCTTCATGTATCTTTTCTACTACTGATCACACTTTCTATTACAAATAATACATACACACACACACGCTAAGCCTTTGCATGTTGTTCCCAAGTTATACACACACAACAATAAAATTGCCTGCAGAAATAATCACACAACAAATTTTGGATAAATCAATAGCTGGCACTATATTAACATTTTTAAGGATCATTTCCCTCATCTTGACGTAATGTACCAGTTTCTCTTCTTGACATGCTGTCTGTGCAATAGGTGTTAGGTTAGCAACAAAGTCATAAAAATTCTAACACAAAACTTGCATTCACTTCATTCATCTCCTCCCATCAACTTCAGTTCAAAACCACCATTGCTTCGGAGCAGTGCTATGTCTCAGGCACACCCATACAGAGTTACAAAGTATATCAAAGTTAAAATCATCTATCAATATTCGATTTCTTATTATACTTTCTGAGTTCAAACCCAAAATGACACACAATTCTTGTAGCAATTACTAGGAGGGACTCAGAACCACACCCTACCAAAACCAAGACAGCAGGAACTTTATCCCCTGCTACGAAAAACCCAAGAAATTGTATATTTTCGATCAGTAAGGCTCTTTGAATTACTCTTGAAGAGTCCCTACAGTAGTGCTAATTCAAAGTTTCCAAAGGCATACTCTGGATTCCAGTACCTGATATACCAGCACTGCGCAGGACGTCTCCTGGCTAGCCCCAAATTTAATTCAGTTCAAGAATACCTTTATAATCTGCCATGGCCTTTGTCTTTTCCAGGGGTGCTACCTTGTCCACATTCCCTGATAATTACCCCTAAAGGACTGTCGGGTGGAATGCTCAAAGAGGGATCCACAGATTCTTCTCTCCTTTTTGACTCTCCCTCACTGAGTCTGTTTCCCATTACACCTTTTTCCCCGTGGGGCACCATTCATCTCGAACCCTTTTGCTTTGTCCCTTCACCAGCCAGTCTCCTCATGGAGACATGGAACCATGGTTAGAAGGACTCCACAATCGCTTCGCAGGAACCCTGCATCTCACTCACACGCACTCTCAGTCCCCCTGTCCCAGCTGCCCAGATAGTACTTAACAGCCACTTTTCTTACCTGGGTTCCCTACACAGGATTAATCAGCTGCCACCTGCAATTCAGATCAATTATTTCATTAAATTACCTTTTCCCTTTCTTTGCTTCAAAGAGTCCTCCACCTGGACAAGGTTCGCTACCTCTCTCAGGGCAGGACAGTAGACCAGAGACTGCTGAAAGTAGCAGGGTGTGACTCTCTGTTCCCACTGCCCTGCTCCGCAGAGACGACAGGATCACTTCTCCCGGGACAAGCCCTGAAATTGTGAGAAACACTCTTTCACTAAAATATGAAAAAGACAAAGTCTTCGAAGCAAAGATAATAATATTTTTATTTTACGATTCAGCGCTGAATTGGATGCCCTTCTAAAAAAGGCATACTGCAAAGACTGGTCACAGAAGCTTTATACTTGTTGAACATGTGTATTCATACAGATTTTAAGATAACCCATTATCACAGTTCCTTTGTGTCTTTGATGCTCTTTATTCCATTTCCTTCCTCAATGTCTCCTCCTGATGAGCTCAAGTCTGCCTTGTTAAACAAGCAAAATTCCTGTTACAATCACTTCCTTCCTTCTGGCCAGGATTTGTTTACTAGTTTTCCACACAACATCTCCAGACCGAGACAAATCCATATTACAAAAGCATACAAACCAGCTGCAGCAAAACCCATCAACCAGTTCTCTCAAGATAAGCCTTCATCTTTTTTTTTTTTTTTTTGCATCTTTTCTAGGGAATATTACTCAAATCCATTAGTTGCATTGAGCAGTGAATATTAAGCATTACCGCTACTTAATATAAGAAATGTTGCCTTGTGTAAGGTCTGTTGCTGTAGCACTTAACTTCCAACTGGGATCATTTTGCCTGCAATATTGTCAATAACTATCCTCCTCACTTTACTGTCATGAAAAAGTAGAGATATGTTTGTTTTTATTAAACTTTGTTAATGAAGTATTTTGTACCCATTTACTGTGCTTGTTTCTTTATACTTCCTCATGCTGTTTGTGATTTTCCTGTCTGAATTCAGGACATTTGTACAAAATATTTATTTTTGAATATGTGTGCTGTCTGTGTACTTTTTCTGTAAGTCAGCCAGTTTGAGGGAGAATGAAGGTAAATGTGATTGAGAGCTGAGAAACTTCAGTTCCAAATACTTCTTCCCATTGTTTATTTCTGGGATATGATTTTTATCTACTTAGTGAAATTATTCTGTATGAGCATTCACTTAAATAGAAATACAAGTACTGTTCAACACTTAAGTTAGGAAGATAGATATATTAGTCTCTAAGTTTTTTATTAAAAATATTGAATTTTTAAATTTAATTAAGTAAAATTTCTTTTTTAATTTAATATTTAATACAACGAGCAACTCCAAGCACCGTGGCTGGGTGGAGTTGGTAGAGTCACAAAAGAAACTGAGGATGGGGGACAGGAGGTGCAACCTAGCGACGTAGTTATGTGGTTGGGCGGTGGCCAATGAAGACTTTGTAGTAGGGCAGAAGCGACCAATCCGTGTTTACCTCACGTTTGGCCTGCTTGGTCTATAAAAGCAGCCAGTTAACCCAAAATGAAGGACTAAATCTGAAATCAGATTGAATTGTCGTGAGGTTCACTTGCTCCCGCTGTCACACACAGTGGTTACTTCCGAGGCAAAATCAGGCAGTAGTGACTCCAATGCCCGTGGGGAACGGCAACCTTCTATGTCTCTCATCTTCACCAGGACTGGTTGCTTCCCCTGGAGGAAACTGTTTGACAAAAGCTCCTGGCACAGTTTGAAGACTTCTTCTGGCACCTGCTTCACCTCGGATTCATGGTCAGGATCTTCTCCTTTCCTTTGATCGTACCAGTCTGCCACTTCTTGATGTTCATAGAATCATAGAATCACCAGGTTGGAAGATACCCAGCAGATCATCGAGTCCAACCATTCCTATCAAACACTAAACCATGTCCCTCAGGACCTCATCCACCCGTGCCTTAAACACCTCCAGGGAAGGTGAATCAACCACCTCCCTGGGCAACCTATTCCAATGCCAAATGACCCTTTCTGTGAAAATTTTTTTCCTAATGTCTAGCTTAAATCTCCCCTGGTGGAACTTAAGGCCATTCTCTCTTGTCCTGTCCCCTGTCACTTGGGAGAAGAGCCCAGCTCCCTCCTCTCTACAATTTCCCCTCAGGTAGTTATAGAGAGCAATGAATGAGGTCTCCTCTCAGCCTCCTCTTCTCCAGGCTAAACAGTTCCAGCTCTCTCAGCCGCTCCTCATAAGACTTGTTCTCCAGCCCCTTCACCACATTCTTTGCTCTTCTCTGGACTTGCTCCAGAGCCTCAACATCCTTGTAGTGAGGGACCCAGAACTCAACACAGTATTCAAGGAGCAGTCTCACCAGTGCTGAGTACAGAGGGAGAATAGTTTGGTTGAACAGAGAGATGCTGAGTGACATCAAGAAGAGGAGGAATGTTTATGGGCTCTGGAAGAGGGGACAGGCCTCTTGGGTGGACTACAGGAGGGAAGTGAGGTTGTGTAGGGGAAAAATCAGAGGTGCTAAGGCTCAACTAGAAATCAGGTTGGCCAAGTCTGTGAAAGATAACAAAAACCATTTCTATAAATATATAAATAATAAAAGGAGAACCAGGGAGACCATACTGTCTCTGTTGGATGCAGAAGGAACAACAGTGACAGGGGATGCGGAAAAGGCTGAGGCACTTAATGCCTTCTTTGCCTCAGTCTTTAATTGTAAAGAAAACTGTTTCCTCTGTGTACAAACCCCGGAACTAGAAGAGCAATACGAGGCTCCCATGGTCCAAGAGGAGGTGGTCAGAGCCTTGCTTGCCCAACTAGATACTCACAAGTCTATGGGGCCAGATGGCATTCACCCAAGGGTATTGAGGGAACAGACGGATGTGCTGGCCAAACCCCTTTCCATCATCTTCCAGCAGTCCTGGAAGACTGGGGAGGTTCCACTGGACTGGAGGCTGGCTGATGTGCCCATCTACAAGAAGGGTCGCAGGGAGGATCTGGAGAACTACAGGCCAGTCAGTCTGACCTCAGTGCCAGGGAAAGTCATGGAACAGGTGATCTTGAGTGCTATCATGAAGCACATGCAAGAGAACCGGGTGATCAGATCCAGTCAACATGGGTTTACAAAAGGCAGGTCTTGCCAATCTAACCTGATCACCTTCTATGACAACGTCACTCGGCTGCTGGATGAGGGAAAGGCTGTGGATGTATCTTCCTGGACTTCAGTAAAGCCTTTGACACAATTTCTCACAGCATTCTGCTGCGGAAACTGTCAGCCTCTGGTCTGGACAGACGCACACTCTCCTGGGTGGAAAACTGGTTGAATGACTGGGCTCAGAGAGTGGTGGGAAATGGTGTTAAGCCCATCTGGAGGTCAGTTACAAGTGGCATTCCCCAGGACTCAGTGCTTGGTCCAGCCCTGTTCAATGTCTTCATCAATGACCTGGATGAGCGCATTGAGGGTACCCTTAGCAAGTTTGCAGATGACACAAAGCTGTGTGGAAAGTGTGGATCTGCTGGAGGGTAGGGAGGCTCTGCAAAGGGACCTAAACAGGCTGGACCGCTGGGCAGTGTCCAACGGCATGAGGTTTAACACAGCCAAATGCCGGGTCCTGCACTTGGGGCACAACAACCCTATACAGAGCTACAGACTGGGAGAAGTCTGGCTGGAAAACTGCCAGGAGGAGAGGGACCTGGGGGTGTTGGTCGACAGCTGACTGAACATGAGCCAGCAGTGTGCCCAGGTGGCCAAGAAGGCCAATGGCACCCTGGCTTGTATCAGAAATGGTGTGACCAGCATGTCCAGGGAGGTTATTCTCCCTCTGTACTCAGCACTGGTGAGACTGCTCCTTGAATACTGTGTTGAGTTCTGGGTCCCTCACCACAAGGATGTTGAGGCTCTGGAGCAAGTCCAGAGAAGAGCAAAGAATGTGGTGAAGGGGCTGGAGAACAAGTCTTATGAGGAGCGGCTGAGAGAGCTGGAACTGTTTAGCCTGGAGAAGAGGAGGCTGAGAGGAGACCTCATTCATTGCTCTCTATAACTACCTGAGGGGAAATTGTAGAGAGGAGGGAGCTGGGCTCTTCTCCCAAGTGACAGGGGACAGGACAAGAGAGAATGGCCTTAAGTTCCACCAGGGGAGATTTAAGCTAGACATTAGGAAAAAAATTTTCACAGAAAGGGTCATTGGGCATTGGAATAGGTTGCCCAGGGAGGTGGTTGATTCACCTTCCCTGGAGGTGTTTAAGGCACGGGTGGATGAGGTCCTGAGGGACATGGTTTAGTGTTTGATAGGAATGGTTGGACTCGATGATCTGCTGGGTCTCTTCCAACCTGGTTGTTCTAAAGCCAGCTTGAGGATGGCTTTAGTTAAGTATAAGCATTGACTTTTTTGCATCCCAATGCCCTGTGTTGTCTCAAAAATATGCAATTAGCTTTCAGAGAAAGAAGTTACTGGTGGCATCTGAGTCACAAAACTCACTCTAATTTAGCTCAAATGACTACACTTTGCATCTAAGTTCAAACTGTGCTGTGAAAAACAATATGGATGAATTAATGATTTTTCAGAAATTAAAGGCAAATGGGGAAAAGTTCATTATACCTTCTCTTGGACTCATATGTTGGAGTAAACCATGCAAATTCTCTGCTCAGTTTAAACAAGCCAGAAGTAGACAAGCACATCAAAGACAGCTTGTCTTTGTACAGTGCATGATTTAAAAAAAAAAAAACACCAAAACCACTTTTATTTCTTTGTGAAACTCATTTCTTAGTGGATCTTCAGGGATTCTGTAGCTTAGGAGTTGGAAATACAATCAGATAGAATGTACAGAAGTGCTACTGCAGGTAGAACACAAGATAGTTTAAAAACTAGAAAAATAGGTTATGAATTAACATCTCATGGAAAAGTGGAAAAATTTATTTCTTTTCTCCATCTTTCACAAAAATTATTAGAACTTCATGAATAAATGCAGAAACACTTATCTAAAATGCCAGTTCTCAGATGATGATACATCTAATGACAAAAATGTTGCAATGTTTTGTAAATACCCAGTTTCCTATTTTCAAGATAAGATTACCAATTTACACAGAGGTTGTAGCCAAAACCTCACATATTATATCATTAAAGAAAAAGAAAACCTTTATAATAGCATTGGAATAGCATTCTTGAGGGAGAGAGAAGTGAAGTCCCCTTCTCTCAATAAATAAGTAAAATTCAGTACCTTTCGTTAGAAATCAAAACCCTACTGTAAAAAGGGCCTGGAAATCCTTTAGCAACCCTCTCTGCATACTCCAGGACCATATTACAAATGCTACATTTATATGTTCACATCTCTCTAGCCCTGTGCTCTGCTGTTTTCTCCTGGTTTTCCTCAAATGCACAACTCATTTACTTTTTTGGCAGTCAACACAATTTCTCAGCTTCCTCAACAGATCTTTTACACAGTCCATTCTGCAGGCAGATCTGTAAGGGAGTGACCTCCACTGATCAAGAGCCTATGGAACAAAGAGGTTATTCTCTGTCCGCCCCAGAGTGGGAAGGTAGCTGCTTAGGTTAGAATACTAACCAGTTAATGCTCAGGATAGAAATCCTTCTGGAGATGACTAAGACTCACTCGTTTCCCTGGTGTTTTTTAGTACCTTCAAAAAAGATTTTTTTTTAACGCCTTTGTTTCTTCCCTCCCACAGAATGTGCTCAGATGAGCTTCCTCTTCAAGACAGACATGCTAGAGATGAGAATGTATTTTCTTTTTTTTGAAGACCTCGTCCTAACTTTTACATGTCTGAGCATGATAGAATGTCTACGAAGACTAAAAAAATACATAAACATATGTGATTTTGGAAATCAAATCATGAAATTAAACCTGTTCTAGATTTACAGGTCTGAAAATCTCTAAAAAAAATAAAAATGCTTCTTTCGAAGAAAAAACATGACTCAAATCCAATTCCATATAGCCTTTCTGCATGAATCCTATTTTTTTCAGCCCTTATATTTCCTTTCTTTTACATCACATGGTATATTTGATTTTGAAATAAAGATCTTTTTCACCTTGCAGTTTATCTAGCCATGCCAGTTTCCCCACTGCATACAGAAACCTTCTTTCAGTTATCACTAAGTGGATCATACTCTGGAAACATTAGTGGCACTATGATCAAAGGATTACGGTCAGGGTTCGGGCAAGGTGAAAGACCAGAAATTATTCATGGATGGATGCTTAAAAATGCAAATCTTAAGCAAGAAAACCAAAATGAAGCCATGGAAATGCAGATGCATATCTTTCTAGCATACTTTATAGGTCATTTTATAGCACAGCCTGACCATTACTTTTGTATCATTATCCTAATTGAGATAAATATGGGTTGTGTCCAATACACAGCCAGCTTTGGTCCTCACATTGACTGGTTGAAGGAGTTACAAGTAGTTAATTTATATAAATGCATTTAAATTCAGGCAATTAATCTATTTCCACATGATTAATATGGACTATCAGTTTAATTGGAGATGTACTAAGGTCAGCTAGAAATAGAGTTTAGCTAAACTAAGGAATTGAGAGCATCTATATGGAAGTTTCTCAAATTGTCTGACTTGCTTTAATTAAATTACTTCATGACTCTCTATATACAAGGCCTGTATCTAGCAACATATCTATCACCAGCCAAAGGAAATGCCAGCCAAAATTACTTTCCCAGGGACATGCTCGGAAAGACGTTATATTGATAGTTACCATTGTGAGGTCTGACAGCCAACCATTCAGCCATGTGTGTGGGATGGTATTAAAGTTTCTGACAAGAAAAGAAATCTAGGCTACTGGGAAGGGTGTTTATGGCAGAGGTAGACACACACTTTGTGGATAGAAACTGTTTTGCAGCATAAAGTTCTTAGCTGTAGCAACTGGGTAGAATTCACAAAAGCTTAAAACAGGCAAGTAGTGGCCATCTCCACATTCCTAATCTGAGGCAAAATAAAACAAATGGTTCTGAGTCAGCACTGAAAGTTATGCCAAATTATTTTGCTTTGCCTTGAAAGGAGAAGGAGCTGTGACCATGTTACTAATCACCCTAGCTAGTGGTATAGCAACCAAAAGAAATTGTGGTAGCACCTTATGCTACCTCACTAAAATCTGGAGTCTGACATTTAACTGAATTGTTCATTTTAGGATAACACTTGGAAGTGCCCAATATAAACACAGTTAGCATAAACTTATTTATCCACATCTTCGGGAGATTTTGATTGTTTCTTGGTTGGTTGGTTGGTGAAGCATGCCTATAACTTAACTGATACAGTGGTTAAAATTTAAAAGCACAAGGCTCATGACACCATCAGATTAGAAGTCCATGTGACCCAATCTTTTGTTTTTCACAGTGGCAAACACAAGATACAGAGAAACAGAAGAACACAGCAAGACCATAGATGGTATTTTGCTTGCATAATACCATGGACTCTAGTGGCTTCTGGTTCAGAGACACCATGAATCAAAGTCATGCCCTTATACTTAATTGCTTTAGATATATCTATTTATCATTAATTACATCACCTGAAACCTGCATAAATTGCATTAGTTAGAAAACTACTTTCAGATATATTCGTGCTTTTCACACATGTACCTTTTAACTTCAAAGGAAGAACTAGCACTGGTACTAGAATAGGTCCCTTTATACGTTCCAAGTGATGTTTATTTTGCTACAACATATATTACTTTACAGTGTGCAGATAAATAAAACATAAATGTCATCCATTTCAATTTATACATTATAAAAATAACTGCTAAATTTCAATTCCAAAGACTTTGTCTCTGCTGAGGGTAGAAAACAAAAAGTACCCTGGCTTTATTTTAGTATACTGGCGCAGTGGCTATACTTACAGTGTATTTCCAATTTACATAAAAAGTGGTCTGGAAAAAAATGTAAGTATAAACACATAAACCTGTATTGTCATAATAAAAAAGTTATTTCTTGGAGCAGAACTGAAGTAATTTACTCATAGTTCTTTTTAAGGAGGGGCTAAAATCGAAGAGAGCAAGAAGTGTAACTGAATATTTTAGTAAAAAGGAAAAAAAATGTGGTAAAATAAATGTTGCATGAACACTTTTCTACAGTCAGCCAAGGATTAGAATAACCACTGTTCTCTTCTATACAATTTAGACAATGTCATGCTGTTGCAGGCTACTGGAGTCTAAAGAGACTATGCTGTAAAGATGCCCTTTCTAAGCTTATTGGTCAGACAGAATCTTAGTAATACAGAAGAGGGAGTAAAAGAGATAGAAAATACTCCTAATGGCAAGTCATTAAATTTGTTCAGCTGAAAGGCTTTTGGAATACATCATGTCTTTTTCTCCCTAGTAAAAGAAGTCTACTTGCATGATGAAGAGTGAACAGGAGAATGCACTGAGGACTTGATATTTGGCTTTGAAAAAAACTTTTAATATTTTCCATGAGACTGCATCTTTATTCTTCTCTTTTTGTAATTTTCACATGACTGAAATAAAGAGATGAAATCAGCAATGTGCTACTTTGAGAAAGGCAAGAGAGACGCACATTCATTCATTCATTGCAAGAAAGTGTTAATCTAATGGTGTCTATCGAAAGCAAATAGGAGAGCCTACCTGTATCTTTCAGCATGGTAATTTTCAAATGGGTATGACAAAAATAATGCAAGAATTCAGAAATTAATACTGAGGTTGTTAATCATTTCCTTGTAATTGTGAAAGCAGACAATTCAAACCCAGAAAACAAAAGAGAACAATTCCAACTTAACAAGTGGAAATGGAACTATTATTCTGACAGAAACAAGCGAAACACACCTGTAAGATGACAGGCACAGAAAAAAACCCTTACAGTTCAATGCATTCTTAGGACCAACTTAGTAGTGCAGGTCTATGAAAGGTTGAGCACCTAGTGAACGAATTAAGACAAGAGACAAAAGAAATGGTCAAACTGCACAGCACATTATGACTGAAGAACTACAAAAGATAAATTCAATCTTTCTAATGTGAAGTGTGTTAAATGGCATCTTCAGCTCTCCCTGTTTTGCTGCTAAATTTGAGCATAAAGCAGCATAAGAAATTTGAACTTTAAGTAAATGCCAAAATCACACTTGTTTTTAAAAAAACAGTAGCTGAATGCTAATATATGATTACATGACCACTGATGTCCCACAGCGGAATGCAGCTAACAGAGTTGACATGTATGGCTCAATGTTTTTAGATTAACTGCTCACAGCCTTACTAAATGTCAGCAGGTGGGCAAGAACTTCTGAAGAGAACTACTTCTCATTTACAACCAAAGAGCTGAAAATACTACACAATTTTAAACCTGTGCACAACAAAATCTCTTGCAAACATTGGAGGTTCTTTTATTAAATAAAATTTTAGTGCAATATAACAAAAAATTCAAGACAGTTTCAGCATCATATGTATGCACTAAATTGGAAATTCTACACAAGACTATAGAAAAATTTTATGCATATGAAATCTTCTAACAGCACTCCAATGCATTCCACCTTTCTCTACTTTTAATTCAAAATTATTTATATCAATTACAAACTTCAAAAGTCACGGTGATCAGATTTGATCACCTGCTTAATCCAAATTAAACGATTGTCCAGATCTAGTTCTCATTTCAATGAGAAGACGCGTTCTTGAAACATCCCAGGTTGACAAAAAAAGTTGCCACTTTTTCGACACACACATCGACAAGAGTTGATGGCAACCTTAAGAACTAGTTCTGTCATTGACCACACTCAAGAAAAAAAAGAGTGTTTCTTAATCTGAATTTGTCCTGCTTCAATGTTTAAGCATTTAACTCTCTACAGCTTTCAGTACTCTCTAATGAGTGTGATTGAACTTCTTCAGTCATAGAATCATAGAATCACAGAATTATAGAATAACCAGGTTGGAAGAGACCCACTGGATCATCGAGTCCAACCATTCCTATCAAACACTATACCATGTCCAAACCATGTCCTTTTGTCACAAGTCATATTACCTGAGTATTTTTTAATTTTTCATCATTCTTGAACTTCATTCTCCATAACTCAACAGAAAACTCCAGTAGTAGTTTGCATCTCTCGCAATTTGAAAGGTATATAGATTAGGAAGGTTATTCTAGCATTGGTCTTAGAGGCTATATTGAAAAAAATAATTTCACAAGACTGCTGATTTTTTGTCAGAACTCACGAATGTTTAAAAGGTGCAGTAATTTGGCTATCTCATTATCATCCAGCTAAATAATGGTATAAAAAGTATTGTACTACTCCTTTTCAAAAATCCATTCATATTCAAGCAACCAATAGGATAATACAAATACTTATTATCTATTTTAATTTTATTACTTAAATTCAAAGTTGATATTGCCTTACATTTTCCCCATTTTATTTTTGAGGCATGACCTTCAAACTTACATCACCAGCCATGCATTTTAGAGCTGCATATGACAGTTGGTTATAACAAAGTAAATAAGGCAAAGTAAATAAATAAAGTATCGGACCTGAGTTGGTTTAGTACAAAAATCCTAGGGCTAAGAGATTACCTTATGTGCAGAATTGTCTTATATTGGACTTCTAGAGGAAAAGTTATCTCACAGGACATTAATATGATATGTCCCATATCCAGAGCATTCCCCAAGAACATTGGAACAAAGCAGCTATGAGTTATATCAGCCAAGGCCTGATAAAACAAGTATTTTTCATTCTAAGAGTAGAGATAAATGTAAAACACCTAACCAAAGAGCTCAGGTCTCCTTGCTTCTGTGAACCAGACTGTACAAGACTAAATTATTTATGACTTTTAATCATATTCCACAAGAGATAAACTTCAAATAAATAAGTATCTGTTACAAATATTTGTATCAAGTATTTGTCCAAACACAGGGTTTAATATCTTTGGGTTATTTCAACTGTCCTGTGGCATTCTGAATAATCAGAAGTGAACAAGACTTCAGTTTCACACTTCGGTCATATAAAAATAATACTTTTATTGATATACTAGGGCAGAACTAAAGACACTGCTTGAAAGGCAGTTAGATTTCCTACACACATCAGTAACTTCTTAAAAATGAATATTGTTCATAAATGGGGGATTATGGGCCTCAGGCTGAGCACAAAAACCCAAGTCTACTGTTTTCATCTCATTAATTAGTTGCAGGTCATCTAATTAGTTAGTTGCATGTCAAGGCCAGCTTGTAAGAGGCCTTGGGCAGCCTGATCTAGTGAGATGTCCCTGCCCACGGCAGGGAGGTTGGAACTAGACGGTCTTTAAGGTCCCTTCTAATCCAAACTATTCTGTGATCCTATTACTTTGCATTCTCTGATATTATAAGTAGTGCAAGCTGCTTGTGTAGTAAGTTAAGCATACAGAAATTCTCCTATGAGCAAAATAATGCTTGATGGTGAGATCTCTCATCTGCACGTGCATCTAGAGAGAAACAAAAGCTCAAGACATGGAAGGAAACACAGCTTGGAGAGAAATTCTGCGAAATTCTGCGAAACTTGTCAGCTCAGGAAAACTAGAAAGTGACAGCGACTTCTGCACACCAGTACTCCAAAACAGACAGTCTTTGGCTGCAGAGTTTCTATCACAGACAGAGCAAAACGAAGCCTTGGAGTCTATGACCCAAACATGGGAGTAGTCATTTTTCTTCCTGCCAGTGCTGCTTCATTCATTAGTAGTGTTTCCAACCGAAACACACACAAGCCAGGTTTCAAAATAATTTACAGGAAAACTGTGGGAAAAACACATTGTTTTTACATTTAGCTTTGGCAGGCTCAAGCAGAAAGACTCAAAACATACCATGATTGCTCAAAAAAACCCTAAAATCGACAGAATTATCACTAGCACGATACATGTCATTCATTAGAAGGTTTTAAACATCAAGCTTTTATATCAAGCATAAATCATTCTGGTTTTTTATAGATCATCACTCACTTTCAGGGTTACATCATTTTTTGGGGTTACATCATCACTCACTTTTGGGCTTACATACATTTGGGTTACGCATCTAAAATCTATCATATTTTTCTAAGTTTTCTCCAATATACTGTCACAATATACAGGAAAAAGAAAGCAGCTGATTGATTAAAGAAAGAAAAAAGGATTTAAATCAGTTTGTGTGAAACTGAATAACTCTGACTTGACATGTAATCACAGAATGGTTTAAAATGTGTTTACTAAAAATCAAAAGAAATATTTGAAAAATAACAACTAAGCACAGTATTTTTATCATTGCAAGCCTCACAGGTTTCTGTTCACCTCTTCCCACCCCAGAATTGCTAAATACTTGGGAGAAGACAAAGCAAAGGGTTAAGGGAGCTACTGTCCTTCCCCCTTCTATGTTCCCATCCCTCTGTGTATTCCCACAGTGAGGGGTTCACCACATTGCTCCCCACAGCCCTTCCTGACACTTTAGGGCCACTTTCAGCAAAAAAAAAAATCAGGGCGTACAATTATGCATATAGACATATGTCAAAAATTGTCACTTCATAAACCAGCAAGATATATGTCAGAGTATCTCACGAACAGTGTCACTGAGGACCTCAGAGTACAATAATGTGGTCACAAAGGAATTAGTCACAGGCTATTTTTGAAGTTCCAGACCGCTGCACGAACTCCCATTGCAACCATTAAAGCATGAAATGTTTGCACTCATTTTCATTCCTGTGCTTCATGGAACATTTAATGCCAACTATAAAATCATTTAAAAAGCAATTGAGTTTTCAGCTGAGAAAAATAAGATGACTCCCAAACAGTATCTATGTATTGACAATGCATCAAATGAAGAACTGCTTAAATTCAAACAGAAAGTAAATTCTGAAGACACTGACAGATTTTTTTAAAAGAGTTTTTGGAAATAAAAATTTAATGGCAGCTGTGTAGGTATTCTTTCTCTGAGTAGTCATTTAAGTCTTGCTTCTGCAAGGATGGCAATATGGTCTGCATTTTTTTCTAGTTTAAGACTATTCCTAAAATAGTAGGATTACCCTTTGCCATGGCACTAAAAGCCTTTGCATGCAGCCCACATAGAATCATAGAATGGTTACAAAACCAGTTAACATAGCAGAGTAGTCCTTTATGAAATCTACTTCTCATACTTATGAGTGTTGTGCCTATTATTCTTCCTTTCTTAGAATAAATTAAATAGGTATCTAAAAAGAGAATATTCAGTGCATACTCTCGCTTCATCCAAATAAAGTCAAGATTATGCCTGGAATCACAGAATCCCCATAAAAAGAGAAACCAGAAGGTTAATCATTGGCAAAACTCCACTGTGTGTTACCATAGGTTCTTAAGACTAGAACATCACTTGTATTAATTCCACTTAAATTTGAAAAAGAACTATCATTTCAGAAATTCTGCATAAAAAATTACCAGTGACCTCAATAAATAACCCTAGTATACTACAGATAAAATGTGGTTACATTTACTCAGTTTTCATTCTACATTGGACATTACTGTGTGTGTCCATGCTGTCTTTCCTTCATTTATAGAAATGTCTCATTTTAAATTAAGAGTCATAAATGGCTTGTCATTCCAAAAGGGGGGATTACTCAAACAACCTACAAAGATATAAAAAGACATTCATTTTCATAGAACAAATACCTTTAATCGTAATGCCCTTGCCATTTGAATAAAACTTCTTCCAACAAGAATTAGTACTTGGAAGAATAGTACAGAATATCTGAAACAGCAACAGACAAAAGAGGAGGGCGGAGGACAGATGACATTCCAGTTACTGATTTAATAAAGAGGAAAATGTTTGGAATCATGAATCATAAAATCATTAAGATTGGTAAAGACCTCAAAGATCATCAAGTCCAACCATAATACCAACACCACCATGCCTACTACACTGTGTCCTGCAGTGCCATGTCTACATGTTTTGAACACCTCAGGGATGGTAACTCCACTGCTTCCCTGGGCAGTCTCTCCCAATGCTTAGAATCTCTTTCAGCAAAGACATTTTTCCTAATATCCAACCTAAACCCCACCTGGTGTAATTTGAGGCCATTTCCTCTTGTCCTATCCCTTTTTACTTGGGAGAAGAGATAATACTACAAACTCCTCTCAGGTTGTTGTAGAGAGCAATAAGATAAACAAAAGGTCTCAGTTCAACCAGGATGGTAGTTTTCCTCACTGGTTCATCTTATGACATGCTGGGATAGCCTGCTTCTGCGCCTTTAAGGTTTCCTACTCAAAAATTATCCAGCCTTACTGGACCCCTTTTCTCTTCAGGACTGCCTCTCAAGGGACTCTCAAACAGTGACCTTAACAAGCCAAAGTCTGTCTTCTAGAAGCCATAGCAGTGGTTTTGCTGGTCGCACTCTTTACCAAGAACAGAGAACTCTTATTATTTCATGGTCACTAAGATGAAGAGGGCTTCAGACGACCACATCTCCCACAAGTCCTTCTCTGTTTGTAAATGGTGGGCCAAGTGAGGCATTCCCCTGGTAGGCTCATTTAGCAGCTGTGTGAGGAAGTTGTCTTCCACACACTCCAGAAGCCTCCTTGACTGATCCTCTCTTCTGTGTTCTATTTCCAGCAGATATCCGGCAAGATGAAGTCCCCCATGAGAACAAAGGCTAGCAATTGTGAGTTCTACTAGCCATTAGCAGTATACTTCATCTATCTCTTCATCCTGGCTGGGTGGTCTACAACAGGCTTTCGGTAGAATATTTGCTTTGTTGGCCTTCCCCCTCATCCTTGCCTATAAGCACACAACCTTATCATTGCAATCATTCAGCTTTATACAACCGAACCCCTTCCTAAAAAAAGTCCCACCCCACCACCTCTTCTTCCTTGCATTCCTCCCAGGCGAGCCTTCTAAATACATATATTAGAATCATAGAATCACCATGTTGGAAGACACCCACCGGATCATCGAGTCCAACCACTCCTATCAAACACTAAACCATGTCCCTCAGGACCTCGTCTACCCGTGCCTTAAACACCTCCAGGGAAGGTGAATCAACCACCTCCCTGGGCAACCTATTCCAATGCCCAGTGACCCTTTCTGTGAACAACTTTCTCCTAATCTCCAGCCTAAATCTCCCCTGGCGGAGCTTGAGGCCATCCCCTCTTGTCCTGTCCCCTGTCACTTGGGAGAAGAGCACAGCTCCCTCCTCTCTACAATTTCCCCTCAGGTAGTTATAGAGAGCAATGAGGGCTCCTCTCAGCCTCCTCTTCTCCAGGCTAAACAACCCCAGCTCTCTCAGCCATTCCTCATAGGACTTGTTCTCCAGCCCCTTCACTAGCTTCGTTGCTCTTCTCTGGACTCACATTACTACGTCCAGAGGTAAAATCACAAGCCTTTCCCTTTGAAATGACTTCACCCATGATTAACCATGCTTTGCAGGCAGTTCAGTTTCAGAAGAAAAATGCTACATAAACTATTTCACTTCTTATGAATTGAGAATATCTCATCCTCACGTTTTCCTTTAGAAGCACATTTGTATCAGGATGGACCAGTTACCACAGAAATCTCATCAGCTTAATAGTTAGACAAGACAGTGAAAACTGGAGAAACCAACCACAGATGTGAAACAGAAAAGGACATTATTATTGAGGCTTCTAGTTGCATTTTTCCCTAAAGCTCAGTCTTGGCTTTCTGAAATGGTGTGTTGTTTATCGAAATTTTCAAAACTTATCCTGATTTATTAACATATACTTAGGAAGCACTTTCCTAGAATCACATAATGGGTTGGATTGGACAGGACATTTGAAATCCATTGAGTCCAACTCCCATGCAAAGAGCAGGGACATCTTCAGCTAGATCAGGTTGCTCAGAGCCCAGTCCAACATGACCTTGAATGTTTACAAGGATGGGAACAACCCATCTACATCTACAGCCTCTCTGGGTAACATGTTCCAGTGTTTCACCACCCTCATCATTAAAAATTTATTTCTTTTTTACTAAATAGAAATTTGTACAAATTGCTGGACCTTGTATTTTGAGGTGAAAACCACAGAACAACAGTGAATACCTTCTTGTGGTGTGCTGCACAAGCTGGCAAACACATTGTGCTTAAATGTGAGTTAGTAAAACGTATTCCAATTATTAATAGTTAAAATTTTTCAGAGTAGGTAAGACTAAAGTCACCAGATGTTTGGAAAGGCAAATGAGACCATTTAGGTCTATCCAATCTCTAATTAGCATTTTGCATATGAGAAAGCCAACACACAGTTTAGCACAATTTGTACTTTCTGTTCATGGAAGCTCCAGACTAGACCAGCAGGAATACTACAGATTGTAATAGAGGAGTTTCAGTACAGTTTTGTATCGGCATTTGCAGAGGCCTCCCTACTCAGCAATTTCCAAGAGTATTAGCTGGAGGCACTCACTACTGTGAGTATCACCTTCAGCCCTAGAAAGCGTGCAAAGAACATTCATTTAGGTCACCTATACATAGACCATGCAATTTAAGTTGTATTCCAAACTATTGCATTCCTCTGCTAAATATCTGTTGAGAGACCTAGGCAATACCCTTAGCAGTCTTCTCAGGTTAGGGAGAAATGAGAAGTGACTCCCTGAACCTAAACCTTGCTCATCAGCAAGCCAGTAAAACTTGGATCTCTAAAACCTCCAAATCTCTACCAAGAGGTAGAAATCTGTACAAGGAAATTGCTTCTCAGGAAAGCATCTTATACTGCCAAGGAAAATAACTTAGCTTTTCACATTCTTATGTGCAGAACAGCAAGACTAGAAGAGCCAGCTACCACCTAAGAGTTGAGAAGTTTGTCTTGATCCAGGCAGAATGATATAGCTTGCATCGGTAAATTTCTAAGACAACAGAAGCAGGAACTGAGAGAAAAGGTAAGTTTTAAGAATAGATTAGAGAGACACCCAAAGCAGAATGTCTCGTTAGAGATATCACTAGTGTATCAGCATTTTTACTTATGACTCCAGCTTCACTTCCTTCACCAAAGCATGCTATTTTTCCCTTCAGGATGTTATCAAGATATTGACCGAGTTCTGATTTAGATCATGCAAAAAAATAACATCTACAAGAGAAAGTTAGCTTAGCTAGAAAGGAACACAGTGAAAGGAAATATTTATCTTAGTTTTACCTTTCTAATGCTGTTATGATGATTTAAAAGACTAATGAGTGAAGAAACTACAAAACACTGATCACGCTGCTGCTGATTTTTCTTCTATGTTCTATTACAAACAGCATCTCATTAAAACAATAGAACTGAATCAGACACTGCCTATGACTTTAGATGGCTTAGCAATCATTCTGACTGTAAAATTAGAAAGAAGTTTACTTTGTTGCTGTAGTCAAACCTGGATTTTAGGAAACTGAATTACATCCCCGTCATTTCTCTGTCTTAAAGGGAGTACAACAGAAAGTCAAATTTTCTCTGTACTTCAGCTCATAAATGTATCGTGCAAAAATAAATTCTGAAGTGCCTCTACTAAAAAACTGAAACTCGTTTGTTGAGGAGAAGTTTGACGTGTGCTGACAGCCCAGAAGGCCAACCGTATCCTAGGCTGCAGCAAAGGAAACATGGCCAGCAGCTAGAGGGAGGTGATTCTGTATTCTGCCTCTGTATTCCTCTCTGGTAAGACATCACCTGGAATTTTTGTGTCCATATCTGGAATCCTCAACATAAAAAGCATATGGAGCTGTTGGAACAGGTCCAGAGGAGGGCTACAAGTATGATTAGAGGGCTGGAGCACCATACTGGGACAAGCTGAGAGAGCAGGGGTTCTTCAGCCTGAAGAAGAGATGGCTCCAGGAAGACCATACAACAACCTTCCGTTACCTGAAGCATTCTGCTTAAACGGCATTCATAGGACTACTGTAATCAGATGAGCTTATTTTCCGAAATTACATTAAACTTAAGGCTTCTATTTTGTTGTGAAGGACTATGCCAGACAGTTCCAGAAATTGCAGTGAAGAAGTTACAATAGGTTGATATACTGAAGTATATAGGAAGTACATTACAGGAATTCACACTTAAAAGGCTCTAAATAAATCAATATATCTCATCTTTCCTACAACCCCATTCCACCCCCTAATATATCATTAGTAAATAACAGGTATTTATCTATTGAATAGGCAGACAAAACTATAGCTAATTTCAAGAAGTTCTTGATTTCTGACTTCATTGCCTATTGTTTCGTGTTCAAATTTATCCAATCCCACATCATACACAGCATGATGATTCAAAAGGATTAGATCACCACCTTAAAAAGTTCAAATACAGGCTTAAAGGAGGATGCCATTAAAACCAAAAAAACCAGTGAAATTATGGGAATATTAGCTTTAAAGCATGAGTAAAGTAGCCTGTAAAATATTACAGAGTTCTAGAAGAATTACATTTACCTTTAGGCGTCTCATTCATTTTAAAACATTCTAAAGTGCATGAAACACTTCTCTAACCTTAACAGTGCAAAATCACATTAGTCTGGTTCATATTTGACTACAGTGGTGAATAGTTGAAATGAGAACACTGACAGTATGAGAATAGAAGCTCTTCACCTACAAACACATTCAGTATTCACATTCTGCACCATTAATTCTAAGAAAACAAAATACATTTTTTCTTCTAAATAATCTTGCTTGTTATTATCATTTTTTACCAAAGTACAAAACAGTTACCACAAGAGAACAAAGGCAAACTGGCTATCAGCAGAAACAAAATAATCAAAGACTTCTTTATATTCTTTCCCCACAGTCCCCACGTAAGAAATCCCTGTAGAACTATGAACCGAGCCTAAAAACTTCTGTTTTCTGTAAACTACCAGAATCCTATGATGGAAAGAAAGAAATTTTTCTCTTTTAGGTAGCTTAAAGGTTTATATTCTGTACCTCTGGCAAGTATGACACTAAAATTTCAGAAATAATAACGCAAGTGAAATTTTACTTTTAAAAGGAAATTTAAATACTCAGACTACCTTTCCATTTGCTAATTCAGCTGACTTTGAAATAAGTATGTCCTGTAGCTATATAGCTGATACTAGTGCTTGGATTTCTAATGCTGACAGTTAAGGGAAATATTGCTTTTACCATCTGGCTTTTATGATTCCTCTAGAATAGTCTGGTACATATCAAAATACTATCAAGTTTTTAACTTCTGTTCTATTGGCAACATATTTTTCCTTATGGCTGAGTCTCCCATGTGAAAACAAATTATAAAAAGTGTTTCTGTTTCCATCTCTGAAATAGTTGTATAATCTATTGGCACCCCCTCACCTGTTAGAAGGTTTAAAACTCAATTAAAAGGTAAGTTAACTCTAGACAGTGCTGTAATTGTTACATATGAACAAAAGGCAAAGCCAGCTTCAACCAGAAGTAAAAATGTTTGCGTTGTAATCCATGTTGCAATTATTTTCATTGGAATGCCTTTACAAATAGCATAGTAAAGCAGTAGCGAATAATTCAAACGAAAAAGCACCTGTTAACTTATCAGAGCTAGTTCACTGTTTAAATAAAAAATGGTGACATCAGCCATGAACTGCAGTGTCTTCACAATTCCTTTTATTCCCTATTACATTTCTAAAGGGACTAAATAGGAATGTTTTAATAAAAAGCTATGGAGAAAGACAAATCTAAATCTGTTGGTGCTAGCAAGAGAAGAGAGATTTCTATCACCATGTATCACACTGACACTTGAAAAAAACAACAGGCTTTCTCTATTATTAAAGGTTTATCTCCAGTTTTCTCCTGGTTTTATGGAATCTCAGCAAATTAATATTTTTTCAAAGTTTTTGAGAAGACTGTTATTTAACAGCACCATAACATTTTTATTCTCTCTTAGAAAAATGGGCATAATTTAAATATGAAGACAGATTATGTTAATTTCCATAAAAATCAGTGTTATGATTCCAGAAGCCTTCCATTTAATTCTTCATTCATTTTTCTCTTCAAGCATAGGAATCTGTGAGCAGAATAGGTTTAGCATAATCATGTCTAAGTTATGTCTTTTTCCTTGGGTGAATTGAAAAAATATGAGAGGAGTCAGTCTGAGAGAAACATGGAGGCAGCTGATGAAAGAACAAGTCTTTTCACAATAAAATGACTACTTTTTATTAATATCTTTCTCAACATTTTTTCGTTTAAAGTATGTGAAAAATTTCATTTTATATTTTCAATACACATAGCTTTTTTTCCAAAACCTTTCATTTTACCTCGCGTACCAAAATATGCAGAAAGGAAAAATCATACATTGTCTAAACTGAAGGAAAGCAAATCTACATATCACCATTATTTCTAGCCAATGAATTATTTCTGTTCTAAGATGTTCTATAATATTTCTCATGAAGGTTAAGTCTTAATAGGAAATGTGTTTTGCATCACAAATACCTCATTTCCTATGTTATTATATATAGCCTATTCTTGCAATTAAAAAATAGTAGCAAAGAGACTATTTACACTGACTTATTTCACATGTCTACTTGAAGGAATATCAACAAGCAATGTAAGGTACCAATATAGCCACTGGCTGTTCCAGCAAGCAACAGAGTATCCGAGGGTGGAGGTAGCAGACACTTATGGTACTCATACGAAAGGAGTTTTAAAGCTCTTCTTTCCCTACCTCTCCAGCTGTGAGTCACTGGGGTTTGTCTCCACACTGCTATTCTAACACAACAGAGCCATCACTGGCACATTTCAAACCTGATCAATTAAATTATTAAAGATACCTCTCCCCTCAACATATTTTTTTAGAGAGCTGCTTTAATGCATATCATTGCACTTCTTTGATTCACAGCCTGGTCTCCAGATGCAGCTGACAGAACAGCGAATTGCTGCACAGGAAAAACCTGGTGAAGGACAGATGGGGCAGATGAGCACTCAATTGGTTTTATCACTACTGCCAGCATCAACTAAATGCCTGTGAGGTTTGCATCTTACCTTTCTCCAGCTGTAGGAAGATGATGTCTAACTTGAGCTTCAGTGTCAGACATACTTAAAATGAGGTGTAGTAATTTGGACTATCCAATTGGTTATGCTTACACACAGAAAGCTTGGATTCTATTTAAACATGGTGAAATTAATTTCTCTCAACTAACACTGATCCCTTGCAACTTTGGGTATTGCTAGCCAGAGCTTTTGCTGGGTTTCCGTTAAAACACAATGCATTCAAATTTTGCTTTTTCTTCATGTGTGTTTCATCTGTTAAAACTAAAACTTATGCAAAAATAAACTATTCAGACCCATAAAATGAAGATCAAACATTATTTCATTTTAGTCAGTATGCAGTTGATTTTCCAGTAAAAATATAGATGGGAGCTTATTCTTTCCGAGATTTTTAAAAAAAACAAGCACATTCCAGGTACTCATTGGTCCAGAAATAAGAACTATGTTTTATCACCTATCTCTATTTATACAAACAAAGTCTTTTTTCACATACCATTACTCAAGATGCTATGAATCACAACACCATTTGGATGTGATTGAAGTGATCTTAAAGAACAGTGACATTTTCAAAATTATTTTTAAACAGCTATGTAATAAACATCTGCAAAAAACCAAAAGCACAGTTATTTCTTGAATTTCTGATTTATCTGTCTATTATTACACAAATACTTCATTGGTCTTTGGTTCCTGTGCACACACATCAAGGTAAAAACACCAAAACTTTAACATCAAAGATATTCAAAGACTTGCTAGTTGCAAAAATTACCTAGGGAGAGCTTTGAACACTTCAAGGCATCTGTCTTCCATTGATTTCAATAGGTTTTGTGGGAATAAGCACTTTTTGAAGTTTCAGGAATTGCCTAGTTCAGTCTGCAGGTACCTGTGTGACTCCATTGAAAGTAACTTTGTCTCCTGGGATAATAGTTACTTCCAAAAAATAGGCACAGGGTATTTTCAGAATTTTGAACTAGATGTGCAGCTGAGATTCAGACCTTGTCAGTATAATTCAGTATTCCTAAGATACCATAAATCGTTTATTGAGCTATTTATTGCTTAACTATTTCTATACATCAAATGCAATAACAGGCATGATAGTCATAGTAGTGCTCAAAAATGCAGCAACACTTCTTCCATTTTAAAAATGGTCAAAGAAGAGGGCTAAGGGGGACATTTTATTTTAAATCTAGGTTTGTACCTTACTAAAAACAGAACATATGGTAAAACAGAATATATGGAAAAACAGAATATACAGGAAGATTTATTTGAACAGCGTTATGAAAAATCCTGATGTTTTCGAAGTTGCACTTGTGCAAGAATTTTGTAGACCACTTTTGAGGAAACGGAACTGATGTTGTTTTGAAGTTACTTTTCTTTCTCTGGCGTGCTTGAACAGAGATCCAATTGTTTGCATGCAATATCCTCAGAGAAGCAGGACACATTTAATAAAATATAATATAAAGTGTGCAAAAATCTAAAAAACATGTTTTGACTTTACTTTTACTTTGTTTTCTTCTTTACTTGAGTTAAATAAGTAATTTTATTTTAAATATTACCATGCTATTCTGCAGGCATGTTAGCACTAATTTTATGATCTGACGTTTTATCTGCCAATAGGATAAAATGGAAGATAGTTTTAAATATTCTGGTTTACACATCCTAGCAAAAACAATGTTTGCCATTAATGAGTTACTTTGCTATCTAAAATACAATGAAATGCAGAGCTACCAGAGAAATTCTTTCCCTGCTGCAGCTTTCACCTACAAAACATCTATATGAACAGCAGCAGATACATATACCTTTAAGACAGCATATCATTAAGAGAGGAAACAAAAGTTAAAAATCATACATCGAAAGTAATGCTTCCATATGTGGAAGTAAGTAATGCTGAAAATGTCAGCAGCTTATTTGCATTATCAAATTAGTACATGAATTTTGTGCTGTGTACTTGCCTCAAAGGCAAAAGTACCTATCCACTTATGCTTAAAATACCATAGGGGTGGGAAAGAAAGAACCTATAACACAACTGTAATGTAATATATTAAAGGACATTAACCTACTTCTATGGAAAATGCACGATTAACCAATGAAAAATAGATAGTAAAAATATGCAAAAATTATGTAGGGATCTATCACTGAAAAATTGAGACTTTTTTCCGCTGTTGTTAGTATGCTAATTCTTTTTTTAATAGTTTATCTTTCAAACTTGCAAGCTGAAACATCAAAAGTCTAGGTTCATATCCTATCAAATTAATTACTAAAAAGACCTCAGCAGTTTTTGGTAGTAATCCACAGCCTGGATCTCTGGCACTGTCACATTGCAAATCTTTGTAAATCTATGTAATTCAATTTAAAAAAAAAAAAAAAAATCTAAAAAGGAGAGAGATTGAAGGCTTTTGTACAATTCTTGAAGACAACTGCAGATAAAATAACTTTGTGTGTAGCTTCTAAATGAATTCAAAATACATAAATTCAAATTAATTTTCAGCTGAATTTGTGAATTGATTCACAAATATGGTATTAAAAAGAGAATTAAAAGAAAGAAATTGGTTTCCACAACAACCAGTTCCACTGACATCACCATGACAATCTAAATAGTGAAACAATATTTTGGACACTTTTCTCTACTCAATACGTTTATGCATCAGGAATAGTAAGAATGCCTTTTCTATCCATAACTTTTCTCTTGGCTTATATGGATCCTAAATTCTAGCAACAAAAACCCCAAACTTGCAAGCACTGATTTATGGATTAAAAGAATTATCATCATAATTTTATAGAGATAAGCAAAAAAGCCTGTTGTAGTTTTGCACAACACAAAATTTCAAAGGAAATCACCTGTCACAACAGTGAATGGTTCACAAGTAACTTCAAGGCTCTTCCTTCATTATTTAACACAAATAAGGTTTAAAATAAATGGGATTGAAATATTGAATGTTTTCCTTGCAAAACTATAATCAGCTTTGCAGCACTGAATTGAATCCATTTCAATAAGAAAGATAAAAAATAATTACATTAAGGCAACTTTAACTGCACAGAAGGCAGTTTAGTGGGATACACTGCCTGGAAACACTGTGGCCTTCTTCTTTGACAGGCTCCTAGGAAATCCTCCCTCTTGAGTGGAAACATAGACATATATTTAACTGTGTGATGGGACAGCAGTATGAGCCAATAAATTTTCTTTCCACCCAGTGAATTCACTATAGTTCTCTGAGCTAGTCAAACCCTGGGTAAACTCCTAAGTGCAACCTCCAGTACGCGTAAGTTCCCTACACATTAGGTACAACCCAACAGATTCAGAGAAATGAACTCTGCTCAACCTTAGCAGAGTTTCTACTCAACCTTGTTTCTATTCACTGCCCAATCACATGCAGTTGCAAAGTCTCTCCAGCAGGTAGGGTAAACAATTATAACAAGGGAAAATCTGCCTCCCTGCCTACCTTGAAAAGCAAAGACAATCTATGGAAATTTATCCTGTCTTCCACTGGTTCACAACATAATTCTGCAAAGCTCAACCTGGAGGCTGGATTGACTGTTATCGGTACCTACAAGTTGCCCTTCAATCTGTCTTTAGAGAAAGGAGCAGGGGAACAGGGTGACAGAGGGACACAACTCCTCCCCCACTACTCAGCAAAGCCCAGGAATCCTGGTATGCACTGTCCTCAGAAATAAGTGGTAATAGTTTCCTTGCCCCTGACACTACTAGGGGTTATTTTGACACTTCATGCTGGTTGTCTGCTTTTGCACTTGCTTTAGTCCTCAGGCTTTGCATTACAATCATGCATGCATTGAATATGCTCTTTGAGCCTCTGCAAGTGTAGATAGCATTTAAAGTCCATATTTTTCCTTTATCTGAGTTCCAAATGATCTACTTCTCAATGAAAAAACAGCTAAGTGTTGTAGTTGATTGAAGCTGCAATTGAGTTCTGCTGAGATAATGGTCTGATGCCATCTCATAATTCCCAAGTATTGTATATTCCAGTACTTCTGTTTACTTACTTCCTACTCTACTGCCTACACCTAAAGACACTTTCTAGTTCATATACAGTCAGCATTTAACCCCCATTCCACGCTACATCCCTTCACTTTTCAAACGGCTCACTGCAATTCACTCAACAAAAGCCTGCCAAGCAGGCTGCCAGCTGAGCAGAGCTGCAGAGGAGCAGGTTGGGTTTGCATGCTTAGTTAAAGCCTCGCTGTTACAGTCCAAGTGTTAACCGTAACTCACAGACTGTTCAAACAGCCTTTCTCCATCCAGCCCTCTGATGAGCAGGGCATCAGAAATGAGTCAACACTCCTCGGGGAGGCTGAACTCCCTGTATGTGCTGTTCTTCGGATGGTGATTCACATCTCCTGACATTTAATCATCAAGACCTATCTCTGTCCATATGAGTGCTCCTTTTTCATTTCAGTGCAAAATCCAGGAGACCAACCTGTCGGACCATGCAGCGGAAGACAGCAGAGCAGTGTAAGCACAAGAAGGAACAGTTATAACTAAAATATGTTAAAAACCTCCTAACTGGAAACTGTCTCAAAAAAAGAGAGCTAAAGGGGAGATGAAGCAAAGAACATCACAGTGCAATTAACACCTACCACACATTTAAAGGGGGCAATCAAAACTCCCTGTTTACCTGCCACTGTACTAAAAGGTTTGACCTTTTATTTCACCAATACTTTCTCGGTAGGAACTTCATGTTTTTATGCTTTGAAACACTTAGGATTGAAACAGTCACAGAAAATATAAACAAATTACGTATAGATCAAACTTTATTGTCTTGGATGGACAGGTTAACTGGAATCTTCCATTCAGAGTCCAAAACTTTATTCAAAGCTAAACCTGAGGAATCTTTTATACTTCTGGCAAACACTGCTGCAACAGCATTGCAGAGATACAGTTAAGATGAAGTTACTGTCTTCAATTTCTGTAACAAGAAAACTAGGAACTGAGTATGGAAAGATTTTCCTGTTTTTAAAAAACAAAAAATACTGGTTTTGATGGGGCTACATACAGTGAAATGGCTTTATCTTTTATTATGAGGATTTAAAAACAACATCAGCAATTAAATACCTAGGCTAACAGAATCTGCCATTTTCCATGCAATATTTGCAACTGTGATGTACCCATCCTTTGCAGTTTCTACCACTGAAGCTTTGCTCCTGGCAACCTGCATTTTGTAGCACCAATGCTGTATCTTTTGAAAAAGAGGGTTTGTTTTTTGGGTTTTTTTATTATATGTATGCTTGGCTGCTCCAATTTATCTGTGGTGTGATGTTTGGGGAACAGCCATCGTTCAGCTGTTAGCAGCTTTCCCTGACATTCCCCACACTGTCCTCATTGATGATACATGCTGCTAAATTTGACTGCAGATAAACCTGGGATGCTTAAAGAGACATTTTCATGAGGTAATGGCTCTTATTCTTCAAGCAGAAGGTGGATGGAGCTGCTGAAATCTGCAATTGTTTTTATTTTGTCTGAAGGAAAGCAAGTCTCCATCATTCAGACAAGTAAACCCCACACCTCTTTGGCAAATACGGTATCCTGTGTTGTTCATTTATCTGCCTACGTGGTTGTTTGAGGTCTATACAGCAGCTCTTATGCCAAAAAACACATTATAAGTTTAGCTTTCTTTGTCTCTGAATGCCAGCTATACCTAAGAGATATTCATCCTGTCTGGGTCCCATCCAGAGTCAGTGTAAGACATGCAATTAAAGATTCATATTCATTGTCCTTTTATCATATATCTAAACTAGTGAAAAGAAAACCTGTGTTTTTTGACAAAAGGGACTGCAGCTCAGCCTCCCATTAAATACCTTAAAAAAGTAACAGTTGCAATACTGCTGCTTTCCATGCAGAGAAAGGAAAGCAGAAATGTCTAAATATCAACTTATTTCAGCATGCAACTAGTTTTGAAGAGGCAATGATTTTCTGAAGCTTTTGAATCAGGTTGTATGACAGTAGCTGATACATTTTGATGCAACAGAAAATTGCATCTTTTCTTCCTGAGCTATTTCTGTACTGATTAGGAATTTTTCTGAGATTTCTGTATGTACAGAAAATAAGGTAAACTGCTGTTTTGAATTGAAAAGACATTTCTTTAAAAGGAGTAAAGTGGAACACAGACACTTGAGTTATTAAATACGACAAATACATTTTTGATGCTTTGTGTTAGACTTTGAGCACTCACATACATGCTACTATCCTCTGATCCAAATCCTTGTAAGAACAAAAATATAATCACACATTGTCACTATGATGCAGATCACACCAATTCTGTTGCATGTCTGGCATGAGAACTATCTGATCATCTGATAAAAAGTCCTCTTTCACACTTACAAATACCCATAATATGTTAATATAAGTCACATTTACTCTCTGAACATTTTAACTATCCGGTGTAAAAGAAAGACCTGGAAGAAGAGAGTCTGCAGGTCTCAGGATACTATTATATGGAAGTTTTTGGTAGAAGTCTATTTTAGTATAAAAGTACATTGCTTATTACATATTTCCAGATGTTCTCTTCTTCCTTGGCCTCACACCAAGTATTCTGTATTCTGTCTGGATTAGTGCACTTCAAGGTGTGAGTTAAGGGGCAGAGGGCACTTCTGACATAACGAGGGCCACACAGTTGATCAGCACACTTGCTGTTCTACACCCACGCTCTGCCAGTATCTGTCTGCTACATAACAGCCTGGAGTGCCTTAGAGCAGCAGGGAGCTGCCAGAGAGAAACCACCAGAGAGGGCTCGTGGGTGGTCAAAAGAAAAAGATAACTTGAAATAGACAACCAAGAAATATCATGCAGTTCCAGCTCAGACTAAATTCCAATTTCCACCTAATGAAAATGAAGGGGTTATATGTAAAGGACACACACCCTAGGGAGATAATATCTGAAGTGTGTTAAAAGCTTCCCTGTAGACATAAACACTGAAATCTGCAGTCTTTTGTTCTATCACCACAGGCCCAGTAGATTTTAAAAATGCAGATGCAAAAGACAACAAACTACACACTTCAGCTATTGCTATGGATGAAAAAATGGATATGTGGTGATTACGTGTACTTGCGGCCCAGAAAACCAACCATATCTTGGGCTGCATCAGAAGAAGCATGGCCAGCAATCAAGGGAGGTGAACCTTCCCCTCTACTCTGGTCTGGTGAGACCTCATCTGGAGTACCATGTCCAGCTCTGGAGACCTCAGTACAAGAAAGACACAGACCTGTTGGAGCAGATCCAGAGAACACCACATAAATGATCAGAGGGCTGGCACACCTTTCCTATAAGGAAAGGCTGAGAGAGTTGTTTAGCCTGAGGAGAAGGCTCTGGGGGGACTTAATTGCAGCTGTTTATTGAACTTGTAAGATAGATGCAGATAAACATTTTAGCACAGGCTGTTGTAGTAGCACAAGGGATAATGGTTTGAAACTAAAAATGAGTAGATTTAAACTAAATGTAAAGAAGAAATTTTTTATGATGCAAGTGATAAGGCACTGGAACATGTTGCCCAGAGAAGTGGTAGATGACCTATCCCTGGAAAAATTCAAGGTCAGGTTGGGTGGGACTCCTAGCAACCTGATCTAGTTGAAGATATCCCTGCTCATTGTGGACTAGATAGCCTTTAAAAGATCCCTTCCACCCCAAACCGTTCTATGATTCTGTGAGCCTACCCAAGAAAGGTTATGGGGGACTCTTTATCAGGGACTGTAGTGATAGGACAAGACATAAGAGTTTTACATTGAAAGAGGGAAGATTTAGATTAGATATAAGGAAGAAATTATACACTATCATGGTGCTGGGGCACTGGAACAGGCTGCCCAGAGAAGCTGTGAATGCCCCCTCCCTGGTGGTTTTCAAGGGCAGGTTCAAATTCGGCTTTGGGAAAACTGGTACAATAGAAGATGCCTCTGCCCTTGGGAGGGGGTTTGGTACAAGGTGGTCTTTAAAGTTCCTTCCAACCCAAACCAATCTATGATTCTAAATGGAGTTAAAGTGAATACATTGAAAACCATCCATGAACATACATTTGCAGTTCACTGGTATGAACCATGTTTTCTACCAAATGTGCATATTATTGATCTATTTTGCCACCATAGTAAAGGTTTTCTATCCCATTTTGCCAGGTTAAAAGGCTGAAAGGCTCAAGTAAGAACATTTTGCTGCTAACTGTTCCTATAACAAGTGAGTAAAAATACATTGAAAATTGAATGCTCCAGTGAACAATCTAAAACTCATTCAGAAAATGGATTTTTTTTTCCTCAATATTTTTACCACAAAGCTTCTGTTCTGTTAATCAAATAAACAGAGCTACTACACCAAAAATAGTGTACCAGGTTCAATAGCCCTACTATAGAATGAATGTATTGAAAAATATATGATAAGGTAAGGCACACAGTCACAGCCTGAAAGCGTTTGTGATAACATCTCCTAATATTCATCCAGCTAATACAATTCTATCTACCAAACACTGACAAATGCACATACACCCTACAGAGACAACTGCAAAGTATGTGAGAGCCTGACCCAAAATCATGTCTCTATTTACAGCTCTTTGTTTAATTCACCTGTTGAGGGGTACTGAAGAGACACCTAAACCGTAACAAACTGAAGTCCAAGACATATTATGGCTTTGCAGCTATAAATATAAAGCAGAAATTCACTCTATTTTCAGAAATCTATGAATATTTGGAAGAATTTTATGAAATTTAAAGGAAATCTCAATGAATAGCAGAAACCACTTCAAACTGTTGTTTAAGACTCTGTCTTGACTCAAATGCTTTTTAAAACTGAGCGATGCAGTGACACTGCATGGGAGACAGCAATGCAGTGACACTTCTCATGGAAGACAGTACTTAAGGGCAAGGGAGCCCACGAGGGCTGGGAGCTTTTCAAAAAGGAAATCCTAGGAGCTCTTCAAAAAGAAAATCCTAGCAGCTCAGTAGAAAGCCATCCCCGTGTTCTGGAAAAAAAGCTGGCAGGGGAAAAAAACAGCTTGGTTCAACAGAGAGGTCTTGAGCAATATCAAGAAGAAGGGGAATGTTTATGGGCTTTGGAAGAGGGGACAGGCCTCTTGGGTGAACTACAGGAGGGAAGAGAGGTTGTGTAGGGAAAAAATCAGAGGGGCTAAGGCTCAACTAGAAATCAGGTTGGCCAAATCTGTGAAAGATAACAAAAACCATTTCTATAAATATATAAATAATAAAAGGAGGACAAGGGAGACCATACAGTGCCTGTTGGACACAGAAGGACCAACAGTGACAAGGGATGAGGAAAAGGCTGAGGTACTTAATGCCTTCTTTGCCTCAGTCTTAAATTTTAAAGAAAGTTGCTCCCTCTGTGTACAAACCCCGGAACTAGAGGAGCAAAACGAGGCTCCCATTTTCCAAGAGGAGGTGGTCAGAGCCTTGCTTGCCCAACTAGACACCCACAAGTCTATGGGATTCACCCTAGGGTATTGAAGGAGCTGGCAGATGTGATGGCCAAACCCCTTTCCATCATTTTCCAGCAGTCCTGGAAGACTGGGAAAGTTCCACTGGACTGGAGGCTGATGTTGTGCCCGTCTACAAGAAGGGTCACAGGGAGGATCAAGGGAACTACAGGCCAGTCAGTCTGAACTCAGTGCCAGGGAAAGTCATGGAACAGGTGATCTTGAGTGCTATCATGAAGCACATACAAGAGAAACAGGTGATCACACCCAGTCAATGCGGGTTTACAAAAGGCAGGTCTTGCTAAAATCACCTTCTATAACAAAGTGACTCGGCTGCTGGAAGAGGCCTGGGGGTGTTGGTCGACAACCGACTGAACATGAGCCAGCAGTGTGCCCAGGTGGCCAAGAAGGCCAATGGCATCCTGACTTGTATCAGAAATGGTGTGACCAGCAGGTCCAGGGAGGTTATTCTCCCTCTGTACTCAGCACTGGTGAGGCTGCTTCTTGAATACTGTGCTCAGTTCTGGGCCCCTCACCACAAGAAGAATGTTGAGGCTCTGGAGGGAGTCCTGAGAAGAGCAAAGAATCTGATGAAGGGGCTGGAGAACAGGCCCTATGAGGAACGGCTGAGAGAGCTGGGGTTGTTTAGCCTGGAGAAGAGGAGGCTGAGAGGAGACCTTATTGCTCTCTACAACTACCTGAAAGGAGGTTGTAGGGAGGAGGGAGCTGGGCACTTCTCCCAAGAGGGGATGGCCTCAAGTTCCACCAGGGGAGATTTAGGCTGGAGATTAGGAGGAAGTTTTTCACAGAAAGGGTCACTGGGCATTGGAATAGGTTGCCCAGGGAGATGGTTGATTCACCTTCCCTGGAGGTGTTTAAGGCATGGGTAGACAAGGTCCTGAGGGGCATGGTTTAGTGTTTGATAGGAATGGTTGGACTCGATGATCCAGTGGGTGTCTTCCAACCTGGTGATTCTATGATTCTATGAACTACAATAAACATGTCATAGGGAACACTTTTTTTTTTTTTTTTTGGCTGCTTGTGATATGTTTTTCATTTAAAAGCCCATTTTCCAGCTATGAGATGAGTGGTCTGAATGAGTTCATGGAATAGACCATTATGATATTTTTAAGTGCATATTGAATCATTCCATCTGTTTTGCAAGTAAGCAAGATCATCACCTCAAATAAGAAGAAGGGAAAAACAGGGAAAAGCATGAAGAGTCTCATTCTCCGTGATTGCAGTGTGCAGTACTAGAAACAGGTTGCATTAATGCAGTCGTCTTAAAATCTAACAGAGAACAGGAGTGGAAAATAGGTGACATAAGAGAAAAAAAACAATGAAGGGAGCTTAACGAGTTGGATCTTTCTGGCTTTTAAATTAAATTCTGTATTTCTACTTTCAGAGAGGAGACACTCTTCTTTGGCAGAATTGGACTGAGCAACTCAGGTGTGGCTGGGTAAATATCTCTGTCTTTAGGTTTCCTAAAGGTTTTCATAGAATCATAGAATAATAGTTAGAGTTGGAAGTGACCTTGAAGATCATCTAGTTCCAACCTCCTTGCTATGGGCAGGGACACCTCCCACTAGATCAGGCTGCCCAAGGAACCATCCTACCTGGCCTTAAATACCTCCAGGGGTGGGGCATCCACATCTTCCCTTGGTAACCTGTTTAAGTGTCTCACAATGTACATGGCAAAGAAATTTTTCCTAATGCCTACTCTAAATCTGCCCTTCTCCAGTTCATACTCATTCCCCATCATCCCATCAGCACAAGCCTTTATGAATAGTACCTCTCTAGCTTTTTTGTAGGCTCCTTTCATGTATTGGAATGTTGCTATAAGATCTCCTCAGAGCCTTCTCCTCCCCAGGCTGAACAAGCCCAACTATCTCAGCTGGTCATCATATGGAAGGTTCTCCAGCCCTCAGATCATCTTTGTAGGACTCCTCTGGATCTGTTCCAACAGCTCCATATCTTTCTCACATTGAGGATTCCAGAACTGGGCACAGTGCTCCAGATGAGCTCTCACAAGAGAGGAATAGAGAGGCAGAATCACTTCCCTCGACCTGCTGGCCATGCTTCTTTTGGTGCATCCCAGGATACAGTTGGCCTTCTAGGGTGTCAGTGCACTTTGACTACTCATGTCGAGCTTCTCATCAACAAGCACCCTGAAGTCCTTCTCTGCAGGGTAGCTCTCAATCACAGCATCCCCCATTGTGTAATGAGAATGGGGATTGCCCCAACCCAGGTGTAGGACCTTGCCCTTGGCCCTGTTGAATAACATGAGGTTCTCATAGGCCTACTTCTCCAGCCTGTCCAGGTCCCTCTGGATGACATCCCACTACACCACTCAGCTTGGTGTCATCTGCAGTACCTCAGGTACTGCCTCATATCCCCTTTGGGATTCACATAAATCATTTCAAGGATAGGGAGAACCACCCTTCTTAACCATAAGATTCTCCTCCTTTCATATCACTAAGTCTTCTGACTCACTCTCACTATCCTGCCTCAACTGTAAACTCGTCTGCCTTTCTCTTTCAAAAACATCTTGCAAGCTACCTTGTAACTTTCTATTAATCTACCTCTCATCTGTCAGGGTCTTCTCTGAATGCTCTCTTCTAGTTCATTCAAATCCTTCAGGTCTATGCCAATCTGCACAAAAGCCCAAGAGATCTTCAGGACAGCTATGCTCCTTGGAGCGCCTGTAGAGGCTACCTTTGCCACCCGCCAGAGCTGTTCTGAATGCCACTGAAATAAAAGGTAAACTGGATATTCTCCACACCCCACTGAACACCACAGGCAAACTTCTGTCTTCTACACCATCTGCACAGTCTCTGCCACCATGGTCCAGGAGAACTGATCCAGGATGCACTTAGAACCAGAAATCTCAACAAGTCCTGTTGATCCACCCTGCACATTATCCATGTTATCCCACTTGGAGACAGACAGTTGCTGGCCTGGTAGAACTGATTTCCTCCACTGCTTGCCTTTAGGTTGCTCACACAGACCTTTGCCTTCCAGCAGTCTCTGCCCAGATGCTCCAGTAGCCTTAGACCAGTGTGAGTCTGCCCTGGGGGAAAATTCCTTCCTGATCCCAGAGCTGGCAATCAGCTGCTCCCTGAGCATGTGAGCAAGATCTGCCTCCTTGTCCCACAGGCTGGTCATGCCTCCCAGGAGAAGCCACAGCCCTGTTCTCCCTCAAACTGGAGCCATCTCAGAGGTTTCTGAGAGTGGCTAAATGGCTCCACTCTGACTCACCTTGCCTGGAGACAGTCCTTCCTGCACCTGCTGGGATGCAAGTGGAGGTTCCAAAGCACTGGGAACCCTTGCAACACATCTGCATCCCATTTCTTACAGCTGCAGCTGCCCTTGGCTCCACAGAGGAAGAGGACAGCAAGCTCTGCAGTTCTCCTCAAGAATGCTTTCCCTTTGTTACAAAAGGTTATGAGCCTCATCATAGCATTGCTAAATGGAAAACCCTAATGAATCCCTCATTTCAATTTGGTTTTGTTTATTCCCATCCCTTGGAGTACCTTTCTTTTGCCCTTAATAACAGGTTGGTTCACATGCAAAAAAGTGTTGACCGTGCTTTTAAGTTGACTTATTTAGAGAGGCCTATGATTTGTAAGCAAATATGCTTATAGACTTGAATACTACCACAAATAATACATTTTACTTCACCTTTATACAAAAGAGGAAAAGAAATTAGAGGCTTAAAAACTAATGAAATAAATAAAAATCCTGGCCTAAACATTGACGTTAGCAGGGAGTAATCCTGGTCAAACACTGTACTTTTTACAGAAAATATAGGGGTTGGTGAATTTCTGTTCTTGACTTGGTTAAGTTTCTTACTGTCTAGAGAACCATAACCAAGCCAGACAGACACACAGAATTATCTCTAGCCAACAGTTAATTAATCAGATATTCAGCAATTCACTAATTACTGGGCATTACTTCACTTACTTGGACTTCCTAGAAGCATACAACACTAGATACAGTTAGAATATTTTCTTCAAATTTTGAGCTCCCCCATGTCCATACACAGAAAAATTTCATCACAGTAGACATTTACTAACAAAATGGGGAAGAACAAAGGGCCCAGAGGTTCTCAAAGGAGCAAGTGTGGAATGAAAACAAAAAAGCATACAATTCCTGCTAGCTCATCACCACCACTCTGTGACTTCTGCCCTCATTGCCCCATTAAACCAGTTGTGGGTCTTTTCAGTCTTTTCAAGGTTGGGTGTTATCCAGGAGACTGGATTCTCAACTCCTCTTCTTCTTCCATCTCTCTCTTTTTTCCACTTACGCTGAGTTTTTGTTATGTTAGGGTATGGGGGTTTTTTTAATTTAATCTTGGTGTGGAAAAATGCAAGGAATAAATAAGGAGAAAAAATAATAAGGAGAGAAAAGCAAAAATTTCATTTTAAGACAATCAGGATTAATGTTGGCATTTCTCCATATCCAGAGGGGGGAAAAACCCATCATGTAATATGAGAAGCTACTGAAATATTTTCTAAAATCAAGCTATTTTAAAATTTTAAGTCAATAACTTTGAGTTTTTTCTGGGCAATTCTTACTACTCAGAAATACCAGGAAGGCTATTTAACTATTTTTAGTTGTACAAAAAAAAATCTGTGGCATTTTTAAACATTTTCTTTCAATTTCCAGCATTAATTTTTGAAAATAGTTGCTTGCTAACAAATAATTTCTCATTTAAATAGTTTTGTGTCCATCCAAATCTCTTTTGTAAGCCATTACAACAACTCAAGCTATGAAAAGCTTAGCACATTGCAATCATTAAGAGATATATTTCAGCCCAAACCTGTCAGAGAGGAAAGCTAAGAAAAAGTAGGTCCTCTTCCTGAGCCAGAAAAAAAAGAGAAATCACAAATAACTTCCTGTGTAGTTCAGTAGAGTGAAGGAACACAAATGTACTTTCTTCCAATTAGACTCTCCTCATTTAAGAAAAGCCAACATTTGTTTAACCAAATAGGAAAAATAAAGACTCTGGGCACCTGACTGCAAAAGATTCATACTAATATTTTTCTGCATAAGATGTTGAGCTGTCACAGTCAAAAATTACCAAAGGTTACAAGTCCCAAAGGCCAAAAGTATACAAATACTTGCAGCTGCCACGTGGTATTTGTCATCTTCTCTTCAATCTTTCAGAAACCTATTAACTATCTCCCTGCCTGAATAGCTTTAAAATTATAAGAGCTACTAGCTCTTATATGTATATATGTATATATGACAAGTATTGAAACATGATGGCAAAATTCACTCGTGTGGTTCCTTCTTATTCTCAACTTAGAATCATAAAATCATAGAATCATAGAATAACCAGGTTGGAAGGGACCCATCATCTAGTCCAACCATTCCTATCAAATGCTAAACCAAGTCCCTCAGTGCCTCATCCACCTGTGCCTTAAACACCTCCAGGGAAGGTGAATCAACCACCTCCCTGGGCAGACTATTCCAATGCCCAATGACCCTCTGTGTGAAAAACTTCCTCCTAATCTCCAGCCTAAATCTCCCGTGGCAGAGCTTGAGGCCATTCCATCTTGTCCTGTCCCCTGTCACTTGGGAGAAGAACCCAGCTCCCTCCTCTCTACAACCTCCCTTCAGGTAGTTGTAGAGAGCAATGAGGTCTCCTCTCAGCCTCCTCTTCTCCAGGCTAAACAACCCCAGCTCTCTCAAACGCTCCTCATAGGACCTGTTCTCCAGCCCCTTCACCAGTTTTAATGCTCTTCTCTGGACTTGCTCCAGAGCCTCAACATCCTTCTTGTGCTGAGGGCCCCACAAATGAACACAGTATTCAAGGAGCGGCCTCGCCAGTGCTGAGTACAGAAGGAGAATCACCTCCCTGGACATGCTGGTCACACCATTTCTGATACAAGTCAGGATGCCATTGGCTTTCTTGGCCAACTGGGCACACTGTTGGCTCATGTTCAGTCAACTGTGAACCAACACCCCCAGGTCCCTCTCCTCCTGGCAGTTTTCCAACCAGACTTCTCCCAGTCTGTAGCTCTGCATAGGGTTGTTGTGCCCCAAGTACAGGACCCGGCATTTGGCCGTGTTAAATCTCATGCCATTGGACACTGCCCAGCAGTCCAGCCTGTTTAGGTCCCTTTGCAGAGCCTCCCTACCCTCCAACAGATCGACACTTGCACACAGCTTTGTGTCATCTGCAAAATTGCTAAGGGTACCCTCAATGAGCTCATCCAGGTCATTGATGAAGACATTGAACAGGGCTGGACCCAGCACTGAGCCCTGGGAAACACCACTTGTCACTGGCCTCCAGATGGATTTAACACCATTTACCACCACTCTCTGGGCCCAGCCATCCAGCCAGTTTTCTACCCAGGAGAGTGTGCGCCTGTCCAGGCCAGAGGCTGACAGTTTCTGAAGCAGAATACTGTGAGAAACTGTGTCAAAGGCATTACTCAAGTCCAGAAAGACCACATCCACAGCCTTTCCCTCATCCAGCAGCCGAGTGACTTTGTCATAGAAGGCGATCAGATTGGTTTGGCAAGACCTGCCTTTTGTGAACCCATGTTGACTGGGCCTGATCACCCGGTTCTCTTGCATGTGCTTCATGATAGCACTCAAGATCACCTGTTCCATGGCTTTCCCTGGCACTGAGGTCAGACTGACTGGCCTGTAGTTCCCCGGATCCTCCCTGCTGCCCTTCTTGTAAATGGGAACTACATCAGCCAGCCTCCAGTCCAGCGGAACCTCCCCAGTCTTCCAGGACTGCTGGAAGATGATGGAAAGGGATTTGGCCAACACATCCGCCAGCTCCCTCAAAACCCTAGGATGAATCCCGTCTGGCCCCATAGACTTGTGAGTGTCCAGCTGGGCAAGCAAGGCTCTGACCACCTCCTCTTGGACCATGGGAGCCTCATATTGCTCCTCTATTTCCAGGGTATCTACACAGAGGGAACAGCTTTCTTTACAATTAAAGACTGAGGCAAAGAAGGCATTAAGTACCTCAGCCTTCTCCTAATCCCTTGTCACCGTTGTTCCTTCTGTGTCCAACAGGGACTGTATGGTCTCCCTTGTCCTCCTTTTATTATTTATATATTTATAGAAATGGTTTTTGTTATCTTTTACAGACTTAGCAAGTCTGATTTCTAGTTGAGCCTTAGCCCCTCTGATTTTTTCCCTACACAGCTTCATTTCCCTCCTGTAGTCCACCCAAGAGGCCTGTCCCCTCTTCCAGAGCCTATATACATTCCTTTTTTTTCTAATGTCACTCAAGATTTCTCTACTCAACCAAGCTGGTTTTTTCCCCTGCCGGCCTTGTTTCCAGAACACGGGGATGGCTTTCTCCTGAGCTGCTAGGATCTCCTTTTTGAGGAGCTCCCAGCCCTCATGGGCTCCTTTGCCCTCAAGTACTGCCTCCCAGGAGACTTTGCCAAGCAGCCTTCTAAAGAGTTCAAAGTCTGCCTTCTGGAAATTTAATACTACTGTCCTGTTTACCACCCTCTTCACTTCACCTAGAACAGAAAACCCTATCATCTCGTGATCACTAAGTCCTAGGCATCCCCCTACTGCCACATCCCCCACAAGGCCCTCTCTGTTGACACACAGCAAGTCCAGGAGGGCATCTTCCCTTGTTGGTTCATTCACCAGCTGTGCAAGGAAGTTGTCTTCCATGCACTCCAGGAACCTCATAGACTGCTTCCTTTCTGCTGTATTGTACTCAACTTATTTTGTATTATTTAACACTGTTTGTCTCAAACTACTGTTTTGTCTCAATTACTGTGTTCAGGAGAATCCATGCAAATATTCTCCTTGCTATCCTGGTCAGGGGGTAAGAAGGGCTGAGAAATCTCATATTATCATCAATTCCTAAACTTCTTAGTCTTTCATGACTTGTTTTCTAACACAGGTGCTTCATCTGCAACCAGACAAGAGCAGCAATAGCTCACTCAGCAACCAGACAATCAGTGTGAATGTATCTTGGAAATTATGTAGGACAACAGGCATCAAAAAGGAATGCTTTTTAGTAGCTACACAAATTTAGCTGCATTTTCTGGATCAATAACATTTCTTTTCAAAGTTGCAGCCTTTTCTGATTTCAGTCAAGGTAGTGCTTCCTCCATTTTCTCAACAAAGATTGGCTGAAAGATAACTTCCTCACATTAAAGAGAGATGAGTCTGAATTGGGGTAATTCTTTTCTTCACTGGCTTTTCCAAGAAGAAAATACTTCTCATTGACTTACTTAAATCACCACACAAGAAAGCTAAAATGTTATCAATAATTTTCTAAAGCTTGTATGCTAGAATACATTTCTAGTCCCCTCAAATCAATATGTGCTCTAACATTTTGCCATTTTTTTTAATGAAAGCTGCCTGGAAACTAACAGACATTTTCCCCTCCCTGAGTTCCCTTGCTTTCTCCACATTATTACCTTTAAAATTAGCCATTTTTTTCCTGGTAAAAATAAATACTGCAATTTCCAGAATGTGAAACAACATTCAGACACAATTTTTGGAAATTCCAACAATGAGCCAAGTCATTCAAGTTTCTTTAGACTCTGTCACACAGTAGTTAGTGATTTTAAAGAATGTGGGGATTTTGGAGACATCTTCCATTACAAATGTATGAAGTTCACCACAAAGACTGAATAAAGAAGTTGTAATGACACACTAACACATTTTGATGGGGAATATTGTTTAAAGACATATACAATAGTCAACAAAAAGTAACATTTCCTATTGACTTGCAACCTAAGTTTTTTAAAAGGAATGTACCCTTTGCAAGTTTTATGTCTTTGTTCATTTACATGCCAAAATAATGGTAGCCAAAATGAGGTTATATTGCAGTTAAGCTACCAGAAAGTCTCATCTCACTTTTTGGGTGTGTAAATTCCTCAACAATTCTTTTTTTTTCTACATACTTTGAAAATAAACAGTCTTGGTAATTATGTCATCAAACCCCAATTTCTTTAAATGCAGGGAAAGATACATGTTAATCAAAGGGAAAAAAGTTGAATAAACCAGCAAGTGGTGTATTTTTCACTGTGAGCATTCAGGAAGAGAAGTGCAAATTATATAAAAGTCAAGAGGGCACTTGATACTGCATATTTCCAGCCAGTATTCATAGGTAATATTTAATACTCTTGATCTAATGGATATAGAGATACTACTTTGATTTAGGCACCAAACACTGAGTAAGCAAATAAAGCCTGCAATCAACAGGCTAGCAAGCCCATATCTGAAGCATTTAAAAGTTCATGAAAAGACAGGGAATAAAGTATGCCAGAAAAGATAGGAGAATAGGTTTTAAGCAAGTGTTGAAAGTCTTCTCTATGACATTAAACATAGTGAAGCATTATGCTGGAGAAGTCCTCAATATGCTGAATCAAGTTATTTTAGATGAGTTGGTTTATATTACAGCTGAAAAGTCACAGTTTACATAGATCATTGGTAACATATGTAAACTCCAACACAGAGATACAGAAGATATTTTCATATTAGCTGTAAAATCTTGAGGAATATAGAGGACATTCATCTGCTTCTGTTATGTCTTGTTACTAAGGCTATCTTTACTACCACAACGATCTCTTAATGGAATGCCCATATTTTCTTTCCACCCTGCTGGCATGACTTTAACTGCAGACAGTTGAATAATTCTCATTTCATCAATCATAAAGCAACGCTATCTCTAACCAACACTCTGCTACCTTATCTACACTTTTTTTTTTATCTTGGGACCATTATGCTACATTTCATAGAAGCACGACATCTGCTGTTTCAACACTGTAAGTTCTAATTGCTTGCAACTGTCACAGATTGCTTGCTGAAGTACCATTCAACATGTTGCAGAAGGTTGACATCGGGCTTTAAAGCACTACTACATGAACTTTAATTATGTTACTGAAGTAGCATCCTTCATTGTTTTCAGTGAAGTGTAAACTACCAGCATTTCCTTCTCAGCATTTTGTTAAAACACTCAAATACTTTCAGCTTTGAAAGTACACATGGAGATACCCAATGAATTATGTGTTCTCCCCTACCACTGAGCACTCTTTTGCTTCTCCACAGGAAAAAGAAAAAAAGATGAGTTGTCAGGCAGTAGAAACACTTGAAAGAGTTCTTAAGCCTCAACCATCAATAGCTATGAAAAGTTAAGGTGTGTTTTGACAGCACCTCCCTGGGCAAGTATTAACAGCACAAAACCATACCCATTCCCAGCTTGTCCACAAAATCACATGGATGTTGACTTAGTGTAAGCAATAAGAAAGTAGCTCCTATTAAGAAGCTTCTCAACAGCAACACAAAGATACCACCACCACTGAAGTTCTCCTGTGGAGGAGAAAGACATTTGAAGCAATTTGCTGACTATTGCTTTTAGAGTACAGATATATTACTTTCAGAGGATTTACTTTAGCTTAGAAATAAAAGCTCTAAAATTTATCTTCTTCTCTTTGAATGGTTCTCACACAAACAGCCCTGCTAATTACTGAGGGGGAAAATGGGGGAGGGCAGTGGCGGTATGTGTGTTCCTGTTGGTTTCAGCAGTTATTGAGCCACACCTGCTGGCACAGAGGAATCCTTACAGCAGCCAGCAGCAGACTGGGATAGCACCTGTGTTTGTGGCAGAAAACCATAATCAAAACCCACAACCACATGCAAGTTTCTGATTCCACATCATCTCCCTCAGGAAAGCTATGTTCTACAGCTTGCTTTTTTTGTGTGACAAATGTCAGGTTGGAATAAGAAGAACATCAGTATTCTTAAACATCTGATACTGAGGCATTCATTAAAATTCAGGACTGCACTCCCTCGTGTATACCATGACATTAGCTACCAGCTGCCTGAGGAAGGTTACCATGTTCACATGGAACAGAAATAAAATGAGGAGACTCAGAAAACAAGTCATGATTTTCATTTAGCTTAACTCTCCTTCAGAAGTACAGTAATAAATACATCCTTTAAATTATAACTTAGTAAAAGTGTGTCAATACCATAAATACTAAAACTAGCTATGTCTAAAACTATGCTAGACTACGTCAATATACTTGCACTACTACCTCTTTCTTCCTTGTGTAGTTATTTATGGTGCTAATTTTGGGAGGAGCAAGGGTTTGCTTGGTTTTAGTGCAGAACTAGATGGATAAGTGACAGAATAAGACAATTTTGTTATGTAACATTTAGAGTTAGGGACTAATTCTGAATAGTTTTTTACATCCTTTACACAATCCAATAAAAACTGCTTAGTCACCTCTGAGAAATGTGTAGAATACCTTCATCCAGTTCCTTATAATCTCCTTTTATAGTTGACAAAAATTAGCTAGAAGGCACAAAGACCGACTGGTTTTCAATAAAGAGCAGTAAAGACAAAGGACTGAACTCCATTAAAAATCCCTTTAAAATATGTTGCTTTGCTAAATAAGTGACATAATATTCACAACATTTAAAAGACTTCTTCATAGTACCAGCAAAGCAACAAAGCTTTACTTACAATGAGGTAGATACTGGTTTCATATTTAGAATTGGGAAAAAATACTCATTTATTATTTCCCTTTTGGGGGCATATTTGGAACTAACCCAAAACAAAGCAGATATTTGGAATTCAAATGACTACTTTAATTTGTAATGCATATCACCCCACCAGAGGTTGAGAGGATATGTCAGAGAAAGCATTGTTCTGTACGTGCCCTCTTACACTCTTTTGTAGGCACCTGTGCCAGGCCATTGTCAAATGGACAGTACGGAGTAGGTTTAGAGTGATCAAGACTGTTTGGTTAACACTGACACATGAGAGAAGAGGGAAAGCCACAGATGGGTAAAAAGTAATATAAAAAGGAAACAGCGGAAAAAATAATATTATTTTTGTTCCTGGAGTTCTCAATAGATTCCAAAATAGCACCATCCAAAATCTGCCAGAGGAATCTGATTTTTTGCAGTGAACTCAAAACTGAACATATATAAGCAATAGTGACCCATATACTCGTCCCAATAAAATGGAAAACTCAGAAGAAAGATTTTTCATCCCTCATGAACTCATACTATCCTTAGCTAAGTAGAAAGTTCATAAAAATGTTTCAACTTTAAAGATTAAGAATTCTATCAAAATAAGTTCTACACAAACAGGGACTTCTTAAAAATATAACTTTACTATCCTTAACTGGATTTCCTTCCACTTCACTACATTCATCCAGCAATGAATGAAATAGCCTAAATGGAACCATGTTTACTTTTTTCTCACTCCACATGAAATTAAGCCATCAGATTTAATAGGATCAGTAACAATTCTTCATCAAGAATAAGACTGATAAACAAAGCCCAAAGAATTCTTGTGCAAGGAGAAGGAATACATGGTCTAGATTTGCCTGTAAAATGCCCACCATGTTTCTATCTGTGTATCTCACATCTCTTTTACTTAAACCCTTAATCCCTCACAACCATTCACCCAAGAACAGAAGTCTTTGATGTAATCTTTACTGACCAAGAAATACCTAATAGAGAATTTTTCATGTCCTAGATATTCATAATGTTAGGCACCTTGGACCCTAACAACAGCACCTGGGGATCAAGGGGCCTCAGGAGACCCTCAGGACCCAAATGAGTTCCTTCAGAACTGCAGAAGCACACCCCTCCCCAGGAATTCCCCTTGGTCCTCCCAGCAGAACCCCTCAGCCCCCGTTAGGATCACATTTCACTTTGGAAACAATTAGCCAGTTCAAAGAGTGGGCCATTGTTTAAACAAAAAACCAGCTGCAGAGATATGGAAAGTAGGGAGTATTGCAGGCAGTTGAAGGCTGTTGGGGGAGGATTGTGGGACTGTTTTGGATGTTGTAAACCCTCCAGCCTTGAAGACTGCCAAACTAAGACAACCCTGCAAACTTAATTGATTTATTATCTGGTTTGTAAAAGTCTGTACGGTAATTGCATGTATCTGTGTGATTATAAATATACCCCCAGCGCCTTGATTCAGGGTCCTCCTCCTTTGACTGGGGGGACCCTGGCCAGTCAGCTTTTTGATTTCCTATGCACCTTTAATCATTTAATAAACATCTGCATTGCTAGCAACTCTTGCCTCGTTTTCTTAGCATCTCAGACCCTAATACATGTTCCCTGACCATTGATACTCAGGGCTATGCCGGGAGGAGTGTGAACCACAGGTGCCTTGAGCCAAGGCAGAGAGTAGAAGAAAAGCAGTCACCTGGCAATTAGCCCCAAAGCCATCTGTTCTTGCACCATGCTTAGGCTAAGTCTGAATTAATGAAAAACAAGAAGGTGGCCAGCTCAGCTGAGAGAGTGCTTGTCCTACATGTTTTCTATTCAATGTAAGTTGAATGTGCTAATTTCATGTAGATTAATAACTTTTTAGTTCAGTTTTTGTATTTTTTTTAAACAGAGTTGCCCAGACTTCATTTGTTCCTGTTGTTTTGCCCTCATACCTTTCTAATGTTTCAAAGGAAAACAGCATTTCTTTCAGAGGCATAAGCAGCAGTAACAAGCTGTGTAAGCAAGAGCATGATGTACATAAAATAAAGCAGTCAACAAATTACCTCCAAACAAAATTACTTTGAGGTTTCTGTATTCAGGTGTTGAATTGTGAAATTGTTCAAGTCACATAAAAACCCTCCCATGCTGACCTAGTAACCCTGAGAGTAAGAATTACTTGTTACATTTCTATGATTTCAATTTCATAAGGAATACAGTGTGACACACAAAGCAGGTTGCTGTGTTGACATGTGCTGTTTAGTAATTACAGTGTAACACAGAGGTGGGAACTGGGAACCCAACACCAAGAAGAAATAGCTGGTTTATTAGAAAAGTTTGCTTATGCATTACATTTGTTACTCTGATGCCTCTGAAGCTGTATCTGATTTTGTTAAGTTGAGCAGCTGAAGATAACCTGTCTTAGACGAGGTCTTCCCCCATCTACCTTCCATCTTCTGTGTTATTCTTTCAAAATCCAATAAACACCAGCATCTTAGCAACTCAAATATTTAATGAAATCCGAGCAGAGGCTTTGGGGAATTAAACAAGTTCATTTCTTTTGGCAGTTTATAAGCTTTTATTTTCTCTTAAAGGAAACGCTCATGCCTTCCCTACACACATCCATTGTGCAACTACTTTTCAGTGTGAATTGACAACTAAATCCATTGCTATGAAGTGTGTACTGAAAGCAGTACAATTCAAAATCATCCATCCTATTAAATATTTCTAATAAAATACTTAGAGATTAATATATCTATCTTCCTAACTTAAGCGTTGAGCAGTACTTGTATTTCTATTTAAGTGAATAGGCAATTGGTGAGTGATATCCCCCTGTACTTATCTCAACTCGGCAAATTGCTGTTTTACATGACAGAGCATTTCCAAAGGGACACCAAGGGCATCAGATAAGTTGGCACCTGCCTTGAGGACTATGGAACAGGAGTTCTGGTTACTCCTTCATTCATATATAGACACATGGTGTTGCATTAAGGCAGCTCCACCTGGTGTTAAGAGATTGACTCATAGCTGGCAATGACTGTCAGAAACAGGTCCCCTCAAGTAGTATCTTTTTTCTTGTCATTTCAGAAAGAGGGAAATGTGGTTAACTAGCAACTTAAGCAGCATAAAGTGCTTGTTGCTTGCAAACATATGTTGAACACCTAGTAAAAATTGTTGCAGTTGCTAGAATTGTCAGACTGTCCAAGAAAATGTTTGTTAACAAGGTAGAGCATTTGCAAATAAAACACACCCCAAACAGTCCAGTGAAAGACTCAATATTGAGTAGTACATTTTGTTTTAAACAGCTTTCCTCATACACCATCCCTTCCTTCACTCCACAAGTTTCAATCACATCTCTAAGCTGAAGGTGAAACAACTCGATAAAGGCTGCTTGACTCAGTGTGACGGACACTATGTTGAAAAGCAGCAGCCATTCGGAGCAATGAGTAAGGCTCGTATGCTTAAAACTACCATATTAAGAGTTGCATGAAATTGGCACGCTCATGTTTCAGAGAAATTAAAGCATCTGGATTCAAATATACTTTCAAACAGTAACTATCCTAGTTATGCAGTTGCAGAGCTGGCACAGGATCACTAAAAAAAAAGTATGCCTTTTTTAGAAGGGCATCCGATTCAACGCTGAATTGTAAAATAAAATTATTATTATCTTTGCTACAAAGACTTTGTCCTTTTTCATATTTTAGTGAAAGAGTGTTTCTCACAATCTCAACTTTTAGAGGTCTCAGCCCACTGAGCCAGTCAAAAATGTCTGAAAACCGCTCACACACACAGTGGAAAACGCAGGTTTGTGCTAGAACATACCATGATGCTATTTATTCCTGCAGGTCTGCAGCATTCATTCTTCTGACAGGCTGGGCTCCTTGGCCCTGGCATCACAGCTGGTGGCAGGAGGTGAAGGGGTTAAACACAAGCGCTGTGCTGGGGTGCCGGTGACATCAGGGGACACGATGTCACAATGGGAGAGGGGACCAGGTGAGCACTGTATAGGGACAGCGCAGCCCTGGACCAGTGCACTCGGGGCTGGTGCTGAGTGTGCGTGCAGGGGCTGGGCCTTCCTCCCCCTGCAGGCCATGGAGCTCCTCGATATCGGCTTCAGGGTATTCCTGAGATTCATGGAGCTCGTGCCCGGCGTTGGTGCAGAGCTGGACGAGGAGACGCTTGAGCGCATGCGGCAGTATGAGCAGCTCCTCAACCAGGAGACGGCTCGCTTGATGAAGGAGGTGGAGGAGTTGCAGCTGAGGGAGAAGCAGAGCGGCTTGGCCCGGCTAGCGCAGCTCCTCGCCGCCCCGCAGCAGTGGCAGCTCTGGCTGGTCGTCGCCATCCTGCTCATGCTCTGCGGCCTCTGCTGGCACCTCAGGAAGAGCAGCCGTGAGGTGGACAGCAGTGTCAGGAGCAGAAGGCGGACGAGGAACAAGAGAAACAGGAACGGGAGGAAAAAGGAAGGAGGATCCTGCAGCAAAGGCCTTGGGCGCGCCTTCTACCCGAGGAAGGCCAGGCTGACAGAGAGCACAACGTCGCTCAAGAGGCAGACCAGCGTGACCAAAGGAAAGGAGAAGATCCTGACCGTGAATCCGAGGTGAAGCAGGTGCCAGAAGAAGTCTTCAAACTGTGCCAGGAGCTTTTGTCAAACAGTTTCCTCCAGGGGAAGCAACCAGTCCTGGTGAAGATGAGAGACATAGAAGGTTGCCGTTCCCCACGGGCACTGGAGTCTCTACTGCCTGATTTTGCCTCGGAAGTAGCCACCGTGCGTGACAGCGGGAGCAAGCGAACCTCACGACAATTCAATGTGATTTCAAATTAAGTCCTTCATTTCGGGTTAACTGGCTGCTTTTATAGACCAAGCAGGCCAAACGTGAGGTAAACACGGATTGGTCGCTTCTGCCCTACTACAAAGTCTTCATCGGCCACCACCCAACCACATAACTACGTCGCTAGGTTGCACCTCCTGTCCCCCATCCTCAGTTTCTTTTGTGACTTTACCAGCTCCACCCAGCCACGGTGCTTGGAGTTGCTCATTGTATTAAATATTAAATTAAAAAAAGAAATTTTACTTCATTAAATTTAAAAATTAACTATTTTTAATAAGAAAACTTGGAGACTAATATACCTATCTTCCTAACTTAAGTGTTGAACAGTACTTGTATTTCTGTTTAAGCGACTGCTCAATTTTAGACAAGCGTCACAATAGCTTCACTAAGGAGATAAAAACACATATCCCAAAACTAAACAATGGGAAGAAGTATTTGGAACTGAAGTTTCTCAGCTCTCAATCACATTTACCTTAACTGTAACTCAGATTTGAGACTGTTTTTTAATCCACACTACATAGTCACAGATTTCTGCCCAGGAATTCCCAGTAAGGGCAATTTCACCACTGCATTATGGAAGATGACATACTAATTCATTGGCAGCCCACCATGGAATGGCCTCAAGCTCCACCAAGGGAGATTTAGGCTGGACATTAGGAAAATACTTTTCACAGAAAGGGTCATTGGGCACTGGCAGGGGCTGCCCAGGGAGGGGGTTGATTCACCTTCCCTGGAGGTGTTTAAGGCATAGGTGGACAAAGTGCTGAGGAGGGGCATGGTTTAGTGTTTGATAGGAATGGTTGGACTCGATGATCCCGTGGGTCTCTTCCAACCTGGCTATTCTATGATTCTACGATTCTATGATTCTATCATGTAGTGAGGCTTTAAATACATGGAAGCAGAAGTCAGGACACAGAAAGCTTAAGAAACACCTGGAAGAGTCATGTGGTATAAGCATGGACATGAAAGCCAGGCTCTTTTTCTTTGATTTCCAAATCACCTACAGAATTATTGTGCAATTTATCTCACAAAAACTTATGAAATCTGATTGATAGAAGGAAGTTATTACAATACCAAAAGCATGACATATACAATTTTGCTGGCTAGTACCAGAGACAGCAAATTTCTACAAGATGGAGACAAGGGAGAGTCAGTCCTAATGGTTACCATTTGGATGGTTACAACACAGTAAAACAGAAAAACCACTACAAAACCAGATTTGTTCTACCTTGTCTATAAGGACAGGAAGGGGCAGATGGAGATGAGACTTTCACTGCAGAGACAGGATGTCAAAGAAGAATTGCGTGATTTAGAGATGCTCAGCATGCCAAAGGAAACATGAAGCTTTGAAAGGATCCTAATTCAAGGTCTAAAAGTCACATATGATTAGGAACTAACTAGCTACAAACAATATAGACATGTATGCTATTTCTTCATCTGACTTACAAAATTTTTCCAAAATTCTAATGTCTAAAATTAATCACTGTTCTTCAGTACGAAGTCTCGATTTGACTTAACAATCTCAGAAACCACACATTAGAACAACCTCAGTGGGGCAACCTATCCCCATAGAGGTATCTTTAAGGAATAGTACAGTACTTAATCCCTCTGAGTCAGAAGCTCCCATCTCAGGAACAGATGTGACAGACTCTACTAACAGAAGACAAGGAGTCAGTCAGTGGACACTGCAGATTTAGTAGCTATGAGGCTGATCCAGAAACTAGAGGGAATTTAAAAATACAGGCATGCAGCACACAGTACTAACAATAGCCTGTCAAAGTACCATGTGGAGATATTGAGCAGAGCAGCAAGCACAAATACTAGTTTGATTTGGGTGTGGTCTTCCTGATAGCATAACCACCACTTAGCTCAACCTTTCCTCTTGTCTATAAGGCCTGACAGCTAAATAGTCAATCCCAAACATACATATGGCAACCTGCTTAGACCCCAAACAGCCTGATATAGAGTAGAGGAAGGAGGAAAACAAAGATTCTCCATATCACTGTAGCACACAGTATGTGGAAAGTGAAGAACTTGTGATTCAGCTTCTACACAAGTCTCTGAAAGGTTCAATTAATCTTTATAAAAAACTTTGGAAATGGGAAGTTTCATGCCTTGCTTTATTATTTAAATGACTTAAAAAAGAGTACCAAAAATGCAAACTCTTCTTCCTCCTTTTTGAAAAAAAATTAACAAATAGAAAATAAAAATTGATTAAATGCAACGGAGTCATGCAAATTCTGCATGGACAAATTAGACATCTGATGGCAAGGACTGAGAATGCCACCATCAGGCTTGCAATGGAACCTGTAGTATTTCTCCTACAAAACCAGAACTTCAATGGGAACTGTTAAAATGCTTCCCAAACTCAAAACAAACTTCTCTACTGTTGTAAGCCCCTTGCAATGCCTAGGAAATAGACGCTATTTGTTCTATAGTCTGAGAACAAACATACACTAGTGAAAGAACTGTGCCAGCATTCCCTTTCTGCCCAAAATGTAAACAAAGATGACCTTGAGTCATACAAACTAGGTATGAGGATTGAGCACATAAACCAATGTGGTCAAACTACCTGGACCTCTGCTACCAGGCTGTTGCATGTTACCAAGGGCTTACCATGTGCAAAACACAGTTTTGTATTAGATTTGGACCTTTCTGCAAGAAAGCCTTCATATAGAACAGAAAGTGTCAAAATAGACATATGAAAGCTCCCAAACTATATTATTATTATACATCCACCAAGTTAAATTACTAACAAAAGAAAAATATACAAAATACTCAGCAACATCCTAGACAGTTCTCGTAATTTTATGTATCATGGAATGAATCTGGCTTTGTGAATAAGTGTTGTCATGGCAGCAGTGTCATAGTCCCAAAGGAAAAGAAATCCTCTTAACAATTTGTGACAAACCAGCCTAGTAAAGAAAAAAATTACTTCAGTCTTGCTAAAGGATTATTGATTTATTATCTGAAGCTCAGCATTGGTTATTGAAAATTCACTACCATCTCTTTTTGGGACATGTTTCCAGAGCAGGATGGTGATAGCTAAAGATTTTCTTCAGGAGAAATTTTCTTTCAGAATATACAAAAAGAGAGAAAGGAAGAAAGGAAGAGCTGAAAATAGGCATTCAGCTCTGGCTGATTTGAACCCAGAACATTTTTACAACTGGAAAAAGGCAAAACAATTCTCTTTAAAACAGTCCAATATTAAACTGATCTTCTCATTCATTGACTGCAGAGGGTGTGTTTGCAGAGGAGGTAGATAAGACAAAGTTTATATCAAATATTTTTTCACATAAATAATTGACCTTTACAACTCTTAACTGAGTGCAGACTACATCAGTCCCCACCCCTATTTGAGTACAGGGACATTCTGGATTGCACTGAAAGTTAGGAGAACATTATGAGAGGCACTGACTGTGCTTGCTCTATTTCTATGTCTTTCTCAGACGCTCTCAAAATTGAGACAGGATACGGGAAAAGATGGACCTTTTGACATTTGCCACTACAGATGAGATTCAGGCATTTGACTTGCTTACTGAAGTTATTCTTCATTTTCCCAGATCAGTTTGTCTGGAGTGAATCAGGATTCTCTGCTGGATGGTGTCTCCTATAGTGTAATATAATCCTCTCTGACACAGTCATGCTACATTAAGGAATGGCCATTTCAACGCAACAGTTATATAAAGACACAGTCTAATAACTGGAAATCCAAACAATAACTCCAACAGCCAGGAAAATCTGTTTTAATATGGAATTGATCCAATATTAAAGACTTGGATTGTTCTGACACTGAAACAAATTACTCCCAAATAATAAACATGTTGAGTACTGGAATTCTCTATAAGGCTGAAAACTTTTGTTTTTCCAGTTCCACTTCTAATTTAAGCTGAGTTACTCTGATGATCTTGCATTCCTCTCCAAAGCCATACTCACTACCCAAAATTTTAAATTTCTTTTGACAAGAAAATTTGCTTTTATTATAACTGGACCTGACTACAGTTTTTAAAAAAGTTAAATTACTAGTAACCCAAATATAAAAACTAATTTGTCAGAAGCAACTAAATATCAATATTTTGCTTGTAAAGAAATCCAAATAATTATTTTTTCTAATTCATTGATTCACAATATAGGAACATTTTATTTATTGTACTCTTAGATTATGTCTGACAATATTCAAAATAATGCTTGTACCACCAAGATACTAGTCTTGCTGGTCTTCTGGTTAAGGCTAAGGAAACCATTTCCTCCCTTCAGATACAGATTTCTTGTGATGATGTCTTCCTACACTGCTCAAGCTCAGCTCTGCCACAGCTCTGCTTCTTCGGGTGATTCACTCGCCCTCAGGCTGAGTGTTGCTAGCTCAAAGCTGAAACAAAACCCAGGCAATAATTCTGTGAGATATATCCTCCCCAGTTAACAGAATAGCTGATCTGCAAGGCTAAATCAGAGATAAAAACTTAACTGGTGTTTTAGGTTTCTATTAATTTTCTCCAGAAAAGGAGATTTCTCATCATTTAGCTAGAAGACTCTCAGCAAACTGTGCACCCAGCTGATCTGAGTAGAACTCAGCCACATTCCTGTTTAAGACTCCATCACACCCAACTCCCTGTTCTGACAATACAAGGTTGAAAACAAAGGAGGGGGCTTCCTTCTTTCTTATCCAGCCCAAGGATGGTAACTGATCTCCTCCTCCGGTCCCTCTGGGCTGTAACAGAGAACACATCCCAATGCCTTTACATCCTGACTTCCACATCAAGGTCACTGGACATCATGGGCCCTTCAAAACCTCACTAAGGCTCATCACATAAGGTAGAAGATATAGCTATGGTGAACCAAGCAGCACTTAAGAAGTAATCATTTTGAGAGACTTCCCAGCTTTACTCCCATTCATCCATGGTAGATTTTTTTTTATTGATAACTGAGTCAGAGAACCAAATGTGCAATAGAGAAAGCAAACAGCTATTGAACACATTTCAGGGGAGAGGAGGAAAAGCAGAGAGGGGAAAGAATTTCAGAGACAGGAACTATGTTAGTTGCAGAACGAGCTGAAAAAGAATAGAAGCTACCAAAAGAAGGATGTTTCCCACAGCAGAGTGAGCATCATGGGCAAAAGGGCCCTCATGATGCCTCACATTAAGTAGGCAGGAAACTGTCATGGAGAATAGAAGTTGCAGATGGTAATTCTCTGCTAATATTTTACAGAAAGTTTTATATTCCTCATGTAGGGATAAAAATGCTCTTCCTCCACAGAGGAACAAGGAAATTGACTCTAACAGAATTTTGTATCAGCTTCATCCCTCAGCAGAGCTGAAGCTGGCTTGTGAACTCCTTCTTCCATTGTTTTCCAAGTTCTTTATGAGCTGTCATGCACTGAAATACAACATTTTATCCCAAGGCAGATCATTTCATTCCCACAAAACAGACCCCAAGTTTCACAGGAAGGATCTGAGGATGCTGACAGCAGTGATGTGGCACAAGTTACAAGAAACCCAGGAAGTTTGGGGAGAGATTAGAGACGGACCAGAAAGATTTCCTCAGGGAACAGAAAACAGCATAGTTTAAAAAGAAATTAGACCTTGATAAAAGAATAATGCACAAAGGAACTCAACTGACAGGAAAGAATCAGCAGGAAGGGGAAGAATATTAAACTAACCAATCTGCACAACTACAACCAAAGTGTCAGTACTTCTCATTTGGTTTCCAATCCCTTTCTGACAAAGTTTAACTCTCAGAATCCTGAAATATGAAAATCTTGCTAGCCTAGACAATACGTCAGCCTGACACCAAACATCCCTATCTTCATTCTTATCTATATCATGTTTTGGTAGTTCAGTCTCTAGGGTGCTATTCCCGTTTGCCACAAAACTGTTGTCATCTGAAAAGGTTATTGAACTGTACCCTGCATGTTACAGCAGCAGCTATACTTCACTGCGTATTGCGAAGCTTAATGAGTGTTCTTAATGAGCTTTCAAAGATCATCAAAACAAAGTAACTACCTCATCAGCAGATAGGAAAAGTGAAATTAAAATAGGGAATTAGTATGTGTGGGGGGGTAATTGTTCATATGCATTAATTTCATCTGCCATTTCAATGTGTGTTTCTTTCAGTTCTATAGGGAAGCAATTTCAAATCAGGCATTTAAGGTTACATCTGCAGCTACATATTAAAGCTACCAATATTAAGTTCCAAAGAGCCATGTCCATAATTTCTAAATTCAATTAAATATGGGAAATATTTATAGATACAGTTATAACTTCTGCCATTATACTATGGCAAATTGAATCATCTACTAGAGATACTCCAGGGGATCAAAAGAATTAGAATCAATCACTCAGAAATAAGGGAGTGAGACCTGCAGGCCTGGCATTCCAGCCTAGGAATATTATGGTAAGTTCAGTATGTTTCTTTGAGAGTTTCTTGACCTCTTAATATCATAACTATCAGAAAACATCCTGTCTAAATATCTATTTCTTTTTTTTCCAGGATCTTCAAATATCTGCTCTCAGTTCCATGTTATTTTTTTCCCACATTCCCTGCTGGCTAATTCTCCAAGAGACTTTGATATCAGGAATCACAGTATTTTTTCAAATTGGATGCTGTCATGCCTCTGTTTCTTACTTCTGCAGAATGCTCCTCAAATCTCAGCTCAGATGGTGAATTTCACTACAAACCGTTCTTATAGGCAACCCATTTACAAATTAACTCCACTTATCTCTTGTGGGTCAGACTAAGCCTTTTCCTGCTTTGGCACAAAGTTTAATAGTAACTTTTGGGTTTTCTTCTGTAATTCATCAATATTCCATAAGACCCCTGCCAAGCTTGTTTCTCAGCTTCTAGCTGCACTTGCTGCTGTACAAAAAATTTCTTGGTTATCCATGTGACCTGTGATTGTGCTTGTCTGACACAGATGCCTGGTTGCTTTGTGCAGAAGACATCCCATCTGGGGTCCTTGCAAGTTTGTTCCCAGGCTGGATGAAACTGTTCACAACATGTCATACAACTGTATCAAAATTAGAACCTGAAGAAAAAACTGTTTTCATTCTCATCCCTGGGAGAAGAAAAAGTGCAAATTTGAGGAGAATACAGGGAAAGTACAAAACAGGTTTCATCCAGAGGCCTGAGAAGCATGAACTATACAGGGAACTCCTCCATGGGGTAGCTAAAGACAGTTAAAAGTTTTCCAATGAGATATTTCATCAAGATAAAATGGCTATGTGGAAATTTATTCACGTCAAAGTAAGTTTGTTTCAAAAAAACATTTACACAGATAAAAAAACATTTTGATATAGCTGAAGAATTGCTTTGACCTTTTTAAGAAGGAACATTTATATCTGCCATTTCAACAGAACTCTTCATGTTTTAGTTTCAGAGAACACAGAATTACTGTCAAAATGAAAACAAAACATTTCATGTCAACTGAAATGAGTTTCCAGGGTTTGTTTCACAGAGAACACTGAAATGTATTGTTTTCATTAGATTTTGGGACAGATATGATTTTTTTTTTTTTTTGTAGCTGTGGATTGCAAGATATAAACCAAGATCCCATCCAGTCCAAATCGTTATTGTGCCAAAATACACTCCTGAAAGAAGCTCTAAATATTATGCCCATACCAGTATACCAAGCTTAAAGTATCTCCCTGTAGTCTCCAGAGAACAGAAAAGAAACTACCGTGTAATGCTGCTTTAGGAAACAATGGCAGAAATTAGAAGGGAGGCTCCTAAACACTGCAAGTCACTCACATTTTTTCCCAAAGGTAATTAGAGGTGGTCACATCTCAGACTGAAGACAACAACATAATCTTTATCTATAACACCTAAAGCAACACTGGCTCATATGAGTTGCTGAAGCAAAATACCTCACAGTTTACCTATACATGTACAAGAAAATTACTTTACTGTGCCTCACCTTTGTGGCAGCCACTGTTTCCAGAGAATGCTGGTTTACTTGAATTTCACTCCTTGAACAGGAAAAGAAGCCAAAAGCATGGGAGTATGTGAACTGAGATTATGAAAAAGAGCTTGTGAAAAAGATATAACTATTCTTGAGTTGATTCTACCTATTTGTTCTCAGGAGAGTGTTTTCCCAGAAATATTCCTGGAATTTAGAAGACAAGGATGCTATCCTATGCATACCTATTCCAAATAAGGTAATCGTTAAAGACTCCTAGCACATAAAGGGTCTTGGCCTAAAGTAAAATGTAAATCTAGTCTTGGTGAAACCCCTTCTGCCCTATTTTGTTGTTAATAAGGAAAAGAGGTAGAGTCAGGGGAATGGAAAATTCTCAAAGGGAAAATAAAGAATCCAGCTAGCAATAGCTTTTAAAGGCTAAAATATTGAGAGAGTCAGGAAGGTAGAGAGGCACATGATTCTTAGTATGGGGGGAGCTTTTACTCCTAGTAAAGCTGAAAAGAAGCTAGCACACAGGAATGAGCCAAAGGAATTGCCAGGAAAAAAACTTGGTAGAAAGAACTTGCAAATAATCATGGAGCCAAATCTCCCGGAACACTTGAGCATACAGAGGAAACTGAAATCAGAAATGGTAAAGACATTATTCACTATGCTACCCTGATCCTGTAATCAAATTGAGCTTGTGTACACAGCATTATAAAGCAGTACCCCAAATAGGATTAATTATAAATGTACTGCTAACAGTATCACAAAACTAAGCCATGCTGGACTTCTACATCTATAGAGAGCCTGTCTATTGCTATGCATTCCCTGTACTTCCAGAAGCTAAGAGCACTTGCTTTATAAATGCAAGAGGATTAAACTATGCCACTTGCTTCCTATAAATTTTTATTTGAAAGGATAACAAGAATACCAACATGAGGTGAAGGGAAGTGAGAAATGAGGAATATGTGCTCAAATCACCAGGCAGTTTGGGAGATGTTTGGTATTTAAGGCCAACCAGAACATAATATCCTACAATGTATCCTACATGGACTCCTGTAAACATCTCTGTGTTAGTTTCATAGGCAATGTTTCTGAATGCTTTTTCACAGCCAGCTCATCTAGATAATTACCTTTTTTCTCAGTAATACTCTAGGGCAATGATGGGTATACCATGAGGAGGTACAGATTGCTTTGTATTAACTTGCCTTGTACAGGGTCTAAACCAGTATCTTTGACAACAGGTGGCTGCACATGCTCGCAGGACAATGTCTAAGTTAGTAAAATCCACCTGATGCTTATCAACAGGGACACGATAATGTGCTATGGTGCCTGAGAAGCTCTCAATGTACAGTTAGGTTGTCTTCTAACTGTACAGACTATGTTAACCACATGATTACATTTTGATGAACTACAGCTTGTTTTCCATGTCCTGCTCTTGACATGGAAAAGGGAGGCCGTTGCCCCTCCTACCTGTTCTGATGCATCACCTGATGTTTGTCCTCAGAAAAGAAATAAACAGTTTAAAACAACACTCAGAAGAGAAGGTTGTGGGTCAGGACGATACTGAAAAATGAAGTGTGGGGTTATAGCAATGGGAATGCTGCACTCCACAAGCCACACAGTGAGGGAGAAGGAGGAGGCTGAACAGCTGTTTTGCTTTAAGATCTATATTTCTGTCATTTGTCAAATTTTATAGCTCCTTACTACCCAGTAAACATTGCAGGGGTGGAGAGAAGAATGCCATGACCATCTTCATGAATTTTATAACCTTCCAGAGAGATGGATAATGATGTTCTGAGAAAGGGGCTGTGGTTTTGCCTGAACTTTGCTTAAGAGTGCAAGAACCAATCAGCTCATGCAGAGGGGTCAAACAATACAGACACAGGCAGAATTTACCTAGGAACAGTTTTACTACATTACAACAAAAGTTACAGAAACTGACTATAACAAAACCAAATCGTAATTCTACATCAAGGTCAGCAAAACATCTCTTCTTCAGCCCTTATGGAAAGTCAGTTTTGATGTCTGCAGCTTCTACTACAGGATTCTGCACTATAGCTATTTCAGACTACACGGGTCTTGAAAGCCAAAAAGCCAGAAATCCCACAGAGAAAGGACTTTAATCATTGCATTCCTGTACATATACAGTGGTCATGACATTTCAAATCACCTCAAATTAAGGCAGAAACCTATTTTTACCCATCAACACTGGATGGGGTTATACAGATACTAAAGGTGTTCACAGTGGTATTTGAAAGTGTGACTACTAAGTGTTAGCTTCTGAAAAGATATTGTCTAAAGCAAAAAGAATGAGTTTTTTCAAGTTCTTAAATGGGTAATGTGAGAGATCATAACTAAAAATCATGCTTCTGTGGCTGTGTGTACTCATATATATTGTCAAGGGGTGTGTTTTTTTAAAAAGAGTTAATGTGTTTCCCCTTACAAATCTTGTCCTAACCAAGCAACTTTCTTAGTGTATTTCCTTTTATGTACAGTTTCTAAATAAAGCAGTCTTCTGTCCTGCAGCTCCCTTGATTCTTATCAGATGCCTGCAAATTCTGTGTACAGTCTGCGCTGGTCTTTCCAGACAGAAGAGTACAAAATCCTAACGATAACATATTATAAGTCTTAAAGATCAAAACTACTCTTAGCACAGGTGGTAAAAGCAAATAAAGGGATATATAACACCAGAGTGCTGAAACATCTGAAATAATTTTAGACTTTTAGGCTCACCTTGCAGCAAATAAAGTGTGCTACTGACACAAGAAATTATTATAGGAGACAGAAATCTACATTGTATCTCAGATTAGAAATGCAGATTTATACTTTTCTCCATTTCAGCACTGCACCAGAAGATTTTATTTGCTTTTTTTCCTTTACTATTTAAAACTGTTGTCCTCCTGTTAGCATAAAGTTTGTATCACAAATTTATCTCTGTGACTGCATTTCAGTATAATCAAACTCCTTTACTCCACTTTATCCTTGGGTGCTGTCACATTAGTATGTGTCTTCCCTAGCAGAAGGGAACCTTTTGGCTGCTCTACTAGTTTTATGCGCGATGATACCTGGAAGCAAAAGAAAGACTTGCATTTTTGGCATGAAGGAAGGAGGGGAACCCAGTCTGAACTCTGATGCTAGAGGATATGCTTGCTTATTTTCCCAAGTGCTGGCCCCACATGCCAATAAAAAGATACAAAGGGGCTCCAATACTGCTTTGTGAAACATTCTCAAGAAGCCTAAAATATACTGTCAGTTACTATAACATAAATAAGAGTTGTTTTATTAACTCAGGCAAACAATTTAACCATGATGTACCTCAAGTTGTCTTGTTAACTTAGGACTAATTAAATACACATATGAATAGGACACTTAAGGAACATTAGTTTCTTGCAAGTCATAAAAATAAGTGAATAGTCTTATTTTTGTTGATTTTGTCATAAACATAGATCTGATCAGAAAGATTTGGGGTTTGTTTTATTAATTTTTTCCTTACTATTTTTCAACTTAATTGTAATTTCAATTTTAATTTTCTACCAAAAATATAGAATTATGCTTTGTTGCATAGAAGATACCTTCTATCAATTTGTGAGAATGCTTGTACTTTGTTATAAACAGCACAAACATATTCCCTGGAAAAAAGTATCAATTTTAAGTTGATGTGAAGCAAGGTATAAGGGTAAGCATGATTTTGCCAGTCACATGTCAGAAATTACTTTGTTATTGTTATTTGGGCTCCGCATTATTATATGCATAATGAACACAAAGGATAACAGATGAAACCAAATCAATATTTTTCAATTTTTTTCTGCAGATTGCCAAGTTCACTTGAACTTTTCTTCTTCATGTTTGTTATAATAAAAAGTTAGTGAGCAATGCCAGCTAAGCCAGACACACATTTGAAATTCTCCTGTGAAAGATGCATGACAAAAACCTTGAACTGTCAGGAGGATAGATATCTTCAATTTAAGTGCAACTTTCCAATCTAGCTTCATGCACCTCTTTTCCCAGCATACACAGCATTATGTCTGTAGTAATAAAAACATATTTAAAAATTAGCAAGACACCTGGCTGTGTAAATAGGCTACTAATAAGTTTTCCAGAGAAAACATGAGCATAAATTCCCTACATAGTTTTAATCTTGAGATACTTTAAAGAGTCTGAAAGAGTCTAAAAAATTCTTATGTGGGTGTCCATGTTTAGACACTCTAAGTCATCTTTCAGTATTCAGCTGAAGCCAAGTTTAGAAAACTTCTCCAGTTCAGAAAATAAATCAATATTAAATATTAGTGTGCATAAACCCTTCTCCCTGAGCAGCTTTATATACCAAGCTTTCTTGTTTAACCCTACATGGCATCATCTTGGCAGGCATCCTCACTCATAATAAAATTTCCTGGATCAACTCTAGCTAGGTTAAGAAATGCAAAGTCGGAGAACACAGACTACACACAGAAACTCACAAGTTACCACTGCTCAGAAGCCCTGATCTTCATTTTTGGGGAAAGGAAGATTCAAAAAACAAAAATCTACACTATGTTTTAGTCCAAGAGTCATCCCTCCTACAAAAGTGTTGAAACTGGTAAAATTGTCTCCATTAGCTTATGAGTCACCTTTGATTTCTGCCTTGTAATTACTTTGAGACTATTTTTGGTTTCACTCTCTGCTTCCTCTAATTATCTCATACTAAACTGATCAAAAAAAAAAAAAAAAAGAAAAAAGAAAAAAAACAAAGCAAAGCTAAGAAAGCAAACAAATACAGGCACTTTTATATCAGGGGTATATTTAAAGGAGTTACTTCCTCTCAGGTTCATCACAACGTACGTCTAGGCCACTTCAATTCTGAACTGCATTTGCAGAGTGCTTTCTGGAAATCACATTCAGTTTCTTTCTAACTGACTGACTGTTTTCTGCAAGTTTTTCTTGTACCATTTACTTCTGGTTACAGGTTGAGCATCCTTAGATTTCTTTATGTGATGCCTTTCATCATAAATGCTTTCATCCTGTTTGAATGTATTGTATTGGACATTCCTTACTACAAGTGTTATACTGTAACTTGCAAGGTTTATTTAGGCCACCATATCCTTGTGGATCTCTCTGCAGTACTCCCATTGTTCTCACCTTTGTCCATCTACCATAACTACTTGTACACAACTTTTAGAAACAACATCAGAAAAATCCCACATGCCCACACCTATAACATGTAAACTCACATGGAGCCCATTCTCTTTTCAGAAATAGACTTCTGTTCTCTTTTCTGGTCCTATTGCCATTCTGGTTGCATCTTACAGAACCTCAAAACCCACAATCAGTTCTTAGCCAATAGGATAATCACCTCTTTATAATCACATTTCCATCATGCACTGTCAACTATTCTTTATCCCTGCAATAATCTCTGCAATTTCCAAACATTGTCTAGCACATGACCATCATTTAAAAAAAAAAAAAAAAAAAAAACAACCAAAAAACCACAACATGGGGCTAGCATTCCACGCCAGATTCATTCCCTTCACCATTAGAAAATGTACCAAGGATGAATTTCAGATGTGTTTTATCAAAGAATGAGTTAGGGATACAGTAACATCAAAACATAAGTATAAATACCTAAGCAGTGCTTATAAAGAAGTAGAAATTAAGGATGAGTCTAGCAAGCAAATTACTTGAGCGCTTTTTCTCCTCGGTGCATTTTAAGTAGGAGGCAGTACTATAAAAAAATAATCAGTCTTGAGAGCACTGGAGTATCTTCAGAAGTTTCTTCATACCAAGTGAAGAAATCGTGCATAGATGAAGAAATCTGTGGAATTCCAAGAACACCACAGTCTTAGGCAAATCAATTTGCTTTAGCAGATGACCCCACTCAACTCCATTCAGTGCACTTATTGGGACCTGCAAGACCTTGAGCCTTCTACATGCCAAGTAGCAAAACTTATGTTTGACAATTTTGAGGACAAACCCTCAAGAGAGATACCATCAATCCCCACTGAGACCTAAGTTTCACTTACTTAAACACTATGAAATATTCTTACCAAGTTTCACTTCTATGGCAATGATTAGCACCAAGCAATCTTACAAACCAGAATATTCTCAAAAAAGTTTCCCCAAGTCAAGAGCTCCTGTGTTTTTCAGAAATATCCTTCTAACAGAAAAAGGAAAATATGCTCTTCTCTCTTTCTGGTATATACCTTTTGCCCAAAGCATCAGCCTCTTCTAGTCAGAGCTGGTCTCACCTGGACCCCAGAAGTAACAGGGGAAGCTCTGCCTGAATTTCTTTCTTGAAGCAAACGAGAAAAAAATATTGCAAAATCCCAATAAACCAGAATCAGAATCAACATTCATATCTGTAGCCAAACATATTTAAGATACATTTATATATTTACAAAAGGTAATACCAAGAATTAATTCACAAGGACACTCTGTATACAAACTTAAAATTAATTTCTGCCCTGATAGAATCTGCCATGAAAAGGAAAATGCTCCTTTAATTCTCAGTTCTGCTAGACTCTAGTTCCCTTTGTACAGGCATTTTTGATGCTAAATAAATCTCAACAGTCTCACACTTCAAGAGGACTCACAGGAAACAGTAACAATTGCACTGTAGTGCAGTATTACATAACACTTCATTGCATCCTGCAGGTTGTGACTCTTTAAATAATTTAATAAAAATAGTTTGAAACCTACCTCTGCTACAGGCCAAAGAAGGATACTTCCCTGCATATTTAGTGGTGAGTACTAGAAGGGATGAGGAAAGAAGAACTAATGATTCCAATTATAATCACGGCCTGAAACACCAGTGCTTGTTAATCATGTTGTACGAGTCACACCAGTCAGAAAACTTATTTCATTATTCCACTTCATTCCTATAGAAAACCTTATTAGATGATAAGGTGGAAATTTGATTTCTCTCATTGTTCCAATTATTTGTGATGTGACAAAAAACCTCAAGGGTTTGAAAAACGTTTTTTCAAACACCTTGACAGAAAATGCAGGGAAATACTGGAGAGAGACCAGCAGAGGGCTACTGAGATGATGAATGGACTGGAGCATCCTAAACTGGAGGAAGAGTTGAGAGAGGTGGGACTGTTCAGCCTGGATATGAGGCTCTTCTCTGTGTTACCCAGTGACAAGAGGCAATGGGTACACACTGAAATACAAGTGGTTCCCTGTGAACGTTAAGAAAAACTTTCTTTATTGTGAGGGTGATAGGGCACTGAAACAGGTTGCCTAGGAAGGTTGTGGAGCCTCCTCACTTGGAAGTACTTGGAAAACTTCTTGACATAGTCCTGGGGAACCTGATCTAGGAGACCCTAGGAGGTGGTACAAGTTGACCTCCTTAAGTCCCTGCTAGTCTTAACCATTCTGTCCTCTCTGAGGCTTTCCCAACTGAGACCAAGGGTGAGTTCTTCTCCCCTGATGGCCCTCAAACAAGCTGAGTCAAGGCACTCTGTTGGCACTCAGGAGGTTACTAGAGTTCCCACCTGCATTGCTGTGCTGTCATGTTGGCATTCCTTTGTGCATGCAGGCAAAAGCCTCTCAGCACAGGACCCAGCCTGAGGTCCCCACAAGGCCCCAGGAAGAAGGTCCACATGCTCTGAAGTAGGGACTTTCCCCCTTTGGGGTATCTTTCATCCTCACTTGGACTTAAGCCAGTTTGGTAGTCTTGCTGTAAAGGGGGCTCATGGACTGGAGCACCTGTCAATAGGAGGGCATCAGGCTGAGAGATCTGGGACTGTTCAGCCTCATCAGAGTGTATAAATATATGAAGAGAGAATGCAGAGAGGATGGAGCCAGGCTCTTTCCAGTGGCAGGACAAGAGGCTATGAGTACAAACCAAAACACATGTGGTTCCTCCTGAATATTGGGAAACACTTAATTATTGTAAGGGTGATGGAGTACTGGCACAGATGGCCCAGAGAAGCTGCGGAGGCTGTTTTGCTGAGAGGAACATTAGCTATCTAAGCACGAAAGTAATCCTATCTGTTATCGTGACAGCACTACAGTAATCCCTCTGAGACACTTTGGCAGTGGGAGAAGAGGTCTCACATTAAAAAAAAAAAAATCCTGCAAAATGTTCCGGTAAAATACAGCTGGGGCACAGGCAGTGTCAAGTGTTTATAGATTAACTCATAGGCTTTGGTGCACACTACCTGATGACATGAGACATTCCTGCAGGACACTGACTTGCTCCCAACAATCATATTCTTTTCATGACAAAGACATCTGGGAAGATTATGATGCTAGTAAAGTCCTTAATTTGATTTTATGTTTTACTCTACAGCAGATTCTGAAGACCTATTACTGTTAATGTAATCACATAAAGAATATTTTAATATATTTACATTACCTGCTACTGTACAACAGATTTATTGCATGAATTCCTACCTTTAGATCCCCATTCTTTTGCATAGTGAAATATACAAAGGGTGCATTGAGATTAATCTGAAAGTTAGAAATGTCAGCATCTCTGCAATACACAAACATTCAATAAAGGAAGAAGAATGCAAGTAAAGAACAAACCAGGGCAGGCAGCACTTGGACTCCACCATAGGTAAATATCCAAGTATTTACCACTGCATTCTTCTTAATATGCCAGTGTGTATTTTTACTATAGAAATATGTATCTGCAGGGATTTATATTTTTGTCAACAAATAGTGAGTCTGCTCCTTCTACAAGTACGTGCCTTAATGGAAATAACCTTTAATCTATAAGCTGTTTGAGGATAAACTTGGGCACACATTTTTTTTTTTCTTTCCTGTTTGCCCCAGTTTTTGCTAGCCTGAGTCAAGACTCCCTGCTACTTGTAAGTCACCTTGTTTATTTTGTAGACATAATGCTGTTCTCAGGCCACTGTGTTTGTGATAACTGGGTGAGCCCTGAGGCACTTCTTCTTTTTCAAATTCACTTTTAAAAGACTTCTCAAACCCTCCTCTTTCCATAGGCTGAAAGCATCTTGTGTTCCTTGTGTGAAAGATGGACAAGTTTTTCTTTCCACCAAAGAAAGTCTATCCTGGGCAAAGAGACTGCAACAGGCACTTTCACATGTTGCTTGACTTAAATGACAAAAATTCTTTGATAGTAGAAAAATAGCAAAAGAAACTAAATAAAGCATTTATAAACATTGTAGGAGCCACCTGACTGGGCATAATCTTGAGCAACCTGCTCTGTGTGACCCAGCTTTGGGCAAAGTGTTGAGCTAAATGATCTACAGAAGCACCATCCAGCCTCAACTATCCTGCAATTCTCTCTATTGCAATTAAATGGAAACAGAAGATTACTAGATGCAGAATATGATATTTTTTTATTTTAAGTTGCACATACAACTTTGTAGTACCCTAAGGACTGGTCAGCTGTTCAATAAAACAGATGTACTTTTAAGCATCTGAAAGAACTCCATGCACTCTAAAATATATCTTCCAGTAGCTCAGATGTACATTTCAACAGAAAGATTCATTCCTGACTTTTCTTTGGAAAGAAGAGGCTGAAAAAAGGGAACTACCTTTGTAAAACTGTCTTGTAAATTAGTCTTCATTTAACCAATCTATCTGTACATTTCCCTTTCACCATCCACTTCATATTTAATCAGGATATGGAAAGTATTATTTAATTGTTATTAGTGTTTTTGTAAGGAAACTAATTCAAATATCAAACTGAGATTTTAAAAGTACTTTCCAATTCACATATGAGTTAGGAGAAACATGTTTTTATTTGAACTTGACTAGGAAATCTTTAAAATAATATATAAATTAAAAAAAAATAATAATATCCACTCTAAACCAGCTTTGCACTAAAGGTAAAAATTTTTCTGCTGTACAGAATCTGCCCTATATATATCTCAGCAATGTATTCCTCAAGAAATATAATTAAAACCAGATGACTGAGGAGCAGAGGGGAATGCTAAGCCTGATTTGGAAAGAATCCTTTAGAAATTCAGGGTCCAGATGGTCAGCTGCATCTCAAGCTGGGCTAATGCTGGTAGCAGATATACTTTGTCAGACGACAACAACAAACACAAGCCTATTCTGTTTCAGAGGAGGCTGCGTAAACCAGCTCTCAGCTACAGAAGGAAGCAAGGCAGGAAATACTGCCACAGCTGCCATGATTTCTTCCCATGAAGCCAACCATCGTGTCTTTGAGGAGCTACCTTCCCCCCCACTCTCTAAATCAGAGACAAACACCTGTCTTGGCATTCTTGTGGAAACAACAACACAAGGCTCATGGCATAGGGACTACTAACCACCCTCCAGCTACAACACTTAGATAAAATTCCTTTACTCTTCTTCCTATACAATCCAATTTTCAGCTGCTGATGTATTTTGCCAAACTATTTATGTTGAGTGAATTTTCAATCAACAGATATTTACTTCAAACTAAATTTTTCAAACGCAGGTTAACCACGTAGTTCAATCAATTTGTAGAAGGCGATGAAAGAAGATTTTGCATAAATTAAGCACATGAGTGATATGCTTTCAGCTATCCCTGTAAATATTCCTAAATATGAATGCATCTGAGAGGAAGAGAAGAAAAAATGTCATATGACGTGCACTAGAGGGATCAAGCTATGCAGCTGAGTTTTCAAAAGACTTGAATCAACTGATCAGATTCTGTCTGGTCTCAACTCCAGCAAGCAGCACATTCGCATTATGTTGGACTACACGGAGACCAAAAAGGATAATCAGTTGACATGTCTGCAGCTGGGGAGTCATAATTGACTGATATTCCAAATACACCACAAGTATAGGCTTCCTTAATCACCATGACTTTCCTCACTATTACAAGACCAAGTTTGATTTTACATGAGGCTAGAACTAAGGTATAAGTAACCATAGCAATATATCAGGAAGTAAAAGTATCTAGGTAGAAAGAGAAAGTTAATAGGTTGGAAAAAACCCAGAAAAATAAATAGGTACAATAACTGACATATTTAGGAGAGGGAAGAAGTTACTATAAATTGGCAAAGAAAAAGAAAAATAAAGGAGTCTGCCAAAGGTCGGTCTGAATTGTTATACAGGAAGATAAGAGATGTGTGCAGACACAGACTGCTACAGCTACCAGATGATAATCATAGAATCTCAGAATGGTTTGAGTCGAACAGGAGCTTTAAAGATCATCTAGTGCAACCCTCCTCCACCACAGTCAGGGACAGCTTTCACTAGACAAGGTTGCTCAAAGCTTTGCCCAACCGGACCTGACCTGCAAGGAGGGATGGGGGATCCATGACTTCTCTGGGCAACCTGTTCCCATGCCTCACCACTCTCACAGTGAGTGAATTTATTCCTAATATCAAATATAAACCTAGCTTCTAACAAGCTGCTCAGGGAGGTGGTTGAGTCACCGTCCCTGGAGGTGTCTAAAAGACAGATGGATGAGGTGCTGAGGGGCATGGTTTAGTGGTCGATAGGAATGGTTAGACTCAATGATCCTGGAGGTCTTTTCCAACCTAGTGATTCTGTGATTCTTTCATTTTAAAAACATTGTCCCTTTTTCTGTCTCATTACAGGCCCTGTTATAGTCTCATTTCATCTTTCTTTTCAGCCACCTTTTTATATCAAAAGGCTGCAATAAGGTCTCCCCAGAGCCTTCTCTTCTCCAGTCTGAAAAATAATGCCCCATAAAAGCTGAAAATGAGACCAGAATTTCAGTGTCCCTGAAGCTGAATACCTCAAGGCAGTAAATGCGTCTGAAACCACTGCCTGCCTTCCCCTCATTTTGTCATCTGCACAGAAGTGACTGGCAGCAGTAGTCTTAAAATTTTGTGAGAGTTACTTGTTTTCTGGGACTTGCATTTTGATTTCAAAGACACAAAATCATTGGGGATCAGGTGTGCAACATCTCACAATCCAGTGCTGGTTCACATTTCTACCTTCTTGAAATTTAGTGCCATGAAAATTCCTGCCATAAAACTCACTTAATTTAAGTCTATGGGGTTTAGAATTATGCAGCTAAAATATAATTTTGCGAATGGATTGATATTATAAATGTTCTCAGCATTATGCTGCTTTTAAAATAGGCTATTTGCAATTTAATGATTTATATGGTCTCATAGAAGCTATTTCACTGAATTTTATTAATAAAAGTGTAATTGAATTCCAAAATTACTGTTTGACAGCTGATCACTTACTGAATGATGAGAAAATGAGTTTAAGTGCCAGCTAGGAAAAGAAACGGAATAATAATAAAACCAATAAATTACTACAAATTGTCATTCTATTGTAATTACATGATTTACCTCTCAATTCAGCTGTCCTTTAATTCAGTCATTAGTGAATGTTTGATCATCACAAAGTATAGCACACTTTAAAATATTTAATGTGTGTCAGCAAGGCTTTACACACAAAGCGGCACCTGTAAATTTCAATTTTTCAATAGTAGCCTGAGGATGATATTTACTTTACCTGGTGGTATATAATATATGTGTGTAGGTGCGTGTGCATTTATATTCTCATGGCCAGTCCATTCATGGATTAACTTTCTCAAGAAACAACACTGTGATACTTCCTAAGGAGTCATATCAACTAATTCCCTGAAGCAGCACAATATTTTTTTTCCCCCCACAGGAGAGGGAAATATTTTCCACCTGGAATTACGTATGAAATACTGAATAGTCAGACATACGATGGTATAAAGCAAAATAATACACAGCTAAGCAAATACAAAATGCTTTAGAAAGACCCTGACAATACACTGCCCATGAACTATTCCTACGATGAACAGCAAAAACTATAGCATTTAATATGAAAACAGCACAAGTGACAAAAACGAGGAAATTTGTAGGTCATTCTAATAAATTACTGACCAAATACAGCAAAGGACTGTATCAGTGCCTGATTTCAACCAGTCAATTCCACTGAAATCCTTTAGCTTAACTTCTTGAATGCTTTGAAATATTTTCTGCAGGTTTTTTGTACTATCTTGAAATATTGTAAATGTAAATACGAGGGTGAGCCCAGATACAGCTTCCAATGGCAAAGACTCAATTCAGTGTTTTTAACTGGAAGTTTTCTTAAAGCTTTTTGCATGAAACTCCTGGAGCACTTTTGAGCAACTGAAGCCAGAAAAGTGGGTTGTTCTAAACCCACACTCCTGGGGTTACTACCATTTGTTGCAAACTGTGCTCAAATCCATCACACCCACACCTGAAGCACAGCAGTCTTGGCTCTGGGGAGAGGAATTTCTCTTACCTGCAGGTTTTTCTTCAGGGATCTGTCCTTCATTAGGCAACCAGAGGGCTGTTCTCAGGGAGGACTAAACTTCCCAAGCAACCAAAGAGCCAACCAGGAAGCTGGTCAGTGGATGTAGGAAGCGGGCAGAAAACTTACACAGACAAAAGGCAGCACAGCAGCAAAATGAGTAAGCACAGCAGATAGATCTGTACTCCCGAAGGCCAAACAAAAAGTGGCCAGGGTGTAAGCCTGAACTGACTACTCGCAAGAGCTGCAAACATGTTTCTTGGCATGGTAGTGGCTGTGCCAGTTAGCACAGCAGGGAAAAATGAGTGCTAGGTGCTACAGTCTTGAAGAGACCTCATTGTGGGGGCTGTCCGATTAGAAAGAACAGATAAGATTTCCATAGGTTTCTCTGCCTCCATACTTCACTGTCTCAAGCTGGATTTTTACACCTTAATGCCCTCAGCATCACAGTATCAAAAAATCATGGAATCATGGAGTCATGGAATCAGAGAATAGTTTGGGTTGGAAGGCACCTTAAAGATCATCCAGTTCCATGCCCTCTGCTAATGGGCAGAGACATCTCCCACTAGATCAGGCTGCCCAAGGCCCCATAAAACCTGGCCCTGAACAACTCCATGGATGGGGCAGCCACAGCTTCCCTGGGCAACATGTGCCAGTGTCTCACCACTCTCATGGTGAAGAAATTCTTCCTTATATCTAGTCTAAATCTGCTCCTCCTTAGTTTATACCCATTGCCCCTAGTCCTGTCACTACAGGCCTTTGTAAACAGTTTTCTTGTAGCCCCTTTCAGATATTGGAAGGTGGCAGCATGTCAGGCTCCAGAGCATACTGGATGTATCACATTTCACACTAGGAAAATTTCCTCTGCTGGAAACTTCCTACGAGGAAGTATAATTTCAACATAATTTTATATACTTTCCACTAGAAAGGTGAGGGTGGGAGGAAGAAAATGCGTGGGTGGAAAGTTAAATAAATAAATAAATTAAGGCTGAAGTGGTTTAGGGCTGTGGGACCTACAGCTGCATAACATGGGTGCATTCACAGTGAACTGAATCCTTTATTAACAATTCCAACACTGTAGTCTAGCAAATATCTACCTGTTAAAAAAAAAATCCCAAGAGCAACAACGGCTTTGCTCACCATCAGGAAAGTATAGTATTAAGTTTTATTGGTAAAATTTCAGCAAATTGTGATCAGGAAAGATCACAAAATAGCAGATTCCAGAGAGAATAACTAAAGAAGAAAATAAGCGTGTTTTTTTCCAGAACAGGCTATCTTAACACCAATACAACACACATGGAAAATTGCTTAATATCTCTGCAAGTGGAAACTGAAATGAGCCATGAAAATCTTCTTAGGATGAAAAACATCCTTAATGAAGAGAGGAATTTTTAAAGTAATGCTCCATATAGTTTAGGCAGATAAAAACCAGGGATTAAATTAAAAACCTTAAAATATTAGACAGGACTGGAAATTATTTATAGTGACTTTATTACATATTAGTAACAGAGTTTGAGAGTGATATTTTGCACTTAAACAGCAATAAGACTAGGAGATAAAATCAAGAGTCAGTATCAGAAGCTAGAGGAAATAATATCTGAAAGCAAGCAATTCTGCTTTCATTAAAACAGGACATAAGTGTAGTATTTCAGAAAGAAGTTAGTTCAAGACCTCCAGAAAAATCTAGTCTTAAGCCATAAAGTATCATCCTTTTCAAATTTCCCAGTCCAACATATTGCAGAAAACTCCCTGGTTAATGTCTTCTCAAGGGTTATTCCATAACTTTTTCCATAGTCTTTTCTCACCAAACCAAGTACGCCAACAGATGTTGCTAAATGCCCTACAGAAAACTGCCTTTTCTTTTCCTTTCTACTATTGCTGTATTTTCCCATTGCACTCTGAACATGGACATAAAAAGCTGCATAGCTGCATTGCACTGTTAAGCTCTTTCCCAGTGCTACTTTTTGTTGGTTCTAAATGCTGTCTTTCATTATTCTTCTTGCCAGGAAAATTACTGGAAGAGTACCATTTGATTAGTTTGTATGCACTTTTTGGGGAACTCCAGCATTATGACTGCCTCTTCCTGTGTATCTTCCTATGCATCAGTATTCCCACAGCTAGGCACATGACAGGGCAATTCAATCTGAATGTTTCAATAAAATGCCTTAATGTTATTTTTGTGAGAAGGCTTCAGGAAATGTCTGTAATGATTGGGGTTTATGTTCTCAAACTTCGTTTTGTCATCAGGAGTAGCTGGCTTCATCCAAAATAAATTTGAACAGATTATTCAGAAAAACAGATGTTTTTCAAAGAGAGAGATATATGTTTAAATAATAATAATAAACCCCCCCATGATATCAGTTAATGGGACATTAGGTAGATATTCCTACATCTTCTAGTTTTAATTAAATGCACAGTGTATTGATAACTGGTCTTTTCAGGTCTTAGTTATTTTTTTCATTTACTGCAATCGCTGTATGGGAATCTATTATAAAAAAAAGGTTAGTGATTAACTACTTCCCCTCTCTTCATAATTAAATATCTTTATAGCAAGCCTTCACACAGAGATAACAAATGCACATAACAGATTTTATATCCCTAAAGTTCAAGAGCAGCACGTTGCTATTATACAATTTTCAAATAGCAAAAGGCTGAAGCAAGGCGAGTCTTTTTACTTGTCAAAGATAGATGGATGTACAAACACATTTGTGCCAGACACCATGTTGCACTGCAAATTCCTAGGACATCACAGCTCTTACCATCTGTACAAATGGATGAGCCACAGATGTTCAACCTCTATATGAGCTGAGTCCAGAAGCTGCATGCAGTATTCACATTCTGAAAAGTGTAAATATTAAAAATCCATCCCTTGGCTCAAAATTTAAGAGTTGTTTCAAGTATAATTTCCATTTTATACACTTTGTCTGTGTAAATGATGGTTTGTACATGTTTAATACCTACTCACCACAGTAATTTTACTGGCAGTAAAGGAAGTAGAAAATACATTCTTATACAAACTTTTCTTCTTTTCTATATCACTTTATTCATGAGGCAAGATAAAAGAGACAGAAGGATGGAAATCAATGCAAACTCCTTGGCTGTAAATTAACAGAACTACAACACTCCACATCAATACCTAGGTCTCAAAGAGCTTAGGGAAGATGGGATCCCTAGATGATAAGATAAAGAACAGGCAGACTACATTCCAACTCCTTAGCTGTTAAATGTTGATTTTTTTAAAAATGGTTTTATACAGAATGAATTAAATTTTGCATTTAAGATTTTTTAAAAAGCAAGAAAAATCAGCAGCACCAAAATTAAACTTTTAGTTGTTAACGTAAATTTTTATGCACATAGAACTACACACAAACTCTGTTTTGGGGGCCTGTCATTATATCATGAAATACTATTTTTTTAATGTAGAAATAAATACATTAGGGAGCTTAATATTAAGCATGGACTTCTATTTTCAAAATTCTAAGACAGAATGAGCAAAAACTTTTATACTTTTAATTACATTTGCAAAATTTTGGATTCTAGTGGAAATACAACTGTCCTGAAAACTGGTTGAGTCCAATAAAGAAATTCAGTATAGCAAGGTCAGCTGTATTCCTCCCCTGCACTGCTTCAGGCATTTTTCTACTGAGGTCAACTGCAATTTTTTTTAAAGTAGATCCTTTTCTGTCACAGGCTGTAAAACCACCCTCCACCTTCTCCCACTTTAGCTCCTAACTTGTCCTCAGACCACTTCCAAACACATACAATGCACAAAGAATATATTTGCCATCCACACCTTAAAAAACTCAAACAATTGTAGGCACAGATAATTCCATATAGATAACATATAAAAAGCTGTTTCTTTCCCTTTTATCATATTTTCAAATCCATTACTGAACTGGAATAATTTCATCTGGGCAATCTACAAATTATATACTCGCAGTGCTTACTTGAGAGTTTCCAACCATGAAAATTCAAAAAAGTTTGTCTGCATTGATTTGGTAGAAATGAAGAGAGAAATGAGAGCATTTTTAAGACATGATCTATCAAAAAAAAACCTATCCATGGGCTGCAATTTGGATTCCAGGCTACAGCGAGCTAGCTTTGCTAGCACTGAAAAACAGGTAAAATTTGCCGGCAAATTATTTAATGCAAAAAACCACCATTATGTCTCATATGGAGAACAGCAGGTTCCAGCAAGCCCCTGAAGGAACAGTGTGTTCTCTGTATATGAGCCAGGAACTATGCTACTTGGGGATAATATTTGTGTTACTGCCTGGAAATTTAAATACATCTGTGTTCTGCTTTGGATAGTAATACTTTAGTTCAAGGAAAGCAGGCTGTAACACAGGAACAGATTATTGCTTTTTTCAGATGCAAAAACCTCAAATCTTGACACAACAAAACCAAAGCAACCTTATCCTTGATCCCAAGAACACAAATACATGCAAACAATCAGTATGTTTTTTGCTTAAGGTCTTTTCTACGCATATACAAATGTAAATGTTCACCTGCTATGAACACCCACACAGGCATCTTTGATGTATATTTTAGTATCAGCATGTTTGCTGCACAAATAATCACAGAAAGTAACCACAAAGACAAAATTACACAAGAAAGCCAAAAGCTGCTTCATTAATAGTATGAATTGGAGGGTTTTTCTTTTCCCCTCTGGACCAAATTGCATCACACGCTTTTTAAAAAAAGTTAAACCAACATTTTCAAGATACTTTGAAGATATTAATTTCAACAGATAATTTTTGCTTCAGCATTCCCACTTATTCCCCTTGGTTTCCTCCTGTCTCCAAGTGTGCTTAGAACTTGTTTCATGTTTGCCTCTAGATTTCTTTCTTTCCTCTCTCTCTCTTTGCCTCCCATACTCCACACCTTTCAGTCTGCAGACTGATCTACCACCACATATAGATACCACAGATATATGTTTATGCTGTTTCAAGAGGATGTACCATATTATTGTCCTGATTTTTTACTTTTTCCCCAGGCTGCTTTAAATCTTAATGATCAACTAGAAAGAAAGAAGTCTCTCCATTTAAAAAGAAAGGGAGAAATGTATAAACTTTTTAAAATCTTAACCTAATTATTTATTTTTCAAGCTCTGGAATAATCTTAATATAGTGCATAGTTAATTCAGAAATTTAAATTGACCACTGTAAATGACAAGATAGTAGTATATCCTAGGCTGAGAAAAAGTATTTTGTTGTGAACTCTAGGTTTCTGGTTGTAAATCATGTTCTATTTTTGTATGAAAGACTATAAAATAAAACCATAACAATGCAGTAACATTGATACATTCTTCCATGAAAACAAATTATTTTATATCTGTAAATGCCAGGTATATAGTAAAATTTATTTACAAGATAAGCAGGGTGATGTTCAAGACAATTAATGTTATGCAAATAATATTACAGAGCAACAGAAGTCCCTGTCAGATTCTGTACTAATTTTGACCTGCACTTAATTCCCAAAATTATCATGAATTATTAACAGAAGAAAAGTCAACGTCTAACTGCACTACTTGTGCCTTTCCGAGGTTTTGTAGGACCACTTCTGTCTGTTGTCTGCATGAAGAACTGACCACTTGTACAGGTTTAAGATGTGCCCAGAGGCAAAAGTGGGCACATCTTTTTGTGGGTGTCTCCCTCATTTATTTTGATAGTGTTTTGGGATGGGGATTTCTTCATGCAACTGATGTCTGGCACACAGGCATACTTGTTTAAAAAACGCTTCTACCACCTGTAAATGGCTCCCAGTAACCTGCCCATCAGGAGGCCACCACACAGTGGCAAAGCAGGACACACCTGCAGCCAGTTGTCTAGTGTCTAGGGCAGATGCGGTTTCTATATTTGTAAGCAAAATTTTACAGGAATATTTTCCAAAATGTGTTGGAGTTTCATGCAAATGATGTTGCTGACATGAACACCTGAACTCGCATTGAAAATTCACTAGTAAAGCATCAGACCTTCAAGTTCAAGGGGAAGTTCAGTTCTTTTTATAAGCTCTTCCAAATTATTCAAAGTATTTCTTCATATCAATCTTACATTTAATGAGACAAAAATACATGAATTTTATTTGCTTTGGTTAAACACCAATACATACAAACACAGCCAATAGGACTCAAAGTAGGTGCTTTACAAAAGCTATAACTTGGGTTGTCTTCCCTGCAAAGTTAAGCTCCCTTGCATTTACAGAGTAAAGACTCTGACATCTTTCAAAAAGAGATGCAGATCTAAGACTCTCTACTAAACAACTGCGGAAGTCTTTTCAAAAAGTTCTAAAAAAATAAGTTATCTGGACTTCCTGGAGTGGATGTAAAATAATGAAATAGTTATTTCATTTAAAAGGAGACAAAAAAGTTTCTTTCAAACAGTGTCTGTATAGTCAAGGAGGCACTGAATTATGGATTAGGGGAATATCTATAAAAGAAGGAGTGAAATGTTCACTACAAGGTAATTCTGTACTAATTAGCACAATGCACCTATACTGCCTCTGGAATCAAATAGGTGTTCTATAGTGGACCTTTACTGCCTCAGCTTTTTGCTACAGCCGTCTCTAATACAACATCAAATTGCAGATCTATTCCAGGATTTCATTCCCTCTTTGGCTGCTGACCTGATCTGACTTGCCTAAGGTTATGTTTAAATTGTGTGTATTTCCATCCTGCGCCTACCATCCTGTTTAGTTTATAATCTCATAAGGGCAGGAACTGCCTCTTACTACTTGTTTGAACAGCATCCAGCACAATAAGACTTTGATCCAGCTTGTAGGCACTGCTTGCGCTATGTTAAATTCCAAATATCATCTATAGAATTCTGCATCAATACAGTTTCAGTTCCTGGAAACAGTATTAACTGTATTGAAATGGTGCATATACTCAGCTACCGCACAGAGCCAGTTTCCCACATTACTTCCCCTAAGATCACAAGAAACACAGCACCAAGAAACTTGCTTAAATTTACAAGTATTTTTGCATAGTCTCACTGTTTTGTTGAGCAAAGGAAAAGTAAAGTAGTAATGTTCAGAGCTAAATAACCTGACTAAATTAAAAAAAAAAAAGTCACAGTAGAGATAACTTTCATTCAAATGAGACATGACAAGTCACATGGCTGTTTAGACCACAAGACCACATTCTCCAAGTTTAATGTCTCACCAAGTTATTTCCTTGTGCTTTGCATATATCAGAGAAAGTATGCTAAAGCCAGCTTTTCACATTTAAGAGAACTACTTCATTTTTCTTATTTCAGAAATGTCATAGAAACTAATAGTTTACACTACAATTCACTGCCTAACTTAATGCATAGCACCTCAGACAAGATAATTTCTCTGTCGTTTAGATTTTATGTTACATATATAATAGTGTATCTTTTTACTAAACATGACCACTAAGGTAAAGCCAGAGGAAGCTATTTCAAATATTGTGTGACCAAAACACATTTTGTTTAAATTCATAAAGCCATTTAAAGGAATCAAAGAATTTAGTTTGGTGACCCACAACTAACAGAAATACTTTAGACAGTATCACCATAGTATTGACTTCCATTTTCTGATAGTTGCTTTAATCTTGTATGAGTCTATGTATTAAAACACAAGATGTGTAAGCAGATATATTGCTGAAATTACATTCTTATTTCCTACTACAGGTTCAAGAAAGAATTTATTTGCTAGCAAGAAAAGATTTTTACAGAACTTCCATGAGTATATTTGATGTTCCCAGAAGCTATAATATTCATTGGAAAGTTAGCTGTCTGAAGAATATTTACTATTTTAAAATAACTTGCTCACATGAATTCATATAAAAAGTAACGGCTTCAAGAAGGAAAGCTGATGAGAAACTACACAGGTTTTCATCCTGGTAGCAGAAAGTACGTACTTCTTGGTATACCCCAAGCTATTTACCCACAAATGCTATCTTTGTTACACCACACAATGAAATGATGTTTCCAGTGGAAAAACAAGCAACATGGAAAATTCTTTGCATGAACTAGTACATTTATAGCAATGAATATGATTTCATAACATTTACTAGAGAGGGGCAGAGCACTAGCTTAGTAGCTTTCTAATTTCTGATTTCATTCTGCTGCTGCTGCTCCATTATTTTAAACCTGAGTTGCACAGAGGTAACACCCAACAATCTCAGGAAACCAACAAGGGAGTCACTGTGGTAAGACCATCTGATTAAACAGCAGATCCTGAACAGCATTTCACACTGGTTTCTAATTCACTGTGATTTGTTTTTAAACCTGTGAACTCTAACACACCGGCATTTTACTTGCTAAAAAACCAACCTCTACAAATTAAGGAAAGCGTCATAGCATTATAAAAAGAATCAGGGGTAGCTGGGGGCATTGTTAATTAAGCTTTGCTGTGGTTTAAAATACTAGATGTTAACGGTGACCTGCTTTTTGCTGGTATGCCTGTTCTTATTTAAAGGTTCAAAGGGAGAGTGTGAAAAAAATGGGAGTTTTTCATTATACCTCAAGCTAAGAAGTATGTGCATTTCTTCAATAGTATTGCCACAATTGCTATGATACAACAAATTTTAAGGAAATGTAAGACACACTGTAAGTTTTGTCCAGGCATAAATGGGGTATAATGCAGCATCACAAATACTTTATTACAGAAAAACAAAAAATATGGGATCAAACAAGGTCAATTTTTCAGAAATTAATGAACCCCAAATATACTGACCACATGCAACATTGTGAAGTCATTTTAAACCTACTAAGAGAAGAGCTACAAAGTTAACTGTACTCGATCTCATAAAGCACAGAATCTTAAATCTTAACTACTAATGAACTACTTCCTAAACACAAGCATTCTTATTTACAGTACGTAATTAGCGGAGTTGAAAAAGTCAAAATTACTCACAGAGTCCTGAAGATGCAATAGCAAGCTATCTAAGACAGGAAATTCCAGTGCAATATTATAAAACAAGTAAGAATAAACATGCATAAAGTCAGGAACTGACAGGCCTCTGGATTACTGCAACTGTAGGAATCATGCTTGTGCATGCTGGGCTATAATTTATGAAACGGAGCCCAGGAAGCAACCAATCACTTAGCTCCTCCTAACAAGTTCTACTGGCTATGAAAAGCTGGAAGAGCCTCACAGAACAATGAAGAGCAGCCATCCCACATATTAATCTGCTTATCTAGGATTGCTTTCTGTGTGGAGAGAGGGAAGCATGTCACAAGGAGAGAAAAAAAAAAAAAAGGGGAAAGAAAAAAAATCACAGCTAAACCGTTGAAACAACAGAATAAATTTCAATTAAAAGGCAAATCTTCCATTGCAGTTATATGGTCAGTACTATAGTTATGCATTCACAACACCAGCCAAAATATTTCACAAGACTGCCATGCTCCTCAATAGTGATTGTTTTCACATAATTGACAGAAAGCTACACAAACAGTATTTATATTTTCTATGCAATTGTTTCTGTGTTCTCCTGCTCTTAATTTAATATATAGTTACTGCTTAATGTGAAACAGTTTTCTGTTAAGTATGATTACAGTAAGATTTTTTTTTTTCAGATCACAGGTGGCTGTTCAGTGCATTAATGTTCAGTTCTCCATGGAAAGCCATCTGTGTGGTCCCAGCATTTAAAATTTAGAAGACCTTAATTTAGGAGACAGATAAGAAGAGGAACAAGAAAGCAAAGAAAGCATGCCTTTATTTAATAATCAAAAAAGAAAGACTTCAAACAATCTGAAACAGATCAGGATTTACATACTAGAACATATGGAGCCAAAGTTGTCCTTCCTGGGAAATGCTATGGTTTTCAAATATGGGTTGAACTGATTTAAAACTAACACAACTTTGATGTTTTCTGCTAAATAACTTTTCTGAATTGCTTCAAGCTAATAGAAAACATTTTAGTCTCTATTCTGATTTATTAAAAAACCCCAAACCTGTCATTTTATCTATTGAAAAATAGATAGGAATTTGGCAAGATAAGAATGTTGACCTTACAGAACTATATCTGTGCCCACCCCACTGAATTTTGTGTTGATAAAATTCTGTTTACTCAAAAAGGACAGAATAACAACAAAACATAAAACAAGAAACAGATGTTAATACACAAAAAAGCTGCAGGTTTTGAAAAGAGCTGTTAGCCTGCTTATACAGAACCCTAGCAATACTGAAAGGAAACATAGATACTTTGGGGTGAGTTAAATTGGATATTACAAGGGTAGAAATCATTAACGTTTGTTGTTTTTATCTTTAAGTCCTTTTAATATGTGGTTATTCATCACACTCCTCCCTTTTCTCCTTCTTTTTGCAATCAATGCCTTCCTCATTTCTGAACTCCCCTTGGCAGGATGTATTTTGTAAAACCTGCTTTATTATTTGCTGTCATGACACTCATATTCAACAGCTTCTACAGATATTTTGCAGTTTTAGATACTTTCCCAGAAGACAGCTAGTAGCTGCAGATGACCATCTGGACCACCTCATCCTGCTGAGCATCATTACTTAAATTAGAAAAATGGAAGCCTTTAATCTCACGAATAAGGTCTTTTTGCATAGCTAAGCAGTCTCCTCCCCAGGTCTCCAGTCTATCACTACATGTAGTAATCATGACCTATTTCAGCGTTGCTTCCTTTTAGATGGCTCCTGATGAAAAATTACTATGCAAAAAGAAAAACAATTGTGCTGAAAGTCAACTGTTTATAACAGATACTCAAAGTGATATTCAGTTACCTTGTTTCCGTTAATTAGAAGAAATTCTCAATGGCCCACAGATTTCTGAGCAACAAATAAAAGGAACAACTTTATTCAAAGATTCTGCAGAAACAACCTCCAAAGAAGAGTGTTTCCTAACAAAAGGGCCAAGTGGAATTGACAGCATACATAAAAACAAAACATAAAAATATCCCTTTTAAAAGGAATAGTAGTTTACAATTTAACCTAGAAATTTGAAAATATTCTAGCTGTACCTATGGGATGCATACAAAATCTTCAGTTACCTATATCCTTTGGCAACGTCTTCCCCAGGCCATATGCTATTTGAAGAAAGAAACACAATGGCTTCACAGATCTGGAACTTAAGTTCATTAACTTTGCAAACCCTGTCTCCAAATGGAAAGGAGAAACACTGTAAATTTCAGTTTCATCTTACTGATGCCATAACATAAGGAAAATAATACAGTTATCAACTGGTTTTTTTTACATGTTAGATAAGTGATTGCCTCCTCCAGACAAGAGCTTTTGCTAATGGAAGGGATAAATGAAAATATATACAAGTATACAAAGGTAATTTTTGTCAAACTAATTCAAATAGTGAATTACCTTTCACCACAAAATAGCATCCATAGCCCTCTCTTCCATTGCACCATCCAGTAAGACTATGATAGGCCCTGCAGGTAAGAAGGAGAATGCATCCCCCCAAAACATCCTTCTTACACATTTTGCTTTTTTTAATGACTTTATGAATGAAAATATGAAGGTGTTAGCTTAGTCCTCTGAACAAAGAAACTTGCCACAACTCTCAGCTACACCTGCAAAGAGTGGTAGTCTCTGATTTTCCATCTTAAGACCATGAAGACCATTAGCTGCCACCATTTCCACCAGCCCAGGAGATATACATTGTTACAACCACATGCAGTGTTTTGTAAACAAAATCTACTGCAGTACCATAATAGATTGGTACAATTCCCTTATTTGCCATATATTTCTGGGCAGTATCACATTGCCAGTTTACTGTAATTAAATTTAAAAGCAAATAACTTACTGAAACAAAATCTGTAGTTAAGGATAGCCTTCACTGACTAACTGGAATGTCTGAGGTAAAGTGATACAGTTAAGCCTTCAGTACTTAAGATATCATATCGCTGGCATTTTGTTTCGTTGTATCTTGTTAAATTATTCACCTCCATAATAGGAGTTTTCTGCATGTAATTCATTCCTTCTGTACTAGGCTGTTTTTTCCAGCTCCCTGCTTTATTGTGTTTCTGCGTCTGCCACATTGCTATCAACTTCACATCCACTAATAAAATGAGCAACTTCAAAAGAAATACATTCCTGTGGCAGTGACAAGTTGGGGGGTTTTATGTGGCTTACGCACAAATGATTCACTTTGTCAATATATTAAATACTTCTTTTAGCTGAAAACTTTTTAAAACGCTACATAGAACTTAGTAAGAGAACACATCAAACAGGAACTTCAGCACTTATCCGCCTGAAGGTTAGACTTTCTGGCAGAATGAAGGGGAAGCCCATTTCCCTACATGAAGGTGTCTGGGCATAGTAGGCTCTGAACATTTAACTGATTGGAAGAGGTAAGAACGGTCTCAGTCTGAGTAAGACAGCTTGGTAGCTGCAGTTGGCTCTACGGGAAAGTGCTAAGCAGGGTGGGGGGTACTTCCTTCTGCATCTCACTTTAACAAAGCTGGATCTTGTGAAAAAAGGGCTACTGCTATCAGTGGCAGTAACATTATCCAAAAGAAGAATGCAAGATTAAGTTATATTCCAATATATTTCAATTTCCTCAACATATATTCAACCTCATTGTGGATTATGCTACTCATCCTTACATTTCACATTCCTTCATTCCTGCAGTCCCAAGAATGTCTTGCTTGTGACCAAACACATGCGATCTGAAATGTCTGCAGATTTACTTGATCCTGTAGAATGCATTTGTCCATAGCTTTCCTGGGCTGACTTGCAATCCACAGAGCTCATACAGAGATGTTTGTTAAAAATTTCTCTATATGGAGCAATTGCATAAGCAGCATCTACAAAATCATGCCTTGCAATTCACACAAAATATATGCAAAGAAAAGCATATTACTATCATAACCAGCTCTAAAAACAGCAGGGAAATTTTACACACTAGGATAGCATTGAAACAGTAGATATGAACAACAGAAGCAGAGATCTACATGCAGGCTACAAAAGAAATTCTGACTGTTTACTTATCTGATTAATCAGCAGGCATAATCCTCCTGCAAATGTTACATGAAGAATAAGGTTTCTCTGATATTAGGAAACAAGCACTGTGTGTTGAATGACTTGAGACATAAACAAACATGCAATAGTTGTTTTTCAAGTCTCCAGATGCTGATTTTGTTTTATACAGCAGCAATGCCAACAAATACTAGATCGTAAAAGATAATTGTACTCTGTGTGATAGTTTTTGAAGGAAACCTTTTGAACAGCACACAGAGAAACATGGAAAATATGCCAGGAATGGAACATATGATCCATGAATACACATCCTACGTCAGAAGAAAGACCTCATCCAGCATACAACTCTATAATGACTTAGCCAAACAATATGTAAGAAACTCCTGCTAACTGTAAACAAGAGTTGCCACTAGTTCAAGTTACATTATAAGGCTACAAAATGCAAGATTAAGAAACAGAGTGCATGCATAGTAGATTTTTGGGAGGTGGAAAAATCATACCTACAGATATATATTTTCCCCTTGTACTTGGCACTGATGAGACCACACCTTGAATCCTGTGTTCAGTTCTGGGCCCCTCACCACAAGAAGGCTGTTGAAGCTCTGGAGCAAGTCCAGAGAAGAGCAATGAAGCTGGGGAAAAGACTGGAGAACAAGTCTTACAAGAAGCAGCTGAGGGAACTGGGGTTGTTTAGCCTGGAGAAGAGGAAGCTGAGGGGAGACCTTATTGCTCTCTCTGACTACCTAAAAGGAGGTTGTGGCGAGGAGGGAGCTGGCCTCTTCTCCCAAGTGACAGGGGACAGGACAAGAGCGAGTGGCCTCAAGCTGTGTCAGGGGAGTTTCAACCTGGATATCACGAAAACATTTCTCACAGGAAGGGTCATCGGGTACTGGAACACACTGCCCAGGGAGGTGATTGAAGTACTCTGAAGGTATTTAAAAGATGGGTAGATGAGGTGCTCAGGTGCATGGTTTAGTGGTTGATAGGAACAGTTGAACTCAATGATCCAGGAGGTCTTTTCCAGCCTAGTGATTCTGTGATTCTGTGATTAATTTAGGAACCCAGGACTGGTTCAGATACACAAAAACAAGCTCAACTAGTACTAAACTTGCTGCTAAATGAACAGATACCTTCAATACAAAACAGAATATGAGCATCTGTCACAGCGAATCATTTCTGCGTGGAGGGAAAAATGTGTTGCGCAGTCCAGCTCTACTACTTGCACACCTTAATATGCAATTTAGCAGAAAATTATACTATACTACGTGAATGTACTTGTCCTGTTCTCAGTATGGAGATGCTTCAAGACCCCAAAGAACTTCTAAGCTAACTTGATATTTAGTAAATATTCTAATTTCAGTACCTAGACTAACTACCTATTGTTGATTTTTTTAATAGAACATTCGCAGTAAGTCAACCTGAAAATTAGTGCAACCTAGTATCCAAAATTTGAAAGTGAGCTCTATGGGTTGCGTAGGGGAAAATATCCTTTGCCTTTTAATAAAACCTGACAGTTTTGACTGAGATCTAGGACTCATTTCACATACAAAGAAAGGAAGAACCTACACTCTACATAGCACTTATCAAAAAATAAGGGACTGTAGAATTCTTCTCAGTTTAACACATACTATGGGAGTCAGAAAATTAGACAACTTTTCCCATGATCAGTGCCCAACTCCATCACTATATACTGTAGCAAGTTACAGTTTATGAACTACTGATAAAGCAGTGAGGTTATATAAATTGCTACTGTATGACAGAGCATTCTGCATATGTGGAATCAACATTATGATATCAAAGAAGTACTACCTATATTCCAGACGAACAGCAATTCGTAGATTGCCAGACAAACAATAAATCTCACCAGTCCTCTGGAAAGCAGAGTCACATTTAGACTAAGAAGAGGCTGAAGCTCAGGGAAATGTGTCTACCCACACTGGCTGGTCCGTGAAGGGTGAAAGGTAATAGAATCATTCCAGAAAATGCAGAAGATACAGGGTCATCATTACTAGTCTTAGTAACTGGAGAGCTATAGAAGAATTTATAGACTCTCACAGATACACAGCAAGCTTGATCCAAGGGATAGGATCACAGGAGACAAGTATGCACATATTCTGTCTTTCTCAAAGAGGTAAGAAATTCAGATGAAATAAAAGAGAAACCCACAATCTAAAGAACTAATTTTCATAGGAAAGAGCTCCTTTTCTCTACAGTAACTACTAACATCTGGTCAGGAATGATGAAACTGTCTCCAACAGCCTAAGACAACATGTCTATAAAAGAATGATAAACATTATGCTCCAACATATGCAAGATAATCTAAGAGATCTTCTGGCTGAAGCTCAGCACCTAACAGACCCAACGTGTTTGCAACACTGTCAATAAACTTAGGAAGTACCCAGCTGGGGAATACCTACAAAGCTTCCATTTTCTTGGTCCTAGAAAAGTCTGATTGTATTAGAAGAACTTGTTTACACTGAGAACATAACCACTAAAAATTTTTAAAAAGATAGCTCTACAGTTGCACTCAAAATTGATGCATTTAGTCCTAATAGTAAGAAAGTTTGGAATTCTTTGAGAACAGACAAAAAATATGTAAGAACTAGCTATTAAACTATAAAACCTGGCATTTCCAACTTTTGAGTATTAGATTTCAGAAACAGTGTAATATTTCAGGCAAGACTTGCAGGTCAGGCTTTTCTTGGTAGGAAGAGAGGTGCGGTGTATGTAACTCTCTAGGTTTATACTGAGAAAAAGAGTATGGATCATATATCCAACTCTAAACCTTCAGGAGTGATTGGGACGAGCTGATAGTTGTCAACCCACAAAGCAGACTATGCACTGAAGCATCTAGTTACTAATCAAGGATATTATTGGCAAGCCCAGGAACTTGGTAGCCTCTTGGTATAGATGGATCACTAGGGCCAAGATCTGGCTCTTGAGGAGTGAAAACGAGTAGTGGAAGAATGAATTCTCCCTTTCTCTCTCTATATATATCTTAACCTGAGAACATCAGGCTTTTCTTCCTTTGTTCCCAATTGAAAAAAAAGTTGAAATATTCAAACTACATGTTGTTTATTTGTTGCATAAACAGAGTCAGGTACAAACAGTGGAAAAGATTAAACCAGCATGTTTCCTGCCTAGTGGAGTTCCCAGAGGTGCCATGAATCAGGAGATCCATGCAGAGTGATATGAACAGCAGAAAATCCCCAACCACTTTGAGAGAGCCCCACTAAGTCACTGGCAGAGGAAAGTAAAAAGCACAAAGCTGTCAGGAAGAAATTAAAGCTACAATATCAAGGAAGAGGAGGGGGTGAATAAACAGCCTAGACTTTACCTTTTTTGGGAGCACCACAAGTTCAGTGGCAGTGATCGATCTGTGTGGGGCTGGACTCTTGCCCCAGTCTTCCCTCTCAGCCCCTCTGGCAGTCTCAGATGTTCTTAGCGAAGCAGCAGCTGTCACTCTGGTAGCAGCAGCTTGAGACCAGCTGAGTGCAGTTATTTTAGCACATTGGTTTTTCCTTTCTTCTCAGAAAAAAAATCTGGCAATTTAATACTTTGGACGGCTCAGCTAGACCTGTATAGGATTTGGCTGAGTGGAGTTAAAAAAAAACCCTCCTAAACAAAACAGATCTTTCAGCCGTGGTATTCTTTTTCTCAAACAACTGTTGTGAACAAGAACACAAGAGATTTAAGAGGAAGAGTTTTCTTTCTGGTGGGAAATATTAAGCAATCAAGTTACAAGCATAACAGGTCACATTTTTGGTTGCAAAATTCCAACTGAAGTTGTCTTAAGAATATGAGAGTTTTTTTGAGAACTGTCAGTGTCATCTCTAGACTACAACCAAATTGTATAAGCCTGTGACTTAAGTGAAAACCCATGCAAGCTCTTGCTTTTACCCTCTCTTCTCTGTTGCTCTGCACATCGCAAGCAATAGCCCGAAACTGTAGTCATGGTTTAAGTCACTTTTCTGCCACATTTATCCTTCTCTCAAGTCACAGTCTATCCACCATCTAGACATAGATTATCTACAGCCTTTTCTGGTCAGAGGTTTTCCACACCATATAAAATATAAAATTTTGGAGAGGACACTTGAATATCGTATATCCTTTAACTCTTATTCCAAAGAAGGTCTGTACCTTTCTGTCTTCATAAAGTTCTTTCTGTTCTTCATAAGTTCTAATAAATTCGTAAATATCATTAACTTGAGTATGTGTGTGCAGTATTCAAACTGAGAAGGATGTGAAGGTCCTTGAGTATGTCCAGAGGAGGGCAACAAATCTGGTGAAAGGGCTGAAAGGTGTGTCCTATGAGGAGCAAATGGGGCCTCTGTGTTTGTCTAGTTTGGAGAAGAGGTAGCTGAGGAGCAACCTCATTGCTATCTGCGGCTTTCCCAGGAGGGGAAGTGCTGATCTCTTCTCCCAGGTATCCAGTCATAGGATGTGTGGGAAAGGTCCCAAGCTGTGCCACGATATGTTTAGACCAGACATTAGGAAACATTTATTTACTGAGAAGGTGATCAATTGGTCAGGCAGTTGGATTAGATGAATGCTGTCAGACCTCAGGTCTATAGAGCCTAAGATCCTCTCACACATTGGCATGCAGAAAATGACAATGAAAAAGGGAACACGTGAAAAAATGCCTCTCCAGAATACACTTAAACTTGAGAATAAACTTGAGAAGAATAAACTTGAGCAAGCTGTAGGTCAGCAATTCACTGACTCAAAGCTGGCACCATGGCTTATGGTTCTCAAATAATTCTTTTCTTCCATTAATTTGTCCAGTCACATTTTGAACACACATATACCTTCAGCATTTATAGGAATGTGCTAGGAAGAAGCCCACAACTTAAATACACAGCCTATAAAAACTATACCCTTTAGTTCCGAATAGGATACCTCCCTGTAGGTTCATCTGATAATTCCAAGTTTTTGTATTTGATGATGCAAAACCTAATTGCTCCCTGTTCTCTCTCTTATTCTACCAATTTTATTTTTCCAATATCCATTCTCAGCTGAAGATTGCTGATCTGTTTATTCATTTCTCATGTGGAAGCCCTTACAATAGCCTCTGCATGGTTACACCACCAACTTCTACATTGGCATAACAATATTATTTTGATTGTAAATTTTTATATATACAGTACTGACAGTAAGTGTCCTACATAACTGCTATCTCTCATGCTTGGACTTTCAGTGCAGAACTGAAAGAGGTTCCTAGCATTGCCCACACTCATTTTTGTCCCCCTTACCTCAGAGGGGGACAGCTACCACCTTCTCCTATGGTAACGAGATAAGAGGAAAGCCTTTTACTATGCTGTACATCTGAGAAATTATGTTCTATATTATAAGACCAGAAATATGAAGCTTGGATACAAAGACTTTTCTTTCCAGTAGAAGGGTACTTTCAGTAATTCCATTTATTTGCCTTTTAAAGTTTTGATTAAGTAATTTAAAAGCCACGTCAGTAGTTATTAATCTCCACTACTTCTGTTCTTTTCTCCTCTTAATGTAAGTTGTTTTGCTTGGCAAGGCAGCAGCCTCGATGGTTGTCTTCTTTGTGCCATCAGTTTTCAACCATCCGTGTGAACAGTTTTGTTTTTAAAGGTTATTAAATTCATCAAAGTGAAGTTCTTGGGTTCAGTGTGGTTCCTTTTTAGAAACAGTGCACTAGCTAAACTCCTGGAAAAGTGTTATAATTTTTGAGATTTACTTGCACCATTGTTGGAAGTGAAATCTCTTCATCCCATTTGAGAGACAGAAAAATTACTACTTCTGTTTTATAGTCACATACAATGAGAACTTGACCTTTACAACTGAGCACAGGTTGAATGGGAGAAATTGTTCTTCAGGGCATCTATGTAATCAGGCCCTAAATGAAACATAAAGTTTTAGTAGTATGGTAGACTATTGTCTAAGTCTGGTGTTAAACCTTTAACCTTATTTCACATTCAAAGGCATGATAAGCTATTTGGCAATGAACATCAAAAGAGCAGACACCAGTTTGACATTTATAGGATGGTATAAGTGAAAGGGTTACTAGTTCAGACTCTGGTTTTGGAAGTTAAAAAGTGGACAGGCTGAGACACACGATAAAAACTCTTTCGGTTTCACACAATTAATGCAAAGGAATTCAACCTAGCTTAAGACCATGAATTCACACACATTCATTTAAAAATATAACTCTTTTTTAAGAAGCAATGGACACTTAAACTAATTATTTTGTCTTTAAGACCATATATCCAGCTGTCCTGTATAAAATGGCATCTCCCTACTTGGTGGGAGGAAGCAGAAAAGTCAGGAGTGAAGTTGAGCCCAGGAAGAAGAGAGGAGTGAGGCAAAGAGGTCTTAAGTTTTGGGTTTATTTCTCGTTATCCTACTCTGATTTCATAAATTAATCTACTTTAGACAAATATTGTTTTCCCTCACCCTGTCAGGTTGAGGAGGAGGAGCAACAGGGCAGCTTAGTGGGTACCTAGCATCCATCCAAGCTGAACCCACTGCACTGGAGAACTAAATAAAGCAACAGAGAGTAGCATATCTTGAAGTTTACACACATAAGCTGAATAACAGCCATATGGTCTTGTTACCAAAAGAGTGGTTCCTTGTCTTTCCTCCTAACAGAGTAAACAATGTGTTGCATACCCACAGACACAAAAAATAGTATAGGATACTGTAATTTCTGCAGTCTTAGTATGAGGAGAAATGTTCATACATGAATTTTAATTATCTTATACTATGAGTTTTAATTATCTTGCACTACCAAAGTATCAATTTCTGTAATCACTAAAATGCTCAGCCACCTTTCTCTGGCCTTTTTTGTACAGCAGCAAAAGAAAACAGAAGAATGTTATTAGAGTATCTTTAAAAATAAATGGATACATTATGCAGAATGCCACTCAACTATTCTTAGACGGTGCTTTAAAGACATCAGTTACAATACCTACAGTATCTGAGGGATTAGATAAAAAGCATCCTTAGTAGCCTGACCACTCAAAATGAACATTTCAATTAAAGGCAGAATTTATAATGCAATTTAATCCACTGTTCTCACAAAGATATCTACTAAAATTTGGAACATATATTCAAAAGCCTACTCAATAGATCCTTCCTGTCTTCAGGTATTTACATTTTTTGTTTTAAAAAATAAAACTCTTTCAAATCACTCCTGATATATGCCTTTGAATTGTGTCATATGCCAATTATTTCTTCCATTTTCTTTCCATTAAGCTGCAAATATTGGTCTAGAATCAGGAGAGTACTTGTAAATGGTCAGATCATTATTTGGGTCAATCAGCTACATCAAGTCACAAAGCAGTTATCTTTAGCTTTTCAGTCATTTTAGTTAAGTTACTAGAAGTTTCAGGATCCTGGGGATGACCGGTTGGTGGGGAGTGATGGAGTGGAAGAGAATAAAAGGAAATCTATAGAAATCACACAGAAAAAAATATTATCTAGAGTTTTTAACAGATTCACATCAAACCTCTGTTTGACTAGACAAGAAGCGACAAAAGGCTAGTCTTAGGCAATCAGTGTCCACCTCCTGAGGAGGAACAAAGCCACACATTGAAAACCCCCAACACTACGACCAATTTTGCAATATGAAGTTCAAAAAAAATATTAATCCATTGTTCTACATTTCTAAGAAAACTACATTTTCAGAGTAAATTCTGATCAATGCTGCTAAAACAGATCAGGTTTACTTGTGGAAAGTATCCCTGTTTTCTGATTAATTTTCTATTAGAGTTCAAAATGGTTGACAGCTCACTGGGGACCATATTGCCTATGCAGCATATTGCAATCCACAAGTAAGGGCTTGCAATACATTCACAAGGACCTCCCAGCATCTTCCCCTGCAATGAAAGTAAGCAAATCATCTCATCCCAGTGGACAGTAGTTTGCTACTGTACCAACTGCATTCTGTAGGCTCAGGCAGTCATGACCTTAAACCAGCTCATGGTCACATCTGTGTTCCCTAAAAAAATAATATTTTAAAAAACTAATGAAATAATTAGCACAAAACATGTAAACTGCTATGTGTTAGAAAGCACATTAAGTTGCTTCAAGAAAAGAACAGAGAAAAAGCTTTATTTTCCCATTTCTTCAATTCTGATCACTCAGTATCCAAGCATAAATGGGAAATGGGATAGGACTAACAAAATGTTTTAAAGTGCTGAGAATCCTACTTGTGAAAAGCAATTAAGAGGAATCATGACATAGACTCTCTTTGGAAAACATAAAATATATTTATCCTTAAAAACAAACAGAACTACTGGACAAGTAGTGAAATTAAAAGGCAACAAACCAACAGAGTTGTTTTGCAATTTGCTGTTACATATTCAGAGTAAGTATTTAAAGATATAGGAATATTAAGAACATTATCAAGCAAACAAAGTAAAAATTTGCATGACTTCCTGTTTTTCATATTCAAGAAAATGGTTCTTCAGGCTATATCGAGATGAGAAGAGATTGACTTTATAGATATACTACCATGTGATGAATAGTGTTGTGAGTCCTTTGGAAATAGCTCTTATTCCTGGTACAGAATAAAACATATTTTTCATTGGCATTACCTGTTTTCTTAAAAAAAATTAAAAAAAAAAAGAAAGAAAGAAAAGAAAAGTTTAGAAGATCAGCAGCATTAATATATTTCTGGATACTTATGAAAGGTGAGAGATGAATACTGTAACATTTTTGGGTGTTGCAATGGAATAGCAATATTTCTCTTCCTCTTTTAAAAAAACTAATTGTTCAAGTTGCTTGACAACAAATATGTTAGACAGTCTGTACTCTTGCCAACTGACCTTTAAAATGTATTTGCTGGAGTATCAAGCACTTTTAATAAGTAGGGATTTGGCACTAGACACATTCTTGCATAATTCTTGTTTTCATAATACATATGATGGAGTTCAGGAGCTATTAAGGAAAAAAAGAACCTCACAAAGTGACCTTTGTCAGTAGCTGAACCATAATTTTCCAGTTACTGAACTTCCTGCATCCCACCTTAATGCGAACAAACATCAGCACAAAGAAGTCAGTCACTCCTCAGGCTAACAGTCAAATCAAGAAGGTCCCACTTTTTGAACATACTATCTTTTCCCTTAAAAAGACTTAACAGCTCAAACTTGTCTTGCCCTACTAAGCCAGCATGAGTATGCACTGGAGTTTAGGAGATGAAGAACATTTAAGCCATTAATATTGCAGGTAGTCTAAACAAAAAGATGCTTATTTCTTATAACATTAAGTAGTTAGTATTGTAGGTGGTCTAAATAAAGAGATAATAATTTTTATCTATAAATATTTCTATGAAAATTATTTACTGGCTTTACAGGAAAACATTTAAATGCTTTTAATTGAGTGATTTTGCCAAAATGTTGATTGCTGCTGTCTATAAATGGAGGTTATAGAAGGAGCCCATGGAGGTTAACTGTGGAGCAGATATCCACCTGCAGCCCATGGAGGACCCCACAGTGGTGGATGCAACTGAAGGAGGCTGAGACCCTGGGGGAAACCCACAGAGGAACAGGCTCCTGGGAGGACCTGTGGACCCATGGAGAGAGGAAGGACAACACATAATGCACTTAGTGCAATTGCATTCCCTGTCCCCTGTGCCTCTGAAGGGAAGGAGGTAGAGCATTTGGGAGTAAATTTAAGCCTAGGAAGAATGAATTGGAGGAGGGTGTTTAAAGACTTATTTTTAATTTTTGTTATTACTGTGCTCCAATGTAATTGGTGATAAAATACATTTGTTTCTCCCAGGCAAGTCTTTTTTGTCTGTAATAGTACCTGGTGATTGATCCCTCCCTGTACTTAACTCACAAGCCTCTAGTTATATTTTCTCTCTCCTGTCCAGCTGAGAAGGCAGAGCATTGATAGAGAAGATTTGGTGGGCACCTGGCATTCAGCCAGGGTCAAACAACCACACTTCTCTTCATTCCAGACTTGGAAAAAAATAAAGTAAATTTTACTAGATTTGGTTGTTTTCATGTAGCCATGTCATTTATCTGTCTTATAATCCACCATGCTCAGTCTGAAAGGACAGAAAGGGACTGATATTTTTTCTGTTTAATCCAGACATATAGAAATTCAAGAGTAACACATGCTGGGTAAAAGCACTTAGGTTTTTTGGAAGGATTAGGACAAGCTTTGTAGACAGCATCCCAGAAGAACCTAAGCGCTGCTGTGAATTTCTGTATACTCGAATTAGATTAAGTTAATGGATAAGGGGAGTTTATGCACCGTTTTGGATGCAGATGTCTAAAGTATGAAAAGGTTACTAACTGAGGCTTACATAGCCAGTGCAAAAGGTTGACAAGCATGCTTCTTTATTTAAATCAGACTGGACATTTCTGCTCTGTGTCCTCAAAAGGAAGTGTGGTGGGAAGCACAGTGCAAATGTCCTAGTGACTTTGGGCTTAGATAGTTTATGTTTGGTTGTGTTTATTAGTTTTAGCAGATCTGGACCTGAGCTGATTCAATTCAGAGCACCTGTGTCTGCACCTATTTTTGTTTCTCTTTGTTAAAGGAATGCTTATTAAATTTCAGAGCTGCTCACTAATCTGGAGTTTCTATATGACAACTAAATTGCTGGGCAAAAGCCACTGTGCTAAGGACAAAACATACTTTTGAAAGAAAGACTGTTAAGACAGCAGAGTCAGGTACTGAGACCTAGGAAGTACATAAAATGATGGTTACTCATGCAACGTTAATTCACAAGATTTTTTTCTTTTCCATAGCTATTAGGTTAGAGCCTAATTACATAAGCATATACTAAGTCCACAGGATGCCCAAAGCATTCAAATTATTTTCATTTCAGTAGACTGAGTGGACAGGAATAACATATGCTGTTGCTGATTAACATTAAATAGTGTTCTTTGTCTTAATACTTTGGCTTTTCTCTTCTCCAGCAAATAATAATCATTAAGCATCCTCAATAACATATTCAAAAAGAACATGTTACAGCATTTTGGTCACAGTGCACTAGTAAAAGCTTCCACCTCAAGATAGGCTTCATTTTAACAAAATTCTTATTCTGTCTCTCTAATTGGAGAATATTTTTGTAAGATAATACTCTGTACAGAAGGTTTTGGGGGTGTTTGTAACCATCTTTTTGCAAAAGATAAACATAATGGTCACTGTTTCTCCAAGCTGATCTCACCTCCTTGAAAGGCAAAGAAAAAGAGAAAAAAAAACAGAAGAGAAAAACAGAAGAGCGTTTTAAAGAAAAGCAAGCATTAGAGTCATCTCTCTTCCTGAGGCTAATTTGTTGCTGCAAGAGACAGAGTATGTTTTTATTAGCTGCTCCAAAACCTCAGAACATTGTTCGCATCACAGCATGTTTTTAATGTCTAAAAACCAATTTTAGAGTATACAAACAATGCAGTAACAATAAAGGAGTAAAATATCCCTGCAAAGTTCAGAAAACAAACTGGCTGAACAAAAAAGGCAACAGGTTTTTGCAGTTGCCAGTGTCATGCTCAAGTTATTTAAGCATGTTCTATTGCAGAAGACTCAGCGGCATCCTTGACAATGTTGTTGCGTATTCAGTTCTACTATCTAACTGAATAAAACTGCTTTGGAGCTAGTTCAAGGTACACAGAAGATTGTGTGAGCCTGCCAATTGAAACTGAACTTATAATCCAGGTAATCAGCCAATTTAAGGCAGGACTGCCAATATTATTGATGAGGATTATTGTTTGCATCATCAAAATGATCAGCTTTATATACAATTAGACCCTTATTAGCATTATAAAACCCACCTTGAACATCTAGCATTGTGGTACAGCTTAGGAATAGCATTTCACATTGAGAACAAATAGTTTTTCTGAGCTGGTATAGGGAACAAGTATTGATTTGCCTCTTCTTCCCAGCTTTCATATTTTTAGGTATCTCAAAGGGAAAAATTGGTCTTTTATGCAAACTTAAGAACACCTTTTATTCTCATAGACTCTTAGAAAGAAGTGACAGAATATTTACCTGTTCTTCCTCTCTTCTTGCATTTTCTTGCTCCACCCTAGTCACTACTGCTATTCAGACACAATACTTCATGAAGTCATTGTGTATCTGAAGCACGCAGCATTCAAATGATAATTCCATGTGTTCCCTCTTGATGTGGTTTCACTGAACTACAAATCCAACTCTGGAAATACAGTACTCTTATCTAATTAAATCAGAAGTAGGTAGGCTAAAAACTGAGACAAGTCATAACAATTTTACGAAACAATAAATGTTCCTATTACATAAAGTGAAGTTACAGTGAGATATTTAAGCTGCATATCTAGCTACAACACAGTGATATCACACTGACTCAAATTTGCAGGAGTGTATTTTATAAAATAAAATCCCAAAGGCTTTGATAAGGGGAACTTTTTCCCTACTTTTCCTTTAAGCATGTTTTCGAAAATGTCACAAGGCTGACCTCTGCTGGTACATAAATTACCAGGCAACTAGAGTAATACAAAAAATATTAAATAATTATCAAGGAGAAAGAGAAGGAATATTTCATAGGATCCCAAAATATTTTGTCAATTTCATCAAAAGGACACATTATTCTTCACAGTCTCTTGCAACAGGAAAGTGAATATACTGCAAGTCATTATAACAAACAATAAATGAACAATCCCAATACTCATTCTCTCAGCAGTATTTGAATACTAAAGTAGCTACAGGACTGAGAACTATTGCTTTTTACTAGATTTAATTTAAAACCTAGCATTGTGATTAAGTTTTGAAATCATATAGTAAACCTTGCTTACGCACAAGGCCAGATCCTTGGATGAATAAGCACTCAGGTTAAACACAAGGAAACAAAATTAAGATTTGCAAACATGTAAATTGTGCCTTTTATCACCTTCGGCGTCTGTCTAGAAGTGCTAAGGCCAGTCCATCCTCTCCTCAGCATGCAAGCTTGGGAATCATTGCCAGAAAATCCTCAGTCATTGCTAAAGTTTCAGAGAACCTTGTGGGAGTTTAAAACCCTTATGAAGAAAGCATAAAGGGTTCAAGCAAAAAGTAGATATAGACAGCCTTTAGTGACAAGAAATACTTCAAACTGCTTTGGATGTTCTTTCCTAAATGTGAATAGGAACATATCAGCACTACATAAACCTGAGACTGAGATATCCATTTTAAGATATGTACTTAGATCATTAATCAGCAATGACTGCATTACTGTAATTCATAACAGCCACCTGGATCACATATATCTTATTCTCTCTCTCATTCTCAGGCAAAGCAACTGCAGCATGCTAGAGACACACCTCTCCCTCCCTGATAAGAGCACTGGGAAAGGCAGAGCTGATTTTTATAAAGCAGCTGTACAGTGGCAACTCAAAAAATAACCCCTCTTTACCTACATTCTCTAAGGTTTGGCTGAAAAACAAAAGTAACTAATGCCATTTTCTTCAGTTGTCTCAAAAAACAAGAGAATAATGACATATCAACTGTTTTACATCACCTCCTGACTATCAGGTCACTGAGTGAAGCTAATGATTTTGAACATACGTGCAACTGATGTGAAAATCCATAGCATGCAAAGACTGAGAATCCCTGAGATATTGTCCAGTCTTCAACACAAGTCATTATACTTCTGCTCTGCTCACCCTGCCTTGAGCTTGGGTTTCAGTATATTTCAGTAAATATCCACAAGAGATCTTCCTCTGAAGACATTAAGAAAAGTTAAAATTCATCACATTCTCATCTTTTCTGCTTGTCAATGTAAGTGCTTCTTTATGTGAATGTACTCCATAAAATAATCAGGTGACCTCCTGTTCTTGTTTCTAATAAATGGTAAAGACTGAAGTAATGCAAACTCTGTTTAAGCAAATAATTCCAAAAAACTCACCTTGCATCACCTAGCTTTAGAAAAGCTGCAAAACCTGCAATGATTCAGTCAGTACTGAGAGTAGAGGTCACAAAAGATGAGTCAGCTGATTTTATGTAACAATCTCCAGTTTAGACCTTCAAGAACTACATGAGCCCCGTGCCTCAGCATAATGTTGAAAAGCCTTGTGCACTGTGCAAGAAACCAATGACAGAGTTGTAGTTTTCCACAAGGCAGTGTTTCCTCCCTTTTTTTCCTATTTTTTACTTGACCTACATATTTTGTTTGCAGATATACAACTTTTGAAGTGACCATGTTGGAACTAATTTTCAACCTGCACTGTTCCATATAAATGTCTCTACTATTACTGAGCAGTGTAAGAACACTAAAGAGAATAGTCAATGATGCTAACACTAATTTTTGTATTTATTTTAACATTCTCAGGGAAAGCACTAGCTGACAAGAAAATCTAGTACTCATTTCCTAAAAAACCCGAACAACCATAGAGTATCTCCATCAAGATTCTGTTACGCCTACATTTAGACAGTTTTTAATCACTTAAACACTGACATTATCCAGGAATAATTATATCAGATACTACTAAATTAAATGCCATGAAAAGCCTATGGTACCCACAATTTCAGCTATTCTCATGGTTCCATCTGTACTTCCAAGGAACTAATAAAAACAAAAAAAAAAGAGTTAAGCCTGTTGCTAGTTTACCTGAATCTGCTATATAAATATCTCACCTTCACTTAAAAATTTCCAGCAATCAAAACCTGACAAACGTTTTAAAATAAACTTGTAGTCTCTATCGGTACCAGAAGCAAGTTCACCGTGAAAGACAGCATATCCTCTATAAAGATTTTGACTAACTTCTAGCTCTATTACTCTGCTTTAAGTTTTCCCACTAAAATTCTGCATCAGTTTTTCCATTGTTTTGCCAGGATCTTCCATCACTCATTTAATAACTGGATTATTCTCAATTGTCTTATGAATAACTGTGTATGTCACATTATCTTGGTTATTTTTCTGCTTTTGCCTCGACAAGTAAGAGATTTTTTCAGAGAGCTTTAGATACACAAATTCAAAAAAAAAGAATTAAACTGAATTTACTGTCTCTTACACAAATCTGTTTAATTATCCTGTCTCTTTCAATTACTTTGAGAAAGTACTTCACAAATATTTATCAGCTTCCTTCTTTTCAAATACAGACTTTAGCATCTCCTCTATGTTTTTAAGTTACCTTTGTAAAATTAATTATAGTCATCCAAAGACAAACTCATGGACAGGGACTTAATTCACCTAATTTTATATGTCTACACTTAGTAAATTTCTCAACCCCTTTTACAGAGAGTAGAACGCAACGCTTCTTGAACGTGATTTTTATAGGAAAAGGAGATAAATAGTATCCTGGTTATATAACTATTATATAAAGCGAGTTTCTGGGGAAAAAAATGAACAAAACAGAATTGACATCTAACAGAGGAAAATATGCTGATAAACAAATACCATACAGTAGAAGAAAAACCTGTATAAATTCTAATCTCCTTTTACAGTCTTTGTTTTCCTGAAAACTTGGCACCTCACACTTCTGCCTCAAGCCTAATAAACTGCTAAAAATAGTAATGCTAATGCATTACATTGGCAAATTAATAAGATTACTTCAGATGCATATGTGTGATGGCTCTGCTAGAGGCAAAGAACCTAGCAAATCACATGAAACCACAACAACAAAATAGAACCAAACAAACAATCAAAAACCACTGTAAAATCTAACAGAACTACCCACACAGTAGAAGTTACTACTCAACATTCTTGTCCAAAAACTCTAATGATACCATGATAGCTAATGGTATTACACTAGAAGTTTCAGTACTAAGAAGTTAAACGTAATTGTCTGAATTTAGCAAGAAATAGCTCCAACTTACATAAATGCATCAGGTAGGTATTTCAGATGCTTTTCTTAAATGACGAATATTGGTCTAACTAGACTGAAAAAGCAACTGAAACACCACCTACCTCTATATAAAGTTCTAATATTTTAAGCAAAACACTTTGGCTTGTGATCCTCAGAGTTCAAGGGAGTAGAGCCCCTGTTGTTCAGTCTTACCAGCACCAAGACATTGCAGGGCAACAATACAGAGATAAAGGTTAAATTCCTGAGAAAATTAATATCAAGACTGAAAGTTCTATAGACTATAGCTTAGGGACACAGAACCTCTGTTTTTTCTAAGACACTTCATCACAGAATCACTAGGTTGGAAAAAACCCACTGGATCATCAAGTCCAACCACCAAGCCCAGTCTTCTCTGTACTAGCTTTCAAGCTTTCTTTTTCTAATTTCCATGAAAGGAAAAGGCAACTTTACTTCTGTGTCCATACTATATTCATCTTGCATATTTGTAATTAGTTATAAAACAAGGAAGAGCTGTAAGCAGCTGCCATAGTAATACTAAAATAAGCTTTTGTGAGTGTATTGTATTCATGAGTGTTTGTATTACTAAAATAAGCTTTCGTGAGTGTTTCCTAAGATCAGTCAACAGTTAAAAATTCAGTCTAAGATTATAATCTTAGATGAAGTTCTTTTCCTACAGTCCCTTGGAGATTTTAGAAGGCATTTTGTGATGGTATTTTTCACACACTTGGGAACTGTGAGCAAATAGACTTGCTTGGTTTGTTTTTACCACAATCAAAGAAATGATTCTTCACAAAACTACAATCGATCCATATAAACACATAACGTATTTCAACTTCTCCTCCAGGAAACTAATGAGAAAACTCACTGTTCAATACAGGTGCAAGAAGGCTAAAAATTTTTAATAAGTAACAATGAAGAAAAAAAATTAAAGTTGATAGTAGGTTTATTGGCAGGCAGTAAGGTTATTTCCAATAGCAAACAGACTGGCTTCTACCTCTCCTCTGCAACTTAGGAACTGATATCAGATTACTTAGGGTGGGTTTCCAAGTTTATGCAAGATTGGCTTTCCAAACAGCCTTATGCATTACTGTACTCCATGTATGATTATGAAAGCATTTTCTACTGTTGTCCAAGTTTGACTGCACACAAGCATACACAGAATGCTATGACACAACTAAAAGGTAATATATAGCACCCTTGAAGGCCAAGTACAAAAGGTAAGAAGCAGCCTCAGACTACTTCTAATATTAATTTTAGTATTTCCTTATTATTTGAAAAGAAAAATATAGCCTTTTGTATCATTTTTGTTCCAGATTGCTCATTCTTTGACTTCATATCAATCATGTGTGAAAACATGTACCATTCAAAATGACATTGCCAAAGATATAGTCCAGTCTATTAAACAAAGAACCTTGTAATGTACATCTTAAAGCATACTGATGTTTAGGAGGTCAGCAAAGTGAAAATACTGTCAATGCTGCATTACAAGATAGGCACTATATTGCTTAGTAAAATGTCAGAGAAATTAGTTGACATGTCAGCTGTTTTGTATCCTGCATAGACTACTCCAACATTCAATATGGTATGAAATGCTGCACTTTAAATCTCTAATGGATAACATGAAATCACATCTGTAAGTAGACATCAGGAAAAAAAAAATAATGCTTTAATAGCTCAAAAGTGCTGTCAGAATCAAATATTGTCTAGGTACAGTGAAGCTATAGGTAGAAGAGATTTCATCATGCAAAAAAAAAATTAAAGGCTTGTGTGCTTCAGAATCACTTCAATATTGAACTCCATTTCTAGAGAAAAGGCAAGGCTTGAAGCTTTCTTGATAAAATGTCCTTTTTGTCAAACATCCAAATTTGTACAGCAATATTTAATAGGCACATATGAGAAAAGACTTAGACTGAGTTGATTAAAAGAAGTTCACAGAAGCTAGTGGAATTTCAGCAGGAGTTGACACAAGCTGTAATAAATCATTTGAATCAGAAAATTAAGAATGAGATTTTACTGTCTGCCAAAATAAATCTTTCATATCAAGAACACTAATGTGTACAACAGCAAAACAAAATCCAGTGTCTCATACTTCAAACATGTACAGCAAATTAACTACTCAGGGTATATATGAACAGACACAGTCCAGTTTACACTAGAGATCCATTTTAAGGGAAAAAAATGCTTTTGAGTAGTTACCAACAATCATACACAATACATTACACACAAATACATTTAGATCTTGAAATGATGGTCAGCAAGCATGCTTTATCCCCACATAGGTTAATCACCTTGAATTCATTCCTTTTTTTTTTTACAGACTTAATATAATGATTTACAAAAATACTGCTAATGGTTCACATTTCCACTACCTCAATACTTTCATCCTCTTTTGACCTTTTCTACTATCTCAGCATTATCCCCAGTAGGTTGTGTTTGTATTTTTTTTTTAATAACTACACACTATTCACGCCCCTTTTGTATAAGATCCAATGACAATATGCTCTGACTCCATTTGCTGATGCACTTCAAACTATTTACATCCGGAAGCTTCTGGTTCTGTAAAATGGTTGAAAAGGTTTTTTTAACGCCCATGTCAGTAGTGGTGGTTTCTGCTTAGTTTTTTCTGGAAATAGTACTGCTTCAGTTTCAGGGGTAGGAAATCGTACCTTATACACTTCGGGGTAAGATTTCTGAAACTAGAAAAATACATCAATTTAAACGAAGAATTCACTCAAACACATAGTATACAAAACTACTAAACAGGAACCTCCATCTCTGAAGCACAAAACTAATGATTTCCCTAATGGACTTTCCATATCTCTTCATAGAAAAGAGGTGTTATTTTCTAATACGGCTTGATTCATCACAATATACCTATTCTTAATGATTAAAAGTTTGAAATCCTCAAGAGTACATATTACTTTAAATCTCAGTATTTCTTTAGAGAACTACAGGTCTACAACTTTTAAATGAAAAAGTGAAGATTGTGGAGAAATTTTTACTTACTTGCTTGAGCTTCTTCTTCTTATCTTTCACAGATATCTCTTTATTCATTGCAATTTCTTCCAATAAAGCTGCCAGGGGTTCTTGAGAGCCAGTTGCCCTTTGCTGTTCAAATTCATCTGTACTGATTTGATGACAGAATGATGGAGGAAGAAAAGTGGCATCAGTATCAGCTCCAGCATATTTTATCTGAAGAAAGAGTTAAAAAAAAAAACACAACTACATTTTCTGCAACATATTTGCAAAACCTGGCTTAATCAAACTGACCACCTGAAGTCGTCAGTTTAAAGAAGGTATGGAATAAAGACCCTAAATTTTACCTCTCCTGCACTGAGTGAGTTATAGTAAGTGAAAAAGTGTTCTGGTTTGAGGTAGAATAGAATCGGTTTTCTAACTTCAACAAAGTCTTCCCCAAATAACTTCATTTTCTGAGTTACCTGTATGTTTTTCAGACGGTCTTTCCATCTAAAAGTGATAGCACAGCACACAGGTATGCAGAAAGGCCATTACTTATACTTATTCCTAAAGTAACCAAGGCCACCCTCAAGCTGGTGAGAGGCCATAAGTCAAAGATGAAAAAGGGTCACATCTGACATTGAGTGCAACCCTAGCAAGTTTCTAGACAACACTAAGATAGGTGGAAGTGTTGATCTGCTGGAGGGTATGGAGGCTCCAAAGGAATCTGAACAGGCTGGACCGCTGGGCTGAGACCAATGGCATGAGGTTTAACACGGCCAAATGCCGGGTCCTGCACTTGGGGCACAATAACCCTGTGCAGCTACAGACTGGGAAAAGTCTGTCTAGAAAGCTGCCTGGAGGACAGGGACACGGGAGTGTTGGTTGACAGTCAACTGAACATGAGCCAGCAGTGTGCCCAGGTGGCCAAAAAGGCCAATGGCATCCTGGCTTGGATCAGAAACGGCATGACCAGCAGGTCCAGGGAAGTTATTCTTCCTCTGTACTCAGCACTGGTGAGACCACACCGCAAATACTGTCTTCAGTCCTGGGCCCCTCACCACAAGAAGGATGTTGAGGTTCTGGAGCGAATCCAGAGAAGAGCAACAAAGCTGGTGAAGGGTCTGGAGAACAGGCCTTATGAGGAATGCCTGAGAGAGCTGGGATTATTTAGCCTGGAGAAGAGGAGGCTGAGAGGAGACCTCATTGGAGGTCATTGGACCTGAAAGGAGGTTGTAGAGAGAAGGGTGATGGCCTCTTCTCCCAGGCAACAGGGGACAGAACGAGAGGGAATGGCTACAAACTCCACCAGGAGAGGTTCAGGTTTGACATCAGGACAAAATTTTGCACAGGAAGGGTCACTGGGCACTGAAATAGGCTGCCCAGGTTGGTGGTTGAGTCACCTTCCCTCAAGGTGTTTAAAAGATGAGTGGATGAGGTACTGAGGGGCATGGCTTATTGATTGATTGGAATGGTTGGATTCAATGATCCAGTGGGTCCTTTCCAACCTAGTGATTCTTTGATTCTATAGAGTTATAAGAAAGCTGAGCAGGTAAGGAAGGCTCTGAAAGAAATTCAGGACATCAGTGGAAACACTTCACCATTCAGTTTTCCTCAGTATCACAAACATAGTTTGCCCATTTGATGCAAAAGATGGCATTGGCCAGTTGTGTAGGAATGAAGTCAGAAAAGTCAAGGCACAGCTGTAGCTGAGCTTGGCAATGGACAGAGAGAATAAGGACTTCTACAGGTATGTCAACCAGAAAAGGTCAGTCAACTGAATTTTATACCCTGATGAAGACAACTTGACAAATCGATAACAACAGAAGAAGGGAAGTTTGAGGTACTCAACGTTTTGCCTCAGTCTTCACTGAAAACCTCTCTTCTCACACCTCTCAAAAGGATAGACTGCAAGCCAGGTGCTAGGGGAGCAAAGTAATCACTGTAAGAAGCATTCAGGTTCATGACCACCTGAGGAACTTGAACATACATAAGTCTATGTGACCTGACAGACTGGGATAGGATGATTAGCTTGTGGAATAACCCTCATAGAAGCTATGCCAAGGCACATGGAAGAGAGGGAGGCAATTAAGACAGGCAGCATGGCTTTGCCAAGGGCAAGTCCTGCCTGACCAACCTAACAGCCTTGGGTGATCAAGTGACTACATGAGTGGACAACAGAAAAGCGATGGATGTCAGGTATATGGACTTCTGTAAGGCCTTTGACATGGTCCCCCACAGCATACTTCTCTCTAAACTGAAGAGATTAATTTGATGGATGGACTGTTCGGTGGAAAAGGAATTGGTTGTAAGTCCACATCCAGAGGGTAGTGGTCAACAGCTATGTCCAAATGGTGATCAGTCATGAGTTGTGCCCCTCAGTGGTCCATAGTGTTTAACAGTACTGCCCAAGATCTTCAGTTACATAGGCAGTGGGATCAAGTACACCTTCTGTAAATTTACAGAACATACTAAGCTAAGTTGTGCAGTTGACACACAAGAAGCATGGGAAGATGCCATCCAGAGGGACCTGCACAAGCTCAAGAAGTAGGCTCGTGTGAAGCTCAGCAGGTTCAACAAGGCCAAGCGCAAGGTCCTGCACCTAGGTTGGAACAACTCCAAGTATCAATACAGGCTGGGGGGATTAAGGGATTGAGAGCAGCAATAACGAGAATGACTTGGGGATGAAATGTTGGATGTGAACTGGCAACATGCACTCACAGCACAGAAAGCCAGCCATGTCCAGCATCAAAAGAAGCATGGCCAGCAGGGTGAAGGAGGTGATTCTTCTCTATTCCACTCCAGTGAGAACCCGCCTGGAGTACTGCATGCAGGTGTAGAGCCCTCAGCCCAGGAAAGAAAGAGCTGTTGGAGTGAGACCCAGGAGACCCACAAGGCTTTCCTGTAAAGAAAGGCTGAAAGACTTGAGGTTGTTTAGCCTGGAGAAGATAAGGCTTTGGGGTGACTTCATTGCAGTTTTACAGTACTTAAAAAAAGCTTATAAGATGATGGGGACAGATCTTTAATGAGAGTAGTGGTTAAAAACTGAAAGAGGGTAGGTTTAAACTAGATGTAAAGGAAAAATTTCTTACAATGAGGGTGGTGAAACAATGGAAGAGTTTGCCCAGAGAACTGGTAGATGCCTCATCCTGAAAGCATTCAAGATCAGGATGGACAGAGCTCTGACCAACCTAATAGTTGATGTCCTTGCTCATTGCAAGCGGAGCTGGACTATATGGCCTTTAAAGACACCTGTCAACCTAAATCATTCCATGATTCAGACCGACAGGAAACCACATTGAGCTCTTGTCTCTAAGCCATTTAAGATCTGCTTAGTTGCATTTAAATACATAGTTACGGTTGAACATGAATGAACTCTCTTCATAAGCTAATACCTTAAAGTCTTTAGGAACTGTTGATATTTGGAACAGGAAGCATAAGTCTGACCTTTAAGCACAGAAACATAAGGTTTCTTTCACTAGGTACCTACCTGAACTCTCTGGAGATGTATAACATGTTCTTCTATAGAAGATTTTAAGGAAGAAGGAACACTTAAGATCTCTTGATAATTGTCCATGAGAAAAGATACTAGTTTAGCAGCAAGCAGTTCATCCAAGTCCATCTCATCCTTTGAGCAGAGAATACAACGGGAAAATGCTTGAACCACCTGAAAAAAAAACCAAAAACCAGATCATTGTATGTATTCCATTTGGGGCAGAGGATGGAGAACTAGACTGTATTTAAAGATTAAGAACATAAGTCACCATACTTTCAATACTTCAGTATGAAAAAAAGAATATAGTGTACAGTGATATCTGAGTGGACTGAAGATCATAGAATTATAGAATAACCAGGCTGGAAGAGACTCACCGGATCATCAAGTCCAACCATTCCTATTAAAGGAATGAGGCAACATATGAGCCATCTTGCCTCATATGTACAATCTAATACGAGACTTAAAATGGCTGAACTCTTTTACTCCCAAAACTTTGTCAAATAGTAACTTCAAGTGGTTTTTTTCCAGTTAAGCAGGTCACAAATACTTCCGAGATTTTAAAAATAACCACAAAGATTTAACAGAAGTTAAGCACCAGAGGAAAAGCTTAATATCATTATTTTGAAATCAAATCAAGTATGAGGACCAGTTTACTTTATACAGTCTCATAGTCAACCACTCAGCTTCAAGAGTTTTCTGTCTGTGTACCAGTCACTCCCAACATTAAAAATATGAAAGCTAATCATTTTCTTATCATGCACCATAGATTACACTACTGAATTTAAAAAGAACAAAACACTTGGACTGTAAAGGATTCACTTCTAAAAATAACTTTTAGATCATAATTATTTTAACCAGATGATTTACTGTTAATTAAATTATAAACTTAGTGGTCAAAAAATTAATTATTTTAATCAAGTACTATTCATAGTTAAAAACTTAATTGCTGTGGGAAAAAAATAGATTTATGCATTCTACTGTGGGATTTTTATGGCATGGCTGTACAGCTGATTTTTCTGTCGCTTGTATTGACAAAGACTTGAAAATTAACCAAAATAAATACAAGTTTTCAGACAGTCAGAATTGCCAAGATACACCTAATAACTTTCTAATAACTTGCTGTTGCAAACAGTGATAGCTCTACAAGTAATCAGAAAAAAACAGAAGAAGCATTAGAAAAACCTAGGGCTTTGTCAAAATCTCATTGAAATTATTGTCAGAGATTTCTGCAGTTAAGTGAGTTAAAAACAAGCACTGATATAAACTGAGAGGATTTGTTTTTAAATGGCTGAACACTGGTGAATCAAAACTTTCAGCTGCATATTGCTAATTACATGAGAGATTTTTCTCACGCAGTCTGCACTGATGAAGAACACTGAAGATCTCATTACTGTGGGTTTTTTTCCTACTCAGTAGTGTATTCAGTAGTGATTTGATTTTTGAAAGATAAAGAAAACTCCAAATTCTAAGCAAATTTTTCATTTGCTCTCAAGAAATTGTAATTTATTCAAGTTCAGAGTAGTTTTCCACATAGCTAGAAGAGACAAATTGTTTTTCAAAAAAGCAAATTGGATTTTGTATGCACTCTCCAGCAAGAATCTTTCATCTGTGCTACTCCAAAAGCCTTGTCTAGATGTTTTGCCTTACATAATACATACCAATGTTCTGGTCTTCACTGATTCAGAGAGAGGTGGTAAATCCTTGTTAAAGCTAATTCTTGCCATCATCCTCACCAACAGCTGTAGTCTTTTCCTGTTTTCTGGTGGCAGCAGGAGGCAACATATCTGAAGAGCTTCTATGGCTTTGCTGTGGTTTTGCAGCAGACCTGGTTTTTACAAGATTGAGCAATGTTTCTCAGTTAAATATTTCTATAACATGTAGCACAATATTTCTAAATCTCCCTTCCCCAGATTCCTTTCCTAACTCATTCAAGACTGCCTCAGCACTCGAGTCTTCAAAGAATCTAGAAAAAATTCCTTGAACTGGACTACTAGAACTAGGCACCTATAACTATTTACAAGATTTCCTTCATATGCTTTGGGAGCTTTTAACCATAACCACCAACTCTAGATATCAGTAGACATGAAAAACTACAAGGGTTTTGTTCATCCTTTGTTCTTCTATAACCCTCAGCTCTAAATACAACTGATATGTATGCACAGATGTAGCAACCACATAAAAAGTTCCTCAGGGGAATAATCAGAATCTAAACAAAACATGTTTACACATCAGTGACAGCTTATGACAATCCCAGAATGCCTTCCACACCTATAGAGTTTAAATCTATGACTAGTTCTACTTATAAACTCTTGCGAAAACACAGAATGTGAGCCTGGAAGAGAGACAGACGAAGACTGGACAGGCACTATAAAGTAGTAGCTGATAAAATCCTGGTTGCCTTTTCTTTACTCCTCCCACATTAGTCTTTTCTACACCTTTTCAAGATCCTCCCTGAGCTTTCTCCTGTTCAGACTGAATAGACCCTGCTCCCATCCTTTCCTCCTATGACAGATGCTCCAAGCCCTAAATTTTTGTGTCCCTCCTAACAAGTGAGAAAGAAAGATCCCTTTCAACCTGCTGCAAAATGCTCTTAATGCAGCTAAGGATGCTGCCACAAGGATGCACTGCTGGTTCAAGGTAGTGTAAGTGCCCACCAGAACTGCTAAAGTCCTTGTCATAAAACCTTTCAAGTCAGTCACACCCAGCATGCAGTAGTGTATGATTTTATTCCTCCTCATTGGGAGACTTCGCATTCTCTTTTGTTAAATATTACGAGATTTCTGTTTGCCCATTTTTCCAGCCTGTCAATGTCCCTGTGTATGGCAGTACAACCCCCTGCTGCATTAAAACTCTTCTCATTTTGTATTATCTGCACACTCATTCAAGGCACTCAGTCCTTTGTTCAGGCCAGTGTCCCACCATCAAGGTCATTAAAGTGTTTACCACTAATGGTAAACTTGATGCCACTGATCACGACCCTCCAAGCAGGGCAATTGAGCCAATTTCTGGTCTATCTTGCTGCCCATTTATCTAGCCTGTACTTTCTCTGTCCATAAGGATGTGGTAGGAGGCACTGTTGTAAGCTTTACTATGGTCAACATAAACAGCATCTACTGCTGTCCCCTCATCCACCACATTATTCAACTCCACATTATGCAAAAAATGGAAGATATTTGTAATTAAAAGAGAAGTGTGCAGTAGCAAGTAGGGCAGCAAAACCAGACTGTTACAAGAAAAGAGTGGTAAAGAACGGTAGTTAATTTCATTTTCAAAGAAAAGCTTTTTCTAATTTAAAAGGAAGATTTCACAAGCGTAGTAGTGCATACACTTAGAAGAGGCTCTGAGAAATAATAATCTTAATGAGATTTGTCCATAAAGAATCATTAAACTGTGCAAAGAGAGTTTAGTGTTACCAAGTTCGGAAAATATTTGATGATCATTGCCATTCATCTTTTTCAGCTATTCTGAAAATTAATTTCAGTTGACCTCCTGAAAGAGAAGTGCTCTAACAGTCTTCATTAAAAAAGCAAAAGTGAAGAATCTTGATAAGGTTATGCAAACCACTTAATTTCTGCAAGTATTGCAGTATTCAGGTTTTAAGACGGAGCTTTTAAAGCAGTACAAGTTATATCATGGCTGCCTCAAATGACTAAAAATTATAATTGGATAACCTTTTCTTTGATATTTCCTCAAATCTTCCACTAAGCAGAATGCTTATCCACTGAAGGAAGAAAGAGGCCCTATGATCAATGTAGAAGTGTTGCAATTCCCTGAGGGTAGAAATGTGAAATGTCAGACTCAAAGACTGAAAATCTTAGTTTATAAGATCAGGAGTTATTACCAATTTTAGCAAGCCATACTCTAATTAAAAAAAAAAAAAACAACTTCAGACATTGGTCTGCTTTTCCATATTTTGTAAATGCACAACTTGCTAAGCAATTAACAGCTTCACAGGCAGCATTCAGTACTAGCAATGACATTTATTACAAAATAGTCTTCTATGGAGTATACATTATCCTCTCTATCTACAGTTTTGTAATAGTCTGTACATCAGCCTCATTGTTAAGACTTAATTACATGTTGAACAGAACCCAAAGTTTTCCCCCTTCTCTCTCAGCTGACTACCAAAAAATATTCCTTCCTCCTGCCCCAAAGAAGCACAGGAGATACTATGAGTTGATAGAAAAGATCCTGCTGCCAAAGCTACAAATTAGGCATGTCTGCCTTATAATTACTTGCTTATTTTCTTACTATTGGTTCTATAGTTTTGTATGCCAACAGGCAACTTAGGCTTCATCACAGGTATGCTAAATTCTCTTCTTAAATGCCCACCTCTGGCTAGTCTTGAATTATAAAAAAAAAAAAAAATTGGATAAAACTCCTAGGGATCACCTGGAACAACTCTATGCCCCAGTTAGTGAGGGTGCCTAACCCAAGTATCTCAAGTCATTCCACTATGGCCAAATGCAGCTTTTTAACCATTCAAATATATATTAGGTGTCTGGAGGAGGTTGTTTATACTAGACCTCTATAGAAAGGTGATATTTTCAAACATGTACTACCAGTAATTTAAAGTAAATTGTATAAGTATAGAGAAGGAAAATAAACTAAGTTTTTGAACGTCTGTATTCCCATGATTTTTGTAAATCTGTTTGTTAGTTATGAAGGATTCCATATTAACACTTCATATTTTCATGAAGGAGGCCACAGAATTATTTTTGTCCTTTTGAAACAGTGAAACATTTTTCTTTCTTTTCACGAAAACATTGACCTGAATCCTTTCTTCTTATTTTTATATTTGTGAAATACTGCAAAAAAAAAATTTTAAAACCCAGAAGATGGGAAATACAATGAAAAAGCAAACAGAATACAAAAGGAAGAATTCTTTAAAATATTATCAAGAATGTGTTGTCTAAGAAAAAGACATCAGAAAAGGGACAATATTCAGTTTGAAGCAAGATTGTTGATTAACAAATAAGTGTTATTCTGAATTCCTTTATCATCTCAATAGCTTATTAAAATAAATGTAGTTCCCACTTAAAGAACCTCAGAAAAGTGGCATGCTCCAAAGCATGCTTGCTTTTTGACTTAGTTGTTTTTTCCTGAAATACAATCACAAAATGTAATCAAATAGTTTCACATTTCCAGTGGGCAAAAAAATACAGGATAGATGAATTTCATACAGTGTGAACCCTTAAAAACTTATAGTTAGTAACTGTTGTTTCTTTAGAGTACTAGATTACCTAATGTCCATACTAAGCAATGAAGGAATTTAATTTCCTTCAGGTATCATATTGCCATGGTTAAAAACAGTGCTCACAGACCTAATGCTTTTAATCTAGACTTCAGTCAAGCAACTTCTAAAAGCTTATGTGAGTTTAAGATACTTAGGAATTTGTAAAAGAAGAAAAACCTGTTAAAATCTGTTAGGTGTGCCAGTTCTAAGCAATGAACAGAAGCCTTTAAAAAGCACAAAGGCAAACAGGGGAAGACTTTTGAACTTACATGATCAAAAAGATACATTAGAACTGCCTCGTGACATGAAATAAATTCTATTATTCATCTGTTGTCCATGTAGAATGGAGAAGACAGGCCCTAAATAGTACCACAGCTCATTTTTTGAGTAGTAAATTAATTCCAGTAACCTAATTCAAAAGAATAAAATTTTCATTACATCCCGAACTACCTACCTAAAACACAAACAAAAATATCATAAAAATGAAACGTGAGAAGAGGTTCTTTAATCTGACCAAAGTAGTCCACTATAGTTTTGAAGACATCTCTTTCAAATCCTGAGTAGGCAGGCTGCTTCAAATCTGAACAGCTGGGCCCTACAATTAAAAAAAGGAGAAAATTTATTTGCAGATACCCAACCAGATAATTATTTTCTATTTCAGCCAATGAAAAATGCAACATCTAATGCAAGTTCAATCTGCGTTTACTTACAGTTTGCTAGACATTTCATTGCTGATAATATCCAATGAGGCAGTTCTTCTGACAGGGGAGAAACACAGAAATTAAAAAGAAAATAACTGAGAAAAATGTCAACCTAAACAAAAAGTGAAGCTGAAAATTCTTTAAGCAGTCCCTCCTATATAGTAATTGCAAAGACAGACTATACCTTAATGTAGGATCTGGCCTATATTATATATTGAGAACTTCCAAGTGCTCAATGTCACGTAGTTATGCCAACTGTTCTTATGACTCAATCAATCAGCACAATGGACCCTATTGTAAATCCTTAACCTGCCCTGCAAAAGTCATTCACTAATGATTACAGTGATCACTAATGATTACAGTGAAGCGTTCACTTTGCATTGAAGATTATGAAAAGCACTTGGAGTCATTCCATCATTCCTGCAAGGAGAAAGTTAATTTCTTGAGGTGCTCCAAACAAACAGGGAAACTCTCTGAAGGTGGCTTCATTCACAAACAAAACCAGGCTCCAATATCATATTTAACTTCTCTACAAACTTGTGGAAAGCATAGTGGCAATAATAAAGTAAGGTATCACAGCAGCAAAGATACTTTACTTTTTCTCTGATGTACAGAGTAGTCTTAAACTTGGTATTACTTTCCAAACACAGACTGAAAACTCAAAACTGAGAAATTTTAAGCATCTCTCAGTGTACATTTTGATTCTTTTCCAATTTTCAGTACCTATTTCCTTCACGTAAACACTCTGCTTCAGGGAGCTGAAAGCTTGAAGTAAATAATATCTTTACCTTTATAAATAAAAAGTTACTGCTCTTTGACCTTCATCTTTCAACCCTAATTAAGTAAGAATTTTTAAGATGATAAAAACGGAATAAATACTAATTCATCCTTTTGACATGTCAAGAGGACAAGAATGGCATACTTTGTAAAAAAATGTAATATAGCTGTGAGCATAGAACTATAAAGGTGCTACATGACAGTACACATTAGAACTGAATTTTTTTTATACTAGTAAATTATAATATAAAAAAGTTAAATGGAAACTTCTAAAATACTCACTGGATTTGTCTTCTAAAGTGACAATGCCTTGCTTACTAACATTGTACATGTTCTGGAATATATGCTTTGAATTCACAAGCTTTGTGTCTAGCACTTCATCCAGAGAATCCAAACCCAAGACCTTTTGTAATCTGTAAAAATATATAAACAGTTCATTCAATGCCCAACCTGAAAAAGGCAAAGTTGGTGATAAACAATTCTGAAAAAGATGGACTTGTCCATTTCATAGACTATCTCAAAGTGGAAAAGACCCATAAAGATTGTTGATTTAAGCTCTCTGCTCCTCACAGGACCTCCTACAACAAAACTACATGACCAAAATCACTGTCAAGACACTCCCTAAACTCCGACAAGTTTGGTGCCATGACCACTTCCCTGGGGAGCCTGTTCCAGTGACCAATCACCCACTCAGTGAAGAATTTTTTCCTAATGCCCAATCTGAACTGCCACAACATCATTTTACTCCATTTCCTCATGTCCTATTACTGGTCACCAGAGAGGGGATCAGTACCTCATCCTGTGCTGCCCCTCTTGAGGAAGCTGTAGGCTGCAATGCGAGCACCCCTCAGTCTTCTCTTCTCCAAGCTGAGCAAACCAAGTGACCTCAAGTGCTCCTCATAAACCTTGCCCTTGAGACCCACTGTTTTGGTTGCCCTTCCCAGGACACACTTTAATAGTTTGATTGTCCTTCTTACACCAAGGCACCCACAACACAGTCCAAGACAGAGCTGTACTCATGCAACAGTGAGACAATCACCTTCCTTGACCAGCCAGCTACACTGATTCATGCACTCCAGAACACAGCTGCACCTCTTGTCTACCAGGGAACACTAACACTGTTGACTCAATCAACTTGCCATCGACCAAAGTCCCACATTGGCTACAATCAATACATTGTCTCCCAAGTGGGTTTTCAGTAACTCCCAGAATAACATTTCCCCTATTTTTACCAGGCACTGAAGTGAGATTGACACTCCACATAAAATCAGGGTCTGCCTTCTTACTCTTCTTGAAAATTTGGACAATATGATCTAGTGGGATATCTCTGCCCATGGCAAGGGGGTTGGAATTAGATGAACTTTAATGTCCCTTCCAACTCTAACTATTCTATGATTCGCCAGCTTCCAGTCTACTAGGACCTCTCCAGATTTCCAAAACTGTTGAAAAATAATCAAGAGAGGTCCCACAGTGACATTGGCTAACCTTTTCAGTACCCTGGGGTGAATTTCATGGGGCCTATAGATTTACATATATCCAGCTGGAGTAGCAAGTCTTGAAATAGTTTAGGACCAGGAGGGAGTTTGTCATCCACCCAGTCACAGTCTTACAACAAAAGGCTCCAGGAGTCCCAGCGCCCATCACTGATATTGAAGGCAGAGGCAAGGAAGGCATTAAACATCTCCACCTTGTCTATATCCCTATTTGTGAAGCGAATGATTTGTCAAGAAATGGACTAAGGTTAACTCAAATTCTTTTGCTATTAATGTATTTTTAAAAGCCCTTGTTGTTGTCCTCCATAGTGCTGGTTAACTCTAGCTAACCTTCAGCTGCACAGATTTTTCTCATGGCAATGGCGAACATCTCCTGTGTCAGCTGCTCAGTGTATGTAGATTTTCCTTTTTCACATAAGTTCTAGAAGATCTCCACTTTCCCAAATCAGTTTTCTGCCCTTCCTGCGTGACTTCTAACACTGTGGAATTGTCTGCTTCTGTGCTTTTAAGAGAAAGCTCTTGAAAACTAATCAGCACATATGGATTCCCATAAATTCAAAAGCAGAAACCACAGGAGTGCTACTAGCTAGCTCCTTGAGCAGCACAAAGTTTGCTTTCTCAATATCCAGGGCTGATGCTTCAGTATAGCAGTTTTTATCCTGTTGCAAACTATTTGATACTCAACTACTTTGTGGTCATTGTGACTAAAGACAGCTACCTTAAGCCGTTGTAGAATAATTCCTCAATGCAATTTAGTTTGCTTGATGGTATAGTACTCTCACAAGGTACATATTTTCTTTCACCTTCATCCCTATCCAGAAGCTCTCAAACACATCATTGCCAACTGTAAGCAACAGTCAACGCCTTCCTGACATATGGTGCCATCCCCATACCTTGCCTACCCTGCATAACCCTCCTGAAGAGCCAACAGCCATCTTTCACAGCACCCCAGTCACCAGACTCATGCCACCACATTTTGCTTATGTTAATGTTACACCTCCTGGATTGTGTCAAAGCTAAGTCCTCATGCTTACTCCACACACTGTGCACATCCCATCAGAATCCTGTCTAGGAAACTGCATCAATTGTGGTGGGTGAAAAGTTGAGCAATGATTTGGCTTAATGCTGGGCAAATACAGTTACTCCCAGGCTACAGCACCCTGTTTGTGCGCTCTTCCACAAAAACTGCCATGCCATACCCTGTCTGACCACCCCATTCACAGTACTCCAGGTCAGCAGTGTTTCAGATGGGGTTCTTTTATACAGCAGTGGAGGGACACTTGGCCACTGTTGCTCTTGGTCCCACCCAACTCTCATCAACTACTTTCACAAGAGCTGGAGGCTTCTGGTGGGTCTCTCCACTCTCCTGAGGTTTCCTTTGTAGAGGTAGCCTCGCTGTGTACCATATTAGACTGTTCCATTGCAAATCATGTCAGTATCAGAACTGCTCCCCTCTGCACCAAGTTTATTACAGTTCACTATATCACAGACTAGGTTTAGATGAAAGTAATCATTAGTAAGGCTTTAACTCTGTTGTAAAAATAGTCAATGTATGTTATTTTTTCTCCTGCATAAATAGTCTAAAGCAATGTTCTTAACTTTGCATAAGATATTCCTTTTGGTAATAGAGAATATCTGAATCTCAAAGCCTTCTGAACTCAATTAGCCACTCCATTTCTTACCTCATGTATAAGTATTCTATTTGTCATTTAAAGGTTTCATGACATTGCACTTCTGCAGAAGTGCTTCTGTTTCATAGCAACAAGAAAAAAGACTGGGGAAAAAAGTGATTAAATAAGTCTAAGTCCACAGGACAAAAGGACTTATAACACAACAGGAAAAAGTTAAGATGTTTAGCACACTAAAGTTTCTTTGCAAAGTTTATCTGCTGAATCCATTAGGCAAATAATAAATATAGTTAGTCTAGCCAGTATGGCTTTGATGGCAGTGATGAAAGGCAAGTGAGTGAAATCGCACGCATCACCAGAGACAGACAGGACTATTATCTACTACACAGCCTTACTCTAACAGCAAATGACTCAAAAGTATACTCACTGTGACAAAGTCATCGATTTCCATATCTCTTCTATATTTGTTTGTGTTAGCTCTCTGCGGAACACAAGTTTGCATGCTGGTACTTCCCCTATAGCTATACTGTGTCGCTTGTACCACATCTCAGAGTTCTGAAATCAGAAAAAATATTCCTCATTAACTAGTGACTTTTCAATAATTTAACAGTGTAATATGTTTACAGTACAGCATATTCCCTTCTACAAGTATTTTAAACATTCCCAAATTCTAGCAAAGCCTCCAGGATGCAAGATGACTGCTTATGTTTCACAGATGTGCAGCATCTTTTCTCAGTTATGTAACTTGTCCAAAGCTGAAAAACTGTGTGCCAGAACAGCCATTACAGCTCAGGGGTCAATGGTCTCTAGTCCTGTGTTCAGACTATCCTCATGATTAAAATCAGTTCATTTGTTTTTCTAATACACTCTAAGATTAAACATTGGGTTACGGAAAAATTATTTGAGAATTATTAAATGAGATAAAGGCTGATATTCATCCTTGTTCAGCACATATTGATTGTAACTAAGCATTAAGTTCATTAGCAGGTTCTGTACACAGAGTCACAGTATGACATGTTGGAAAGGACTTCAAGGATCATTTGCTCCAGCCTTCTAAGTAGTTTAAATGAGATGGCCCAGAACTCTGTTAAGATGAGCTCTGAAAGCATCCAGTGTAAGGAATGTAACACTTCCCTGAGAAGATTATTCCAATGTTTATCTGTTCTCACAGTGAAAAACTTTCTTGTCGAATCCAATAGGAATCTGCCCAGAAGTAACTTATATCCATTACCCCTTGTCTTTTCCATATGAATCCTCATAAAAACAGAGTCTCTATCCTTTTGATAGACATCCTTTATGCACTGGTACATCCTAATAAGGTCTCCCCTAAGCCTTCTCGTCTCACAGCTAACAAACCCAGTTCTCTCAGCCTTACTTCTTATGGTAGGTTTCCTAATCCTCTGATCATCCTAGTGGCCCTTCTTCTCTGGACCCTCTTCAGTTTGTCTGCAGCTTTTTTTGTGGTTGGGCAAACTGGACACAGTATTCCAGGTGCAGCCTGACAAGTGCTGAGTAGAGTGGGGTAATGACTTCTTTATTTCTGCTTATGATGGCCTTCTTGACGAAGGTACATGAAAGGTGCACTCAGTCTGCACAGAGGTAACTAGATTACAGATATGGAGTAACCTCTCATTCAGGACCTCTTATTGTCCAGCAAAAGGGTAGGAGGCTATCGTTCACCAAGAAACCCAAGGCTAGTGTCATGCACTGATAAGCAGCGAGGAAAAACCCAAAATTATCAAACAAGTCTCAGCAGTTGCCAAATATGAGTACACTCACAGAAAATACACAGTGGAGGAAGGGTTTAGAATACACCTAACTCTAGAAGCCTGGGCTTTAACAATTTTAGTTTACTAATAAAACCAACATTTTTAACAACTTCAAAGGCTGGATCAATCCAGGTAAGAAAAGGGCAATATGACTGTCCGAGCTCACAAAAGGTAACAATACAGACTTCTTACAACATATGCCTTGTGAAAAATGAAATGGAATCACTAACAACCCTATAGCAGCTAGGAAGGGAGTAATATAAGGGAGTAATAAAGTGCTCCTTGCTACAGGAGTTGTCTGAGTAAGAGTTACCATGCAAGTGACAGTAAAGCTACATACTTTGTGACAGTTTTCTTTTGTGGTATAAACACTGTGTTGGAATTCAAGCAAAATTGAATGCTAACATACCAGAAAACTGATCCATGCTGAAACTGGGGTGCTCAGGATATCACAATCTGTTGCAGAAGGACCCTTAAAGCCAACATTCCCAGCAAATCATTAAGAACAAATTTACTTCACATAAGTTTAAAATAAAAGCATTTTACACTTAAATCTATAATCAAGTATGTTGTGCCATAAAAACAGATCATTAGTTCAGTTTTGCTTTCCAAATATGCTTGCATCTGGGGAAATGAAAACTGGATATCTTACCATTGTGACTGACTTCACTGGAATGTGCTCTTGGGAAGTACCAGCCTTTGGTTCATTCCAGTCTGGAAATTTAATTACTTCCTTTCCACATGAACGTTTCTTTGGATATGGCTTCAGTGGTGATGAAGGAGGAAATCTACAATTAAAGAATGTTTTAATGCCACTGAACTCCATTCTGTTCCATATCAACCAATGCAAAGTTGTAATAGGCTTTTCACATGCAAAAATATAGTGCCTTGCACATTCACACTGTGACTTAGTTGCCTGAAGACTGGTATTGACTGACACAAAACATCCCAACATGTCTTGTTTGACCTATATCTGCTCCTAAGGAATAGTTCATGTCCTTTGTATTCCCATGACATAGCTAGCTGAGCCTTGGGTGAACATCTGATACCACAGAACTACAGAATCACTTAGCTGGAAAAGACCTTTGAGATCAAGTCCAACCATATCTATCCATTACTGGAGCAGGTAATAAGAGTGAACAGCTCTGTGTAAGGGACCTAGAGGACATGCCTGTACCTCTCAAATAGCACTAGCTTCTTATGCATAGACAACAGACTCAAGCCTTCACTAGATGCTGATCCTAATTAAAAAAGTGGTAAGTAGATTTTTGCCATGTCAAGTGCACTGCTAGCATGCATCTCCTAGGGCAAGGCTACATAACTAAGTCATGATGAATGCTTGGATTTAATTAGTGAGCATGCAAGTGTCCACAAAAAGTTTTGTCTACATTACCATGTTCTTCTGTGTTTACATGCTTTCAATGTGAAGATCATATCCCGCAGTTCTTTTCTGAGTCATTTTTCTAACTGGTTATACAAGAAACTCATTCAATTTTAAGATATTTCAAGAAGTGCTTTGAAGAAGTTAACAGAAATAAACCCTAAGCTACCACTTGCAGGAGACAAGGATAAAAAAAAAGAACTATCTTAGACCACATTCAGTTCAGACACATCTCCAGCTTGACTAGAATTAAATTGCTGCCAAAACTAGGTCAGAGTATACACAAACGAATTTAATACCAGCACATCAGAAAGAAGTCAGTTCAGTAACAAAACATCAGAGTGGCTCAGATCAGATCTTTTTTATCTGCACTCCTACATTTTAGATGCTGAGATTCCTGATGCTTTAAGAAATTGTTTCAGCCTCACTCACTCTTTTAATCAGAACGTAAGAGATAGTTACACATGCTACCATGCAACAAAAGCTTGTACACCACAGGATAGCAGGCATTTATAGGCTACCAGGAAGATTGCCATGCTCAAGAAATCCTCAAGTTTTCTCTAAAATTTCACCCTATTCTTTCAAGGTAGTCGCAACATTTAATTAGTTTTAAATTAATTTTATAGTGCAGTTCTGTTGCGCCAGTAGTGTTTTACTACACAGGCTAAACACATTACGGTTTTGATCATGCACACTGTGCCTAGCTGACATATTACACAATGCTCTTTAACAGAACATCTGCAACACTGGGAGATACTACTTCCTTCAGAAAAAGTCTGAGGAAAAGTAATAAACACCTTGCGTTAATCCTGCAGAGCTTACTCTACCCTTTAAAGTAACCCAGATTATACTGCAGATGTTCAGCTATTCATTTCTAAAGAGTTTAATGTTAAAACATCCGCAGCCTTTTTTTTTTTAATTTCAAAGAATCACACAATGGTTTGACTTGGAAGGTACCTTAGAGATCATCCACTTCCTGCACCCCTGCCATGGGCAGGAACACCTTCCACTCAGTCAAGTTGCTCAAAGTCTTATCCAGCCTGCCCTTGAACACTGCTGGGGATGGAGCTACCACAGTTTCACTGGGCATCCTGTTCCAATGTTTCACTATCCTTACAGTAAAAAATTTCTTTCTAACATCTAATCTAAATCTACCCTCTTTTAGCCTAAAACTGTTACCCCTTGTCCTATCACTGCACTCCCAGATAAGCCCTTCCCCATTTTTCCCCTTACAGTACACTCAACAGTCCCGTCTGTTTCCATTCCAGCTCTTTACAGCTTTGTCATTTGCTGCCTTGATTTTCAACCAGCTAGTAAATGAATGAATTCTAACAAGCAGGAAAAAAGGAGATGCAATCCCCATTTTTCATGTAGCAAGATCTAGATAGAGCCTAGTTTGGGGATGAACAATGAAAAGCCTCTGATTTTACCTATGATGAACAATAGTGTTAACTAAACATAGTAACAGAGGAACATTCCAAGGATGACATATCTGTAAAACACGCTAATCTAGACAGCAACACTAGTTCTAGGAGTTTATACAAGAAGAAAATGAAGATACTTATCTGTGTTCAGGACAATGAATAGAGAACAGGGTCAACTAACGTTGGTATCAATCATATAACAAGTACCACAGATTAATTATCGGAAGTCTGCTAACAGTGCAAAAGTACCCATCCTTTTGCTTTTAATACAATCACTCAGATTAGGAAAAAACCAAACCCTGGCAGCTTCCAAAACAGGAAATTCTCACGTATTATTGTAGACTACACTGACCCGGTAAGTCAGAACATGTAGACACCCTGCTGTCTTTAGGAGCCACATTAATTCTCACCTTCACATTTAATACTTGCCTAATATTCAGGCAAATCAACATTTGGCAACATCTCTTTTACATACTCTGTGGAATGAACAAAAGTAGACTTGTACATGAAGTTAATGAATTACACAGCAGTACAGTATACAGTCACAGTAAATTAACACAGGAATTTATAGAAAAGCTACAAAGTATGTCACAGTTTCAAAAGCCAGCACTGTCAGTGGAACTAGAAACAACTTGTCCTGCTAACCCAATCAACAAGATGAGAAATGTATTTACAATGTAACATTAGGAAAGTCCACCAGAGGGAGCTACCAAGACATTAAATACATTCATAAAGGCAGTCTGGAAAGTGGAAGCTTAGCTCAATAAATAGGAAAAAGCGTGTGTAATTCTTAAAGCTAAACTCCAAAATTGAAAGTAACATGCATAGTTTATTTATGCTCCAAGCCCAGCAAGAAAAAGCTGGCTCCAATTCAAGATCCATAAACGGTTTGCAGTGTTAGTACAAGAACAGTTTAATTGATAAATTAGTTATCTTTTGAATGGGAGGTGGAGAAAGAACATCATTAGGACAGCCATAATAAAAGAGCTCTCTTGTCCAATAGTAGATCATTAGGCAGAGCACAGAAGATGAAGAACAGAAATTTCACCCAGCTTCCACAGCCGGTAGGTCAGGAAAACGCTGGCTGAATATGCAATGCAGAAAGAACAAAATAATTTGAATACATCACAATGTCAATAGAAAACAAAAATAAAACCCACTACCACACAAACACAACAAACCCAAGCCAAAGAGATACAACATAATACCAGCAGTTACCAAACCTCCTATTTATTCTTTTGACAGAGTCAGTGCTCAGAAAAAGGAGGGACAAAATAGTTAACGTCTATGGCACCAGTGAAAAAAAGTGTACAGGTAACACTGTCCTAGGAAGAACAGACAGGGCACATTCCAAACCAGTAATACACACTGGCTTTTCTCACAAGTAAAAAGCTCAATCCACACCGCTCCTTTACTTTTAAAGTACTCCAAAGAGAAGTCAAAGACCTGAGATCCTCTGCAACTATTCATGTCTTCCACATCTACCCATGTTTTCCAATCTGAACTAGTCAATAGCTAGGTAAATTATGCTGATATCTTGCCCTTCTATACCAACCATAAGCAGTGGCTACAGAACTAGAGAACAGAACAAGCATACATGGTGTTTCCTCAGCACACTTTAAGTCTTCAGTCATTTTCAGCTTACATACTGCAGAGGCATATATTAGCTTCATATACTTAGCAAAAGACTTGATTGTGTGAGTTTCACAAAGTATCTTCAGATACAAGCCTGGAATTTCTCTTCATGGAGTTAAGTCTGCAGAAAATATTCATTTATTTTCTTACTCCCAAGATGTTTAGAAATTCTTCTATTAACCTTGATTGAAATTAGTTGGAAAATGTAACTTATTTGACAGCAAAGCTATAGCATTTGGTGCTGTTTCTTCCAGAAGGCAGTCCTAAAACCAGCTACCAGTTTTACTGGAAGATGTCATGCAGTATCATGAACAACAAATTGAATTGGTGCTTATTTGTTGTTGGAATTAAAATGCAAATCTGATCCAATCTGATCGCAAATGAACTCAACTGCATTGGAATAAGCTTAACGTAAACCACAGTTCTTCTGTAAGAAAGTATCTTGACTCAAGTTTGATGTAAAAGACTTACATCCAAACTTCTTAAAGTCTTCCAATTTAATAAATAAAAATCAGGAGAGTAATGCACTTGCCACAGAGGCATACAGATTAGACAGCAAAAAATCTTGAGCACACTCCACAAACTAGTTAAAATAACAGATCTATCTGAAAACTCAATTTCATCCACATCAAGTGGAAATTCATCAGCATATAATTTTTTCCAAAGATAATATTAAGAAATCACTACAAAAAAAAGCAGTTTCTTTAAGCATATAAAAACATAACAAGCAGAAACAGCAACATTGCTGACCTGTTCTGCATGAAGATAGCTCCTATTTCTTGAACTACTCACCACAATAAAAGCTACAGACCTATACTCAAGGTAAGGTTCATTCTCCTGTACCTTTTCACTGAACAGGAGACTACAAAATGGTACAAATTCGGAACCCACAACTTGCAGACACCCAAACCTTAATTGAGGTCACAAGAGGTCAAAGAACCCATCCCAGTAAAGCCAAGCTTTCATTAAAGAAAGCTCTTTTCCTCTGTTAACAAGCCACCAGCTGAAAGGCCAAGCAGGGAGAAGCAAACAAGCATCCTTGAGGATATGCAAATAAAGGTTTGTCACTTTTAATGTAATTTCTATCTACAACCCATGGGGCATAGAAAAAGGCAACACCATTTATTGCTAACATTCAGAAGGCCTTTATTTTCTATTTTCTTCTCTCAGGAGTGGAAATAGCATCCTAAATAGTCAGCAGGTTAAGCAGGAGGGAGGACACCTGGAGTTGAATGCTCGTGGTAGCTTCACCTCCATCAATGTCTTCTTGATAAGCATTCTAGCACTTACAAATCCGATGTCTACCAACAGCAGACAGAACCTACTACCTTGTAAAAGCTGCAAAAGCTTTGGTTAGTATTCATGGAATGTAATAGACTCTAAGTGCCCCTCGAGAATATTCTAAAAGAAGCAAGAATAAAAGGAAAACAAGTCAAATATTAACTCATTGCAGTTGCCTATCAAAGAAAATTAAGTATTTAAAGGAAGTGGGAGGGAAAACACATTAACACATTCTCAAAGGAATTCTACGAAAAATGTTTGCAAGACTAATAGGACAGAAGCTGTTAATCCAAAATGTTTCAGCATTTGTTACAGGTTTACCTATATAAGTGGCCATCATCTTGAAAGTCTTCTTTCCCCCATCTTCCTTTAATATCTTCAATAACATGATTTTTCAGGAATTTTTTAAGCAGCTTAACTGTTTGATTGCGAGTCACTTCTGGGCCAAAGTTTTGATTTGAGCCAAGCAGCTCATGTAAACAGTCCACTGCCTCCGAGGCTTTGAAGCAACGTTCGTAGCTTTTGAAGCGACACCGATGCTTCCGTAAAGGCATCCCAGCACGAAAAAGTTCTATTATCTCATTCCACTAGGAAAGAGGAACAAAGCAAACCGTTTCATTAGCTGCACTTCGAGAAGTATATCAATTGTACAAAGTACTCAAGGAAATCTGAAATCAGAACTATATACTTTTTACATTTACCACCTGCATTTACAAATCATTAACACCTATAACTATGGTTTGAGAAGCTGAGAATCATGGAATGGTTTGTGTTGGAAGGGACTTTACAAGATCATCTAGTTCTAGCCCCTCGGCGATATGCAGGGACATCTCCCACCAGACCAGGCTGCTTAAAGTCCCATACAATCTGCCCATGGCAGGGGGGTTTGAACTAAATGATTTCTAAGGCCCCTTCCAACCCAAACTACTCTATGATTCTATGAACCTGACCTTGAACACCGCGAGGGATGGGGCATCCACAAATTCAATAGGCAACCTTTCTCACGGTCTTGTCACCCTCATAGCGGAGGGGTGAGAACAAACGCCAGATCTAGGAAGCCGAAAGATCTAGATCCCCGCACTATCAATGGCGCTACGGATATAGCTCTAATCACCCCCTCGGGGAAGGCTTTTTGCGTTGATTTGGGGCGGGAGGTGGGAGTGTTGTTCATTTTTAAGCTTTTGCCGTGACAATAGGTTGGACTCGATCCAGCGGGGCGCAGAGCTCAGCTCGGGTTGCTCCAGGGCCCGGGCAGGGTGGGCTGGGAGGGGGATGCGGCGGCTCGCAGTGGGATTATGGGGGCACTGGGGGTGAGACTGCGGGTCTGGCGCAGGCCCAGCCAGGCCGCACCGGTACCGGGGAGGGTCCGCAGTGCCGCGGGCACAGAAGGGAAGGTCGGGGCTGCCACTCACCAGCCGCGTGGCGCGGTAGGGCCCGGGGCCGACCAGCCCGACCTCCATGGACGCCGCAGGAGCCTCTCGCCGTCTCCAGGGGAACCAGCGCCCGCGCGCGCTACCGCCCGCCGCCCGTTTGAATCCGGGCCCGGGGGCGGAGCGGCCTCCGCCTATTGGCTGGCGGTGGCGTCACGTGGTGGACCGCTCTCGATTGGTGGGAAAGGACAAAGCCCCGCCCGCTGCCCGGCCAGGGAAGCTGCAGTGGTCTCTCTACCCACCCGCCATTGCCCCAGGCCCCTCTACTTCCCCCACAGACACAGGGCGGCGTGGAGTCGGGGGAGGGGGGTTTACAAAACTCGTGGGAATGTGCACTAGTTTTAGACACAGGACCATGTAAATCCTCAAAGAATGTTTGTTTTTTTTACGGTATCCAGCCGTGTCTGGAGACTTCCTTCAGGTTATTTCTTGACCTGAGACAACTACATCTTACAAGACAATTGGAACAAGAGGGACCTGGGCAGGCTGGAGAAACGTGCCTGTGAGAACCTCGGGAGGTTCAACAGGGCCAAGTGCAATGTCCTGCACCTGGGTGGGGGCAATCCCCGTTTTCAGTGCAGAATGGAGTATAACGTGATTGAGAGCTGCCCTGCAGAGAAGGACTTGGGGGTGCTGGTCCATGAGGAGCTCAACATGAGCTGGCAAGGTGTGCTTACAGCACAAAAGGCCAACCATATCCCGGGCTGCATCAAAAGCAGCGTGGCCAGCAGGTCAAGGAAAGTGATTCTGCCCCTCTATTCTTCTCTTGTGAGATCTCATCTGGAGTATTGTATCCTGTTCTGGAATCTTCAACATAAGAAGGATATGGAGCAGTTGGAATGGGTCCAGAGGAGGGCTATGAATGATCAGAGGGCTGGAGCATCTCCTGTACAAAGACAGGCTAAGGGAGTTGGGATTGTTCAGCCTGAAGAAGAGAAGGCTCCGAGAAGATCTTATAGTGACCTTCCAGTACCTGAAAGGGACCTACAAGAAAGCTGGGGAGGGATTTCTTACAAAGGCTTGTAGTAATAAGACGAGTGGGAATGGTTTTAAACTGGAGAGCGGCAGATTTAGGCTTGACATAAGGAAGAACTTATTCACTATGAGGGTGGTTAGGCAGTGGCACAGGGAGGTTGTGGCCTCCCCATCCCTGAAGGTGTTCAAGGCCAGGCTGGATGGGACTTTGAACAGCTTCATCTAGTGTAACATGTCCCTGTCCATGGCAGGGGGGTTGGAACTAGATGAACTTTAAGGTCCCTTTCAACCCAAACTATTCTATGATTCTATGGAACAAAGAAACTTACTCTTAATAGTTTAATTTAACCATTAAGGCAGGTGCAGTGTTGGAGAAGACTCAGGATTCGTCCTCAAAGTGCTTCTACGCTACAGTGATTTCAGAGAACTTTATCTACACAGAAGTGTTTTCATAGTCATATTTTTTCCACAAAGTGACAAACACATCTTATTCCTGTCACCTCATCCAGGGGTGGATGACAGTACCACCCAGAGTCCTTAAGGCGTGGCCATATCTGTGTGGTGAATCTCAAGGACTCTAGGTGGCAAGGTTCTTTATTGTTATCTTAGTCATTAATTGTGTTTTTTAACACATTGCAGTTGACATTCCACCTTGCCATTTACAAACCAGTCTTTCACAATTAAGCATATTGATAAATTCTTGCAAGTCTAAGAGAGTATTTATTCTTTCAGAATATTCATGTCTGAGGATTGTCTGCATATCATCTCTTGATACAAGACAGATTTATATTGCAAGATAATTAAACATACAAGCCAGCTGCAGCAAAACAGATCAGTTAATACTCACAAAGGGAACACTGCCTTTTCATTAATTTAACAACAACAAAAAAAAACACCTCAGTTTTCAGGGCTTAGATTCTTAGGTGAGGAGTAGCTACTAGTGTTCCTCCTACACCAAATCTAAGGAATTCTCTGATTCTCCTGAAGACTAACTTTCAACCCAAGCCCCCTCACAATCAGTAAACACTCACTGTGATGTTAGCAGTTTGCTGACTACTGCATTCTTTTTTCCTGGAGTAAGAGGTAAAAGAAAGAAAAAAAAAAAACCCTTTTCTCTGGACCCAGGAAACATCATATGCACATCATTCAACCCAGAGTAAACCTGAAAAAAAAAAAGAAAGGAAGTTTGTGGAGTAGAGAGCAGGATGAGAGGAAAATACCATCCTGCCAAGGGCACAGTAAGCAATAAAGAGTTTATTTCCCAATGATTTAATTTGAAGTCTTGTGCTACATCACTAAGTTTTCACTTGTTAAAGAGCCCTTTCTTTCTTCTTTATTATTTATTTTTAACAAAGCATTATTTTAAAAAATACAAGTTTGCTGGAGCCTTTAGCGCATTCATTTCATACACACAAAAAGAGTCTCAATCCTGTGGCTCACTTTAAGCCCCACCACGTGCTGTCAGGCAAAGTTGCAATCACTTTTCTCAGGTATAGCAATATCAAGGCTTCTACACCTCAATGATACCTTCTCTGTATGGTTGCTGAATTGCATGAGCTGGAGGCTGAAAGGTCTCCTGAAGCTCTGCAGCTCTCGCAAGGCTGAGGGTGCAGCCATGACAGCCATGAAGAACAAACTTCGCTCAATTAAAACATTAATTATCTCTTATAAAAGTAGCAACATAAGTAAGTTACAATTATTGCAGAATTATTATCTGCTATAACATAATTGCAACTCACTGTCCATGAGGAAAGAACCAATGCCTGTCTCTTGCTTAATGTCAGACATTACTATTGTTCTGTATGTGGGACTCTCACTGGCAGTGGCAATCCTCTGCTCTGTCTTCCATATAACTTTTGTATGTACTTCAGATACTATAGGGTTTTTTCACTTAGCCTAACTAGATACCTGAATAAACAGTTGAGGTTACTATGGATACAAATAATGCCTTCTGTTTGTGAAAACTGAGGCATTCTTCACATTTCCAGCAAGCTATGTATGATAAACTTCAGTATGTAAGAGGCACAGCTTTTAGGTAGGAAGGAACGTAAGGGTGCAGATGAAGATAGTATAGAGGCTGCAAGGTTGTGCGTAGGAGGACGGGGTTTAATAACATTTTGTACTGATGCCACTAGCTCAGTTACACTACATCCAGCCTCTTAGGATACATTCACATAATTCGGTGAAACAATGCATTCTCTTTCTCCAAATGCTTCATAACTCACAGAAAAACAAACCAGTGTGCAGGAAGTTATTCAGCATAAATTTAAAATGACACTTGCTGACAGACCACTAAATGATTTCCATCTCCAGTTTCTGCTCCTGCTCATTAATTCTTAAACAACTGACGCTGGAGGCAGTTGGCTAATGTACAGCTACTGGACTTGGAGGTTTTCCCTGGCTCTTTTCTGTTAAGCACCCATCCATCTGTAGAGCTGACATCTGTACTTTTGGCTTCTACTTAAGCCTAAGTGAGTTTGAGGAATAAGCTGTAGATCTGGATCCCAAACCAACAAGCAAGAATGTGGCCACTCACACCCATTTCCAGGGTGCATTCTGACACCAAGTTGTGCAGGAACATTGATTTGCTTGAGGGAAGGAAGGTTTTACAGAGAGATTTGCAGAGGTCAGTTGTATGACAGGGCTAAGTGTTGGGTACTGCGCTTGGGTTACAACATCCCCATGTAATGCTACAGGTTTGGGGACAAATAGCTGGAAAGCTGCCCAGCGGAAAAGGACTTCAGGGTGGTGGCTGACAGCCTGTGGAATGAGCCAGCAGCGTGCCCACATGGCCAAGAACTTGGGGCTGGTGAGGCTACATCTCAAATGCTGTGTTCAGTTTTGGTCCCCTCACTACAAGAAAGACATTGAGCTGCTGGAGTGCATCTAAAGAAGAGCAAAGCTGATGAAGTGTCTGGAGAACAAATCCTATGAGGAACGCTGAGATCTAAGGCTCTTTAGTCTGGACAAAATCCTGAGGGGAGACCTTATTGCTCTCTACAACAACCTGAAAAGAGGCTGCAATAAGGTGGGCAGCTATCTGTTTTTCTAAGTAATAAGTGACAGGACAGTAGGAAATGGTCTCAGACTGCACGAGGGGAGGTTTAGACTGGATATTAGGAAATATTTGGACACTGAAAGGATTGTCAAGAGTTGGACCAGTCTCTCCAGGGAAGTGGTTGAGTCAACGTCACTGGACTTACTTGAAGGACCTTAGATGTGATGCTTAGGGAGATGGTTTAGTGGTGGACTTGTTAGTGTTAGGTAAACAGTTGTACTTGATGGTCTTCAAGGTCTTTTCCAACCTAAACAATTCTGTGATTCCTCCAGGCACATCTGGGAGATGGAGAGGGTGCATGATAATTGCAAAATCAGAGACCAGGACTAGGACTTCCCATTCCCCCACTGGAGTTATTTGCAAGACTAGAGAGCAATACCTACTTCCCTTCAGAAGAAGTAGAGGGTAGACAGTATCATCCAGTTTACTCTACAGAATAGCTATTACAGCCTCTCCCCAAAAGCCCTGCATTTCCCAAACATGTTGGAATCCTCAGGTTCAAAAAGGCTTAAATGAGCCAAATTTTCCTGCTGTCTTAATAATTTGTTATTTAAAAACCAGACACCATTAAAGCTTTAAAAATAAAATCAGAGGAAAATCCTTCCAGCTATCTGAGACAATGGCAATAAGCCTCTTGCTTTTCGGAGATGAGCCCCCTATTTTGGGAACAAAGGGCATACTCACAGGCTGACAGGATTTGGTACTTAAGAGTCAATGATTGCATTTCCCACTGCAAATATGTGTGAACCCATTTCAGAACCCCAGCTGTCTTGGGTTCTGTGCTTAAGCACGCCTCTATGTGCACTGCCAGGAAGCCAAAATTCAAACCAAGGATTCCAGGATCAAGCATCTAAAATTTAGGAATTGTAATAACGTATCAAGGCATTCAAATCCCTTCTTGGATCTAATTGCAAGATCTTGCTGATCTATATATCTGTCAGCGAGATATGTCTGCACACAGGGTAAGTGCTGCAGCTGGGCGCTATGTCAAGGCAGAAAATGTGTTTTGTGGAGCGAGGAAACCTCCCAACAGGGAGCAGGGTGGCTTCTGACTCAGTCCCAGCAGCTGCAAAGTGGTGGCTGATGCTGGGGGATGGTCCCAGTAGCAGCTGTGGGAGATTTAAACAGCTCCCCAGAACTGAAGCAGGCAGGAGCAGGCAGGTGGGCAGGCTCAGCAGTTTGCAAAGGCAGAGTGTGTAGGGGGAACACAGTCTCCATGCTTGGGAGGAGAGTTCGGTCAGTAAGAGGGAGCCCAGCCACGGTGTCCATCCAGCAGGAGGCTGCATCGTCCGCACCTGACAGAAGGGACGCATCAGCCCGGACTGAGCTCCCAGGAAAACCTGCAGCTGTTCAGGTCTTAGGCTACAAGGAGTGCCACCAGCTTACACTGGAAAAAGAGGGCAGCAAGAGCAACAGCTGTGTTAGATGTGAGCAGGGAAAAGATGTCCTCAGTCTGGTGGCAGAGCCGTGAGAGGAAGTGGAGAGGCTAAGTAGCATCAGGAAGTCTGAGTAAGAGTCTAGTGGAACCACACCCAGAGCTTTTTGTTACAGGAACAAAAACAGCCATCAGAAAAAGTCCCCGATAGAGGCAGGGACTTAAAGGCTTATAGTTGAGTGGAAGCAAGTCCACCACTGGGACAGAAAATGAACCCCGCCCTTGCCCATGTCTACCTAGGTGCCTCTGCATAACAGATATGAGGCTCTAGCTATAGAAGGCAGACCAGAGGAAAATGTGGGTGATGATTTCTCTACATCAGAGCAAGGGCCAAGACCAGAATGACACCCCTCCATCCCACCCTATATAACTACAACTGCAACAAGGAGAGAAAGGGAAGTCATAGCTGTAGGAGACTCTCTACTGACGGGAACAGAGGGTCCAATATGTCAAGCAGACTCCCCTCACAGGCAATTCTGCTACCTCCCAGGAGCCCAGGTAAGTAATATTGCTAGGAAAGTCCCCTGTCTGGTGAGGCCTTCAGACTGCTGCCTGATACTGCTTTTCCATGTGGGAGGTGATGAAGCTACAGTACATAGCCCAAGGGGGCTTAAAAGAGATTTTAAGGCCTTGGGACAGCTAGTGAAGGAATCTGGGGCCCAGGTGATTTTTTCCTCCCTCCTTCCAGTTGTGGACAGTAAGGATCAGAGCGGTCCAGTCTACTAATACATGGCTTCATACCTGGTGTCATCATAATAACTTTGGGGGTTTTGACAATGGGATGGCCACACAGCACCAGGTTTATAGGTGTCACATGGGGCCCACCTTTCTCTAAGGGGGAGGAGGGTCTTTGCTCCGGAGCTTGCAGGGCTCATTAACAGGGCTTTAAACTAAATCTGGAGGAGGAGGAGGATAATATCAGACTTGCCTATGACAAGCTGCAAGAGGACACACAGTGGTTGAAAGGATGGGATGGTGGTGCAGGCCCTCCACCTGCTGCCCCAGGGTGTGCTAGGGATGTCTTCACATAGCTAAACTCCTGTGGGGACGAGCAGGAGATTTCTGAGGTAGTAGGTGCCAACAAGGAAAACTCCACAAAACACCATAAAGGAAATAAAGGATGTTTCATTAAGAAGGTGGTGTAGCCAATAGCCCAACTGAAGTGCCTCAATACAAATGCACAAATCTTGGGCAGCAAACAGGAGGAACTGGAAGCTAACATACTAGTAGAAAGTTGTGATGCCATTGCCATCACTGAAACTTGGTGGTACAAATGCCATTACTGGAGCGCGGCTATTGTCAGCTACAGCATGTTCAGAAGGGACAGACCAGGTAGGAGGGGTGGAGGTGTTGCGCTGTATGTCAGGAAATAGATAGAGTGTGAAGAGCCATTTTTGAAGAGTAGCCACAAACTAGCTGAATGCTTGTGGGTCAGACTAAAGGACCGAGACAGCAAAAGGAACCTTGTGACTGGTGTATACTACAGGCCACCTAATCAAGGAGAGCCAGCTAGTACAGCCTTCTTCCTCCAGCAACAGGAAGCTTCACGCTCACAATCTGTCATCATACTGGGGGACTTCAACCATCCTGACATATACTGGAAAAGTAGCACAGCAAGCTGTACACAATCCAGGAGTCTTTTGGAATGCATTGAAGATAATTTCTTAGCCCAGGTAAAAGACACCTTTGGCCAAGGGGACGCAATACTGGACTTGATGATCATCAATACAAGTGAGCTCATGAGTGACATTACGATTGGAGGCAGCCTGGGCTGCACTGATCACACTGGTGGAGTTCAAGGTACTGAGGGATACTGGCCAGGCGAGGAGGCTAGTCAGGACCCTAAATTACAGGAAAACAGAATTCCATCTCTTTGAGTTGCAAGTCAGTAGGACCCTCAGGACATGGTCCTTAGAAACATGGGAGCAGAAAAGAGCTGGCAAATATTTAAGGATGCTTTCCATAAAGTGCAAAAACACTCTCAACCACATGTAGGAAATCAGGTGAGGAAGGGAAGAAACCAGCATGGCTGAGTTGGGACCTGCTGATCAAACTGAAGAGCAAGCGGGAACTGCACAGGCAGTGCAAGCAGGGAACCTGAGGAGTCTAGGGACACTGCCCAGTGTTGTAGGGATGAGGGCAGAAGGCCAGGGCACAGCTGCAGCTGAACTTGGCAAGGGAAGTGAAGACTAACAGGAAAGCCTTCTACAGGCACATCAATCAGAAAAAGAAGTTTAAAGAAAGTGTATCCTCACTGATGGATCAAAATAGTGTCCTCGTATCAACAGAGGAGAAGAATCCTGAGGTACTCAACAACTTTTTTACTTCAGTCTTCACTGCCAACCGCTCTCCTCACCGCTCCTGGGTCAGTGGACAACAAGAAGGGAAGCAGGGGGATAAAGGACCTTCCAGTGTAAGGGAGGATCAAGTTTGTGACCACCTGAGGAACCTGAACATGTGTAAGTCTGTGTGACCTGATCAGATGCATCCTAGAGCCTGAGGGAATTGGCAGATGTGGTTGTCAAGCCACTCTCCATGGTATTTGAAAAGTCATGACAATAAGAAGTCCATGGTGACTGGAAGAAGGGTAACATTACACTACAAGAAGGATGTTGAGGCTCTGGAGCGAATCCAGAGAAGAGCAACAAAGCTGGTGAAGGGTCTGGAGAACGGGCCCTATGAGGAATGCCTGAGAGAGCTGGGGTTGTTTAGCCTGGAGAAGAGGAGGCTGAGGGGAAACCTCATTGCTCTCTACAACTACCTGAAAGGAGGTTGTAGAGAGGAGTGTGCTGGCCTCTTCTCCCTCGTGACAGGGGACAGGACAAGAGGGGATGGCCTCAAGCTCCACCAGGGGAGATTTAGGCTGGAGATTAGGAGGAAGTTTTTCACGGAAAGGGTCATTGGGCATTGGAATAGGCTTCCCAGGAAGGTGGTTGATTCCCCTTCCCTGGAGGTGTTTAAGACACAGGTAGATGAGGTCCTGAAGGACATGGTTTAGTGTTTGATAGGAATGGTTGGACTCGATGATCCAATGGGTCCCTTCCAACCTGGTTGTTCTATGATTCTATGAATGGCCTCAAGCTCCACCAGGGGAGGTTTAGGCTGGACATTAGGAAAAAATTCTTCACAGAAAAGGTCATTGGGCTGCCCAGGGAGGTGGTTGATTCACCTTCCCTGGAGGTGTTTAAGGCACTGGTGGACAAGGTGCTGAGGGACATGGTTTAGTGTTTGATAGGAATGGTTGGACTCGATGATCCGGTGGGTCTCTTCCAACCTGGTGATTCTATGATTAGAATCAATCTGTCATAACAGTTGATAGCTAGAGGGAAAAATAGTGGAAATATAAAATATTATTTTTTTTATTTGTTTTATAAAGACATCATATATATAATCTCATAAGAAATAATATGTAACTCATGTCCAAGACAAAGTTTAAATACTTTTAGCATTAACAATGCAGCATGAATGTCAGTATCCCCATAAAAGTATTCATTTAACAAAATTTACTTTCCTAGAATTGTACAACAGGGAAGCAATTAAAACCTGTCCTGAAGTTTTAGATATTTGAAAAATCTCACTAACAGATCAAACAAAAAAAGCAAGTATCACAAGCTTATTTTCTGTTAGTAGTGAACATAAAAAACAGTACTTTTGAAGGTAACATTAATTTAAACACCTTAAATTCCTCATTTACTAGTCTATTGCATGCACCAATTCCTTAATAAAATTCATACAGTACAAACGCAATTTGCATACAAATAGCCAGATCCTTTGATTTCTGTACATGTGTGACCCTAACCATCTGCCAACATATTGGTTAATTCTACACAGACTGGACCCATGCCCTGTCACCACTACCTTCCCTACACAAAACAGCTCAGAATGGCATATATATTTTTCCCTACTTCAGGACAAGGTAACTGGTGCTATTAATGGCGAAACTTTAACCTTGGGTTATTAAAAACAAACACTATTAATCATGGAAAAAAAAAAATACAAAACCGAAACCAGAAAATCTTTCTAAGCTTGGATTCCAATAGATCATGCAAATGGAAGAACAGAGTACAGTACAATCACACTCAGTGCCTTGGGGGCTTCAATCAAAAAGTATTATTTTTAAATGTGATTAAGGGCTAAGATTTTGGCTACTAAATTACAAGATGTCTTTTCTCTCCTAAGAAGCTTAGGCTACCAATATCAATATATATCCACAGATAAATTGAATAATTAGTATACTAAGCTACTTTGGTGAACAAATAAGTAAGATGTTTTGATCATTACACAGCAAGAGTTCAGATAATCCTCAAATTAGTAAGTTTCTGATACTTAAAATAATGTTCAAGTGAGTAGAACATGAAATGAATCATTATCTTAGTGAAACACAGTATATCCAAATATCTATGATCTTCAAGTGAAACACCACACCTTGACAGATTAACATACATTCTTTTCTTTAAAGCAATATAGTTTGTAAACACATGTAACAGCGTTTACACTTGAACTATATTAATAATAAGCTTTAGATTCTACAAACAGTACTTACTGAAAATTCATTCATTTAATAAAATGCAGCCGACAGTCTCAAAAATTTCTAATATTTAAAGTGAAGTAATTTTTTCTCTGTGTTCAAAGTACTTAGTACTTGTCATACACATTTTGGTTTCCTTAATGAATATCTTTATTTTCAGCCATCTTCTAGATAAATATCTACCCATTCATTTCTTATTGGATAAACACAAACAAGTTGTTGAAAAAACACGTTCTGAATCCCAAATAACTTATGGTAAAAATACAAATTCTGTTTTGGAAGAAAAAATACAAAACATACACTATGTAGCATATGCATCTAAATATCTTGATTGTCAAGTAGTGCAAGTTTCCACTTTGACATATACGCTGTTTTGGTTTTAGAAATAAGAGTTTGTTCACTGATCTTTGCTGGTCCCATTTCTCGACATCTTTGGTGGTCTTCGTCCCTTTGTGTAAGCATGGTACCAGAAGTTGAGAAACAAGACTAAAAAGATACAGCCGTATAGCAAAATAATAAACATGAAAACTGGATACTGGTATGGACAATTATCCATGATGTAGATTTGTCCAATATGACCTGTAACTATAATAAACTGGACCTGGAAGAAAAAGGTGAAGAAAAATACTTTTAAAATAGATTACAAACTTATTACAAAAGTTTAAAAAGATTCAGCCTAAAGAAAACCAAGAAAGTGTGTTTGGGAGAAAATTTTTTTAAATTAAAGAGATGCACCTTTAGAACCCCTCTCCCAAAATGTTACTGCATTGAAAACTGTTTTCAGAGAGTAAATCTTGGGACAAACTGGATTACAAGCAGTACTGAGAAACTTGTATTAGGAGAATGGGAGTCTGCCCTGGCCAGTTCAGAGAAGGAAGAACAATGTCTGACCCGTGACAAATGGGAGGCTCCTTTAGAAGAATTAGCCAGAAAAAAAAAAAAAGAAAAAAGAAGTTGATCATTATAGCACTGCAGAACATGAATGCCCACTTTCCTTGCAGACTAGCATGTGACAAAAAGGTTTTCAGGTCCCCAAACCAATTTAATGGTGGATATAAAAAAAATTTCCACTTTGACTCCAAGTTAATAATCCACTGATTGTGCCACCAAGACAAAAAGACTTTGAGTTATAAATATTCAAGATAAATTGTTCAGAGTTATGTGTAGTTACATGAACTGTTCTATTAACAACCAACCTAGTGCAAGCAGTCAGCCATGGCTGCTTCTCCCTGCTCCTTTCACTCCTCCATCAGCATCCTTACTCAGGCTAAACATATTCTCTAGACAGAAGGTGAATTTTGAAAATTCAGCTATTAAAACAGCTGGACGTGAAAAAACACTCAGAGCAGTAACCTTTTGAAAATAATCTACTGCTGATAAGACACAATATAATTACTTCAATAATGTCTTGAATGTTCTTAGGTAAATTCTCTAAACAAACATTTTCTGTGAAAGAATGGACAAGAAATACTAAAGAAATACTTCTTTTTCCCTTTTCTTACTCCTAGTCACAGGTGTATTCTGTACATTCATTATGATTCCTTGATGTAAAATTACATACTAATATTTTTTATAGCAGCAATGAGTTTTGTAAATATCAAGTACCTGCATAACTGAAAATCTCATATGTCTAGATCTATGATTATAGTGAAGGCTTAAGTCAGCAGATTTAAACATACAACCAAGGGGAGCTCACAACTCTTATTGTATGTAAGCTATACACATGAACATTGCTAAAAGCATAAATGTATTGTATTAAAGCAGTGTTAGCCAATCAGTTTTCTGAGAGGTGTTAATATAAAAGAAAGCTACTCACAAGTTGTATAGTTGTCATATATTTTTTCCACCACAAATATTTATAATAGGCTGGTCCCAAAGAACAGATTCCATAATAAGTGTACATGATAACATGGACAATACAGTTCACCAAAGCATGAAATGTTCCTAAACCACCTGCAGAAAAACAAAGCGTAGTATTATTGGATCAGGTATTTAAAAAAGCCACCTCAGATCCTAGTAGTTTGGTTTGAATCAGGGTAGAAAAATCACATACAACAAAACCAACAAAACTGTCCACTTATTTAACCTGAATTTGGTTGACACCAATTCTAAGGGATTGTATCAGTTTTGTGTCTCAGAAAACTTACCTAGGCATTTCCAAAACAGAATTAAAACCTAACCTAACTAATTATCTGTAAAAGGTTTTAGTGGAATCTTTTGTTCATTTGGTTCAGTTTTTCATTATTTTTTTTAAACATACACACGGTGATGACATCGAGAATTTAATAGAAACATCATTCCTCCTGTTTACACCTGTATGAAAATATTGAGCATTAGGAAGAAAATAAGATGACATAAAAGATTTAAGGTAAGGAATAAAAAGGCACTTTTCCATTAAGCATCACTCAAGTTAAAAATAAAACTTGTTTTGTGATTTTAGTAGCTCACACTAATCTTGCAGCTTGAGAGATCATAACTCCTCCAGCTGTGATTGCAAGCTTTCTTTGAAACTTAGCTGTTTGTATTTTGAAAAATAATTTGAGTGTTCTTACAGTTCAAATGTACATACTTTTTTTGGCTTGCATTATGAATACTCAGAAGAAAAAATAAATAGATAAAGCAGAGAAAAAAAACTAATCAGGACTACAAAAATATGCTTCAAAAAGCAACACTGTACATAAGCATCACTTTACAATTCTCTGTTAATAGCAGATCAGAGAAAAATCAGCACCTCCGTTCAAACTCATTGCTTTTTTACAAATAGGTTGAAAATTTGATTAATTCCACTATTTAGAAGGACAAACATTGATGAAACTGAATACAAGATAATGATCAGCAGGACTGAAATTCTTGGAAAAAATTAAAGCTATTAAACAGAACAATGTTTGGAAAGATTGGTATAAAGATAAGCAATAGAGTTGTAGAAATAAACATAGCTCCACATGAATATGAGCAACTATTATTAGTAGAGGACAAAACAGTTCTTGCACACATGGCTGAAAGGACTTGTCAAATTATCACAAAGGAAATTTGGATCTAACGCAAAATCAGAAGCCTGTAGCTGGCATACTGATCTATGTTCAGATAAAAGGCAGAAAGTTAGTCAACATTAAATGGAAACTTTTCAAGGTTGAAAAAGAGGGAGTGTTAGTGGCTGGAGGACTTTTTTCTGCAAGTTTATAAACACATTGAACTATATGCTGATAAAATTAATTAAAATTAATAATTTAATTAAATTAATTTTTATTAAAATTAATAATTTCATTATTAACTTAATTAGTTATTCAGCAGCATTTGAGAAAGACACGATCAAGACACCAGCTTCCTAATATCAGAAACTCAACAAATACAGCAGGAATAGATCCCTTCATAAACTAGTAAAATCTGCACATTGGACAGGTTCAAAAAAGCCTGAATACAAATCTAGGCTGCTTGGTCTTACTTTTGTAGTCATAAAAAAAAGATACTAACAGATTGGCAATGGTTCTCTTCACCAGGTAATTACCAATTTTCGGGGAGAGAAAAACATGCCAGAGAATATGAGTGAAGAAATATGCATGAAGCAAACTTACATTTTCGTAGAAACTTCTAAAATAATCCCAAACCCTCCTAGACAGGAGGGTATTTCTCCACTCTGTGCTTATCAGGCTACTCTCATGGCAAGCCAGGTTTATTCATGGTGCACACTAATAAAATAACATAGGAAGATGCATGCATAGACACACAGAGCAGGGAAGCGGAAAATGAAGGTAAGATAGAAGTGGATGGAGACTTTCAGTTCATTACAATTCAAATAAGTTTTTGTAATAAGGTCCAGAAAATATTTCTGTAGTTTTGTGAAAGCCAAAGTATTAGATATAAATGTAGATTATATGTAAAGATACCTAAAGCTTGTAAATATAAGAAATTATTTAGGCTTTGTTACAGTTAAACAAGCAAAAAAGTGAGAACACAGTCCTTCCCTCCAAATCAGTTCTTACATTTCAGGGGGCAAATGGCTTTCAAGTAGTTGCAATGGAGTATCTACTTTATACGTCTCCCCTAGCACTTCTGATTTTGCTGTCACATCAATTTCATGTAATCATATTCTTGGTTTATATGTAACTCTCTCCTCTGGACCTTTTTCCCCCATCTAAGAGAAACTAGCACTGCACAAAATGCTGTCAAATAGGAAAAATGTGTACTTCCCACCCCTTTAAACAATTATAGTTATCTCAGATGTTCCATGAAATATTGCAGACATCGACATTGACAAACACTGATGTTTGCAAGATTTTTAATTATGTTCTTAAAATATTTTTGTCTATCATAGTTATCTTTTGCTACAACTTAAACTCTCTCTCCACTACCTGCAGCAAATTTGACTCCAAACCACCAGGTCCATGGCATGATGGAATGATGAAAGACATGCAGGAATGTAACTTGGTTGTTTTTCTTACGCAGCACAAAAAATATCTGAAACAGATTTTTAATAAACAGAATGTTACAGTAGATAATCAAGCCCAGTATTCTTAAGAAAACTGTATGCATCAGTGATGGTTGCTCATTACTATACATTTGAAAATTCTTCACAGACGTAATATTGGGAGAATAAAGAAAATTGAGGCTCTGGATATGCTCATTAGCCAGTATGTAAAATCAACCTGTGGAGTCTCAAAAGCCTGGGCAAGCTTTGAGAGCAAATGTACAAAGTTGAGCCATCACCTATATGACGCAATGGACAGTATAAGATGAACTTGCTTGGACTGAGATTTATATAGAAGCATCAAGTTTTAAGTTCTCTGAACTACTAAGGAAAGGCCATTTGAGAAAATTAACCAAAGGACTAGCAACAGATAGATAGTAGAAAATCTTGAGTTAGACAAATAGCACTTTATTTTGAATGATGACTTAGCTACATTTTAAAAATGACAAAATTGGACAGAGTATATGTAGGTATCCTTAACTGACGTTGACAGGCCACATTTTAAAAGACAGACAGAGGGAAGTGTTAAGGGAAGACAGAGCAAGAAAACTGCACAAGAAGTCAGATCGTGCAAAGGACAGAATCAGATGGCAAGCAAAGGAACACAGAAGGAAAGAAGCCTGGTGTGCCAGGGAAAACCTTTTGAAACAGCTGACTTAAATGCAGCTAGGAAATTACTTGTGAATTAAACCCAAAAAGCTGCTGAAAAAAAGGTAGTTGACTGGGTGCGTTCAAACAAAACAATTTAGGTTTTTTTAAATAAATTTTCAGGCCCAAGACTAATTAAAAAGAAGCAGCCTAACCAGTGGGTAGAATATAAGACTAAACTTGACAGGGATTTCCAGTTTTAGCATTCCTGGCTCTTCCATTACCATATGCTATTTAGCTCTGTCAGTAAGATCTTTCAGTGTTGAATCATGAGTATTTGCAGATGAAAGTTAGATGGCTTCCTTTGCTCCAAGGGTGTAGAATATCCTAACTGCTCATGAGTCAGCTCCTGAATCACCACTATTGTGCCCCACAGAATAGGCAAATGACACTGCAGCTCATTCTAACACTTAGAAGTTGGTTTGAGAAGAGCTAAAACAACCCTATTAGGTGTTGGTTAAGGGAAGAGGTAAAGGCAAATGGCAAGTGAAGTCTGCATTCTGCTTCAATGCATTCATATTCAGACTTTTTTTGAAACAGATTAGAATGCCAGCCTGATCTCTAATATAGGTATAGTTATGACCCCAAAGGCATGCTGAGGAATGTAGAGCAAGTAGGCACATCAGCTTATGCTGCATTTAGAGCTACTGATAAAATATTCCAAATGTGAAAGATAAAATCTGACGAGTATGTGGAAAAAAAATACTCAGCATGAGCAGTATTGTTTTTTATCTGCAGTGCTGAGACAAGCACTGGCACAGCACTACATGTTAGGGTATTCAGCTGTTAAACAGACAGCTTATCAGGGCTTCCTGAATCTTTATAGGTGTGTTCCCTCACTAACATTTTTCCTGACAATCAAGGAATGACAGTGTAATGGCATAATAGGATGAGAAAAGATAATAGGGTTAAACACCTTGATGGCATTCCAATAATTGAAGATTAGAGGGCTAAATAAAAAGCAATTTACACCCCCAACCCTCAACAGCATTAGCTCTTCTGCTGTGAAAAGGAAACATCACTACTACTCTTATTAGGCTACATATACTTACAGTGTCTAATAGTTCAATGAACTTGGAAAAGTAATAAAGCCAACAAGTCCGTACCATCTGCAGGAGTAAAATCCAGAAATTATCAAATCATAATAAGCATAAAGCTAAAGAGATGCAAGGGAAAAAAGTAACTATGTAAAGAAAAGCATTGGGATGAGTAAGTGATATCATAAGGTTAAGAGAAATATCTAAATGGGTTTGTTTGTTTTTTTTCTTAAAAAAAGTAAATTCAATCTGAAGGAATTGTGAAAGAAAAACAGTCAACAAATATGTTGTCTCATTCTGTGACCCAAACAATCAACCCCTCCCGTTAAGTCACATGCTCTATGTTATGCAAAAAGGCATTTCCATTTATTGCATTCCACTCTACAGTAATGCATTTGGCTGTTCAAAAAGCATTTCTAAAAATAAAGTCGAAGTAGCAAAACAATTTGGCTTCGTGTTTGGCAACTTACTCTTAGAGCTGTAGGTGACCTCGAGTAGTCAACAATATCACACCGGAATGAGTACCCTGTAGCCCAACCTGACATAAGAAACTGGAGCAAAGAAAAGAGAAAGGGCAGAGATTTATTTTACGTCTTTTGAAAAATTAATTAATTTCAGATTACTTTCACAATCACTAGGCAAGAGTGGAAAACAATATTAAAAACTTGTTAAATCAGCAACCTTGGTAATCAGCTACCTCTGTGTGGGCTAACTACCACAAAATCCTATTGCAGGTTTATTAATTTTTCATTCCAGGACCACACCTATGGACAAGAACTTTCTTCCTACACCCATTATCTCAGCATTAGTAACCAAAGCAAACAGCTGCATCTCAAAGCCCATGTTAAATAAAGAAATGTATTATGTAAATCTGACCACAAAACCAAACAAGTAAAAATTTTTTACATTTTTGGAAAACTGCTATCGCAGCCAACGGGCTTAATACTGAAAAAAACAGCACAACAGAAAATATGTCTTTATAACATTAAAGACAAGAAACAAATCAATATAGGCTATATTTTTGGTGTCAGAGTTTCTAAAATTTTGCTTTCTTGAACTACGTGATTTAATCAGTCTCTCACTGATACAAGTGATAGGAAACTGGGGTTTTACCACTGAGAGCATGTGCATGGCCAAAGGACTGTATGTAATAAATATGATTTCATCTTTTCTCTTGGAATATATTAAAACTAAGACAAGAACAACATTGTTAATACTACACTCAGCTCATTCCCTTTCCAGCCATGAGGACCACTGTATCTTATAACTGTTTACGAAGTGCTTTTCATCCACTGATCATCATCAGCCACTCATGCGTGATAGGAGGTTCCACTCTCTGAATAAATGGAAAATCTTAGTCCATTTAACTAAGAAAAAAAAATCAGTTGCTTAAATTAAACAAGATTTGAAATACCACTAAGGCAGCACAATACTAAAACACCCACAGAATGGCTTGGATCCAACCAGGGAAGGAATAAGCTTCTTGCTGAGTGTCAGACAATAGCAGAAATTCAATCTGTTAACACTCTATCTGTGCATTCTTTTAGGAAACTGTAACATGAAAGTCTTAACAGCACATTAATTGAATACGAGTTAGTGTCAGACACTAACAGAAGTTTAATATTTTGTTTCTGAAGGTTATAACTGAACCCAAACTTGTCACCAAACCACAAAAGGAGTTTTGACAATATTTCAAAACAAAGTCTGAATAGCAAATGTGTGTGTCTTGTCCATCATTTTCCACACAATGATGACACAAAGCAGCTACTTCCTTATTGACTTTAAAGAGCTGTTATACGATATTGCAAGCAGTTCACTCATGACATAACGTATGCAGTTGAGCTAACGGAAAGATATTATGGCACAATTATTATGTCAAATTATGGCACAATAATTTGACAACTTTTCATTACCACTTTGCCAAATCTGAAATAGCCACATAGCCAGATATAACAAAGCAGGTTAGCATTAGCCTAGGGATGCTTCAAATAAATGTGTAAGGCTATCACACCCCCAACACTATTGTTAAATAGCTACACTTTAAAAAGCAACCAAAAAAACCCTGAACAAGCCAAAACATCCTCCCTTACCAGCCAAAAAAAAAAATCCTCACCAATCACAACCAAAAACTTACACCTAGCCAATTTTAAAAACCAAACCAACAAACCAAAATGCACAAAACAACAACAAAACAAACAAACCAAACAAACAATAGTAGGTACTTAAACCTTAAGCTTCTTAATTAAAGCTTCTACAGAGTCTATATCATTTATCCTTAAGGATTTTTGGTCATTCAAACACTCTACAAGCACTATATAAATTTTCAGGCTTTCCAATCTTCATGTCTAACATTTTCTTGAGCTATGAGCTACAGCAAATTGTCAATGTTCCTTTTGAGAGCAAGAGCATTTGCTATTTTGGATGTGGGGGAGGAAAAAAATCAATGCTAGACTTTCATAGTTTGGGTTTGGGGGATTTGTTTGTTCAGGTTTGGTTTGTTTGGTTTTTTATGGATGAACAAAAACTAATGTGGGGATTTTAACTCTTGTCATTTAAAAAGAAGGTTTAACTAAAGATTATTCCATAGTAAACATACTCTATACAATGTTTGAAACATCAATGTCTACTATCATGTAGAAGGAAAACCAATCACAACAGTACAACAGACTAAGTAAAACACGTGCTTTGCTTTACATGCTACAGCCCAGGAAAATTCATAAGTGATAAGAATTTTTGAATTTGTAAATTTCATATAATGGTACACAAAAAAGTTTACAATCTTTCTTTCTGGGTATGATTTTTTTTTTTTCCCCCAAGTGTCAGCTCAATTAGTTTAGCATACTGCTTGGAGGAACATAATTACAACAATCAGAATAATTTATTAAGAATTGCAGAGTGGGAATTGAATTAATAAATTTATTAAATGTTAGTATGAAGATAGTTGGAGACACAAGTATAAAATACATTATAAATAAAAGTCGTACTTACTTCATAAGTCATATATGAAGAGAGGGCTACCACACTAAAATTATAAAACGTCATTATCTGCCTGAGTTCAAAAGGTTTTTTATTTTCCATAAGTTTGGGTCCCAAGTAAGTGACCAAATAAATGTAGGTTCCAATGATAAAGGTTGTTGGAAAAGGTGAAGACATGAGTGGCCAGCCTTCCAGTCTCGGATCTAGATAAGATGAGGGGGAGTGGGGAGGGAAAAAAAGAAGTCAGATATTTCTAGTACTTGTAAAACCCTAAATCAGCTACAGGAAGGTACATAATTCTTAACAGTTTGGGGTTTGCTGTCACTGATCATGTTTCAGTCCATTCACCTCAAATCCATACCAAATGGATAACAAAATTTAACATCTGTAGGATTTGATAGTTCTTTCTGCATAAATTCTTCACATGCAATGAAGAGACATAGAATCATGAGTGATGTGATTTTTAGTCTAGAGCTCACCTTCATGAAAAGTTTGCATTTTCATACATGAATGGGGCTCAGAGGACAGTATTGGAAGGCAAAGCACAAGCAGACTACTGAACTTCCATGTAAGAGTTCATTCTTCTAGAAATGCATGAGCCTTCTTTCACAAGTTCAAGTCTCAGATGTGGAGTAGCCCTAGTTTTCAAGATCCTCAATTTTATAAGCAGGTTACTAGAAATACTAAGTATGGGGATTTTAAAATTAGAAGACCTGTCCCATCAGTTAGCTTGGTACTTGAGGTCTGTGCCTATTCAGTCCAGACACATCACCATTTTCACAGCACTACAAACCACACACTTTTATATTACTAGCCTCCACATAGCAAGTGTTGCAAGTTCCTCTCCCCAAAGACTGTGAACCACAACATTACTCATCTATATCTGTTGCACTGCAAGAGAATCCCTAGCTATTCACAAGTTACTGTTTATTTCTGCATCCACTCCTTGCACTGATACTACCAAAACTTTCCCATTAGTCTTCCTAGCTTCGTCCCGGGGAAACCATGTCCAGCCACTAGCAGTATGTGATGTCAAATACAAGCACTGTGAGGGAGAGGGGGAAGGAAGATGGGAGGTAAGGAGAGAGAGAGACAAGGAACTCAAATTCTAAAGTCATGGATACTACAGCATAAATAGTTCATCATGTAGCTCCATCCCAATCCATTTCATACCACAAATCATATTGATAAAATTCCCTTCTCACTTCCATACTGTGGTTCTGCAGAACATGAAACATAGTTCTTTATTATACCAGAAAAGATAAATTAGTAATTTTATTCACCAATCCTTAACTGCTTTGCAAGTTTTCCCCAGTAATCAGCTAATCCCTATTACTATGTGCCTACCACAGTGAGAAACAGTCAGGGATGCCTCTGCAGCAGGTGGGTCTCAACCCTGAACTTGACATAAACTCTGTCATGTTTTGGAAAGCACACAGAACTACAAAATCTCAATGTTAAAACATGTGTAGTGTCCTCATACCAGTTGCAATACGAAGCTAACATTCTTTTTCAAAATAGAACTGTGACAGAGTTAATTACTGAGGATTAATTTCAAGACACTGTAACATATCAAGACTATCAACACATTTCTTATAGCTTGCAAAAGCAAAGTAGAGTGACATCATGTACCTAGATCAATTAACTGATAAAATACCATTGCTCATTAATGAAAAAGAAGTAAATCATTACATTCAGCAGCACAGGAGAAACATGAACTACATATTCAGGTAAGCCAGAAAGTCTTACAGAAGAATCAGTATATGCATTTTATTTAGTCTGTGGTAACACCCATAAACTAGCTGAGTTTTGCTTTTTTCCCTTTTTTAAAATGCAGCAACTAGTCTGTTATTTACAGTTAAAAATGTCAACAGGTAACCTGGCAAGTCTAAGAAACATTTACAGGAAGATAAGTTGATAAACAGATAAATAGCATTATATAACTATATGTTGATATTAAAAAATTATTGAACTTTAGTAAGTTTTAGATTTAAATGACTCACCAGCATCTTTAATCCATTCATCATACAGTAGTACAGCCTTTGATGTCAGATTGCTGAAGGCCATTTTCACTTGATGATTTTACGACACTGCCTGCAATAAAACAAACCAAAATGGAAACATGGATTTTAGTAATTAATGAAATAGCAGTAAAGTGTTCTGAAAAAGATTTTCAGGAAACAGAATGGAAAATATACAGAGATCACCACATGCGAAATATAGATCAGAAAGTGTTAGCCGACCAAATCTAGCTGTGCTTGGGGCTAATTTATAGCTGAGCTGTTATGCACAACAGTATGATTTTGTAATCTCTACATGCCAAACAAGATGCTTCTATGCCATAAAGCACTATCTTAACAAGCTACACTGTGATTAACCATTATAGTCAAAGGTAAAGTAGAAATGAAGAGCAGCTGCTTTAATTCTTTTTTTTATCATCTCTACTTAAAGTCCAAGTCACTGATGCATGAAGAAGTTCAGCTTTGCAACATTTACTGATGAAAACTTCAGGTTTCTAACTAAGAAGTATTTCTAAGCTAGGTGGGAAGAAAGGTGCCAATATGTCTGCATGTTCCTTTTAAATACAATAATTAGCTATGCTATAATTAGTACGCAAATCATACTCTGATGAGTCAACTGTTTCCACACCAGTATCATTAAGTCTCATAGAACCTCCGGTAATATCATAAACTCACAAAAATTACCCAGGACATCCAGTTTGCCTGCAGCGCCACCTACATATATAAATTTTCTCAAAGAGGTATGCTTTTATGAATACTGATTTTTGCTCCAAAATCAAGTACTCATCAGCCCTTCCCTTGCCTCATTCCCCCTACAAAATATTTAGTAAAATCCCAACACATTTGAAGGGTATCTCTCCTATTCCCACTCAGCATCTCATTTTGCCATATATTTTCTCTCCATATCCCTGTGCAATCTTCACACCACATTAACCTTTGTTAGTCCAAGCTGCAGCACACCTTTATAATCAGCTACTCTTCTCTGGCTGTCCTTCTACATCTCTTCCAGGCTATGCCAGCCACAGGTTTGGAGAGACAGCGCTGCAGTCTCTTCAGATCTCCCCACTGTAATGTTCTCATTTGTCCTCAGCTTAAAGCTCTTGAAAAATAATTTCACCCCTATACCAGTTTTACAAATACCTCCTGTTCAGTGCCATTTCACATAAGTTTTTAGGCACCTCAAACTACACTACATCCACCCTTCAACGCACAATGCAATACAGACAAGCCAGCTCTCATTAAAGTTCATCTGTTTTACCTCTTCCTAATTCTCATTTTGCTGCCCACTTGTTTTACTGTTTGTACTTTAATCCCATGTGTCTGAACATCTGAAACCACCATTAATTTTGTGAATTTTCCTCTGCAAGTCTCTTTAAAGTTTAAATTTTCCAGAAATACCATCCTCTAACATCTGCCTTTCCAACCTTAGTGTCACTGTTTTTATGTTGATCAGTTTCACATGCCCTAAGTTCATACTACATTTGCTACAAAGTAGTGTTAATGGCAGTATGGAAGGTATTTTGTCTTATCCTGTTACAGTAACTTAACAAACTAATATGTACTGGAAATTGATATGATCAAGACTTGTGCTTTTTTTTTTTTTTTTTAAATACAAGAATGAAAAAAATCCACATAGGAAATAAACAAGTAGACTGAGCTACAGAAAAACAAAAAAAAAAAAAAAAACAAAACAAAGCCAAAGCCAAAGAAAAAACAACCCAAAAACTCAAACCAAACCAACCATATTTGAAAGACTGCTTTTTCTACACTACAACCATGTTGTTAAGAAGTAACACAGTAATGCTTGGCTGATAATACAATCTTTTGCAGTTTTGACATCAACAGAACTTATCCTCTAAATGTGAGATTGCAAATATAGGGCATGAAGGGACAAAGAGAAGGCCATTTGTGAAATGCACGGCTAAATCTGTTTATGCTGTAAACTCATCTGCACATAAAGTATTTGACAGCCACAGTTTTGTGAGGAAAACACATCTTTATATTAAATACCAGCTCATGTAATTACCGAATCTTTTATTTCCCATGTTCCACTTTTTGCTTCTAAAAAATTAAAAGATGCAACTAAAACAATAGGGAATTTTCTTTTTAAAACAGAGTGTTTAGATTGTAGCAAATTCTCAAGATTAGGAAAGGTGCACTAGCTTTCAAAGTTAGGTTATTTTAAATTGGAAGCAATTCACATAAACTTAAAATATGCAGTCACGTAAGTTCAGTATGCCCAGCTTGAAAAGATCTAAAGAACAGAGGTGGTTCTCTCAAGTATGAGCACTCAGAAAACTAGTCTTGAAATCCCCTCAAAAATATACACAAGGTATTCAGCTCTTAGAAATATAAGAGCTACTTTTGGTTTTTTTCCTCTTTATTTAAAAATGTCAGTGAAGGTCATTGAAGCAATACTGTGCACCTAGGTTCAAGCCAGCTGTATTAATATCATTACTGAAGACATCTTTAAACACATGTATCTTCAGCATTGTAAAAATAGAGGGTGCAATTGAGGCAAGAGTGGGGAAGAGCTGTGTTCAAAAAGCAAAGTCATTTGCTGGCCTCTGGTCTCTTGCAGCTCAGCAGACAACTGAGCCCACTAACTGCAGCTGAATTAAGGCATACAGCTCATGAAAAACAATTTCAAGTTGGACCATTGCCTTCACTGAGGAGGTAAGAGTATATGATAAGATCATTTACACTGGCCAAAAATGCCACAGCAAACCATATTACAATGCCTCATGATGACAAGTAGTAGGTAATAAGTTATTGAAAGTACTCAAGTTCAGTTAACACAAAAACATTACTGATTCTTGTAATGGGAATTACTGGTATGCCTCAAACATTCCTTATTTTTCAATGAGAACAAGAGGTTTCTCACATTCCTTTGCTTAACCCACATGAAAGATATTTGCCATTCTTGATGCTCATTTCTTCCCCCTACACAGTTTTAAAATATTAAAAGAGATATCAAGATTTTCTTTTACCTAGTAATTTTACAGCAAGTGTTTTATGATGATGGGTACTGAACAAAACAAGCAAACAAAAGACACGGACAGAAAACCAAGCAAAATGGAACAATCTAATATAAATGCTGTCACTGCAGAAAAGCAAATTCTAAAATTCAGCAGGGACTTAGAAGACTTAAAGTTCAGAATTTGCATTAGACTGAAAAAAAAGAACAAAAAAAACCCCAAAAGCAGAATGACAACAAACCAAAAACCCCCTACTTTTACTGGGATGTCTTAGGAAAAGACTAGAGAATATGACAATAGAGTAGGAACTTCAGTGAGATATTTCCAGCCAATGCAGATTCCAAAAGCAAAGGTTCTGGAGCATCACATTCTGGCCCAACAAGCAAGCACTGACAGACAGACCCTCCACCCTGCAAAGCCCACTGGAAGACAGGGAGAACCTGCAGAAAAGATTGACCCACACATGTCTAATTTCAAAATGATAGCTTAAGAAATGACATTAACACTGGCTTACACATTCAGGCACAATTGTGAAACTTCCATGTTTCAGAATTGCTTGGTATACTGTTGTTAATGCAGCTCTTGAAGTTCAGGAGGTAATTAACTCAAAAAGTTTCACAGATGGTATCTTAAGCCTTACCTGGGAAATACCGGCTCTGCCCTTCACATTTCCAAAGTCAGTGTGCTTACATAACTGCAGTTATTTTAACTGCATGATTCCCTTATACCACATGGCAAACAAATACAAATTGCCTATTTTCACAGGTTGCATGGATGACTCACCTATATTCTGTAATGATGTTTTAAGCTTTAGGCTCCTGCCACCTGTTGTTACAGAGTTTCCTGAGAGGAGTTGCCACCAGCTTCCCCATCTTTTATCCCTTCTTTCAACCACTCATCCTGTTTTTTTCCATGTTGGCTACACCCTGTTTGGCATTAGGTGACCTTTTTTATTTACAATATTGCCTGTAAACACTGTGCCAGTTAGATGACAGCTCTGCACAAGTGAATGACAGAAGGCAGGCAAGGCAACTTTATGCAACAAAGATACTTTGAGAAATTTCCACGTTTTGAGAGACATATTCATTAGTTGCTATCTTGATTACATTTCAAACATTATCCTAGAAGCCAGCCCATTTTTAAACACAAATTGTAACTCCTTAGAGTACATCAGCAACCTCTGCATGTATATTTCAGAGAGTGTATATTTTAGGGCTGGTAGAGAATAGCAAATTTCAAAATATACACAAATTCCCTTTTAAAAAGTAGACACCCTAAAACCAGGTAGGCTTAGAAACTATATTAGAACATCTGCTAGTAAAATTTCCCTCTGGCAGTATTCAGTAACAGATCTAATAATTACTCTGTATAATCACCCTCCCTGAATTATTTACACTCTACCTATTTATTTAATGCTTTGCTTTTTAAACGAGCACCAAATCTGTCATTTACCTACATGAATAAAGTAATCTCTAACTACCAGAACTAGTGAAAACACATTTAATTTCAATCACACTTTGTATTGGTTTTCTGCCAGATTAATGGCCTTCCAATTCTGATGTTGCATAAAATAAAATGAATTTGTTTCTTTCGACACCTGCTTACATATTGTTAAGAAACTGATACTGCAGACTTCACAGCAAGGTTGAATACTGTCAATAGGCACAGAAAAGCCCTAATTGAAGGGAACTGTTTCAGAGGTAGAGCACTGTTTCATGCCCAATTCCCAGCCAGAATCCTATGGGCATTCTCCTGATCCACATACTCTGATCCAGCCACCAGCAACAGCTGAAGGGAAGCCCCTGTGCGCAGTCTCACAGCATCACTGCTGGTGAATCTGGTCCTTGGGCAGCTGTATGGTAAGTTACAGCAGCTCACTGACCCAAGTGAAAGCTTAATCTTTTGAGAAAAAAGTTATTTTTCAGTCCACTCAACCTGAAAGACTGAATGGGCTCACAAAAAGGAAACATTAAGGCACACAAACTGGGATGCTGCAGGCATAGAGAAAGGTGGGAACAGCAGCCCTGTCTTAGATCCCTTTAAACTGACAGAGAAATCATGCAGTGAGGACACAGATTATCATGTCCCATCCTGCACGTTCATAGACAATGATGTATTAGATATGTAGGCAAGAAATTGACACAGTGCACCTCATCAAGTCATCACTCTGTCCATCACAAGCCACAAGGGACTTTACAACGTGAGAACCAAGGCCACAAGAATTATATTATGCCACAGTAAAACAGGAAAAGATTTGGCATTGCCAGTATCTTAAACATCTTAAAAGCACGACCTGAGGTTGCAGTGATGCACATCAAAGTGATCCTGCAGACTAACGTCCCATATCACATAGAAAGACTCATCAAATCCAAATAGTTCTGGCAGCCGCAGCCTTGAAGGAAGTTTCTTTGCAAGTCTGAACGTGGTCCTCAGTTTAACTTGCATTCGTGAAAGACTCCCAGGAAGATCCCTGAGAAGACTCCTACTTTCACTTGGGAAGTGAATACCATGGACATTATTTTATCCTCCTCAGTTTTCTCTCTCTGTTTCAAAGAAAGGCAAAAACATAAGCAAGGGGATAAGCTCCTATGATTTTAACTTATCAGTGCTCCCACAGCTTTATCAAAATCTCTTTACGTGAGCATTTCCATGACAGCCATCCTGCAGGTAACTAGTCTCACCTGCCTATGCCTCTGCTGTAGTAAGCAGCTCCCACTCGCACCTTACCACAGAAGCTCTTCTAGTTGATTCTCCAGTGCATGACTTTCACCTGGCTCCTTTAAGTCTCTTTCTGGCTCAGTGATGCTGGCTCACAAGTCACCTAGCCCTGTTGCACATATTGCATGGCAACTTTCATCTACAAATCAAAATAAGGTTTCACTTATGATGTAATTATTTTTAGTGGTGCAATCTCATTTCTATTTGATAATGATACATCATTACTCTTATCAAAAACCTCCAGCAAAGTACTGATTTAGTATTTGGACCACATCTGATTCAGGTTCATCTCCTTACCCAAAGGACTTAACAGATTCTCCTTTTTCCTCCTTGCTTATTACATAACTAGAAAATTCATGCAGCATTTCAATTTTTCTTTGAAAACCAGATGAGCTACACTTTGGGTTACAGATTTTCACAAACCAAGAATAAAAGGCTGGATAGCAGTAACAAGGTCTAGTGTTTCCAGCCATACTACATAAACATGATAATTCAAACACTCATTGCTCCCTACTCATTTCTCTGCAAGTAAACATCTTCGTAATAATATGAGCTTTCACCCATTCTGTTTTATTTTCCCCTAAAGTACAGACAGTTCTGAAAAATATTATTTACAGCTGCAGTGTTCCTAAAGTGCATTAGATTATTAGTAATCTGATGTCTAAAGATAGCAAAAGTTTGCATTTTATAAGATCAAAAATTGAATGAGCTTTCTACCAGACACTTCTTTTAAGATGAAGCATATGGAATGCAGATAAGAGCATCCTCACATCAACTATCAATAGGTTCCCAATATACCTGACAAAGGTCAGGCCACAAGCAAAACAGACTCAACTAACCTTGCCACGATTTGTGATCAGTCCAAAGCTCCTCTTCCTTCTCCTCTGTGTTACCATTACCCAAAGTCTTGACTATTGCTGAACATCCATGCAGGATAGCTTGGAATTTACTCCAGTTATAAGTAATATTGCTGGTATCTACATGCACAATTAAAGCCATTGATATCAAAATACGAGAAGAGACGTGAGTGAGACTGTCCCCATCCTTCAGCATAAAGCTGAGTCACTGAGTTGGCTCCATCTTATCCTGATTAAGAGTTAATGCATATGAGTTAACTGCATATGAGAATCTGATACATCCAATTAATTGCAATAGAATTAATTACAATAGTTTGCTACCAAGAAGAATGATGTAAATATACATTAAATAGTCACAGTTGGGGGCACTGCATGGAAGGTAAACAAGAAATGCAGAGCTAGGCTTCAGCTTCAGGAGAAGACTTCCAAAACAAATAAGAATGAGATTTCCTACACAGGTAATATCTTGCTAATCTATGCAAAATGGAAAATAAAGCACACAAGCCTTCTTATTTCCAAAGACGTCTTATAACCAAGCAGTCATTGGCAAAGTACCATTAGCTATCCAGCACTAGAGTAAAATAAACACAGAAAAATTAGACCATACATTTCCACCACTGGTGGACAAAGATAGAGATGGTGCTGCCTTTTATAACATGAAACAACAGCAGAAAGGACTTTCATAGGAAGGACAGACAAAAATTGTAAATAATTACCTTTTGAACACAATATTCACCTTAAAGAAGAGGCGACCAAGTAAGATGAAAAATATTCATCATTACCAACGGAAGAGTATTTTTCTACAGTGACATGTTGCCTGCAGCATACACTTAATTCAGCTACTGTCACTGCTGTTGCTGTGACAAAATGACATTGCAAAGTCAATGCAATTTTATGGAACTTATGTTGCACAAGCTGTGATCTTGCTGGGTTCAGAATATTCGGAAGTAGTGACACTGATAACAGGGATGCAGAGTTGCAACATATTATTTTGTTCAGCCTTTATGCAGCAATTTACAATTTGTAGCCTGCTGCTACACCACACTCTCGTGCTAATATTTTCCCACCGCCTCGCATTTGCTGAACCCACCCCCTGGGCCCTAGGCAGCGAAATAATGCATTCCTTCTGATCTGATTTTGCTTGTGTTGCATTAGGCAGACATAAATTTGAAAGCAGCAGACCTAGAACTAACATCCTCCCTTTCCTCCCCTCTTTTTTTTTTAATCCACCATGTGCCTTAGTGGACATGCTTTGAACATCAGCAACTGCATCCTCCCTAAGAGGCTCTTTTTAAGGGAAATTGGATCCAGCAATGTCAGTGCAACAACCCACACATAGCAACCATGAACTTTGGGAAGTCTGACAGAGGCAGCAGCTGTATGGTGAGAGAAGATGGCAGAGCTTTATGGTGACAAATGCAATTTGAAAGGAAATCTGCGCTAAGCATGTTTTTAAGTTCAAGTAGTGGAATACTCCCCTACTCAAGAAAGTATGTTGACATCATCACAAGAAAAGCTGTTGTTCCCAAGCTCAGTATTAGAATAACAACTACTATTGCAAATGTGCTTTTTAGAGTCCTCCAGGAAGCTACCATGCTGCCACATCCTAAATCTTTCCACTCCAGAACTGGTTACTTGAACAGCTGCAGCTGGAGATTCCAAATCACTGAGGGATATGCCATGAGATATAAAGGCCTTGGGCTTTTGGATTTGTTTGTTGTTTAAATCGACGTTCTTCAGCATGATGAAAGGTCTAGTTAATCACTGCAAAACACACTCATGAGTATTAGTGTCAGGCTACCCACAAAGGTACATGATTGTGTCATTTGTAGACTTAGGCTTCTCAGCCAGAACTACTAAACTGAGCAGTAAGAATATGAATGGACTTCTGATTTCTCCTGACACTCTGTTCTTTCTCCTGTGTCCCAAAGAAGATCTTCATTTTAGAAAATGGAAAGAAATGGTTTCTATTTGACCAGAGTTACCACAGAAGTGGAATACAGTTTCAGAAACAGAGATGAGGGGGAAAAGCCAGATGTCTCCCAGTAAGTGCCTGTTGTAATCTCTACTCAAGGCAGGAATCAGCGGGGTGGACAATAAAGAAATGCCTGAGCATTAGGGACAGCTGGAGGAAAAGTCCTTGCAGACTCATCCTTCAGTCAAATGTTGCACTGTGCTTATACTTCAAGTCCAGGGATAAAGACATGGAAATTAGCATACTATAAAATCCCCTTTGGTTCTGTTTAAAATTTGAGTAAGCTTTTGGGTACCATTTAGACAATCTTGGATGTTGCTTGTACTGCTTAGTTGCTGATAATTTTACATAGCATCCTTCCCTTCTGAGGTGAATACACGCCTTGGGGGTGATCCAGTTTGACAGAGGCAGGGCACACAGAATGGACACAAGAAAGGGAGCACCTTCACTTTGACTCAGTATTAATGGCAGTTCCAGAAATGCAAGGTACATTTGCTGGGCAGGTACCCTTCTAAGGACTATACAGCTGTTGGACTTCCAGAAGGTTCCCATGAAAGCCCTAGGGGTCAGGTCTCAACAAAAAGTATGGAATAGGAACATTCGTAGTTGCCTAAAAGCATTAGAAAGAGGAAACATGCAGTCAAGGTGACCCAGGGCAATCAAAGGCCTACAGAGACAAAAGAAATAGGTTGCTCTGAGGATAAAGCAATGCTGTATGGGACACTATTCAGAGGACAGTCCAACCTCAAAAGCTTATGTGAAAATAAAAACATAAAAATATCGAGAATAGTCTACATGCATTAAGCAGGCTGTGAGTTGGTAACAACAGAGCTTTTTAAAATCACCTTAAAATGTCAAACAATAACTTAATGGAAGAACAGAATGGAATGCTACATTAACGCACAGGTTTAATTACAGGTATGTTGTAAGGATTTTCCATTTTCTATAGTATTTTCCACTACTACAATAAAATGTAGTTTTTACTGTCTTTCCAAGCATTTAGAGACCACCCAGGACAAGATATTGCTGCATTTTAAAATAGGTCGGGCCAGTCTGACAGTGCCTGGGGATGAAACAGCTACATTGGGCCAAGTCAAGCACCACAATATTTTTCCACTTTCCAATCCTGAAAGACTGCCAGATACAAATAGCTCAAAATATGTATCCCATCAACCAAGTCCATTACGCAGTGGATGTGCCACATCAGAGTAACATAGGAGACAGTAATACTTCCAGCACAGAGTCTTGGCAGGCAGCAAAGTACTCAGTCTAATACTAATGTTGCTGTAAAACACCAGCAAACAAGAAACAGACAAGTGCCTAATAGTCTACTCAGCATAAAGAAGAGGAAAAGAGATGAAAACTGGAATGTCTCCAGTGCAAAGAAAGACTAGACATATATAACTATGGACTTCAGTTATCAATAAGGTCTCAGATAGCATTTTTTGTGCATGGGTTTTACTCCTTTGCAGAAAAGGTCAGTATGCTTGGTTAGCTCTTTGCATGGAGCACTCAGTCACCGGAAGAGAAGGAGCACCTTTTCCACCAGTTAACACAGCAAAGCTGTGAACAAACCAAAGCCGTGGGTGCCAGTTCAATATTCCAGTTGCTGTGCAAAACCACCAGGCCACATACACCACTGTCTGGAGCTGAAGAAACGCCACAGCCTTTATCACCCAAGCAGGTTTATACACACAGTGGTTTGTCTCCTCTCTTTCTCTTTTAGCTTGCCTCAAGATGATTTTATTGTTTGCACTCAAACCAAGGAATTTGCTTTCATTGTGATGGCTTTGGCTAGGATAGAGTTAATTTTCATTGTAGAGGCTGCTACGGACCTGTGTTTTGGATTTGTGCTGGAAAAAGGGTTGATAATACAGGGACGTTTTCATTGTCGCTAAGCAGTTCTTACACAGGGTCAAGACATTTTCTGCTTCTCACTCCATCCCACAGTGAGTAAGATAAGGGTGCTCAAGGAGCTCAGAGGGGACACAGCTGGGACAGCTGACCATAGGGATACTCCATGCCATACAACATTGTATTCAGCACATAAAACTTGGGGAAGGAGGAGGATGTGGGGATCTTCAGAGTTACAGTGTTTGCCTTCTCAGGTAATCATTACAATCAAAGTAGACCTGCCTTATCGGAGATGGCACACCTGCCTGCCAATGGGAAGTAGTGAAGGAATTCCTTGTTTTGTTTTGCTTTGTGCATGGCTTTCGCTTTACCCATCAAACTGTCTTTATCTCAACCCACAAGTTTTCTCACTTTCACCCTTCTGACTGTCTCCACCATCTCATCTGTAGGGAACAAACAAGCACTGTGTGGGGCTTAGTTGTCAGTTGAGTTTAAACCATGAAACCCATACACATTTTATAGCTGCAAGTTCACCCAGCTGACTATATCCAAAAAGCATGATGCTTCCCTACTGACTGGACTTTGTCTCACTGCTGTTGTCTCAACAAGTGAGCCAATATCATATAATTTCCTCTGTAAAAGCAGCTCTCTTGCTTATCACAAAAGTCTGTCGGGAGTCAATTAAATTTTGTCCAATGCTTGTGCACCTTGGATGAGTAACTGATGGCATGCAATCACAGTTCACAAGGATGTTATCTACAGTATAAAAGCAAGAACACTAAATTGCACAATTTCCACTTCCGAGACAACTTTTAATCTCAGACTTTTAAATGTTGTTCAGATGGAGTACCTAAGCAGTTCAGTTTTAAAATACCATTTCAGCCTCATTTTGACAGATTGGGAAAAACAAGAACTCAGCATGGTCAAGTCTATGTTCAGGAGTCTTTATTTCCCCCTAAATTTCAGATAAGCTTTCCTAATTGATTGACTGCAGTTTATAAGAAGCAGTTTCAGGATAACTTGAAATTCACCTGGGAGATTTAGCACTCCATAACATTTCAAATATTCATTAAAGGACCGGCTGAAGGGAGGCACAGAGAGCTCCACCAGCTCCTTGGCACTGCATGCCCTCCTCCTAACGTTCTTTTCACTTCTCCAAAATGGAAGAGTTATGTTGATGGTTAGAAGTTAAAATGGAGTGGACTTCCTAGACACCAGAACTACACATAAAGCTATTTACAGTCTTGCCTTACTGTTTATGACTTCTTTATGTGAAAACAAGCCCAAGCAGACTCCTCCTTGGTCTGCCTTGGTACAAAGGCAGGGGACTCCCTCCTCAAAGGAGCGGAGGGACCCATTTGCAGACCTGACCCGCTCCACAGGGAGGTCTGCTGCCTGCCAGGGGCATCAGGGAGGGAAGTAGCTGCGAAACTCCCCTCCCTGATCCATGAGACGGACTACTACCCTCTGGTAGTAGTCCAGACTGGTAATGATGGCCTAGCCAACAGAAAGGCTAAGGATATCAAAAAAGACTTCAGGGCCCTTGGGAAGATGATGGAGGGCTCAGGGGCACAGGTGGTGTTCTGCTCCATCCCCAGAATACATGGAGCAGACCAACAGGATACTAAGAAAGACTCAATTAATGCCTGGCTCCGAACCTGGTGCGAGGAAAAGGGCTTTGGGTTCTTTGACCATGGAGTGGTTGGTGCACCCCCTGACATGGGTGCAAAGGTTGGGGCACTTGGGTCTCCTAGTGGGGCTAAGGCCCTTGCTAAAAACCTAGCTAAGCTCATAAATCGAGCTTTAAACTAGGTGTGAAGGGGGAGGGGATCCAGTCCAGGCTAGACAACTGCGTGCCTGGATGTAGGCCACTGGAGTTTAGGAGGGGGCGTGCTGGTGAAGACCACCAGCGCGTCACCATACAGGAAGTGGGGGAGAGTGCAGCCTTGCTCAACAAGGGAGATATAGATATTCTGGCATCAACTACTCCAGGAGGAGTAGTCCCCTCTAGGAGGGCTGAAGGCTCAGCTACTCAGCTGAAGTGCATTTACACCAATGCACGCAGCATGGGGAACAAGATGGAAGAGCTGGAAGCCGTTGTAGGGCAAGGTGCCTTTGATGTCGTTGCCATCACGGAAACGTGGTGGGATGACTCTTATAACTGGAGTTCGGGTATGGTGGGGTATAAACTCTTCAGGAGGGATAGAAAGGGTAGGAGAGGGGGTGGAGTAGCCCTCTTTGTAAGGGAGGACTTGGACACCTCCGAGATGGACTGTGGCAATGAGGAGATTGAGTGCCCGTGGGTTAAGATCAAGGGAGCCCATAACAAGGGAGACTTTATGATGGGAGTCTGTTACAGGCCACCCAGCCAAGGAGAAGCAGCTGATGAGCTCTTCTTTAAACAGCTGGGGTCAATCTCCAAGTCAGTGCCTCTTGTCCTGGTGGGAGACTTCAATCTCCCTGATATCTGCTGGAAGTACAATGAACCTGAATCTAAGTAATTTTCACCTGTACAGGAGAAGGCAACATTACCAGCCACTGTTTCTCTGAACAGGCTGCATATATTTCCATGCTGGTCATCCCTGTGTATTTCTAATGCCACATGGAATAATACAGCAATATTTACTTAACAGAATAAATGAGCACATGTGATAGACTTCATGCTTCAGCCAATATCTTTGCACTAAAACAATTAAAAAAAATTACAAAAAGAAAACAACTTAAAATATTGTTTGTAAAGTCTTTACAATAAAAAACCCAGACACATTTGACAAATCCAGTGTGTCAAAACCTAACTAAACAGAAACAATTTCCAACCCCCTCAAAAAAAAATAATCTTTTCTCCTCTACCAGCAACATTTCTAAACCAAGAAGTTTTTCCTCCCCGGTTGCCTTACATTCTACTCAGGTACACGTCAAAAAACATCAGCCTCAACTTCTGGTAATAATTTCCAGGCACTTAACTTTTTAACAGAGCAGACAAAACCCAATTAAAAAAAAACAAAAACCTACTTGTCACTTCAAATAACTTTCCTGAAATAAAGGGCATGGTATCAACATGAACCAAACCCATGTTGTAAAAGCAGACACAGAAGCATTGAACCAGTTTTTTGTGTCTTGGTTTTAAGCCTTTTCAGGACTGATGATACAATGCACATAATTTCCAAATCAACAAACTGATCTTTGTGTTTCAGACTCCAGCAAGATTTGTTGCCTTCTTTTGTTAGAAAACAAAGAATAAAAGGAATGGAGTTATTCTTAGTATGCTATGTTTTTATCTCAGACATACCATAAACCCGGAACGCCATCACCATGATACGAACATTCTCTTGAATTCCTGCAGAAATTTTTGCACTGAACATACTATTCCTTTGTAAAGGGTTTTGCAGTGCACCACACAAAGTTATGCTCATACTCAAACACATTTGGTGAGGTACTGCTTTTGAAAAAAACCAAACCTTTAATAGGGTGTCCAGGTGCGGGGCCCAATGTGCAAGGCACCATAACAATATAAAAGATAATCCAAATTACAAAGAATTCACAATACAATGAAACACATGCCTGCAATGTGTAAGAACTCATAAGAACTCACATGCATGCAATGTATAAGAACTCTTGAGCGTAGCTTGCTCAAACACAGCAAGTCTGACTGTTTACAAGTTTGCAATTATAAGAGCACATTTAACAGTTGCAAAGTCATTTTAATCAACCTTTCTCTTTGTTACTCATACCTATTCTACATTACCCTTGACTTGTGCTAGAACAAATGGGTTTTTTTCTGGCTGCATAATAAAACAGATTAGGATGCAGATTCAGGGTGGAAGAGAGAGCCTCACAGAAAAGGAAAGGATATTTTAACTTAGACCAGCTCCTCAGTGCTTTTCAGCACCAGCCTTCACCAGGGGTTATACCAGCACCACAGAAAGGTGACACAGTGCAAAAGCAGTCATGATAGAAGAAACGCTAGTGAAACTGCAACATCAGCTTAAATCATGCTCTCAATCATGAGCAGAGTGAAGATACAATTTGGAATTCGCTGCTTTCACCATGGTGAGACAAACAGCCCTGTTAAAGGGGAGCAATTCTGAGTACCATTGCTTTTGTCAAATGAGACAATTCATAGAGTTTACTGACACCTATATTTGTCCTCCTTGTGATGTCTGTGCAGCATTGTGGGTGGAACTCTGAGCTTACATTAGCTCACAGGCTGCGCAGTCTTTACAAGTTGTTTTTAAGATACCAGTTTTGCGTGCTAGGTCAGGATTTCAAAGTTATAATTCTATGAAGATTTAGTTATTCAAATCCTGATCCAGAACCAAGATAACAACCAGGACATTTTTACACTTGCGGTGCTCCAAATTGTGGATTTTTCTTGCGTTACCCAATTTATGAACTACTTTTAGGTCTCCTGTAGTCAACGTTTTCAGTGATAAAACATCTTGTGCAAACATCATAAGCAGACATAAATAGCAAAATTGGTACAGTAAAAAGAAAATTAAAAATCCAGAAATGCATCAACAGGCACATTGCAAGCACTTTACAGCATTAATTTAGTAAAAAAAGAAACAAAAATTGAAAACCTATACCACATTTCCAATTCAATGGTCAGCATTAAACACTGAAATGAAAGGTAAAGGAAACTAACATATACTTATGTATATAATTTCAGCTGTAATAATTTTGTAGGTTTTGGATTTCAACTAAGATTTTTCTTTTTCTGTCTGATACTTAACTGCCATATCACCTGCAACTTTGCAAAGCTTCTTATAAATAGATCATGTACCAACAGGCTATAGTAAAGAAAACTACTGGCTTTCATTTTCTTACCTTTTAAAGAAGCTGTGCTATAAAAATATACTCAGGCTTACATAATTAATTATTTATTTAGTTAATGCTTCTGTTCTATTAATCTGATAATTCAAAGGAGTAAAAGGGTTACTTTTCATCTTTCAGGCCTTTGCCCTCTGAATGCAGCACTGAACCTGGGTACTTGAGAGAGGCTCCAGGCAAGCACAACCTGCTCCCTGGCACTGCCCAACACAGCAAAGGAACAATTCAACTTTTTAGTAACAGGTACAGTAATTTGAAGTGAACATAAAGATACTAAAACTAAACCTAAAACAAGCGTGAAACTTCTGTGGCACATTTTAGATCTACTTTACAGCAACAATTATTCTTAATTTTGGAGAAGTCTTTGTTCGAGTTTCCCAGTGCTTACTTAGCTTGCAGCCCACTCCACCCTGAGGCAGCTTCCAAGCATAGAGAGCTTCCTCCTACTCAAGAAAGACCAAACAGAATGTCTGTTTGAAGTGTCCATAACTTGCAGTATAGAAAAATGTAATCAAATCTGTCAGTTCTTGAACTTAATATATACCTTGGCAATGGGGAAATAGTTAAGACACTGCACCTGTGTGTGCTACCTGCTGTGACCTTGGAAAAGAACACCAGAAGAGTGAAGAGCTGCAGTGAGAGACAGAGGAATAGTTAGCAGAAGTGTATTTCTTCCTTTTCAGCTACCCAGGCTTTGTGAAGCAGCTTCAAGTTTCAGACATCCACTAGCCTGAGGTCAATACAAGTGTTGGGTTATAAAATTACTTTTATAAAGTTATGCTGTGCCACCGAAAAAGGCACCACCCCATTCATTCAGCCTTGCCTGTGTATCAGTGCTCTGCTACCGGTACTTTACAAATGGTCTTTAATCCTCTTCAAACAAAGTAAGTCAGATGAGTTTCACACATAGTCGGGAGCTAATTATCTCATTTTGGCTGGAACAGACCAGGAAGCTCACATGAGCCTTCACCAGGAGAACCACGGGGCGGCGGCCACCAACAGTCATGCTGAGGCAGAGAGGCAGGAGGGAGAGATGCCACCTGAAGTCTGGGAGGTTAGATCCAGAGTATGACAAACACAATTTCACAAGCAGCTAATGAAGATCTAGGATGGGATCCCGTCTCCCTTTCACCTCCTACACCTGAGCAGAGGCTTCCCTCACTGCTCACACACCTCCTGTGCCCATTGCACACACTTCTAACCCCTCTGCCTCACTCCACATCTGCCCACGCCTCCAGAAATCTGTGTGTTAGGCAACTGGGTAGAGGCAGGCCAGAGGAGGAGATTAGGTAAGCATTAACTCAGAAGCACCAGGTAGAAGTAGACTGAAGAGGTAGAGCAGGAGTCCAAAGTAGGGAGGGGGGAAGTTTCCCTGTTTAGTGCAGCAAAGCAAAACAAAGCCAGGAAGGGCACAGAATAGATAAAGGAGCACACTCAGCAAAGGCCATCAAGTCATGTCAGAATACAGAAATGTACCTGGTTAATTATTTTATAGGTTCTTTTATGGGTATGTAATCAGTTGACAAATATTTCATAGTATTTGCCGAGCTTCATAACCAGTTAAATCCCATTTGGCAGGTATTGCTTGATTAACGTTCTATCATCTTTCCCAACACATTCCACGAATATTGCTTGCTGCACCATAACGTGCCTCACTCCACTAGTAATTAAATAGTACTTACTAGAAAGTTTATTGGCACATTGTAATGAGATACCATAGAGCTGCATTATTCCCCACACTTGCAACAAAGGTGCTGCCTAGGAAGACTTTACACCTGTGTCTGGCTAGGTTTTCATATCCTAGATCTTTGTACTTTTTCTTCAAGCAAACATGTAAATACAAGTGCTCCCACTCCTCAGCGAAGCATTTTCAGAATATGTCCACACTGCCCAGTGCTGTGCGAATAAAAAATGCTGCTACCTCTACCTGAGGCAGCTCCAAGGCAGTTTGAATGCTTCCCAGGCAGCACCCCAGATGCCAAGCAGCAGAGTAAGTCAGGCAGTGCACTGTTCCCAGGCTGCTCCCAACAACCAGAAAAACTAGTTCAAACTTCTCCCACATGACAGTGTTCAGTACAGACCTATACACAGGTGTGAGAAGGGCTGAGTTAAAATGGAGTAAGAAAGAGGGTATCCATACACAGCTGTAAGGTTTCTGGTTTGTTCATTAGTTATCTTGATTTCCTACACAATCAAACAAAGAAATAAATAAGAATTCGTCTGCATCCTCACTATGCCTTTTCAGGCATCACCGAGAGTTGTTGTTGTGGCAACAACACCCAAACCCCTATTAATGTATTTAACACATATTTAAAAATTAACTATCGATGTGCTTACAACACTCAACATACATGGCATCCACAGTCACAAAGGGCTGGTCCCATGTAGCCTGGTTAGCCACACAGACGCGAACCCACCTGCTTCCTCAGCTCATGCCTCACTGCTGCTGCAGATGAGGGAAGGATCCACCTTGCAAGGCAGCAGAGGAGTCTCGTCTCCTTCGAGAAGGAAGGCAGCAAGCCAGACAGCTGCCCCATTTTCAGCCCGACAGACTGTCCCTGACTAGACATCAACCCTCTGGCCCTACATTTTAATATCATCATCTTAAGCATGTGGGGCACACCTCTCCCCTGGCTCCCCTTGCTGTTGGCCCCCACACAGAAAGAAGCCTCTGTTTCTTGATGCCTGGTGGTACTTTTCTCTCTGGGGGTCGCGTGTGGGGAGAAGCGTTTTAGAAGAACAAGAAGTCCCTTAGGCAGACTCCTGTGCGCAAATGAGCCCACCCTCGTGCCTCATCCTCGGCGAGACTTGTTCTTCGGGACACGAAGATCAGGTCAGAGGGAAAGGCGCAGTGGGATGCAGGCAGCAGGTCTGGACAAACAGGTCCCGCGGGGTTGGGGGGCACAGCCAAGAGCTGGGGGGGGGAGGGGGGGCGGGCAGAGCAGGGTGCGAGGGAAAACTGGGGGGCTGGGGGCAGAGGAGCCATGGGACACAGCCCGGGGACCCGGCTACCCGCAGCTCTGGGTGGAACTGGACCATCTCTGTGGTCCATAGAACCATAGAACAACCAGGTTGGAAGAGACCCATTGGATCTTCTAGTCCAATCATTCCTATCTAACACTAAACCAAGTCCCTCAAGACCTCATCCACCTGTGCCTTAAACACCTCCAGGAAAGGTGAATCAACCACCTCCCTGGGCAGCCTATTCCAATGCCCAATGACCCTTTCCATGAAAAACCTCCTCCTAATCTCCAGCCTAAATTTCCCCTGGCAGAGCTTGAGGCCATTCCCTCTTGTCCAGTCCCCTGTCACTTGGGAGAAGAGGCCAGCTCCCTCCTCTCCACAACCACCTTTCAGGTAATTGTGGAGAGTAATGAGGTCTCCTCTCAGCCTCCTCTTCTCCAGGCTAAACAACCCCAGCTCTCTCAGCCGCTCCTCATAGGACCTGTTCTCCAGCCCCTTCACCAGTTTTGTTGCTCTTCTCTGGACTTGCTCCAGAGCCTCAACATCCTTCTTGTGGTGAGGGGCCCAGAACTGGACACAGGATTCAAGGAGCGGCCTCACCAGTGCTGAATACAGAGGGAGAATCGCCTCCCTGGACCTGCTGGTCACACCATTTCTGATATAAGCCAGGATGCCAGGTCCCTTGCAACCCAAACTGCTCTACGAGCCTGTGGCTCTATAAAAGGGCTTGGCCTCTATTCTTCAACTCGCCTTTACGCTCCCCCTTGGCTCTTGCCTCTTCTTTTGAGTCAGCGTTATCCTCTCCCTGCTAACCATCTCCAACCCCCTTAGTTTAGAGCGTCCTGCGGACTGAAGCGACAGGCGAAGGAAGAGGGAGCGCCTGCTTAGGACTCTACGAGAAGCAGAGCTGGAAGGCTGCGGGGAGAGCACAGCTGGATGGGAGCGCGGGGCGAGCACAGCTGGATGGGAGCGCGAGGGGCCTGAGCGCGAGCAGCGCGGTCTGGGGCAAGGTGGGCAGCAGCATCCCTGTCCGGAGGCGCCGGGGGCACCCGCGCAGGGACGCAGGAGGAGCCCGTTCCCCGTTTCCCCCATCCCAGCCCGGACCCCGCGGCCCCACCTGTCCGTGCATCCGCCGGGCAGCGACTTGGCGGCGGGAGGGAAAGAGGGAGAGGAGGAGGGGAGGGAGGAAGGGAGCAGAGGTGGGAGGGGGCGCCCCGCCCCGCGGTGTCGGCGCTCGGGGGGCGGAGCGGGGCTGCGGGAGCTCCCGGCACCGGCTGCCGCCTCGGTCCCTCCTTCCGATAAGCGGGGTGGGGGGTCTCTCCGCACCTGGGAGAACGCGGGGCTCCTGTCTTAGATAACGCGTCCCGATGACCCCCGTGTAGAGGACCTGCCTTTGGTAAACCCGTGTTGACTGGGCCTGATCACCCGGTTCTCTTGTAAGTGCTTCATGATAGCACTCAAGATCACCTGTTCCATGACTTTCCCTGGCACTGAGGTCAGACTGACAGGCCTGTAGTTCCCCGGATCCTCCCTGCTACAAGAAGGGTGATTCTGTGATGGAAGGCGATGGGGAACTCTTAAGCAGGCGCTCCCTTCTTCTCTTTCGTCTGTCGCTTCAGTCCACAGAAAGCTCTAAATGACAGTATTTTGAGATGGCAGTCTGAGTCAAAAGGAGAGGCAAAAGGAAGGAGCAGAGAGGGGGCTTAAAGGCAAATTGAAGAAAAGAGACAAAGTCCTTTTATAGAATCATAGAGTCATGGAGTAGTTTGGGTTGAGGAACTGAGAGATCATAGAATCATGGAACAACCAGGTTGGAAGGGACCCATCAGATCTTCTAGTCCAACCATTCCTATCTAACACTAAACCAAGTCCCTCAAGACCTCATCCACCCATGCCTTAAACACCTCCAGGGAAGGTGAATCAACCACCTCCCTGAGCAACCTATTCCAATGCCCAATGACCCTTTGTGTGAAAAACTTCCTCCTAATCTCCAGCCTAAATCTCCCCTGGTGGAGCTTGAGGCCATTCCCTCTTGTCCTGTCCCCTGTCACCTGGGAGAAGAGGCCAGCTCCCTCCTCTCTACAACCTCCCTTCAGGTAGTTGTAGAGAGTAATGAGGTCTCCTCTCAGCCTCCTCTTCTCCAGGCTAAACAACCCCAGCTCTCTCAGCCGCTCCTCATCGGTTCTGTTCTCCAGCCCCTTCACCAGTTTTGTTGCTCTTCTCTGGACTTGCTCCAGAGCCTCAACATCCTTCTTGTGGTGAGGGGCCCAGAACTGGACACAGTATTCAAGGAGCGGCCTCACCAGTGCTGAGTACAGAGGGAGATCATCCAGTTCCAACCCCTGTGCCGTGGGCAGGGACACCTCCCACCAGAACAGGCTGCCCAGTGCCCCATCCAACCTGGCCTGGAACACCTCCAGGGATGGGGCAGCCACAGCTTCCTTGGGGAACCTGGGCCAGTGTCTCACCACTCCCATGGTTAAGAAATTCTTCCTGATGTCTAGTCTAAATCTACCCCTCTCCAGTTTATACCCACTGCCCCTAGCCCTATCACTACAAGGTTTTGGGTTGGAAGAGACCTTTAAAGAGCATCTAGTTCTACCACCACTGTGATGGGCAGGGGCATGTCTCACAGGATCAGGCAGAAATCACAGTGAAGTGTAAGATGTGAGACTGTGAGCTGATGCTGTGAAACTAATGTATAGGTAACTTGTACATGCAAAAGGGACTTCTGGATTGGAGGATGGTGAAAAGCTCAAGCCAGGCGTTTGAGACCACAAAAGGCAAAACCAGCATAGAAAGCTTGTTTTGAATGTGAAAATATTATGCCAAGCTGAAAAGCAGGTGTTGTGGTAGGTATGAAGTAACATAACTTGTGACAGAGATCCTGCAGAAACTCCACTTCAGTGAGCAATGGGCTAGGCTGGAGATTAGGAGGCAGAGTTTGAGCTATTGGATTTGCTTCATGCTCCTGTTGGAGCTGCTAGGATTGTGACAGCTGATGAAATCCCTGGGCTTTTGGAAGGGCATCTTAATGAGACTACTGGATTTGGCCAGAAGAGATATGTAGAAGTGTGGTAACACATTGAGCAATAACGTACATCTTACCTAGGATGGGACAATAAAACAAAACAAAACAAAACACCTCTTTTCCTCTCACCCTTATGTGTCAGAAGCTGCAACATAATAATTTCTTTTTTTAAAAAAACATCAGCCAAGAAAAACAACAGACCTTAGGAACCAGCACACCCCTACTCCGAGAGAGCCCTTGGGAGACTTAAGACTAGTAAGCCTTGACTTGTCCAGAAGGATGTGGCTATGCAGCTCAGCAAGTAACTAATATTCCTCATGTGTTGTAATGTCTATTTTGCTATGCCTGATAGGGCTGCCTTGGCTGAGGCAAAATAGGACACTGGTGCATAATAACAAAAAGTAAGTAGGTCACCTGTAGACTTCAAAATGCAAGACTATTGTCATTACTAGAAAAAAATAGCAACAATTACCAGAAGCAAGCTGACAGCCCCAACACATTTGATGTCAACAGTGTTAGCAACAATAGCTTTCCCCGTTTGGAGCCCCATAAAGAGAGTAAATGGCCTCATCTTCCATGCACGTCAGAAGCAAAGGTAATATGAATTGTCAAGCATGTCTGTGAAGGTTGGGAGAGGACAGAAATAGTGGTTGACTGGCTCATGGCAGGTAAATTATTAACATGCAGCAGGTGAAAGGCAGCATGAAGGAGACAGCTGTGCCCTGCACACACAAAGAAATCAGACACACACAGGAAGCCAGAGGTATTTACATTGTAAAAGAGGCAGCTAGCAGCAACCAGTTTTTTTCAGTGCTTAGTGTGTTAAAGCTGCACATGAGATTTGCTGTAAATTTAAGTAACATTTTAAGTTCCTTATGTTCACATTCTACGAACTGGGCAAGAGGGAAATGGATATGGAAAGTGGAGACAGCTCTATGGATCTTACAAGATACTGAAAACTTAACTCCAGGACTACAATGAATAAAGAACAATGTTTGCCATGAATACAGCTAACCAATGCTTTCTCTTATTTTATTGCCTTACAAGAAATAGCAGAGACACTACTTTTCTACTGAATAAAGGGTGTTTGGACTTTCATTCTGTTGATGAGATGCTGTTTCAGAGTCTTTCAGAGATACATGCTCTCTAGGACTGCATTTGATGCCTGAAAGACTGATCAGGAGGAGAATCACAGGAGCTGCTCCTGACAGCCTGTCAGTGGAATGGCTTAGTAGTTTGGGGGTGTTGACTCCAAAGTGAAGGGACTAACGGAGTTATCTGAAGGAGTGCAAGAGACTGCATGTACGCTGGAGACAGAAGATAGACAGCAAGGAATGACAGAGGCTGTGCTGGTAAATCCAGGGCACCTTAAATTCCTCATTAGGGGGTTACTGGATGCCTTAGAGGCTCTGTCTCTTAGGGAAAGGTTTAAGGTGCCATGGAGTTTGGCCTGCATACACTCCGGAGTGTGGTGGATGTGCTAACTTGGATGGAGGGGCTGGACAGCAGAGTGACTTGGGAGCTGGGGTGGGTTAACTTGGGCAGCAGCAGGAGAGTCTAGTAGGCCAGCCACCCGCCTCAAACCAGGGGTAATCCCCAACAATTCTCTGTCATGTTGGATTGAGCCATTGGCCCTGAACTGAACAACCAGTGATGAATGGAACTTGTATTGAGGGTGCCTTGGGTGTTGCTACATGGACAGTCCACCAAACACTCAGGAAACGTGGAACGGCTCATAAGGACCCCATAGCTTGCCCCACACCACCACAGTCTGAAGTCACTGAGGAGGTGACCAGCCTCCTGCCTTCAGCTGTAACACCAGGACCCTGCCTCTTGCTTTTGGTTACACCTGGGCAGAGGAGACACAGGAGCAAGGTGCAAGGGAAAGAGTTTTGTTGTGAGTGCTGTTTGCAGGGATAGCCAGTGTCCACAAGAATACATGAAGTAGTTCTCACAGCTTGTCTACAAAGTCACATAAGGCTTAAGGCCAACTGCCTGAACGATGTCCCAGCCCAGCATGTCAAACAAGGCAAGGGTCTGTGGAGCACCTGGTAAATTAATCATATCAGTCCTTTAAAAATATCCCATGAAAAGAGATGTATTCTGGTAGGAGCAGAGGTGGTGTCAGGACTTGCTTTGTCTACAGCTGCTAGGGCTGACTATACTGATCAAATGGTTCAATTGCTGAAAGAATAGTTTGGTGTTTTACTTCTCTTAAGTGCTTTCAAAGTGATAATGGGTCACATGTAACAGCCACAATGGTGCAAGACTGGGATGGAAGAAGGCATCGAATCAGTGTTCCACACACTATATTTTCCTCAAATTAATAGAGTAGTCAAATGAACCAATGATACAATTAAAAGATGTGCCAATGTCTCGGACCACAACTAGGACATATGGTTACCACAAGAACTCTTCATTGTTAACAACCACTGGGAAAGTTATGGAAGCCTGAAAATTCAAGTGTCTTGTCCAATGGAACTGTTAATAAACACTGGACCCTATACCAGATGGTAAAAGGGACCAGTTTCCACTACTAACATACGTGAGCAGATGTGTAATAGTGAAGATACCCTCTATTAGCATTCTGCCCATGACTCCGCAAAACCCAGAGACTGGGAAGCCCTGGATGGAAGCAGAAAAACCCACTACATTAATGATCGGTGGATGATTCCTGACTTTTAACCCTGAAGCCCAGTTTCTAAGTTGAAGCCTACTCTTTCCTTTTTTTACGGGACAATGGAAAAGCACACCTCCTTAGTGCTCCTACTGGCAATGGGGACAATCAGGACCCAAAATGACAATGTGGTGGCAAACATGGTAGTAGGATTCACCCAAATGATGAGATTGTATTTTTACTCTCCTTTTATGGTGTCAGAGTGGGGATCAGAACAATGCTGTTCTGTGCTGTGGCATTCTGTGGGGAATTGCTGAATGTGGTGTTCAGTGGAAGACTAATGGTGTGTTTTAGTAAAGGAGAAGACTGTATGTGGAATCCCTAATCTGTCAGTAGGTAAGTACTGCATTCACATCTTGAATGTGTCAATGCTACCTCAAGATCAGGTTGATCAATGAAAGAAGAAGCAAGAGGCTCAGAAGCAATTGTTGCTGTATTGGGAACTAATTTGTTGTGGAAAATTCTGATATGTTAGATTTTGTTTAATGATTTTTCTTGCTACAGTTATTATAATTTGTATTGTAATAAGCCATGTTAGGGGCACAGCAGTGAAATCTGTGGTTAATAGTAAAGTATAACCCCTTGAAACCTGTTTGCATAAGGTATATTACAATAATTAAGGAGTGATCATCAAAACTCTCTGAGTCTGTGCCCCTTTTTAAATTTGGAGGCACAAGTGACTGTACCTCCACTCCAAGGAAACCACCTGAGTCCTGACTGTGGTCACAGGGTGGATTGTGACAGGTATGGCCTAAAAATTAGGGGTTACCAAGGACCTGACCAAGGTCTTGGCTTTTGAGGAAGACTTTCACTGCAAAGAGCACTGAAGTCAGGAATGAACTGACTGAAATCTCCGTTCCCCACCCCATCCAGTGTCACTGGTGGGGGAGGTAGAGGACTATTGCCAGGAGCACAGTCTAGGAAGATGTAAGTTTCCAGGCAATTGGAATGGCCACAGATCAGTCTCAGCTGCTGTATGAAATGACATCCCACTGGAGACCCCCTTCTGAGCTGCTTCTTCTCAGAGCTGCAGAACTACAGTGAGGACTCTCCCCTTGGATTGGGACACAACCCGAGGCTACTTCCCAGGACTGAGTGTCCTCGCCTGCGTGTTGGTGAGTGATTACTTCTGGATAAATCCTTAAATGAGTCCTCACCCTTCTGACTTCTTGGTACGTTTCAGTGAGAGATTTTGTTTTGTGAGTGAATGAGTATGTGCATTTTGGTTCATCCTCCTAAAAGACTGTTTGCAAAACTCAGGAATGGTTAAAGCTGTTGTGTAGTAATACTCCTGACTGACATCCAAGCCTCTGGTTTATTATTGTTTATTAGAATGCTAAGTAAGTAGTCATTATTCTTCATGATTTGTTGCCTGTTTTTTTGAATGCCTCTGTGACAGTTAGTGATGGCATCAAATGTTTTACTCTGTAGGAGTTCACATAAAGGAGGCTAAAGGAAGTAGTAATCTTTTCAGGATGCTGGAGGGCTGTGGGGTCTGGTTTTGTTCCTAGGCCACAATGTTATGCCATCATACATCAGCCAAATGCATAAACATGTCTGGGAAACTTAAATTTCTTTTAGAAAGCAGTGTTTCACCACTGCAAAGGCATGCTAACATGTATCATAAAACAAACAAACAAACAAAAAGAAACAAACAGGAAAACAAAGAAAGTCAACAAAGAAATAAATACAAACTGCAGAATACCTGCACTGTGCTTGATAGGCAGTAGCTGACCAAACTATCAGGTGCACTGGTATCATGGTGCAATATCCCAGAAGGCTGTGGAACTCTGGGAAGATAAAAAATTATAAACTTAGAATCATAGAATCATAGAACAACCAGGTTGGAAGAGACCCATCGGATCATTGAGTCCTACTGTTCTTATCAAACACTAAACTATGCCCCTTAGCACCTTGTTCACCCATGTCTTAAACACCTCCAGGGAAGGTGAATCAACCACCTCTCTGGGCGGCCTGTTCCAATGCCCAATAACCCTTTCTGTGATTTTTTTTTTTTAACTAATGTCTGGCCTAAATCTCCCCTGGTGGAGCTTGAGGCCATTCCCTCTTGTCCTGTCCCCTGTCACTTGGGAGAAGAGGCCAGCACCCTCCTCTCTACAACCTCCTTTCAGGGAGTTGTAGAGAGCAATAAGGCCTCCCCTAAGCCTCCTCTTCTCCAGGTTAAACAACCCCAACTCTCTCAGCCGCTCCTCATAGGGCCTGTTCTCCAGCCCCTTCACCAGCTTCGTCGCTCTTCTCTGAACTCGCTCCAGAGCCTCAACATCCTTCTTGTGGTGAGGGGCCCAGAACTGAACACAGGATTCAAGGAGCGGTCTCACCAGTGCCAAGTACAGAGGGAGGATAACCTCCCTGGGCCTGCTGGTCACACCATCTCTGATCCAAGCCAGGATGCCATTGGCCTTCTTGGCCACCTGGGCACACTGCTGGCTCATGTTGAGTCAGCTGTCAATCAACACCCCCAGGTCCCTCTCCTCCAGGCAGCTTTCTAGACAGATTTCACCTAGTCTGTAGCTCCTCATAGGGTTGTTGTGCCCCAAGTGCAGGACCCGGCATTTGACCATGTTAAACCTCATGCCATTGGACTCTGCCCAGCAGTCCACTTCTATTACAAATTACATTACTTCTAAATCAGAATAATTAATGAGGATTTTTTTCCTGATTTAAAGTTTGGTTTGTGCTGTTAGAAGCAAGTGAAGCAAACTGAAGATGAACCAGTACAGCATGTGGAAATTCTAGTGCTAAAGAAAACTTATCTGTACATGTCATCTCAGTATGCCATATCCAGGACAATGTTTGCAAGAATAACAGTAAAATCTTTGTCAGGTGTGGTCTTGAGTACTAGTTGATTTGCATCTGATTCTGAACACAGAAGGGACAGATTCTTTATCTAAGTAGTGTGTGATGAGTCAGAGATGTGTAAACAGCTGAATCTCTCAAACCATTTTCCTATTCCCTCACTAGCAGCAAGACCACACTCTGGAATGCTGCTGTGTTCCCTGAACAGGACAGACAAGGATGCCTGTCAGAGTGGTCTCTTTGCTCTGTTCAGTGTCCATGCAAAAGCTCCAAATAGTTTTGCAAGCATCCAGTCATTTTACTGTGAGGATGCTTTACAAAGATTACACCTGCGTCAAGGAGTGAGAAAAGACCTTCAGACCAGAGTCCTTGAGTTGTTTAATTTGTTTCATACTCAGGCAGTGAAGGCTCAGGAGATAACTTATCAGATAACTGAGTATCAGTGAGAAACAGACATCTACAAAGCCTTTGAAGAAGCCATTGAAAGCCTGCCTACCCCTCTTCAAAAACCAACTATTTTTTTCTCCTGTCTCTTCTTGTATTTCTCATGCCAATCTCCACAAGAAATCCTAACAGCAAAGTAGCTTCTCTTTCCTTTCCCTGCCAGTCTCTGAGATATGAAAAAAAAACCTACCAAAGGACTAGAAAAGGGAGATTTACTGTTAATTACAATAAATCCACAGTTTGTTCTGCCTTTACAGATATGCCAGTACTAACACAGTGCAAAAATGCAGTAAAATCACACCAAGAAATTTCTTTCCAAAATTGAGTCTTGGTCACACTACACATAGTTAAAAATGCATTGTGGAAACCTAAATTTTTCATGGATTTATTTATTTTCTCTCTCTCTCTCTCTCTCTCTCTCTTTTTTTCTTATTATAAAACTTTCTGTAAGTAACATTGGGAAGAAAAGCAGGAAAATAAAAGGAAAGAAATGGATAAGCAAAAGGGAAAGAATTATTCAACACCATTTCTGTCAACACATTACAGCTTTCTCTATTTGGGTTTCCATCTGATTCCAGACCAGTCAGGCAGTCTTTGCCTCTGGTTTCACCATGACAGTAACGTTACCTCTACTAGGTATAGTGGTCATAAAATAGTAAGTTACTTTGAAGATACTAACTCATGGAAAAATAGCCTTGCAGTGGATGTGCTTTTAAAGACATTCAGAAAAGGACCTGTAGGCAAGATTTGTTTTAAACAGATTAGAATAAGTATTACCATTTTCCCAATAAGGGCTCCAATGCATTCTGAGGAAACTAACTGATTAAGAATTAGCAAATCTAGATTAATTTTTAGATTAGGTGCTAAGAAGAATAGACAGAGAATTTCAACAAATTTCAAAACTTTTGGCATGATGGAGGAGTCTTTGTATTTTTTATGGTGTTGTCATAGGTAGGTTACCTGTATAAACATGTTGATTTTGAAACTGAGAGTCTTCACTGGCAATATGAGACTTGTGAGACAATTCCCGGAAAAGAAATTCCTCAGGATAATTACCAATCAATCAAACATAATTTTATATTACGTTTCATAGCTAATAACACATCTTCTGTGGTCCCTTCTATGTATTGCATTACCAGAGATTGGTTATTTTAAAATAGGCTTTGAAATTAAGAAAAGAAAAAAAGAACACTACCCACCCCATAAAAACCCAAACAACAAGCAAAACAAAAGCCCAGCCAAACAAACAAACAAAATTTTCTAGAAATACTTGCAAAAGGCATTAAAGGCATCTTCCATTATCATGCTTTTATATATAGAAAAGTGGACACCCAATGGCTTTCATTTATAAGAGGGTGCACTGTGCAGGTCTGCAATTACATCCATAACCTAGTATTGTTACAAGAGCACATCTCACTCAGAGTCTGTCAGTGCAGGTTCAGAAAGTGCAAGTGTGCTGAAAAGCAGCAGTGGCAGTCGTGAAGAAAATAGTGGAGAGTCACAGATCTGTTTTAATCTGAAGAGTGAGAAAGCACCGTCTATCGTTGTCAGAAGAAAGGCTGTTCATGCTTCTCTTTGTGCTGACACTGGCACCAACCAAAGCAGTTAAAGCATCTAGCTGCATAGCAGATTTTGTGCAATGACTAGCCTGCAGCACTTAAAGGTATTTTTCCTGGAACAGGTCATAATCTTCCAGTCCCTATGAATTACAAGCTGAAACTGTGCAGCAGTGATAGAAAGTAAGGTACAAACACAACTTTTGGAGTAAGCTAAGAAGTAATTCCTCATAGAAACACTATCCTTACAGAAATCAGATTTCTGAGGGAGAAGGTTGTCAACTTGATCATTTTCCCTGGTTATTTTGAGAAAACATTGTTTTTAAAGAAAAGGATTCCACCAGAGAATACATCACATTGTCTCAAGAGTTTTTTTCTAAAGAAACCCAAACCCATCTAGATCCTCAATGCCAGCTGTATACTGAATCACAAAGAAGAATGCTCAGGGAGTAAATCAGCTGAACAAACCTTAGTTTTCTGCTTATTGACAGCATTCCCTGCATGATGGATCCCTGTCTTAGTTATATCAGTGAGAACTTTGAGAACTTCAGTGGTTCAGACAGTTTATCAACAAAATTTTGCCAATAATAGGAGATATTGTATATCTTGATCCATAAGAGTGGCTGAAAATACACCTTCATCTTGCATACAGATAAGGAAGAGTACTAAGAGTCAAATAAGTAACTAGTTCTGATATTTTTTTTAATTTAAACATCTAACCCTGAAGCTGTGGCAAATCACAATTTCCCAGTAAGAATTGCAACAGTCAATGCACTAAGTCTCTCCACTCAGTTACCCATCTGCCTAGTGCAAAAACCTGGGAAGATCACAGCTCTGTAACATCAGACTGATCCTTTCAGCACTGGAGGACATGGTGCAAATTCCACCTCACAGTGTTTTTACTGCAACAACGTTAACCCCAATTCCGTTCCTGCTTAGTTCTGTTTATGGTCTTCGTCCTCCCCTTAGCTGGCAAGTTCATGACATGGGAACAGCCATCAAGAATATAGTCTTTTCTTGCATCTTCTGTCTTTGGGGCATTTATTGCTCTCTCTAAGGAGTGGCAGAGAACCCACAATCTGAATTTTAAAACTTAAACATAACAAAGTTAAAACCACATGCACAAATTGCTAAGCTGTGTTCAACAGTTTTCATTCACTTACATGGGTCTGTCTCTAGCCCTCTTCAAACAAAAAAAAATCTGATTATTTTTGCACAATGCCACCCAGCTAACACAGACATGCATACACATCACTATCTTTTCCTCCCTGAGACGAAGGTAGACAGTCTTAGAATATAACAGAATCTTTTATTCAAAGCCTTACTTATTGTATCACTCTTTTCTTTAACCTTTACAATCAAAGCTGACATTTTAATTGGAAGCACTTCAGCCACCACCTCCAACCACCACCAAGATAGCATGTCTTCCCATTGTGATTAAAGCTCACCTAAGGACACACACTCACAACAGTTCAGATAGACATACCTGAACTCCTTTCATTCTTCCTAGCTGAAGCCTCTGTAGTAACACAGCTACAGCATCAGCACACCTAGAGCAAGTAACTAAATCTTCTGTGACCACTGATTAAACATTCTTCAGACCGCTAAGCCTGACAAAGATGAGCTGTACTTAAGCAGCACCATGGCAGGGGTGAAGGAGAGAGGAGAGGAGCTGACTCCATGGGGTTATTGAATGGTTGTCTGGGCTGTTACAGGGCTGGGCATCACCTCCTTTTGCAGCTTGTACAGGCCTGGCTTTAGTACTGGCTCATGGGAAAAAAACCCTGTGTGCGCCTTTGCAGGCCAACAAAGATGCACTTTTATTGCTGTATTGTCCTTAATCTTCAAGGCACCCATGAGAATGTCTTTTAAGCAGGCACTGCTAGCAGCACTACTGCTGATACTGGTGTGACATGCTTATAGAGATGGGCTAAGTAAACTGATTTTTTTCTAAAGTGCTTGAAATCCCTTTATTACTACTCACCACAAATGTCACTTGCAGCAGTTCAGAGCAATGAGGTTTTGCAAATATGGATGTCTTCTTTCTATGTCTGAAGGAGGCCAGCAGGGCTATTGAACAGTGAGGTTCAAGGCAAGGCTTAGAGATACGTGTCCAGAGAAAAGCGACAAAGCTGGTGGAAGGGCTGGAGAACAGGCCTTACGAGGAACAGCCGAGAGAGCTGGGGGTGTTTAGCCTGGAGAAGAGAAGGCTGAGGGGAGACCTCATTGCTCTCTACAACTACCTGAAAGGAGGTTGTAGAGAGGAGGGTGATGGCCTCTTCTGCCTAGTGACAGGGGACAAGACAAGAAGAAATGGCCTCAAGCTCCACCCAGGGAGATTTAGGCTAAACATTAGGAAAAAATGTTTCACAGAAAGGGTCATTGGACACTGGAACAGGCTACCGAGGGAGGTGGTTGATTCACCTTCCCTGGAGGTGTTTAAGGCACGGGTAGACGAGGTGCTGAGGGACATGGTTTAGTGTTTGATAGGAATGGTTGGACTTGATGATCCGGTGGGTCTCTTCCAACCCGGTGATTCTATGATTCTGTGAATAGTCATATGACTGTAAAAACCCATTCTGTCTTGGAGAACCTGCCATGAAACCTGAAATGTTGTCCAAATGATTCTTAAATGAGTATGGAAGGAAAGTGGGGAAAAGCACACCAAACAAACTGCTAGAACTTCTAGTCTTTAGTGAACCAAGAGATTTCTTCCTCAAAAGATCACTGTTGTAGTGGTGAAATTACCCTTGTCAGTGAGAGACTTCAAGTGCAACAGGATATGTTGTTGTTGCGGGGCACGTCCCAGGTCTGTATTCCCACTGAGGACCATGTCCCAGCCAGGCTTCTGTTGTCTTCAACAGCTGCACCTGGGCACGTTAGGCAAGTGCAGGAGACAGCATTATGTGTTACAGTGTGCTCACAGGAGGCTGTTGTTCCTTCTCTTTTCCTCTTCTTTCTTTACTGTTGGGTTTGAGAATTTAAATAGGTCAAGAGTAAAACGTGGAAGTGGGAATGTGGCTTCATGTCAGATGGCAGAGCATTATTTGACTCTAAGGTGTAGGCGGCAGCTGAGAAAAAAAAATCCTTTTAACTGTGATTGTTTACATATCTCCACCCATTCTGACATGCCCTTACACTAGGGTAGCCACAGGCAAAGTAATGAGTTATAAGAACAGCTTAAACAGAGACTGGCTGAGATTGATGCAACTGTTTACATCTTATTTAAAAATCCTGCTGTTTCAAAAAAACCCCAAAACCAAAAATAGCTTACTCTTCCTTGTTATTACTGTTCATTGAGTTGTTACGTCTACACTAATCTAGAGCATGCTATTACGGAATGATACACAGTCTGATATTCTTCAGCTGGAGTAATTTTTGAGGCTAAGTCTTCAGTGAACCTTGCAGGTCCTACATTCATAGACAAGTTTTGCAATGGAGATACTATTTTCTCTGTACATGTGACACCCACAAACACATAAAATGATGATTTTTTTTAAGATAGATAGATAGATAGATAGATAGATAGATAGATAGATAGATAGATAGAGTCTAGGAAGAATTCTGTATTCTTAGATGTCAGTAGTTTCTTTGGCTTCTCAAATATTTCTAAAAAACACTCTGAAGTTTTCCCCTCTCTTTTTTCCCCTCCTGTCAACTACTGCCTCATTCAGGGACTTAGTGTGGGTGAGGTAAACTGGAATTATATTTATTGTGCTCACTTTTTTTACTGAGAGTTGCAGGAAAAGGACAGAATGGAAATTTTAAACTCGTGTCAAGTGTTTCAGAAGCATTTCAAGCTCCTCTCCTCTAGGCTGCTCTTGGCTTGATCTTGGTTTGTACATATCAGTGTTTCTGAAATCTCAGCAGATAAGATGTTATTGTGACATAAATAAAGGATAAAATTACTTATTATTGCTTACTGTTCTATGTTATAATTTTTTAAGGTAGCTTGTCTCTTTGTCATGAACAGCAGAGGAGGAGAAAGAACTTATCCCCAAGCATCTTTGTTTTTTCTGATGGCAGTGTTTTCATGTATGAAGCCATAGAGGAATTAGTGCTCTTTGTCAGGACATGCCCCCTAATCCTTCTGATCTAAGGTTCTGCATATCACAGAGAATACTGAAGTATACACATACCGTATACTACCAGTTAATGTAATAAAAACAACAAAAAAACCAATTAAAATTAAATAACTAAGAGAAGCTCACATTATTTCCTTTCTCTCACTCTCTTTTTGGTGTTAGTTCTTGTCCTAGGATGTTTGTTCTTTAATTCTGCTAGAGGATTTAGATGCTTCCAAGTTACAAATGAATTTATCATGAAACTAATTACTTCCGATTTTAAGGCAGAATTGAAAAGCCACTTTAAATTTCACTGTCTAGCCTGCCTTACACTCTTTCTTTGTAAAAAAGTTAGGTAATTCAGAGTAAATGGTGAAATGTTTTCTACTGTGATTTTATTGTGAGGTAGAAACAACTATTTCAATATCATTAAAAAGTGGCTGAGCAAAATGCTGTGCAGGAAAACTCTCGCTGATATTGGAAACTGCCTCTGTATAGATATCTATTGATCTTATAAGACAATCCAGGTAAAATTGTAGTTCTAGTATTTAGACTATTTGGCCTCCATATTCAATATGAGTCACCTTTGGGGAAACTCTTGTCAGTGCTGCAGCACTGAGTTTTATCTGAAGTATATGGTGTGCTCTGAAACAGTAATTTCAGAGCTTTGCTTTTCCAGCTAAGTGTGTACATCATTGTCTCTAAAAATCCCTTTTGTTTTTTGGTACCCCTCACCTGGGCCTGATTTGCCATACTCCTCCTTCTTCCTCTGTGTGCAGTCATGCGTGTCACCCTCCTCCCTTCCAGTCTGAAAGCACCCAAAGCCACTTGTATAAAACCCACTAGAAAGCTTCTTCAAAATCTAAGTCCCCAACAAATCATAGCAGTGAAAGACAGGTTCTTGCTTGGTCACAGGGAGCCTTTGTGCCTCCCTGTTCAGGCAGATGATACTAGCCTGCATTTCTGTATTTTCTAAGTAGGGTCTGAGCTTGTCTTCCTATCGACTTGTTAAGCACGAAAAAGGTATTGAAGCATTACTAATGCAGTAGACTGGAGTCAATCATCAGGGAAATGTGTACTTTTCCATAGATGCTGTAATGGTTAATCTTTAACAATTAAGAGCCCTTTAGGTTAGAGTTCCTAAGAAAACACCTTAATTTTCCAAACAGGCTACAAAGAAAGGTGTAAGTACAACGAGGATGGTCTGAGCAATGAACAAAAGGAATATGGATGAGACAGAAAAATGGGAGAGAAATAACACAAGTAGACGAAGTGGGGGAGTTTCCCTACAAACTCCTTCCGTTGTGCTGGATTTCTGTATAAGGCTATGCAAAAATATAGCAGGATTTTCATGCATGGAAATAAGTAATCCAGTTCTGCACCAAAACTTTCCTCCTTACCACTTGAGGAGAGGCGAGGCAATGTCAACTATTTTGAACTCTCTCACTCAGATGCCAAGGACGTTCCTGTACCTGCTTGGCCTGTCTTTAATTTGACATCCCTCAGGGGCTGAAACCCTGCAGTCTCTGGTAGCTGCTGTGGTGCAGCCCAGGCAGGCAGAGATGTTGGATACACTAACACGGCTCTTCCTGCTGACTGTCCCTGGCTTTGTCACCTCTGGTAACATCTTTGTCTTCTTGAACAGGGCATCACTCTGAGTGGGATTAAAATTGTGTGGATTTGAAATAACACAGAATATCTACTCACTTGACGACTTTCACAGAGTTCAGTCAAAGAAATCGTCTCTGCTTTGTGAAGCACAAGCTCAGATTTTATCAGGTTTGGGAGAACTGTTGCTTTCCTCAAAGTAGTTTTGACAACAGTTTCTAATGAAGTTAAGCATCTCTGTCAAGGCGTTGTACTGCAGTGTACATCACATATTCCCTGTATTTCTGTATTGGTTAATTATCCTGCACTATTTTAGTATACATCCATGGATGTAATACAAGAATTCTGCTTTTCTGTTAATGTTAGGTGAAAATTTACTTCCTACATTAGATCAATCATGTGTTTAATACACCTGTGTTATAGTATACAATGAAGAGGCTAAAGCTCTAGGACAGTAGAAAGTGGGAGGAGTGGATGACATGATCCTGTAAAAGAAGAGAGGTCTAGTGTTTGTCATCATCTGTGGACAGTTGTCGATTTTCCAGGGTAATGATGGTCCGGGACGCCCACGACAATGGGACAGCACGGGATGCAGCTGAAAGCACAAAGCAGAAACGTCTCATGAACATTTAAGAGCTAACCATAAATAAATGTTTGAGTCATTTTCTAAAGACACAGTGAGTCTTGAAATCTGGTAAGGGTGAAAAGCTACAACCTGGACAGACCATCTTGAGATATGGCAGCAAAAAGGGTAGAGACAGTTGCTGGAAGAGTAAATGAAGCTTATGCAGGCAGATTAGATAAAAAATGAGAAATGTATTGAAGAGAAAGAAAATTTTAAAAGGAGGTAATATATTGAGAGAACAAAAGTGAAGGTAAAAAGAAGGTAAGAAAAATATACCAAGATCTTAACACAGGAGCTACCCTAAAATTTGTGGTACCTTTTATTAAATTAGTGGCAGATTAGAAATGTGGGAGGAAGTGAAGAGGAAGTCATCAAGATTGGAGGTGAAGAAATGAAAGTTAGTGGATTCTGAGCACAAATGAAGAAGTTATGCTAGATTTATTCAATAGTCATACAAGAAAAAGTGGTAAAATCTCAATGCTGGATGGAGCAGAGCTTGCAGCTCTACATCATGGAGTCTGCTGGTACTAGGTATGATGGCAGGAGACAGAACATTTGAAGAGAAATTAAGTAATTCTGTTTGGACTAGTAGAGTGCCTTTAGGACAAGATGAGGAGAAAGGCAGAAATGTGAATTTGGGTAAAGAAAGATCATTGGAGGAGTAGCATGTACAAAAGAGGATAAGCAAGAAAGCTGGCAGCTGTTTTATGTTGCACAAAGTTATGAAATAGAGAAACATTTTAATATGGCAGTTAGTGCTGCTTATTTTCAAATATTTCTGCAATACTTCAGCTATACCTTCATTTAACTAAATCTCCTTTTAGGTAAGGAAAATCTACAATATTTCATGTGAACACTTTCAGTGCTGCAGGTGATTGGGGAATATAATGATAAACAAATAAATTCTAAAATGGAAATAATATTTAAATGGCATGTTTTCAAAATGATGCTTTTCTACTGACTTAATGAATAAACATTGCAAGTGTGAGAACTAATAAGCTGCTTCTTCATAGAAAACTATTGCACTGAGACTAAGTGAATTAACAAGCAGCTAATGTTATTCCAGAAACTGGATATGTATATCAACACAGGGCTATCAAAAAGCTAATGAAAACCCTCTCCCATTTTCCTTATTCTGTAGGTACAGTTCTTCTCTAACATAGGCAAATGGTTTTCAAACCAAACCTCTCAGGTTCTTTTTGTGCAGAAGAACACTTACCTGAACTGGGAAAAAACTGTAGATACCTAAGCATGTAGACATGCCAGCCAGATGGAAATGGAGAAAATAGGGGAGGACAATGCAAAAGTAAATGGATAGAAATTTTAAGCAGGTAAATAATACTGGATGAGTAGAAGATTGAGCACTTGAGTGGAGAGGCAGGCCAGGCTTAAATTCTTTCTTGGAGTGGTGTGTGTGTGCGTGGCTGTGTGCAGCAGAGAAAGGAGATACAAATGAACAGGAATGACTTTGAACAGCTTGCTGCAGAGAGAGGGAGAGGGGGTTCTGCAGCACAGACTACTGCTGAACATGCACATCCTGTGCATCCTACGCTAGAAACAGGGATTTCCCTTCCCTCCTATATATTAGAATGGCTCCTTTGTTCTCTTTCTCTGTCTTTGTTTTTCTTGTGCCTGTCAAACTTAATACTTGAGTAATCTTGTGAACTAGTGCTTCCCACCCTATGATTTGCATTGTTATTCCTCTCTCTGACAGGCAAAAAACTTCACTGGCATAGTTTTTAAGACCCCTGGAATATATAATAAGCCTTTCTGCTGATACTAGATGTACCAGTGAGGTCTCATACGCTTTCAGGACACACAGAGCAAGTCTGAAGTACTGAAACCTATAATCCAACACAGGAGAATTCTGCTAAGCAGCAGTATAATTCCTCTACAACCCAGAGTTCGTCATGTCTCACAGGTATCTACACATTTAACATAGTAAACCATCACTAAGTGTTCTTTAAATTACTTTGATATACTTCATTAGTCAAACTAAACTTTAGTAGTTATCTGTAGTGGCAGAACAGGATGAAGCAGCTGTTTCAAGCACTCATTTAGGCCCTCAGATATATCAGCTGTCTGCAAAACAACTAAATGTTCTTGAAACTTTCTTTATAAACAATGATTAATAACATTCAGACAGCAAAGTTCTATGCAATCCTAAAGACGCATTTTTTTTTTCCTTGGGAAACAACTTACGCACTACCTCCTATGTAACCACTTGTCAACATTTGCCACAGAAGTTGTGCAGAAGAACTGCTGAGTTCGCATCGTACTAGTAGCAGTGCAAAACCACAGAATAGCCATCAGATGGTTTGAATACTTAAGATACTTAGCTTCAAATCACATAGGGCATAATGCATTATTCAAGCAAAAAAATATACTCTCTGGGCCATATCTTGCACCTGCAGGAAGTGAAAATGGGCAAAAGAAAAGAACTTAATTCAAACCTACTATTTTATGAAGTCCCAGAACATTTATTGCGTGTTGGCTAGCATGAGAATCATAATAAGCTGACTTCCAGAGGTGTAACAGAAAGTGTAGGAGATGATAGCAACAGTAATTATGTGTTGAGCAAGACAAGGCACTCCCTACTGATTGCCACAAAAGATGAGAGCTTGATATTCTTACCATACACCTACTATTTAGTGTAATTTTTATCACAGCAAACATGGGCTCACCACACTGCTGCATTCACCGTGTCCTGTTGACACAGCATATCTACAGAAAACAGGAAAGTAATGCAGTAAAAAGTCGTCTAACCATGGAGCTAGCTAAGCTCCACCTAGGTGACATGATGCAGCATCCCAGCAAGGAATATCAGCCTGTGGTAAGGTTGCTCACATAAGCTGGACTTAACATCTCTGTATTGTACTGCTGCCTGCAGAACAGGTGTACCCCAAGTTAGAGGAAAACTTTACCTTGTTTTATCTTTCTTTTTCCCAGGCACCTGCTCCTTTCTTAAAATGGCACTGAGAGATTAAAAGTCCACGATACAGAGATATGCATGGAGGGAGTTAGAACACTGTAGGTAGGCATGACTAGAGTTCCTTCAGAGACCACATTGCAGAGGAGATTGAGTAAAAATTAAAGTTCTAGATAAAAATGGGACTGGCTGGCTACCAGTCAGCTTATTCTTTATTCTACCAAATAACTTAGTACCAGTCAGTTAATTCTTACCAATGATCTTCCGCAAGAGCATAATAGGTTTTTGTCTTGAGTTAACTCTTCTAAAATTATGATGCCAAATTTTCTTAGAATATTTGAATACTCCTATGGAGGCTAAGACCAGTAAGGAATATAATGCAAGTATCCTGTTAGAAAAATGACTATATCCAACACAAAAGGAAAACTCCCGCTCTTTCAAATATGGCTTCTGAGAATAGCAAAAGAAAAAAAAAGTCTTAATAAAACCCCCCATATCTGCACCCCATGTTAATCTATTTTGTATTAAGTTAAGGCATATCATTTTTGTTGCTGAACAAATTACCCTATTCTTGCTTAAACATGTTACTCTAGATTACAGACTTATGGCGGTAAAAATAACTGGTTTGACTGATTTAAAATGCTGATTTCTATCTCCAGTTTAGTGTGAGGAATTTTTCTATAAAACCTGTTGAGGATTGTAGATGTATCTCTGTCCTACAGCTGCAAGAAAAGGGTGGGTTTGTAATGTTCCAAGTTTACAGACCCTGGTGACTGACTGAATGTCATCCTAGCACAAAATTAAAATGCATAACTGAAATCATCTTGGTTAATTTGTGCCTTAATTTGAAAGCAAATGGCAATAAAATGAAAATTAGGATCAATGCTGTATGCTTCTCCAATTGAATAATTCTTTACATGTTTAAATAGAATGCTGCCTTATTAGTTCCAAATATTTTTTCCAGTTTTCTGGGGCTTGGTGGAATTTGGCAGGACTGGCGTGGTAAGAGTTGCCAGCATGGTGGATGACACTGGTGAGGTGTCATCTGTGCAGAACGCGTGGGCAGATGGGTAAGGCTGAGTATACAGCACACAGATATGATCAGAAGGGATGAAGCTGTTGGGAGTAGTTCTGCACTTGCCTGATTTTCTGGCCACTCAGTCATCCCTTTGTATCTTTCATTTCTTCTGTTTTTACAAAACAGACTGAAAGAATACAAAACCAAAGGAAAGATGGAAAAAGGCATGTCCATTTCATAACTTGGCTTTAACCACACAAAAGGACTTTATTGATATCTTTTACATGCTTTTATCATCTAGTTGGGTATTACAAGCATTAAGTCCTTCCCACTGAAACAAATATATTGCATTCAGGAAGGTCTCTCAGGTATCATATCCTCAGCAGACATCTTAGTGGTTAAGCACATGGCAAGTATCCAAGCTCTCTTTCTTTATGGAATACATTAACAGTGTTAGTTCCTCTGTTTTACATGCCTAAAAATGCATTTGTAGAGTTGCTGTGGTTTAACTGACATGCCCTGAACTTGACTATGTATCTCAAACTTCACTTGTACTAAGCTTCAGGAGCTTTTACAGGAGCAATTACAACAGCTAGTTGTGGCAAGACCCTAAACCAATGTGCACTGAGGAGCTTACAATTCTCAAACTGAATGCACTAGACTTTTACATACATTAAAAAATGAGGTTGGAAGAAACCTGAGAACCATCCTCCAGTGGTGCCAAAGCAGCAGTATGTATATCCCTGTACATATTATATATGTGTGTGTGTGTGCATGTATGTGTTTATATGTATATCTCAGTTCAATATAGGATAAGGACACAAAGGTAAATAAAAGGAGAAAAGAAATTATAACAGTCAATTCTATTGGTCTTCCCAAATCTCAGATATTTTCAGCTTTACAATGACAGCAGTCTTAAAATGTGGGTCCTAAGCTGACTGAGCACATGAGTAACTTAATTAAAAAAAAAATACAGATGTCTTGTGTAGCAAGAAACCTGGCCCAACTAATGCAAAATGAGGTGACAAACAAATCCTTATAGTATTAGTGTTGTCAGCCAGTGTGTAAGAGTACACTGAGGACAGAGAAAGGGACAAAAGGAGGTAGGTACATAGCATTAACTTGTTTTTCTGAATACTTGGAAGTTAACCATATTTAAATTAGAATCATAGAATCACCAGCTTGGAAGAGACCCGCTGGATCATCGAGTTCACCATTCCCATCAAAATTCCTATCACAGAATAGTTTGGGTTGGAAGGGACCTTAAAGAACACCTAGTTCCAACTCCCCTGCCATGAGCAGGGACACCTCCCACTAGATTAGGCTGCCCAAGGCCCCATCCAACCTGGCCTGGAACACCTCCAGGGATGGGGCTGCCACAGCTTCCCTGGGCAACCTGGGCCAGTAACTCACCACTCTTGTGGTGAAGAATTTCTTCCTCATGTCTAGTCTAAATCTGCCCCTCTCTGGTTTATACCCATTACCCCTAGTCCTATCACTACATGCCCTTGTAAACAGTCCCTCCCCAACTGATCTGTAGCCCCTTCAGGTACCGGAATGTCACTTCAGGTCAGTGGAAGGTCTCCTCAGAGCCTTTCGTGCTCCAGGCTGAACAAGATGTACTCTCAGCCTGTCCTTACATGGAAGGTGCTCAAGCCCTCAGATCATCTTTGTAGCCTCCTCTGGACCAGTTCCAATAGTTCCATATCCTTGTTATATTGATGATTCCAGGACTAGACACAATACTCTGGATGAGGTCTCACAAGAGAGGAATAGAGGGGCAGAATCACCTCCCTCAACTTGCTGGCCATGATTATTTTGATGTAGCCCAGGATACAGTTGGCCTTCTGGGCTGTGAGTGCACATTGGCAGCTCATGTCAAGCTTCTCATTGACCAGCACCCCCAAGTCCTTCTCTGCAAGGCTGCTCTCAATCACATCATCCCCCATCCTGTATTGAAACCACAGATTGCCTCAGCCCAGGACTTTGCACTTGGTCTTGTTGAACCTTATAAGGTTCTCACAGCCCCACTTCTCCAGTTTTCCAGGACCCTCTGGATGACATCCCATCCTTCCAGTGTGGCAACTGCACTACTCAGCTCGGTGTCATCTGCAAACATTTTGAGGGTGCACTAAATCTCACTGTCAATATCATTGATGAAGATATTAAACAGTACCAGTATGGACCTTTGAGGGACATCACTTGCCATGGAAATTATCATATGCTAATGCTTTCTTCAAGGTCTATGAGGGAAAAAAGAGAACCAGGTTTTTGTTTGATGTCTCAATACCAGATCCTTTCTGAGCATCATAAACCTAGACATAAATAGTGAGTCCTATTTTACTGTCCCTACAGAACTCTCTTTTCACTCAAGCTGAAGGAGGCTTGTCCTAGACTCTCTGGATTTCTTCAGAGGGCTGGCTCAGCCCGACTCCCACCTCCACGGTTTCCTTAATCTGGAATGGAAGGAAATTATTTGATGTTTTGTAAGAACAAATAAATTCTTTTCCTCTTCTGCTACCTTGGCAGGGAAAGCAACTCTTGTAGCAATAGTCAATTCCCGGAACAACCTAAAAAGTTGAAAGCACTTCTCTACACATTCTGATACAGAGTATGACTACTTGGTCCCAGTACCACTACCGCGATAGGAGTGCAATCCATTCCAGTTTAAGCTCTCTCTTAAGAATCTTCACTTCTTTACCTTTTCTAACAGGAACTTAGAAATCCAGCTATGAATTAGTTACCTTTCTAGTGGATAACTTTATTTCAATACTTTTCAAATGATCTAAGTATAGGAAGTGCAATAAAGCCTATACTACCCCACTTGCTGCATTTTTGATTCTGAAAGTGCACTGATACAAAAACCCCCATGCTATATGCATAGAAGGAGATTAGGCATACATGAACAGGAAGCCTAAGGTTTAATTATCATATTTAACTCACACACACATACTAGATGCACAGTTGCAACTGATACTTTCGGCTTTCTACTTGGTTCTTTTTTCAGTGAAAAATAATATACAGCATATCCTCAAAGTCCTTTAATTTTTTTTTCATTTTGAAGATACAAATGCTTTACTTAGCAATTAAGTACAGCCACCACAAGAATGTGGCAGAAATAAAATAGTATTTTTTTTCTAGAAAATACTTAATAAATTTACCACCTCTAAAGGAAAGTAGAAGTACTGAAGGAAATCGTAACTGATATGCCACTATTCAACACTAAATTTTCACAGAAACAAGTGTTTGAGATGTAGTATGAAGAGGTTTAAAACCGTGCAAGCTAAACATCACCTAGAAGTTACTGCCACTACGTGAAAGATTTGCAGGTGCTGGATTGTAGAATGTGAATGTACCTGGGTTCTTAAATTCTCTCATTAGAAACATCCCTCCTTCTAGTAGAGAACAATACTCAAGGCAAAGAATAATGACATCATCAATTGATACCAGAAAAGAATTTGGGAAGATTCCCGTGTACAAGGTACTTGCTCTTAGCATCTTGGGATAAGCCCCCTAAGACAACCAATTTCTGTTTTAAATCCTTTGCCACAGCTTCAGGCACTAAACCAATATATGCCTGAAAGGACAGATATTTGCACCAACAATCCCCAGCCCACCTCTTCCTGAGCTGAATCCCATAATTCATTCATGGTATAACATGCAAAACTGATATGCAAAAAGTTATTTGGCAACAGTAAGAAAATGAGGCCTGTGAGACTAAAAAGGAAAGTTTCCACAGTTCCAGATAGATCCCTACTCAGGGTTCTGGCTAGAATTCATAGAATAACCAGTTATTACTGGATCATTGAGTCCAACCATTCCATGGCATAGGGCCCTACTGAGACAGAAAGTCCATGAAAGCTGGTTGATTTTCAAGGATGATTCATCCCTACACACAGGAATTAAAGCAAAAGTGGAAGAATATCTGCATGCATGAAAATTGTGCTCCTGACAAAGGTAAAGGTGCAGAAAGGGAGCATTTAAGAGGTGTGTGCATAGAAGCAAACATGTACAGATAAGGCTAGGAAGCCAAAACCTGTCTGGAGTTAAGTCTGGTGAGGAATTTGAAAAATAAACATAAAACCTACAAATATATCAGCGGGAAAAAGAAGACTAGGGAAAACATGGGCCCACTGCTAAATGGGGCAGGGGAGCCAGAGACAAAAAACATAGGCTGAGGTACTCCACACTCCTTCACCACAGTCTTAGTGGTAAGACCAGACTTTAGCAACCCCAGGTCCCTGAGACCACTAGGAAGCCTCAAGTAAGGAAGGTGTACCCTTGGTAGAGGAGGATCACTTAGGGAAACAAACTGGATATGCACAAGTCCATGGTGGTTGGCTGGACGTACCCACAACTGACTGATGTCACTACAAGACCACCCTCATCTTGGAAAGGTGAGCAGGACAGGGTTTTTATTATTGGAAGAAAGCCAAGGTCACTCATGTCTTCAAGAAGGAAGATCCAGGAAACACAGGTCAACCTCATCTCCATTCCTGGGAAGGTTATGAAGAAAACAATCCTGGAAACCTCTTCCGGATACAAAGGACATCAAGGTAGCAGCCAGCAGGTTTATGAAGGCAAATTATGCCTGACCAACCTGATAGCCTTCTACAACATTGTGTCTAACTTGCTGGATGAGGGGAGAACAGTGGATTACTCACTTTAGCATGGCTTCTGACAGTCTCCAATAACACCCTTACAGATAAGCTGACAAAATACAGACAAGATGAGCAGACATCAAGATCAAATAAATGACTGAAAGGCCTAGCCCAGAAAGTTGCAATCAGTGGCACAAAGTCCAGTTGGAGCCCACTCACTTGTGGGCTCCAGGAGTTGACAGTGGCACCAGTATTATTTAACATCTTTACACATTACCCTGATGACAGAAAAGAATGTATGTGGCAACAGGTTTGCAGATGATACAGAACCAGGAGAAGTGCTTAATACACCGGATGGTTGTGCTGCCACCATTCAGGGGCACGTCAACAGACTGAACAAAAAGGCAAAGAGCAGTCTTAATGTTCAGTAAAGGCAAATGCCAAATCCTGCACCCAGACAGGAGAAAGCCCATGGACCAGAAAAGCCAGGGATAGCTTTGTGGACAAAGACCTGGCATGCCTGGAGGACTCTAAAGTGACCACAAGCCAGCAACATGCCCTTGCAGCAAAGGCAGCTAATGGCATCCTGTGTTGCATTAGTAAAGGTGCTGTTAGCAGGCTGAAGGAGGCAATCCTTCCTCTGAGGAGCAGCTGAAAGAGCTGGGACTGCTCTGCCTGGCGAACAAAGGCTCAGAAGGATCCCACCAATTCATAGAAATACCTGAGGAAGCCAGAGAAAGGGACAGTAAAGAAGAGGAAGTCAGACTCTTCTTAGTGGTATCTGACAATGGGTGCACACTGAAATACAGAAAACTCCATTTAAACACAAGAAGAACATTTTACTCTAAAACTGCTCAGACATTGCAACAGGTTTGTAGGTTGTAGACATTGGACACAAGCCTGAGCAACCTGCTTTAGGTGACTGCGTTTTAAGAAGGTAGAACTAGATTACCTCCAGTGATCACTTCTAATCTCTGTAATTGTGTACTCAAAGCACAGGAAAAGGAACTGATATGACAAAGGCCATTTCAAAGCTAGCAGATTTAATGCAACACTTTCGTTTCATTTATGGGTTTAGCTTTCACGATTTCTCACCTTTTTTGAATAAATGTAATTTTCAAACGCTCCTATTTTTTCTACCTCTCTTAGTCCACTGGAGCTGGTGAGTTTCTTGTTTGTTTTAAAATCAATAGCATTTGCAGTCACATTACAGATAACCAAAAACTGATTAAAAAAAATGCATTTATTCTGTGATATCTAGCTCTATGATTTGCTGTGCACATATTCAGAAGTTCAAATACCAAATAAATGCATTACAGTTGGTATATATAAATGATATACAGAATAATAAGACAGAAAAAAATTATCCTCCAAGACCAAAACAAATTGTGAAATGCTTCTTCAAGTTTGTTACCCATTTTTTCCAGTTTTAGAGGTAACAGTCACCATTTCTAAAGAAAACTACCATTTGTCAAAACCAGAAAATTCTCTTCTCCTTTCCTGTGAAGTGACAGTGTCGGGTTGGTCCTTAACTTCAGCTGAAACTTCTGGAAGTCCACTTAGTAGTGCAAATTAAAGTTTGTATGTCTCCCAGCAAATATGCACTACATACGAAGCATATTTAATTACAACATTTTCTCAATGTGCCCGTTCCTCTTCACTTTGTATCATTTTACAAAGCTAGACTCTAGACTGCTACAAAAACTGTATCTTGTATAGACATAAAAATACAGAGGCACAGTGAATTAATTACAAAATACATACATTACTAATCATAGAAATAGTATACACTAAACAAAATTATATTATCTTTCATTTATTTTGAACAATAATTTATTTTGTCTGAATTTGTGGTCCTAATATCTTTTGTTTTGGGAGGCATTTTTCCTGTATAAAACTGTATCTACATATCCCTTTCAAAACAGGGGAGGCACTAGAACCACAGATTCAGATGAAAACAGTTTTGAAGAACTAAATTCAATATTTGTAACTTAAACTGTGATCCACTCTCTGCTTTGTACTGTGTTTCAAAAGCCTGTTTCCATTCAAGAATTCTCCATGCTGGAGAGGGAAATAAGAGTAAACGGAAGACTGACCCTAAAAGCCTGCTAATAGAAGCAACAGGAACTCTAATAAAATTAGTTTCTATTCTTAACTTTCTGGGACAGATTCAGATACTAGTGGATACGTTCACAATATAAGTACTTGAACAGATAATCCCAGCTCTCTCTGAAGCAAATACTGCTTCTGTGGAGAAACGTAAAACTGAAAATGCAAAGGAACAAGCACAAAATCCTGCTGGCTTCCACAGCACATAAAACACTTGAAAATGAACACAGTCTGCTCCATCTAGACATTGATAAAAATAAGCTGGAAGTATCCCTGAGTATCCCTCTTTCAGGGATTTCCCTCTGTATTCTCTTGGAAAGGAAGGGATTACCTCATGTATTCGTGATACCAGAAACAACGCAATATTATTGGTCCCAAGGGCTTTTATTTTTCCTTTATCAGCTGTTCAAATGAATACAGTATTCCAAAGCATAAAGGTAAATATAAAAATCAGTAAGTACGAAAAAACAGTCCCTCAGATTTAACTCTAACAGTGAAGAGAGAACAGATTTAACTCTAACAGTGAAGAGAGAACACAGAACGATGGAAACTTAAGAGTAAGGTCTTCCAGAAATAACAGAACTGTACAACAAATCAAGTCATAACAAATCTGACAATATCCCATTCTGTAGATAAAGTCTGTGAAAGACTGCCTGAATGTCAGTTTTATATCAGCACACGATTGAAATTCAGCCTTCATCATCACTGCTGCTCCATGCATCTTCATATGCTGGATTTAAATGCTGTTGAGATAGAGGCTAAAGAAAAAAAAAATACTCAGTTTTTTGTTAAATTAAAAAAAATACATACATAAGGGCAATGCTAGAGGCATTTCTTAAATTACTATATGTAGACAAACTATCATATCTCACATGAATACTGCAGTTTTTTAAACCAATTCTCCAGCCATTTCACTGATTAGAGGCAGGGTAAATTATGAAAATAAATAGTACTCTTTAATTCCAATTTCAACAAAAAGTATCTGGAGCACTAACTGGAAGTTTTGTAAATGGCTGGTATAAAACATAACAGATGGATACTACTCTATTTGTTCTGGTTTTAAGTCATAATTTCACTTGCGCAGCTTAACTGAGCACAACTGCCTCCAGAAGTAGTCCTGGCCTCTACCCACATCCAAGCACTATTTTTAATTTCAGTTCCTGCTAAGGTCAAGCCAAAGGGTTTGTGTAGCTATGCAGTGCACTAAATCACACTTTTGACTCGTATTAACGCTTTTTTCTTGTTTACTTCTATTCTGAGTTCAAGTTCTGGTTATACAGGCATTCAAATAGCTGTTATAGTGCATGAGAAGGAGCAGAAACTAGTGGCCTGAGGAGAGCAAAACTGCTTCTTTCAGAGGCAGTGCTCATCTACAACACTTGCAATAAACAGCTGTACCTTAACAGATTTCAAAATAACAACACATTACGCATGCCCACCATATCAAAACTGAAAGGACAGTTCTAAGCAGAGCTGAGTAGTTAATGTGTTGCTGTGGGTTCCTATTTTTGTTTTTCAGACTAAGAAGAAACAATTCATACACATTGAAACACTCAGCTACAAGAAAAATGTTCATTTTAGGTCAACTGAACACATTTTGGGTTTAGGATGGATAATCTTTCAAACTACTGTTTTCTTCTTTGCTTAAGTGTAAGGTAGTTTTGAAATAAGTTGTCTTATGAAAAAAACAAATGCTTTGTGCTTCTTATCATTTCCTTATCCAAACCAGAACACATCAGCAACTTTAAAGTGGTATTTTTGTATGCTATGAAACAAAACAAATATATTCTTTTTTTAAACATTTGTATACTATACAATATCTTTGGCACCTTTCTAATTCTAAAATAGCATAAACTACAGAAAACAATATGGAAATTAGAAATGCTAAACTAGAAGCTGAAAGGCTGATAGTCAAATGACAAGTACTACTTTCAATTAAGTGAGAAGCTAGAACTCTGCAAAACATTTTACTAAGCTATGAGAAACCACACAAAAATCTAAAGATTATACAGAAATAATAAGCCATTCCCCTCTTACTTAGGAATTGTTACAAATTTTAACGGTGAAACACATACTTCATATTTAATTTCCACACCACCTACCTAAACACAGAAGCCATAATTACTATAGCTCAAACTCAGAAACTCATTACCTTTTCAGAGATGTCATCAGGAATTGGTTCTCGAAGAGCTGGTATCCATGCAAGGATATTGCAGTCTTTGCTACCACTATAAAGTTCCTTTAAGAAGCAAGCAAAAAATACATTTACATAAACTTAACAGAACAGCGACATAGATATAATGACAGAAAAGTGTATGAAATACTTATTTAAAAATAAAGACAAATACACAATTTCTAATTTGTACTATAATCTTGATAAACAGTACTTTAAAAGATAAGCCAAACTAAAATAAGTAAGTTATATTTTCCCAGATTGCTCACCAAAACAGGATTACCCTGATTTAAATTAACTTTATTGCTTAAACGCACTTTTCTTCCCTCTGTCATATCTTCCAAAAAGAAACCTATTTTAAGCAGTTAGAAGCTGAAGAGATTACTTATGTTCAACGGAGGTGTAAGGGGCAGGGGGCAAGAAAAGATTTGTTATAATTAAAAAGTATGAATCAACTAAAAAGCATCTGGTAAAACATGTTAGAAGAGCATATAAGTATGGAACAAAGAAGTATTAAGTAAATATAATTTCAGTATGCCTAGGGAAGGAAAAGAACAAATAAAGAATAATTTGAAGCCTGTATCCTGTTGGGAAGGAAGAGATCAGAAAGACCAATTTATTATTTTTAATATAAATAACTCTGTTTATTATGGTAATGACTAAGGACCGAGATCCCATTGTGCAAGGCACCCTGCAAACACATGGAAGCAAACAGTCTCTACACCAAACAGCTAACAGTCAAATATAGCTTAGTTTTCTTAGTTCTTTGTTAAAGGAAACACAGACTTCTCCTGTCACTTTAAAATGAAGAAATTTTGCTGATGAGAAATACTGCACCATCTTTGCAAAACATTTTGTATTAATAATGCTCCTGTTTTTCCAAGTGCTACTTAAATGAACACAAATGAAGATAATTCCCCTATGTCTTCAATCCTGACTCACATCCCTGCATATTATTTGCAATGTCTTTCAACACCTGAATATTGCCATGCATTTAAACTGCCTGAGTGAAATGTATAAAATATTTCTGTTGTATTCAAACTGGCAGTATGAAAGCCTTGCTTTAACAGTGTTGCCTTACACACTTAAACTAGTAGCTCTGTGCACATGTGCACATTATTAAGACTTTGATTCAACATAAGCTCAATAAGTAATTACAGAAATTCTCCTATATTATGTATATTTAATCCTAGAACTGCATGAATTACACTGAAAGTTAGTGCAGGAATTTAATGCCTAATTTCTGAAAACACTCACATATGTGGGTAATCCCTCAGAAAGCTCACATTTGCTCTTGTGAAACTGGTCCTATGTATGAAGTTTTTCATATGTAAAACACAAGTTTATAATTGCATGAGAAACATCCCACTTATGTTGTTTAAAAGAAGACAGGTCAAAATTATGTCAGTGTATAGATCAAACCCCACTTTATCCTACCAGCAGTACTCTACTCAGGCCTCTTGTCTTTGACAAAATACAGAATGTCACCAGAACTTTATAGCCTCCTCCTATGCCAAAATCTGTCCTTGTGAGCAATATCACAGTGACATCAGCATGCTTCCATTTAATATCAGCATTCTGAATGATTACTCACATAAATGGGTATTTTTACGACTCTAGCTTTCAAGAAATGCAAGTCTCACTTTCTGATCCTGACACTTGCAAGATCAACAATTAAAATGCACTGCACCGTAAACTTTCAATTATTACAACCTGAAATGGTGATTCATTCCTCAAGTCATTCCAATTAAAAGCCAGTGAGTTCCATGCCTGTTTATGACAGTCTAGGACACACATATTGTGTCATGAACATGCTCAACGTATGTTTGCAGTATAATACATTGAAATATTATAATACTTGAAGACTCTGAGAGAAGATTGCAAATAAAACCTAATTTAACATTCAGTTGTCTTTACTTACTAGCCTAGCACTAGATTCACCAATTATCTTTGTAGATGTCACTGGCATTTCTTGAACAACAGAAGTAGCTACAATTTAAAGTAAAATTGTTACCTAATGCATACCTAATATTTTATAACAACTTATGTGTGCATGGTGCTTTTCTCCATTTCCTTTTCTGAAAAGGAAATGCATTATCATAGATCATTAAGGTTGGCAAAGACTTCTAAGACCATCAAGTCCAACCATCAATACACCACCATCATGCCTACTAAACTCTGTATTGAAGCACCACATACACAGGCATCTAAGAGACTCCACAATGAAGGTTGCCTATTCCACACCACTCTTGAAATTACCAACCTCCTATTAAATTAATGGCTCTTAGTAAAGAGTCAAATTCTGCAGTTCTTGTTACTCAAGCAGACTAACATCTTAAGAACGTTACAGAGATATTTAGATTAGAACAATTTAGGCCAACAATAATACAGTTGATTTTATGGCTCTGTTCCCAGGATCCTAAAAGCAATACTCATATATACACATTAACTGATTTCATACCATTGTGTAGAGAGCTCTACATAATATCTCAAACACAAAGCCATTCCATGCAACCTGCTAATTAATTTGTACTAAATGAGAACAGATAAAGATTGATATTTCTGGATTGCAAATAGCTAGTTGCTAGCTGTGGTGGGTTGACCCCGGCTGGATGCCAGTTGCCCACCAAAGCCACTCTATTGCTCCCATCCTCAGCTGGGCAGGGAAGAGGAAAACTCAACAAAAGGCTCGGGGCTGAGATAAGGACAGCAAGAGCTTGTTCACTAATTACCATCATTGGCTATACAGATCTGACTTGGGGAAAATTAATTTTTTACCAGTCAGATAAGAGTAGGATATTGAGAAATTAAATCTTAAAACATCTTCCTTGCAATCCTCTGGTTTCATCTCATTCCCAATTTTCTCTACTTCTTGCCCTGCAGTGGCACAGGGGATGTGTAATGAGGGTTGTGGTCAGTTCATTAGATTTGTTTTTGCTGCCCTTTCTTTTCCCCTGATAGGGGAAGAAGTCCTTACACTCTGCTTCATCATGGGGTCCCTCCCATGGGAGACAGACATAGATCCCTCCCCATGAGGCTGCAGTTCTTCACAAATTGCTCTAGTCTGGGTCCTTTCCACAGGGTGCAGTCCTTCAGGAACAGACTGCTCCAGCATGGGTCCCCAACAGGGTCACAAGTCCATTTACAAGAAGGGTAGCAGGGAGGATCCAGGGAACTACAGGCCTGTCAGTCTGACCTCAGTGCCAGGGAAAGTCATGGAACAGGTGATCTTGAGCGCTATCATGAAGCACATGCAAGAGAGCCAGGTGATCAGGCCCAGTCAACATGGGTTCACAAAAGGCAGGTCTTGCCAAACTAACCTGATCGCCTTCTATGACAAAGCGACTCGGCTGCTGGATGAGGGAAAGGCTGTGGATGTGGTCTTTCTGGACTTGAGTAAAGCCTTTGACAAGTTTCTCACAGCATTCTGCTTTGGAAACTGTCAGCCTCTGGCCTGGACAGACGCACACTCTCCTGGGTAGAAAACTGGCTGGATGGCCGGGCCCAGAGAGTGGTGGGAAATGGTGTTAAGTCCAGCTGGAGGCCAGTGACAAGTGGGGTTCCCCAGGGCTCAGTGCTAGGTCCAGCCCTCTTCAATGTCTTCATCAATGACCTGGATGAGGGCATTGAGGGTACCCTTAGCAAGTTTGCAGATGACACAAAGCTGTGTGCAAGTGTCAATCTGCTGGAGGGTAGGGAGGCTTTGCAAAGGGACCTGGACAGGCTGGACCGCTGGGCAGTGTCCAATGGCATGAGGTTTAACACGGCCAAATGCCGGGTCCTGCACTTGGGGCACAACAACCCTATGCAGAGCTACAGACTGGGAGAAGCCTGGCTGGAAAACTGCCAGGAGGAGAGGGACCTGGGGGTGTTGGTCAACAGCTGACTGAACATGAGCCAGCAGTGTGCCCAGGTGGCCAAGAAGGCCAATGGCATCCTGGCTTGGATCAGAAATGGTGTGACCTGCAGGTCCAGGGAGGTGATTCTCTCTCTGTATTCAACACTGGTGAGACTGCTCCTTGAATCCTGTGTCCAGTTCTGGGCCCCTCACCACAAGAAGGATGTTGAGGCTCTGGAGCAAGTCCAGAAAAGAGCGACAAAGCTGGTGAAGGGGCTGGAGAACAGAACCTACGAGGAGCGGCTGAGAGAGCTGGGGTTGTTTAACCTGGAGAAGAGGAGGCTGAGAAGAGACCTCATTACTCTCTACAACTACCTGAAGGGAGGTTGTAGAGAGGAGGGAGCTGCTCTCTTCTCCCAGGTGACAGGGGACAGGACGAGAGGGAATGGCCTCAAGCTCTGCCAGGGTAGATTTAGGCTGGAGATTAGGAGGAGGTTTTTCACACAGAGGGTCATTGGGCATTGGAATAGGCTGCCCAGGGAGGTGGTTGATTCACCTTCCCTGGAGGTGTTTAAGGCACAGGTGGATGAGGTCTTGAGGGACTTGGTTTAGTGTTTGATACGAATGGTTGGACTCGGTGATCCGATGGGTCTCTTCCAACCTGGTTGTTCTATGATTCTAAGTCCTGCCAGCAAACCAGCTGCAATGCTGGTTCCTCTCTCCATGGGTCCAGAAGTCCTGCCAGAAGCCTGATCCAAGGCAGGCCTTCCATGGAATCACAGCCTCTTTCAGGTATCAGTCTGCTCTAGCACAGTGTCCTTCACGGGCTGCATGCAGTTATCTGCTCCAACGCTCACTTCCATGGGCTGCAGGGGGACAGCCTGCCTCACTACCATCTTCGCCACTGCAGGGGTGAAAGAGAATCTCTGCTCCATCACCTGGAGCACTTCCCCTCCTCTTCCTTCACTTATCCTGGTGTCTGTGAGCCTTCTCTCACATATTCTCATTCCTCTCTTTAGCTGCAATTGTGCAGGATTTCCCTCCATCCCACTTCTGAAACATGTTATCCTGGAGGTGCTACCACTTATTGATGGCATTGGCCTGGACTAGCAGTAGGTCCAACTTGGAGCCAGTTGGCATTGGCTCTGTCAGACATAAGGGAAGCTTCTAGAAGCTTCTTACAGAAGTCACCCTGTAGCCTCTCATCTACCAAAGCCTTGCTACACAAACACAATACACTTGCTTATGAGAGATCATTATTGATGATACTGTTCTGCACAAATAGAAGACCCTTCTCACCTCAAATACATAATTGATGCAACGTTAAAGAGCCTATTCCACAACCTTTTAGAGATTTTTCCAGTTATGAGGTGAAACAAAGATAGTGATTAAAATGCAGTTAATGAGCAGATAGAATGTGAGGGGCTGGCAGCAACCAGCATCACCAAAAGTTCAGAACACTTTAAAAAATAACAAGAAAATCTAAGAACCAGATTTGGGGGCAAGTAGGACAAAATCATTCAGTGTGGTTAAGGACAGCAGAGAAAGTTTAGAAGAACATCAATACAAACAGAACTCTTAATGATGAAGACTCACTACTAGATAGAAATGGCAGAAACTATACAGACAAGATGTGGACCTTGTTTCATATGAACATAGTGTACTAATTTCAAATTTACCCATAAGAATAATGTCAACAAGCCACCTGCTACACATTTTAGCAGTTGATGCATAACTTCCATCAAAGAGACTTAGAAGAGCTGTCTAAGAAAAATTCTGGCTTGAGTTAATTATATGTTAGTATGTACTGAAATACTACAAAGCTGAAAGTAAGCCAACAAGACTATTCAAGAAAAAAGGAAATAAAGGAAGAAAGTAGAATGGTGTCGTTAAAAATTAATTAATTGACATTTCTTTAATTCTAAATAAGCCAATGGAGAAAGATAAATGATTGAGTTACTGAAGACCCTAGATATAGAATTATAAACAACATCAGTCAGTTTGCAACAAAGCAGGTTTTGTCAAGCAAAGCTGACTTTATTTACTAACTGAAATTAGAAATGCACAATTGAATAACTTTTGTAACATGTAGATTTAATATTGCTTGCAAGAGTGAAATAAAGCAGATAACTATCAATTTTACAAATGGTTGCATTCTCAGAAAGGAGTTTTAACTAGGAAATGATAATTTCTATTAGAATTACATGAAGACTGGGGAACGTATTGTCTCAAGATGGAATGACCTATTTGGAAGTACAGATATGAACACAGTCAAAATAACATTACTACCACCTTTGGTGTTGACACATTGACTACAGTAATGCAATTCCATCAGAGTAACATTTAACACAACTAAAAGCAGCACATTTAAAAAAAAAAAGAAAGTCCAGTCACTTCTATAATACAGAGCTGAACTTTGGAAAAATAGTGATTCTGAAAGAGAATTAGGAATCACAACAGATAAACAAACAAGTTTTTGCCAGCATAAAGCTGATGCCTGATGCACTTATTGTGTGCATGCTCATACATAAGTCATTGTGTTTTAAGGATTTTAAAAGCCAAGATAGAGACAGCTAAAGAGAGATGTCCATTTCTGAGGCTGGAAAACATGACTGACAGTGAGACGTAAGCCTCACCTCTTCAGCTTATCAGAAAGAACACCAAAGCTGACTTAGTATAAATACACTAGCACTTCTGTTGCGAAACTATGCTTAAAAACAAAGGATTTTTTAAGTTAGTAAAGAACAGTCCAGAAACAATGTGCCTTAACTATACATGAATATTCCAGGCCTCAGGGATCTAGCATCTGACTCCATATTCATGCCAGAACTGCTTTCCAGGCAAATGCCTTAGAGCATATGATTTATTAATTATAAACTAAGGGGGAAGAGGGGGGAAAAAAAGTTATGCTGAAAAGTTACTTATGGGAGAAAAAATTAATCGTGGAAGGAACGCAATATAAAAATGGTTGTCCCAAGAACCTGGCCACATTTTTCTTGTGTGCTTGACCCTTTTATGTGAAGATCTTTGATTAAAACACACCCCTGAAAAACTAACACTTTTTGTACAAACGATTTGGCAATTTGCATAAATATTCCAAGTTGTCTGGAAAACTCTACATTACTTACCTGAAAATTAGGCTGAAATACACAGCAGTAGACAGTACTATAATGTCCTTTAAGCATTGTTATGAGTTCTCCAGTGAAAACTGTATAAACAGCAATGGTACTACCGTATGGTACAAAGGCAAATTCTGGATTACAGCCATAAGAGACAGTAAATTTGAGTCCTTTTCTACTTTCATTACAGACTTTCCCATAATTCACCTGTAAAATGAATGATTACACAGTTAGGTATTAACTAAAATTACAAGAAATAAATTTACATGTAAATATCAATTTCATTTCTTCTTTAATACCTAACAAAATAATTCTAAGCTTCCCAATGATAATCCAACACTTGAGATTTCCAGTTACAGCTGTCTAACAGGAGAATAACTTTTTGATCATTAAATGTCACTCTCCTTAGTATCACCTTTAAGAAGCAGAAAGATATGCCTAAATACGAACAGTTCCACACCTATAAATACAATTTGCACAGACTGTTACATGCCAGATCTACACCGAGTACCCCAGCTATCACTGAAATTAGAGTTGTTTCAGAAATTACTGCTTTAAACATTATCCTAGATAATCCAACTTAATAATTTTCTCTCAGATAGTAAAACTATTAACGTAACTCCTTACGCTCAAGTGTACTCAATTATGAATCATAAAATGACTTGGGCTAGCAGCAGAGAACCAGGACATCTTCAAATACATCAGGTTGGTCACAGCCCAGTACAATCTGACCTTGAATGTTTCCAGGAATGGGAATTCTACCACCTTTCTGGGAAACTTGTTCCAATGTCACACGACCCTCATTCTAAAAATTCTCCCTTCTATCTATCTAGTTAAAATCTATTCTCTTTCAGTTTAAAACTACTACAGGCCTTGATAAAAAGGCTGTTCCAATCTTCCTCATAAGCTCCCACCAAGTAATGAAAAGCCACAATAAGGTCTCCCCAGAGCCTTCTCTTCTCCAGGCTGTCATCAGTCTCTCTCAGTCTGTCATCAGAGAGGTGCTCCAACCCTCTCATCACTTTTGCGTCCCTCCTCTGGACCCGCTCCAACAGGACGATGTCTTTCCTGTACTGAGGGCTCCAGAGCTGGATGCCAGATGTGGTGTCAGCAGAGCAGAGAAAAGCGGTAGAATCACCTCTCTTAGCCTGCTGGCCATATTTCTTTAGATGCAGCCTGAGATACAGATGGTTTTCTGGCCTGCAAGCGCACATTGCTGGCTGACATCCTACAACATCCAACTTTTTAAGAAGAAAAATAAAACAAATTAAGAATAACTTGCTATATCATTATGGACTAGTTAAGAGTGATAAAAAAGCCTGTATTCTAACCAAAGCTAAATCATCATTGAGAAATTCAGTACTATAAAAGCAGCTGGCATAGGAATAAATGCTACACTTCTAAGACCGAGCTTCTGAGGTGCGTGTGAAGCCTTGCAAACAAAAAGTAACCTAAGAAGTATTGCTTATTAATGACTGTATGTTTCAAGATTTAGACAAGTCTTGTACAGATAAAAATCTCAAAGGTTGGAAATGGAAGATTTCCAAATGTGCTAGGAAATACTGCAGTTGGATACATCAGTTTCATGACGCCCTATCAGACATTAGAATTGTATTTATTGAGAAAATACAGAAATACATTAATGAGAACAGTACAGCTTACCTCTAAATAAATCTACTTTAAAAACGCACTAGAATTTTAACAAATAAAACATATGTATATATTTCTTTCAAGAAGTCCATTATGCAATTTAACTCTTTTACACAGCATGTGAGCTGTTAATAGCAACAACTGCCAAGCTACAACACTGCTCATAACAGAGGCATGTACAATGAAAAGAAGTGCAGGCTGGGGAAGCCAAATTATATGGTGACACTCAAGGTCCCTGCTTGATAAAGGAGCAATGGAAAGGATGCTGTCAAAACAAGAACTGAAGAAATATCTTAAAAACTGTCTTTGTCCTTTGGGCACGCAAGCAGAAAACCTACTTTCTTCTCTTTGGTTCTTCTTTGCTCAGTGAATCAAGACTTCCTATTCCTTCTTGTGATAAACGACATATGCCACTTTTTTACAACTCCAACATTCATTTCTATTCAGTGAAACAATCCACTAGACCTAGGGATTTGGCTCAGTGCATGATAAATCATATGTATGGCTTAATTTCTACCTTTTGAGAAGAATACAAAAAAAATATGGAAATGAAAAGAACTAGCTAGCAGGGAAAATTAAGTGACTGTACTGTAAACCTGTATTGCTTGTGCATGCATTGATTTGTCTGCTGGTATCTTGAACTTACTTTACATGATCATAGAATCATAAAATAACCAGGTTGGGAGAGACCCACTGGATCATAGAGTCCAACCATTCCTCTCAAACACTAAACAGTACTCTCAATGTAATTCTGGACTTGAAAAAGCAAGGCAGGATCAAGCTATACACCACACAAAGGAAATTGTGAATCAGCCTATGAAACAAGTCAATGAACTAACAGGCACAGAAAAACAAAAAACAGTGATCCAGCTGGTGATGAGAGTGATCAAACTGTATTATCTACTTTGGTGATGGTGATTTGAAGACAGAAAGATGCCTGTGTATTAAGTGCTGAGAACAAACTGGCAAATATGGGTAGCATGGAGACAGAAAAAATCCTTTCATTTAAATTTCTGTATGGAATTCTTTCTGCTGTGTTCTTAAACCAAGCAGCACAAGAAAATACTTCTAGAGTAGAAATACCTTTCTAAAATATCTTCTTTTCATGACAGCAGACTACAATCACTAATGGCTAAAATCCCATAGGAACTGCTTTACCTACAATGTCCTTCTTTCAAAATAAACACTGGAAGCAATTTCCTTTACTGAACAGAAAATTAAAATAGGAACTATCATCAAGAAACAAGTCCGAAAAAGAACTAGAGCAGCAGTACAGCTTTAATGCCTGTCATCCCTCTCATCCCCGTTTGGTTGCAATGCAAATGTAGAGGGATTGATACTTCTAACACTGCTATACAGCTCCATGAAAAAAAGATTCCAGAAAAACACAAAGGAAGTTGCAAGAATGCAACTGTGAAGGCAATCTGTGAAACACTCATATATGGACAACTGCCCTGCATGCCTACAAAAATCAGGTTACAAAAAAAATTTCTACCAACAATCACTGCATATTAAGGTTTTCATTACTGTCTGAAGAATTTTCAGCTACACTGAAATGAATGAACTTAAAGTTGTCATTTTCAATCTGTAATTAGATCCAGGCTTCTTTACAATGTTTTTTTTGTAATAAGTAGAAATAAGAAAATAAATATAAAAAAAGTTCACAAAATCTTCTAATGATGAGATTAAGCATTTATATCCTTTATGAAAATGAAAAAGTGCCCAATATTGTAATGACAATTGCACAGAATCTTCTAAAATTTAGTGTAAGTGAAAATATAATTGAAGATCGTTGAAAACTTACTAATGTGTTTTCACCAGTAGAGCTGTTCCAGAGTCGCATCCGATCATCTGTACCAATGGTCAGCAGATGAAGCCCATCATTCGTATAGCACAAACCATTAACTCTCCCATTGTGAGCAGTATTAGCTGTCAGGGAAAAGAGCTGATTCAAGATTTATGCAGAAGAATTATTATTGTATATGCATTTTTATTACATTACATAGTACGGGAAGTGCTGTTTAAATGGTAACATAGTAAGTGAATAATTTAACTCCTGGTTTACAAACACACCTGATGGGCAACGAGACTCCAGCAGTGTTCCCCAGGGAACAACTCTAGGGCCAGTACTGTTCAATATATTTATCAATGATCTGGATGCAGGAGCTGAATTCACCATTACTAAATTTGCTGATGGCACCAAACTAGGAGGTGCTACTGACTCTTTTGAGGGTCAAGAGGCCTTGAAGTAGTATCCCGGATAGGTTTAGAGCACTGGGTTATGATTACTGAGATGATACTTAACAAGTCCAATTATAAGATTTTGCACTTAGGACAGACACAAGTATAAATGAGGAGAGGAGAGGCTAGGTAGCAGCCCTGCAAAAAAGGATCTGGGGTTAGCAGCAGGATCAGTCAAAAATGCCCTGCCAGCCAACAGGGCAAATGGCATCCTGGGATGCATTAAATGCAACACAGCCAGCCAGATAAGAGAGGGAATTTTCCCACTGTATTTGGCTCTGGTGTGGCCTCACCTTGAGTATTGTGTGCAGTCCTGGGCCCAACAATTTAAGAAGGGCCTTGAAATGTGTCCAGAGGAGGGCAATAAAACTGGTGAAAGAGCTGAAAGAAATGTTCTGTGAGGAGTAGCTGAGGATTCTGGGTTTGTCTAGTTTGGAGAGGAGGAGGCATAACAGCAATCTTATTGCTCACTGCAGCTTCCTGAGGAGAGGAAGTGGAAAGTGAGGCCTTTTCGCCCTGGTATCCAGTGATAGGATGTGTGGGAATGGTTCAAATTTGCACCAGGAGGTCTATATGGGACACTAGGAAACATTAATCTAACAAGAGGTTGGTCAAATCCTGGAACAGTTTCCTAGGGGGGTGGTTGATACCCCAAACCAGTGTTTGGAGGCATTTGGACTAGGTGATCACTGTAAGTCACTTGCAACTGAAATAGTCTGTTCCATTCCATTGCAATACTGAGTATATTTAAGTATATGAAAGTAGCTAAAACCCTACTTAGTAATACCACAGAAAACCTAACTATTATGCCCACAAATTAACTCACTGAAAAATGAGTGTGTATCTACGTTATAGTGCAGTACACAATTCAGACATATCTTTTAAGTAAAAAGTGTTACCTGGTTTTCAAATATTTTATGCAGAGGTCATGGTTATTAAAACAAATAATTACTGCTACTTTGTAGCCTCTGATGGTACATTTTAGAAAGTTAGTTTGACTTTAGAGATTTGTATGGGGTTTTTTACAGGCAATTTAAGTTGTACATAACAAATCAGATGGACTTGTGGGCTAAATCACTATGATTTATGCTATGTAAATTGACCTGTTGAGTGCTGCAGTACAGTTTCTACTTTGTGATTGAACTGTACATTTCTATCTCTACACAGTGATTGTTCAAGTACTTCTTTGATCTGCCAAAAATCTCTTGTCTAGAGTTGACCAAAATTCATGGAACTATAATTTGAAGTTCAGAAGGTTCCTTTCAATTGAGGTAGTTGTTTTGTGGTTTCTTTTTTTTTAGGTATGGAAATGTGACCTGAAGATACATAAAAATGTTAATATTACAGTTAATGATAATTGATATGAGAGGCACAACTAATGCATTTGATTGTACTGAAACAGTGTAGCTTCCTGCAAAATTAACTATAATCATAAATTTATGCTCCTTTTTATGCTTTATACAGTATAAAAGGGATATACCTGATTTTACAGTACCACATATGAGAAAATATTCCAGAAGCTTGCACTGGAAACAAGACTAATTTAAACAGGAAAAGGAATGCACTTCTGTGGGGTTTGTTTGTATTATCTTGGTTTTTAAAGGAGGGTAATTAACTACTGGAACAGTTTAGGAAGTATAAAGCAATTGCTGTTTATATGAAACCTCATCTACAGCAGGAATGAATTCTTCTGCCCATAAAACCAATGGCAAAATTTCCTAATTTATGGAGAAAAACATTTAGAACAGGAACAAAACTGCTGCCAAAGTGGCCTCTCTAAACAAGAATCCTAACCACAAACGCTATTCCCGTAAAAGAAGTAACTGGATAAACTTCCATGGTCTGTGTTATGTGGTAGGAAGCAACAGGATATCACCACTCTCTTTGTTGGTCTTAGTATTCAACACATTTAAAGAACTATAAGAATGCTTCTAATTACATATGGTCTGCTGCTAGTTTTATTCTGTATTACCTGCCTCAGAAGATGCTTTGGACTTTTCACCATTGTGCTGATCTAGCGTAGTGAGACATCCAGTTGCTCTCCTCACATCCCATAATTTTACTCTACTGTCTGCACTAAGAAAAACAGATTTGCATACATTAGGGAAACTGTGTGCACCCTGGTTCAAGAACTGTTTTTAGCCAAGCTGGCTGGCACTCACATGGGTCCAGTAGATTCTGAACTACTCACCACACATCTCCATCCCAGGCAACAGAATTTCATTAGAAAATTCTCAAGAGACTTCTGATATTCATTTACACAAATTAAAATATATAGCTGATACAACACAGACACCTAAAGTTGAATGAATCTTTGTCTACAACACACTACGCTTGCCTCTGTCTACAGTATAACACCCTTGTACACATACATACATTAGGAATAAACTTGCTGATTATTCTGTTGATTCAACTGTACCTATAAACTCCAGCACTGCCTGTAATGGTTGTCTGGGAACTCAGCCTCTTCCTATTATATATCTTCAGCGTCACTGGTACTCAAGTTGGCTATATATACAATCTAAACACTCTGTTGTCATACAGTGCTACAGCAGAGAAACACCAGGAGCTGGCTTCTGTAGGAGTTCACTGGCTTTGTCTACATTACCAGCATGGCACAAGGGGGGAAAGACCAAGGTTCAGGCTGCTGTGATTCACTCTAGTTCCCAGTCTGCATGCTCATGATTTGTTCACATTGTGTCTGTGCCAGCAAAAAAAAGCTTTAGTAGCTGTTAGTAGGAGCTACAGGTTTAGACCGAAATATTGGAGATAGGTCACTTTGTAAGGCTCCCTGGTGTGCAGCTTGATTCGAGCATTCAGGAAGTAACAATTCTGTGTACACTACAAGACTCTCAGGTATAGATAACAGGTAAATTCATAGAAGAGATCACTTCCTATTCACTAAATCACCAGTATAGGTGTATTTACTGGAACTACTTGGGCAGTTCCCGACAACTTAATCCTCCTTTTGGAGGAAAACAACAAAACCAAACTATAAGTCACTTCTCACCCCACCTTAACAAAACCACAATTGTATCTCTTTAATCTACAGTCAGAAAATATATCAAATCAAACTACTTAACTAAAACAGTCTTCTAACTGCAAGCTTTTTCTTGTGTGTTCTCAAGTTAGATCAGTGCATTAATATCGGGAATACACATAGCATATAGATATACCAACTACCCAAAACAAATTAACTGTTACTCTTTATCTGTTCTACATCTGACATTTTCCCTCCTGTGAAGTGATCACAAGCAAACACACAACTGTTTCAGAAAACAGTTACATCCCTGATATGCAAGATAAACCCAGACTCTCCTTCTAGCAGTACCAGTCAGTTTCTCCTCACTTCCTCTTCATTATCTCAGTGTTGCCAGTTCTTGTCCATATTTGCCTTAGCAAAACCGAGTTACATTATTAGGAACTAGTAGCTCAACTATGGCACTTAATCAAGTAATGGAGCCATAAGAAACTTGTTTAACATGCAGTAATCATAATCACAATTCAAAAGAAAAAGCATGCCAACTATGAAACTAAGAGGAGAAAGAAATGTCATATTATAATCAAATGCTAATATGAACAAGTTATATGAAAGCTAAGATGATCTTACAGACTGAAAATGGCTGGAAAAAAAAAAGCCTGAATTACTGCAGCCTGGATTATTATCCATCAGCTGAGCTACCTACTCTATATTTTTTAAAATAACTGAACATGATTAGCCAGGATGGTTCTTAGAACTAAACAGGTTTCACTTTGTTGTAAAACAGATTAGCAATGTGCATAGTAATTAATGGTAATTACTTTCATCAGGCTATATAATTTTTCTATATCTTTAAGAGCAATTACTATTTCAGAATCCAGTACAACCTGTAAAATAAGCATCACTTGGACAGCTTTTCAGACTTAGTTTTTCTAGGCAAGATCTACAAAACTGTGAAGAAGTTAAATGATGGAAACTAACTTTAAAAGTACATTTGAATTGTAAAAGACATGCATAATCAACACATTAAATTTTAACATCAGACATTTTTAGTGCATATAGAAGTCCAGCAACATCTCTACCTTGCTGTTGCCAAAACATACTCATGACGTGGGGACCAACACACTGCCAGTACTTCTTGCCTGTGACCTAAAAGTGATATGAAAAAACTTACACAATTTTCTAGGAAAATATTTATAAACATCATTTAACGTAAAGATATAAAAATAAAAGCAAAGGCTTAGTTCTATAGAATCCAGAATAATAATCTTAATTATAATATGAATTTTAATTTTGTGAAACTATATTATTTGAAGCTAAAGGTTCCTTCTCTTTCTTCCTTTTGCCTGAGTGGGACTGTAGTGAGCTGAAAGTGATACGTGGACTATTATGTGTATAGTTTTTGATAACAAAAATGTGGTTTATGTACGTGAAAGATAGAGCAGTCACAGTTACTGACTCCTATGAGTATTGTTATTAAATTTGGTGCTAGTACTGGTGTTCTGTATGCAGAAGGAACTTTCTATTTGTTTTTCTTCAAATACTTTAAAAATATTTAATAAAAAGCATATTTGCCTTATGTACTTAAGATTAAAATTCTATTCAGCTTATCCTCAAATACTCTTGTTCCAAATCGTGGATATTCTGCTGCTTAATTAGGTCTGAAGCATTAGGATAAATGTCCTCTTAGCAACACAATACCCAGTGCAGCTTAGTGGTAAGAAATACATACATATACATGAACACACTTTTTTAAACTTAATAAGTTTTTAAAAGGTTAGACTAATAGAGACAACAGGGAGTGAAAAGTGTCCTAAATGGAGAGACTGCAACCATGCTTTATGTAATTATAGAAACACATTGCTGAAAAATAAACTAAGATTTATGAATACATTTGGTGCTAATGTAGTTTAGAGCTCCAGAAACCACCTTGTTTCTTGAATATCTAGCAGCTGGTCTTCCATTTTGTGATGCAATCAAAGGGCTATGATGCCCAGGAAGATGGAAAAAAAATCTCCGTGATGCAGGTACTAGAAGACACAGCTGATGTTGTTCCTCTGATACTGCACTTGAGCTAATTCAACTAGGCTGTGTTCAAAGACACAACCAGTTTGTGCCTGCAAAGCACTAACTTGTGTCAAAATTTAAAATCCCTGCTGAAATCAAACTGATTCTCTAGAGAACTATCCTTGTGTCTTCACTCTCTGATGCTCCCAGTTCAAGAAACAGAACATTGAGACATCCATTCTTGCTGATTCAGTTCAGAAGGTTTTACTGGTTTAAGCACTGCATGACATGAAAGTACCTAGGCTGCTTGTAGATTTGAGCTGTGATAGAGTTGCATTTACACGTTGCTGTGCTTGATCAGATCTGGCTCTTGCCTTTCTAGTTTGAAGCATGAAGACTTATCTCATGCCTTCACTTGAGCATGCGTATACTCATTCTCCAAAGAGTAAATATTAGAAAAGAGACATGAGGGAAAAAACATCTCATTAAATGCAAACAGTAGTGGATTACACACCAATAAAGCTGTACATTTACTGAGTTAGGTAATTAGGGATTAGCTACCACCCTTCTATAGCAAGTAGTGTCCTGCCTATTACACTGAAACTTCTTAAATGAATTCATGCAAGCACCTTGACAGGTTTTTCTGTTAAAAATAGTGAAGATTTTTCATTTTGGTGGTGGGTTTTTCTTTTGTTTTGCATTTGTTTTAAGCAGCACCTCATACTGAATTTCCAAACGCAAAAGTAATGTGTAAGCTTAACAATGTAATAAATAGTAATCACTGTCGATTAGGTTATCAAAATGCTCAAGCATCTGTAATAACTGTTCATTAATTAATATTTGTGTTCTCCCAATTCATTAGCTCTAGACTAACTCCCAGAAGAACCTTTTGCTACTGTATAACTTTCACAACTGGCAATAAAGAAATTAGTCATGTTACTTACAAAGAATACTTTGTATACAGTGTCTTTACAAGACTTGTTTTTCTCAAAGTAGTTATTGTTTAACAGTTATGTTTCAGACTAAAAAAAGTACCCTGGAGAATGTGAGAACAGGATCCAGACTTCAAGTCACAGAGCTGTACTTTGGGGCTTTTGGTACCAACTGTAACAAGAGAAACAAAGACTCAGCATCTGAAAGAACAACAACAAAATCTTAGCAATGACAAAGACATGGAAGAAAAATGTTAGCTGCATAACAGCTCATTTAGGCATATCAACGCATTCTATTTACAAAATTACATTTTCAGTCCAAATAAGTTTACCATATAACAAACAAAATTCAGAAGCTGGGGGCAAACCATGACTTACAGGCTTAAAAATAAAATAAATTTTTAAAAAATATTATTTTTACTAAACAAAGTTAAATTGTGCACATGTAAGCAACATCCCCCCAACACAAAATTTACTATGTTTGGATCTAATAATCTTCTAATGCTAACTTATGGAAGAAAAGGAAACCAAATTGCACCCTGGAATTTTTATGTAGAAGGAGAAATGATTAATATATTATTTCAGAAGAACAAATGCAAAATTCTCATTGACATCATCAGACTAATTGATAATTTACCCTACCAATGAAATAACATCTTACAAAGACACAAATTATGTAAAAATAAGACAGCCCAGGGAAAAAAACCCCTATTGAATATTACTCGTTTTTACTATACCCCAAAACACATCGGGATTTCTTAAAAATGCACAAATACCTGCTACTAAACAGTGTTTTGTAGCAACTGGAGACATGTGATGGCTATAGACAGTTCCTTCAAAGTGAAATACATCTGCAGGCTGATAAGAAAAAGATCAAATTAATCACAGTGTCAAGTATGTTATCAGAATGTAAATCTTTTTATTAAGTATTTTTCAAATAAGAGTTACAAATGAGACTAATACAAATATTATTAGTATGTAAATAGTAATATACTCTCCTCTCCTGTTTAGAAACCAGGTCATGTAAACACTGCAAGGTAAATAAATCTGTTGTCAAACTAGAACAACTATACCAGAAGCTCAGAGATAACCCAAAAGACAGACCAAGAAAACTGGCTAATCAGAAGCATGAGTGGAACTACTTCAAAAAATACCAAAAGTTTAAAAAGCTAGCAAGAATAAACAGCTAACAATAAAGTTATAATACCAAGATAGAAGCCAACAGGGAAGAGGTACTTTGACTAAATTTAGAAGCCCCTTGCTGTTAACTAACATCATGTGTTATTTTCAGTTCCTCAAAAAAAAAAACCCAAATAAAAATATCCAAAACAATAAACCCCCACAAAATTATTAGCTATTTTGTTAAACAATAATGAATTAAGCTCTTTGCTTTAATAATCAGTACAATTACTTTCTCAGATAAAGTGTCTTCTGTTCTCTTATTCTAAAAAACTATCTATTAAAAAACCCTTAAAATTAGTTGTCTGTATTTTCAGAAACACAATTTGGTGGCAGAATACTATCTTCTAATTTATGCTCACAGAAGTACTTAGAAATTGAATTGAACTTTGCATTTATGAGACGTTTCAGTAACTGCAAATACAGCTTTGCATCCCACAAAAAAAGCAAAATATATTATCTACTCTGTCTATAGGGTGACTCACCCAATTTCTTTTAATTTGTTCACTACGCATGAAACAACAATCAAATAGCATCAGTTTAAATTCATTAATACATGCATACAGGAAGGAGGATAAACTGCAATCCAGAATTCATACTTAAACAATTAGATGTGAGTCTTAATAAGTTAAAGCAAATTGGTTACTAAACATAATTAGTCCTGCTGCACACTACCATTACACTCAACAATCCCCAAGAATGAACTTCAGATCATGCCTTAGTGGATAAATTTACATAGCCTAAATTCAACTCTTTTTCATACTTCTGGATGCTCGGTCCTGTTTTGCTCAGGGTGGATTGCAGATACAGAATGAATAACATGTATATGAAGAAGACTGCAAACTAGAAATACCCTCTTACTTGTAAGGTATTTGTATCCCATATTTTCAAGGTTTTATCAAATGAGCTGGATGTAAACATGCCAGTATCATGAGGATACCACTGGACTGTCTCCACACTGAATCTATGTACATCAGGATGACTCCTAGAAATGAAGGAATAGATACTAGTTGGTAAGAGTCTTGATAATCACCGTATAAATGTTCTGATACTCAATGGCAAATTGAAAACGTAGCTAACTTTTCAAAATATAGTATCTGTAGCATATCTCAAATTAAGATATTCAGTCTTGAGGCATAAACAGCACTAGTGTCTTTTGAAATTTTTTGAAGTCTACTGTTTAAAGCAAAAGCCTAACACTTTTGTGCGTGGAATCCCACTGACTTCAAAATAGATGCACTGAAAAATGCAATCAAATAGACATTTGAAAACTTCACTATTATTAGCTAATAATTACAGCAGCATAGTTATTGGAAATTAATATATACTGAAGTCAGCAGTGGACTGAGTTACTGAGAGATACTTATTTTTGCACTCAGAAATAAAAGAGGAAGAAAAATATGAAACTTTCAACTCTACTATGCAGAGTGACATAATGTAATATAATTAATATTACATTACTAGCAGCAGGCTATTGCAGCCAATTTTGACAGCTCCAGGATAAGACCAAACTATGAACTATACAGGTTGTTTCACATATCTGACAGGCCGTATATCTGAATTGGATCCACATGGATCAAGGGCCCAAACCCAAGCTCCCAGACTCAGAAGTACCATGCTGTTGTGGGCTAGGTAGCTAAGCACTACCACAGCCACTTGCTCACCCTCCTCCTGAAGTCAGATGGGGCAGGGAGCCTAAATGGTAGCGCTGAGAAAACTTGTGGGTTGAGATAGAGGCATTTTAGTAAGGAAACAAAACAATATTCTAAAAAAGAAAATTAAATGATGCAAAAGAAATCCCTCACCATAGGCTGATCAGTGTCCAGCCAGACTCTGAGCAATGGCAACCCCTGGAAAACTGTCCTCTATATTGTCGCTGCATATGACACCTTATGGCATGGAATACAAAAATCTCTTTGGAGAACTCAAGTCTGATTTCCCAGCTGTGTTCCCTCCCAGACTTTCATCTACCCTGGGCCTACTTGCTGAGGGGGCAGGGAGGAACAGGTGTCTTTGCCCTATGCAATCACTATTCAGCAATATCAAGATATTCAGCCATATCATCAGCCTGTTATCAAGACTGATGACAGATCCAAAACATAGCACTATACAAGCTAGTACGAAGAAAATTCACTCCATGCAAGCCAGCAGGAGTACACATGCAAAAATAGTCCAACTGGCTCCATCTGCAGGTACTGAAGGACTCATAAGATTTCTTCACTTTGGCTCCTCTCTTTGCATTTTTCGTTCAAGTGTCTGTGATCGCTAAATGGTAACTACTGTAGGGGTATCACTGTAGAAATGCAGATATTCTGTAAACATCTGATACTACACTTCAGCTAATAACCTTCCTGCATTCTTGGCTGTTAGAAAGCACAAAAGTCACCACAAACAACACTAAGTAAGAACTACCAAGCAACTGTTGAGCTCATTTTACCAACTCCCGCATTGCTAATTTCTGAGGCATACCCCTAAAATATCCTGTTATTTTGCCAGGGTGCTAAATAGACTTTGTGCTATTATTCTACAGGGGAGTCAAGATAAAAATCACGTGTACCTGCAGTGCCAGAAAACCAAGCCTGACTCAGTGCAAACTTTCTCCTGTAGAGGTGCTTGTATGCACTGCGTGAAAAAAATCAAACTCATGGAACTAATCACCTTAGCACAATAAATGGAAGTGCACAACAATGGACTGTGTTCAACACTGCACCACAGCAATCAGTTCTCCCATAATCCAGAGAGCTAAGGAATGAACTAAAAAAAGTTTAAACAGCAAGTAGCTCTGCAGGAATTACTTTTGATCTGACTTAGGCTTAGTAGTTGCCACATGCCATTCAGCCTGGTTTCATACCCGAGGGCAGTATGTTATGCATGAACTGTGGTTAGTGAACCCTAGTATATGCAGCACTTACCCTCTTTATTCAGAATATCCTAACTTCTTCTACCAAAGTAAAATGTAAAACTAATTCTATGGATAGTAAGGTCACTGCCATTCATTCATCCTAAACACCTTACATGCAAGCACACAAGGGGGTGTTGGTTGACAGCTGACTAAATATGAGACAGCAGTGTGCCCAGGTGGCCAAGAAGGCCAATGGCATCCTGCCTTGTATCAGAAGTGATGTGACCAGCACGTCCAGGGAGGTTATTCTCCCTCTGTATTCGGCACTGGGGAGATCACACCTCAAATCCTGTGTTCAGTTCTGGGCCCCTCACCACAAGAAGGATGTTGAGGCTCTAAAGTGAGTCCAGAGAAGAGCAACAAAGTTGGTGAAGGGGTTGGAGAACAGGCCTTATGAGGAGCTGCTGAGGGAACTGGGGTAGTTTAGCCTGGGGAAGAGGAGGCTGAGAGGAGACCTCACTGCTCTCTACAACTACCTGAAAGGAGGTTGTAGAGAAGAGGGAGCTGGCCTCTTCTTCCAAGTAACAGGCGACAGGACAGGAGGGAATAGCCTCAAGCTCCACCAGGAGAGGTTTAGGCCGAACATTTGGAAATTTTTTTCACAGAAAGGGCCATTGGGCACTGGCAGAGGCTGCCCAGGGAGGTGGTTGAGTCACCTTTCCTGGAGGCATTTAAGGCAGGGGTGGACAAGGCACTGAGGGACATAGTTTAGTGATTGATAGGAATGGTTGGACTCTATGACCCAGTGGGTATTTTCCAGCCTGGTGATTCTGTAATTCTATAATCAGATATGTATTATCTAGAAAAGCAGTACTGTTGAGTTACTCTTAAATGCCAGTTTTTGCCACAGGACAGCATGGATCATATGAACCATGTAAAACTCTGTGCACTGACTCTCCACGGAACAAGAGAAGTTCTTGTGTTTTGCAAAAGTGGCCCTACATTCTCAATCAGAAGCACTGAGTAAATCACAGCCTACCATTAGGAATTATTTCCTGATGTTCTAACTCCCAGGCCCTCAGCAGACCCAGTTCAGAGTTTATTCACAACAAGATTCAAAGGGCCTCTATTAAGAGCTGCAAACTTGGAACACATGCAAACTTTTGCAATACATCATTATCATATGCTTCAAAGATAGGAAACAGATAGTCAGATCAGAGAGTTTCTTACAATCGATTATAAATTAATTTATGATGTCACAAACTCTGCAAGAATAATATGCCAATATCTGAAGCTATAGCTGTAGCTAATTAGCTACAATAACTACTTAAAACATACTAGAAAGCTACATGAGTATTTGGAATAAATAATTGAGGAAAAAAACCTTTCACTGTTAGAAATACCTTCTGTTTTTGTCAGCCTTACTCATGAAGGTCTTAGACCTCAAATAATTTGAGGACTGGTCAAAAAAAGGGGAACTACTTACCTTTTACACAGCAGGATATAACTTACTATGAGCCTCAGGTGATGTCCTAACTGACTAAATAGTAATGTAAACACAAGGAAAAAAACTCTTTTGCAAGAACACTTAATGCTGAAAACAGGTAAGTGTATAATGTCTGCAGGAAAAGCCTAATGAATCAATAAAGACTTTGAGTCTTCATATATACTACACACAGTATAGTAGTAGTTCTTTAGAAAAAAATGTCCTATTTTTGTCAGTAATGAATCTGACGTCCTTCAGACATGCTCTTAAGAAGTTCTGTATTAATTACTTTTGTATCTGGTCAACTCCCGGTGAACTTAAAATGCCTGTTAGTAAAGGTGCGAGCATGGAGAAAACAAATAAAATTAAAACCTGGAAATTGGTATCAGATTTTTATTGCAAGCAATTTTTCAACAATACATACTGCTTTTTTATAGTTACTGGCACAGAGTCAATATGAAACAATCACAGGTGAGGAATTGTGGCCTGAAAGAGAGCTGGGTGGGTTTTATTTTGTATGTGTGTGTGTGTGTTTAACACTAGAGAAAAAACAAATATTAACTCTGATTTTTTTAGTTTGGTGTATAGTAACTACTCTAGTTTCCACATGAGTACAATATATTCTCCATTGTAACCACTTCAAAAAATCTACTCAAACAATACCATAAAACACTTATATTGTAACTGTGAGATTAGACAAATCAAGAAAACACAATTAGCTCCTCTTACTTAGCTCACAAAATTTCTTGCTTTTCTTCGCATGACAAAAACCATAATGCATCATGTTACCCTTCAAAGATTTCTGGTACTACTTGCTACAGTCTTTTCTTCCCCCAAGAGAAAATAAGACTAGATATTAATTTGTGAGCTTAATGCTGGTCATGCAAGTGGTATTAATATGACTTTTAATACAATTTTTGGATACATACCTTCCCACGGAACATAGTGCTTTACATGTGTAACTTGGATTTCTGCTCAAGTTCTCAAGGTCATAAAGTACGATAACACCATCTGACCCACCAGATAACATGCTGAAAGCATTAACAAAGCACACAGGTTACAACATGCATGATTTCAGTATGCTCAATATAATTGAATGCAAGGAAATAAATCTGTAGTGCTGAAACAGTTATCTACATGTTTATGATGTAGATATATCTATCTATCTATACATATTTATATATACTTACTATCTCCCCTCAACAGGCTCAATATCAAGGGTGTTGATACCACTCCCATGTATTCTTTCCACATCTCTGTCTTTATTTAATTCCAAGCTCAGAACCCTTAAAAACAACAACAACAAAAAAGAGACAGATATGAACAACAAGAACAACAGAACTGTGGAGTGTTACTAGGTAGCTCTGAACAGCTCAAACTGTGTTTTCACACTTCCTCAATGCACTTAACTCATCCCCATTATTTTTAGCAAAACCAGACTTGTAGACAGAGTACAGGGCTGGAAATTAGGCCTGTGGTGTTGGCAGAAAAAATATTTTATTCTTTATATTGCCTGGAAGATAATAGACAAATAAATATGCAAAATAGGCTCAAAGAAATAGCAAAACTGCATTTTAGATTGACATACAAAATGAAATCCAGAACATAATTATAAAACATTGAACAAAAGACATATTAAGAAACAGGTGGTGGGGTCACAATACAGATAAGTTACTTGGGAACATCATCATGTACAACCCTTCTAAACTCCATCCTGCTCGGGACTACAGACACGTAGTGGACAGATTCACCTACTTTACAAATTACAGTACTTCTGTTAAGGAAACAATATTTGAGAGCTACCAGTTCTGTAACATTAAATAAAAACTATACTACCCACATGAGGAAACTTCCTTGATAAACCTCTGAGCTGAAATCAATGCCTTGTACTACTTAACTAGCAGCCTATATTTTTAAATGCTAATACTACATGGTCAAAAAGAGAGACAGATTCTGTTTCCTTAAATCATACTGACATAAAACTGGACTTACAAGATGCTCAGTGCTTCCTACAGCAATAATTCATAAACACCACTATCAACAAAAACCAAGTAGATAACTAAAGCTGAAACACAGAGTGCTTCAAGTAAGCTTCAGCATCAGTGGCAAAAATCTTGATGCAAGAAGCCTAGGAACTACAGGGAGAACTCCAACAGAATGTCTGTAGGCATGCTTCAACAGCTGCAAGTGATTTCAGCGCTTTTAAAGGGTATGAAAAATAATTATGCAAGAATTAACCCAGACCAAGAATTATGACATATACAAGAAACTTATTTTAAAATTTTTGATCCTAAGATTGAATTTTAATAAAGTAGTAAACCTAAGGAAATGTTTTTCAAATGTAATTTAAAATTAGCTATAAATACTGTCTGCTGAAGATTACAGATTACTTCTTTTTAAAGTAAAAAGTAAAGTGTTTAGGAAAGGAAATGTTAGGCAGACAGTTGTCCAATTAACACAAATTCAGCCCATTGTGCTTCCATTCTTAACACTGAATGCTACATGAGTGCTCAGGGCACAGAAATTACATAATCATGTTGTTAAAAAAGCACACAGAAATGAGCCTTCTGAACCACTAAAACTAATTTCTATTTTAAATAGATTCCTTCTACAGTGATACAGCCACAAAAGCTACATCATTGTATGGGTGAGAATCACAGAATCTGTAGGTTGGAAAAGACCATTGAGAACATAAAGTCCAACAGTACCTGTTTAGTACTAAATCGTATCAATGGAAATCCCTCATGCTGATGGAGCTGATGGACTGAACCGAGTTTGGATTTTTTTGATTTATATTCAAATACAGCTGCCAAACCAATTATATCACAATAAGCATATATGATCACATTAAAACCTTTAACAGGAATAAGCCTCTATGCAGCTGCTGGGAACCTAATAAAACTCCTGCATCTCATTCTTCCACAACCTGCTACAGGCCTGGTCAATCAGAGAATCACAGAATGGCTGGGGTTGGAAGGGAGCTCTGCAGATCACCTAGTCTAACCCTCGCTGCCAAAGCAGGTTTAGGCGCAGCAGGCTGCACAGCACCAAGTCCAGGCAGGTTTTGATTATCTCCAGAGAAAGGGACTCCACAACCTCTCTGGGCAGCCTGTTCCAGCACTCCATCACCCTCACAGGAACGTAGCTTTTCCTCATGTGAAGGTGGGAGACTTGGAAGAAGAGAGGAAGAAGGGAGGATGAACTAATGGGGGCACAGAGGCATCCCATAAATTTTGTTTCTTGGTGCACAGCTACATGAAAATTGAAACACCTGCTGAAACCATGAAGGTGGCAACATGGAGAGACAATCTGTTGCCTTGTGCCTACTGACCCCAGTGAAACACCATTGCCTGGCCCATCCAGGTCTGCTGACACACAGGTGCAAACAAGCAATGACAACACAGAAAACAGCAGCAAATAAACTCTCTAAGCCTCCTTCTGGAGTTTTAGAAAGCAAGCATCCTGTATGAGGCCTGGGCAGCATGAGGTAGTGATCTCTATCAATCATGTGCAGTAAGACAAAAGCTGGAGACAGGATGCATTTCCCGCTTACACGCATATGGATAAGCTTCCCCAAAAATCTTGTGCATATTCTATTACTTTCCAAGGAATAATTGTAGTGTTATCATGAGCTTCACAACAGTCAAAACTCTTGTTAATTCAGAGCTGGCTCCAGCTCTCTGCCTGACCTTGTATTTGAGATAAGGGAAAGATGCAGAGGTGATCACAGAAGAGGAATCTGTTCAACACAGATCATATTTCAAACGAGACGTTATAACCTTCAAAGAACGAACAGTGCCTAGAAAACCACCACTTGAAAGAAAACATGGAAAACAAGGAAAATGAGAAAAGATGGCAAATATATCCATGTAGAAATTAGGTATTACTGATATTTGACTGTGATCAATAGAGTATTGTATTAACAATAAGAACAGGTGTTGAAAATTAATCTTTATGACAACTAAAAGAATACCATTCAGTTGTCCCATGTATAGCCTCACTCCAGCTGAATCAACAGATTGTGTAAGAAATGTCAGGCTACCTGACATTGGGTATTAGATGTTTTGTGACCTGAGGAGGAACATGCCCTGTTGAAGCATCACTTCCACGGGAGAACCAAGACCGTGGAAATGAATTATCAAGGTGGGCTGTAGTGGACTTTTGAGTTAATAAAGAATAAAGAACTAAGAGCACGTGGATAAAACACCAAAGACTTTTCAAAGAAAATACATGTTAACATAATAAAGTTATATAAATATCTATTGATTCTAAACAGGCCTTTGCACTCACTGAGTTCAGAGTTACCCGCTGCTTGGTGAAAATCCTGTAACACTATGGGAGGGACGTTCTGTTTAACTTTTGAAGGAAGAAATAAATCATTATGTTCGGGGAATGAATTAGCCTCGGCAATAATAATAATAATCACCATCAAATCTTGGCCATGTTGCAGTTAGAAAGAATGTGATTGTAACAGTTTAGCTTGTTTACTGGCTAAAAAAGCAACAAAGCAAGTAACGGAAGAGCAGTCCAGCAGACAGACCAAGATCACCACGAGAACACAGGTAGGAAGGAAATAAGACCACTCGAGGCTTCTGAAGACAAAAAGAAACCGTGATGTGCATAGAAGAGTGGGTAAGTAACTATGATATTGAGTTCCCAGAAAAACAAGGAACACATGTTTCTGGGAATCTATACAGATATAGAATCACAGAATGGTTTGGCCTAGAATGTACCTTAAACCAAGTCCCATTGCAACTCCGCCCCCCCCGCCATGGGCAGAGACACCTTCCAGGTGTATGTTTAACCAGTATTTCCCAGAAACCATTCGAATATGTACGTTTAATCAGTATAAAGCTGATCATGACCAGTGTCAATAGCCAGAGACATCACCCCATGTGCACCCCTGCCCCAGAAAAACCCGTTGAATAATTAAATCGGCACGAAGATCGACTTTTCACCGCCTAACTTTAAAAAGAAATACAACTTCCTGGACGAAACGTGACTCCAGTGTAGCTTAAATCAAAACCACTCCGCTCCCTGCAACAGCAACCGCTCCCAGCGCGGACCGCAGCTCGGGTCGGAAGGGTCCTCGGAGCACCCCGGCTCCCGGCGGCCCCGCCCCGCTCCCCGCCGGCCCCGCTACCTCCGCGTGCGCTCGGCTCGGCGCAGCCGCAGCGGCTCATCGAGCCCAGCCTGACGCGCCGACAGGAAGCCCAGCATGGCCTGCCAGCCGCGCCACGCCCGCCGCCATCTTATGCCGCGCCGGGCGGCGATTGGCCACGCCGGAGCCTC